>CM044013.1:57320627-58785627 GCA_024085815.1 Flaveria linearis | reverse complement strand
TGTGCTGCGTTTCATAAAAAGCACAAGGCTGTGCTGCGTTTCATTAAAACAGCACAAGGCTGTGCTGCGTTTCATAAAACAGCACAAGGCTGTGCTGCGTTTCATAAAACAGCACAAGGCTGTGCTGCGTTTCATAAAACAGCACAAGGCTGTGCTGCGTTTCATAAAACAGCACAAGGCTGTGCTGCGTTTCATAAAACAGCACAAGGCTGTGCTGCGTTTCATAAAACAGCACAAGGCTGTGCTGCGTTTCATAAAACAGCACAAGGCTGTGCTGCGTTTCATAAAAGAGCACAAGGCTGTGCTGCGTTTCATAAAACAGCACAAGGCTGTGCTGTATTTTATAAAACAGCACAAAGCTGTGCTGTTGTGCTGTATTTTATAAAACAGCACAAAGCTGTGCTATATTTCATAAAAACAACACAGCTTTCATAAATAGTTAGATACACAGACCTTGGGCTCTTCATCAATGGAGGATATGAGATCGGTTAGATACACAGACTTTTTAGAACTTTACGAACAAAATCACCGTATCAGTATTGAAGCGAAACAAATCACACAATCACAATCAACCGTACAGAGTCATAGATAGTTAGATACATAGACCTTGGGCTCTTCATCAATGGAGGATATGAGATCGGAGAGAAGATCGAAGCAGTGGAGAGGATTCACCTGTGCCAATGTGCTGAAGGTGACCTGCTCGATTGAAGCCCTAACACCTTCTCGATTGAAGCTTTAACCACCTGCTCGATTGAAGCCCTAATCGATCGGATGTGCTTTAACCACCTGCTCGATTGAAGCCCCAATCGATCGGATGTGATGGAGGGAGATGGTTGG
The DNA here is from genome assembly GCA_024085815.1 of Flaveria linearis. NCBI lineage: Eukaryota > Viridiplantae > Streptophyta > Magnoliopsida > Asterales > Asteraceae > Flaveria > Flaveria linearis. The sequence continues at coordinate 58,784,790 of CM044013.1, read as the reverse complement.
GGGAGATGGTGGTTGGTTACAGATTGTGCTGCATTTTGATAAAATACAAACGGGACTATGAGTGTATTTTAGGACCATAATGTCCTTTAACCCTAATTTTAAGAGTGCAACATGTCATCTTCTTATTTCTTATTAGCATACTTGGGTAAAAATTATTATTATTAGACCTCTACCTATGTATATATATGTATATATATACATATATATGTATATGTATATATATATGTATATATATATGTATATATATATGTATATATATATATATGTGTATTATAAAATATTCTTTTTAACTTATTTATAAAGCAATATTTGAAAAAAACAATTAAACTTTTCTCTGTAATATTCATAAATCGTCTTTATAAATTTCATGCTATTCTTTTATAATTCCTTTTTACATTTTTAATATTTTCTATATAAGTCTGCATATATAACATTAATATGTTGTTTGTTTACAGCTTAAAACATTTTATACGATGTAAAATTAAAAAAATCAAATACTTTCTCTAAATTGTTAATACATTTTGTATGCAAAGGTTCATGTTTTATATAAAACTTGTAGCATTTTACATAACTACACTACTTTTTATTATGTACATAAAAACATACTGCCTCAATAGGATATTTGACCATTATATACCTTTTCATGAAATTTGACTTTGATCATTCGTACGTCAGCTTCATTCAAGTTGTTCATTTTGTTAAGATCTAGTTCATTTTGTTAAGATTTGGCAGTCATTTTCAAATCAGAATCATATCCAGATACAATCTTTGAATTATAACCGGTCCATATGTATTTATAAAATATATATATATGTTGGACCACAGACTACTCATGCCAAAATGTGAGATGCAATGGAAGAGTTGATTCAAAATTACAAGTAACGGCAAGATATAAGTAGAATGCTTTTTACAATTAGCCTTTTAACCCACCTGATATACTCTTGATTTAGAACAAAATTCCATTATCGCTCAGGTTGTTTTATATCTCAAACGGGTCAAATTAACATATTCAGCTAGAAGGAGAACTAGTTATATGGTTTGAAGGCGCTTAATCATAAATACCACATTGATTATTCATAGAAAAAAACTGAAAAAAATGGATAAACGTGTGTAGCTTCAAGATTTGATATTACCATTGCTCCTACATAATGGACTACGTAATGGAGGCTTACATGTCAGAGTCTACATCCGTCACGGGTTTCCATAAATAAATATTGAAGAGCGAACTATATACACATTCTGTGTTTATTGTTTGTTTAAGGCATGGGTTATGTGTATATCCTCCAGGCATTATGTGGACACCCATTGACTTTTTTTTCATGACATGTAAGGGCTTATACCGGCCTTATCCCTTGCAAAAGTAATTAAGTCAGGTTATGTCCCCCACAACCTATTAAGAAGTTAACGGGAAATGCTACATGGGTCATAAGTTTTTTTAACTAACCACGGTCGTAAGATGCCTTACGGGCCATTAATTGTTTATGAAATAGTTGATGTGAAATATTATTTGACGGTATTCGTGTTTTTTATAATTCTATGGCGTCTTTTTATTTCTAAAAAAACCCGTGTCAATCATTTTGACGTGATATAAAATTCTAAATAAACATACTATGTAAAACGTGTGTCACATTTTTATTTTATCACGTAAACAAAGAAATGAATATAGAACTTTTCCATGAAATGAATTAACGTATAATGGTGTATATAGGATATCTGTAAGGAATATTAGGTCACGTCATATAATTAACATGCTATCGAGTACTATTTACGTCGTATCAAATAATGTCAAAAATACAAAATTACATGCTAATCAAGGATATATTACATCGTGTCACAAAAAGTGTACAAAAAATAAAATAATCAGCCTGTAAAGGGATTTATGACCTGTTAAATTAAATTCCACGAGCCGTTAATATAGGAGCATGTTTACATCATTACGTTCCATTAAAGACGTGAATGACTAATGGGATTGTTTGAAGAAATTTTCCAGGAAACGGCAAGTGTGGGCCCTTACAAGCCGTATTCTTGGTGCCCGCATATCCACCTAGGTGTACTTATAACACGCTGGTGGTTTGATCTATCTTTTTAGCCGTTTGATTTTTTTATGATGCCTAAAAATCAAACGATACAACTCAAAATTCAAATATTTAAATGTAAAACTGCTAAATCAATATTTTAGATTAGTTGAGCTTGGACCTTAGGATTCATTATGTTCATGGCCACCAACTCCCTTTACTCCCACATTGGAAAGCATATGAACTTGACTGAACTGAATGACCAGCCCCGGGCCGGGGTAAAAGAAGAAGGGATAAGATAAGACAGTAAATTCAAAATTAAAACGGGTGAATGTGTGTAAATTAAAGAATGAAGAGATAGATAATGTTCAGTGCTATGATTTCATTGATGTTTACGAACAAATTACAATGATAATTATAGATGAAAGATGGAAGGCAAACCCACCCAAAAGAGAAATTCTCCTAGGGTGGTGTTTCATACCATGAAAAACGCATACCACTTTTTTCACTAGTGAGTTTCTATTTATACTGTTGTTACATCATGACTTTGTATTCTATTATTTTTCTTGTTGTGATCGACTTGGTTGCGACAACCCTACATCAAGGTTAGGTGAATTTGATGTTTTAAGAACTATTCTGAGTGAATAGTATATTCTTACCTACTTTATAAAAGTTGTTAAGGTAATTTTATATGATTGACCTTATGTGATTTTCTCAAATTTTTGCATGATAATTCGTGAGCATGCATGCATGCATGCATAAAGTGTTTATGTGTGTATGTATAAGTCTTGAGATTATTATCTTAGGGTTATATAATTAGTTACTTGAATGTTAGATGCTTTATCTGCATAAAATAAACTAAGATTTGAAATTTAATCAAATTCTACTAATCAAACTAACATATATAAATCTTATGTCACAAAAACAAAACTAAACCAATCTTAAACATCTAAACATTAACTAAAACCTAACCTAAACAAGAAATTGGCTTATTAGGACTTTTATTAGTTTAGATTAACAACTAAACCATTAACTAATCCTAGCTTAATGACTAAGTAAAGTCATTAACACCAAACCGCCACCTAGCCATCCCTTAACACCAAACCTCCACCTAGCCATCCCTTAACACTAACCCTTGCTCTAAACCCGCCACCTAGCATTACATGACACTAAACACACTTAGAAATCTGCCACCTTTCCTCCTAATAAGCCACTAATACAAGCTATAATCCCTACCTCATCACTCTAGACCTAGAGCTAATGATGACAACTCCACCTTCTTCCCAACCCTTTAGCTGATGGAACCTTTACAATCCTAAATATCCATTAACTGTAAACCACCACAACTCACCACACCCCTAATCATCTCTTGGTTCCCAAGCCACCTCCACCCTAACCCTTAAACTTTCGGTTCTCATATCATACAATCAACACCATCACCATCTTTGCTCACCTCTAACTAGCTTGTGATCAACCATCAAGGACTATCACCTCAATCGGATCCTTAAGGAGTCAAGCCAAGCAATTCTCTTACTTCTCTTCATCAGACAAGGTTAGATTCCAAAAAACCTATAACTAACAAGTTTAAGAAATGTACATGTATTTAACCAACCACATATAAACCAACCCTTGAAGGTTAAAATCATCAAAACTATTCACAAGAACTCATGGACATATGATTTTATTTTAAAAAAATCAGTAAGAAAGGGGAATTCAAGAACTGAAAATTTGAAAGTTTTATAAAAATCAAGGATTTAACAAAAGATCACAAGAATTTAAGGATTGAAACATGAATATTTTTGATGGATTCGATTAAATACTTAAATGACAACAATTATAGGAATAAAATTAGAAACTTCTTAAGAAATATTAGAAATAATGATCTGTAAATTATGGGGTAGTAATATTAGGCAGATTAATTTTATAATTAATTTAAGGAAATGAAAGAAGATTTTGAAATTGAGGATCCAAACTTGTTAAAAATCTGGAAAATTAATAAAAAATCTGGAAATTTTATATAAAATCTTTATAATTTCTTGGAGTGGCAGAATAAATTTTGTGAATTAATTCGTATGCACGAATGAGTTTTATATTTTAGAATATCTAATAAGTGAAAATTTAAAAGTAATAGCAAAACAGTAGGATAAATCATGAAAATTTACACAAATTTTGATATTCAGGATAAAATAGCATGTATAAATTTTGGAATTTTTAAAGGTGTTTAACTATATCTACCAATTTATATGAAACTTATAGAAATTCTATTAAATTGCCTGTTATGAATTATTGATCTGAAATTTTATGAGATAATAGAGATTTTTGAGTGTTTCTGCTAGTAAAGTTTAATGATTTTAGGAAAACAGTAGCTATAGATTTGGAATTTGTGATTTAAAGTGTTTGAAAATTTTAAAGAAATTAGATTTATTCTAACAAATAATTATTTTATAGGAATTAATTGATATTTGACTGAAATTAAGGTGAGTAACATAGCCCTGTTTTGATTTAATGATTTTTAGGGGAAAAAGCATACTATTATTACTGAAATTGATGTTGAATTTTGATAAGTTATTATCATTTTGACACAACCATTAATTCGGATGAGAAACGTCAAATAATATTGGTAGCACTACTTAGGAATGTGTCAATCCTGCATCTGCCAAATAAGGGTTATGATGTTATATTATTTGATCCCGTAATTTATATTTAACAGTTATAAATCTCTTGGTATATAAGTAGGTTTGGTTGTGAGTTTTGTATATGTCGCATCAATTAAATGATATCATGTTATTGGAAAAACCTATGTTCTCACCAACTTTATACTGACTGTTTGAGTATGTCTTTTTCTGGTAATCAACTTGTTTTATAGTTTTGTGTATATGTTCAATCTGATCAATAACTGTTTTGGTTGCATAGGACAACTGTGCATTTGGCTGACTATTAATCCATCTGACTTCATGTTATTTGTGGATGCTCACGTCCATCACTAGCTGAAGAAACTATGAAACTATGAAGAATCATGCTTTGAAGTAGAATTACTAATGTAAAAGTCTAAATTATTTGACTAAATTTTGTAAATGTAATCCCATAAACGTATGATAATGAAATATTATGTTTAGGATATTATGGTGATTGTTTGATATATTATAATGAATGTGTTGTAACCTAAGAAGTCACATTCAAGCATTTCACGCTTCCGCCGTGATGTGACAGATTAGTATCAGAGCCATTGATTATACAAAATTATATATTATCAGTAAATGCCTAGACTATAACCATAAGCTCCTATAATAATAATTTTTGGCATGATTAAAAACAGGTATATATATTTTTTATCCAAAAGCTTATGTGTTAACAACCCCTGAAGTGAAGGGAATAAATAGAAATTATAATTTTATGTGAATATATATGTTTGGATTCAAATTTATAATTAGATAAAGGAAAACTGTTTTATTTGTATATATGAGAACAATACATATTATGTGAATATGAAATTTTTGTTGAATTTGTTTGACTAATTGTTTTGATTAGTAATATTACAATTAAAATTTGTAAGAACTTTTGCAGCTACAAGTACTTATAATTTTGATAGCCATTATAATGAAACTGATCCTCGAAATGTTCGGACCATAGCAACCTTAAGGAAACAACACCAGAACCAGAGCCTCAGGACCACATGGAAATATCCCAAGTCGAGACTAGGACTAACATAAAGCCAAAATTTTATGTTCGACGTGCACCCGTAACCATCGGAGGTTGTAAAATCGAGACCCCTAGGAAAGTGTGCGACGGGGCAAGAGATTTTTGGCTAAGAAAACTAAAAACATAGAAGAACAAAACTCAGAATCCTTCCTCCTAGCATCTGAATAACACCTATAACCAAACCAGATGACTCTGAAACTAAAGAAAGAGAAACCAAGAGACAAAGGTTAGAAGATTGTCAGATAGAAACAATCCGACAAATCCTTAAGAAAAGAAGATACGAGGAATTTGGACAATTCGAAAAGATGTCAAAGAAGTGAAAGCATTCAAGGAAAATATCTTCACAAAGATATGGATTGGGTTTGGGGAGACTAGAAATATAGTGAACCTTATGTATGGTATGATACCTTTAAACATATAAGAATAAGAATGTGATGAAATATTATCTTTGTTTTGTGACTACTAAATATTATGTTTAGGTAAAAATTAAATACAAATATATATTCTTGTCTTCTTAAGATATTAATAAGATTAAAATTTATTGAAACATGCCACCAAAAAGGAATACTCAACCTGTGCGAAGAACTGCACGAGTTGAACGACTAAGAACTAGGCTAGAAGAAGATGCTCTGCCAGTAAATATCACTGCAAATGAGAATGAAAAGATTTCTCAAATAGTGACTCAACAATTAGAGGCTGCAATACCTACGTTAATAACTCGACTTCAACAGAATCTTAACTTCGAAGGTATGCCACCTAGAGATGATGAAAAGGAGATGCCAACGGATTAGAACACCATGAGGACGTAGTCATAGACGAAATTAGAAAGGGATGTTCCTATAAGAATTTTATGTCTTGTAAACCCCAAGACTTTAATGGAAAAGGTGGAGTGTTACAAGCGTTACGTTGGTTAGAAGAAATGGAATCAGTGTTAGATATCAGTGAGTGTGCTGATAATTACAAGACCATGTTTGCTTCACGTTCACTGAAGGGAGAAGGACAGTCTTGGTGGAAGATGGAAATTCAAACTAAAGAAAGAAGTGTTATGAACAGGCTAAGCTGGGAGGAATTTAGAAATCTAGTGATTGAGAAATACTTCCCTTATAATGAAATGTAAAGGATAGATGTAGAATTCTTAGCATTAGAAATGAATGGTGCTGCACATCAGGAATATACAGATAGATACAATGAGTTATCTAGATTAGTGCCACATCTGGTGATGCCAGAAACGAAAAGAATAGGAAGATATATCTAGGGATTAGCACCATAGATAAGAGGAATAGTTAAGTCGGCAATGCCAAAGACTTTTCAGGATGCAGTGACATTGCCAGGAAGCTTGACTGATGAGATGATAAGGAATGGATCGTTGAATGATTCAAGGATTGGAGATAAAAGAAAGTGGAACAACAACTCCGAAGGGAGATTTGGAGGAAACCAAAACAAGAGAATAAATAGGAATCCAGTAAGAAACTTCTTGGGAACTGTCAAAGAAAAGAAGCCACAGACAGAAGGTCAACCATGGTGCAATGCTTGCAAGAGATACCATAAAGGTAAATGCATGATTATGATTTGCTATAATTACAAAAAGAAGGGACACCTATCCAGAGGATGTAAGGGACCCGCAAACCCTAAACCAGTTTGGTACTAGTGTGGAAATGAGAATCAATTTCGCAACGAGTGTACAGAACTGAAGGGAAAAGATCCTAAAAACCCAAACAATCCATGTGGTAGAGCCTTTATGTTGCAAGCTGAAGAGGCATGACAAGAACTAGAAGTAGTTACGGGTACGTTCCTTATTTATGATCAGTACGTGACTGTGTTATTCGATACGGGAGCAACACGTAGTTTTATTTCAAATACATTTAAACCTTTACTTAGTTTAACCTCCAAAAAACTAAAAGATAAATATATGATAGAATTAGCTGATGGAAAAATAATTGAAGCTAGTGAAGTTATTCCTAACTGTACTTTAAATTTAAATGATTATTACTTTGATATAGATTTGATTCCTGTTGAGTTAGGAGGTTTTGATGTTGTTGTGGGAATGGATTAGTTAAGTAAGAATCAAGATGAAATTATTTGTGGAAAAAGAATGATTAAAATTCCTTTAATTAAGGAGAACAAAATTCTTGTTATATACGTTGAGAAACCTAGAGGTGCTATGAAAATAGTCTCGTGTAAGAAAGTCGAAAAATACTTAAGAAAATATGTTAAGCATTTCTAGCCCATGTAGTTGATACAGAACCAAATAAGAAAAACATAGAGGATGTTCCTGTCATTTAGAGAATACCCGGAGGTATTTCCTGATGAATTACCTGGATTGCCGCCCCTTCGTCAGGTAGAATTCAAGATTGAATTAGTACCGGGAACCGCCCTATTGCTAAGTATCCGTATCGGTTAGCGCCAACAGAAATGAAAAAATTAATAAGTCAACTTCAGGAATTATTAGACAAGAGATTTATACGTCCTAGTGTATCCCCTTGGGGAGCACCAGTTCTATTTGTAAAGAAGAAAGATGGAACTTTTAGAATGTGCATCGACTACAGAGAACTCAATAAAGTAACCATAAAGCCAAGACCAATATCTTCCGAAGCCAAAAGATGAAGTCTTCCGAAGCTTCAAAGACAAAGTCTTCCAAAGCCAACTATTGAAGATAGATTTCTTCCGAAGACTTTTTAATTACATGCTTTATCTGATGTACCTTTTACCTAAAGCTGAACCACTTTCCGCTGCAACTCTGATAAGTCACCAACTTTTCATGAGTTGGTGAAAAGGTCTATGCTTTTGGTAAACTGTACATTGAGGTCTTGAATCTGTAACTTTTCACTTTATGTACTTTATCCTTTTTGTAATATATTAGGATGTGAGCTATGGCATGTCATAGTCGCTAGTCAAAAGGCAATCTGCCTTTTGACTCTACATTGATTTCGTGTTATTGGTATTAGAGCTTTTCAGGCTCTTGATATAAGATCTCACCATCTTAAGATCCCTCACACATATAAAATACTTAACCCTTCAAATGGCATCTATCTCTAAAGCTAATATGGAAACTGGAACCATGACAAAGTCCCCACTGATCACTCTTGATGACTTTGACACTTGGTGCCAAAGAATGGAAGGCTTCATCAAGTGTCAAGACTCAAGAATGTGGGAATCTGTTGTCAATGGACCTTACATACCAAGCACCCCTTCAGCTGCTGCTCGAGGTGGTATGATCCTGAAGGATGTGGCTGACTACTCAGATGAAGATAGAAAGAGAGTAGAAATTGATCAAATGGCCATGACAGACCTTCAGACTGCTCTTCCAAACTTTGTATACAGAGGTTTCAAGAAATGCAAAACAGCTAAGTAGCTGTGGGATGCATTGAAACTAATGTATGAGGGTTCCACCAAAGCCAAGGAGAACAAGAAGGATATCCTAAAGCAGCAGTTTGAAAATTTCACCTTCAAAACAGGTGAGACCATGACTCAACAATACTTTAGGTATGTTGAGATTGTGGATACTCTAGTGGATGTTGGAGTAACACTTGAGAACAGGGACATTGTAAGGAAGTTTATGTCCTCTCTTCCTAGGCAATGGACACATTATTGTGTTTTAATCAAGAGGACTGAGAACCTTAAGACTCTCACTTTGATAGAGTTGTATGAAATTCTCAGTGGATACTAGATGGAGATGAACATGCAAGGTTTATCTAGTAACTCCAGCAATCAAATGGGTTCAGCCCTTCATGTGACTGAAAGGGATAGCATAGAACCCCAACATCATCTCATATGCTACCCTGACATCTCACAAAAGGGTCCTTTCAATACCTTCCCGGAGACACCAAGGGAAAACTATACTCAAGGAAGCCCATTCCAAGAGACAAGTTCCTCTCAAGCCTTTGTGTCTTCTGATGAAAGTTGTGGTAGCTTCCTATTCACCCTTGAAGACCTGGACTGTATCCATCCAGATGATCTGGAGTATATGGAAATAGTCCAGCAAATGGCTCTTCTCACTCACGGAGCCAAGAGGTTCTACAAGAGGAAAGGAAGGAAGTTTGCAAGGAATACAACCAGTGGAAAGTTTGGTTTGGATAAACGCAAAGTTAAGTGTTACAACTATAATTTGATAGGCCACTTTGCTCGGGAATGCAAGGCACCAAGAACAAATGATGGACACTATAGTTTGATAGGCCACTTTGCTCGGGAATGCAAGGCACCAAGAACAAATGATGGACAAGCACAATCCAGACCAAACTACACTAAGAAAGCTACCCAGAATGAGAATCCAAAGCAGCAAGCTGCAGTTGCTTTTGAAGAAGGAGGCTTTGACTAGAGCTTTCAAGTGGAAGATGCATATCCAAACCAAGCATTAATGGCTGACCATGATGAAACCAAGGTATTGGAACATCTTTGTACTCCTGAATGTATTGCTAAAGTCAATAGATACAGGTCCTATAACTTAGAAATGAGATCTGATCTTGAGTCCTTGAACATCTTGAAATCTGATTTTAGAAAGGCTAAAAATGATTATAAGTTAAAGATAGAGGACTTAGAGAAAACCATTTCAGTTTTAAAACATGAGCATACAAATTATAGGATTCAGATCAAGGATCTCATAACTAAGTTAACTGAATGCCATGCTGAGCTTGTGATAAGCAAAGCCAGGGCAGAAAAATATGTTCTTGAAGAAGAGACCTTCAAGAACATCATATCCTCATCCTTGCATGCAAAAGTTTGTTATCAAAATAAGCAGGGACTGGGATCTAGTGAGATAGCTCCTCCATACACAATCTTGTCTGTAAGATCACCTAGGTGTGGAACTTGTGAAGATAAGCTTCCTCACATAGACCCCTTGAGTGAAGAGGATGAAGAAGTGGTAATCAAGAATTCCTCTGAGAAGAGTGAAGAGGAGGATTATAAGAAGGGTCACTATCCTTCTGAGGAGAACAGGAAGCCTGGGATGACCAAGTATATGAGGAAGAACTTGATCAGAAAGAGCAAGAGAAAGGCTAGGAGGGCTTAAGAGATCAAGGCCACTTTTAACTCTAAGCAGAAACAAGTCTTTATTTCTACAAGGTTTGACATGGTTAAGATTGAAGACATCAACCTCAACTCTTCTACCAAGAGCTTTGGTTCATGTTCAAATAATCTCAGCATCAAAAAGGCTGATCAGTTATGTACCACTGCTACACAACCTGAGCCATTCAACTCCAAGAATAGTCCTCAACCCAAAGGGACTGCCTCAGCATCTACAAAGATGAAGGTGGAGAATGGAAGTGATCAAAGTCAGCCTTGTTTTTAGAAGAAAACTCTTGGGAAGAAAAAGATGAAATGTGTTATGTGTGAGAGTATTTCTCATCTTGCTAAGGATTGTCCATACAATCCAAGAGGTACTCTTCACGTGACCAAGAAAGAGACTTCCAAGAGATCTAGAATTCAGCTTTGGAAGGAAAATCTATTTCCATCGAAAGCTCCAAAGTAAAGAAGAAGGCAAGTGGAAAATTTCCTTCAGAAGAAAATTTGGTCTCGGAAGAAAGGAATACTTTTGAAGCACTAAAGTTTGCTGCAGTGTTAGCAGGATCTTCTGAAGGTCCAGTCATCAAAACTTCCGAAATCTCAAAAGCTTTCGAAGTATTGAAGGTCAGGTCCAAACTTCCAAAGGTGGTGTGGAAGTCAAAGAAAGACCAAATGATTGAAAATTCTCCATCAACAACAGTAAGAGATCCTCAAAGCACAACTATAGGATCTATTACTGTTTTATTACCTTTTACTTTCTTTGATGAGCCCAAGACCAATAAGGCTTGGGTTTCCAAATATAACTAATCATTTTCTTTGTGCAGGAACAACTTAAGACAAACAAAATATCTGGATCATTAATAGTGGCTGTTCCAGGCACATGACAGGCAATAGGTCACTACTCCAAAACTTTGAAAGAATTGATGGAGGACCAGTTGCTTTTCGAGGAGATTAAGGAGGTTACATTTCTGGAAAGGGAAAGGTCATAAATGGTAAGCTCACCATTGAGAAGGTAAACTTTGTCAAGGAGCTTGGGTACAATCTTCCGAGTGTATCCCAATTTTGTGATCAGAGTCATAACATGCTCTTTATTGAGCATGAGTGCATTGTTCTCAATCCTGGGGTGACTATTCCTAATGAGCATATCCTGCTTAGAGCCCCCAGGAGAGGGAACATGTATAAGATGGACTTACAAGAAACATCCCGTCAGGAGAAGTTTCATGCTTTCTATCTAAAGCTAATAGTGATGTGTCTTTTCTCTGGCATAAAACAATGTGCCATGTAAACTTTAATAACATGAATAAGTTGATTAAGAATGATTTGGTAACTGGAATGCCAAAGAAAGAGTTTACAAGTGATGACCATTGTGTTGCATGCCTGAAAGGGAAGTAACATAAGGTATCTCACAAGCCTAAGGAAAGAAAATCCATCACTACACCCCTACACTTGTTACATATGGATCTCTTTGGCCCCACCAGTGTAATGAGTCTAGGAAGGACCTTTTACTGTCTGGTGATCACAGATGACTTTACAAGATTTACTTGGGTCTTCTTTCTTAGAACTAAGGATGAGACCCCTGAGATTTTGAAGAATTTCATCTTAAAGATTGAGAATCAATGTGATCACAAGGTCAAAACCATAAGATGTGATCAAGGAACTGAATTTAAGAACTAAATCCTTGATACATTTTGTGATGAAAAGGGTATTACAAGACAATACAGTGCTCCCAGGACTCCTCAACAAAATGGTGTTGCTGAGAAGAGAAACATGACACTGATTGAAGCTACAAGAACCATGTTGTCTGACTCTAAACTGCTCATCACCTTCTGGGCAGAGGCAGTCAACACTGCCTGCTATGTGCAAAACAGAGTTTTAGTGGTTAAGACTCATGGTAAGACTCCTTATGAACTTTGGCATAAGAGAAAACCTTTCATTGGTTTTCTCAGGTCATTTGGATGTCCATGCAGCATCTTGAATACCAAAGATCAAATTGCCAAGTTTGTTGAGAAATCAGATGATGGACACTTTATTAGATACTCTTCTCAAGCTAAAGCTTATAGAGTATACAATCTCAGAACTAGAGTAGTTGAGGAATCAGCGAATGTGATTTTCAATGAGCACACTCCCAGTGTGAAAGGTTCTGGTCCAGATTGGCTATTTGATCTTGATTTAGTTACCAACTGTTTTAACAAAATTTATGAGAATGTTTCAGGATCTACAGACATTTTACCTCCAGGTGATCTTGATCCATGATTTAAACTAAGAAGACCTTCAAGTTACACATCTTCAGCTCTAGTTGTAACTACTTCAGCAAATGAAGTTTCTATCAGTAAAACAATGACAAATTCAGCTGATACATCTATGATGCCTTCAAGTTCCAGCTCAGAGGCTCAACAGACAAACAAAGAAACTTTAAATGTAGAAGAAAATGATGGTGGTGGTGGCAGTGATCAACAATTTCTTGATGATGATAACCACTCCATAGATGAACATATCAATGATGTCACACACTCTACCACCAGGCGGAAAAGCATCAGTCTTAATGCTGGATCAAGCTTCTCTTGATAAGTGTGTTGAAGTGGTGGAAGAAGCATCATTGACAGATATGAATTTCTCTAATTTGGATCTCTCTCAGCAACTTGCTGTGATCCCTCAGCTAAGGATCCACAAGTCTCATCCTACCACAAACATCATTGGAGCTGTTGACACTAGGGTAAGAACAAGAGGACAAACTCATGAAGAAAATGTTTGTCTTCACTCTTGTTGCTTGTACCAGATAGAGCCTAAGAATGTTGATGAGGCTCTGAAGGATAGAAGTTGGATTGAAGCCATGTAAGAGGAGCGGCTTCAATTCAAGAGACAGAAGGTTTGGAACCTATGTCCTCTTCCTCATGGGAAGATTACTATAGGAACCAAATGGGTATTTAGGAATAAGAAAGATGATAGAGGCATTGTCATCAAAAACAAAGCTAGACTACTTGTTCAAGGATACACATAAGAAGAAGGAATTGACTACACTGATGTCTTTGCTCCTGTAGCAAGACTAGAAGCTGTTAGGATATTCTTGGTATTTGCTGCATCCAAGAACTTCAAGTTCTATCAACTTGATATCAAGTGTGCTTTTCTGTATGGGGTGATTGATGAAGAGGTGTATGTCAAACAACCACCTGGTTTTGCAGATCCCGATCATCCTGATTATGTCTGCAAGCTTGATAAGGCTCTTTATAGGCTACACCAAGCACCAAGAAAGTGGTAAGAGACTCTATCTCAGTATCTTTGCAAACATGGATACAGAAGGGGTACTATAGATGGAACTCTTTACATCAAAGGACAGGGAAATGACTTACTGCTAGTTCAAGTGTATGTAGATGTCATCATTTTTGGTTCAACTAATCCAAGGCTCTACAAAGACTTTGAGAAGCTGATGAAAGACAGATTTTAAATGAGTTCCATGGGGGAACTCAATTTCTTTCTGGGAAATCAAGTGAAGCAAGTTGAAGATGGAATCTTCATAAGTCAGTCAAAGTATGTTCAGGACATACTCAAAAGATTTAACATGACTGATTGTAAGATTAATAAGATACCCATAGCAAGAAACCACTCCCTTGGGCCTGATCTTGAGGGGGGTGTGCGGATGAACGCCTCTATAGGGCTATGATTGGGTCTCTTATGTATCTTACAGCTAGCAGGCCTGATATCATGCTTGCCACATGTATTTGTGCAAGATATCAAGCCAACCCCAAGATGTCTCACCTTATCACTGTCAAGAGAATTCCAAGATACCTCAAAGGTGCCTCAACACTTGGTCTTTGGTATCCCAAGAATTCTGACTTCAATCTGTATGCATATACAGATAGTGATTATGGTGGTTATAATATGATTGCAAAGTCTACCTCTGGGGGATGTCAGTTCCTTGGTGTAAGGGTTGTCTCATGGCAATGCAAGAAACAATCATGTGTCTCTGCATCAACTGCTGAAGCTGAATACATTGCTGCTGCAAGCTGCTGTGCTCAAGTGCTTTGGATTCAGAATCAGATGCTTGACTATGGTTTAAACTTCACGGAGACTCCCATTCACACAGACAACAACAGTGCTATCTCTATCACAGAGAATCCTATGCAGCACTCAAGGACAAAACACATAAATATCATATATCATTTAATTAGAGATAACTTTGAAAATGGATTAATTAAACTAGTCAAAGTTAACATAAATGAACAATATACTAATCTGTTTACAAAAGCCTTTGATGAACAGAGGTTTAAGTATATTATATCAGCTATTGGAATGATTAACTTTGAGTAGCTTTTTCTTAAAACTAATTCATTTATTTCTTAAAATCTGTGTGTTCTAAGTTGTCTAGTTTATCACTTTCATGAGCTCATGTTTTCTATGGATAAAAACTTTTTGAAGAGTTTTCTTAGACTTTTGACAAATCTTGATCCTTCGAAAGATATGATTTTATCTTCGGAAGAAACTATACCTTTAAGACAAATAACTGCCTTAGTAAATGTTGCCTTCGGAAGAAATTTCTGAAATCTCTTCCGAAGCTTAATACTCTCTTAGGCACTTAAATGTTTTCAAGGACCATTTTTCTTCCGAAGAAAATTAACTCTCGGAAGCTTTGAACAAAACATCCAAGTTTAAAATTCTCTTCCGAAGCAAATTTGTCAAAACTCTTTGAAAATTCTTCCGAAGGCATTTTGGCTTCGGAAGCTTTTTCATTAAAACTTCCGAAGACAATTTACCTTCGGAAGCTTTTCGATTTCCAAGAAAACCACTTTTTGAGCAAAAAGCAAACTATTTTTCAGAGGTGGGACCGCCATCCGGATTTCAAAGTTTATCCTCTTTCATTAACTTCGTCTCAAATCCTTTTTACATATAAACCCTGTCGGTTCCCCCTCTTTCTATCATCTTCATCTTCTCTCCAAACCTAAATTCCAGATTTCTCTCTGAAACCGCCTTCGTTCATCCTTCCTTGACCTTTAAGCTTTCTCACAATGGCCAACCTTGACAGATGAAATGACCCAGATTTTTCTATGTAGTTACACAGACAACACAATCAGGTTGCTCTGTTAAACTCTGAGAAAGATCCATATTTCTCAGAGGTGTGCCAATTCTTGGCTTTGTCTAACTACTTCACCTCCCTTACCATTGATTCTCCTCTTTATGAGGATCATTTGCTTGAATTTCAGAAGACCTGCCAAGAGGTCATTATGGATGGGGAGAAGGCACTGTCTGCCACAGTGCAGGGGAGAACAGTCTTCATTACTCTGGCCATCATCAACACTCATCTTCAGCTGGGTGATGAAGAAAGTGAGGTGTTCTTCCCAAAAGAAGCTGTAAATCATTCATTTGAGCAGATGGGCTATGAAGGAGATTTCTCTGTAAAGACCTTCAGGAAAGGGAAGGTCCACCTAAGTGGAAGTATCTACTTCATGTGGTTATCCACAGCTTGTCCAACAAACATGGAGGGCGGGACCAGATTCCTGAAGATCTCCTTCATAGTGCATGGAATGGTTTAGGGAGTCAAGTTCAGGTACTCTTAATTTGTTTATACAAATCTGATTTCAAACTTAGACTCCTTAGAGTATTACATGTTTCCTAGATATGTTCAGTACATTCTTAACTATGAACTAGGCTCACAGTTGAGGGAAACAGGTAATATTCTTAAATTGGGACAGATGAAGCCCGCCATCTTCAAAATTCTGAAGAAGCCAACTGTTCGCTTCTCAGGGGTAAAAACAACTATTGTTCCAAAGACAACATAGCAACACAAGATAGTGTTGAACCCACACCTTCTACACGTCAACCACCAAAACAACCACAAATCACCCTCACCTACCAAAGAAAACCCAAACGAACCCCTACACAAGCTATTGAGTCTGTGCAGGCCCCCACATACTTACCTATACAGGAGGAAGTGGATACTGGAGCTCCCACTTCCCCTGAGGAGCAAACCACTCCCATTACTTCAAAGATCAGTGTTAAGGTTCCTCATGCTAAGCCTGATGAGCTCACAAGCCCAACTACCTTAAACCTTCACTCTGAGTTTCAACACTCAAGTGAACAACCTTCAGGGGACAACTACCATCCCCAGCCTCTAGACTTAAACCAACCCATTCCCAATCTTGACTTCTATACTGATGAAGACTTAGGTGTTAGTGAGTACCATGAGTCTCCCTACTACACCACTCCTCAAAGAGAGATAAGTGCTCCTGAGTCACCTAGGTGTAGCCCACATCAGTCACCTATCACTGAGGTGGATACTTTTGAACCTATTCAGGATATCCATATGGAAGAGGCTCTCACCTTTGCAAGTGATAACATCATTCAGACCTCAACCATGGCAGCTCAGCTCATTGACACTTCAACTGAAGTTGTCACTGAGCAGAGGAAATCCAGCAGCCAAGAACATCATGCTGGTGATGAGGAAGAGGACCTTGGTCCAATTCTCTCATCCGCCAATGATTCTTCTGATGAAGATGAGGGGAATCTGAGACTAAAGGTGCAAAAACTATCAAAAACATGCACCTATCTAGTCTCCAAGGTTAGTCACCTTAAATCTTAAGTGACTACCTTGCAACACAGGGTCAATGATTAGCAACTTAAGATGTCTCATCTTAAGGAAAAACTAGCTAAGAGACCTTTAAGAGGAGCTCAAACAGGAACACAAGAACCTGTGAATGTGATTGACCTAACTCCTAGTTCACCTACGCAAGAGGGTGATGCTACCAAAAAGGGGGAGGAAGTCATTACATTCACAGAACCAGGGAGTTCTTCAGGGAGTATGGACACTGAGGACTCACCATCCTCACTTACAATTATGCATACTCAGCAACTTTTTCAAGTTCACATTGATGTGGGCAGTATAGACTCAGTCATTAGGAGTCTCTTTGAGAAAGGCATCCCAAGAACTATATCATCCCCACCAACTTCAAGTCATATTTTTGGGTGGAGGTATGATGCTGATAGAAGAACTCTTATTCTTCAAAGAGTTCAAGATAGGAACACTGCAGAGTTTAGCCTTAGAAGAAGACTAAGGCAATCAGGCAATACCATCAGTCAACTGGATGTTAAGACAGACCCTGAGATTAGCTTCAAAGGGGAAACCTTGACTGAAGGCCAAGTGGTAGAACCTGAGAGCCCTGTCTCACCATTAACTACTGCAGATGTTCAATCCCTTGATGAGACACCTGCTGGTGAAGGTGCATCTCAACCTCTCTCTGGCTAGAGCTTGTAAGCTACACCAAGCAATGAAGGCCAAAGCTCTCTCCACCCTGGGTCACAAAGGTCTGTGAGTGACAAAGGGAAAAGAAAATTGAATTCTGAGGAGATTGAGGAGGAAAGAGAGAGGAAAAGGAAGCTAAGGGGAGAAAGTTCCTAGGTCTGCAAGACTCATGGTAAGTGCTATCAGGGCTGTCCCCAGACCAAATACTCAGGATGACGAGTTAAGGGCAGTCAGGATCAACTACTTGCAGACCGGGAACTATGATATTGATAATATCATACCTCTCCCCTTAGATGAGTTAAATGAACTGGCTGACATGGAACTGTCAAAAGAGAGAAACGAGGAAGAGGATACAGAGCTACTTCTAAAAATCAAAGAAGAAAGAAGACAGAAGAGACTCTACAAGCATGTGCCTACTCTCTCACCAGTTCAAGAAACTCATGAACCAGAGGATGTGGCTCCACAAGAACCTTAGGTAGACAAAGAGAAGGATAGGATCAATATGATAAACTACCTGAGTGCTACAGGTCTCTATCAGGCTGATACACTTCTTCCCTTACCCTTTGACTACATTGTACCTCAAACAACTTGAACTTGATGTAGCCAAAGAAAGAAAGATCACCAAAAGGAAGTTAAGGGAAGAGGCTGTAAAGTCAAGAGCCATCATCCATAAAAAACTTGAAGAAGTCTGCTGATAGGCAAAAGATGATGAGCTTCTTGAAGCTATACGGATTCTCTGGAAGGAGACTTGGTCCCATGTCTCTGTCCACCATAGATGAGCACATCAGGGTAATCAAGCAGAAGATTCAAAGAGGTGAACTTGTTGACTTACACTCCCTACCAAGTCAGGTCCCTTAGGAAGTAGAGATTAGGGTTGAAATACTTAAGACAACACAACCTGAACCTCCTGCTGAACCTCAGCAAGCTTCCACTTCTGATCCACAGTAGGGATCTATCCCCTCTCAATCTGAACCTATGGGAGAGGAAAACCCAACTGAAAAAGACAAAGAAGATCAATCAGGTGCCGCAGGCTAGTCTTCTCAGTTAAAAAGTTCAATGAGGAGAAAAAGGATGGTTTCCAAACTAAAGTCAAAGAAAAAGAAGAATGAAATATCCAACTCCAAACCTCAGGATGAGTCAGAACATCCTGAGGATGTGCAACAAGAGGATGCTCTACCAACTCCAATTCAAGCAGCTCTTCTTGCATCAGGAAGACCTATCTTGTTTTGGACATACACTATAAATCCCTAAAGATGTCATGTCATAAGAGATCAAGGTGTTGAACATGTCTACACATGACAGTATATGTTTAATCTACCTCTGCATGATCTCTTTGACATGAGAAGATACTATGAGAGTCTGAGTGATCCTGATCATCTTATGAAGAAAGAGATGATCATCATCATAGTAAGGACTGTCAATATCTGAAGTCTTCAAGTGTTTTAGTAGCATCAGCCTAGGGGGAGTTTGTAAGGTTATTTGTAAGGCTGATACAACCCAAACACCCAAAGTCTCTCCTGCATGCATGCACAAGTGTACTGAAGTGGAATGCTTTGGAAGTTTCACACTGCCCCAGAAATTATTCTAAGTGTGAAATCTTCCGAAGCGAAGACCAATATCTTCCGAAGCCAAAAGATAAAGTCTTCCGAAGCTTCAAAGACAAAGTCTTCTAAAGCCAACTATTGAAGATAGATTTCTTCCGAAGACTTTTTAATTACATGCTTTATCTGATGTACCTTTTACCTAAAGCTGAACGACTTTCCGCTGCAACTCTGATAAGTCACCAACTTTACATGAGTTGGTGGAAAGGTCCATGCTTTTGGTAAACTGTACATTGAGGTCTTGAGTCTGTAACTTTCCACTTTATGTACTTTATTTTTTTTGTAATATATTAGGATGTGAGCTATGGCATGTCATAGTCACTAGTCAAAAGGCAATCTACCTTTTGACTCTACATTGATTTTGTTGTCTAGATCATGTATCTAGCTGGCCTTCATAGTATGGCCGGCTGTAGGTTGTAGTATAAGTATTTTTGGTCCTTGTAACTTATTTGTAGAACTTTGTAAACCACTTGTAAGGAACTAGAGAGCAATATACATCAACCTTGAAAACCAACTACTTATGTGTTGTTCTTGTTCTATCTCATATACACTTGTGTTTCTTAGTTCCCAAAACTGATTTTCTTTAGTTTCTTATTTGAATTGTTAAGTGGTGTTGCATACTCTCCTCTTTGTGTTGTTGTGTTGTTGTGTTGTAAAGTGCATAACCCTTCACCCAGTCCTACAGATATCCTCTCCCTAGGATAGATGACCTATTCGATAAGTTACGAGGATCTAGTTACCTTTCCAAGATTGACTTAAGATCAAATACCACCAGTTAAGGGTTCGAGATGAGGATATACGTAAGACTGCATTTAGAACTCGATATAGTCATTATGAGTTCCTTGTAATGCCATTTGGGTTAACTAATGCTCTAGCAGTATTTATGGATTTAATGAATAGAGTTTGCAAACCTTAGTTAAATAAATTTGTCATAGTCTTTATAGACGACATCTTAATCTATTCTAAGAGAAAGGAGGAACATGAGAAGCACCTAAGGCTAACTTTGGGATTACTTTGAAAAGATTCATTGTATGCCAAATTCTCAAAGTGTGAATTTTGGAAAAGAGAAGTATAATTCTTAAGACATGTGGTTAATCAAGGGGGAATTCAAGTCGATCTAGCAAAGATTGAATCTGTTAAGAAATGGGAGATTCCAAAAACACCAACAGAAATACACCAATTCTTAGGTTTGGCAGGTTATTATAGAAGGTTTATAGAAAATTTCTTAAGGATAGCCCAACCTTTAACAGTGTTAACTCAGGAAGATAAGCCATATGTTTAGGGAGAAAGACAGAACGTTGCATTTGAACTCTTAAAGAATAAGTTATGTAGTGCTCCTATCTTAGCACTTCCAGAGGGAACAAATGATTTTGTAGTATATTGTGATGCGTCACACCAAGGTTTTGGATGTGTTTTTGTGCAACGTAATAAGGTAATTGCATATGCATCCAGGAAACTTAGAGGAAGTGAAAAGGATTATATTACACACGACTTAGAATTAGGAGCAGTAGTATTTGCACTTAAGATTTTGGAGATATTATTTATATGGAACTAAGTGCAAAATTTATACAGATCATAAGAGTTTACAACATATATTTGATCAGAAGATGTTAAATATAAGGTAGAGTAGATGGGTGGAAGTACAAAGTGACTATGATTGTGAAATCAAATATCATCCCGGAAAGGCAAATGTAGTGGCTGATGCTTTAAGTAGAAAAGAAAGAACTAAGGCATTACGGGTTCGTGCTATGAGTATGGAATTACACTAGGATTTAATAAGTTAGATTCAAGAATCCTAATGAAAGATGAATTAAGAGATGTAATGGGACAGAGCAAGCAACTGGAAGCAATATCAGATGGAATCCTGAGATTTAATGAAAGAATATGGATCCCTAACAATAACATACTAAGGGAAACTATTTTAAAAGAAGCACATAAGTCTAGGTATTCTGTACATCCAGGAAATAATAAGATGTACAAGGATTTGAGAAACAAGTACTGGTGACCAGGTATGAAGAGATCTGCTGCAGAATTTATAGAAAAATGTGATATCCATTCAAGAGTTAAGGCTGAATATCAGAAACCTCAGGATGTTTGCAACAATTAGAAATTCATTAAGTGGAAGTGGGCACTACTAGAAAAATCGCAAAAGATGACGCGCATTGCGCGTCATCTTGGGGGTCAGATGACGCGCAAATGCGTGTCAAGGAAGGGGGGGTCATAAATGATAGATGACACGCATCCACGCGTCATCTGTTTATGACGCGCAAAAGATGACGCGCATTTTATGACGTGCAAAAGATGACGCGCAATGCGCGTCAAGGAAGGGGTTGTCATAAATGACTAGATGACGCGCATCCGCGTGTCATCTATGAAAATTTTATGACGTGCAATAGATGACGCGCAATGCACGTCATAAAATTAGCTGCATTTTTTATTTTTTTTTATTTTTAATAAATTTACCTGTTGTTTTCTAAAACAAATTTTCAAATAACATTAAAGCGAAATCCATTAAATACCAACAAAGTTTACAAAAGTTGTTAATTAACAACTACAAAGCATAAAACACATCCAATTCAATTAGTACCAATTACAAGTCCAACAATACTAACACAAGTCCAACAATACTATCATTTCAGTCCTACATATAAATAAAATTCGATACGTAGCGCGCCCAATCTTCACGAACTTCATCCAAATCATCATCAGTGTATTCTTCTTTACCTTCTCCAACCTAAGACAACCAATTTCATCAAATTAAAGTTGTCAGTTTTGACCCAAAAACCCCTTTATGTAAAACACTTGTAATTTACTTGACTAGTTATATCAACTACAAGGTAACAAAAATACTTTTAAAAGTGGTTAATTTGGGGAGAAATTTAAATCAACACAGGACAACTTGATCTGTACTAAGCTTACCCATGTGACCCATTACCTAACCTAACATTCACACTAAATAATCAAGTTTTTATCACCGAACATGAATAGCATATATTATTGAGTACATAATCAATATTATATATTTCATAATCACAAGAATACCCATGAACACAACAGAAAATCAACGTGAACATACATGTGTTACACAATATTGTTCTTTTGCTTTGACAGTAATAGCTTCTAATGTGTTGTGACTTTCCAATTTGTGATCTCCTCTTTGGTTGTAGCACTATCCATTATTAGCCCTTCAACCTGCACCGTACAAAACGTAATATAGGCACGCCGATACATATGTTGAATATGAATGATCATTCATGAAAAGCCAAAAAAATAAGAAACTATAACACGTAAATTTATACAAATTGTAACTTACGTTTTCATTCGCCAGCCTATAGCTTTTGTTCAATTTGTAAAAGCTTCTTAAATTGAGCTTCAACATGTTCCTACAGTAGACTTGACTCTCTCCCCTTGATTACAACACTAGCACCCAAACACAACCACAGTTAGCATATATATGAGGGTATTACACTATGATAAAAGAAAACAAATAGGTTTACAATCTCATATATACTAACTTCATGACAAACCGGGTGGGAATTTAAGAAAAACAAACAAATGCTAACTTACTCAACACCTATGGTTAATTGTTCAAGCAAGCTGTTGATGGTTTGTAACACCACCATTAAATTTAAGAACGCATATCAACTGAATATAGATAGGTACAAGTATATGATACCAGTTAGCACATCATGCCGATCCACTTGAGCCTCATCCTCCCATTTCCTCCAGCTGTGGATCTGGAGAGATTACAACAATATATAATTTCATATTCTGTTATCTGTATACATTTATCAGTTAAGAACAGATGTAAGTATGTAACCTTCACTATAGCAAGAAGCATTGTTAAGCAGCTGTAAGATACGTGAGTTATAGCCATGACAAATATAAAGCGGTGTAGTTGCTCAAGGCCTTCATATGATACAAAAGGCTTGTGATCCTGTATATTAAAAATGGTAATAAATATATACCATACAAAGGATAATAACTTAAGTTATATGGTAGATAGAGAATGCACTACATTAAATGAATGTTAAGAAAACATAAAAAATGGAGTAACGATTATAAATTTATGTGACTTGCCTTTTGACAGGTGTTCTGATTCAATACATTTAATACCCTCCTATAAGGATATACAAAATTCATAAAAAGTCTCCACTTATTATGCTCCATTTCTTCATCAACCTCAGATTTCATACATGGAGCTTTGACAGCATTGTGAAACATTAACTTTCTTGAGCAGCACCATATCTGTACCTTTAGCAATACAAATTAGTAGTTGTTGTTAGTGTGTCACATGTGTAGTATGTTGTTTCTAAATGACAAATCACAGACGTTGACTTAGTTTAATCTACATGGTTTGTTGAAGAGGTGGAAGCCTATATAAAGGGGTGTATCTGTGAGGCTTGAAAGAAAGTGACAAACCGAAGAGCGACAGTTCCCGGTCTGTATCTGTGAGGCTTCTTCACACCTCCTGTGGTTGGAACAGACTTACGAGCAGCCTATTATAAAGATTTAATAATCCACCGTTATAGCCTCAAAAATCAATTCATGAACAAATAATGTGGTTTACAATGGCTTTTGGAACAAATGTTATCTAAATGTCTAAATAAATCTTTTGGGACAAATAATCAAAATATACCTTGGTGGCAAGCTGCTTCCTGGGGGCCTTTCCTCCTGTGGATTTACGAGCGCTTGGTACGGGCCATCTACGATTACAATTCAACTTTAGAACAACATGTTCAACGTAATTTAATTGTTCATCGTCTAAAAGGTATTCAATCTACAACACAATACATTGTGCAACAAAGGCATTGATTTGTTCATAAGAATCTTGAGATCAAACAATGTTCATCAGACAATCAAAAACCCTAATCTCAAGGTCACTATCAAAACTAAATCTTTAAAACTGTCAAAGATGGCTTTTGAACAAACCCGAATTGATAATCAACGAAATCGAAATCAAACAGCAAAAAATCAGACACTTGCGACAAGAACGAGACAATAAAAGAAAAAAAGTATACCATCAACCCTAAATTCATGAAATAGACATCAAGAAAAGGTTCTGAAACAAACCTAGAAATATGGGCGCGAGTTTTTTTTTGCCTAAAACATGACGGAATACATGACAGAACAAGATGACACGCAAAAATGCGTGTCATTTTTTCTATAAATTTTTTAAAATATGACATATTTTTTATGACACGCGAAAATGCGCGTCATCTTATTTCGCGCGTCATCTTTTGTACGTCATCTATTAGAAGTTTTGTAGTAGTGGGGATCAGATCACCATGTATTTGTAACTAAGTTGCCAAGTGTTAGGACCGAGTATGAACTGGTACTAACCGAATCTACGTGAAACCCGATCAAATAGTGCGGAATCCTATTTGATTGGCAATCTAATCAGGAAAAAGTTAATCTGATCAAAACTAACAATTAGAAAACATTAAGAATTGATTAGGAATGATCAGAAACGCTCTATGAAGTTGGAAGGGACGACTTGGACGTTCTGGGACAGCTAGGGTTATGAATTCTCAAAGTTTTACATTTTTCCATGATTTAAGTGGTATTTATAGGTTTGGAGTCTTCATTCGTGCGACTGAACCATCAACATGGTTCAGTCATGCGACTGAAGCATGCGGTTGATCCATTCGCATGACTGAAAGTCCAGTAGTGTGACTGAGTCAATCTTATGTCATAATCGTGCGACTGATCCAGTCTCCTGGTTCAGTCGTGCGACTGATCCATTAGCATGAAGTGCTCATGCGTATAGTCTATTAGCATGCTCCATTCGCATGAGAACTTTATACAATTCACAAACCTATATAGTTAGTTCAATATGCGTTATCATACAATAGACAATGAAACATTAAACATTATAAGCATCAACCATATATTGTATTTCATTTATACCCATTCAATAACACATATTCATTCATTCAAGAGTCTTTCATTACATATATCAAATGATTACATCAGTGTAACAAAATGAAAGTCATTAAACATTTAAGTACATTAGAACTAGAACTAGGAACATGCGTACCAACAAACTCCCCCTTAGACTTAGTTCTACCTATTCTTTGACTTCCTTTGAAAATTTTTCATATCTCTTGAATCTTTCTTCTTTTGAAACCCTAGCATGAATATCAAGTGCAAAGCATAAGTGTATAACATGTTGAAACTAAAGTGCTTGCACTATATCCTGCGTATCAAAAAATAGTGGCCACTTGTACAACGTATATATATCAACTGCAGACAAGTTCGTGAGCCACATTGGGTCGAACACCCTTATTGTCTCCAAAGTCCCCTATCTATCCAACACAATGACGGCTTCTCCAGTACGCCAGTCATAGTACCACCATTTAAAATAGGGTGTAAAGTCTTGTGGCATCTCCCTCATAGGTATACGTGACATTATGCGTGGAGGTCTCCATTTCAAGACAACTGTCGGCTTACCAGTAACAGGATTAACTTCAGACCTTTTGATATGCCTTGTCGGTTGTTAAGGTCTGAAGTTAACCCACCTGGTATGGTATTCTCTTCTCAACACAGCCTCAAACTAGCCTGACATTTTCTTCGGATCGACATATAGTAACTTTAGGCGTGCCAGCTGGTTGAGCTCAAAACGGGAAGAGTCTTTAGATCATGTGGAAATCTAAAGTACTCTGTTCCCTTCTCCCTCTTCACTGTGTACACACTCAGATCCTCAAAGTATGCCCATGCTATAATCTTGCCTGACACCTTGAGATGCTTCTTCACTTTGTAGAGCTTGGTGTAGGCACTTGGCTTTGGTGCAGTGCGCTGGGCTCGGATCTCTGCAAAACAAGCCACCCATTCAGCCTTTTGATGTCCACATTGGCGTCCAAGGCTTGGGCTTGGCTTGTTAATGTCTCTGCCTCCTTTTCCATCTGATTCAGCTTCTCCAATGTATCACTGCCAAGAGTACTGCCCAAATAAGGAACCAAATATCCCTCTCGGTCAGTGTACTCTGGATAATGCTGAGCTATGACATCCTCAATCTCTATTTCATCTACATCGTTGAGCTTATCGTCACTAGCCACATCAACAGTTGGAGCGTCTTTGACAATCTCATCCGGGTTCAGCCGGAACATCTCAGCAAGTTGCTTATCAGTAAGGTCATGAATTATTTCTCCTTCTTTGGGAGTATAACTCACAGACCTCCTAACAATCCTTTGCAAATCAAGTATCATAGTTAATTGAGACTTGATTTGCTGTACGGTAGCAACATCATATTCATCTTTCTGAGATGTTTGATCTGCTTGAATTAAACATGTAAACACATCAAAGGTTAGTAAGTAATCAAGATAATCAAACATTGAATAACAATATATAAACATTAATTACATAACATTAATACATGATTTCAAGTACAAAAATTTTATAAACATAGACATCTAAGCTTTACTTTTGTCTTGAATCATGCAAGGGTCTTCTATAGTCGGGGAAGAGGTTGGGGCCGAAGATGATGCTCCTTGGTCTTGTTTTCTCTTCGTTCTTCGCTCTTGACCCAGAGCTGAGGCAGATGCAGCTGCATTGCCTTCTTCTTCATCATCATCTTCCCACCTTCCTCTTGCTTCTCCCCACCACTGACCTTATCATCATCATCATCACTCTCATCATCTTCTCCATCATCATCATCATCATCATCATCATCATCATCATCATCATCATCATCATCATCATCATCATCATCATCATCATCATCATCATCATCATCATCATCATCATCATCTCCTTCACCGATCTTAAGAGGCTCATCCTTAGATCCTTTGAGTTTGAGCATGATCATCTTATTAGCAGCCTCCAACTCCTCCAACTTCTTAGATGATTCCACCTTATGCTCTTCGAGTTAGGCAATCTGCTGGGCTTGCTATGAGATTTGTTGTGCTTGGGTAGCACTGAGCTCCATAAGCTGACATATCTATGCAGTCTTCTCCTCATTAGCAGCCAACAACTTCAGCACCATACGGTTTAGTGCTGCCAGCTATTCCTCTACCCCAATGAAGGGTAGAGTAGATCCAGTGGGGAATATGGTGTGAGATAAGGGACCGGCTTGGTGGCTGGTGGTGGTAGTACTGGCTGTGGTGAATATGGGTGGTGGTGAATGAATGGGTGGAGAAGTATGGGGTGTAGCAGAGGAAGGTAGAGGTGTGATAGTAGTGGGTGGTGTGGTAGTACTGGTGGTGGCTGTAGTGGTAGAGGTGGTGACTGTAGTGGTAGAGGTGGTGGTAAGCAGTGTAAATCTGGGCCTCTTTCCCTTCTTCCCATAGGGCTAAGCCATTCTCTTCTTCTGTGTCCCCTTTGACACGGAGGCTTCCCCTTGGCTGCTGGGTTCGTCTGGGGCGTATGATGGATCAGTAACAGCCTCCCCAGACTCACCCTGGCGTCCACCTACCACCCTCATGCCTCTCTCAGTGGCCACGACCTGGCTTCCCACTGTTCATACCAGAGGCTCTTCGTCCGACTCCTCCTCCTCATCAGGCTGAAACTCCTGATGGAATCCTGTAGTCTCTGTACCTCCTTGGGTAGATGGTGGAGATGTAACATCAGCAGCAGTGGCCCTAGTTTGAGAGGGGCCGTATCTCCACCGTCACCACTGTCATCGTCATCTAAGTCGTCAACCGGGAGCATAATCTGCTCTGTGTCCGAATCGCTGTCATTGTGGCACCACTTTTGCCTAGCTGGCACCACATACTCCTCCCGGGCCAGATGCCCAAACAATCTCCTTACCGGGGGCTTCACCTGCTTGCCCCGGTATACCTTCATCCGTCCTAGAGTGGTGTCATCCATCACCTCTAGAACCACGGCGTCGTCCTTCTCCTTTGGCAGCGAAGGAAGCTTCTATTCGATAATTATCTGTATAAGTACGGGTACATGCAGAGGCTCTCTTTCCCTTCACCTCAATGTTCTTCACCAAATAGGTGAAGATCATCCTCGAGAAGCTGAATGGGTGATCCAGATAACTCGTCGAAGCCTCCCTTCCTTGAGGCGATGCATCTCAACAGCACGTGGGCTAAGTACTTGAATTGGGGGCACATGTTGCTCTTGTTGAGCACACCTGCGTTGATGTCCCCAGAGTACTTAGCCCTCAGAAAACATCCTCGAACAGTAAGAGGATGTAGTGATGTGGGGCAATCAGTATCATCTCCGAACTCTAATACAGTCCTAAGATTCTCCTCTGTGATCTCTATAGCCTCCCGAAAGATGGAACTCCTGATACGATGGGGCTCGGAGGACCTGTCTACTTCAGCGCTTTCCCAGAAAGCCTGCTGAACTGATCGGTACGGTGTGCATGGTGTAGAGATCGCATAGAAGATCCTTGATCTCCATAGAAAAGTAATGATACCGGAGAACTCAGCTGTGTTGCATGATGACAGATCAAGATGAGCACAAATGTTATGCTTTGTGCTCATCGTCCACCGACTTGCCATCTGTGACACAAAGTGTCAATGAGTAACAGTTTGATTCAATGAACTTGAAAACTTTTGTTCAGTCCTGTGGATGAATTGTGCGACTGAGATCTAGTCATACGAATAGACTGTGCGACTGAGATCTAGTCATGCGAATGAGCTCATACGTACGACTGAGTCATGCGATTGGGCTTCGACGTATGTTCTCTCATGCCTTGACCTCAGTCGTGCGACTAAACTCATACGCATGGTTCTGTCGTGCGATTTAGCAATGTGTCCATCTCAGTCGTGCGATTGAGCCATTTGCATAGCTCAGTCGTGTGACTGATGTTCATCAGGGTGTCCATTCGCATGACAGACTGTTTGTCCATTCAAATTCAAATTTTGAGCAAAACATGATGTTAGACGTTGTGGCTCGGCTCATTAGGTTCGCAAAGGTTTGACTAAACTCCTAATAACTTTTATTTGATCAAGATACTTATTTTTAATGGTTTATTTGTCAAACTAAGTCTTTGTTCTATTTAGATCTTATGTTCGATCATTTGGACTGTATAACTGATCTTTTAGGTTGAACATCGTCGCGCAATACCTGTAGAATCAGTATGAATTGTCAGAATGCGTCAAACAAAGGTCTATATCAATCAAACGAAATTTTGGCAGAGTAAAGTTAAGTCGTGCATTTGAGTAGGCGATTGGAGTGAATGAGCAACTGCGACCGACTCCCCCTCTATTTATACTAGGGTTTCCTCCAGTCGTGCGATTGAACCTAGTCGCATACTTGATTCGTGTGACTGAGGGTCAGTCGTGCAACTGGCCCATTCGGTCACCTCCAATCGTGCGATTGAGGGTCATTCGTGCGACTATCACAGTTGGTCACCTCCAATCGTGTGATTGGGTTCATACGTATGGTCGAATCGTACAACTGGCCCATACTCATGGTCCAGTCGTGCGAATGGCTCATACTTATGATTTTTGACTTTATGGCCATTTGACACTTAGCCCCTTTTAACAGTTGATAAACATTTTGAGCATTCGATCATTTCAGACATGACCATTTTAACTTAAAGAACCCTTGATCATTTCAGACATGATCCTTTTATCTACCCGATTACCTCAGACGTGATCCTTTTACTTGAAAACCGTTAATCACCTAAGACGTGATTATTTTAAGAACAAAAACTGATGATCACCTTAGACGTGATCCTTTTAATTTTCTTTAGAAACAGATTATTCAAGATTAACGTTCAGTTCCTTTTGTGACATTCACAGAGATAAATCTTGTTGCACAGTCCAACACTGACACACTACAAACAGAAAAACTTGAAAACTAGAAACACTTAACTAAATTACTGAAATAAACATATTTTTATGATTTTATTTGGGTAGAGTTTAAGACATTTTAATATTCATTTTAAAATGATTCCCCCTGAGCAGAACAACCTATTAGCATTAACTTCATTTCTAAGACAGATTCATATGGAATCAGACAGGCATAAACGTAATTTCTTGGAAATTTTTGTTTATATATTGAAAAGGAAACTACATATTTACAGATCACAGCTTCTCATTCATCTAAGACTTCTAAGTGCCAACTGGAAATCATACTTGGTCTGTTATGTAACACACATTGATTTTGAACATCAGGTGGTGCAGTCATGACGATTATCGGTATACTTGTCCACTTAAGTCCATACACAGATTCTTGACACACATCAGTGATAATTAGGTGGATTAGACCAACAAGAGTGTGTGTGTCCCACTAGTATATGGTAATCAATCTTCCTCTAGAGATATTGAGCAGTCCGATGGTTGAGAAGATTTTGGTTCTAAGAGCTTTCAAAGAGATGCAAAGTCTCAGGTCAGTGCCATCACACAGTAGAGAGGCGCAAACAACAGTGAAATCTTAGAACGGATAGGTTATGCTAAGCCCCAGGTCAGTGCCATCGCACAGCAGAGAGGCGCAAGGCCTATCTTCTTCTTAGAGCAATATACTATAATATACATTTCAGCACTGACTTTTGTCATCTTTTGCTCAGTTTTTCAGGTCTTTGCACACATTTGTGGCATTCAATTGCTCCTCACCCCTTATTGGAAATTGATTGATTGTGCAAACCAGGGATACCATGGGAACCCACAACTTGTTGATAGATTCAGGTTTAAGTGAATCACCAATGATGTCTACTAGTCTTTGTGTTGAACCTACCGACACATCGTATACTGGACTAGCACCTCCCAGACCTACTTTCTCCGTGTTATTACAGTAATAGACAAGCATACTCTCATTTTTCCATATGTTAGACTTAGAGTTGTCAAACTTACGATTTTCTATGATTTAAATTAAACATTACAAAAATGGAAAATCTTTTTGGTGTTCCAAGTAACACGACGCCTGTGTACTATCACTTTCCATTGTGTTGAATCACTTTCTCAAATTTGTTGTTTTTGCCTTTTTGGCTTATCTGCTCTCCCTTTTTTTTAAGTAAATAAATACTAAAACTAAACTAATCTCCCCCTAAAATACTAAAACCGAAAATATTTTTGTGTTTTTTAGATTTTTAAGACAGGAAATTAAATAAGATAAATAAAAGAAAATAAAAAGAAAAATAGAAACTAAACAGGTGTCGGCTAAGCACATGCATCTTCTGGAATCACGTCACATTTTTTTCACGCCATTGACCTCTAACAGATATAAAAATCTGGGTTTATCAAAAGGTTTAGTGTAGAGGTCGGTGCGTTAAAATTCCGTGTTTATTTTAATCACATCAATTAATTGTTTTTCATAGCAATCATGTATGACATGATATTTTTTGCCAATGTGTTTAGTCTTAGGGTGTTGAACAGGATTTTTAGTTACAGCTATGGCAGCAGAATTATCAATAAAGATAGGAGTGTTTGAAAATTGCAAACCATAGTCCCGCATTTGCTGTTGTATCCAGATGATTTGTGAATAGCAACTTGCAACAGCAACGTATTCAGCTTCACATGTTAACAGAGCAACAGATGTCTGCTTCTTGCATTGCTAGGTGACTAAACGCCTTCCAAAGAACTGACACCCTGCTAATGTTGACTTGAAGTTCATCTTCCAGCCACCGTAGTCAGAATCACTCTAAGCAGTTAGCTCAAAGTCATCATCATGAGGATACCACAACCACAGTGTTGGAGTACCCTTCAGATAACAAAAAATCCTTTTCACCCCGATCAGATGATTTACTTTTGGTTTGGCTTGATATCTGGAGCATAGACATGTGGCGTACATGATATCCGGACGCGAGGCAGTGAGATACATGAGAGATCCGATCATCCCACGATACATAGTGGCATCCACCAAATCCCCATTATCATTTGGTGCCACATCATGGTTTGTGGCAAGTGGGGTACCAGCAACACTGACATTTTACATATCAAATCGACTTAGAATGTTGACAACATACTTAGTCTGATCTAGAAAAATACCGGTAGGTGTCTGATCCACCTATAAACCTAGGAAGAACTTCATCTCTCCCATTGCACTCATTTCAAATTCTGTCTTCATCACAGATTCGAATTCTTTACATAATTCTTCGTTTCGGGAACCGAAGATTATGTCATCCTCATGAATCTGCACCATTAGTAAATCTCCATCTTTTCTTTGATAAACAACATCCAGTCAATCACACCCCTGTGAAAACCATGTTTGAATAGGTGGGTGGAGAGCTTCTTGATGTAGCCCGTACAGAGCCTTGTCTAGCTTGTAGACTCTATCCTGATGGTAGGGATCTTCAAACCCTTCGAGTTAACTAACGTATACTTCTTCACGGATTTCCCCATGAAGGAATGCACTTTTAACATCTAGCTAATAAACCTTGATCTTCATGTAGGATGCATAGGGTAGAAAAATGCAAATAGCTTCCATCCTTGCCACTGGTGCAAACACTTTATTATAGTCGACTCCCTCGACTTGTTTGAATCCTTGAACAACTAATCTCACCTTGTTTCTGATTACTACACCTTGGTCGTCCTTCTTGCAGCGCAGCACCCATTTGGTGCCAATCACCTTAACTCCTTTAGGCCTATCCACGAACATCCACACTCCAAGCTTTTTGAACTGTAGCTGCTCTTCCTGCATAGCATTTACCCAGGCCTCGTCCTTCAGGGCATCACTTACATGTTTAAGCTCGACTTGAGAAACAAAACATTTGAAAGCACCATTATTCATGTAACCCTTTTCCATAATAGCTGTAAAATCAGTAGAGTATAGCTGATGTCTCGTCTGGACCCCGGAGTGGAGATCCCCAATGATGGATTCCTGGGGATGATTCACACTAATCCTTGTCATAGGTGTCATAGGAACGACCACTTCAGTATCCATGTTTGTGACTACAGGTTCAGCATTCGGGTTCCCTAATGCGTTCTCAGCATTTGTTGAACTGCCAGCTTGATTGATGTTATTCTCAATACCTGTTTCAACTGGTTCTTCATCATCTGATGAGACATCATTAACATCCTGAGCAGTTTCTGAAGAGGCAGAAGCACCACTAGTTGGTAATGTATTGCTGAAATCTAGATTTGGAGCGTTAATGACGTCATACATCATCTGTGAAGCAATCTCGTCATCAGAACATGCTGGAGGAAGGTTGAAGGATTTGAAAAATACATTATAATCGAAGAATGAGGATGGACCTTTCCCAGCAGGGGTGGTGTGTCTTTGTACATCTACGTTGCACCACACATCTACCTGACCTGTAGAATTGTTATAGACTCGTTTGTCAGGTATGCTGTATCTGAGAAAGATGCCTTCATCCGCTTTCTCACTGAACTTGCCTTCCGAAGTTTTCTTCAGTAACATACATGGTGCCTCGAATGGTTCCAGATAACTCAGATTTGGTTTACATTTCTGAAGCAACTCATAGCAAGTCTTACCATGTCGCTTTACTACCAATACATGGTTAAGAGTGTAGCACGCATTGGCAACTACTCCATTCCAAATTGTACTAGGCAGCTTTGAATCTGCCAACATTGTCCTTGCAGTTTCTATCAAGCTCCTGTTCTTCCGTTCAGCAACTCCATTCATCTGTGGCGTGTATGCGGAGGAGAACTGATAAACAATCCCCTTTTCTTTACAGAAAGCATCCATCCACTGATTCTTGAATTCAGTCCTATTGTCTGAATGAACCTTCCTTACCTTCAGTTTGTACAGAGATTCCACTGTGGTCATGACCAGTTTGAACTATTCAAATGTCTCTGAATTGGCTTTCAGAAACATCACCCATGAAAATCTCGAGTAGTCATCAGTGACTACGAAGCAGTACCAGTCTCCTACTATACTCCTTTTGCTGACAGGACCAAACAGGTCCATATGCAGAAGCTCCAGGGGCATCTCAATAGAATTGACATTCTTGGACTTGTGATATTTTCTGGTCTGCTTTCCTTTCTTGCATGAGACATAAAAATCCGGAAGTTGGAAGTTCTTAACAGTTACTCCCTCAACTAAGTTGTTCTGAATCAGATGATTCATCTTCCGAGGATTGATGTGTCCTATTCTCCTATGGCATGAAATGGACTCCTTCTTCGTTGCCTTTGATAAGAAGCACTGAGCAGTGGACTCAGTTGTAGAAGCTTTAGACATGTCCAAGATGTACAAATCATTGTACCTTGAAGCTGACATTAGTACCTGCTCCTCAGGGATATCCATTTCCTTCTTCAAAATGTAACATTTTATATTGTCGAACATAACCTTAAAACCCTTGTCACATATCTGAGAAACTGAAAGTAAATTGTTCTCTAACTGCTGATCATAATTCACTTTATCAAATTTTACCTTCCCATTACCTACTTCTCCTTGAGCTGTGATGTACCCACCTTTGTTACCAGCAAAGGAAACATGTCCCCCTTTAATTTGTTTGACATTGAAAAGGAGAGAATGATTCCCAGTCATGTGCTTGGATGCCCCGCTATCAATAATCCATGTGTTGGTGGAAGCACTTTAGCGGACAGCCTGCACACAAATAGAAAAAGATTAGTTAAGGAGGGGGACCCAAGCCTCTACAGGCTTGGGTTTCCCAGAGGCATCGCACATAACAAACTCCACCCACTATCTATTTGGAGTTGGAGAAACCTCATTCTTCTTCTTATCATCACTATCAGACACATCAGATGTTTTAGCTTCCACAGACCATCCTTGCGTAAGGATTGTTTATGGTAAACCAATGACTGATTAACAGTTTGAACTTTAGGTCTATTTTCAAAAATTGGTTTTGCCTCAGGCATCACAGACTTTCCTGTGGCTTGTCTGTGTTGTCTTTGGTATTGGGAAGGGGTGTGAGACCTAGCAGGTGTCTTAGACCTTTGTTTTGAAAAAAAACAGTTTAACTTCCTGAACCAATTCAATTTTACGTCTAGGTATCTGATAGTGAGGACAACTTGAAGAAATGTGTCCTCTTTATCCACAGGTATAACATGATCTCCTCTCAACTGGACTAGGAGATCTTTTGTGCGGTGGGGAGTACACTTCATGATTGGTCCTTATGGTCTCAACCTTTGGTTTTTCACCTTCTTTGACAAATTTGATTTGTTTAACATTTTGGTTGTTTTGTCTTTTCACATTGTTGAGATCTTGCTTGACTGGTTTAGACTGAGTTGTTTTTGAAGTTTTTGATCTTGACACAACAGTCGACGAACCTAAACCAAGAGGCACGTGATCATCCTCTACCACCCAGTCCCCAATTAAGACTTCATCCTTTGTGCCCGAAGTTGACGCCTTCTGATCAGTCACCTGAGGTGCAGATTTAACTGCAGTGTCAGGATCACTAATCAAAGCTGTAGTCACCACATGATCCTTGATAGGATTATTGTTAACAGGATGTTGTTTTGTGTTCAAAGGATCTCATGTGGTGGAGGCACAACTTTATAACCAATCCCCTCCCCATTGTTTCTTTCTTTAACCAAGTTTTTTATGATATGTGAGGAACTAGCTAAACATACAGTCTTTGTTTTAATGACTCATTTTCCACTTGAAGAATAGCTTTTTTCTTTTTAAGTTCCTCAATTGAATTTAAATAAAACTTTATGTCATTTTCTTGGTTAAAAGCCACAACCTCGGTTTCCCTTAGTTATTTTCTCAATAATTCAATTTTCTCTTTAAAACTGCTTCCATTTTGCTTCAACATCTCTGTTAGCCTCAGTCCAAAGTTTTAAGTCATTTACCAAGTTATCATTATGTTCTAATAACCAAGTAAATTTTAAATCAATGCATTCCCTAAACTGATTGCATTCAACACAAGTATGTTTATCGAATAGGACTTCTTTAGATTCTACCTGTGCAGAGTTTGAGGTGCCAGCAACAAATGCAACCTGGGGTTCCTGGTGAGTTTTAGAAGCATCATTCAGTTCATCCTCTACCAGAAGATCAACAGCAGCCATTGAGTCATTTACATCAGCAGTATCAAACTCAACCAAGTTCTCCCCTTCACTTGTTGAGTCGTCGTTTAGATCCTCAACCAACGCGATATTAGCTTCACCATCAGATAAGAAGCTAAAAGACCAGTCTCGACCTTCATCACCTTGTGCCACCATTGCCTTGGAGTCCTGACTAGTTGGAGCTATCTTCTTGTTTTTTTCCTGTCTGTTGGTTAATGAAAACGGGTTACCATTTCCTATTTTCTTAGGTTTAGCACATTCTCTCTTGAAATGGCCTTTTTCTCCACAGTTAAAACTGGTGACCTTTGACTTGTCAAATCCAAAAGTAGTATCCTTTGTGGCCACCAGATTCTGTCCTGTTTTCTTGACGAATTTCTTAGCTCTTCGCACAGCACTAGCTAAAGCCCACATGATATCCATCCTTTCTAGCTCGGTTTCATCCACTTGCTCGTAATCTTCATCTGCCAAGTGACAGTTACCAATCTTCCCTGCTACTAACCCGTCATAGGAATGGACCACAGCAGCAAGTAAATCCATATGCTCCTTAGCAACTTCCAAGTTACGTTGCTAAGATTCTCTGTCGTTAACTTTGTTGGCTGAGCTTCTGCAGAACTGTATTGAACACTCGATGAAACACCTGACTCACAACCTGAAGATGCACTTTGAATATTTGCAGATGTGTTAGACATGAAAGCAGTCTACAAGGGTGCACTTGAAGATGCAGTAGTAGAAGCCATATTGTATAGAGAAGGATTCTGAGTGTAGGTTCCCTTTTTAGACTTGTACTTCTGTCGTAGCTCATCCTCTCTTAATTTCAGAATAAAGTCATTTATGTCTAATGTTTCCAGCACTTCATTATGTCTTAAAGTAGAAACGAATGAATCCCACTTACTGAATCACTTATCAGGTAAACCATCAGCCAGACTCGATACTTTATCTTCCATAGATGTTTTAACTCCATGAGTGTGCAGTTCACTCATCAAATGATAGAAGCGATCGATAATATCGTCCAGAACCTCATTTCCAATTGACGAGAAGTTGTCAAATTCCTTTTTCAAAGCTTTAGCCTGTGGAGACTTAAGCGTTGCATTTCCTTCATACCGCTTTTCTAGAGCCTTCCATAACTTCTTGCACTGCTTGTGCTCTGAGAACTGATGGAAAATATCTTTTGGGATGGACTGTGTCAACAATGCATAGGCCTTCTTCTAAGCATTGTACGCAACCTTTTGCGCTTCATTCAAACCACTTAGAGTTAGTGGAACACCGTCTGCTCCAACTGGCATAGTGTAGCCAGTCTCAATTGTGCTCCATAAGTTGGTGTCCACTCCATTCTAATGAATTTTGAACCGTTGCTTCCATTGAGGATATTCTTCAAGTGTCAGAAGCTTCGGTGGTTTGTTGTGATTTCCTATCTCATTTTCAAGAAGCAAGAGATTCTGATTTCTAGAGTCCTTCCCTGCTGAGAAAGCAAAGTGCTGGTCGTCCATGGTGACCTAGTCTGAAAACATGACAATCTAACTGACGGATGTGACTGGGGAATGAGAATGAGACTCAACCATGCGATTGAAATCAACCAGACGATTGAAGTGTGCGACTGAATTCACATGTGCGATTGAGGTCAATCGTGCGTATGAATCTATGCGTATGAGTTCAGTCGTACGAATGAACTATACGGCTGAGCTGAACCGAATGAACGAGCTTAAACGTGCGAATGAACAGACGATTGGACCAATCGTGCGAATGAGCTATACGTATGAAGTTCAGTTGTGTGATTGGATCAATCGTGCGACTAAGACGTCTGACTTTGAAATTTTTCAAATTTTTTCACTCGATTCGACTAAAATCACTATTTTTAAAACCCTAGACGGCTAGAACTCGAAAATACGAACTTTTGAACACATGCACTCATTAATCTGATCAAAACTAATGATTAGAAAATGTTAAGAATAGATTAGGAATGATCAGAAACGCTCTATGAAGTTGGAAGGGACGACTTGGACGTTCTGGGAAGGCTAGGGTTATGAATTCTCGAGGTGTTACATTTTTCCACGATTTAAGTAGTATTTATAGGTTTGGAGTCTTCATTCTTGCGACTGAACCATCAACATGGTTCAGTCGTGCGACTGAAGCATGCGGTTGATCCATTTGCATGACTGAAAGTCCAGTCGTGCGACTGAGTCAATCTCATGTCATAATGGTGCGACTGATCCAGTCTCCTGGTTCAGTCGTGTGACTGGTCCATTAGCATGAAGTGTTCATGCGTATGGTCCATTAGTATGGTCCATTCGCATGAGAACTTCATACAATTTTACAAACCTATATAGTTAGTTCAATATGTGTTATCATACAATAAACAGTGAAAAATTAAACATTATAAGCATCAACCACATATTGTATTTCATTTATACCCATTCAATAACACATATTCATTCATTCAAGAGTCTTTCATTACATATATCAAATGATTACATCAGTTTAACAAAATAAAAGTCATTAAACATTCAAGTACATTAGAACTAGAACTAGGAACATGTGTACCAACACCAAGAACCTCAAGTGGGTATGACACAATATGGGTTATAGTCGACAGACTAACTAAGTCCGCTCATTTCAAGCCAGTCAGAGAAGATTTTAAGATGGAAAAGCTAGCAAGAATTTATATAAAAGAAATTATGTCTAGACATGGGATACTTATTTCTATAATAACTGACATGGATTTACTTAAAGATTCTTGTAAACTTTACAAGAAGCCTTAGGAACTCAGATAAATATGAGTTCAGCATACCATCCATAGACAGATGGACAGAGTGAGAAGACAATCAAAACAGTGAAAGATATGTTACGAGCCTATGCATTAGATTTTGGTGGTAACTGGGATTTACACTTACCTTTGATTGAAATTTCTTATAACAATAGCTATCATGCCAGTATTGGAGCAGCTCCATTTGAAGCTTTATATGGAAGGAAGTGTAGATCACCTCTATGCTGGAATGAGGTAGGAGATAGACAACTTACAGGCTCAGAGCTTATATAGGAAACATCTGATAAAATTAGTTAAATTAAGGGCAGCTTAAAGGCAGCACGTGATAAAACAAAAGAGTTATGCTGATAAGAGAAGAAAGCCGTGGGAATTTCAGATAGGAGATAAGGTGTATCTAAAGGTATCACCAGCAAAGGGAAATATGAAAAGAAATAAGTGAAACCCTAGATATGTTGGCCCTTTTGAGGTAATTGATAGGATTGGTCCGGTAGCAAACAAGTTAGATTTGCCTCAGGAACTAAGTGAGGTACACACACCTTTCACGTATTGAATTTGAAGAAATGTCTCATGGATTAGAGAGTAAAGGTACCAATACAGGAAATCAAAATAGATAAGAAACTTTATATTATGGAAGAATCAGTACCCATTATGGATAGAGAGGTAAAAGGTTTAAGAAGAAATTGAATCCCAATAGTAAGAATCAAATGGAATTCAAAACGAGGACCTGAGTTCACATAGGAAAGGGAAGATGAAATCAAAAGAAAGTATCCACAAGTATTTTAAGGTTAAACTGAATGAAAAGAGCAACTATAAAATATAAACCTTCCACAATAGTTTGAGAATACCTACCAATGAATTTCGGGAAAAATTTATTTTTATAAGGGGAGAATGTGACAACCCTACATCAAGGTTAGGTAAATTTAACGTTTTAAGAACTATTCTAAGTGAGTAGAATATTCTTACCTACTTTATTAGAAGTTAATCACGTAACTTTATGTGATAAACCTTATGTGATTTTCTCAAATTTTTGCATGATAATGCGTGGGCATGCATGCATGCATAAAGTGTTTACGTGTGTATATATATATATAGGTCTTGAGATTATTATCTTAGGGTTATATGATTAGTTACTTGAATGTTAGATGCTTTATCTACATAAAATAAACTAAGATTTGAAACTTAATCAACCTTACTAATTAAACTAACATCTATAAATCTTATGTCACAAAAATACTAAACCAATCTTAAACATCAAAACATTAACTAAAACCCAACCTAAACAAGGAATTGGCTCATTAGGACTTTTATTACTTTAGATTAACAACTAAACCATTAACTAATCCTAGCTTAATGACTATGTAAATTCATTAACACCAAACCGTCACCTAGCCATCCCTTGACACCTACCCTTGCTCTAAACCCGCCACCTAGCATTACATGACACTAAACAAACTTAGAAATCTACAACGTTTCCTCCTAATAAGCCACTAATGCAAGCCATAATCCCTACCTCATCACTCTAGACCTAGAGCTAATGATGCCAACTCCACCTCCCTCCCAAACTCCTCGGCCGATGGAACCTTTACAATCCCAAACCTCCATTAACCGTAAACCCACAACTCACCACAACCGCAATAATCTCTCGGTTCTCAAGCCACCTCCACCCTTACCCTCAAACTCTTTGTTGGACTCAACAAAGTGCATTTAGAATTAATGCAAGAAAGTACGATGCTTGTTATTATCAAACAAACAACCAAATGTGTTTCAACATACAAGTCATACATTAGGAACACATTAACATCATTAACATTCATTATTATCACTAACAATTTTGTAAATTTTCTTTTTAGATTTTTAGATAAAAGAAAATTTTGCTAAGTCATCCACAACGGATGAGTTAAGCCACAGCGGATGAAGTACTCATTCACAGCGGATGAACAACATCACTGCGGATGAACAACATCACTGCGGATGAACAACATCACAGCGGATGAACAACATGTTCATAGCGGATGACTAAGTCCCACAACGGATGAATACTGTTCTCACAGAAGATGAGCTATGTCCCACAGCAGATGAAGACTGTTCTCACAGCGGATGAAGAGACTCTTCCACAGCGGATGGCTTATTCCCATAGCGGATGACTTAGACACTTAGGATTATTTTTATGTAATTTTCATTTACATAAGGGTAGATTAGTAATTGTACATAGCTTTTGTGTATAGGCTATAAATAGCACTCTACCCTAATCCTTTGTAAGCTTTTGAATGAACATATTATTCATCTGTTCTTGTTCTTGCATTCAAACACACACAAACACACATAAACACACACACATTGTTCACTGAAATCATACACATTAATCATGGGTTTCCACATCATGATTATTGTTTGTTGATCATTGAGAGATATTCAAAGATCCTTGGGGAAACCGACTAGTTTATCTTGAATCTTGTTCTTTCAAAGTTCTTATTCAAGATACTAGTTAGAGTTGTTATACTCTCAAACTCTTGGTTTCAACAAGTGGTATCAGAGCCTTGGCTCAATCAAACCGTGATTTCAATCCTCTCAGTCATCAAAACCAGTGATTTCAGTTGTTCATTAGCTTCATAACACTCATTTTTAGCTTGAAATCATCTCATTTTCTTCTTGAAATATCATACATTCGAAATGTGCGAAAAACAAGAGTTTATCTTCGGTTTTTGCTCATTTTGAAGAAGAATTTGTGTTTTTACTAACATCAAGCTCACAAAATCATTCCAAAACCATACATACATTGTTTTGAAATGATAAACACAACAAAATCATAGAAACCTTATCGGTTTCTAAGAATTTTTGATACAACAATACACAGGTATTGTTCTATCATATCTCAGCCGCAACCAAACCCTAGAAAACCCTAGTTTTCGTTCAAACAATCATGCACTTTTTATGTTCATTTCTGTGTTCATCAGCCATTTCAAAGAAGAACAGTATTCTTCATTTGAATTCTCACCAAAAGTTACTTTTTGATCCAAAAAGTAAAGTTTTAAGAATAAACTTTTGTTTGTTTAAGGGTTTTGACTTTTCTCTAGTGTTTTGACCAAAGGTCATGGAACCACATTAATTAACAGAATATCCTATTCTGTTACCGAGGAGAAACATCCTCGTACAAACAATTAATTGAATTTAGTTAATTACCTTTATTCGCTAATTCAATTCATATTTAATTTTTAACAAACAAACCTAGTGACTTTAGCTTAAATTAAATTTAGCATCAAGCTAAATATTTAAACTAATTCTAACTTAAACCGTTAAGTTGAAAAAGAACAAACATGTCTGACGAATTGTCAGGAACAAACAGTGGTCTCAAACCACCGAGACTTAAAAACAAAGCTGATTTCAAACAATGGAAAACACTGTTTAGAAATTGGATTATTTTTCAGGACCCGGACTTGTGGACCTCCATAACTGAAGGACCATACATTCCAGTGAACTTGGGTTCAGACTATAACACACAAAAACCAGTTAGTTTAAAGAACATAGCTGGTGATGAACTGAAAAAGGTCGAAACAGACATGAAAGCATACAGTATATTGGCTATGACCTTGCCATTTGAAATTCTAACATGAGTTGAGAATTTCAAAACAGCCAATCAATTATGGAAAGTTCTTTACACAATGTGTGAAGGTAGTGAAGAAATTAGGGAAATCAAAAAGGAAAATTTGAGGACCCAATATGAAACT
The DNA here is from genome assembly GCA_024085815.1 of Flaveria linearis. Classification (NCBI taxonomy): domain Eukaryota; kingdom Viridiplantae; phylum Streptophyta; class Magnoliopsida; order Asterales; family Asteraceae; genus Flaveria; species Flaveria linearis. Next base: position 58,741,937 of record CM044013.1, on the reverse strand, counting down.
TTCCATCACATTCAGGGAGAATCCAGTCCCTAAAAACTTCACAGATTTGTACAGTTGGTTAATGAGATGATTGCCTATGGTCTCAAGTATGAATCTGTTGAAATCAACAAGAAGATGTTGCATACATTGCCTGAGAGTTGGACTCAGTCAGTGTCTCTGATGAAAGCAACACTAGATTTGGAAGCACTATCTTTGGACTCTCTAGTTGCTAAGGTAGAAGCACTAGAACTAGATGAAAAATCTAGGACCATCAACACTATCAGACACATAGAAGCATACAAGTTCAAGGAACTTTAACATATAGACAATACTTTTCTAACAAACACTGGTGAGGATGAAGATAAAGAATTCCTAGACACTAGTGAGACATCTTTCTTCTCTGCACCAGAGTCATCCAACAACAAACAAAAGTCCAAGAAGACTGGAGTTCATGGTTCTCATGAAACAACACCTCAGAGCAAACATAATCAACATCATCAAGCTTTAAGCTCAAGCAACTCACAACAGACAAGGACACAAAACATACATAAGTTTGATAAACCAATGGATGCTCTCACCATCATTCTTCAAAGTGAAGAGCAAAAGGCAGCCTATGCAGCCTTTTCAACAAGTTTTGAGGCTTATCTTGGTGCCAACCTCACACCTTCTCAAATCATTCAACAAGACTTGGATGAACTTCCTCCAGACATGGTTGAAGAGATGGATCTACAATGGTCTATGGCTATGATTGCTTATAGATCAAAGAGATTTCTGCAGAGGAATAGAGGGTTAAGCATGGATAAGAAGACCAAGATTGGTTTTGATAAAACCAAGGTGAGATGCTACAATTGTCAACTGTATGGGCACTTTTCAAGAGAACGCCAACAACCAAGAGTTGACAAACATAACAATCAACCACAAGCTTCAAGTAGCTCTCAGACAAACAGACAGATCCCACCACCAATCAGTATCCCTGCTGCACCAACTACACCTCAAATCACACAATACAGTCCAAGTCAACCATCAAAATCATCTGCAATGATCATCAAGAAGGATGGTGAATGTGACTGGAGCATGTATGAAGCTGAAATTCAATCTCCAGATCATGCTCTCATGGCAGATATTGAAGATAAAATTTCAGAAATCCCGAAAGAGGTAAAGGAGAACCTATGCACACAAGCTTGCATAGATGAAGTCAACAGATACAGAGAACGTGCAGACAAACTTTCAAAGAAAGTAATTGAAACAAACATTTTAAATGAAAGCTTGAAATCAGAACAAAAACAGTATGGAATTAAAATTCTTTCATTGCAAAATGATTTGGACAAATTAATGTCTGAAAAATTAACTCTTGCAGCTCAAGTTGAGCAACTCTCTATATCTTTGACTGAATCCAAAACAGTCCAAGCTGAAACTGAAGTGAAACTTTAGAAGTTTCAGGTGAGTAATAAGAATATTGAAGAACTTCTTGCACAACAAAGGGTTTTTAAAGACCCTTCAGGTTTGGGATATAAGAAAGTTCATCCACCATACAATGACAATTGTATTCCCTTGCCTGATTCCATGACTAACAAACAGGGTGAGTCACTTGACCCTATGACAGAACAGATGACTCAAAATCATTATCACCATCATCAAAGTCATCATTAAATGAAAGATCACCTTTGATAAAATTTGTTAAAAGTAAAGCATTACCACAAACTAACTCAACAGATTTTTATCATGGAGAAAACAATGAATATGATGTACAAACATCTGATGAAGATGATGATGACTTATTGGATGATGAGTCCATTCAACCAATTACTAAAACTCACATAGTTTCAAGTGTGGTTGAAGGTCAAACAATACAAACAAAGCAGACTCAAGGATTTGACATCTGCTCTCGAGGAAAGAACATTGAATCTTTTAATGTTTCTGTTAAACAAACAAACAAAGGAAAAGGAAAATCTCATATTCCTTTAAAACAATCAACTGTAATTTTTAATATTCCTCCCAAATCAAACTTAAAACCAAAAGTTGCAAACAAACAAGACAAATCTGATTTACCATATTGTGAGTGGTGTGATCAATACACTCACAACACTGAAAAATGCAAATATGGTAAATATTGCAAGTATTATCACATGAACAATCACAATACTGAAAGTTGTCATTTTCATAATAATTGTTCTATTTGCAAAAGAAACAATCAAAGTACTGATACTTGTTTTTTCAATAAGAAAAACAAAAAGCAAACCACACAGACTCAAGTTGTAAAAACTCTGAGAAACAAACAGTTCGTTCTAAAAGGAACAAGGTTGGAGTACCAAGACAAACTCCATATCAAAAGGTTGTTTTAAACAATGATAAAACATTTTATGACAACTTTGTACCAACACCAAGGAGACATAAGTCTCAAACAAGACAAACATCATACATTGGTTCTAGCAGGAGAAGAGCTCAAAGTACTTCTCCTGACAGAGCTAAAATCAATCAGAGGAAATCTAGTGTACCTAGAGTTCCTAAGCCATTAGAAAATGCAATTTTAGAAGAAATTTGCGTTATAGGAAAAGACGGAAAACCCAAGACCATCATGGCTTGGGTTGCACCCTATAATTAATTTCTTGTTTTTCTCAGGGACATCACAGAAGGCCTGACAACATCTGGTATGTTGACAGTGGATGCTCCCGACATATGACAGGAAATTGTTCCCTCCTTCAAGATTTTAAGAGCAAACATGGAGGCATTGTAGCATTTGGAGGAGATAAGACTGGTGGCAAGATAACTGGGGAAGGAACAGTCTCTAATGCACTGATCAGCTTTGAAAATGTCAACTACTGCTCCAACCTTCAGTTTAATCTTCTCAGTGTATCCCAGATCTGTGATAAGGGATACTCAACCTTATTTGAATCCAACAACTGCTACATCCTCAAGACAAGTTTTCAAATACCAGAAGACTGTATCCTTTTGAAAACTCCATGTCATAATAACACATACATTGTTGATATGAACACTGTTTCTACAACTACTCCTGAAATATGTTTACTATCAAAAGAATCAGAAGATGTTTCCCAATTATGGCACAGACGACTGGGACACTCTAATTATAACAGAATGAACCAATTAGTAAAAGGTGACTTAGTAATAGGTTTACCACAAAAGGAATTTTTCTGTACAGACCACTGCACAGCATGTCTGAAAGGCAAACAACATAGAGTGTCTCATAAGTCTAAATTTGTAAACTCCAATAACACACCACTCAAATTGCTTCACATGGACCTATTTGGCCCAACAAACATCCTAAGCATAGGAAAGAAGCAATATTGTCTTGTTATAGTAGATGATTACTCTAGATTTTCTTGGGTTTTCTTTCTCCTACACAAGTCAGAAACATCAGACATTCTCAAATCATTTATCACTAAGATTGAGAATCAATTGGATCTTAATGTTAAATCTTTAAGAAGTGATAATGGTACTGAATTTAAGAATGACTCTATCTTTTCTTTCTGTGCAAGAAAGGGCATAAGTCATCAATTCAGTGTAGCAAGAACTCCTCAGCAAAATGGGGTAGCTGAAAGGAGAAACATAACATTGATAGAAGCAGCAAGATCTATGCTTACAGACTCTCTGTTGCCCATCTCCTTTAAGGCAGAAGTAATCAACACAGCTTGCTACATACAAAACATAACATTAATAATAAAAGAACATTCAAAAACTCCATATGAATTAATGTTTAAAATAAAACCTTTTATAGGATTCCTTAAAGCATTTGGATGTTCAGTATGAATATTAAACACCAGAGAACAATTATCCAAATTTGCTCCAAAAGCAGATGATGGATTCTGTAACACCCGGAAGTCTGACTTTTTGGTAGGCTATGCGACTGAGCCTCAGTCGCCTGTGATTTATGCGACTGGAGGTCAACCGCATGGCTATTCGGCCGATTGAAGCTCAACCGCACGATTTGAGTTCAACCGCCCGAATGGAGTATGAGCCGCATGGAACATGTGCGATTGGGGTCCAATCGCATAGTGTTCATGCGACTGAAGGTCCAGTCGCCCCTGGACCAGATGCGACTGAGAAGTGGGTATAAAAAGGGGGCAGCTCCACTCTCCTCCCATTTTCAGTCGGGAAGAGAGCAGAAAGAGACCGAGAGGAGAAAGAAAGAAGGGAAAGTGCTGCCCGATTGTCGAGAAGCAAGCTAATTCGAAGCTCATCAACTCCTACCTGACAATGTGAGTTCTAGGACCCCTCATTTACATGTTTTCTAACGATTTTGGGGCTGGATACACATTAAAACCCTAGTTTTGAAATAGTGAAAGTTTGACCCATTTGGGTAAATCTTGAGTAATGTGTTTATGGTATGAATAGGACTAGTATATGCTTGTATGAGGTCCTAGTAGGAATCCCTAAGGCTTGGGAGGGTTGAATTGGGCTGAAAATGGGTTTATGGTGACTGTGGGGACGGGGGTTTCGCGACTGCTGTTTATGAAGAACTCCAGTCGCTGCCCAGTTAGGGTTATGCGACTGAAGGGCCATTCGGCCGAATGAGTAATAGTTGATGTCCAATCGCCCGACTGAGACTCAGACGCCCAATTGAGTCTCAATCGCACGATAGGTGATGCGACAGAGGGTTTCGGTCGCATAAGCTCAATCGCAGAGTAGTTCAGTCGCACGGTTAAGAGTTAGTCGCATATAACCCAGTCGCAGAGTGTCTAGTCGTACGGAAGGAAGTTCAATCGCACGTTTGAGTACCCATTCGCATGAGTAGCCCAATCGCATGACCCAGTCGCATGGAGGACATGCGACTGGTGGTAGTTCAGTCGCCCGGACAGGGCTGATGTGAGTGAATGTAGAAGTGTATGTATGATGTATGTATGTTAGTATGATGTTGCCATGATAGATGGTGAATACTGATGATATGTAAGTATGTATGTTCCTTATGTATATGTGTCTTATCTTTAATAACTTTACGTGAATGAATGAACGAAAGAAACGAATGTATTAAAAACGTAAAGTGAAAGATAATGAAAGAAGGAACATGATGAATGAATGCATGCATTAATGAAAGAAAGTAAGAAAGGCTTGCAAGCAAATGAAGGAGGTGCACACCCCTGGCAGGTGTTAGCTCAACGGTGTACGGGTTAGCTACCCCGAAGGATGTACATCGGGTCAATCATTGAGATTGATAATGAGGTGAGCAACTTCGTGTTGCAAGAGACTCGGTTAGCAGGCAATCATAAGATTGTCACTGAGGTGAGCAACTTCGTGTTGCAAGAGACTCGGTTAGCAGGCAATCATAAGATTGTCACTGAGGTGAGCAGTCGCGCACTGCAACAGACTCGGCTAACGTATGTTAGAAGTAAAGTGAAAGATGAGTGGTGCACGTACCTACCCCAGGTGACTGGATCAGCATTGTGCACAACGTTCGTGGCTAACCACCACAGGTCCAGCACCAGTAGTATGTATGATGAAAGGGGTATGGTACATGTCACCGAATGTAATGAATGTTCAAACGAAAGTAATGAAAGTATGAATGAATGTAATGAAGGTTCGAACGTAAGAAATGAATGTATGAATGAAAGTAAAGTACGTACGAAAGTATGTAAAGTATGTATGTATGAAAGTAAACGAGAATGATGAAGTGTACACGAATGAAAGTAAGTAATGAATGATGAGATAATAATAATATTATCTACGTGTACGTATGATGTGTGAACACATGTATGAAAGAGCAGTTAATAAGAATGAAAGTATGTTTTATTATAAAACTAGAACTCACTCAGCAACGCTGACTTTTATGTGTTTTCCAGTTCGCAGGTAGTGTTGCTGAGGATGGCACGAGGCGACTACTCAGCTCTTTTGGGACGGCATTCTCCAGTTGATAATGCTGCAACGTCATGGGTTGCGGGTCCATAATATTCGCAACACATCACGTTGCATGTCATTATGAGATTTCTTGAGGATCTGAATAAACGAGATTACTCAAGAAATCTCCTATAGATTTTGATAAGTTCGCCACGCATTGGAAGCGTGCGCGTAGCACATGCAACGAAATATGTTGCATGGGAGTGTCAAGAGTATTCCGTCAGGGTTCCGATGTACGGAATTACCTAAGGAATATTCTTTAGTATAAAAATATAATTTTTATGTTTTTGAACTTAATATCTCCTCTAGAGGTCGCTGTATGATCCTATGAGGAGAGACAAAGTAGAAGAAGCTACATTTTGTAATCGAGTCAATGATGTAATGACTTTTATGAATGAATGAGAATGTATATAATTTATCATTTCCGCTGCGTTGATTTATGATTATATACATTATGTACGTTATATGTGCGATGAAGAACCAACAGTAAGGTGCCCGGTGAGCGGGGCCTTACAAGTTGGTATCAGAGCAAAAGTTTAAGTAAAATGGGTAAATTTTCATAATAAACCTAAACTTAAACTGAGAATGGGACAGGGAGAATGAGAATGCCATCTGAGTAGTCGCGTGCCATCAGGTATTTTTCTTAAAGATTAACTGGTATTATGTGCGCTTGTTATGTGGATGATGTGTACTGTTAGACTGAGATACTGATGTAGTCAGGATAGGTGATGCTCGGGGTACGAAGAGTAGAGTAAGTGGCTAATCACAACTGGCCACTGTAATTAGGGACTTACTGTACTTAACATAAACTGAGCTATTTCCTTGAATGACCGTGTTGGTGTTTTAATCTTTCAGTGTGATAGAAGATGGTCGGTGATAGATCATCTGATGCTTCCCGTGATGGTGAACGTGGTGATGAGCCGCGTATCACGCGAGGAAGACTTAGGAAAGAGAAAGTAGTTCGTGAGGAGAACGAGATTCCTCACCAGGAAGAGACGGACGAAAGCGCCAAGTTGAGAGCCTCGGTAAAAGAGGCAGTGATTGAGGAAGTGCACCAGGTTATGCAGACGATCTTACCGACTGTAATGACCGAAGCGATAAAGGCAGTACGAGAGGAGGATAGACGAGGGAGGAGACGGTCCTCCGGTAGACAGCAACAGACAGAGGCAGAAACGGTATTGTCTGATGACGAAGAGGAAGAGGAGGAAGAACAGGTTAGGGGAACAGCCCGGGGTTGTGATTACGGGAAATTTATGAGATGCAAGCCTCCGACTTTTGATGGTTCAGGTACGGCTGCTGATGCTCACCAATGGGTGAGAGAGATGGAGGCGGTCCTTGATATCAGTGACTGCCAGGAGGATAAAAAGGTGAAGTTTGCTACCCACTCGTTTACGGGGACGACATTGTGCTGGTGGGACAATATTGTCCAGGCCGAGGGTAGCAGGGCCATTGGGAAAATGAAGTGGTCTGAATTGAAGAGAATGGTGATCGAGGAGTTTAGTCCTCGTCGAGAGATGGACAGAGTTGAGAGAGAGTTCCTGCAGTTGGAAGCGGGAACGATGACCCACCAACAATACACCACCAAGTTCAACGACATGGCGCGGTTGGTGCCAGAGCAAGTGACGCCGGTGTCTCGCAAGATTAACCGGTATATTCAGGGGTTGCCAGCCGAAATTCGTTGGCATTTGATTTCCGCCCGACCAAGTACTTTCAGGTCGGCGGTGGATTTAGCTGGGAGGTTGTACGATGAACGGGCTGCGATGGTGAAATCTGAGGGCAGTAAGAAGGGAAGTGATGAGAGGAAGTGGCAGGGAAAGAGGTTTGGTCGGGGTGATACTTCGACAAGTAGTAAGAAGGCACGGGTTGATGATCGTCGTGTGGTCGTGACAAGTGCAGGGTCGAGAAAGTGTGGGAAGTGTGGGCGAGAGCACGGTGGTGAGTGCAGATGGGGGCTGAATGTATGTTTCAAGTGTGGAAAGTCCGGTCATATGGCCAAAGAGTGTAAAGCGATGAGGTGCTATAACTGTGGGGAAAGTGGTCATATGAATAAAGACTGCAAGAAGCCGAGATCTGAGGGTTCCGGCGTGAAGAAGACAGGGGGTGAAGGGTCGAAAGCGAGCGCCAGAGCATTTACGATGACGCAGGAAGAGGCGAGGACGGACCCTGATGTAGTGTCCGGTACGTTTCTGGTGAACCAAACTTTAGCCTCTGTGTTATTTGATTCGGGTGCCAGTAGGAGTTTTATTTCTGCTGCTTTTTGTGCCAAATTGCCCGTTAGTAGTAGACGTGTGGATGTACCGTTTGATGTAGAGACTGCTATAGGTAAAACCACCAGGATTTGTGAGGTAATTGAGGGTTGCGATGTAGAACTGGAGGGTCACAAATTTCCAGTTAAACCCTTTGCGATGACGTTAGGTGGTTTCGATTTGGTGCTTGGAATGGACTGGTTGGCAGATTTCGAGGCGAACATTGTGTGTCGCAAGAAGATGATCAGTTTGACAGCGCCTGATGGTAGTCCAGTGACGGTTTATGGGGATCGGGTTACTACGATTCCGAAAGTGATCTCAATGGCAGTGGCGGGGAAATGTATGAGGCGTGGATGTAACGCCTATTTATGTTATGTGAAAGATGTAGAGAAGCCAGCACCACAACTATCTGATGTTCCGGTTGTGTGTGAGTTCCCAGACGTGTTCCCGGAAGACTTATCGGATTGCCACCTGACAGAGAGATCGAGTTCCAGATTGATTTAGTACCAGGCGCCCAACCTGTTGCCAAAGCACCATACCGATTGGCCCCGACAGAGATGAAAGAGTTGATGGAGCAGTTACAAGAGCTGTTGGATAAGGGGTTTATTCGACCGAGTATCTCACCTTGGGGTGCTCCGGTCCTGTTTGTAAAGAAAAAGGACGGTAGTATGAGGATGTGCATCGACTACCGCGAGTTGAATAAGCTGACAGTAAAGAACAGATACCCCTTGCCGAGGATCGACGACTTGTTTGATCAACTTCAGGGTGCTAGTTGGTTTTCACGTATAGATCTTCGATCAGGCTACCATCAACTGAAGGTGAAGGAGCAGGATATCCCTAAAACAACTTTTCGTACGCGCTACGGTCATTATGAGTTCCTCGTTATGTCATTTGGTCTGACCAACGCGCCAGCTGCTTTTATGGACCTGATGAATAGGGTGTGCCGGCCGATGTTGGATAAATCAGTGATTGTATTTATTGATGACATCTTGATTTATTCAAGGAGTGAGACTGAACATGCCGGTCACATTCGCGAAGTTCTGGAGACGTTGAGAAGGGAGAAATTGTATGCAAAATTCTCCAAGTGCGCATTTTGGTTGCGTGAAGTTCAATTCTTGGGTCACGTGGTAAATCCGGATGGGATTATGATCGATCCGGCGAAAGTGGAAGCAGTGATGCAATGGAAGTCTCCGAAGACGCCGTCCGAGATCCGTAGTTTCTTGGGCTTGGCGGGTTACTACCGAAGGTTCATCCAAGACTTTTCCAAAATTGCTTCTCCACTGACAAAGTTGACCCGGAAAGATGTGAAATTTGTATGGGGTCAAGCTCAAGAGAAGGCGTTTGAAGAACTGAAGACGAGATTGACCCAAGCTCCAGTATTGGCACTACCCGATGGGAGTGAGGATTTAGTAGTTTATTCTGATGCCTCTTACTCGGGGTTGGGGTGTGTACTAATGCAGAGGGGAAAAGTGATAGCCTATGCATCCCGACAGCTGAAAGTTCATGAGGTTAATTACCCTACTCATGACTTGGAGCTAGCAGCTGTGGTTTTCGCGTTGAAGATTTGGCGGCACTATTTGTACGGGACGAAGTGCACCATCTTTACGGACCACAAAAGCTTGAAGTACTTCTTCGAGCAAAAAGATCTGAATATGAGGCAACGGCGATGGTTGGAGCTCATAAAGGACTATGACTGTGAGATCCATTACCATCCGGGTAAAGCCAACGTGGTGGCGGATGCCCTTAGCCGAAAAGAGAGGCCCGAGCCAATTCGGGTGAAGGCGTACCAGCTAATTATGACCTCCGACGTAATGAAGCAGGTCAAAGAGTTCCAAGATGAGGCTTTGAAAGACGAACATCTTAACTCTGAACGAATGAGAGGTCTGGTCGCGGAGTTGGGTGAGAACGCAACGGGTGTTAGAACTCGGTTTGGGCGTATGTGGATTCCTCGTCTTGGGGATCTGCGAATGAAGATTTTGGATGAAGCTCATAAATCCCGATACTCCATTCATCCCGGTGCTACCAAAATGTACCAAGATATGAAGAAAGATTATTGGTGGCCGGGTATGAAACGCGATGTGGTGGAGTATGTGAGTAAGTGCCTCACGTGTTTGCAAGTGAAGGCGGAGCACCAGAAGCCGTATTGAAAGATCCAACCGTTGGACATACCGGAATGGAAGTGGGAACACATCACCATGGATTTTATCACAAAGCTGCCACGCACCCCGAAAGGGTATGATACAATCTGGGTGATTGTGGATCGAATGACGAAGAGTGCTCACTTCTTACCGATGCGGGAGACATATTCGTCCGAGAAGTTGGCTGATCTTTTCATCAAAGAGATTGTGACTCGTCACGGTGTACCGGTGTCGATTGTATCTGATCGCGACACACGGTTTACATCCAAATTTTGGAAGAAATTCCACGATGCTATGGGGACGAGATTACATATTAGCACGGCTTATCATCCTCAAACTGATGGTCAGTCTGAAAGGACCATTCAGACTTTGGAGGACATGCTCCGAGCATGTGTTATTGACTTCGGGGGAAGTTGGGATGACCATCTACCGTTAGCTGAGTTCTCATACAACAACAGTTATCATGCCAGTATCGGCATGCCACCCTATGAGATGCTATACGGTAGAAGATGCAGGACACCCGTCTGTTGGGGTGAAATTGGTCAGAAAGAATTGGGAAGCGTCGAAGTGGTAGAGGCTACGACTGAAAAGCTCGAAAGAATTAAAGCGTATATGAAAGCGGCCAAAGACCGACAGAAATCGTATGCCGACAAAAGACGCAGACCGATTGAGTTCCAGGTGGGAGATCGTGTTATGTTGAAGGTCTCACCTTGGAAAGGGATCATTCGATTCCGGAAGCGGGGTAAGTTGAGTCCGCGATATATAGGCCCTTTCCGAATCATTGCTCGAGTAGGAGAGGTGGCCTATAGGTTAGATTTGCCAGATGAACTAAGTGGAATCCACCCGACTTTCCACGTGTCTCATCTGAGAAAGTGTTTGGCGGACGAAGACATGGTCGTTCCACTGGATGATATCGAAGTAGACGAAAAGCTCAATTATGTAGAACAACCAGTGGCGATTATCGATCGCAAAGAGAAGAGGTTGAGGAATAAAGTGGTTCCCCTTGTGCGTGTACAGTGGCGGCACAGGAAGGGATCCGAGTCGACGTGGGAAACCGAAGAAGAAATGAGGCAACATTACCCACGATTGTTCGAAGGGTAACAGGTTTCGGGGACGAAACCTACAATAAGGGGGCTGGACTTGTAACACCCGGAAGTCTGACTTTTTGGTAGGCTATGCGACGGAGCCTCAGTCGCCTGTGATTTATGCGACTGGAGGTCAACCGCATGGCTATTCGGCCGATTGAAGCTCAACCGCACGATTTGAGTTCAACCGCCCGAATGGAGTATGAGCCGCATGGAACATGTGCGATTGGGGTCCAATCGCATAGTGTTCATGCGACTGAAGGTCCAGTCGCCCCTGGACCAGATGCGACTGAGAAGTGGGTATAAAAAGGGGGCAGCTCCACTCTCCTCCCATTTTCAGTCGGGAAGAGAGCAGAAAGAGACCGAGAAGAGAAAGAAAGAAGGGAAAGTGCTGCCCGATTGTCGAGAAGCAAGCTAATTCGAAGCTCATCAACTCCTACCTGACAATGTGAGTTCTAGGACCCCTCATTTACATGTTTTCTAACGATTTTGGGGCTGGATACACATTAAAACCCTAGTTTTGAAATAGTGAAAGTTTGACCCATTTCGGTAAATCTTGAGTAATGTGTTTATGGTATGAAATAGGACTAGTATATGCTTGTATGAGGTCCTAGTAGGAATCCCTAAGGCTTGGGAGGGTTGAATTGGGCTGAAAATGGGTTTATGGTGACTGTGGGGACGGGGGTTTCGCGACTGCTGTTCATGAAGAACTCCAGTCGCTGCCCAGTTAGGGTTATGCGACTGAAGGGCCATTCGGCCGAATGAGTAATAGTTGATGTCCAATCACCCGACTGAGACTCAGACGCCCGATTGAGTCTCAATCGCACGATCGGTGATGCGACAGAGGGTTTCGGTCGCATAAGCTCAATCGCAGAGTAGTTCAGTCGCACGGTTAAGAGTTAGTCGCATATAACCCAGTCGCAGAGTGTCTAGTCGTACGGAAGGAAGTTCAATCGCACGTTTGAGTACCCATTCGCATGAGCAGCCCAATCGCATGACCCAGTCTCATGGAGGACATGCGACTGGTGGTAGTTCAGTCGCCCGGACAGGGCTGATGTGAGTGAATGTAGAAGTGTATGTATGATGTATGTATGTTAGTATGATGTTGCCATGATAGATGGTGAATACTGATGATATGTAAGTATGTATGTTCCTTATGTATATGTGCCTTATCTTTAATAACTTTACGTGAATGAATGAACGAAAGAAACGAATGTATTAAAAACGTAAAGTGAAAGATAATGAAAGAAGGAACATGATGAATGAATGCATGCATTAATGAAAGAAAGTAAGAAAGGCTTGCAAGCAAATGAAGGAGGTGCACACCCCTGGCAGGTGTTAGCTCAACGGTGTACGGGTTAGCTACCCGAAGGATGTACATCGGGTCAATCATTGAGATTGATAATGAGGTGAGCAACTTCGTGTTGCAAGAGACTCGGTTAGCAGGCAATCATAAGATTGTCACTGAGGTGAGCAACTTCGTGTTGCAAGAGACTCGGTTAGCAGGCAATCATAAGATTGTCACTGAGGTGAGCAGTCGCGCACTGCAACAGACTCGGCTAACGTATGTTAGAAGTAAAGTGAAAAGATGAGTGGTGCACGTACCTACCCCAGGTGACTGGATCAGCATTGTGCACAACGTTCGTGGCTAACCACCATAGGTCCAGCACCAGTAGTATGTATGATGAAAGGGGGTATGGTACATGTCACCGAATGTAATGAATGTTCGAACGAAAGTAATGAAAGTATGAATGAATGTAATGAAGGTTCGAACGTAAGAAATGAATGTATGAATGAAAGTAAAGTACGTACGAAAGTATGTAAAGTATGTATGTATGAAAGTAAACGAGAATGATGAAGTGTACACGAATGAAAGTAAGTAATGAATGATGAGATAATAATAATATTATCTACGTGTACGTATGATGTGTGAACACATGTATGAAAGAGCAGTTAATGAGAATGAAAGTATGTTTTATTATAAAACTAGAACTCACTCAGCAACGCTGACTTTTATGTGTTTTCCAGTTCGCAGGTAGTGTTGCTGAGGATGGCACGAGGCGACTACTCAGCTCTTTTGGGACGGCATTCTCCAGTTGATAATGCTGCAACGTCATGGGTTGCGGGTCCATAATATTCGCAACACATCACGTTGCATGTCATTATGAGATTTCTTGAGGATCTGAATAAACGAGATTACTCAAGAAATCTCCTATAGATTTTGATAAGTTCGCCACGCATTGGAAGCGTGCGCGTAGCACATGCAACGAAATATGTTGCATGAGAGTGTCAAGAGTATTCCGTCAGGGTTCCGATGTACGGAATTACCTAAGGAATATTCTTTAGTATAAAAATATAATTTTTATGTTTTTGAACTTAATATCTCCTCTAGAGGTCGCTGTATGATCCTATGAGGAGAGACAAAGTAGAAGAAGCTGCATTTTGTAATCGAGTCAATGATGTAATGACTTTTATGAATGAATGAGAATGTATATAATTTATCATTTCCGCTGCGTTGATTTATGATTATATACATTATGTACGTTATATGTGCGATGAAGAACCAACAGTAAGGTGCCCGGTGAGCGGGGCCTTACAGATTCTTTGTTGGATACTCTAGAAGCTCAAAAGCCTACAGAGTATACAATCCAAGACTTAATTTGTGGAAGAAACTACTAATATGATCTTTAATGAACACACTTTCACAAAGAAAGTCATTTGATCTGACTGGTTATTTGATATTGATTCATTAAGAAAGTCATTTCACACATCTTATTTGATGTTTCAGGTACCAAAGAGGACACTGAATATCCAATGGTACCTCCATCAACAACAATAGATGTTCCACTAACTGCAGATCCTCCAAGGGGAATAACAACATCTTCTTCAAGTACAATAGTTACACCTCCTCCAGAACAAACAAATACATCCAATGAAACAACCACATCCACACCATCTTCCTTAACACATGTGACAAACCAACCATCCAATCACCCAACATCAAACTAACCACACACAGTTGAAGAAGATGATGATTATCATTCCCTACTAGACACACATCATGAAGAAGAAATCTTAGATTTCTTTCATGATTCCCCTCAAACATTCAATGAAGTAACATAGACAGAATGTAACACAACCACAAATACTATTGCACATCCTACCACACCTGAACAAACCTTAAACAATCTTGATTCAACAATTCATGTTGATCAGATTGAAACTACAAGGATACACAAAGATCACCCTTTAGAAAACATCATAGGTGACCTTAATACCCGTCTGACAAGAAGTCAACCAGATTTAGAAAACATTTGCTTGTATTCCTGGTTCTTATCACTGATTGTACCCAATAATATCACTGAAGCACTTAAAGATAACAGTTGGATAGAAGCAATGCAGGAGGGACTATAACAATTTAGAAAGCAAGAGGTATGGACATTGGTTGATCTACCTGAAGGACAGTATGCCATAGGAACAAGATGGCTTTTCAAAAACAAAGCAGATGGTAGAGGGATTGTCATTAGGAACAAAGCAAGGCTTATTGCCCAAGGTTATACTCAAGAGGAAGGCATTGATTATGATAACGTCTTTGCTCTAGTAGCTAGACTAGAAGCCATCCGTATATTCCTTGAATATGCCTCATCCAAAAACTTCACTGTCTTCCAAGTGGATGTAAAATGTGTATTCCTTTGTGGAAAGATAGATGAAGAGGTATATGTTGCACAACCACCAGGGTTTGAAGATCCAGAATTCCCTCATAGGGTCTATAAACTAGACAAGGCTCTATATGGTCTTCATCAAGCACCTAGGAAGTGGTATCAAACTTTATCAAAGTTTCTACTATAGAATGGGTACACCCGAGGGAAAATAGATCAGACACTGTTCTTAAAGAAGAAAGAACAAGACTTGCTAGTGGTTCAAGTCTATGTGGACGACATCATCTTTGGCTCCACAAACATACTGCTGTGCAAAGAATTTGAATGTCTTATGCAATCAAAATTCCAAATGAGTTCAATAGGAGAGCTAACCTTCTTTTTTGTTCTATAAGTTTACCAATCACCTGAAGGAATTTTCATCAACCAAAGCAAGTATGCTGATCAGATATTGAAGAAATACAACATGTCTGACTGCACATCCAGCAAAACACCATTTGCAGGTAGCTTGAAGATTGGACCAGACACAGAAGGAGTATCAGTTGATCAGAAACTTTATAGATCAATGATAGGTTCCATAATGTATCTAACTATAAGTAGACCAGACATCATGTATGCAGTTTGCATATGTGCTAGATATCAGGCAGATCTAAAAGAATCACATATAAATGCTGTAAAGAGGATCTTTAGATACTTGAAAGGCAAACTAGCACTAGGTTTGTGGTATCCCAAAGATGGAGACTTCGCTTTATATGCATACACTGACAGTGATTATGGTGGATGCAATAACAATAGAAAATCCACTTCCGGAGGTTGTCTGTTTCTTGGATCAAGATTGATCTCCTAGCAGTGCAAGAAACAAACAAACGTGTCTGTGTCAACAGCTGAAGCAGAATACATAGATGCTTTTGCTTGCTGTTCCCAAGTGTGACATCCGTCACCGAAGGTCCGTCATTTAGCATGTTTGATTTAACCTTTGTTATCAGTCATTCCTCATTATGATAAACCAACTACGTGGATACCATACTTGCTTTGCTTAGTTATCCTTCTATGCGTGTTATTGTTGCTTGCCTTGTCGTTACCTAAGACGTTTTTCCGAGATTTGCCCCGTTAACACTAAACACGCCATTTTTATATAAAAACTATTGTCACGTATAAAACCATTTTTAACTTGTAAATAACATTAACGACATTTTATCATTAATAAAAACAAGACTAATAAATAACGTTTTCAACCGAAACAAAACCTGGGAACCCGGGGACAAAGTGCGGGGACTAAACTCGACATTTTGAGAAACTAGGCTGGGTATAAATACCCATTTCCCAGCCATTCTTCTCCACAATCATCTTCTTCATCGTTCTTCTTCTTCCTCCCCCTTTCTACACCAATCTAGCACCAAAATTCATCACGTTTGTTGCGTTTTCGTCGTCAAATCTTGGCTATCATCGTGAATACTCACTCCTAGCAGGTAGATAACCTCGTTTGACCCATTTCTTGCTCGATTTCACTTCTGCGTTTTCTATGGTTTCGGGTGCTCGGGTTCATCCGAGCACAAGAGGTCGTGTGGGCTTGTGTGTTGCGTTTCCGAGTGTGTTTCTTGCTTAGACATGTTAGGCAAACGTTTCTGGAGGTTCTTGGTGCATAAAACTCGTGCTCAGAGCAGCTGGACGTTGCTCTACACTTCAGCAGTCGCGACCTGCTGTACAGGGCGACTGGGTCTGTCATGCGACTGAGCCGTGCGACTGCGTGAGTCGTACGACTGAGTCCATACGTCTGAGTCTATCGTACGACTGAGCTGTACGACTGGGTGAGTCGTACGACTGAGTCATGCGACTGAGTGTTGTATGTGATTGAGTCTATGCGATTGAGTCTAGGCGATGGAATGCATGCGATTGAGTGTGTATCGTATGATTAAGGGTTTAGTCGCACGAATGGAGGTTCAGTCGTACGAATGAAGCTGATTCGTATGAATGGATGTAGATTCGTGTGTATGGATGTTGAATCGTATGAATGAGTGTTGTGTGGTATGACTGAGTGCTTAGCCGCACGAATGAAGGTTCAATCGTACGAAAGTAGCTAATTCGTACGACTGAAAGTCCACTCGTGCGAATGGAGCGTCAGTCGTGCGTCCGGTCCTATTGTATGACTAATGATGTGTGTGTGCGTATGGATCCCCTCTTCGGAGATCTCACGACGATAATGTAATATTAATAAAGTGTCATAGCTTGACCACAAAGATTAAAGTCAACGCTATTAACAGGCACATACTATTTAAAATAACCTAGTCTGAGATGTGTGTGACTGCTTGTGTGTGTACCACCCACGACCGAACCGGAACTACCCGAATCTTGAACATCATCTTATGCTTTATGATCATTACTAATGCTTATCAGTAACTGTCAATAGGTGTTTGACGGTTCCTAGCATCTTATCCCAGGAAATCTTACATCGATTGTGCTTATCATCTGTTCTGTGAGTTTCGTGGCCCCTTTTTACTCTTATAAAACCTTTTTAAATGGTTTTCTACTTGGGGGAAAAGAATGCTCACTTATTTACTTAATTTCAGGCACCTTCCTTAGTGGAAGTTGGCTGCTACTTATATGAGTAACTTACCTTGCTTAACTTGTTGATTGACACTAAGGATAAATGGATGTCATGTAACTGGTTTAGGTATCATTCTATGTATATCGTGGATGTGGTGGGAATGCTGCGAAGGACCCTATACATAAGCATCCCCGGTATACTAAGAATGTGCCCAAACCGGGTTACATGATGATCCTGACTGTTTGCTGCTAGATGAACTTGAACTACGTGCTATGTTACCCTATGTATGTTACTTAGGGGTTTTACACTACTATGCACTACTACTTGATGTTATGTGTTGATTGATGCTATATGTGGATGCCATTGACCTTGGATGCTCTCGGCTGTGTGGTTCTTCTATGTGGATCTTCTGTGTGGTTCCTCTAAGCCGATCATCCACTACAACCATTAATCCCGGTAATTGGGACCTAAGGATTGGTTTGGTTGTAACCTAAACGTATGCGCTGTGTGGATCTTGCTACGTCACCTTAAACTTATTATGCTATGGAAAACCTTTATCTTTATATAATCATTAATCCCGGTAATGGGACCTAAGGATTGGTTTGATTATAAATTATACGTATGCGTTGTGTGGATCTTGCTACGTCATAATGAACCATATACTTTTGAGAACACTTTCTCTATAGCCATCAATTCCCGTGAGGAACCGAACATTAGGTTTGGCTGTAGCTATTTATAACTAGTAAACCGCCTATACATAAGTGTAGTCACGGTAACTTTTATTAACTTAGTTACTGTTTTCATCTTAACATCTTTTATTTCTTAAAACCTGCGAAGCTCACCAACAATTATGTTGACCTTTTTGAGCATTTCTTTTCAGGTGATCAAGGTAATTGAAGTTCTAGGAGTGCTGCCTTTTAGAGGAGACCCTAGGATGCATATTGTGTTTATTACTTTTGTAAAGCTTGAACATGGCCTTTGTATACTTGTTCCCGAGTTGTGGGAATATTACATTGCAAGCTATTATCAATGTATATGTGATCTTCTTATGTTTATGCTTATGACTATGCTGTCGTGAACATTGATTATACACGACACAAGTCCCCAATTGTGTTCGGGTGTCGTCATGACACGCTTGTCAACATATTATTATTGCTACTCTATTGCATACCATGTGTTATGATGATCCCGTCTAGCTCACATTCCCCGTGTTTCCGCTATCAGCGGGGGTGTGACATCAAGTGCTTTGGATTCAAAACCAAATGCTTGACTATGGCTTCAACTTTCTTAAAACACAAATACGCATAGATAATTCTGCTGCCATGTTCATAACTGACAATCCAGTTCAACATTCAAAAATTAAACACATAGATATCAGATATCACTTTCTGAGAGACTGCTCAAAAAAGGGTCGGATACAGTTGATCAAAGTCCATATAGACAATCAGTTGGCTGATCTTTTTACCAAATCATTTGATTCCACAAGATTTGAATTTTTAGTTCAGTCACTTGGTATGATCAACTATGAATCAAACAAGTAATGTTTTCAAAACATTAAATTATACAAACTTTATTTTTATCAAAGTCCTAAATTTCAAAAAAGGTAGTGTCTTACAAAATCAAGTTATCAAACATCAAATCATGTTCTTCAAATAACAAACATTTTAGGATCTCACATAACCATACATGAGAAATGATAGTACACTAGATTATTTCTTCTCTAGAGTCATTTTCCACTAATAAAGACTAACAATACTTTGTTTGATATGTGGATAGGCTCAGCATGGAACACATAATCCACACACAACAGTGAAGAACTAAATGATCATGATTGTGTGGTCAACAACACATCTTGGTTAATGGTAAGTATTGGTCTATCCAATAAGGATTACTGGTAAAGTAACTACAATACACCAAGTGAAACAGTTTATAAACTGCTCAATCATACAATTGTCTCCTCTGTTATGATTATCATAGACCTGGAGTACATTATGGCATTCTTTGTTGTGCTAAGCACAGACCTGAATGACCAACAATTGATCCAAAAAGATTCCTAATGAGGAACACATCCATCAAGGATGAACAATCAAATGAATCCCAAAGAGGATCACCTTCAAAGTGAAGTGAAAAATAATCCCAATGAGGATCAATCAAAAGGATCAAATTGAGCATTTATACTCCAAAGTAACTAGGTCCTAAGTATTGAAAGTGCTTGCTAGCACATCTTGAGGAGGATTGATTTTAACATACAATCAGATGTGGGGTACATACATGTCATCTAAATATACCCAAAACATGATAATCACTCATTGTTTCAATTCATCATTAACACCATGCATGAGTTTAAGCGGATCCAAATATCTGCAATCAACATTGTATTAGTCTATGTCTATTCTTAAACTATATCAAACAACTCTATAAGGACTTAAGACTAGTATGATCTCATGTTATGTGAATTGATTCATGCAACATTCTGAGAATTTACACATATTTAGTTAGATGAAGAATTATCTTTCTAAAAATTATATCATACAAGCAATCAAATTGAACTTTGATGAATTTCCACTCACACGTGTCACAAATTTTTGATATTTTATGAAGGTTTTATAAATATGCAAAAATCTAGGGGGAGAATTTGAATATGGAAATAACAAAGTCAGCAGAACATGTGCACTTTTTTATAATAGGTTAAAAGTGTAAGGTTTTAAAATTTGAAATTTTACATAAAGCCAAGTTAAGCCAGCACTTAAACACAGCAGTTTGACACACATACATATGCACAATATTGCTTATAAGTGATATTTTTATCATCCATATATTGAAGTGTTAAAATTTCAATATTTTAACATACATTTTAAAATTATGTTGAAAAATATTTTTTAAGGACTTTAAACATTCAAAAGTTTTCTTAAAATTTTTAAAATTTTTACAACTGTTCATACAGCGGATGAGTAAAATTTCATCCGCTGTGAACAAATTTTGGTAAATTCAAGTGTTGACAGCGCATGAACAAAATTGTTCATCCACTGTGAACATCGTTCAGGATTTTTCTAAGTGTTGACAGCGTATGAACAAGATTGTTCGTCCACTGTGAACAAATCACACAAGTTTTACAGCGCATGAACAAAATTGTTCATCCTCTATGGAAACAGTCACAACGTACGAACAAAGTGTTCATCCGCTGTGAATTCATCAAACAAAATATACAAGTGTCTACAGCGCATGAACAAAATAGTTCATCCGTTGTGGAAACAGTCACAGCACATGAACATTTTGTTCATCCGCTATGTGAACAGTACACACTGTGAGGGTCCACAGCGTACCTGGTGCTGCAAAGAGCTCCCGTGTTTTCGCAGGGTCCAGGGAGGGTCCGTCCCATTTAAGGGAAGATGTACGCGGTCTTTCCCCTACATTTGTGAGGGTCCACAGCGTACAGCCAAAATTGTACAGCGGACACTGTGCCCACAACGGACACTGTACTCACAGCGGACACTTAAATTTTGAAATTTAAGTTGTCACTCAAAACACACTGTATACACAGCGATCATATAATTTATCCGTTGTATATATAGTAAACACTTGTAAATCTTTCATTTCACCACGAGTGAATGTGAGATATCAGTAAATTTTTCAAACCCTTGTTAAACCCTCGAACCCCTGTTCTTCAAACACACAAATCTAATTGATAAAACAACTGATTCATCATCGATTAGGTAAAAGAACATGATTTGTAACATCAATCATTCATGAAATCATGTTGTTAAGAGTTTATGATTCACACATTGTTTGACCTAAGTAAAAAACGGACTAAAATCAAAATTTGAATCATTTGATGTTTTACATTAAAATAAAACACTAAATTAGTGATATATGATCATGTTCGACTGTGTATGAACTGATTATATGATGAAATTTGGGTATGTGTTCATCGGGATTCATAATCACACCGAATGTTCATGCTCAAACTTAAACAAAAATTAAATTTTGATCTTTGAAAATGTTGAATGTTAGTTAAAGAATGTTATAACTTTACAAACATGTTCAAATTGATGAATCAAACATGAAAATTCAGTTGAATTGACACAACAACAATCATACAACATTAAATGCATTTGTATTGAATTTGCATTAAATGGTCTTGTTTGACTTTTTATAGTCAAACTGAAATTTGCAATTTGATATGACATGAGATCAATCACATGAGTATGGGATGTTTAACTCCACTTGTTGATGATAAACTAACTCAAATTCACAAACTTTGATTTAAATCAAGTTAAAACAATGAAAAATTTCTTGATTTGAATTTGACAAAACTGTTGACTTTTAAAAGTCAAAATGGCTAAATTTCCAAATTGCAAAGATGATACACACAAAAATGATTGAATATACCATTCATCCCATAACACATACAATGATAATCATTTCATCATTACACTTTATGTCCATACATAATACTAACACTTAATATCTTTTCTGCAGATATGGCTGACTTAGTATCTGTGAGAGATCACAATATATGTGGATCATCAGAAGAAGAATTAGGCCAAAAATTAGGATACATTCTGGGAAAATCAAACTTCCATCAAAGAGAAGCAAATGAAAGGCTTTCATAAAAATTCTCGTAGAATCGAGAATGAGGTTTTCATTCTGTACATGCCAGATCTCCCATTAAGAGAAAAATGGAACCCCCCGCCGTGTACAAAATAAATTTTGTGGCTGAGTAGAGACGTTTCTTTCCTCCCCACATGGATAGAAGTAGATAAACTGGAATTAATTCTAATTCCCACATGATGAAAAAAAGTAAAAGGTCCCGAGAAGAAAATGATCCTATTTGACCACTGTACATTGCTAACATCTGTGAGAGATCACAACATATGTGAATTCCTTGATCCTGACTCACCAAAGTTAGTGACCTACAGAGATATGGTCCAAGCCATTAGACAAACAAGGCTTGTACATGAAATGACATTTAGACCAGACATCTATGAAGATCGCATTGTCCAATTTTGAACCAATGCACACTTGGGAGAGATTGATGGTCAGCAAGTAGTCATATCTACTGTGCATAATCAAGAAATCATCATCTCTAAAGAACTCATTAGAAGAGTATTGCAATTGGGTGAAGAAGATGCTTTACGCCCAGTTGAGTTTGATGAACACTATGTGTTACATGTGTTCATGCAAATTAGGTACACTGGAATAATTAACAGAAAGTATATCAAGAAGTCATAGATGAGTGCACAATTCATGTTTTTGATGCACACCTATCAGAAGATAATGACAAACAGAAAGACAGGATGGGATGCTACATCCTTAAGAGCTTCATGTGCACTAGCTAGCATCATTGCTAGAAGATCATTCAATTTTGGGGCACAAATTCTAAATGGTCTAGTGTACAACATCACTGAAGTGAGGAACAAGTTTTTGATGTATCCAAGATTCATACAGATGATCATAGATGACTTGTTACTAAACATTCCAAGAGAAGGAGCTATTCTACATCCTGTTCACTTCAATGATCTTGTATTCAACAGGATTAGATCTAGCATTTATCAAGGAGATGAGATACTTGTCCCTCCTCATATGATTGATCACAACATCCATATTCCTGAGGAATTTCTTAGAAATACAGGACAAGACGAACCATTAATGTTGTTTCAACAAGCCAACCAACCTGCCCCTATCATCCAACCAGCTCTACTCATACAACCTGCCCCTGTCATTCAACAACATCCAATCATTCAACCTGAAACCATCATTCAACAACAGCCAATATCACCACAAAAACCACTAAGCCCACAATCCTTCAGCCCTCAATCATTCAGCCCTGAACAAGGTCACTTTCCCTCACCATCACATAGCCAAAATCTTTCTGATCAGCAAACACTATCATCCCTTCTGAGGAATATAGATTCAGCTCTTGCTCAGCAAACAGAAGAGCATGAAGATGTTGGAACTTCTGTGAAGTCACTGGATCGATGAACATCCGAGCGTGTTCTTGACGGAAGGATAAAAACCAAAAGATAAACAATAACACAAACAATAATCGAATGATTTTATTGATAAAACATAACGATTTTAAGCTCGTTACAACTTAAGAATCAAGACTTTTGGCAAGGGAGATCGAGCATGATCTCCCCTCTCATCCGGCAGCGCCTGGGCGCCAGGAACACTATGAAAACCCTTAGGTTTCTACACATTGAAACTGGTATATATAGGCCTCGGCCCATATTAGATGCGACTGGGCCCATTTGTGCGATTGGACCATGCGTATGGTTCAATCGTACGACTGGACCATTCTTATGGTTCAGACTTACGAATGCCCCAATCGCATCTCTCAGTCGCACGACTGGTCCATTAGCATGGCTCAGTCGTACGACTGAGTCTCATTCGCATATGCTCCTGCGAATGACCCAGTTTCATGTGTTTACAAGGTGTATAACATTAAGCCAAGACTATTCGTCAAGCGACGGACACACTGTATATGACTATATATGCTCCAACAAATTCCCCCTTGGACGTTGCTTGCGAATAGTAGATAACACCTCTTACAATAGTCAATCTTTGCTCTGGTTTCCAATAGAATCAAATGAACAACCATATTAGCCAATATTGCCGATCCGTCAGGTTACCACAATATCCCTGAAAATGAATTTTGGCACAATAGATTTCGTTTACTTTGTAGAACACCATCATAGCAGTAAGATTCCCTAAATGACTGATTTTTCCAGATAATGACATGACCAGTTTTCCATTGCTTCAATCTTCACACAGTCTAACCTGTTTAACATTTCCAACTGTAGAAATTCCCCCTCACATTCAGCATATCCCAATATATAAACGTTGTGCTCTCCTAACGTCTTCATACGGTGTATTGGGCAAAAGGTTAAAGGTTCCAATCCACAACTGACAATATCAAACAAATTAGCATGCACGTAGATTCATCATCAGAAACCTGCTCACATCATCACTTTCTGATTGCGTCTTCAATCTCTCTATACATGGATTCCCCCTAAGAGTGAGAATCCTCTCTGTGCGCATAAATATAACTTGATTGGCCCATAAATAGTCAGATGCTCCTGACTACCCCACAAAATCAGCACCGACAGCTGACATCTTCTCTTCTCTCTTTCGTGTTCTAACAACATTCACCGATTCTAGAAGTCCAACGAATAATGGGGTATCCATCGAACTTGTTTGACATAAGAAACTCAGAGTGAATGTGCTTTGCTCATCCTCAACTCTTGCATAGACTCTCCAGGACAATCTTCACTATTGACCCGAACATGAACCGAAAATGACTCGATAATTTTCCCAAAAAAAAAATTTATTTTACCAGACTTTTTCAGAAGGCTTCCCGACTGATAAAAATGGTTTAGGGAAAAATTCGTGCAAGAAGCTGTTCCAGACTTTTTTTTGTTCTGGTACACAGCTCATTCGTGCGACTGAAACAGACGAATGAAGACATACGTGCGAATGGGTGATTCGTGCGAATGGACACTCCGAATGGTTCAGTAGTACGAATGGATAACACGAATGGGTTAGTCGGGCGACTGAAGTACACGAAAGGGTCAGTCGTGCGACTGAAGGTTCATTCGACGAATGGACATACGAGTGGTTCAGTCGTGCGAATGAGGCCCAGTCGCATGAACGGGTCTGAACGCAGAAAACCAGATCTGCAGCCGCCACAGGGCTGAAAAACCCTAATCCGATGATTTGGACGAGACACAGCACAATAATTGTACCACCGGATTCGTTTTTATGATCTGAAGAAGATTCCGAGTCCGCTTTTAACAAATAAACATCACGCGCAATGAGATTTGAGCAAAACAAGATGAACACGAAGTGGGTTTTACGTCAAGATCTGAACTTTGATCCAGAAATCAAGAGCTCTGGTTGCTAGAGTGATTGTTAGATCATTCTAGCAGTAACCGGCTCTGATACCAATTGTGAAGTCACTGGATCGATGAACATCCGAGCGTGTTCTTGACGGAAGGATAAAAACCAAAAGATAAACAATAACACGAACAATAATCGAATGATTTTATTGATAAAACATAACGATTTTAAGCTCGTTACAACTTAAGAATCAAGACTTTTGGCAAGGGGAGATCGAGCATGATCTCCCCTCTCATCCGGCAGCGCCTGGGCGCCAGGAACACTATGAAAACCCTTAGGTTTCTATACATTGAAACTGGTATATATAGGCCTCGGCCCATATTAATGCGACTGGGCCCATTAGTGCGATTGGACCATGCGTATGGTTCAATCGTACGACTGGACCATTCTTATGATTCAGTCTTTCGAATGCCCCAATCGCATCTCTCAGTCGCACGACTGGTCCATTAGCATGGCTCAGTCGTACGACTGAGTCTCATTCGCATATGCTCCTGCGAATGACCCAGTTTCATGTGTTTACAAGGTGTATAACATTAAGCCTAGACTATTCGTCAAGCAACGGACATACTATATATGGCTATATATGCTCTAACAACTTCTGAGCCTGAACCTGAGCAAGCTGCTCCTACTTCTGAGTTTGTTGAACAAAATAGTGAGATGCTCACAGAAGAGGATATTGAGCACTCCAAGGTCTTTCTATTCACTGAGTACAATAAACTCATTGAAAGATCAAATCAAAGAACAAAGAAGCTTAAAGAAAGAATCACAAAGAAAGACAAGGAAATTGAAAAGCTCAGTTCAGATCACAAAGCTTAAAAGCTTATTGTGAAGGTTGTTGAACAGAAACTCAGCCAAACAAAGAAGAAATTAAAGGAGAAAGACAATGAACTCCTTATTGCAAATGCTGAGACTGACTACTGGGGAAATCAGACAATGGCAAAAGATCAAGAGATTGATGAGCTTAAAAGAATTATAGAAGCTTAATCTGAAGAGATCAAAGGGCTGAACAGAGAGCTTGAATACACTAACACTCAACTGAATGAAGAAGAATATTTAGTAGATCTTGGTGAAGATCTGAGTGCTCTTGAGAAGCTGACAAGTGAAGCTGAAACAAGTCAACCTCAAGCTGATCAAACAAGCTTAGCACTGATCATTCCTAAAGAAACATACTCTATGGATTAGTTGTTTAGTGAGGCTAACCCTTTTGAGAATATTCATTACTCACCCATCTTGAGATAACATTTTCATTCTTCTGATCCGATTTCTCAAAGATTTGGTGATATTCCTCATGAGCCTCTATCAGACAAGCAAAAAGAGTTGATCAGACAGTTCGGTGAAGCCTTCAAAGAATCAATAGAAGGTCAAGTATCATCATCATCTGAACCTCCTTTTAGAACCTGTGAAAGGAAAAGGAAGAGAACATATCTCTACTCCTCACTTAAAGGAAAACAAGTAATGAGTGGACAAGAAAAACCAAGCTCACCTCCTCTAAAACTTCTAAAGGTTAAGGCTGAGCCTATTGAGTCAGATGATCCACAATCATCATCTAGAGCAGCTATATTAGAAGAAGAAGAAGAAGAAGAAGAAAGAAATGAGCATGACATAATGCAAAACATTCAAGACTTGTTCACTGATGATCCAGAAACATTAATGGGAATAGAGCTGACCACAAGATGATTCCCTTATGATTCGTTCATACATCTTAACCTATCTGAGGTTAAAGACTTGCTCAAAGACTTTCAAGAAGTCATGCAAAATGAACAAGAGCAAACATACAGAAGGTACAAGGAGATCAAAGACAGACAAGAGCTTGAGAAGAACTTACCAAAAGATCCTTAAATAGAGAAGATGACCTACTCCCGGGTGAAAAGCTGGTTGAGTCATACAAGAGTTTCATACAGGTCACATGCAGGAAGAACAATAACACAAATGAAAGAGATGGCTAAGGAGATATACAAGTGTTGGATTCTTTATGCCCAAGACACATAGAACATTGATGTGGTTAGTATGTCATGGTCCAAGTCGGGTCATACCTAATAACAAGCTTAGCAAACACCAATTAATATTTAATTGATGATATGATCATGCAATTAAATAATTACACCAATTTAGAAAATGGGTTTTCTAAATAAGTTGCATTTGAGATGGAACAACTTATAGGGATCTTTTGTTCATGAGGATTATTTGTGATGTTATTTAAGTTGGTTAAATAATGCCAAATAATAATAGAATGTGTGACTTATGTAATTAAATGATTAATTGCATAACTAATTCAATAACTAGTGACTAGTTAAAATATAATGTAGACAAAATTGGGGGGAAAGCCCAAAGTTGGACTTGAATTCGGCCGCCCCTTTCATAGGGGTTGGTTCTTTTTTGCTTCTTGAAACTACAACTTCATTAAGTCAAGTCACACACTCCTTCTCTCTCTCTCTCTCACATGCAAAGGACCAAGAACAACATTTTCTCTCTACTTTCTTGAAGAAAAATCAAAGATGAAATTCGGATTTCAGCCTTTCCTGGTCGGTTTTTGGGTGTCAAAATCCTAGCAAAAAGGGTGCTTGCTTGAGGCTTGTGGGTATGGTAGCTTGAGGACACCTCTTCTTGGTGTTTGGTCATTCAACAACAGCCCCATATTCATCCATTTCATCCCTTTTGCTGCTGAAAGGTAGTTTATGGCAGCCTCTTTATGGCTGTCCATAATGTCTGTTTTGTGTTTCCATAGCTAGTCTTATTCACATATAAAAGGTCCTTTGTTCTTGGGTTTGTTTGTAACTTATAATATCAAAATAGAACCTGAAATTCAGTTTATAAACCATGTTATAAAGTTCATTTCCGCTGCGCTTTCACAATGTTTAAATGGTGAAACTATGTTTCATGGTCCAACAAACCCTACATTGGTATCTAGAGCTGGTTATGTGGATAGCTAGCTTGTTTTGTCCTTGAAAAATTCGTTTTATGGGACTTTAAAACCCCTTTAGGGGCTGCTATGTTCATGTATTATGAATCCCCAAACTTTCAAAGTTATATCATACATGCTTGTGATTAAACATTGAAAGACCTCTATGTTGTATTGTTTGTTTGTTTGGACAAGATAAAACCCAAAATTTCAGTTTGTGTTGGCTGAATTTTCGTGGTGTTTAGTGAGGATTCATTGTTATTTTGATGATATGATCATTGTTTATTATGGTGCATAACCTAGCCCTTGACCTTGTGTTATTTGGATGATTATAATGGTTGTATTTATTCATTCAATTGGGTTGTATAATCATTTATTTGTGCTTTGTTTAAATTGTAATTTATTTATTATTGGGATGTAATAAATAGATTAGGTACTTTTCATTTTACTAGAAATCTTGTATTAGGATATAATATCTTGTAATATGAAGATGTACGGGTTAGAAGAACAAAGGGAAGACACAAGAAACGTGGAGCATTTGGATGCAGTTTCAAGTGGGAGGTTCATGGAAGCCTTTTTGTGTTGTGTTTTGTCCCTTTGGAATGTCCTATGGACCACACTTGTGATGGCAAACAAGTGTGGCCACTTTAGATGCTATGGTTATGCACTAATATTTGGTTGATTCATGGTTGTTTGGTTATGGTATTGTGGTTGATTGCTTATATATGATGTTTGCTTAACAATCCTTTCAATGATCATAGCAAACTATTAAATGGTCCTTATTTATTAAAAGGTAATAAAAGGTTATTAAAATTGTTTAATGATTTTAAAGATTAAAAGGGTTTTAATCAATGTACCATAAGGTATCTTGTATTTGAAAGCATGCAAATATGAATACATAGAGTTTTCTAAACTAGAATTATGAAATCTTTAAATATTTTAAAAATGAGATCAACACCATCCTTTTACACAACACTTGAGTCACTCGGGAACTATTAGTGGGATAAAGGTCACCTAACCATTTTGAGGGAACTTGTGACGTGAGGTGAGAATGCCATATTCGTGGGATAAAGGTCACCTAACCGCTTATTTTGGCAAACTCACACGTGTGTGCAAATAGGGTATCTTGATTTGCAAACCATGTCAAATGGATCACCTAAGATGTGGTTTCCAAATGGTGTTGATGGGATTAATGTAACGCCCGGAAATTTGACTTTTTGAAGTGTCATGCGACTGGAGGTCCAATCGCACGGAGCTCATGCGACTGAAGGTCCAGTCGCCTGGAGCTCGGGCGACTGAGCTGTAGCTTTTAAGGGAGAGGGCAGCCATCTCCCCTCCCCACACTTGCAAAACTCAGTCAAAAAGAATAGAAGAGAGAAAGAAGAGAGAAAGAAGAGAAAAAGAGAGAAAAGTGGTGATTCGGGCTCGAAATTCGTCGAGTGACTAGTCCAAACGAAGCTCTTCATCTTCTTCTTGTTTGTGTGAGTTCTAGAACCCCTCATTTACTTGTTTTAAAATGATTTTGGCGCTGGAACACATATAAACCCGTTTTTGAAATGTGTGAGTTTGACCCATTTGGGTGTAATCGTGTGTAGTGTGTTTAAAGTGTGAATTTGGACTTGTATGTGCTTGTATGATGTCATAGTATGATTCCCTAAGGTTTAGGAGGGCTTATTTGGGCTTGAAATAAGCTTGGAAGAGTTTGAAGGCCGTATGTCGCGGCTGCAGTTCGGGATGAACTCCAATCACTGCCCAGTTAGGGCTAGGCGACTGAAGGGCCAATCGGCGGACTGAGGGACGACTGAGACTCAATCACACGACTGAGGTTCAATCACACGATTGGGAGCCCAGTCGCATAGATGCTCAGTCGCCAAGGTGTTCAATCGCGCGATTGAGAGTTCAGTCTCATAGGTGCTCATCCGCATTAGTCCCATTCGCATGATGTATGTATGATGTTCATTCGCACGATTTAGGGTCCATTCGCATGATTTGATGTTCATTCGCATAGGTGTCCAATCGCATGATCCAGTCGCGTGGAGGCCATGCGACTGGAGTATGCCCAATCGCCCAAAAAGGGCGGTTGTGTACGAGGAGAGATGTAGTCCAGTTACTGGCCTTCGGGAAAAGGGTAAGGGTAAGTAATGATGTAATAGCTCCCGTAGATATATGCATGATGTATGTATGATAAGTATGATGTAGCCCTATATGATGGTAATGACTGATGACTTGTAAATATCGATGTTTCTTGTTTCGATACGTGTTTATCTTTCCGTGACTTTACGTGTTATGATTAATGAATAAAATGAAAGTAATAAGAATGTAAAGTGAAAGATAATGAAAGAGGAACATGATGAATGAATGCATGCATTAATAAATGAACAAATGAATATATGAAAAGGCTTCCAAGCAAATGTATGGAGGTGCACACCCTATGAAGGTGTTAGCTCAACGGTGTGTGGGTTAGCTACCCCGAAGGATGCACACTGGGGCCGGTCTTTGTGATTGACAATATGTATAGGATCCTTGCCGCTTGCCCTAGGTGACTGGATCAGCAGTAGTGCACAACGTTCGTGATTAATCATCACAGGTCCAGCACCAGCAGTAGTGCACAATGTTTAGGGTGTAGCGTATGGCATTGATCCAAAACAAAATAGGAAAGATAGGTATACGTGTACTTGCCCTAGGTGACTGGATCAGCAGTAGTGCACAACGTTCGTGATTAATCATCACAGGTCCAACACCAGCAGTAGTGCATAATGTTCGGGGTATTGTACACGTCACCGAGTGTAATGAACGTACGAATGAATGTAATGAACGTATGAATGAACGCAACGAACGTACGGATGAATGTAATGAATGTATGAATGTATGTAAGAAACGTATGAACAAAAGAAAGAATGTGAATGTTAATGATGAACAGTACACGAATGAAAGTTAACGAACTAATAACGAAGATAATAATAATGTTATCTATATGTACGTACGCTGTGTGATCGCATGTATGTAAGAACGGTTTTAACGGAAGGAAAGTATGTTTCATTACAAAACTAGAACTCACTCAGCAACGCTGACTTTTTATGTGTTTCCAGTTGGCAGGTAGTGTTGCTGAGGATGGCACGAGACGGCTACTCAGCTCTTTTGGGATGGCATTTCGTTGTTAATATTTTTGTAATATATTATGTTGAATGTATTTAGAAAACAAAGTGGTGTTTGTTGAGGATTCAGAAAAACGGGATTACTTAAGGAATCCTCTTACTACCACAAGTCACTGTTTATGACTATTTTGTAATTGATTAACGATGTAGTACTTTGTAAAAGCTTTTATGATGAAATGAGATATCTGTTTTGAATGTTTCCGCTGCAATGTCTATTTAAATTAGCTGTAAAACATATGCTTTATGTGCAATGAATGACTAACTGTGAGGTGCCCGTGATCGAGGCCTTACAAGTTGGTATCAGAGCCAAAGTTTAAGTGAAACGGGTAAATTTTCAAAATAAACCTTAACTTAAACTGAGAATGGGACGGAAAGGGAAGGGATGCCAATCTGAGTAGCTGCGTGCCATCAGGTATTTTCTTAATGTTAACTGGTAGTATGTGCGCATGTTATGTGTTTATGTGTTACTGTTAGATTTAGATACTAATGTAGTCAGGACAGGTAATGCTCAGGGTACGAAGAGTAAATTAAGTGGCTAATCATAACAGGCCACTGTAATTAGGAACTTACTATACTTGACATAAACTGAGCTATCCCCTTGAATGACCGTGTTGGTGTTTGAATCTTTCAGTAAGTGATAGAGGATGGCCGGTGGTAGATCATCCAAAGCTTCATGAGGAGGAGGTGGTGGCGGATGTGGTGCTGAACCACGGGCCACAAGAGGAAGACCTAAGATGGAGAAAGTGGTTCATGAAGAACCCGAGACCCCTCATCAGGAGGGTGTAGACGAGAGCGCCAATCTGAGAGCCTCGGTAAAGGAGGCAGTGGTTGAAGAAGTACATCAGGTCATGCAGACGATCTTACCGTCTGTGGTGGCTGAAGTGATCAAGGCTGTCCGGGAAGGGGAAAGAAAAGAGAGGAACAGGTCCTCGGGAAGGCAGGAGCAGCCAGAGCCGGAAATGGTTATTTCTGATGAGGAAGAGGAGAAGGAGGAGGAGGAGCCTGTGCATGAGCCAGCATGAGGCTGTAATTACGGGGCGTTTATGAGGTGCAAGCCCCATACTTTTGACGGTAATGGCACTGCAGCTGCTACTCATCGATGGGTTAGGGAAATGGAGGCTGTCCTCAATATCAGCGAGTGCCGGGAGGACCAAAATGTGATGTTCGCTACCCACTCTTTCACGGATTCGGCTCTATGCTGGTGGGACAACATAGTCCACGCCGAGGGTAGCAGGGCCATTGGAAAATGAAGTGGTCCGAGCTGAAAAGGTTGGTGATTGAGGAGCTCTGTCCTCATCGAGGGATGGATAAAGTTGAGAGAGAGTTCCTGCAGCTGGAGGCGGGAACGATGACCCACCAACAGTACACAACGAAGTTCAACGAAATGGCATGTCTGGTGCCGGATCAGGTGACACCTCTGCCACGAAAGATCAAGAGGTATATTCAGGGTTTGCCGGCGGATATTCGCAGGCATATGATCGCCGCCCGACCGAACACCTTTAGGTTGGAGGTGGACTTGACGGGAAGACTGTATGATGAATGGGCAGTAGTGGTGGTGGCTGAAGGTAGTAGAAGGAGTGGTGGTGACCGGAATTGGAATGGGAAGAGGTTTGGTTGGGGTAACGCTTCGACGAGTAACAAGAAGGCCCGGGTGGATGACCGTCATGTAGCCACACTGGGTACGGGACTGAAAAGGTGTAGTAAATGTGGGAAGGAGCATAGCGGGGAGTGTTGACTGGGGTTGAACGTCTGCTTCAAGTGTGGAAAGCCTGGTCATATGGCTAGAGAGTGTAGGAGCATGAGGTGCTTCAACTATGGGGAAAGTGGTCATATGAATAAAGACTGCAAGAAGCCGAGGGCTGAGGGTTCCGGCGTGAAGAAAATGGGGAATGAAGGACCGAGGGCAAACGCCAGGGCATTTATGATGACGCAGGAGGAGGCTAGGACGGACCCGGATGTTGTGTCCGGTATGTTTCTAGTGAACCAAACTTTAGCCTCTGTATTATTTGATTCGAGTGCCAATAGGAGTTTTATTTCTGCTGCTTTCTGCGCCAAACTGCCTGTTAGTAGTAGATGTGTGGATGTACCGTTTGATGTAGAAACTGCGATAGGTAAGTCTACCAGAATTTCCGAGGTAATAGAGGGTTGTGATGTGGAATTAGAAGGCCACAAATTTCCGGTTAGACCATTTGCGATGACCTTGGGTGATTTTGATTTGGTGCTTGGGATGGATTGGTTGGCGGACTTTGAGGCAAATATAGTGTGTCGAAAGAAGCTGATTCGTTTGATAACGCCCAACGGGAGTTCAGTAACGGTTTATAGGGATCAGGTCACGACGATCCCGAAGGTGATCTCGATGGCGGTGGCGGGAAAGTGTATAAGGCGTGGATGTAGTGCCTACTTATGTTATGTGAAGGATGTGGAAACGCCAACACCATGACTATCCGATGTCTCGGTTGTGTGTGATTTTCCAGACGTGTTCCCGGAAGACTTATCGGGATTGCCACCTAACCAAGAGATTTAGTTTCAGATTGATATGATACCAGGCACCCAACCTGTTACCAAGGCACCGTATCGTTTGGCCCCGACAGAAATGAAAGAGTTGATGGAGCAGTTGCAAGTGCTGCTGGATAAGGGGTTCATTAGACCGAGTATCTCACCTTGGGGTGCTTCGGTTCTATTTGTGAAGAAGAAGGATGGTAGAAAGAGGATGTGCATAGACTACGGTGAGCTGAACAAGCTGACAGTGAAGAATCGGTACCCGTTACCGAGGATTGATGATTTGTTTGATCAGCTTCAAGGCGCCTGTTGGTTTTCACGGATAGATCATCGATCGGGCTACCATCAGCTGAAGGTGAAAGAGCATGATATTCCTAAAACAGCTTTTCACACACGCTATGGTCACTACAAGTTCGTTGTCATGTCTTTTGGTTTGACCAATGCGCCAGCTGCTTTTATGGACCTGATGAACCGGGTGTGTCGGTCGATGTTGGATAAATCCGTGATTGTGTTCATCGATGATACCCTGATTTATTCGAGGAACGAGATAGAGCATGTGGGTCACATTCGGGAAGTGCTACAGACGTTGAGAAGGGAGAACTTGTACGCCAAGTTCTCTAAGTGCGCGTTCTGGTTGCGCAAAGTTCAGTTCTTGGGTGACGTGGTGAATCCAGAGGGGATTACGGTGGATCCGGCAAAGGTGGAAGCGCTGATGCAATGGAAGTCTCCAAAGACGCTATCCAAGATCCGCAGTTTCTTGGGTTTGGCGGGCTATTATAGAAGATTCATTCAAGACTTTTCAAAGATCGCTTCTCCACTAACCAAGTTGACCCGGAAGGATGTAAAGTTTGTATGGGGTCAAGCTCAAGAGAAGGCGTTCAAAGAATTGAAGGCGAGGCTGACCCAAGCTCCTGTTCTGTCGTTACCCGATGGAAGTGAAGACCTGGTGGTTTATTCTGATGCTTCCTACTCGGGATTGGGGTGCGTGTTAATGCAGAGAGGAAAAGTCATAGCCTATGCATCCCGACAGTTAAAGGTCCATGAGATTAACTATCCTACTCATGACTTGGAGCTAGCAGTAGTGGTCTTTGCGTTAAAGATTTGGAGGCACTACCTGTATGGGACGAAGTGCACCATTTTCACTGACCACAAGAGCTTGAAGTACTTCTTCGAGCAGAAGGATTTGAATATGAGGCAGAGGCGATGGTTGGAGCTTATAAAGGATTATGACTGTGAGATTCATTACCATCAGGGCAAAGCCAACGTGGTGGCGGATGCCCTTAGCCGAAAAGGGAGGCCCGAGCCGATTCGGGTGAAGGCCTACCGGCTGATTATGACCTCAGATGTGATGAAACAAGTCAAGGAGTTTCAAGATGAGGCACTGAAAGAAGATCATCTTAACTCTGAGAGAATGAGAGGTCTGGTCACGGAGTTAGGTGAAAACACATTTGGTGTTAGAACCCGGCTTGGACGTATGTGGATTCCTCGTCTTGGGGATCTACGGGTGAAGATTATGGATGAGGCTCACAAGACTTGATACTCTATTCATCCCGGTGCTACAAAGATGTATCAAGACATGAAGAAAGATTATTGGTGGCCGGGTATGAAGCGTGATGTGGTGGAGTATGTGAGTAAGTGCCTTACTTGTCTGCAAGTGAAGGCCGAGCACCAAAATCCGTATGGAAAGATTCAACCTTTGGACTTACCGGAATGGAAGTGGGAGCATATCACCATGGATTTTATCACGAAGTTGCCGCGTACCCCGAAAGGGTATGATGCTATATGGGTGATCGTTGACCACTTGAAGAAGAGTGCTCACTTCCTACCGATGCGCGAGACATATTCATCCGAGAGGTTGGCCGATCTTTTCATCAAGGAGATTGTGACTCGTCATGGTGTACCGGTGTTGATTGTGTCTGATCACGACACCCGGTTTACCTCCAAATTCTGGAAAAAATTCCACGACGCCATGGGGATGAGGTTACACATTAGCATGGCTAATCATCCCCAAACTGATGGTCAGTCGGAAAGGTGTTGGATCTTATATGCCCAAGACACATACAAGATTGATGTGGTTAGTACGTTATGATCCAAGTCGGGTCATACACAATAACAAGATAAACAAACACCAATATATATTTGTTTGTTGATGAGATCATACAAATAAATATTGACACCAATTTAGAAAATTGTTTTCTAAGACTTTGCTTTTGTTTAAGAACAACATTATATGGATAACTTGTTCTTGAGATATTATTTGTTTGTTATTTAAATTGGTTAAATAATAACAAATATATATATATATGTGTGTGATGATGTTATAAAATTAATCTTGGTTTTAATTTTATAAAATACGGATTGCTAGGAGTGATATTTTATAAAAATTAAAAGGGGGGAAACCCCTTTTAAACCAATTTTCGGCCGCCCACAAAGGGCATTGGAAACTCCTCTTGTCTTGTTTTTTGCAAGACCATTAACCACTCTAGCACTCCATCCATCACTTCTCACCTTT
Organism: Flaveria linearis; assembly: GCA_024085815.1. NCBI lineage: Eukaryota > Viridiplantae > Streptophyta > Magnoliopsida > Asterales > Asteraceae > Flaveria > Flaveria linearis. The sequence goes on along the minus strand of CM044013.1, from coordinate 58,705,474 downwards.
TCTTACACACACAAAAGCAAAACTCTCCCAAGAACTCCTTTTGATCTCGGATTCAAGAAGAAAGAAAGCTGAAAAAAAATGTTTTTCTTGGCTGCCTTGTTTGATTCGGATTGTTCAACAAAGGGTTTTCTTCTGGTGATTGCTCTCCTAACAAGCTTGGTGTTTGAAGGACTTGTGGGTATACAAAGCTTGAGGTCTTCTACCTTGAAGATTTTCTTCTCAAAACATCATCATCTTCAAATATTTCGATCCTTTTGAGCTGCTGAAAGGTAGTTTATGGCAGCCTTTATATGGTTGTCCATAATGCATGTTTTATGTGTTCATAGCTTGCTTATTCACCTAATATGATCCTTTGAAATATGGGTTTGTTTTATACATTAATATGGTCACCTAATGAACATGTTTTTCAGCTTATAAACAAGTTTATAAAGTTGTTATTCCGCTGCGTTTTCAGAAAGCTTAAGAGGTTCAACTTTGATTTTGTGTTCTAACAAACCCTTCAATGGCATCAAGAGCCGGTTATGTGGATAACTTCCTTGTTCTTGTTCTTTAAAATCGGTTTTAAATGATAATAATCAACTCATTTGAGGTTGATTTTGGTTGATTTAGTAAACCCCAAGTCTTTCAAATTTATATCTTCATGCTTATGATTAAACTTTGAAAGATCGGAATGTCAATTGGTTGATATGTTAGATTGTTGTTTGTTTGGACAAACAAAACCAAATTTTCATTTTATGTTGGCTGAAAATTTGGGGTTTGATGGGGTTTATTTTGTTTATTAAATGATGTTTATGATTGTTCATATGATAGTGCATAACCTAGCTTAGACCTTGTGTTGTTTTGGTTTGGATTGAATGTATTTATTTCATTGTATTCATTCAATTGGGTTGTAAAGTTTTGTGTTTATATTTTGTCTATTTATTCATTGGGATGTAATAATAGATTAGGAGTATTTTCCTTTAACTAGAAAATATGTATTAGGATATATATTTTGTAAAAGAAGATGCTCGGGAAGGAAGAACAAGAGGAAGACACAAAAGAAGGACTTGAAGCATATGGATGCAAGTTCAAGTGGGGGTCTATGAAGAACTCAATTTTGTGTTGTATACAACCCTTAGGAAAGACCAAATGACCACACTTGTGATGGCAAACAAGTGTGGTCACAATAGTAGCTATGGTTATGCACATGTGGTTGTTTATGTTATGCTTGTTTGATTATGATTGTGTGATATTTGGATATGATAAATAATCTTAATAAAAATGATATAAACAAGCTAATAAAAAAATGGTTCTTAATCATTAAGTATTAATAAATGGTTATTAAAAGGATTAATGATTTCATAATAAAATGGGTTTTATTAAAAGAACCATAGAGTACCAAGTATTTGTAAGCATGCAATTACAAAGTACATAGAGTTTTCAAAGTCTAGAATTAATGGAAACTATAAATTTCTTTGATAACAAGTTTAACACCGTCCTTTTGCACAACACTTGAGTCATTTGCAAACTCTTAATGGGATAAAGGTCACCTAACCATTTAGAGGGAACTTGTGACTTAAGGTGGGAATACCACAATGATGGGATAAAGGTCACCTAACCACTTATGTTGGTAAACTCACATGTGTGTGCAAGTATGGTAACTTGATTTACAAACCATGTTAAATGGATCACCTACAATATGGTTTCCATATGGTGTTGATGGGATTAACATGCCGACTTTACATATGATGTTTAAAGTCGATCCCATACCTCTAGAAGTTGTAAATGGTTGCAACCGTCAATCGTTGACCACCTTATTAATTTAAATCGTGGGATAAAGGTCACCTAACCACAATTTAAATGTGATGTTGGGTTCTAGATTTTAATATAAAAATGACCTTAAAAGGCACTAATTATTAAAAATAGCAATATCGAAAATACTTAAATAGATCTTTATTAAATTTTGTATATGGCCACCAATAATGACAATCATGATAACTCATCCGCGTCCACCCAATCATTACGAGCGATCCTCCAAAAGGAACGTCTAAATCATAACAATTTCATTGATTGGTATCGAAACTTGAGAATCGTTCTCAATCAAGAGAGAAGATCATATGTTTTAGACGACCCTATCCCCGATCATCCTACTGAGGATGATGAGGAGGCCTATAACAATTGGCTGAAATACACTGAGGACTCCGTCCAAGTGTTTTGTCTCATGCTAGCGAGCATGATACCGGATCTCCAAATTGAGTATGAACATCACGGAGCTTATGACATGATAACCCAGCTGAAGGAAACGGTCCAACAGCAAGCAAGGGTTGAGCGCTTCGAAATGGTTCGAGCACTCCATGCATGTCGTATGAACGACAACCAATCGTTTTCATCTTATGTACTTAAGATGAAAAGTCATATTGACTGCCTCGAGAGGCTTAATTGTCCCGTCTCAAAGGAATTGGCCACGGATTTGATCCTAAATGGCCTTATCAAAAAGTTCGAGACATTTATGTTGAATTACAAGAGCATTGGTGAGCTTCACTCAATGCTTAAAACAGCCGAGGCGGCATGGGTAAAAGGGTTTTACCCGTTCTCACCATCTATGGAGGTGGGAACAAGAAAAGGCCTTATCCAGCACCCAAGGCAAAGGTTACCAAGGGTAAGGGACCCGTTTGGGGAAAGGGGAAAGGGGTGGCAAGGGTGCCACCCAAAACACAAGAGAAAAAGCAAAAGGTTGCTACTAATGACCCATGCTTCAAGTGTGGGGAGATTGGACATTGGGGAAGAAATTGTCCTATCCATCTCCAATAGTTGAAAGCAAAGAGGGATGCCGGGCAGACCTCAGGTAAATATACATGATTCATATTGATCTTAATGTTACATCTTCTAACACATGGGTATTGGATACCGGATGTGGAACTCATATTTGCAATTTGTTGCAGGGGTTCAAAAGAAGTAGGGACTTCAATCATGGGGATGTTAGTCTATTCATGGGCAATGGAACCAAAGTCCAAGTTGAAGCTCGTGGAGACTACATCCTAATACTTCCAAGTGGCTTGGATGTTATTTTGAAGAATGTTTTGTATGCTCCTAGTTTGACTAGGAACATTATTTCCATATCCCAATTAAGACATTATGATTATGTATTATCTTTTGTTGAAAATGATATTCATGTTTCTTTAAATGATATGTTCTATTTTAAAGCTATTCCCATTAATGGTATTTATGAATTGGTTCATGAAAATGCTTTAAATAGTTCATTGTACCAGACCAACACCAAGAAACTCAAGTTGGATTTGAGTGATACCTATCTTTGGCATTGTCGTCTTGGTCATATAAACAAGAAACATATACAAACACTTCAAAAGAATGGTCTTTTAAAAATGAAAGAATGTGATTCATTTGATGTATGTGAATCTTGTTTACAAGGTAAAATGACTAAGGCACCCTTTAGTGGAACTAACAAAAGGGCAAAAGATTTATTAGGAATCATACATTCGGATGTATGTGGTCCTTTTAAGCCAATGACTAGGAATGGTGAAAGATACTTCATTACCTTTACCGAAGATTATAGTCGCTATGGGTATGCGTACTTATTAAGGCACAAAGATGAAGATTTTGAAATGTTCAAAATCTTCAAGAATGAAGTAGAAAATCAACTCAACAAGTCGATTAAAGTTCCCCACACCGATAGAGGAGGTGAATACCTAAGTGATGTTTTTCAAGATCATCTTAGGAGTGGTGGGATTGTCTCACAACTCACTCCACCTGGAACACCACAACATAATGGTGTATCTAAGAGGAGGAATCGAACCTTATTGGATATGGTTCGATCTATGATGGCTAGAAGCACATTGCCTCTATCATTTTGGGGTTTCGCTTTGCTCTCCGCGGCCGTATTTTAAATATGGCCCCAACCAAAAGGTGGAAAGGACAACCTTTGAGATATGGCGTGGAAGAGTTCCATCCCTATCATACTTAAGGGTCTGGGGTTGTGAGGCTTATGTTAAGACTCCCACCCCAAACAATTGGAAGTCCGATCCACCAAGTGTATCTTTATTGGATATCCTAGAGATTCTATGGGATATTATTTCTATGATCCACAGGAACAAAAGGTGTTTGTTGCTAGAAAGGGTGAGTTCTTAGAAGCAAAGTTCCTTATGGAAGGAACTAGCAGTAGAATAGTGGATCTTGAGGAGGATCAAGAACCATGACCCGATGCACGTTTGGTTGAAACTAGCACTCAACATGAGGATGATGAGGATGATGAAACGGTTGATCAATGCACATAAAACGTTCGCAGAAGAGGTAGAACTAGTAATCCACCTGAAAGATACGGATTTTTCATGGATGGATGCTATGTGGTAGATTCAGATGAACCAATCACATATCATAATGTAGTGTCCAATTCGGATTGTGACAAATGGCTTGAAGCCATGAACGTTGAAATGCAATCCATGTATGACAATCAAGTTTGGAAACTTGTTGAACCACCTCTTAACTCCAAGATAGTTGGAAGTAAGTGGGTTTTCAAGAAGAAAACCGATATGCATGGAAACTTGGATACTTATAAAGCTAGGCTTGTAGCAAAGGGTTTCACTCAAACTCAAGGGGTTGACTATGATGAAACTTTCTCACTTGTTGCGATGCTAAAGTATATAAGGATATTGTTTGCCATAGCTGCTCATTATGATTATGAGATTTGGCAAATGGATGTCAAAACCGCTGTCCTAAATGGATATCTTGAGGAAGATGTCTATATGGTTCAGCCTACAGGTTTTGTCGATCCAAAACATCCTAATAAAGTATGCAAGTTAAAGAAATCAATCTATGGATTGAAACAAGCATCGAGAAGCTGGAATCACCGTTTTGATGAGGAGCTAAAGAAATTTGGCTTCATCAAAAACGCTGATGAGGCTTGTGTGTATAAGAAGGCTAGTGGGAGCACAATAACTTTCCTAGTATTGTATGTTGATGACATACTACTATTTGGAAATGACATTCCAACCTTGGAAGGTGTAAAAACCTGGCTTGGAAGTTGTTTTTCCATTAAGGATCTTGGTGAAGCCGCCTATATTCTGGGAATAAAGATCTATAGGGATAGATCAAGGCGGTTGATTGGTTTAAATCAAAGTGCATATATTGATAAAATCTTGAAAGGGTTCAAGATGGAGAACTCTAAGAAAGGTACCATACCTATTCAAAGGGGAACGATATTGAGTACGACTCAATGTCCTAGCTCAAAGGATGAGCAAGATAAAATGAAGGCAATCCCATACGCATCTGCTATTGGATCCATCATGTATGCGATGATATGCACTCGACCGGACGTGTCATGCGCCTTAAGCATGACAAGCCGATACCAGCAAAATCCTGGAAACAATCATTGGATGGCTGTTAAGAACATACTTAAGTACCTGAGGAGGACAAGAGATATGTTCCTAATCTATGGATCTGGTGATGAGGAACTCGTTGTAAAAGGTTACACGGATGCAAGTTTCCAAACCGATCGTGACGATTCACGATTACAATCAGGATACATTTTCATTCTGAATGGAGGAGCGGTCTCTTGAAAGAGCTCCAAACAGGATTTGGTGGCTCTATCAACTACAGAATCAAAATACGTCGCCGCCTCATTGGTAGCTCAAGAAGCTGCCTGGTTGAAGAAATTCATTACCGATCTAGGGGTTGTCCCTTCCATTCAGGACCCCCTAGAGATCGTGATAACAAGGGTGCGATTGCTCAAATGAAGGAACCTCGTGTTCATCAAAAGACTAGGCACATTGAGCGAGATTCAACTACATACGAGATGAAGTTGAAAAGGGAAAGATATGTATTCGTAAAGTTCACAGGGATCAAAACATTGTGGATCCTCTCACGAAGTTCCTTGAAAAGGCAAAGCATGAAGGTCATACTTGTGCCATGGGACTTCGATATACTAGTGATTGGATTTGATCTGTAAATTTTGTATTTGGATATGTGAAACTCTTTATTATTTGAATAAAATTATTTGGTTATAATGTTTCAATTAATGTTCCAATTTAGCATGTTTAAATCCATGGGTAAATTGTTTACTCTAAACGTCCGTAGTCATTCATACTTGTGGGAACAAGTATGAGGGTAAGACTATTATGAATTAGGATTGGTGGATATTCATAAGGATGAATATAGAGCAATTGGTTGCTGCCAAAGTTCATAGATATTTGTGGGATGCAAATATTGGACTGACCTGCATCTCAAATATTACTTCATGGAATCTTCCTGATTGATCATAAGTAAATTTGAGTAAAGGCGAGCATCATTTGGTATCCTCTGACCTGAGATACATATTGGGTCTTGATATTTACCAAATATTGTACTTTGGCTCAGTTCTTCGCTGTTCTGAAATATGACAGTACATAAGTCTGAGTTCAGGTGTAATATAAGGTAATTGTGAGAGACGTATGTTGTCAAGATGGGATTTGTCCCTCTTATTCGTTGAGGGTAAGATGTCTAAGGCCTGATAAAGTTAAATCAACAGAGAATTATCACTCTGTGTCTCTAGGATTTAACATGACATCTGTGACAAAAGGATAGATGATTGTTTCACCTAAAACATTTTAAGTATGGTACTTAAAGAGGATGATGTTATTGAATGGCACTAAGTCATACGTATTAAGGGTAGTAAACCGTTGTTAGACGGTATTTACTGCTTGCAACAATCTTTTATGAATCTTGTGCAGGTGGGAGATTGTTGGATCTTATATGCCCAAGACACATACAAGATTGATGTGGTTAGTATGTTATGATCCAAGTCGGGTCATACCCAATAACAAGCTAAACAAACACCAATATATATTTGTTTGTTGATGAGATCATACAAATAAATATTGACACCAATTTAGAAAATTGTTTTCTAAGACTTTGCTTTTGTTTAAGAACAACATTATATGGATAACTTGTTCTTGAGATATTATTTGTTTGTTATTTAATTTGGTTAAATAATAACAAATATATATATGTGTGTGATGATGTTATAAACTTGATCTTTGTTTAATTTTATAAAGTATGGATTGCTAGGAGTGATATTTTATAAAAATTAAAAGGGGGGAACCCCTTTTAAACCAATTTTTGGCCGCCCACAAAGGGCATTGGAAACTCCTCTTGTCTTGTTTTTTGCAAGACCATTAACCACTCTAGAACTCCATCCATCACTTCTCACCTTTTCTTACACATACACAAAAGCAAAACACTCCCAAGAACTCCTTTTGATCTCGGATTCAAGAAGAAAGAAAGCTGAAAAAAAAAAATTTTTCTTGGCTGCCTTGTTTGATTCGGATTGTTCAACAAAGGGTTTTCTTTCGGTGATTGCTCTCCTAACAAGCTTGGTGTTTGAAGGACTTGTGGGTATACAAAGCTTGAGGTCTTCTACCTTGAAGATTTGCTGCTCAAAACATTATCATCTTCAAATATTTTGATACTTTTGAGCTGCTGAAAGGTAGTTTATGGCAGCCTTTATATGGCTGTCCATAATGCATGTTTTATGTGTTCATAGCTTGCTTATTCACATAATATGATCCTTTGAAATATGGGTTATTTTATACATTAATATGGTCACCTAATGAACATGTTTTTCAGCTTATAAACAAGTTTATAAAGATGTTATTCCGCTGCGTTTTCAGAAAGTTTAAGAGGTTAAACTTTGATTTTATGTTCAAACAAACCCTTCAAAAGGACCATTCAGACGTTAGAGGACATGCTCCGGGCATGTGTGATTGATTTTGGGGGAAGTTGGGATGACCACTTACCGTTAGCTGAATTCTCATAAAATAACAGCTATCATGCCAGCATTGGCATGCCACCCTATGAGATGCTATACGGTAGGAGATGCAGGACACCCGCTTGTTGGGGTGATATTGGTCATAAGGAATTAGGGAGTGTCGAAGTGATCGAGGCTATGACTGAAAAGCTTGAAAGGATCAAGGCCTACATGAAGGCAGCCAAAGACAGACAGAAGTCGTATGCTGATAAACGACGCAGACCGATTGAGTTCCAGGTGGGCGACCGGGTTATGTTGAAGGTCTCACCTTGGAAGGGGATCATTCGGTTCAGAAAGCGGGGCAAGTTGAGCCCGAGGTATAAAGGCCCTTTCCGAATCGTTGCTCGAGTAGGAGAGGTGGCCTATAGGTTAGAGTTACCAGATGAGTTAAGTGGAATTCACCCGACCTTCCACGTATCTCATCTGAGAAAGTGTTTGGCAGATGAAGATATGATTGTTCCACTGAAGGATATCGAAGTAGATGAACGGCTCAATTACGTGGAGCAACCAGTGGCGATCATCGATCGAAAAGAGAAGAGGGTAAGAAATAAAGTGGTTCCTCTTGTGCGTGTACAGTGGCAGCATAGGAAGGGATCCGAGTCAACGTGGGAAACTGAAGAAGAAATGAGGCAGCATTACCTGCGTTTGTTTGAGGAATAACAGGTTTCGGGGACGAAACCTAAATAAGGGGGGTGGACTTGTAATGCCCGGAAATTTGACTTTTTGAAGTGTCATGCGACTGGAGATCCAATCGCACGGAGCTCATGCGACTAAAGGTCCAGTCGCCTGGAGCTCGGGCGACTGAGTTGTAGCTTTTAAGGGAGAGGGCAGCCATCTCCCCTCCCCACACTTGCAAAACTCAGTCAAAAAGAAGAGAAGAGAGAAAGAAGAGAGAAAGAAGAGAAAAAGAGAGAAAAGTGATGATTCGGGCTCGAAATTCGTTGAGTGACTAGCCCAAACGAAGCTCTTCATCTTCTTCTTGTTTGTGTGAGTTCTAGGACCCCCCATTTACTTGTTATCAAATGATTTTGGGGCTGGAACACATATAAACCCGTTTTTGAAATGTGTGAGTTTGACCCATTTGGGTGTAATCGTGTGTAGTGTGTTTAAAATGTGAATTTGGACTTGTATGTGCTTGTATGATGTCATAGTATGATTCCTAAGGTTTAGGAGGGCTAATTTAGGCTTGAAATGAGCTTGGAAGAGTTTGAAGGCCGTATGTCGCGGCTGCAGTTCGGGATGAACTCCAGTCGCTGCCCAGTTAGGGCTAGGCGAGTGAAGGGCCAATCGGCCGGCTGAGAGACGACTGAGACTCAATCGCACGACTGAGGTTCAATCGCACGACTGGGAGCCCAGTCGTATAGATGCTCAGTCGCCTAGGTGTTCAATCGCACGATTGAGAGTTCAGTTGCATAGGTGCTCATCCGTATTAGTCCCATTCGCATGATGTCCAATCGCTCAGTATTCATTTGCACGATTTAGGGTCCATTCGCATGATTGGATGTTCATTCGCATAGGTGTCCAATCGCATGATCCAGTCGCGTGGAGGCCATGCGACTGGAGTATGCCCAATCGCCCAAAAAGGGCGGTTGTGTACGAGGAGAGATGTAGTCTAGTTACTGGCCTTCGGGAAAAGGGTAAGGGTAAGTAGTGATGTAATAGCTCCCGTAGATATATTCATGATGTATGTATGATAAGTATGATGTAGCCCTATATGATGATAATGACTGATGACTTGTAAAAATCGATGTTTCTTGTTTCGATACATGTTTATCTTTCCATGACTTTACGTGTTATGATTAATGAATGAAACGAAAGTAACAAGAACGTAAAGTGAAAGATAATGAAGGAGGAACATGATGAATGAATGCATGAATTAATAAATGAACGAATGAATGTAAGAAAAGGCTTGCAAACAAATGTATGGAGGTGGACACCCTATGAAGGTGTTAGCTCAATGGTGTGTGGGTTAGCTACCCCGAAGGATGCACACTGGGGTCAGTCTTTGTGATTGACCATATGTATGGGATCCTTGCTGCTTGCCCTAGGTGACTGGATCAGCAGTAGTGCACAACGTTCGTGATTAATCATCACAGGTCCAGCACCAGCAGTAGTGCACAGTGTTCGGGGTATTGTACACGTCACCGAGTGTAATGAGTGTACGAATGAATGTAATGAACGTATGAATGAACGCAACGAACGTACGGACGAAACGCAATGAACGTACGGACGAATGTAATGAATGTATGAATGTATGTAAGAGACGTATGAATAAAAGAAAGAATGTGAATGTTAATGATGAACAGTACACGAATGAAAGTTAATGAACGAATAACGAAGATAATAATAATGTTATATATATGTACGTACGCTGTGTGATCGCATGTATGTAAGAACTGTTTTAACGGAAGGAAAGTATGTTTCATTAAAAAACTAGAATTCACTCAGCAATGCTGACTTTTTATGTGTTTCCAGTTGGCAGGTAGTGTTGCTGAGGATGGCACGAGACGGCTACTCAACTCTTTTGGGATGGCATTTCGTTGTTAATTGTTGAATGTATTTAGAAAACAAAGTGGTGTTTGTTGAGGATTCGGATAAACGGGATTACTTAAGGAATCCTCTTACTACCACAAGTCACTGTTTATGACTATTTTGTAATTGATTAACGATGTAGTACTTTGTAAAAGCTTTTATGATGAAATGAGGTATCTCTTTTGCATATTTCTGCTGCAATGTCTATTTAAATTAGCTGTAAAACATATGCTTTATGTGCAATGAATGACCAACTGTGAGGTGCCCGGGATCGGGGCCTTACAATTAACATGCCGACTTTACATATGATGTTTCAAGTCGATCCCATACCTCTAGAAGTTGCAAATGGTTGCAACTGTCAATCGTTGACCACCTTATTAATTTAAATCGTGGGATAAAGGTAACCTAACCACTATTTAAATGTACTTTTAGGTTCTAGATTTTAATATGAAAATGACCTTAAAGGTTTTAATTAATAAAATAACAATATCAAAAATACTAAAATTGATCTTTGTTAAATTTTGTGGATGGCCACCAATAATAATGATAATCATGATAGTTCATCCACATCCACCCAATCTTTACTAGCGATTCTCCAAAAGGAACGTCTAAATCATAACTATTTTATCGATTGGTATCGAAACTTGAGAATCGTTCTCAAACAAGAGAAACGATCATATGTTTTAGACGACCCTATCCCCGATCAAGCTAGCGAGGATGAGGAGGAGGCCTATAACGATTGGATGAAGTACACTGAGGACTCCGTCCAAGTGTTTTGCCTTATGTTGGCAAGCATGACTCCGGATCTCCAGAAGGAGTATGAACATCACGAAGCTTATGACATGATAACCCTACTAAAGGAAACGTTCCAACGGCAAGCGATGGTTGAGCGCTTCAAAACGGTTCGAGCACTCCATGCATGTCATATGGATGACAACCAATTGGTTTCATCTTATGTACTTAAGATGAAAAGTTACATTGACCGCCTCGAAAGGATAAATTGTCCCATCTCGAAGGAATTGGCCACAGATTTGATCCTCAATGGCTTTACCAAAAAGTTCGAGACGTTCGAGTTGAACTACAACATTAATGCTTGGGACAAAAGCATTGGTGAGCTTGACTCTATGCTCAAAACGGCTGAGGCGGCCATGGGTAAAAGGGTTTTACCCGTTCTCACCATCAATGAAGGTGGGAACAAGAAAAGGCCTTATCCCGCTCCCAAGGTAAGAGTTGCCAAGGGTAAGGGACCCGTTTGAGGAAAGGAGAAGGGGGTGGCAAGGGTGCCACCCAAAGCACAGGACAAGAAGCAAAAGGTTGCTTCCAATGACCCATGCTTCAAGTGTGGAGAGATTGGACATTGGGCAAGAAATTGTCCTGTCCATCTCCAAAAGTTGAAAGCAAAGAAGGATGCCGGGCAGACCTCAGGTACCATATACATGATCCATATTAATTTAAACTAATATCCTCTAACACATAGGTATTAGATACCGGATGTAGAACTCACAGTTGCAATTTGTTGCAGGGGTTTAAAAGAAGTAGCAACTTTAACAAAGGGGATGTTAGCCTCTACATGGGCAATGGGGCTAAAGTTCAAGTTGAAGCCCGTGGTGACTACATCTTGAAACTTCCAAATTGTTTGGAAGTAATTTTGTACAAAGTTTTGTATGATCCTAGTTTGACTAGGAACATTATTTATGTAGCCATATTAAAACATTTTGGATATGCATTATCATTTATTGGAAATGAAATCCATGTTACTTTGAATAACATGTTTTACTTTAAAGCTATTCCCATCAATGGTATCTATGAATTGGTTCGTGAAAATACATTGAATGATAGCTTATTGTACCAAACTAGTACCAAGAAACTCAAATCAGATTTGAGTGACACTTACCTTTGGCATTGCCGTCTTGGTCATATAAACAGGAGAAGAATACAAACACTACAAAAGAATGGTCTTTTAAAAACAAGTGAATGTGATTCATTTGATGTATGTGAGTCTTGTTTACACGGTAAAATGACCAAGGCACCTTTTAGTGGCAAAGCCGAAAGGGCAAAAGATTTATTAGGTATCATTCATTCGGATGTATGTGGTCCTTTTAAACCTATGACAAGGTACAATGAAAGATACTTCATTACCTTTACTGACGACTATAGTCGATATGGGTATGTGTACTTGTTAAGACATAAAGATGAAGCTTTTGAAATGTTTAAGATCTTTCAAAATGAAGTACAAAATCAACTCAATAAGTCAATTAAAATTCTCCGCACCGATAGAGGAGGAGAATACCTGAATGATGCTTTTAGGGACCATCTTAGAAGTTGTGGGATCGTCTCACAACTATCTCCACTGGGAACACCATAACATAATGGCGTGTCTGAGCGGAGAAATCAAACTCTATTGGATATGGTTCGATCTATGATGGCTAGAAGGTCATTACCTCTGTCATTTTGGGGTTTTGTTCTGCTCTCTATGGCCCGTATTTTGAATATGGCCCCAACCAAGAAAGTGGAAAGGACACCTTATGAAATATGGCATGGAAGGGTTCCATCATTTTCATATTTGAGGGTGTGGGGGTGTGAGGCTTATGTGAAGACTCCCACCTCGAACAAATTAGAAAGCCGTTCCACTAAGTGTATCTTTATTGGATATCCAAGAGATTCTATGGGATATTATTTCTATGATCCAATACAACAAAAGAAGTTTGTTGCCAAAAAGGGTGAGTTCTTGGAAACCAAGTTCCTTATGGAAGGAACTGGTAGTAGAACTGTGGATCTTGAAGAGGATCAAGAACCGCAACCCGATACACGTTTGGTTGACGCTAGCACGCAACATGAGGATGTTGAAAATGATCAAATAGTTGATCAGTACACAGAAAACGTTTGCAGATCTGGTAGAACTAGTAATCCACCTGAAAGTTATGGATTTTTCAGTGATGGATGCTATGTGATAGATTCCGATGAACCGATCACATACCATGATGCGTTGTCCAATTCGGATTGTGACAAATGGCTTGAGGCCATGAACGTTGAGATGTAATCCATGTATGACAATCAAGTATGGGACTTGGTTGTACCACCTCTTAACTCCAAAGTAGTTGGAATTAAGTGGGTTTTCAAGAAGAAAACCGATATGCATGGAAACTTGGATACTTATAAAGCTAGACTTGTAGCAAAGGGTTTCAGTCAAACTCAAGGGGTTGACTATGATGAAACTTTCTCACCTGTTGCGATGCTAAAATCTATTAGGATATTGTTTGCCATAGCTGCTCATTATGATTATGAGATTTGGCAAATGGATGTCAAAACCGCTTTCCTAAATGGATATCTTGAGGAAGATGTCTATATGATTCAGCCTGAAGGTTTTGTCGATCCAAAATATCCTAACAAAGTATGCAAGTTAAAGAAATCAATCTATGGATTAAAACAAGCATCGAGAAGTTGGAATCACCGTTTTGATGAAGAAGTAATTAAATTTGGATTCATCAAGAATGCTGATGAAGCTTGTGTATATAAGAAAGCTAGTAGGAGCATCATCACTTTCCTAGTATTGTATGTTGATGACATACTACTATTTGGAAATGACATTCCAACCTTGGAAGGTGTAAAAACCTGACTTGGAAGTTGTTTTTCCATCAAGGATCTTGGTGAAGCCGGCTATATTCTTGGAATAAAGATCTATAGGGATAGGTCAAGGCGGTTGATTGGTTTAAATCAAAGTGCATGCATTGATAAGATCTTGAAAAGGTTCAAGATGGAGAACTTTATGAAAGGTACGGTACCTATTCAAAGAGGAACGATATTGAGTACGACTCAATGTCCAAGCTCAAAGGATGAGCAAGATAAAATGTAGGCAATCCCATACGCATCTGCTATTGGATCCATCATGTATGCAATGATATGCACTCGGCCGGACGTTTCATGCGCCTTAAGCATGACAAGCCGATACCAGCAAAATCCTGGAAACAGTCATTGGATGACTGTTAAGAACATACTTCAATACCTAAGGAGGACTAAAGATATGTTCCTAATCTATGGATCTGGTGATGAGGAACTCACTGTAAAAGGTTACACGGATGTGAGTTTCCAAACCGATCATGATGATTCACGATCACAATCAGGATACATTTCATTCTGAATGGAGGAGCGGTCTCTTGGAAGAGCTCTAAACAGGATGTGGTGGCTTTATCAACTATAGAATCTTAATACGTCGCCACCTCATTGGCAACTCAAGAAGCTGCATGGTTGAAGAAATTCGTTGTCGATCTAGGGGTTGTCCCTTCCATTCAGGACCCCCTAGAGATCTTTTGTGATAACGAGGGTGTGATTGCTCAAATCAAGGAACCTCATGTTCATCAAAAGACTAGGCACATTGAGCGGAGATTCAACTACATACGTGATGAAGTTGAAAAAGGAAAGATATGTATTCGCAAAATTCACATGGATCAAAATATTGCGGATCCTCTTACGAAGATCCTAGAAAAGGCAAAGCATGAAGGTCATACCTGTGCCATGGGACTTCGATATTCTAGTGATTGGATTTGATCTGTAATTTTGTATTTGGATATTTGGAACTCCCTTATTACTTGAATAAAATTATTTGGTTATAATATTTCAGTAAATGTTCCAATTTAGCATGTTTAATCCATGGGTAAATTGTTTACTCTAAATGTCCGTAGTCGTTCATACTTGTGGGAACAAGTATGAGGGTAAGATTGTTATGAATTTGGATTGGTGGATATTCATAGGGAATGAATATAGAGCAATTGGTTGCTGCCAAAGTTCATATATATATTTATGGGATATAAATATTGGACTGGCCCGCATCTCAAATTTTACTACATGGAATCTTTTAGATTGGTCATAAGTAAATTTGAGTAAAGGAGAATATCATTTGGTATCCTCAGACCTGAGATACATATTGGGTTTTGATATTCACCAAGTGTTATACCTTGAGCTAGTTCTTCACTGCCCTGAAATAATGGACAATACGTAAGGCTATGTTCAGGTGTGACATGAGGTGTTTGTGAGAAACATATATAGTCAAGATGGAATTTGTTCCTCTTATTCATTGAGAGAAAGATGTCTAAGGCCTGATTAAGTTAAATTAACAAGGAATGATCATTCTGTGTCCTTGGATTTAACATGACATCTGTAACAAAAGGATAAATGATTGATTCACCTAAAACATTTCAAGTATGGTACTTGAAGGAGATGATGTTATTGAATGGCTTTAAGTCATGCGTATTAAGGGTAGTAAATCGTTATTAGGCGGTATTTACTGCTTGCATCAATCTTCTATGGATCTTGTGCAAGTGGGAGATTGTTGGATTCTTTATGCCTAAGACACATAGAACATTGATGTGGTTAGTACGTCATGGTCCAAGTCGGGTCATACCCAATAACAAGCTTAGCAAACACCAATTAATATTTAATTGATGATATGATCATGCAATTAAATAATTACACCAATTTAGAAAATGGGTTTTCTAAATAAGTTGCATTTGAGATGGAACAACTTATAGGGATCTTTTGTTCATGAGGATTATTTGTGATGTTATTTAAGTTGGTTAAATAATGTCAAATAATAATAGAATGTGTGTGACTTATGTAATTAAATGATTAATTGAATAACTAATTCAATAACTAGTGACTAGTTAAAATATAATGTAGACAAAATTGGGGGGAAAGCCCAAAGTTGGACTCGAATTCGGCCGCCCCTTTCATAGGGGTTGGTTCTTTTTTGCTTCTTGAAACTACAACTTCATTAAGTCAAGTCGCACACTCCTTATCTCTCTCTCATACATGCAAAGGACCAGAACAACATTTTTCTCTTTACTTTCTTGAAGAAAACTCAAAGTTGAAATTTGAATTTCAGCCTTTCTTGGTCGGTTTTTGGGTGTCAAAATCCTAGCAAAAAGGGTGCTTGCTTGAGGCTTGTGGGTATGGTAGCTTGAGGACACCTCTTCTTGGTGTTTTGGTCGTTCAACAATAGCCCCATTTTCATCCATTTCGTCCCTTTTGCTGCTGAAAGGTAGTTTATGGCAGCCTCTTTATGGCTGTCCATAATGTGTGTTTTGTGTTTCCATAGCTAGTCTTAGTCACATATAAAAGGTCCTTTGTTCTTGTGTTTGTTTGTAACTTATAATATCAAAATAGAACCTGAAATTTCAGTTTATAAACCATGTTATAAAGTTCATTTCCACTGCATTTTTCATAATGTTTAAATGGTTAAACTATGTTCCATGGTCCAACAAACCCTACAACAAGAACATGCTGGCAAATGCTCTTAAGCCTCAGGTATTCAAACCACATCCTGCATCTTCTCTATCAACATATCATCAAGATCCTCCTGAACTTCATGAGATAGAAGAACCAAGACAATTCATGCCTCATAGGCTATGGCCTGAAGGCAATGAGGTTCGGGAGATGATCACTGAGAAAACAAACTTTGTCAAGCTATATGACAAAATCACTCTCAAAGTAGATGCCAATGAAAGAAAGATTATGGCATGGAAATATGATGAAGTCTGGGATGCTGTGCTAACAAAAAGGGTATCTGGACTTGTTCAGTACTTATCATACATATCCCAACTGGGAACACTGACCTATGAAGATAGATTGGACCTAATGCAGTTGAGGATGGTCAATCACACAAACAATCCCAGGGGAGCAGACTTCTATCATATCATGAGAGCTTACATGAACAGAAACTACCCAGAAATGAAAGCCAAAACTGACAGAGAAGACAAACTTCATATAGCCAAGCTGAGAAAAGAACAAGCTTCAACAAGCAAGTAAAAGAAAGTAAGGGAAGAATCTTCTTCTGAGATTGACCCTGATATTCTTGAGAGGGTTGGTTACCCACTTAGGCCATCTGATCTGAGGTTGATCATGAAAAAGATAGATGGCAATCAATACCAGCATCCCATTACCAAATGGTATTATGATGAGACACATTTTGAAGTGGTACTGAAGAGAAAACTTGAAGGAAAAAAGGCAGCTGACATTAGATTATTTGATCATGTTGAGATCAAGCTGCTTCATCCATCATATGTGTCATTCCTGAAAACCAAGACATTCCTAACAATACAAGATGAGATATGTAAGGGTGATTGCTGCTATTTCATACACATGTTGAGAATTCTAGGAACTGTGTATGTAACTGCTGCACTAAAGCACAAACTTAAAACAAATCTGTAACCCTTGACTTACATAAAAGGGATTACTAGAATAAGAATATCTGAGTACAACAACCTGGAGATTTTGAAGGGTAATCATGTTGTAACCACACCGGTTAGCAATATTGATGTACAAAGCCTTGACTAATCAACCCTTGAACAGTTAGTGCATCTAAAGATAAACTTCAAGTATGATGATCAAAAGAGTGCAGTTGACCTACTTTGCAGAATACATAGTCACATGTAGAAATGCATACAAGATGACCACACTTAAAGAAAAACTGAAGGAAGCTGAAGCTGACCAGGCCATTGAGAAAGACATTGATGATACTCTTAAGGCTATGGAAGAAGCTAAGAAGCAGACAGAAGAAGCCAGACCATCTCACTCTCGAGGTTTCTTATGATCACTGGCAGAACAAACAACCAAATACGTATCCTTCATTATAACTTTTGCTATTACTCGATCATTCATTCATGAGTATTATATGATATGATATTATGCTTATGACACTGATACTTGCATACATACATGAGTTTTATAACATACACATAGATATAATCATTCATTCTTGTGTTGTTGATACAAACACATGACATTCATACTATCATACATACATTCATGATAACACACAATCATTCACAATACTTGTGATAAGTTATCACTTGTAATCATACAATCAATAATCAAACATTTCATACAAGTTGTTTTTAAATAAACACAAATAACATACATATAAACAAACAAATTCAAACAAACTAATAGGTAAGATTACATCTGTGTAATCTTAGGAACAATCATTTTCAACATATACAAGTGATTCACTTGAAATCAAACAATATACACAAGAACAACCATTTAATGACAACATCATACTTAGGGGAGTACTGTTGGACTCAACAAAGTGCATTAAGAATTAATGCAAGAAAGTATGATGCTTGTCATTATCAAACAACCAACCAAATGTGTTTCAACATACAAATCATACATTAGGAACACATTAACATCATTAACATTCATTATTATTACTAACGATTTTGTAAATTTTCTTTTACAGATTTGAAGATAAAAGAAAATTTAGCTAAGTCATCCACAATGGATGAGTTAAGCCACAGCGGATGAAGTACTCCTTCACAGCGGATGAACAACATCACTGTGAATGAACAACATCACTACGGATGAAAAATATCATAGCGGATGAACAACATGTTCACAGCAGATGACTAAGTCCTACAGTGGATGAATATTGTTCTCACAGCGGATAAGCTAAGTCCCATAGCGGATGAAGACTGTTCTCAAGCGGATAAAGAGACTCTTCCACAGCGGATGGCTTATTCCCACAGCGGATGAATTAGACACTTAGGATTATTTTTATGTAATTTTGATTTATATAAGGGTAGATTAGTAATTGTACATAGCTTTTATGTATAGTCTATAAATAGCACTCTACCCTAATCCTTTGTAAGCTTTTGAACGAAAATCAATCAAACAAGCATATTATTCATCTATTCTTGTTCTTGCATTCTAACACACACAAACACACACATATTGATCACTAAAATCATACACATTAATCATGGGTTTCCGCACCATGATTATTGTTTGTTGATCACTGAGAGATATTCAAAGTTCCTTGGGGAAACCAACTAGTTTATCTTGAATCTTGTTCTTTCAAAGTTCTTATTCAAGATGCTAGACTAAGAGTTATTATAATCTCATATTATTACTCTTGGTTTCAACACTCTCGGTTCTCGTATCATACAATAAACACCATCACCATCTTTGCTCACCTCCAACTAGCTTGTGTTCAAACATTAAGGACTATCACCTCAACCGGATCCTCAAAGAATCAAGCCACGCAATTCTCTTAGTTCTCTTCATCAAACAAGGTTAGATTTCGAAAACCCTATAACTAACAAGTTTAAGAAATGTATATGTGTTTAACCAACCACATGTAAACCAACCCTTCAAGGTTAAAATCATGAAAACTATTCACAAGAACTAATGGACAGATGATTTTATTCAAAAAAATCAGTAAGAAAGGGGAATTTAAGAACTGAAAATTTAAAAGTATTATAAAAATCAAGGACTTAAACAAAAGATTACAAGAATTTAAGGGTTGAAACATGAATATTCATGATGAATTGGATTAAATACTTAAATGATTGCAATTGTGGGAATAAAATTAAAAACTTGTTAAGAAATATTAGAAATAATGATCTGTAAATTATGGGGTAGTAATATTGGGTAGATTAATTTATATAAATAATTTAAGGAAAAGAAAGAAAATTTTGAAATAGATGATAGAACTCTTTAAAAATATGGAAAATTTGTGTAAAAACCTTAAATTTTATTGGAGTTGTAGAATAAATTTTATGAATTAATTCATATGTATGACTGAGTTTTATATTTTAGAATATTTAATAAGTGAAAATTTAAAATGAATAGCAAAACAGTAGGATAAATCATGAAAAATTTACACAAATTATGATATTCAGAATAAAACAGTGTGTGTGAATTTAGGAATTTTTAAAGGTGTTTAACTATTACTACTAATTTATAGAAAACTTGTAGAAGTTATAGTAAATTGGCTGTTATGAATGATTGATCTGAAAGTTTATGTGATAATAGAGATTTTGAATGTTTCTATTGGCAAAGATTGATGATTTTAGAAGAACAGTAGCTATGGATTTGGAATTTGTGATTTAATGTGCTGAAAATTTTAAAGAAATTAGATTTATTCTAACAAATATGTATTTTATAGGAATTAATTGACATTTGGCTGGAATTAAGGTGAGAAACATAGTCTCATATTGATTTAATGATTTTGTGGGAAAAAGCATACTATTATTACTAAAATTGATGCTAAATTTTGATAAGTTACTATCATTTTGACACAACCATTAATTCGGATGAGAAACCGTCAAATAATATTCGTAGCGCTACTTAGTAATGTGTCAATCCTGCAGCTGCCAAATAAGGGTTATGATGTTATATTATTTGATCCTGTGATATATATTTGACAGTTATAAATCTCGTGCCATATAAGTAGGTTTGGTTGTGAGTTTTATATATGTGGCATAAGTTAAATGATATCATGTTATTGGAAAATGCTGTGTTCTTATCAACTTTATATTGACTGTTTGAGTATGTCTTTTTCAGGTAATCAGCATGTTTTATAGTTTCGTGTACACGTTCAATCTGATTGATGATTGGTTTGGTTACATAGGAAAGTTGTGCATTTGGGTGACTGTTGATCCATCTGACTTCATCTTATTTGTGGATGTTCACGTCCATCACTAGCTGAAGAAACTATGAAACTATAAAGAAATGTGTTTTGAAGTAGGATTACTAATGTAAAAGACTAATTTATTAGGCTAAATTTTGTAAATGGAATCCTACAAACTTATGATAATGAAATATTATATTTATTATATTGTGGTGATTGTTTGATATATTATAATCATTGTGTTGTAAAATGAGAAGTCACATCCAAGCATTTCACACTTCCGCTGGTATGTGACGGATTGATATTAGAGCCATTGGTTATAGAAAATTAGGTATTATCAGTAAATGCCTAGACTATAACCATAAGATCATATGATAATAATTTTTCAGAATGATTAAAAACATGCATATATATTTTTATCCAAATGCTTATGTGTTAACAAACCCTGATGTGAAAGGAATAAATAAAAATTATTTAAAATTTTATGTGAATATATATGTTTGGATTCAAATTTATAATTAGATAAAGGAAAATTGTTTTATTTATATATAAAAAAATACATATTATGTGAATGTGAAATTTTTGTTGGATTTGTATGACTAATTGTTTTGATTAGTAACATTACAATTAAAATTTGTAAGAACTTTTGCAGCTATGAGTACTTATAATTCTGATAGCCATTATAATGAAACTAATCCCTTGGAATGTTCGGACCATAACAAACATAAGGAAACAACATTAGAACCAGAGCCTCAGGACCACATGGAATTTCCCAACTCGAGACTAGGACTAACATAAAGCCAAAATTTTATGTTCGACGTGCACCCGTAACCATCGGAGTTTATACAATCGAGACCCCTAGGAAAAGTGTGCGACGGGGTAAGAGATTTTTGGCTAAGAAAACTGAAAACTTAGAAGAACAAAACTCAGAATCCTTCCTCCTGACATCTGAAATAACACCTACAACCCAACCAGATGACTCTGAAACTGAAGAAAGAGAAACCAAGAGACAATGGTTAGAAGATTGTCAGATAGAAAACAATCCAACACATCCTCAAGAAAGTTAAGAAGATACAAAAAGGAATTTGGACAATTCAAAAAGATGTCAAAGAAGTGAAAGCATACAAGAAAAATATCTTCACAAAGATATTGAATTGGGTTTGGGGAGACTAGAAATATAGTGAACCTTATGTATGGTGTGATAACTTTAAACATATAAGAATAAGAATGTGATGAAATATTTTCTTTGTTTTGTGACTACTAAATATTATGTTTAGGTAAAACTTAAATACGAATATATATTCTTGTCTTCCTAAGATATTAGTATGATTAAAGTATAGTGAAACATACCGCCAAAAAGGAATACTCAACCTGTACGAAGAACTGCACGAGTTGGACGACCAAGAACAAGGCTAGAAGAAGAAGCTCCGCCAGTAAATACCACTGCAAATGAGAATAAAGGATTTCTAAAATAGTGACTCAACAATTAGAGGCTGCAATACCTATGTTAATAACTCAACTTCAACAGAATCTTAACTTTGAAGGTATGCCACCTAGAAATGATGAACAAGGAGATGCCAATGGATTAGAATACCATGAGGAAGAAATCATAGACGGAATTAGACTAAGATGTTCCTATAAGAATTTTATGTCTTGTAAACCCCAAGACTTTAATGGAAAAGGTGGAGCGGTACAAGCGTTACGTTGGTTAGAAGAAACGGAATCAGTGTTAGATATCAGTGAGTGTGCTAATAATTAGAAGACCATGTTTTCTTCACGTTCACTAAAAGGAGAAGCATAGTCTTGGTGGAAGATGGAAATCAAACTAAAGGAAGAAGTGTTATGAACAGATTAAGCTGGGAGGAATTTAGATATCTAGTGATTGAGAAATATTGCCTTTATAATGAAATATAAAGGATAGAGGTAGAATTCTTAGTCCTAGAAATGAAGGGTGCTGCACATCAGGAATATACAGATAGATACAATGAGTTATCTAGATTAGTGCCATATCTAGTGATGCTAGAAGCAAAGGGAAGAGGAAGATATATCTGGGGATTAGCACCACAGATAATAGGAATGGTTAAGTCGGCAATGCCAAAGACTTTTCAAGATGCAGTGACATTGTCAGGAAGCTTGACTGAGATCGTTGACTGATTCAAGGATTGGAGATAAAAGAAAGTGGAACGATAACAACTCCAGAGGGAGATTTGGAGGAAACCAAAACAAGAAGCTAAACAAGAATCCAGTAAGAAACTTCTTAGGAACTGTCAAAGAAAAGAAGCCATAGACAGAATGCCAACCATGTTGCAATGCTTGCAAGAGATAACAAAAAAGTAAATGCAAGATTGTGATTTTCTATAATGGCAAAAAGAATGGAAACCTATGCAGAGAATGTAAGGGACCCGTAAACCCTAAACCAGTTTACTACCAGTATGGGAATGAGAATCATTTTTGCATGCAAGTGTTCAAAACTGAAGGGAAAAGCTCCAGCAACAATCCGCGTGGTAGAGTCTTTGTGTTGCAAGCTGAAGAGGCACGGCAAGAACTAGAAGTAGTTACGGGTACGTTCCTTATTAATGATCAATACACGACTGTATTATTCAATACGGGAGCAACACGTAGTTATGTTTCAAATACATTTAAACCTTTACTTAGTTTAACCTCAGAAAAAACTGAAAAATTAGTATATGATAGAATTAGCTGATGGAAAAATAATTGAAGCTAGTGAAGTTATTCCTAACTATACTTTAAATTTAGATGATTATTACTTTGATATAGATTTGATTCTTATTGAATTAGGAGGGTTTAATGTTGTTATGGGAATGGATTGGTTAAGTAAGAATCAGGCTGAAATTATTTGTAGAAAAAGAATGATTAAAGTTCCTTTGATTAGGGATAATAAAATTCTTGTTATATATAGTGAGAAACCTAAAGGTGCTATAAAAACAGTCTCATGTAAGAAATCCCAAAAATACTTAAGAAAGAAATGTTTAACATTTCTAACCCATATAGTTGATACAGAACCAAATAAGAAAAACATATAGGATGTTCCTGTTGTTAGAGAATACCCAGAGGTATTTCCTAATAATTACCAGGATTGCCACCCCTTCATCAGGTAGAATTCAAGATTGAATTAATGCCAGGAACCGCCCCTATTGCTACGTCTCCATATTGTTTAGTGCCAACAGAAATAAAAGAATTAATAAGTCAACCTCAGGAATTATTAGACAAGAGATTTATACGTCCTAGTGTATCCCCTTGGGGAGCACTAGTTATATTTGTAAAGAAGAAAGATGGTACTTTTAGAATGTGCATCGATTGCAAAGAACTCAATAAAGTAACTATAAAGAACAGATATCCTCTCCCTAGGATAGATGACCTATTCGATCAGTTACAAGGATCTAGTTACTTTTCAAAGATTTACTTAAGATCAGGATACCACCAATTAAGGGTGCGAGATAAGGATATACCTAAGACTACATTTAGAACTTGATATGGTCATTATAAGTTCCTTGTAAAGCCATTTTGGTTAACTAATGCTCCAGCAGTATTTATAGATTTAATGAATAGAGTGTGCAAACCTTGCTTAGATAAATTTGTTATAGTCATTATAGACAACATCTTAATGTATTCTAAGAGTAAGGAGGAACATCTGAAGCACCTAAGGCTATCCTTGGAATTACTTCAAAAAGAAAAATTGTATGCCAAATTCTCAAAGCGTGAATTTCGGAAAAGAGAAGTACAATTCTTAAGACATGTGGTTAATGAAGAAGGAATTCAAGTCAATCCAATAAAGAGTGAAGCTGTTAAGAAATGGAAGATTCCAAAAACACTAATGGAAGTACGTCAATTCATAGGTTTGGCAGGTTATTACAGAAGGTTTATAGAAAATTTCTCAAGGATAGCCCAACCTTTAACAGAATTAACTCAGAAAGATAAGCCACATGTTTAGGGAGAAACACCGAACGTTGTATTTGAACTCTTAAAGAATAAGTTATGCATTGCTCCTATCTTAGCACTTCTAGAGGGAACAAATGATTTTTTAGTATATTATGATGCGTCACAGTAAGGTTTTGAATGTGCTTTAATGAAACGAGATAATGTAATAGCATATGCATCTAGATAACTCAGAGGAAGTGAAAAGGATTATACTACTCACGACTTAGAATTATTAGCAGTAGTATTTGCATTTAAGATTTGAAGACATTATTTATATGCAACTAAGTGCATAATTTATACAGATCATAAGAGTTTACAACATATATTTGATCAGAAGATGTTGAATATGAGGCAGAGAAGATGGGTTGAATTACTAAGTAACTATGATTGTGAAATCAAATATCACCCAGAAAAGGCAAATGTAGTGGCCGATGCTTTAAGTAGAAAAGAAAGAACTAATCCATTACGGGTTCGTGCTATGAGGATGGAATTACACGTGGATTTAATAAGTCAGATTCGAGAAGCCTAACAAAAAATGAATTAAGAGATGTAATGGGACAGAGCAAGCAACTGGAAGAAATGTCAGATGGAATCCTGAGATTTAAAGGAAGAATACGGATTCCTAACAATAACATGGTAAGGGAAACTATTTTAAAAGAAGCACACAAGTCTAGGTATTCAGTACATCCAGGAAATAATAAGATGTAGAAGGATTTGAGAAACAAGTATTGGTGACTGGGTATGAAGAGACCTGTCGCAGAATTTATAGAGAAATGTGATATTTGTTCAAGAGTTAAGCCTGCATATCAGAAACCCTTAGGATGTTTGCAACAACCAGAAATTCTTGAGTGGAAGTGGCATCAGATCACCATGGATTTTGTAACTAAGTTTCCCAGAACCTCAAGTGGGTATGACACAATATGGGTTATAGTCGACAGACTGACTAAGTCCGCTCATTTCTTGCCAGTTAGAGAAGATTTTAAGATGGAAAAGCTAGCAAGAATTTATATAAAAGAAATTATGTCTAGACATTGGATTCTATTTCAAAAATATCTGACCAAGATAGTATATTTACTTCAAGTTCGGGCAGTCATTACAAAAAGCCTTAGGAACTCAGATAAATATGAGTTCAGCATACCATCAACAGATAGATGGACAGAGTGAGAAGACAATCCAAACATTGGAAGATATGTTATGAGCCTGTGCATTAGATTTTGGTGGTAACTGGGATTTACACTTACCTTTGATTGAATTTTCATATAATAGCTATCCTGCCAGTATTGGAGTAGCTCCGTTTAAAGCTTTATATGGAAGGAAGTGTAGATCACCTCTGTGCTAGAATGAGGTAGGAGATAGACAACTTATAGGCCGGAGCTTATATAGAAATCATCTGATAAAATCAGTGAAATTAAGGGCAGATTAAAGGCAGCACGTGATAGACAAAAGAGTTATACTGATAAGAGAAGAAAGCCTGTGGAATTTCTGATAGGAGATAAGGTGTATCTAAAGGTATCACAAGCAAAGGGAATTATCTGATTTGGGAAAAGAAATAAGTTAGACCCTAGATATGTTGTCCCTTTTGAGGTAATTGATAGGATTGGTCCTGTAGCATACAAGTTAGACTTGCCTCAGGAACTAAGTGAGGTACAAAACACCTTTCACGTATCTAATTTCAAGAAATGTCTGATGGATGAGACAATTAAAGTGCCAATACAGGAAATCAAAATAGATAAGAAAATTCATTTTACGGAAACAACAGTAGCCACTATGGATAAAGAAGTAAAAGGTTTAAGAAGAAATAGAATCCCAATAGTAAGAGTCTAATGGAATTCAAAAAGAGAACCTGAGTTCACATGGGTAAGGGAAGATGAAATCAAAAGAAAGTATCAACATTTATTTTGATGTTAAACTAAATGAAAAGAGCAACTACAAAATATAAACCTTCCACCACAGTTTGAGAATACCTACCAATGAATTTCGAGATGAATTTTGTGACACCCCGTAATTCCAGGTTAACACTATCCAAACCACTGTCGTTATCGTTGGCACATACTCGTTAATACTCGAAACGTATACAAACACCGCCACCAACATCGTTAAATAAGTAATGATAAAAATACTAACATGGGTGTTTGTAGAGGATTCACATAAACGGGATTTCCTAAGGAATCCTCTTAATTAACATAGCTCGCTCATCTACATCGTCATCAACCGAAACCAAATTGGGAACACGGGACCTAAGTACAGGGACTAAACTTGACAATTGCCAAAGTGGGGCTGGGTATAAATACCCATCCACCAGCCAAACATACCACAATCTGCTCTCTTCTCTTCAATCGCCTTCATCTTCACCATTTCTTCATCCAAGCACCAAAATCACCCCGATTGAGCTCGTTTTCATCGGTAGACCACGCAACAGCTGAGAAATCACGTTCCCAGCAGGTAGGCGACCCTGTACATCCATTTTATTGCTCGTTTCTCTGCTGCAAATTTGGGGTTCGGGTGTTCGGGTTCAACCCGAATGCATGTGGTCATGGGGGTGCGTGTGAGGTCAATCAGCATGTGCATTTCACTTAGACATGTTAGGAGAGTGTTTCTGGAAGTCTTGATTGTGTGAAAACCGAGCACGGGACAGCAGAAGGCTATTCAGCCGGTCCAATAGTCGCGATCTGCTGCTGTCCGCGACTGGGCCAGTCATGCGATTGAGTCATGCGACTGGGTCCCTCGTGCGACTGAGTGGTGCGAATGGGGTGAATCGTGCGAAAGAGTCCATACGTATGTGCGTGACGTGCGAATGAATGCATGCGATTGAGAGTGTGTGCGATTGAGTCAACCGGATGAAATGTGTGCGACAGAGTACCACCCAACTGAAGGTCCAATCGCACGAATGAAGGTTCAGTCATGCGATTGGTTGTTGAGTCGGGTGAATGGGTGATGTGTGGTACGATTGAATGCTAAGTCATACGAGTGAGGGTTCAACCGTACGAATGAGGTTGATTCGTACGATTGAATGCCCATTCGTGCGAATGAAGTGTCCAGTCGTGCGTCAAGCCTTGACATGCGATTGGAGTCATTGTGAGTGAATTCGCCTTGTGTGCGGTGTGCCTATCGTGTGATGATATGGTAACAATCAATAAAGTGTCATTTCTTGACCACAAAGATTAAAGTCAACGCAATCAACAAGCACATACTTTTACGATCTAAAACAACCAACTGTTTACAACTAACGACAACCCGTTTGGGATCTACATAAGGTCTGATATGCGTATGCTTGCATGTGTGTGTGTGTGTCACCCACGACCGAACCAATGCGATCCGACCCGACTAAACATGTCTATTAACGCTAAACACAACATTAACACTTAACAAAACTGTCAGTAGGTGTTTGACAGCGCATCGTAAACAACACTTGGGAGACTTTCATCCTACGTACTTACTACATCATCACTGAGTTTCACGGCCCCTATTTTACTCTCTTTCCATTTTGGGGGAAAAGACATGCAAAACAGACTTACATAAATGGTTGTAGTATTATTGATATCGCTTGTTACGTTAGTGCAAACACACAACATGTCCTGACACACTCGAACCGTTAGTAATGGGATTAGCGAGGTAATTTTGAGTAGTACTACTGGGTCTGACAAACCCCGCCCGGGCTAGTTGCGCTAGCTTGATTGGAGGTCAAACGGGTGCTTGATTGACCTAACATTTATCACGGTCTTGCGAGACGTGGCGGGGATACAACAAACATATATAGGACGTAACCAGTCAGCTTCGGTTCGAAACGCTAAGTAACAAGAACATAGGCTAGCTACCTAACGATATGCTCTATATACTAAACCATTGAAACGCAAACCATTGAACGCTTACGAACACATTTCTTGTTGATTAAACCTGTGAACTCACCAACTTTATGTTGACACATTTTAGCATGTTTTCTCAGGTCACAGGAACGCATAAGCTCATGATGCACGCTAAGGAAACGCACTCAGGACATGCATTTATCTATTTTATTTTTAGCATTGAACATTTTGTCTAAACATGGCTATTGTAACTGTACTGTAATGGATTTACTAATTATGTACACGCTTCCGCACTATTGTAAACTTTGTTTATGTTCTTTTGAATGAAGTCAAATGTTTATTTTAAATTCATATAGTGTCGTTCGATATGACTGTGTCTGAGATCCTGGTATGTCACACGCCTAACGGTAAAACCCCGTTCGTGGAAATTGAGGGTGTGACAAATTTTTTTACGGGGGAAGAATGTGACAACCCTACATCAAGGTTAGGTAAATTTAACAATTTAAGAACTATTCTGAGTGAATAGTATATCCTTACCTACTTTATTAGAAGTTAATCGGGTAACTTTATGTGATTAACCTTATGTGATTTTCTCAAATATTTTCATGATAATACGTGAGCATGCATGCATGCATAAAGTGTTTACGTGTATATATAGAAGTCTTGAGATTATTATCTTAGGGTTATATGATTAGTTTCTTGAATGTTAGATGCTTTATCTACATAAAATAAAGTAAGATTTAAAACTTAATCAAACCCTACTAATCAAACTGACATCTATAAATCTTATGTCATAAAAACAAAACTAAACCAATCTTAAACATCAAAACATTAACTAAAACCCAACCTAAACAAGGAATTGGCTCATTAGGACTTTTATTAATTTAGATTAAAAACTAAACCATTAACTAATCCTAGCTTAATGACTAAGTAAAGTCATTAACAGCAAACCACGACCTAGCCATCCCTTGATATTAACCCTTGCTTTAAACCCGCCACCTATCATTACATGACACTAAAAATACTTAGAGATCTGCCACCTTTCCTCCTAATAAGCCACTAATACAAGCTATAATCCTCACCTCATTACTCTAGAACTAGAGCTAATGATGACAACTCCACCTCCATCCTAAACCCTTCGGCCGATAGAACCTTTACAATCTTAAATGTCCATCAAACACAAACCACCACAACTCACCACACCCGCAGTCATCTCTTGGTTCTCAAGCCACCTCCACCCTAACCCTTAAACTTTCGGTTCTCATATCATACAATCAACACCATCACCATCTTTGCTCACCTCCAACTAGCTTGTGATCAAACATCAAGGACTATCACCTCAACCGGATCCTCAAGGAGTCAAGCGAAGCAATTATCTTAGTTCTCTTCATCAAACAAGGTTAGATTCCCAAAAACCTATAACCAACAAGTTTAAGAAATGTATATATGTTTAAGCAACCACATATAAAACAACCTTTGAAGGTTAAAATCATCAAAACTATTCATAATAACTCATGGACATATGATTTTATTCAAAAAATATCAGTAAGAAAGGGGAATTCAAGAACTGAAAATTTGAAATTTTTATAAAAATCAAGGATTTAAAAAAAGATTACGAGAATCTAAGGGTTGAAACATGAATATTTTTGATGAATTGGATTAAATACTTAAATGACTGCGATTATGGGAATGAAATTAGAAACTTGTTAAGAAATATTAGGAATAATGATCTGTAAATTACGGGGTAGTAATAATGGTTAGATTAATTTATATAACTAGCGTTTGTAGTCCAGATGCCCGTTGCGCGTCTTAGATACCGTAAACCGAGGCTCAGACAAACGCCCATGTTTATAATGTTACGTTTAGATCATCACAACCATAACGCGTGATGGTTAAAAGGTGGCTCAGTACCGATGTCGGGTTACGGCTGCAAACCAAATACAATCGCCAAGCCAAAGCAACCAACGACAGTTATATGGTATCATCACAACCAGTGAACAACCAGAACGAATGGTCTCATATGGAAAAACCGTCATCATCATCAACAAAGTGAACAACGTAACGATAATGTCTCAGATGAGGTAGTACTCATCATCATTGACATAGCAGATTACCCAACCACAGAACATGTCGCCGCCGACAAAGAGCCGTTAATGGCAACTCCGGGCAGCGACGTCCATGATTTCAAAGAGTCTATCGCTCTAGAACAATATCCGAAGCAGTGGAACAAATCCAACCATGCTAACCAGGAAATATATAAACTTATCACAATCAGAACACCAACTTTAATCTGCACACCAACATGTTAGAGTAGGTGAACCATCGACAGAAGGGTCTCACCATGGACACCAGTAAAGAACATTGTCACCCAACATAGTGGTGTAAACAACCGTCTCAGAAGAGCCAAAGCTCAACATCATCGACATGGGTGCAGAGCACCATGGCATGTGCCAAAAAGAAGCAGATCTGAAACCGTAATACCATAACGAAACAGGACAGAGAACCGATTGAAGTACCAAACAACCCAAAATCTCAGATGAACAAAGTTCATCATCACCGACTTATATAACAGAAGGAAACCAAACCAACACGCAAAATAAGATTCAAATAACGAAATCTCGGATAAGCAAGTGCTCATCGTCATCGATTGATACAGAGCCAAAGTGAAACAGAAATAATCGATACAATCACAATCGCTGTCGAAATCATCCACCACCGCCAATGGCACCATATCAACCCAAAAGGTTGAAAATAGCTCTCAGATGTGGCATGCATATCATCACCGAGCTAAAAATGATAACATGAGAAGAGCTTAAGATGAATCGCCGTCGCCGCGCCCAAGCGACGCATTCAAGGAAATTTCCGGCGGCGGCGGGGTCTTATAACCCCAAAGGAGGGCCGATTTCCGGCAAGTCGATGTCGCGATGCCAAAAAGGCCCCAATCGACACCAACGGTGAGACCGACGGGAAGTTATGGCCACAACAATCGCCACCTCGGCCTCAAACAACAGATGCAGGACATCGCACATGAGACGGGAAATTGTAGCCAAGCTGGCCACTGCGTCCACCATCACCAAAGAAACCCATTGATCCCAAATCTACTCGGAAAAAAAGGGAAACTGACATAACGTCGCCGCAACCGGCGATGAGCAGCCACGCGACCCGTGCCATCTCCACCTTCCCTCTCCAACGTGGGAAGGCGGAAAGAACAAACCGGTTTTTCATAGTATGGAATTAATTTAAGGAAAAGAAAGAAAATTTTGAAACAGAAGATACGAATTTGTTAAAAATCCGGAAAATTTATATAAAAACCATTATATCTTATTGGAGTCGCAGAATGAATTTTGTGAAGTAATTCGTATGTATGACTGAGTTTTATTTTTTAGAATATTTAATAAGTGAAAATTTAAAAGTAATAGCAAAACAGTAGAATACATCATGAAAAATTTACACAAATTATGATATTCAGAATAAAACAGTATGTGTGAATTTAGGAAATTTTAAAGGTTATTTCTACAAATTTATATGAAACTTGTAGAAATTCTAGTAAACTGCCTGTTATGAATTATTGATTTGAAATTTTATGTGATAATAGACATTTTTGAATGTTTCTGTTGGTAAAGTTTGATCATTTTAGGAGAACAATAGCCATGGATTTGGAATTTGTGATTTAAAGTGCTGAAAATTTTAAAAAATTAGATTTATTCTAACAAATAATTATTTTATAGGAATTAATTAACATTTGGCTGGAATTAAGGTGAGTAACATAGCCCCGTTTTGATTTAATGATTTTTTGAGGAAAAAACATACTATTATTGCTGAAATTGATGCTGAATTTTGATAAGTTACTGTTATTTTGACACAACCATTAATTCGGATGAGAAATCGTCAAATAATATTGGTAGCACTACTTGGGAAGGTGTCAATCCTGCAGTTGGCAAATAAGGGTTATGATGTTATATTATTTGATCCCGTGATTTATATTTGACAGTTATAAATCTCGTGGCATATAAGTAGGTTTGGTTGTGAGTTTTGTATATGTGGCATCAATTAAATGATATTATGTTATTGGAAAAACCAATGTTCTCACTAACTTTATATTGACTGTTTAAGTATGTCTTTTTCAGGTTCAACATGTTTTATAGTTTCATGTATACATTCAATCTGATAGATGACTAGTTTGGTTAAATAGGACAGTTGTGCATTTGGGTAACTGTTGATCCATCTGACTTTAGCTTATGTGTGGATGTTCACGTCCATCACGAGCTGAAGAAACTATGAAACTATGAAGAAATGTGTTTTGAAGTCGGATTATTAATGTAAAAGTCTATATTATTAGACTAAATTTTGAAAATGTAATCCTATAAACATATGATATTGAAATATTATGTTTAGTATATTGTGGTGATTGTTTGATATATTATAATCAATGTGTTATAACCTGAGAAGTCACATCCAAGCATTTCACGTTTCCGCTCGGATATGACATTGGTCTCTAAACTTTTATGATGAGAACTTCAGTTGGAAATGAATGTGATTTGGAGAGGTTTAGTTTCTCATCTTGTTGAACCGAACAATACCTCACGTCCTAAACTTTAAGCTTGAAGATCTTCTCTGTCACATGTCTTCTTGATCAACTGATGTTTTGACACAATTCACTATAGTACTCCCCCTCATATTAAGCTTCCCTAATATATTTCTAACAAGGGTTATAATCTCTTGAGAATACTTCTTGTGTAACACCCGGAAAATTTTCTAATCGAGTCAAGTGATAGTGATGGGCTCGGATGAAAACCATTTAATAAATATAAAATGGTTGCGGATATTGCACCGAGTTAACCCTCCGGGTCACGAGTTTAACGAGTTTGGGGTCCCGGGAACGCCTAGCATATAAATAGATGGATCAGCTGAGCAACCCTTATTTTCACTCAAACGCCCATTCTAGAGAGAGAAAGTGCCGGATTGAAGCTCGGGTGGTCAAGAATCAAAGGATGGTGTTTGTGGACTCCTAAACTACAAGAATCAAGGTAAGAAAATATCTAAATTGCTACATTTGGTGAAAAACCAGAGTGTGGGTTTTTAAGGTTTTAAAGTGGCAAAAATCGCCCCAAAATACACGTTTTAGGGTAAGAAAACGTGTAATGAGCCTAGATATAGCTTCCTGGATGATAATCCAAGGGTTTGGGTGGAAAGGATTGGATTTTTGGGCTAAAACGAGCTGATTCGTAAATTTCAGCTCGTTCTGTGAATTTAAGGTCTCATCCAGCGAAACTGTAAGTTCGTCCAGCGAAACTGGAAGGATTTACAGCGAAATTACAATTTCGCTTCGGCGAAACTACATATTCGCCTGAGCGAAACTATAGTTTCGCTGATTACACAGCCGATGCCCAAGTTGACCTTAGATATTGCGAAACTAGGGAATTCCAATGAAAGTTGGGCGCTCGAGGTAGCGAATCTGTCCAGCGAAACTGGCAGAATGCTACCCGGCGAAACTAGCAGCGAAACTGCTGATTTGCCCAGCAAAACTGCTGGCGAATTTACGTGCGAAACTACCTGCGAAACTACTTAGTAGCGAAATTAGGCAGAAATTAACTCTTTTGAGTGTTAACTTATCTGCAGGCAGTGTAGTGTGACCCGCGACTTTAAGGCTTGATTGAGAAGCTGCTTGTCAAGCACAGGTGAGTTCTAGGACCCCTCATTTACTGATTTTAAATGATTTTTGGGGCTGGAACACATATAAACTTGTTTACTGACGTATGTATGTATGGCCCGTCGGGGTATAATGTAGTGTTATACGTCTAAGGTATGGTTGTGGACTTGATATGTTATATAGGGTCCTAGTATGAGTCCCCACGGTCTTGGAGGGGCAGTTAGTGCTACTGCACCAAGATGATGCATAGTAAGTCCCGGATTCGGGAAGGATACGGGAGTAAGTGCCTAGTGATGATTGATGATGTAGGCTATGTATGTACGAGGTTATGTATGATGATGTATGATGATGCATGTATGATGTTATATATGACGATGTACGTATGATGCTATGTATGATGATGTATGTATGATGTGTGTGTTCCTTATAATAATGTATGAATATCTTTCCATGGCTTTACGTACTAATGAACGAACGAACGAAGTATTATGTAACGAAAAGTGAAAGATAATGAAAGGGGAACACGATGACGAATGCATGTATTAATGAATGAACGAATGATTAAAAGATGATGAATACATGCATTAACGAATGGATTAACGAAAGATGACTTGCAAACATTGGATAAGTTTAACGGGTCCTTCTTAGTGATTGACCATATGTATGGTATCCGTACCGCTTACCTCTAGTACCGTGGCATACGTTTTGCTGTTCATTTAATGACTTCGGCCCGGTAGCTAATAACGTTCGGGGTATAGCAGATGGTAGTGGTACAAAAGATATCCAATGTGCAAGAAAAGATGTAACGGGGTCCTTGTCATTCGACCACAGTAATCATGGCTGCGTGCCATGAAGTGGGTAAAGCCTGACAGGACCTAAACGAGAAGTGAAAGATAACGATGTATGACGAACGAACGAATGAACGAACGAGATAATAAAGATATTATCTACATGTATGTACGATGTATGATCACGTGTAAAGAATGAACGGTTTTAATATGAACAAAGTATGTTTATTATAAAACTAGAACTCACTCAGCAACGCCGACTTTTTATGTGTTTCCAGTTGGCAGGTAGCGTTGCTGGGGATGGCACGAGGCGGCTACTCAGCTCTTTTGGGATGGCATTCTCCATTTGATAATGCTGCAACGTCATGCGTTGTGGGCCCATAACGCACGCAACTCATCACGTTGCATGCCATTACGAGATTTCTTGAGGATTCCCATAAAAGGAATTACTTAAGAAATCTCCTTTAATTTTGATAATGCTGCCAGACACTAGAAGTGCGTGTGCATAGCACATGCAACGAAATATGTTGCATGAGAGTGTCAAGAGTGTTCCGTAAGGGTTCCGATGTACGGAATTACCTAAGGAATATTCTTTAGTATAAAAATATAATTTTTATATTTTTGAACTTAATATCTTCTCTAGAGGTCGCTGTATGACCCTATGGTTGCTGAGGATTCATATGACGAGATTACTTATGTAATCAAAGGTTTCATATGCTTCAGCAGCAATCATAGCGAAGATAGACAAAGCAGAGAAAGCTGTATTTTGTAATCATGTCAATGATGTAATGACTTTTATGAATGAATGAGAATGTATATTTTATTAATTCCGCTGCGTTATTTCATGAATATATACATTAAGTATGTTTTACGTGCGATGAACCACCAACCGTAAGGTGCCCGGGAGTGGGGCCTTACAAGTTGGTATCAGAGCAAAAGTTTAAGTAAAACGGGTAAATTTTCAAAATAAACCTAAAATTAAACTGAGAAATGGGACAGAAAGGGGATGAATGCCATCTGAGTAGCTGCGTGCCATCAGGTATTTTCTTAATGATAATCAAAGTTATGTGCGCGTGTAATGCGGTTTATGTGTGCTGTTAGATTTAGATACTGATGTAGTCAGTAAGGGTAATGCTTGGGGTGCGAAAAGTAGAGTAAGTGACTAATCACAACTGGCCACTGTAATTAGCAACTTACTGTACTTAACATAAACTGAGCTATTTCCTTGAATGACCGTGTTGGTATTTGAACCTTTCAGTGTGAGATAGAAGATGGTTGGTGGTAGATCATCTAAAGCCCCACTTGGTGGAGGCAGTGGCGGAAGTGGTGCGGAACCACGAGCCACAAGAGGAAGGCTTAGACGAGAGAAGGAGGTTCCTGAAGAACCTAATACTACTCCCTCGGGGGGAGTGGATGAGAGTGATGATTTGAGGGCCTCGGTGAAAGAGACAGTGGTCGAGGAGGTGCACCAAGTCATGCAGACGATCTTACCGTCTGTAGTGACCGAGGTGATAAAAGCTATACGCGAAGATGAGAGGCGAGGGAGGAATCGGGCCTCAGGGAGGCGGCAGCAGCAACAAGGGCCGGAAACGGTTCTTTCTGATGATGAAGAAGAGGAGGAGGAGGAGGCCAAGCGTGAGACAACACGGGGTTGTAACTACGGGGCATTCATGAGGTGCAAGCCCCCGACTTTTGATGGTTCTGGTACAGCTGCCGATGCTCACCAATGGGTGAGAGAGATGGAGGCGGTCCTCGATATCAGTGACTGCCAGGAGGATAAAAAGGTGAAGTTTGCTACCCATTCGTTTACGGGGACGGCATTGTGCTGGTGGGACAATATTGTCCAGGCTGAGGGTAGCAGGGCCATTGGGAAAATGAAGTGGTCTGAGTTGAAGAGAATGGTGATCGAGGAGTTCAGTCCTCGTCGGGAGATGGACCGAGTTGGGAGAGAGTTTCTGCAATTGGAGGCAGGGACGATGACCCACCAACAATACACTGCCAAGTTCAACGATATGGCGCGATTGGTCCCAGAGCAGGTGACGCCGGTGTCTCGAAAGATCAACCGGTATATTCAGGGGTTGCCAGCCGAAATACGTTGGCATTTGATTTCCGCTCGACCAAGTACTTTCAGGTCGGCGGTGGATTTGGCGGGAAGGTTGTACGATGAGCGAGCTGCGTTGGTGAAGGCTGAGGGTGGTAAGAAAGAAGGTGGCGAGAAGTGTTGGCAGGGAAAGAGGTTTGGTCGAGGTGATACCTCGACAAGTAACAAGAAGGCAAGGGTAGACGGCCGCCGAGTGGTCGCGAAGGGAGCAGGGATGAGGAAGTGTGGACAGTGTGGGAAAGAGCACTCGGGGGAGTGTAAGTGGGGATCCAACATCTGTTTCAAGTGTGGGAGGACTGGGCATATGGCCAAGGATTGCCGAATGGGCAAGTGTTTTAACTGTGGGGAAAGTGGTCATATGAGCAGAGATTGCAAGAAGCCGAGGGCTGAGGGCTCAGGGGAGAAGAAGACGGGAGGAGAAGCACCGAGGGCAAAGGCTAGGGCGTTCACCATGACGCAGGAGGAGGCTAGAATGGACCTTGACGTTGTGTCCGGTACGTTCCTAATAGACCAAATTTTAGCCTATATATTATTTGATTCGGGTGCTAGTAGGAGTTTTATTTCTACTACCTTCTTTGCTAAACTACCTGTTAGAAGTAAATGCCTCGATAAGTCCTTTGAAGTAGAAACCGCTATTGGTAAATCCACTAGGGTTACGGATGTGATAGAAGGTTGTGCCATAGAATTAGAAGGCCATAGGTTTGCTGCCAAGTTACATGTGATGCCTCTAGGAGGATTTGATGTAGTGTTAGGGATGGACTGGTTAGCAACCTACGAAGCGAATATCGTGTGCCGAAAGAAGATGATTAGACTGACGGCGACTGACCGAAGTCCGGTGACAATATATGGCGATCGAGTTACGACGATTCCGAAGGTGATCTCGATGGTGGTGGCGGGAAAGTGTATGAGGCGCGGATGTAGCGCCTACTTATGTTATGTAAAGAATGTAGAGATGCCAACACCACAGCTATGCGATGTGCCAGTGGTGTGTGACTTTCCAGACGTGTTTCCCAAAGACTTATCGGGATTCCCACCTGACCGAGAGATCGAGTTCCAGATCGACCTGATACCGGGTGCCCAACCTGTCGCAAAAGCACCATATCGCTTGGCTCCGACGGAGATGAAAGAGGTGATGGAGCAGTTGCTGGAGCTGCTGGATAAGGGGTTTATCAGACCGAGTATCTCACCTTGGGGTGCTCTGGTCCTGTTCGTAAAGAAGAAGGATGGTAGTATGAGGATGTGCATCGACTACCGCGAATTGAATAAGCTGACGGTGAAGAACAGATACCCCTTACCAAGGATCGATGACTTGTTTGATCAACTTCAGGGTGCCAGTTGGTTTTCAAGGATAGATCTTCGATCGGGGTACCATCAACTGAAGGTGAAGGAGCAGGATATCCCTAAAACAGCCTTTCGTACGCGCTATGGTCACTACGAGTTTCTTGTCATGTCTTTTGGGTTGACCAATGCGCCGGCTGCTATTATGGATTTGATGAACCGAGTGTGTCGACCAATGTTAGATAAATCAGTGATTGTATTCATTGATGATATCCTGATTTATTCGAGAAGTGAAGAAGAGCATGCCGGGCATATTCGGGAAGTATTGGAAACGTTGAGAAGGGAGAAATTGTACGCCAAGTTCTCCATGTGCGCCTTTTGGTTACGCGAGGTGCAATTTCTGGGTCACGTAGTGAATGCAGAAGGAATAATGGTGGACCCAGCAAAGGTTGAGGCCGTGATGCAATGGAAGTCACCGAAGACGCCAACCGAGATTCGCAACTTCTTGGGGCTGGCGGGCTACTATAGAAGATTTATTCAAGACTTCTCCAAGATAGCCTCACCTTTGACAAAACTGACTCGCAAGGATGTAAAGTTCGTGTGGGGTCGAGAACAGGAGGACGCTTTTGAGGAATTGAAGACGAGACTGACACAAGCTCCTGTCTTGACATTGCCCGAGGGAAATGAAGACTTGGTGGTCTATTCGGATGCATCCAATTCTGGGCTGGGTTGCGTATTGATGCAACACGGAAAGGTCATAGCCTATGCATCTCGACAACTGAAGACGCACGAAGTCAATTATCTCGCGCACGACCTAGAACTAGCTGCGGTGGTTTTCACGTTGAAGATTTGGCGGCACTATCTATACGGGACGAAGTGCACCATCTTCACGGATCACAAGAGCTTGAAGTACTTCTTCGAGCAGAAGGATCTAAACATGAGGCAGATGCGGTGGTTGGAGCTGATAAAAGATTATGATTGTGAGATCCATTACCACCCGGGCAAAGCCAATGTGGTGGCTGATGCCCTTAGCTAGAAGGAAAGGCCCGAGCCGATTCGGGTGAAGGCTTATCAGCTGATTATGACCTCTGACATGATGACACAGGTTAAGGAGTTCCAAGACGAGGCTTTGAAGGAAGATCGTCTTAACTCCGAAAGGATGAGAGGTCTAGTTACAAAACTGGGTGAGAACACTCTTGGTGTTAAGACTCGATTTGGGCGAGTGTGGATTCCTCGGTACGGGGATCTACGTGGAAAGATCATGGATGAGGCCCATAAGACTCGATATTCCATTCACCCCGGTGCTACCAAGATGTACCAAGACATGAAGAAAGACTATTGGTGGCCGGGCATGAAGCGTGATGTGGTGGAATATGTGAGTAAGTGCATGACTTGTTCACAGGTCAAGGCAGAGCATCAGAAACCGTACGGGAAGATCCAACCGTTGGATATACCCGAGTGGAAGTGGGAGCACGTCACCATGGATTTCATCACGAAACTACCACGTACCCCGAAAGGGTATGATGCTATATGGTTGATAGTTGATCGATTAACGAAGAGTGCCCACTTCCTACCGATCCGTGAGATGTATTCATCTGAAAGATTGGCGGATCTATTTATCAAGGAAATTGTAGCTCGTCATGACGTACCGGTGTCTATTGTGTCTGACCGTGACACCCGGTTTACCTCCAAGTTTTGGAAGAGGTTTCATGATACAATGGGGACGAGGCTACACATTAGCACGACATATCACCCCCAGACAGACGGCCAGTCTGAGAGGACGATCCAAACACTCGAAGACATGCTTCGAGCGTGCGTGATTGATTTTGGAGGAAGTTGGGACGATCACCTGCCGTTAGCAGAATTCTCGTACAATAACAGTTATCATGCCAGCATTGGTATGCCGCCCTACGAGATGTTATACGGTAGGAAATGTAGGACGCCCGTATGTTGGGGAGACATTGGGCAGAAGGAACTGGGTGGTGTCAAGGTAGTTGAAGCAATGACTGAAAAGTTAGAAAAGATCAAAGCCTTCATGAAGGCGGCGAAAGACAGACAAAAGTCGTATGCTGGCAAGAGGCGAAGACCGATAGGGTTCAAGGTCGGTGATCGGGTCATGTTGAAGGTCTCGCCTAGGAAAGGAATTATTAGGTTCCGAAAGCGGGGTAAACTGAGCCCGCGGTATATAGGCCCTTTCCGAATTATCACCCGTGTGGGAGAGGTGGCCTATAGGTTGGAACTGCCAGATGAGCTGAGTGGAATTCACCCGACCTTCCACGTATCTCATCTGAGGAAATGTTTGGCCGATGAAGATATGGTTGTACCGCTGGAGGATATCGAAGTAGACGAACGGCTCAACTATGTGGAGCAACCAGTGGCAATCATCGATAGAAAAGAGAAACGGCTAAAAAGCAAAGTGGTTCCTCTTGTGCATGTGCAGTGGAAGCACAGGAAGGGATCTGAGTCTACGTGGGAGACTGAAGAAGAGATGAGACAACATTACCCACATCTGTTCGAAGAATAACAGGTTTCGAGGATGAAACCTAAATAAGGGGGGTGGACTTGTAACACCCGGAAAATTTTCTAATCGAGTCAAGTGATAGTGATGGGCTCGGATGAAAACCATTTAATAAATATAAAATGGTTGCGGATATTACACCGAGTTAACCCTCCGGGTCACGAGTTTAACGAGTTTGGGGTCCCGGGAACGCCTGGCATATAAATAGATGGATCAGCTGAGCAACTCTCATTTTCACTCAAACGCCCATTCTAGAGAGAGAAAGTGTAGAGAGAGAAAGTGCCGGATTGAAGCTCGGGTGGTCAAGAATCAAAGGCTGGTGTTTGTGGACTCCTAAACTACAAGAATCAAGGTAAGAAACGTATCTAAATTGCTACATTTGGTGAAAAACCCGAGTGTGGGTTTTTGAGGTTTTAAAGTGGCAAAAATCGCCCCAAAACACACGTTTTAGGGTAAGAAAACGTGTAATGAGCCTAGATATAGCTTCCTGGATGATAATCCAAGGGTTTGGGTGGAAAGGATTATATTTTTGGGCTAAAATGAGCAGATTCGTAAATTTCAGCTTGTTCTGCGAATTTAAGGTCTCATCCAGCGAAACTGTAAGTTCGTCCAGCGAAACTGGAAGGATTTACAGCGAAATTACAATTTGACCTTAGATATTGCGAAACTACATATTCGCCTGAGCGAAACTATAGTTTCGCTGATGACGATGCCAATGCCCAAGTTGACCTTAGATATTGCGAAACTAGGGAATTCCAACGAATGTTGGGCGCTCGAGGTAGCGAATCTGTCCAGCGAAACTGGCAGAATGCTACCCGGCGAAACTAGCAGCGAAACTGCTGATTTGCCAAGCGAAACTGCTGGCGAATTTACGGGCGAAACTACCTGCGAACTTAGTAGCGAAATTAGGCAGAAATTAACTCTTTTGAGTGTTAACTTATCTGCAGGCAGTGTAGTGTGACCCGTGACTTTAAGGCTTGATTGAGAAGCTGCTTGTCAAGCACAGGTGAGTTCTAGGACCCCTCATTTACTGATTTTAAATGATTTTTGGGGCTGGAACACATATAAACTTGTTTACTGACGTATGTATGTATGGCCAGTCGGGGTATAATGTAGTGTTATACATCTAAGGTATGGTTGTGGACTTGATATGTTATATAGGGTCCTAGTATGAGTCCCCACGGTCTTGGAGGGGCAGTTAGTGCTACTGCACCAAGATGACGCATTGTAAGTCCCGGATTCGGGAAGGATACGGGAGTAAGTGCCTAGTGATGATTGATGATGTAGGCTATGTATGTACGAGGTTATGTATGATGATGTATGATGATGCATGTATGATGTTATGTATGACGATGTACGTATGATGCTATGTATGATGATGTATGTATGATGTGTGTGTTCCTTATAATAATGTATGAATATCTTTCCATGGCTTTACGTACTAATGAACGAACGAACGAAGTATTATGTAACGAAAAGTGAAAGATAATGAAAGGGGAACACGATGACGAATGCATGTATTAATGAATGAACGAATGATTAAAAGATGATGAATACATGCATTAATGAACGGATTAACGAAAGATGACTTGCAAACATTGGATAAGTTTAACGCGTCCTTCTTAGTGATTGACCATATGTATGGTATCCCTACCACTTACCTCTAGTACCGTGGCATACGTTTTGCTGTTCATTTAATGACTTCGGCCCGGTAGCTAATAACGTTCGGGGTATAGCAGATGGTAGTGGTACAAAAGATATCCAATGTGCAAGAAAAGATGTAACGGGGTCCTTGTCATTCGACCACAGTAATCATGGCTGCGTGCCATGAAGTGGGTAAAGCCTGATAGGACCTAAACGAGAAGTGAAAGATAACGATGTCTGACGAACGAACGAATGAACGAACGAGATAATAAAGATATTATCTACATGTATGTACGATGTATGATCACGTGTAAAGAATGAACGGTTTTAATATGAACAAAGTATGTTTATTATAAAACTAGAACTCACTCAGCAACGCTGACTTTTTATGTGTTTCCAGTTGGCAGGTAGCGTTGCTGGGGATGGCACGAGGCGGCTACTCAGCTCTTTTGAGATGGCATTCTCCATTTGATAATGCTGCAACGTCATGCGTTGTGGGCCCATAACGCACGCAACTCATCACGTTGCATGCCATTACGAGATTTCTTGAGGATTCCCATAAAAGCGATTACTTAAGAAATCTCCTTTAATTTTGATAATGCTGCCACGCACTGGAAGTGCGTGTGCATAGCACATGCAACGAAATATGTTGCATGAGAGTGTCAAGAGTGTTCCGTAAGGGTTCCGATGTACGGAATTACCTAAGGAATATTCTTTAGTATAAAAATATAATTTTTATATTTTTGAACTTAATATCTTCTCTAGAGGTCGCTGTATGACCCTATGGTTGCTGAGGATTCATATGACGAGATTACTTATGTAATCAAAGGTTTCATATGCTTCAGCAGCAATCATAGCGAAGATAGACAAAGCAGAGAAAGCTGTATTTTGTAATCATGTCAATGATGTAATGACTTTTATGAATGAATGAGAATGTATATTTTATTAATTCCACTGCGTTATTTCATGAATATATACATTAAGTATGTTTTACGTGCGATGAACCACCAACCGTAAGGCGCCCGGGAGTGGGGCCTTACATCTTGGTATTGGATATGGGTCGTATCACTCTTGGCTTACATTTCATATCACACTCTAGGGATTAGAATGTATTAGACATATAATGAGGCTTTGAACTTCAGTAAACTTCATCAGGAACATGAATCAATCTTGAAAACACTTCAACTCTTTTAAATCTCTAAAATAATTTCATAATCTAACATTCTTAAGATAATGATTATTCCCGTTGATTAAAGTATGTTTATTTACTTTGCTTAGCAATTAGACACGGGTGCAAAACATCATCATAAAATGTGAGTCCAAGTACTTTCAGAAAAAGCATCTTGTACAAGTTACTAGATAAATATGTGAAAATATGACCAAAATTGATTTCTATACTCATTTTTTCTTTTCGTATTTTTTAAGAATGCTTTGCATGGATGTGCCTTTTTGTTGCAGTCATCCGCATTCATGATGTTTTTCTATTTCTTTTTCACCTCTTGTTCATCATCTGTTCATCTGCATTCATACGCATTTGATAAAACACAACCGCATTAGTTATGTCAATCATCCGTATTTATGAGTTAATGTAGTAAACCATCTGCATTTATGTAAGTTAATGCATCCTCATTAAACATCTTCATTAGTTTAACACCATTCGCATTTTTTGTTGTAATGCATCCATATTAGTATGACTACACATCCGTATTATTTACACATGTGTAAGTTAATGCATCCACATTTCTTGAATAACTCATCCGCATTTAT
Organism: Flaveria linearis; assembly: GCA_024085815.1. NCBI lineage: Eukaryota > Viridiplantae > Streptophyta > Magnoliopsida > Asterales > Asteraceae > Flaveria > Flaveria linearis. Next base: position 58,661,269 of record CM044013.1, on the reverse strand, counting down.
TAAATTAATGGAATAGATCATCCGTATTTATCTGAATAAGCTTCTGTATTTGTATCATTGAGGATCTGCCTTTGTATGATCAACTCATTTGCATTTGTATGCTTGAGTTGATCAAAAGTGCATCCACATTTGTATACATGGCCATCCTCATTTCATACTTAAAAAATGCGAATACCAGTATATGTTGTACTTGTTATTATTCGATTGAGAGTACTATTGTGAACTTTGATCTGAATCATTCAACACATTCGATTTAATACGAGAACAATTCATGAATCATCGTTGAATCAAATCGATTGATTTAATCTTGTAAATCAATTGAATCGTTGATAATCATCGATAAACAGCATGTTCGAACTCATTTTCTTCTTGTATTTGATTTGGATCTGGTTCAATTGCATTGAATTTTGAAGTGATAATCTGTGGAATGATTTATCATCTTCAAATCGTACCATATTAACCAGATCTGTTGATTTCTCCTTGATTTTGTTGATGAAAAATGATTTGTTCTTCATTTTTCTTGTAGTGTTCTTTGTTCTTGATAACATTCAAGTTATAATCAGATCTGAAAACTGGATTAATCCAGCAACCAATAGCTCTAATATCATTATGCTAAATCAATATTTTAGATTCATTGAGTTTGGATCTTAGATTTCATCATGTTCATGACCTAGAAATTCAAAATTAAGATGTGTGTATGTGTGTGAATCAAAGAACAAAGAGATGGATGATGTTTACTGTTATGATTGTATTGATGTTAATGAACAAATTACAAGGATAATCGTAGATGAAAGATGGAAGATCAAACCCACCCAAAGGAGAAATTCTCCTTGAATGAAAACACAAAGCTTGGATATGATAAATCCAAAGCTAAGTGTTTCAATTATGGTATGACTGGTCACTTTTCTAGGGAATGCAATGCTTCCCGAAGAAGTAACAATAACTACCAGAGAAATTCACACAGTCAATCACCATCTCAATCAACTTAAAGCCCTCAATCAAGTCATCAAAATCAGTCTCAACATCAGCATCACCATCAACAAACTCATCAAAGTCAGCACCAACTGACTCATCGAGCACATGGAAGCAGCCAACCAACCTCAAATGCACTTGCCATCAGACAAGATGGAGTATGTGATTGGAGCCTGTATGCCGAGGAAGTCAAACCTCAATTTTAAAATCATGCACTCATTGCTCATATCAATGATGGTCCAATTCCAATGCCATCTGAGGTAAAATCAAATCTCTATAGTGAAAATGCATTAATGAACTACAGGGATACAGAGAACATGATCAAAAATTGGCTGCTAAAATCAAAGGAGAAAAAGTCAAATTTGAAATGTTAAGACATGAAATGAAAAGTTTTAAAATTAAGATCAAGTCCTTACTTTCAGATATTGAAAACCTGCACGGGGAAAAGTACACTCTAGCTGCTGAGTATGAGAGGTTAACTAAATTATTAACTAAAACCAAAGCTGAGCAATTAGCTAATGAAGTGAAACTTGAAAAGTTTCAATTCTTTTATACTAAGTTGCAAGAGTTTCTTGACTCATAAAAGAGCTAAATGGCATGACTGTGTTAGGATACAATTCTTGTCCTCCACAATACAATAACAATCACATGGTTCTGCCTGAGCCACTCACTTTGTCTGAGTCAAATGAAACTAAAGTTACTAAAACCCAAACAAGAGTTTTATAGATAACGAATCCTCAAAATAAACCAAGTGTTTACATTGAAACCAATAAGGATAAAATCAAATTAGGTCATCCAATTAAAATCATAGAGTGCTCAGACAAACATGTAAATGTCAAGAAACAAAAGAGCCCAGTGAAGGCCATTGTGCCATTTGTGAAATTTATTCTCGAAAGACTTAAAGTGATACAGAATGCTAAAGTGACTATGAAACCCACTACTGAAAGCAGATCTAATAGTGAGATTAAGTCTTCTAAAAGTTCAAGCAAATCAGAAAAGATTTCAATAAAAACTAAAGGTAAAGCAATAGCATCTCCATCATTTAAAGTGAAGTCACCCATGATTCAAACACCCAAAGTGAAAATTGAACTGAGCTCACCACAAAAGTCAAAATAAGGAATCGGTTTTGATAAAGAGGTAAGGAAGACTCAAAAGAAGCAAAGACTTCCTTTAAACAAACAACAAAGTAGAATTATGAAACAATCTACGGAGATCAAACAGGATTAATTCCTTCTTCATCAAAATCTAAACAAGAGTCAAAGCTAAAATCAGTTAAACACAATGAAGCTTCATCATCTAAAAAAGATCAAACAGATGTAATGTGACAATTGTGATACGTCTAATCATAACACAGATGAGTGTTACTTCAACCAATACTGCTTAATCTGCGACATGAACAATCATTCAACCAAAACCTGTTATTTTAACAAGTATTTTTCTATATGTGATATGAGCAATCATAATACATCTGATTGCTTCTTTAATCAAAAAGGCTTGAGGATTACACAAAACAAGCCTATTTCACCAATTTCAACTGTCAAGGCCAAAGCTAGAAGTCCATCACATATTAAACAATCAAGGGTGGTCACAAATTCTAATGATGACTTTAATCATCAATGGCAGTCAAAGAGTGTCAAACGAAATCCAAATCAAAATATGAAACAAGCACTCAGTCCTTATCCAAGATCTAAAACAAAAGTGATTTTTGAAACTTAAAAACGTGCCCAATTTCTATATAGAAATAGGGATTTGACTACTCTTTAGACACTTCAGTTGAAATTTAGCAAAAGAAACCAAAAAGAACCCCACACAAACCTATCAAAGGATCATCCTCCAAACCACAACTTAAAGGAAAAATATCAAGAAGTTATAGTCATAGATAGGAATGAACAACCCAAGACCATCATGGCTTGGGTTCCATAATCTAACTAGTTTTTTTATGCTTACAGGGTCATCTATACAAGTCCAACAGTTTATGATATATGGATAGTGGATGCTCTTAACTCATGACATGAGACAGTAGCCTCCTTCATGACTTTAAGCATATTCAAGAAACTATGTAGCATTTGGAGGATACTCTTAAAATGGTAGAATTACTGGAGAAGGATCTGTTATAAATGGACTGCTAAGCTTTGACAGAGTGAACTACTACGAGCAGCTGAATTTCAATCTTCTCAGTGCGTCTCAGATCTATAATAAGAAACATTCCACTCATTTCACTTATAGTCATTGTTATATTCTGAAACCAGGATTTCAAATTTCTAAAGAATGGGTTGTCTTGAAGACTCCGAGAAAGAATAATACCTATGTCTTAAACCTTAATTCTGCATAGCCTAAAGAAGAAACATGTCTTATGTCTAAAGCATCATTTGATGAGTCACAACTTTGGCATAGACGTTTGGGACACAGAAATTTCAAAAACATAAACAGATTAGTCAAAGGAAACCATGTGATTCGTTTTCCTTAAAAAGAATTTAATTTCATTGACCAATGTTCTACTTGTGTCGAAGGAAAACAACACAAGTCTTCCCATAAACCAAATCTTGTGAACACAAACAATACTTCATTGAAGTTACATCATATGGATCTTTTTAGACCAACTCATGTTATGAGCATTGGAAAGAAAAATATTGTTTGGTGATCATTGATGACTTTTAACGATTTACATGGGTCTTCTTCTTACTTCATAAAGATGAAGCATCACAAATAATAAAAGATTTTATTAATAAAATTGAAAATCAACTTGATCATAAAGTAAAATCAATCAGAAGTGATAATTGGACAAAATTCAAGAGTGAAGATCTAAGTTCATTTTGTGCAACCAAACGCATTTCACATCAATGTGCAACTAACTCCTCAACAAAATGGGGTAGCTGAAAGGCGAAATACAACACTAATTGAAGCCGCCAGAACAATGCTGGCAGATGCTAAACCGCCAATTACCTTTTGGGTAGAAGCAGTCAATGCATTGTGCTTTGCGCAAATCAAACTTTGATAATTAAAGAAAGTAGCAGAACACCTTATGAACTTCCTTTTCATAGAAAACCATTCGTTAGAGTTTTCAAGTCATTTGGTAGTCCTGTCTCAATATTAAACACCCGATATCATTTAGGAAAGTTTGCTTCTAAGTCTGATAAGGGATTCTTTGTAGGTTATTCCTCTGTTTTAAAGGCTTTCAGAGTGTTTATTCCCGGATTAAACATTAATGATGAATCACCTAATATTCAATTCAATGAGCACTCCTTTCTAAAGTCAATAATGGTCCCGACTAGTTGTTTGATATTGCTCATTTACTATATATTTGATCAGTTTCACTTGTTAAATGCAGGTAGCCGACAATCAACTGGAACTTCAAGAACAATAGAAAGAAAAGATGATTTTCTCATGATTCCTCCTACTACTGCTAATCAACTTGATGATGATGTTCCATTGCAAGCTAACCCTGGGAGACAAGAACTACAAAATCATTGTGTTTCAACTGAGGTTGGTCCTAGTACATTTCACATTCCTTCAGAAGAAACATCAACTAAAGTTAGAAATTCAAAACCAGCTACAGCACCAGTTGAAACTAAGAGAAATTCAAATGATGAAAGTCTGAAAGTGCGGCAGATGCTGAAGCAGAAACTGGTGAAGCCTTTTATTACTTTTACCACTCTCCCACATCACAACCTGAAAGTGCCTTTTACCAAGATGATCTGAATGTCTCTAACCTTGATGTATATATTATGGTGAATCAATTCCAACCACCAGGATACATAAGGATCATCCAGTGTCAAGCATCATTTATGAACTAGATGAGCAGGTGACCAGAAGCAAGTCAAGTATTACAAACATTTGTTTGTTTTCTTGCTTTCTAGGTCAAACAGTACCCAAGAATGTAAAAAAGGCTCTTCAAGACAACAACTGGATTGAGGCAATGCAGGAAGAGTTGCTCCAATTCAAGAAACAAGAAGTATGGCAGCTGATATCTTCCTAAAGGACAATACCCTATCTGTACTAGATTGTTATACAGAAACAAGACTGATGACATGGCAATGTCATAAAAAACAAAGCAAGATTGGTGGCACAGGGATACACTCAAGAAGAAGGAATAGATTATGATAAAGTTTTTGCACCTATAACCAGATTAGAAGCCATTAGACTTTTCCTTATACACTCTGCATCCATTAAATTCACTATGTATCAAATGGATGTAAAGTGTGCATATCTTTATGGAAAAATCTCTAAGGAAGTCTATATGAGTCAACCTCCAGGCTATGAAGAGCTAGATTTCCCTCATAGGGTGTACAAGCTTGACAAAGCTTTGTATGGTCTACATCAAGCCCCATGAAAGTGGTACGGGACTCTATCATCTTTTTTTTTGCACATGGGTATAAGAGAGGAAAGATTGATTAGATCTTTTCAGAAAAAGAAAAGGAAAAGAAATTTTGCTAGTCCAGATTTATGTAGATGATATCATTTTTTCCATTACAAGCATCTGGTTTTGAATCCAGTTCAGCACTCAAAAACCAAACACATTGAAATTAGATATCACTTTTTGAGAGACTGTGTTGAAAAAGGTTTTAATCAAGTTGATACAGGTCCACACGGATAATCTATTAGCTGATTTATTCACTAAGGCATTTGATCCTAGTCGGTTTGAATTCTTAGTTCAATCAATCGGCATGATTAACCTTGAGTAAAAATCAAAATTCACAAAAGCATTCAAATATAACAAAATGACAAAAAGAAGATATTTTTTACCTTATGGAAAATGATATAATTACAGTTCTTATATCATTCACTATGCTTATTTTAAAATCTTGAATGACTGACATGACTTACCTATATGCGGGTAGGCTCAGCTTGGAAAAGAAGATACATGTTGTGATGAACTAAAACTCATATTCAACTGTGAAGCATTCATCTTAAAGTATCAGTAAGCATTAGCTTATCCAAGGGTGTGTATGTAGTAACTTAAACACACCAGGTAATGATACCTTATGAATCTTATTAACTCACATCAGTTTCTCCTATGTTTTGCTAAGCAAAGATCTGGAGAAACAAGCACATAGTGCTGATATAATGATCCAACAAGATTCCTAATGTGGACCACATCCAAACCTGATGAATTAATAAAGAATACTTCCTTGGGAATGAACAAAAAGAATTCCAACGTGGATCACCTCCCAAATTGATGTTAAAAAGAATCCCAAAGTGGATCAAATACATAAAAGGATCAAAGTAAAAGAATTCCAATGAGGATCAATCAAAATGAGATTTCTCTGTGCGGATAAGTTTATTCAGCCACATTTCCCGAATGTGGTTGATCAATGCTGACAAACACTGTTGTGCATTTGTATCAAAAATAGATAAATAAAAATTATGCTCATAATCTTCTGTCATGATGTGTTAGAACCTCTGTTAATACGAATGGAAAATTCAAATCACTAAAATACAAACATCCATTAGCATTAACAAATGTGGTTGAAGGTCAAGAAATGCGAACAACTTGTTTGTTTATCTGCATTTGTTGAAATAAATGATGACAGGTAAATTATTCTTTCACATTTGCAACAGTAAACAATGTTGGAAAAATTTACACTTCCGCATTTATTACAGTGCACAAATGCGTGCAAGTCAAAAAAACATACGCATTTGCTACAGTACACAAATGCTATCAAGTTTTGTACTTCCGTATTTATCACTATACACAAATGCTGACAAATTATGTTCTTCCGCATTCCCTACAGTATAAAAAATCAAAACTTATGCATTTGTTCAAAAGCTTGTAAAGTTTGAGAAAGCTATCAAACTGACTATTTAAACACATTAATAAGAGACATTCAATGCCTTTCAAATTTGAGAGAACTTTAAGTGTGACGAGCGATATTCTATACTGATCTTCATCCATCATCAAAATAATCACTTACATGCTGATTCGATTGATCATCAAACATCTATCCATCTCTATTTAGTTTTTCAACAAACGTAGTATCGAAACAAGGTGATTATCAATGGATTCATAAACTTTGACTATCGAACCAGTGATAAACTTAGAACGCTAGATCAAGAAAGATTCATAAAATTAACCATAAACGATGGTTTTTTACAACATTTTCAAGAATAATGAAACTTATATTAATGGAAGTAACATTGAAAGATTGAGTTTCAAAACCCTAGTGTCTTCACATGAACAAGGGAACCAAAACCTAATAATGTTGAAGTCATAACCTTTGTTTGAGTGTTATAAGATACTCAAAACAAAAAAGATCATCAAAAACAAACATAAAACATAAGAAAAATGGTTGTTTATTACAAAATCAAGATAGGTCATATTCCTATGGAACAATACCTACTGAACTCTTAGTTTTTATTGACTAAATGAAGTCAAATTGAGAAAAGTCAAACTTGATTTTAAGAGCTGTTTGATTGCATCTGACTGATGCTTTGACTGCAGCTCGGTCAATCAGTTACCACTTTTGATTTGCAAAAAAATAGGTTTTGACCTAGATAGCCCTTTTGATCCCACCCTTGTTTACCCTCTAACCCAATCAGTTTTTTTTAGACCTTTAACCCAGTCTCCGCTACTGACCACGTCAAACATCCCCTTAGTTGTATGATTTGATCATTGTTAGTAAATTACTGACCCATATGTCACTAATGTAGAGATCATGGCAAATCTGATGTGGAGCAAGATCTATAATGTTAGTTGTTATTTGGACCCAGATGTGCCTAAAGCTGAAGGACTGAGAGATGTGATCAGATTTATTTCAACCACATGAGTGGCACATTGTCACACCCCCGCTGATAGCAGAAACACGAGGATGCGAGCTAGACGGGATCGTCACAACACATGGTTAATAATAGAGGTGCAATATATATGAAATTGATGACATGGCGTGTCATGACGACACCCGGCATAAATGGGGACTTGTGTTGTGTATAATCAATGATCACGACAGCATAGCCATAAGCATAAACTTAAAACATCACTTAAACATTGATGATGACTTGTAGTGTAAATTCCCACAACCCGGGGGAAAGTGTACAATGTTTAAGTTAAAGCAACCAAAAAGTTCTAAGTTCAATGTTTAACTAAATGCTTAGTCCTCCAGAAATGTATCCTAGGGTCTCCTCTAAAAGGCAGCACTCCTAGAACTTCAATTACCTTGATCACCTGAAAAGAGATGCTCAAAACGGTCAACATAATTGTTGGTGAGCTTCGCAGGTTTTTATGCAATAGAAGATGTTAAGATGTAATCAGTGAGTAAGTTTACTAAAAGTTACCACGACTACACTTATGTGCAGGCGGTTTACCGTTTATAAATAGCTACAGCCAAACCTAGTCATCGATTCCACATGGGAATTGATGGCTGTAAGAAAGGTTTTCTCGAAAAAGAAAATAGTTTATAAAGACGTAGCAAGATCCACACAGTGCATACGTATAGTTTATAACCAAACCAATCCTTAGGTCCCAATGTCGGGATTACGGGTTATACAAAAAGGTTTTCCATAGCATAATAAGTTCAAGGTGACGTAGCAGGGTCCACACAGCGCATACGTTTAGGTTACAACCAAACCAATCCTTAGGTCCCAATTACCGAGATTAATGGTTGTAATGGATGATCGGCTTAGAAGAACCACACAGAGGAACCACACAGAAGAACCACACAGCCGAGAGCATCCAAGGTCAAAGGCATCCAACAAGTAGTAAGCATTCCATGAGTTTCACATGACGTAGCAAGATCCACATAGCGCATACGTATATGTTACAACCAAACCAGTCCTTAGGTCCCATTTCTAGAATTAATGGTTGTACTGAAAGATCCACACAGAAGTCCCACACAGAAGTCCCACATAGAAGTCCCACATAGCCAATTTACAGGTAAAATCACATAACACATAGCATCAAGTAATAGCACATAGTAATGTATGGCCACCAAGTAACATGTAAGGGGTAACATAGCATAGTGTCAAGTTCTAACAAATCCAGGCCTCAGTCAATCGAGATCATCACATAGCCTAGTTTAAGAACATTCTTGGTATACCAAGGATGCTTATATATAGGGTTCCCCGCAGCATTCCCACCATATCCGCGATACACCTAGAACGATGCCTAAACCAGTTACATGACATCCGTCTATCCTTAGCATCAATCAACATGACAAACGAGGTAAGATACTTATAGAAGTAGCAGCCACCTCCACCAAGGAAGGCGCTCGAAATCAAGTAAAGTAGGTGAGCATTCTTTTCCCCCAAGTTGAAAATATTTAAAAAGGTTTGGTAAGAGTAAAAAAGGGCCACGAAACTCACTTGTTAAGTGGTAAGTATGTATGATGTAACTTCCCAAACTCTTATGTATGTATGAACAGCCAATCACCTATTGACAGTTATGTTAAGCATTAGTAATACGTCTACTGTTAACCGTATTGTTTAGTTGAGTCGGGTTGTATCGGTTCGGTCGTGGGTAGTACACACACAAGCAGACATACACGCGCAATAGGTCTTATGTAGATCCAAGCACTAGGAACGTTGCCATTGTCGATGATGTTTGGGTAAAAGTGTTATTGTTGTTAAAGGAATACTTGGTAAGAACTTGTGTTAGGAATTGTTTGTTACTAATTGTAAAGTGTTAAGTCGATGTGTCCTGATATAACATTAATGAGTTTGATAGTGTTAATCTCAATGATCTTCATTAACAATGGCAACGATGTGTCCTGATATAACATTAATGAGTTTGATAGTGTTAATCTCAATGATGGCAACCGTGTCGATGTTACCTTAACATCACACGACAACACGCACCGCACACAGGAAGAATTCACACACAATGACTCCAATCACACAACAGGACCAGACGCACGACTGGACACCCCATTCGCACGAATTAACTTTCAGTCATGCGAATCAGTTTCATTCTCACGATTGAACTCCCATTCGTGCGACTAAGCACTCAGTCGTACCACACAACACTCATTCATACGATTCAACATCCATACGCATGAATCAACATCCATTCGTATGAATCAACTTCATTCGTACATCTGAATCTCCATTCGTGCGACTAAACCCTCAATCGTACGATACACATTCATTCGCATGCATTCCATCGCATAGACTCAATCGCATACAACATTCAATCACACACCCAGTCGCATGACTCAGTCGTGTGATTGGCCCAATCGCACGGCTCAGTCGCGCGACGCACTCATACGCCTAACCCAGTCGCACGACGCACCCTAGTCGCACGGCTCAGTCGGCCGAATGGCCCAGTCGCCCTGCACAGCAGATCGCGACTGCTGAGACTTCGAGCAGCGTCCAGCTACCCCAGGCGTGGGTTTCACACACCAAGAAGCTCTAGAACCCATATCCTAACATGTCTAGACAAAAAGCACACTCAAAAACACAACATGCAAGCCCACACGACCTCATGTGCTCGGATGAACCCGAACACCCGAAACCCTAGAAAATGCAGAAGCTAAATCGAGCAAGAAACGGGTCAAACGAGGTTATCTACCTGCTAGGAGTGAGTATTCACGATGATAACCAAGATTTGACGTTGAAAACGCAACAAACAGGCCCGATTTTAGTGCTAGTTTGAGAGAGAAAGTGGAGAAGAAGGAGATGAGCGATGAAGATGAAGATGATGTGAAGAATGGCTGAGAAATGGGTATTTATACCCAGCCTAGTTTGGCCATTTGTCAAGTTTAGTCCCTGCACTTAGTTCCCGAATCGCCAAACTTGATTCGGTTGAAAACGACGTAAATACGCGCGTTATACTAACTATAAGGATGTGTTTAATGTTGTTTATATTATATAACATATTATAATTAACGGTGTCGGTTGTGATATTTGTGAGCGTTTGGATGATGAAGTGCAAATAATGGTATCCCGACTGTAAAGGAAAACCAAACGAGTATGATGTTCTTCACAAATAGTTTATGAAGGTGATAAATGAATGCTCTAAGAATAGTTAACAAAGTTTCATGTCAAATGACGGACCTTGAAGTGACGGATGTCACAGTATCCCCCAGTTAAGAGAATTTCGTCCCAAAATTCAACTGGTGCTAGGTCCAAGAGCGTCATCCTTGAATAGATTTGGATACTTAAGTTTCATCTGATCTTCCTGTTCCCGCATGAATTCTGGCCCTTGCTTGGAGTCCCATCTCACGCGAACGATCGGTATCTTGCCGTGCCTTAAGCGTTTGACCTTTAGGTCCACGATCTCGATAGGTTCCTCAATGACATGAAGCTTTTCGTTGATCTTGATTTCCTCAATATGTACGTGTAAGGACTCATCCGCCAAACACTTCTTGAGGTTCGACACGTGAAAAGCATCATGTACACCGCTGAGTTCTTGTGGCAACCTCCATCGGTAAGCCCCCGGACCAATTATTTCTGTAATCTCAAATGGTCCCACGTATCGAGGGGCTAACTTCCATTTCTTTCCCAATCGTACAATCCCTTTCCAAGGAGAGACTTTGAGTAAAACATGATCTCCAACATTGAATTCTAGAGGCTTCCGACGGTTGTTGGCATAGCTCTTTTGGCGATCTCTTCCAGCCTTTAGTCTATCTTTGATTTGGAAGATCTTGTCAGTTGTCTCTTGAATGATTTCTGGGCCTGTAAGCTGGCTCTCACCAACTTCAACCCAACAAACTAGGGGTCTACATTTCCCCCGTACAATTCCTCAAATGGGGCGCATCCAATGTGTGTATGATAGCTATTGTTGTAGGAGAACTCCATCAATGGTAGACGAGTGTCCCCACTACCACCAACATCGATTACACAAGCTCTGAGCATATCTTTCAACGTTTGTATAGTTCGTCCACTCTGGTCATCTGTTTATGGGTGAAAGGCGGTACTCATATCTAATCGAGTGCCCATCGCTTTTTGTAGTGTTTGCCAAAATCGTGAAGTGAATAGACTGTCTCGGTCGGATATGATTGACACCGGCACACCGTGCCGTGTCACGACCTCTTTAATGTATAACCTCGCTAACCTTTCCATCTTGTAATCCTCCCGGATCGGTAAGAATTGAGCGGACTTCGTCATCCGATCCACCACGACCCATATCGAGTCGTGCCCGCTATTTGTTCTAAGGAGTTTGGTAGTGAAATCCATAGTTATGTTCTCCCATTTCCACTCGGGAATTTCAGGTTGCTGTAATAGTCCCGATGGTTTTTGATGTCCAGTCCTAACTTTCGAGCACGTCAAGCATCGACTTACATACATAGCAATGTCTCTCTTCATGCCTGGCCACCAGTATAGATCCTTAAGATCGTGATACATACTGCACCAGGATGAACAGAATATCGTGTCTTGTGCGCTTCCTCCATGATCAGGGTACGAACATCTCTCCATTTGGGTACCCATATGCAATCCATGAAGTACTGTATGCCATCATCCTTGCAATTCGTCGGTTTTTCTAACCCTTAGAACTCTTCTCTCGCGAGGTTTTCTTCTCTCAATGCTTCCCTTGGTGCAAGTTGGATCTGAGCTTTCAAGTTCGTCTAAATAGTCCATCCCAAAGCTCGAGCACATAGTGATTTCACGCGCCCTTTACGACTTAGGGTGTCAGCCATCACATTTGCTTTCCTTCCAATCAAACTTCTTGTCTTTCTGAGTCATCAAGGTTAACGGTTGGGCAACCTTTGCGAAATTTGCAATGAAGCGACGATAGTATCCGGCCAAACCTAAGAATTGCCGTATCTCCGAAGGTGTCTGGGGTGCATCCCATTTTTTTTTCCTTGCTTCAATCTTTCTGGGATCTACCTGAATTCCACTTTCGTTCACCACCTGACCCAGAACCTCACTTTTCGAAGCCAAAACTCGCACTTCGAGTACTTGGCGTAAAGCTTCTCTTCTTGCAATAGGCTCAGTATGGTCCGAAGATGTTCCTTAGGGTCTTATTTCAATCGAGAGTAGATAGGTATATCGTCTATAAATACGATCACGAACTTATCCAAATAAGGTTTGCATACTCGATTCATCAGGTTCATGAACACGGCTAGTTCATTAGTCAGTCCGAACGGCATGACTAAGAACTCATAATGCCTATAACAAGTCCTGAATGCTGTTTTCGGTATGTCATCCTCAAAACTCTCAGTTGATGACATCTAGAACGGAGATCAATCTTGGAGAAATACGAAGCTCCTTGTAACTGGTCAAATAAATCATCGATTCTTCACAGTCAACTTGCTCAACTCGCGAAAATCGATGCACATGCGGAACGACCCGTCTTTCTCTTTAAGAAATAGGACCGGTGCTCCCCATGGCGAATGACCCAGTCAAATAAAACCCTTCTCCAGTAGTTCCTGTAATTGGTTAGATAATCCTTGTATTGTAGACGGCGCTAACTGATACGGTTTGGTAAGAGTAAAAAGGGGCCACGAAACTCACTTGTTAAGTGGTAAGTATGTATGATGTAACTTCCCAAACTCGTATGTATGTATGAACAGCCAATCACCTATTGACAGTTATGTTAAGCATTAGTAATACGTCTACTATTAACCGTATTGTTTAGTTGAGTCGGGTCGTATCGGTTCGGTCGTGGGTAGTACACACACAAGCAGACATACACGCGCAATAGATCTTATGTAGATCCAAGCACTAGGAACGTCGCCATTGTCGATGATGTTTGGGTAAAAGTGTTATTGTTGTTAAAGGAATACTTGGTAAGAACTTGTGTTAGGAATTGTTTGTTACTAATTGTAAAGTGTTAAGTCGATGTGTCCTGATATAACATTAATGAGTTTGATAGTGTTAATCTCAATGATCTTCATTAACAATGGCAACCGTGTCGATGTTACCTTAACATCACACGACAACACGCACCGCACACAGGAAGAATTCACACACAATGACTCCAATCGCACAACAGGACCAGACGCACGACTGGATACCCCATTCGCACGAATTAACTTTCAGTCATGCGAATCAGTTTCATTCTCACGATTGAACTCCCATTCGTGCGACTAAGCACTCAGTCGTACCACACAACACTCATTCGTACGATTCAACATCCATACGCACGAATCAACATCCATTCGTATGAATCAACTTCATTCGTACATCTGAATCTCCATTCATGCGACTAAACCCTCAATCGTACGATACACATTCATTCGCATGCATTCCATCGCATAGACTCAATCGCATACAACATTCAATCGCACACACCCAGTCGCATGACTCAGTCGTGTGATTGGCCTAATCGCACGGCTCAGTCGCGCGACGCTCTCATACGCCTAACCCAGTCGCACGACGCACCCCAGTCGCACAGCTCAGTCGGCCGAATGGCCCAGTCGCCCTGCACAGTAGGTCGCGACTGCTGAGACTTCGAGTAGCGTCCAGCTACCCCGGGCGTGGGTTTCACACACCAAGAAGCTCCAGAACCCATATCCTAACATGTCTAGACAAGAAGCACACTCAAAAACACAACATGCAAGCCCACACGACCTCATGTGCTCGGATGAACCCGAACACCCGAAACCCTAGAAAATGCAGAAGCTAAATCGAGCAAGAAACGGGTCAAACGAGGTTATCTACCTGCTAGGAGTGAGTATTCACGATGATAACCAAGATTTGACGTTGAAAACGCAACAAACAGGCCCGATTTTAGTGCTAGTTCGAGAGAGAAAGTGGAGAAGAAGGAGATGAGCGATGAAGATGAAGATGATGTGAAGAATGGCTGGGAAATGGGTATTTATACCCAGCCTAGTTTGGCCATTTGTCAAGTTTAGTCCCTGCACTTAGTTCCCGAATCGCCAAACTTGATTTGGTTGAAAACGACGTAAATACGCGCGTTATACTAATTATAAGGATGTGTTTAATGTTGTTTATATTATATAACATATTATAATTAACGGTGTCGGTTGTGATATTCGTGAGCGTTTGGATGATGAAGTTGCAAATAATGGTATCCCGACTGTAAAGGAAAACCAAACGAGTATGATGTTCTTCACAAATAGTTTATGAAGGTGACAAATGAATGCTCTAAGAATAGTTAATGAAGTTTCATGTCAAATGACGGACCTTGAAGTGACGGATGTCACACACATGCTATTACAGTCAGACCCATTATTTATGAGAACTTCATTAGGTCTTTCTGAGGATTTGCTAAAGTAACTGATGTAGATGGTGTAAAGATAATATCTGGAAAAATCAATGTTGATCATACACTTACCACCATTAAACAAACTATGAGACAGTGTCTACAGTTTGGTGATGATACTGACTCTCCATTAGAGCTGGAAGATGATGAGATCATGACATTCTTTGCTAATATTGGATAAGAAGGAGGTTTTGAAGGGAAGCAAATAGTGAAGGGGCTGGTAGATTTATAGTGGAGATTCTTAATTCACTTGTTCCAGCACTGTCTATCCAAGAGGAAGACTGGACGAAATGACATTCTAATTACCACATCTTCGGCTATCTGTGCCTTACGCACTGACAGACAATTCAACATGTCTGCATATGTGTTTAATGGCTTAGTGTCCAATATTTAAAAAGGGAGAAGACACATGTTTTTGATGTATCCAAGATTTCTTTAATGCTTTATTAATGAAGCCTTTCTAGACGTAGTACATGAAGGACCTGTAATGGACATTCCCTATTACAATACTAAGTCGTACAAATACATCAAGAAAAGAGATCCCAAGAACTTCAATAGTGGAAATTTCTTTCCTCTGCTTCCATGGATGTTGCAACAGATAAATCCAAAAGAAGTTCCTGATGTACAAGAAGAAGAAGCTGCTCATGTTGATGATCATGAAGCCATAGAAGAACAACATGTTGCTCTTGATCAACAGCCTGTTGATAAGCATGCTGAAGAAGATGATGAAGGAAAAAGGCCAGCGTCACCACATGCTGATATAGGTACTGATCTTCACACTGGGCCTTCTATTCAAGAAGCTGACATCCTATCACCTTTTAGATCATCTCCTATTCATTCCCCACCAGTATCTCTTGTTCACCTTTCTCTAATTCAATGATCTCCAGCTACTGTAGCTGCATATGTTGACCCTGGTGAATCTCCCAGTTCATCAAATAGATCTAAGTCATCTTTGAATGAGTAGGATCAATATGCTGAGAGGCCTGAACGACAAGTTCGATTAGAGGTCGGTGCTTCAGAAAGTTACGCTGAATCTGAGGTTACCCATCCATTTGCTAAAGATGAGATTATCTTAGAGTTATTTTTTAAAGTAGAAAGAATAGAGAAAGTGCTTGATAGAAGATTTGGTATTATTATAGACATACTTCTAGAGTTAGATGCGAAAGAAAAAGAGCTTAAAGAGCTGAAAGCAAAATATGAGTCTGAGAAAGAAGAGAAAGATAAAGAGATTGATAGATTCAAAACAGCTCTGAATCAAGAAAAAGAAGAAATCAGTGATCATGTGGAATCCGTAACTATTCGGACTCTTGCTATGGAAGAACAAGAGAATCTTCTTGATGTCCAGACTGATATCATAGCTGATCTTCATAGGCAAATAGAAGCTCTATAAAAAAGAGTTTCTGAACTGGAAATGTTGATAAAGAGCAAAGAAGATTTGGCTAAAGAAACAGAAAAGAAAGATGACGATGAATCTAAAAAAGGAAAAGGTGACGAGGGTGAAAAAGAAGACGAAACAAAAGATAAATAAACTGTCTCAGGTGAGAGCAGTATTAATGATGATAACTCTCCACCTTTAATAGATAATGAACAACAAAATTTGTTAAGGAAGCTGAATCTATTGGTGTAAGTTAGGAAGAAGAGAGTATGGCCATGGTTGTGTATTCTAGTCAACCCTCTGAGGAAATTATGACAAGGAGTCTGAACTCAAATAGATAATTGAATAATTAGACAGATACTCTTCTAAAGATATCATCACTGATGAGGATTTTTGGGATTTTGTGAGAGACCCAAGAACTTCAGCCTAACCCATTATGGTGATTCCTCATACTCCTGTGCCATTGGAAAAGGAGCAAAGCTTACAGATCATTCTAGCTATTTCTTTGTCTGATGAGCAACAAGAGGTTATCAGAAGATTATGTGAAGAAATCAAAGAAAAAGAAGAAGCTGAGAAACAAGACAAAGAACATAAACAAAAAGAAGCTGATTCCTCTGAACCATCCTCTTTCGAACCTCGTATGCGTACATACACAAGGAAGAGGAAGTACTTGTCAGGAAAGGCCATGAGAAAAGCCTATTGAAGAAGAGGAACCTGTTAAAAAGAAACAGAAAGATGATCCGAGAAGCCATCCTGCTATAGCTCAGTTTCTAGATGAACATGAGAAGGCTGAGGAAAAAATGAAGAAAAACATCAAATTGATAATCTTAGAAGAAGGAGAGATAAAAGGTGATTATCAGGAAAGCCAAGTTGATAAAACTATGGTTAGAGACAATCTTGTGAAGGCCGAACTTCTATTGAAGAGATGGTTGAGAAAGCACTAACCGATGATTTGATTGTCAAAGCAATGTATTTAATCAATCACGGTTATGATGCAAATGAAGTATTTAGAATGACCTAAGAGGCTATGGTAGAAGAGGTGAATAACAAACTTCTTGATCCTACCTATGTCACTGACTATGAAAAGAAGACAGTCAGGTCACCAATTTATTTACTCCAACACCAACCCAACAGCCTGGAGCTCCTCAATCTCACTATCCTGATCCTTATAGCATGACTAACAGGGAAATGAATATCTTTCTGAACAAGGGTATACAAGAAGAAAACTGGGTAACATGAAATCTAATTCCCTCAGAGTTGCAATCCTTAACATGATTAATGACAAGAAGAAAACAACAAGCAACAATAAACATACCTAGTATATCCCACTAGAAGCAGGATCTAGGAGGGGTTGGATGGTGGCAAATCTTACCTCCATCTTTTAGGATAGAGAGACCGCTTCCAGTAAGACCCTCGACTCAAAAATGGGAAAAAGACCACAAGATTACTGGCATATTTCGTATATTTTAAATAATAGTTTAGCAAAACACAATGACATATAGACCCACATATACATCTCATGCAATAAACAAAACACACATGGATTTTTAAAATAAAAATAAAAGAGCACACTCAATAACATTACTCCTAATTACTCTGCTCTATGATTGCCCTAAAAGCCCCTATTCTTAATCCTATATTATCACTTCACATATAAGGAAACGGAGAGTCTACCTATGTCACAAGAATACGCTATCTAAACCGGTTCCCACTAGCACTTCACAAGAAAGAAAGACTGCAGAAATTAGAAGAAGAGGTCATAGGGAAGAAACCTAGGACAAGAATCTTAGCTCAAGACATCCAGCTCACTACAAAAGATCATGATGTCTTGGCACCTATGCTATACAAGAATCCTGAGTGTTTATTGAACCCTCTCAATTAAAACTTCAAGAAGGATAAATCATATAAAAGATGATAAAGGGTGTGTTTGCTCCAGAAGGAAAAGTAGATGTGAAGATCATTGCCTGAAAGTATGACAGTGACTGGAACATGTTCACAGTCATGAGAATCTTAAGGTTAGTCCAGCTCTTCATAAAGTACACTTCTCTGTTGAAATCCCTGCAGATCCATGACTTGAAAGAATTAGTTGAGCTTGAGTTGATTAACCATAAAGCAATATATAGAGGATATGAGTTTGAAGATATATCGAAGATGTTCAAGAAAACCAATAACTTCAAATCACTCAAAGCTATCTACATAAGGAAAGACAAAACTTTCCAAAATCCTCTAGAAAAGAAGAAAAAGATTAAAAGGAATGAAGAGTTGGTGTTTCTTAAGTTGAATGTAAAACCAACTGAATATCTAAAAAGAAAAATGGTGGCTGGTACTCACAAGACAAAACCAATCACTAATGTATTTTATGATGAATAGACTTATGAGTTGGTTATTGAGAGAAAATAGGGAGGAAAAGAAGGCTCAGAGATAAAGGCTATTTATTGGATATGAGGTAACAATGCTTGATGAATCCTATATCCACTACATTTTCACAAGTCACTTTAGAGAAATAGATAACAAGCTTGGAGAGGCTGATATGTATTTCTTTTTGAAATGCATAAAGAGCTTGAAGATGGCCTATGATATAATAAACACCAAGAAGGAGCTAAGAAAGAATAAGAAAGTCCCTCTCCGGTTGGGTAATAGAGTAAAGCTTGAGGTGGATGCCGATGGATCTTTATTGATTCAAAGAGATGGACTTTCAATAGTATTAGTGTGGGGACCCATATATCTGAGGCAGATTCCTGTTGAAGGTATTCATACTATGAGCCAGATGAAGATTCATGTGCTGAGTAGAGACAAGATGGCTAAAGCCCAAAACTTCTCTAACATGATCAAAGCAATTTTGGATCCATCATTGGCAGACCTAGAACCAGCTCCATCACCATTAGTCCAAGCATTAGCAGAAGAACCAACAGAATCTTCATAACCTCCACCATTATCAAACCCTTGAAGTACATAGGCTGTGTAATCCTTAAGGGGAGTATTGTTGGACCCTGGAAGGATCGTACATGCCAATTCAATAAGTGGTTGAAGGTTGCTCTGTTGGAAACTCTCATAAGTGCAAGAAGATA
The DNA here is from genome assembly GCA_024085815.1 of Flaveria linearis. Lineage (NCBI taxonomy): Eukaryota > Viridiplantae > Streptophyta > Magnoliopsida > Asterales > Asteraceae > Flaveria > Flaveria linearis. The sequence continues at coordinate 58,641,756 of CM044013.1, read as the reverse complement.
TGCGGGTGGAGTAACAATAGAAGAAAGACCAAGTGTCGACTATCCGTATTAGTTCATGCGGATGACCAACAGAACATATGCTGACAAGTATTTGTTCATCCACATTAACTAATGCGGATAGCCAGAACAAATACGATCAAGAACTTGTTCATCCGCATTGACCAATGCGGATGCTCAAGACAAATGCTCTAAGTATTTGTTCTTACGCATTTGTCAATGCTGATGAACAAAGTTAATGCTGAAGACATACAGAAGAAATGTTGATGAAGTACAAGACATCTGCATTAGTTAATGTAGATGAACACATGCAAATGCTAATTAGCTTTTTGTACTTAGGCTAATATTCAAATGTACAGGTGTCAAGGTAGTTTATTCATTTTGTACATGATTTATGTCACCCTATAAATAGAATAGAATAACCTACTTTTGTAAGTTTCCGAATGTAATTATCTCAATACTCAAGTTTCAAGGTTTTAAAGTTGTCAACTCATTGTATTGAAAACCATAGCAACCACTGTAACTTATTTACCAACAATCAATACACAAAGCATTTATGAGTATTATTTCAACATTCAATGTTCTTTGATTCTGTATTTCTTCTACTTAATCATTGACTCAATCATCATATTCGATTCTTATTGAAGTCACATCAACTAAGATTCTCATTCTCGGAGCCAGTCAACTTCTTCACCGCCTCTATTATTAGGTCTGCTAACTATTGGCGATCATTGTAGCGATATAGGTATAACTGCCACATTATTTTCACCAGCTGGGCCATTGATGTGTTGTAAAACATAAAGGTTTTTATAGTTAAATATATCCACACTTAAATGTGTTTTGATGAAATATATACGAATTAAGATGGTTTTGGTATTTATGTGTATTAAATGACGTCTTACTAGAAACAAGACTACACTGATAAAATTAAATGAAGGTTTGAGTCCCAAACAAAAAGTACGAGGGCAAGACAAAGTTGAAGAAGATATCGGCCTAGTGACACAGCCCGCATCAGGTTACTTGCGTAGGAAACCCTGCCATGTCATTAAATGAAAATACACATCCATAAGAACGATGCGCCAGCATCCTTGTGATGTACAAGTGTTCGTATAGAAACCTAATTTTCAATATTTAAACCACTCTTTCGGGTTTTTAAGGCATATATGAGTTTTTACTCATTTGAGCGACAAGAGATGAAGATTAGAAGCATTTGGAGAGCACTTGGCGCATATGAGTTAAGGTTTTGAATACTTTTCGGTTTGTAATTTTTTGACTATCTTATTGTATTTTGTTCTCCACTAGTTTGAGAACGTGTTACCATGATGTTTAGCTTTCTTTTGGGATTTGACATGTTTATTATGTTCACGTGTAGCTAAATCATTAAACTATCTAGGCAAATGATGATTATTTTTTGGTTTTATGTTTTCTGCTATCGATTCGTTAATATTCATGTTAAAGACTAATTGTATGATATTGGTTAGTTTCTATGTTTTGGGATGATTATGCTTATCATGTTCGCCATATACCTTAATTGATTAATTTTGTGCTATTCGGCAAGAGTATATGTTTTATTAAGTTTGGTTGATTCTATACGTAGATTACGGTAGGGATATGTAATATATATGATCTAAACCCAAGAACTTGACTGATTCTGAGACTGTTAGGTGAAGAATTATAAATTAGTTTTAGTTATTAGGTTCAGGATTTGATTATACGAGAGTAAATTAATCCAAATAATTTATTAATTATTTTAATCTAGTTGACATTTAGGAACAATACGTTATTTCCTACAATCCCTTACACTCTCGAATGCATTGTGAATTTTTAAGGTTGATAGATAATCAATTCTTAAAACACGTGAGTATTTCCTTAAGTGAGTAAGACCGAGAAGAGAATTAATATAGTCCCGCTGATCTTCACACATCTATTTAGGATCTGTTAGGTATTGACAACAATATTGTTATCTCACTCACCAGCAATCTTGTTCAGCATTCAAAGACAAAACACATTGATATCAAGTATCATTTCATTCGAGATTATGCATACTATAAGATTATTAAATTAGTCAAAGTTCATACAAATGAACAATGTGCATATCTTTTCACCAAGACATTTGACGACACAAGGTTTAAATATCTTATATATGCTATTGGGATGATAAAAATTGAATAATTTATAATCTATTCAATATTATATGAAATATAATCTGATAAATATTGTGAAAAAAATGCTTTCTTGATAACAAGTCTGTGCATATGCCAAATTTCATGATTTGGGAGATAAGTTATTTCGCCACTTGTCTTACAAAGATCTGGTAAGGCCCATTTCTATCTTTCGATAAGTAGTGGTGTCGTTTTTTTCCCTGAAAAGATAGTTCCATCATTTTATGGTGGTAAAAATGTTAAAATATTACTATGACATATTATCCTCAACTTGTTAATCGACTTTTCTTTTCACCATTTTCATCACTAACTTCACTTGTAACCTATAAACCTTCATCTCTCCAAAACCCTACTCTATCTCAAAATCCTTCCAAATGGCCGCTCAAAACCTAGGATTCTGACCTAATCATAATATTGCTGCTTCACTTGAACCGATTGGTGACTCGGTATACGACCTTGTGCGGAACTTTCTTTGCAATAGCAACTATGCTTTTTCCATTTAAGTCGAACCCGTAATTTGTGTTTCTCATATTTAGGAATTCTAGAACACATGTTCTATCCAAACAGAACATGGAACCAAAGTCCTAACTTCTTTCATAAAAGGAATAAAGATCACCGTCTGTTGCGCCAAGATTCGTTACCATTGACGGGTTTGTTAGAAGATAAAATCAAAGTTCAACCTCTTAAACTTTCTGAAAAACGCAGCGGATATAAGTTTTGAAACATGATTATAAAACTGAAAAATCATGTTCTTTAGGTGACTAATATATGTATAAAACAAACTCATATAACAAAGGATCATATTATCTTAATAAGCAAGCTATGTAAGCATATGAAACAACATAATATGACAACCACAAAGGGCTGCCAAACTACCTTTTCCAGCAGCCAAAATCGATGTTGGATGCTCAAAGACCAAAAGCTCCAAGGAAGGACCTCTCAAGTTAGAGCCCTTGAAGTAACTCTTGCTTGGGAGAGTTTTTTTCTTGTTTCAGCCGAGAACCTCACATGCAAAGATGGAGAAGTAGGTCACTCTTTTCATAAAGAGTGTGTAGTTAATCAATGGAAGAAGTTAAAGGCCATTAGCCCTTAGGGGTGGCCGAATTTTTAAGTGGGAAAAGAGTTTCCCCCCAAAACTCATCTTCCATAACACATTAAATAATCACTCACTAGGACTTATTTAATTTATGTGACATGTATCATCTTAATTAAACAAATTTAATTAAAGGATACTAACATATTATTAGTGTTATTTAAACCCTTTTAAATAACAAAATTAATAATAAAACCCATCAACAAATTATCCTTATAATTTGTTCCATCTTGAATGCCTTTGTTTAGAAAACCCTTTTTCTGAACATGGTGCGATTATTCAATTGCATGATCCCATCATCAATTAAATAATTCTTGGTGATTGCAAAGCTTGTTATTGGGTATAACCCGACTTGGATCATAACGTACTAACCGCATTAATATTCTATGTGTCTTGGGCATATCAAATCCAACAATCTCCCACTTGCACAAGATTCATAGAAGATTGATGCAAGCAGTAAATACCGCCTAACGGTTTACTACCCTTAATACGCATGAGTTATAGCTATTCAAAAACATCATCCCATTAAGTATCCTACTTGAAATGATTTAGGTGAATTTAATCATCTATCCTTTTGTTACAGATTTCATGTTAAATCCAAGGACACAGAGTGATCATTCCTTGTTGATTTAACTTATTCAGGCCTTAGACATCTAACTCTCAACGAATAAGAGGAACAAATCTCATCTTGACTACATATGTTTCTCATAATCACCTTGTGTCACACATGAACATAGTCTCATGTACTGTCCATTATTTCAGAACAGTGGATAACCAGATCAAGGTATGACACTTGGTGAATATTAAAACCCAATATGTATCTCAGGTCTAAGGATACCAAATGATATTCGCCTTTACTCAAATTTACTTATGATCAATCAATAATATTCCATGTAATAAAATTTGAGATGCGGGTTAGTTTGATATTTGTATCCCACAAACATCTATGAACCTTGGTAGCAACCCATTGCTCTATATTCATCCTTATGAATATCAACCAATCCAAGTTCATAATAATCTTACCCTCACACTTGTTCCCACAAGTTTGAACGACTACGGACATTTAGAGTAAACAATTTACTCATGGATTAAATATGCTAAATTGGAAAATTAATTGAAACATTATAACCAAATAATTTTATTCAAATAATAAAGAGTTCCATATATCCAAATACAAAATTTACAGATCAAATCCAATCACTAGAATATCGAAGTCCCATGGCACAAGTATGACCTTCATGCTTTGCCTTTTCTAGGAGCTTCGTGAGAGGATCCGTAATATTTTGATCCGTGTGAATTTTGCGAATACATATCTTTCCTTTTTCAACTTCATCACGTATGTAGTTGAATCTCCGCTCAATGTGCCTAGTCTTTTGATGAGCACGAGGTTCCTTGATTTGAGCAATCGCACCCTCGTTATCACAAAAGATCTCTAGGGGGTCCTGAATGGAAGGGACAACCCCTAGATCGGCAATGAATTTCTTCAACTATGCAGCTTCTTGAGCTGCCAATGAGGCGGCGACGTAATCTGATTCTATAGTTGATAGAGCCACCACATCCTGTTTGGAGCTCTTCCAAGAGACCGTTCCTCCATTCAGAATGAAAATATATCCCGATTGTGACCGTGAATCATCACGATCGGTTTGGAAACTCGCATCCGTGTAACCTTTTACAACGAGTTCCTCATCACCAGATCCATAGATTAGGAACATATCTTTTGTCCTCCTTAGGTACTTAAGTATGTTCTTAACAGCCATCCAATGACTGTTTCCAGGATTTTGCTGGTATCGGCTTGTCATGCTTAAGACGCATGACACATCCGGCCGAGTGCATATCATTGCATACATGATGGATCCAATAGCAGATGCGTATGGGATTGCCTTCATTTTATCTTGCTCATCTTTTGAGCTAGGACATTGAGTCGTACTCAATATCGCTCCTCTTTGAATAGGTACCATACCTTTCTTAGAGTTCTCTATCTTGAACCTTTTCAAGATTTTATCAATGTATGCATTTTGATTTAAACCAATCAACCGCCTTGATCTATCCCTATAGATCTTTATTCCCAGAATATAGGCGGCTTCACCGAGATCCTCGATGGAAAAACAACTTGCAAGCCAGGTTTTTACACCTTCCAAGGTTGGAATGTCATTTCCAAATAGTAGTATGTCATCAACATACAATACTAGGAAAGTGATGATGCTCCCACTAGCTTTCTTATAAACACAAGCTTCATCAGCGTTCTTGATGAATCCGAATTTAATTACTTCTTCATCAAAACGGTGATTCCAACTTCTCAATGCTTGTTTTAATCCATAGATTGATTTCTTTAACTTGCATACTTTATTAGGATGTTTTGGATCGACAAAACCTTCAGGCTGAACCATATAGACATCTTCCTCAAGATATCCATTTAGGAAATCGGTTTTGACATCCATTTGCCAAATCTCATAATTATAATAAGCAGCTATGGCAAACAATATCCTTGTAGACTTTAGCATCGCAACAGGTGAGAAGGTTTCATCATAATCAACCCTTTGAGTTTGAGTGAAACCCTTTGCTACAAGTCTAGCCTTATAAGTATCCAAGTTTCCATGCATATCGGTTTTCTTCTTGAAAACCCACTTACTTCCAACCACTTTGGAGTTAAGAGGAGGTACAACAAGTTCCCAAACTTGATTGTCATACATGGACTGCATCTCAATGTTCATGGCTTTAAGCCATTTGTCACAATCCGAATTGGACACTGCATCATGGTATGTGGTTGGTTCATCTGAATCTACCATATAGCATCCATCCATGAAAAATCCGTATCTTTCAGGTGGATTACTAGTTCTACCACTTCTACCAACGTTTTGTGTGTATTGATCAACCGCTTGATCATCCTCAACATCCTTATGTTGAGTGCTAGTTTCAACCAAACGTGCATCGGGTTGTGATTCTTGATCCTCCTCAAGATCCACTGTTCTACTGCTAGTTTCTTCCATAAGGAACTTTGCTTCTAAGAACTCACCCTTTCTGGCAACAAACACCTTTTGTTCCAGTGGATCATAGAAATAATATCCCATAGAATCTCTAGGATATCCAACAAAGATACACTTGGTGGATCGGATTTCCAATTTGTTTGGGGTGGGAGTCGTAACATAAGCCTCACAACCCTAGACCCTTAAGTATGATAGGGATGGAACTCTTCCATGCCATATCTCAAAGGGTGTCCTTTTCACCTTTTTGGTTGGGGCCATATTTAGAATACTGGCTACTGAGAGCAAAGCGAAACCCCAAAATGATAGAGGCAATTTGCTTCTAGCCATCATAGATCGGACCATATCTAATAAGGTTTGATTCCTCCTCTCAGACACACCATTATGTTGTGGTGTTCCAGGTGGAGTGAGTTGTGAGACAATCCCACAACTCCTAAGATGATCTTGAAAAGCATCACTTAGGTATTCACCTCCTCTATCGGTGCGGAGAACTTTAATCGACTTGTTGAGTTGATTTTCTACTTTATTCTTGAAGATTTTGAATATTTCAAAAGCTTCATCTTTGTGCCTTAATAAGTACACATACCCATAGCGACTATAATCGTCGGTAAAGGTAATGAAGTATCTTTCACCATTCCTAGTCATTGGCTTAAAAGGACCACATACATCTGAATGTATGATTCCTAATAAATCTTTTGCCCTTTCGTTAGTTCCACTAAAAGGTGCCTTAGTCATTTTTCCTTGTAAATAAGATTCACATACATCAAATGAATCACATTCATTTGTTTTTAAAAGATCATTCTTTTGAAGTGTTTGTATATGTTTCTTGTTTATATGACCAAGACGACAATGCCAAAGATAGGTATCACTCAAATCCAACTTGAGTTTCTTGGTGTTAGTTTGGTACAATGAACTATTTAAAGTATTTTCATCAAACAATTCATAAATACCATTAATGGGAATAGCTTTAAAATAGAACATGTCATTTAAAGAAACATGAATATCATTTTCAACAAAAGATAATACATAATCATAATGTCTTAATTGGGATACAGAAATAATGCTCCCAGTTAAACTAGGAGCATACAAAACATTCTTCAAAATAACATCCAAGACACTTGGAAGTTTTAGGATGTAGTCCCCACGAGCTTCAACTTTGACTTTAGTTCCATTACCCATGAAGAGGCTTACATCCCCTTGATTGAAGTCCCTACTTCTTTTGAACCCCTGAAACAAATTGCAAATATGAGTTCCACATCCGGTATCCAATACCCATGTGTTAGAAGATGTAACATTAAGATCAATATGGATCATGTATACTGTACCTGAGGTCTGCCTGGCATCCCTCTTTGCTTTCAACTCTTGGAGATGGACAGGACAATTTCTTGCCCAATGTCCAATCTCCCCACACTTGAAGCATGGGTCATTAGTAGCAACCTTTTGCTTCTTCTCTTGTGGTTTGGGTGGCACCCTTGCCACCCCTTTCCCCTTTCCCCATACGGGTCCCTTACCCTTGGCAACCTTTGCCTTGGGTGCGGGATGAGGCCTTTTCTTGTTCCCACCTTCATTGATGGTGAGAACGGGTAAAACCCTTTTACCCATGGCCGCCTCGGCTGTTTTGATCAATGAGTGAAGCTCACCAATGCTTTTGTCCCAAGCGTTCATGTTGTAGTTCAACACGAACGTCTCGAACTTCTTGGTAAGCCATTGAGGATCAAATCCGTGGCCAATTCCTTTGAGACGGGATAATTAAGCCTTTCGAGGCGGTCAATGTGGCTTTTCATCTTAAGTACATAAGATGAAACCGATTGGTTGTCGTCCATACGACGTGCATGGAGTGCTCGAACTGTTTCAAAGCGCTCAACCCTCGCTTGCTACTGGAACGTTTCCTTCAACTGGGTTATCATGTCATAAGCTCCATGATGTTCATACTCCTTTTGGAGATCCGGAGTCATGCTTGCTAGCATGAGGCAAGACACTTGGACGGAGTCCTCAGTGTATTTCAGCCAATCGTTATAGGCCTACTCATCATCCTCAGTAGGTTGATCGGGGATAGGGTCGTCTAAAACATATGATCGTCTCTCTTGCTTGAGAACGATTCTAAAGTTTCGATACCAATCAATGAAATTGTTATGATTCAGATATTCCTTTTGGAGAATCGCTCGTAAAGATTGGGTGGACGTGGATGAGTTATCATGATTATCATTATTGGTGACCATCTACAAAATTTAACAAAGATCGATTTTAGTATTTTCGATATTAATTAATACCTTTTGAGGTCATTTTCTTATTAAAATCTAGAACCCAACATTTCATTTAAATTGTGGTTAGGTGACCTTTATCCCACGATTTAAATTAATAAGGTGGTCAACGATTGACGGTTGCAACCATTTGCAACTTCTAGAGGTATGGGATCGACTTGAAACATCATATGTAAAGTCGGCATGTTAATCCCATCAACACCATTTGGAAACCACATCGTGGGTGATCCATTTGACATGGTTTGCAAATCAAGACACCCTACTTACACCCACGTGTGAGTTTGCCAAAATAAGTGGTTAGGTGACATTTATCCCACAATTAAGGCATTCTCACCTCAAATCACAAGTTCCTTCAAAATGGTTAGGTGACCTTTATCCCACTAAGAGTTCCCAAGTGACTCAAGTGTTGTGTAAAAGGACGGTGTTTATCTTGTTTTAAAATATTTAGAGATTTCATAATTCTAGTTTAGAAAACTCTATGTACTTGTATTTGCATGCTTTCAAATACAAGATACCCTATGGTCCTTTAATTAAAACCTATTTTAATCTTTATAATCATTAAATCATTTTAATAACCTTTTATTACCTTTTAATGATTAAGAACCATTTAATTTGTTTGTTTTGATCATGGATAGGATTGTTAAAGCAAATATCACATACATGCCATCAACCACAATAATATAAACAAAAAACATAGCATATGTGCATAACCATAGCATCTAAAGTGGTCCACACTTGTTTGCCATCACAAGTGTGGTCCATAGGGCATTCCTAAGGTCATAACAAAACACATAGAAAGCTTCCAAAAGCCTCCCACTTGAAACCACATCCAAAATGCTCCATGTTTATGTTATGTCTTTCCTTTGTGCTTCCAACGTGTACGTCTTCATATTACAAGATATAGAGTCCTAATACAATATATCTAGTAAAATGAAAAATATACCTAATCTATTTATTACAACCCAATAATAAATAAATTACATTTTAAACAAAGCACAAATAAATTAATATACAACCCCATTGAATAGACAAAAAAAACAACCATTGCATACATCCAAACAACACAAGGCCAAAGACTAGGTTATGCACCAATATAAACATTCTTCATATCATCCAAATATAACAAAGAATCCCCACTAAAACCCACAAATTTCAGCCAACATAAACTGAAATTTCAGGTTTTAAACATGTCCAAACAACATACATATCAACATACATATCTTTCAAGGTTTAATCACAAGCATGTGTAATATAACCTTGAACGTTTGGGGATTCAACATACAAGAATATTGCAGCCCATAAAAGGGTTATAAATTCCCATAAAAATGATTTTTAAAGGACAAGAACAAGCAAGCTATCCACATAACCGGCTCTAGATGCCAATGACGGGTTTGTTAGAAGATAAAATCAAAGTTTAACCTCGTAAACTTTCTGAAAAACGCAGCGGATATAAGTTTTGAAACATGATTATAAAACTGAAAAATCATGTTCTTTAGGTGACTAATATATGTATAAAACAAACCCATATAACAAAGGATCATATTATGTGAATAAGCAAGCTATATAAGCATATGAAACAACATAATATGACAACCACAAAGGGCTGCCAAACTACCTTTTCCAGCAGCCAAAATCGACAAGAAAAAGGAGGATGTTGGATGCTCAAAATCGGCCAAAAGCTCCAAGAAAGGACCTCTCAAGTTAGTATACCCCAAGCCCTTGAAGTAACCACCACTCTTGCTAGGGAGAGTGCACCAAAAACGCCCAAATTGCTCCCTTCTTCTTGTTTCAGCCGAGAACCTCAAGGGAAGAAAAAGTGAGAGAGTTTTGAACATGCAAAAGATGGAGAAGTGGGTCTTGGGTTTTTGCAACTACAACACTCTTTCATAAAGAGTGTGTAGTTAATCAATGGAAGATGTTAAAGGTCATTGGCCCTTAGGGGTGGCTGAATTTTTAAGTGGGAAAGGGGTTTCCCCCCAAAACTCATCTTCCATAACACATTAAATAAGTCACTCACTAGGACTTATTTAATTTATGTGACATGTATCATCTTAATTAAACAAATTTAATTAATGGATACTAACATATTATTAGTGTTATTTAAACCCTTTTAAATAACAAAATTAATAATAAAACCCATCAACAAATTATCCTTATAATTTGTTCCATCTCGAATGCCTTTGTTTAGAAAACCCTTTTTCTAAACATGGTGCGATTATTCAATTGCATGATCCCATCATCAATTAAATAATTCTTGGTGATTGCAAATCTAGTTATTGGGTATAACCCGACTTGGATCATAACGTACTAACCGCATCAATATTCTATGTGTCTTGGGCATATAAAATCCAACAACCATCTCAGGCTACATGATGAAAATGGAGAATCCTTATTCTCCTAAGATGTAGTAAGTGCGACATTCATGAAGATGGGATATGAAGGACCTCTTCTGACTTCCACCTTCTCCAAATCACTTGTATATCATAACTGGAGAATAATCCTTCCCATCTTTTTACAAGGACTAAAGATCACCATTTGATTTAGCTGGGGGCTATCCATGGACTTGTAAAAGAACAAAGTTATAATTTTTCAACCTTTATATTTCAAAATGTCTGTAATGTAGTTGTTGCTAACAAGTTCAAATTCTGATTTACATAATATTTATTCAAGTAATTTTAAATGAGGAACTAGGTAATATATTGAAACTATAAGGAAATGTGCATGCCTTAGGAACTTTAAAGAAAGCTATTTTTACGAAGCTCAGGGCTACAACAAAATCATTTTGAGAAAACTGATAAATTTTTTTGCCTATATGCTGGAGGTTATTATGCCTCAGTGTGGCAGCATGGCTAACCTTCCACCGTTGATCCCACACCCTCCACTTCAAAACCCAAAATGAAAAAAAGCGAACCCCTACATCATCTACTGAGCAAATGCAGGCTCCCATATCTCCTCCACCAAAGATAGAAAGGCTAGAAACTCAGGTCCCTACTAAGCCAAAGGTGTTAGCCCCACTAAAACAAAATCCAAGAAGAAGGTTTTTGTTCTTTCTTCAAAGTAGACCCACACATAGCCTATAGCCTTCTAAATAACCAAAAAAGGATTCTATATGATTGAGACAACTTCTGAAAAAGAAGTCTCATTAGGAACTTGTTTGCATCTCGGGCCATTAGACTTATCTACTCAAACTCCCATTCACATGTCTCTTACCCAGGATAAGGATGTATAAATTACCATTTAGTATGACTCATTGTCTTTTCCTTCCTATATCTTATAGACAATGGAAACTAATATGTATGTAGAAACATCTGACCCACATCCTTTACCTAAAGAGATTAACCTTGGGGGAGAAAGGGTCAATATGGAAGACGTTGTTTCTACTGTTGATCCATTAATTGATCAGCATGACATAGAAAACAACAATAGGACCTCAACCATGGCAACTCACTTTAAGGGTGTCAATCATTCTTTGAAAAGAGGAATCCAGGGCGCCAAGAAACCACATCTGGTGGTGAGGGTGAAGAGGCTCGACCTAGGACCTCATCAAGTCCTAAAGATTCCATATATGTGGATGACAAAAGTATGGAACAAATACATGAATTAATGGCACACAACCTTGATCTTGCCCAAAGACTAACAGTCCTACAAGTAGAAAATGCAAGACTCAAAGGATATGCTAAAAGGACCACCGTACTAGAGTTTGGGAACTACCTTCTATGAGCTTTTGTATATAGAGTCATTAAATTACAGGCTTTACTCAAGACTCTGTAAGACCAAACTACAAGAGTTGCTTCATTGGAATCTTAATTAAGCATTCTTTAGCAGTTAGCTACTAGGGCAATCAACCTTGAACCTCAGGTTGCATCCCTTCAAGAAACCATTAAGCTTCAAAAGTCAATCATCTTAAGCTTCCAAGTTTCTTCAACACCACAAGAACCTTTGGATGTACATTCCTCCACCCTTTTAGTGTCATCTAAAATCTTAGGTGATACTACCAAAAAAGGGGAATATGAGCCCAAAGAAACTGAGGATATCTTCTTGTATCTACTGATGAGAGAGTTTAGACAACTGCCGATGATCACAAAGCAGCTGGTGAGGCATTAGGTTTACCTATTGAACACTCAACAGTTAGACATACTGAAATCACTAAATCAGAAAAATGTAAGAGACCTATAAGTACTAAAGAGGAGATTGAAAATAAGTCTCAAGGAAGAAAGGCCAAATTCTTTATAACAAAGAGGATGTAGCTGTATCCACGAAATGTTAACAAAGAGCTAATTGAATTAATACTAGTAGATCTCAAAAGCTTCTGTAAAGAGGGCAATCATTGCCCTAAGCCAAAGTTCAAAAGAATCCAAATCTACGAGAGGAAGAATGAACCCTATGGGAGAAATAAACAAAGTTAAACTAACAGCTTCATTCAAAGGTAGGTCAAAATTATCAAGAAAGTGGTATCAAAGTCATCTTGGCAAATTTCTGAAAGCACTCCTCAAAGGACAACTACTCAGCAAGCTCCTGAGTCTACAAGTGCTGAATCTATGCCAATGTCCAGCTCTTAGAAAAAGAAAGAGAAAGATCAAGAAAAATGCATCCTGCTAACTCAACTTAAGATGAAAGGATTAAATTATGATGAGGTCAATGAATGGAGTCTTTATGAGATAAAATTAAAGCTGATAGCCGTAACTCATGTAGTGATGGAGAAATCAGCAAAGTTGGCTAGAAGAAGAAGAGTTGAATCGAAAGGAAAACAAGTTCAAAGATTCAGACAGGAGTTAAGAGACAAGAAACATATGAAAATGCACCTAAATTAGTATGGTTTCTCTTGCAAACAAGTAAGACCAATGAGTAAGTCTACTCTTGATCGGAACATCAGAGAAATCAAGAAGAGAGTTGTAGCTGCAGAGCTCCTAAAATATGAATAAGCAAGAGAGTAGTAGGAAAGACAACAAGCAAGGACAAAGAATACTATTCAAAAGTCTTTCCATCTGCGGACCAAGCATCCAACATTTCATTCTTCTATTATAACTTTGTCCGATGACCATTAGCCTATTTTAGCAGTTCTTGCCAATAATAAAGTTGTATTAAAAAGAAAAATAAAGGCAAGAGTGATTGACCCTAAAGTGGAAGAGAAAATCCTAAAAGGAACAGAAGTAATTGGTACTGGTATGTATCTAAAATGAAGAAATTTATAGTTAAGAGTGCAAATAGAGAAATCATATATTATGACCATAAGAATGAGATACTTGATTTGCATCATGACATCTTAAAGCAAATTGTTAGTGCTTCAGAATTTTTGGATGTGGAAATGAAGAGTCTGAACTTCTACTTCAAAAGGTGGTGTGTTTAGTCAAGGCCAAATCTACTGAGGGATCCTTGAAACTCCATTATTAGCATATGATCCAATATTGTAGTGGGAATATGAGCAAGTAAAAAATACATACTTCATTACCAGATTGGCAGCTGGAAGAGTAGCTTACTCAAGAAATCAACTTGTCTGCTTCAATAGATTTGAGATAGGAGACTTGGCTAGGCTAAAACTAAGAAACATCAACAATGATTCCAAAGCAAAGGAGTAGAAACATGCCTATTAGGATTTACAAGTCACATCTTGAAAAGTCAGAGTACGCTTTCAAACAAAGATGAAAAATAAGATAAGCTGAAGTTGCTGAAGCGACCCCATCTACCGATCCTACACCCATCACTCAGTCATTATCTTCTCTTCCTACCACTCAAAATACTCTGACTGCTAAGCATATATCTCCACCACTCCCGCAAGCATCTCAAGAAGCTGCATCTCCAACAAAAACTCAGGTAGATCTCTAGAAAGATCAATGGAGATAACTGTAGTTTTCGAACGAATAAGAAGAGATTGGGACAAGCCCGAACCAACTGCCGGAGAAGAACTCTCAAAATGTGATCAAGATCAACACTCAAAAGGTGATGGTAGAAACATTATTAAATGGGGTTATGATTTGAAAGCCGAGAGGTACTTCATTGAAAGAAGGGATGGGTCTAAGTCCTTCGTAACTAATTTTGAAATTTTGAATCTCAAGTCTAAAGACCTAAAGAAAATGTACTCAATGATCAAAAAATATGAACTTATGCCTGAAAAGTATAAATTAATAACATCTATTCTTAAGATAAAGTGAAGACAAAGAAGAGGATGTTCCACATGTAAATCCATTGAGCATTTTTATCCTATCACTCATTAGAGTTATGATTCTGTAAGCAATTCCTTCTGTGTGACCTTTGCTGGTGCTCACAAAATTGAAGTCAAAGAATATGATCTGTTAAGACTATCTCGACACAACATGAAGGATTTGGTAAGACTACCTATTGACAATCCCTTAAGAGATAGATGAGGTTAAATGTATAAACTACTAGTGATAAGAATGCTTGAAGGATGAATAAGAGTTTGGTAGAATCATCGTAGGGGGAATTTATGGAACCATGGGAAGAATGAAGCTACCAAAATTCCAAGTTTAGCATGCACTCACAAATTCCAAAATCTTTTAAGTACTAAACTACTATGAATCACACTTGTATACCCTAATAACTACTAATTCATAACAACACTAGAAAAGACTATTAGTACTAAAGTAGGGACAACATGCTTTTGTAACTACTGACTCTCTTAAGTACCGATTTCCTTTCTATGTTGTACATATGTTTATAGCCAGTAGTATTGCACATTCATGGTATCCTATAATATGTAGATCAATGGCTTAAACATGCCATTGATCCTAGAACTATTATAGATTATTAGGATTCACTCTAGTGTTAGCTTTCTTAATTTAAGTACCTAAAACTTAAATAGTTTTGAGGTCAGCTTGTTTGCCATGTGTTAGCTGCTGCTATTACACTTTGTAATTAGAAAAGTTATTGTAAGGTTTATACTTAAAGGCTGATGCAACCAAAGCAACCAAAGAGCTTCCAACATGCATGTATGAAGTGTAAGAGTAGAATTACTTCAAATCTTTTACAAATTTTAGAGAAAATATTCGCCAAATACCAAATCTTCGAAGCTAAAGATAAGTCTTCTAAGGCTTCAAAGACAAATTCTTTCGAAGCCAAAAGACTGAAGACTGATTTCTTCTAAAGACAGAGAAGACATGTGAATCCAAGGATCAAACAGGAAATTACTACTATAGATTGTACAAATAATGATCGTGGAATTATCACTATTTGTTGTTTAATTAATTATTGATGAAATTGTAAATGTAAAGTAAATCAACAAAGAACAGATCATAAAATGAAATCCAATAAAGTAATATGATAAACATGATTGCTTCAAATGATTTTCCATTAATACTGAAGTATGATTACAATTTAACAAATGCTAATTGATTAATTGCTATTGTTGTTCTTGCTATTGCTATTGATGTTTGTTGAATATTGTTCTAATGATGGTAATGATCATTGGTACCCTAAAAGTGGGTACCAATGCCTTCTTTTTATAGGCTAAGGGATTAACTTTTACAGGGGGTAAAGGTAACTTTCTTATCATGGTAAGAAAGTTACACAAATAGAATATTTGTATCTGACGTGATTTCTGACTGAAATGCAGTCTTCCGTAGATGTTGACTTGATGACATTACTTCAGAGTTTGACTTGTTGACTTCATGTGACTTCCTTAATGATTGAAGTACATGGAAGTATTTTGTTCTTCCATAGGAAATGGTTATCTTCAAATTGAACTTCATCTGCAGCAACAAGTTATTCTTCTTCCGCAGGAGCATGAGTAACTTTATCTGACTTGTTCTTCCATTGTTACAAATATGCTTCCGAAGGTATTCCACGGATACATGTATCTTAGTTATGTTCCAGCAGAACATCTGCAAAAGTACAAATTGTTCATCCGTAGATGTTTCGTACACTTAGTCAATTTCCAAAATTGACTAATTATGGTGTTTTTCCTGCAATGACACATATAAATCAAAACACATATTATTTGGGTTAACCTATATATTGCATACAAAGAAATACATATGTACAAGAGTTCATAACAAGAGTTGAATAAAGTTCTAAACCTATACAATGAATCTAGCCCTAACAATACTCCCCTTTATGTTTTTACCCTTCTTTTCATCTCTTCAAAGTTGACAACTCCTGAACTCTTCCCACAATCTTCTTGTTAAAGTATGAGACTTCTTCCTTCTCATCATCATATTTATACTTGATCTGCATTCTGCTCATTTTCTTCAATTTTTGAAAAATGATTCCATTTACATCTTCTTCAGTAGTCAATGTTGCTACTATACTATTGTTTGATACTACCTCCAATTCATCTTGTTCAGAAATCCCATTAGTTGACCACCCTCAAATTTACTTCTTTTGTAGCTTTTTCATGAAGCTTGTCTATTACTTTAATGATGTGCATAGTAAACATATGTCACTTTGAGCATGTATATCATTCATCTTTGGAAACTATTTATCATGTATATATGATGTGTAGCTTGGATGATGAAGCTTGATTTCCATTGGATTAAAGATTCTAATGCTTGGAGCTTTCTTCTGTTGATCATTTCTCTGTAGCACCAATTCTTTTGTTCTTTCTACATATCCCCATTCAGTGATGGGATATGTATATTGATTCCCTTCAATGCTTTTGGTTGATGCCAAACTCATAATTGCATATCCAATTCTCCTTAAGAATTCATCATCTACAAGAGCTGAGGAGTTGAATTTAGACTTCTTTTGTCTTTGTTTTCTTCTTTTATGTTCATCATCATCTCTTCTTGCTTCTTTCATCACATCATCTTTGAATTTATTTCTTAACTTTCCAATGATTATAGAAAAATCTATTCCTCTTGGATTGATTGGATAGTTAATGATTGTGATGTTTTGAAGATTAGAAATGTCTGCATCTGGGAGTGTAATGATTGTCTCCGTCAATTGAAAGTATTGAACCATCCTAGATGCTCTTTTAATTACAACCCAATCCCAGTCTGAATCAAATTTCCGACCTATGATCTTGTTATCTTTTACGGATCTTGGGGTTGTCATATGAGCAAAAAATTGAATCATAGTTGATTTTTGCCCAGTAATATCTTTTACAATTGTTTCCAGTGGTCAAATTTTGCTAGGAATTACATCCCTTGACTCCTTGATTAGTTTATCTTTCCCTTTGCGCATGTCTTTGCTTTCAACTATTGTTGGCATAGCAAGGGAAGATTTTGCTTTATGTGCATAAGTAGGATTATAGGCTATAGTTGGAATTTGACACCTGTTTCTAACTCCACTTTCATCACGTATTTCATCATTTTTCTTAGCTTACTCACAGATCTTCCCTTTAGTTCATGAGCTGATAATTGTGGCTTTGAAGCCAACAAGTCATATTGTACTTTGTGAGCTTAGTTGTATCACAATGGCCCAAATCTTGTTTTATCTTCTAAATTGATTGGAATTTTAAAAAGATTTAATAAATGCATACAGGAAGCACAAATCTTACAGTATCAAACTCCTTCAAAACTTGTTTTATCTTATTCATGTTCATCCTTTCCACCATGTCATAGGGAAAACCATTGTTAATCAAATCCACGAACATGGAGGATTGGGCTCTTTCTTCAACTATATCTTCAGTATACAACAGATCATCAAACCTTTCTTTTTCTACACCCTTAGGAGACTCAATCATTGTTAATTCTTCCCACTTAGCATCAGTCTCAGATTCATTGTGTTCAATTGGATTCAAAGTAGAAAAAACTGTCGATGGAGTGTGCTCTGGAGATATTGTTTTTGCATTCTAGTCTTCAACCATAATAACCTCCCTTTGAATCTTTCCCAAGTATTTTCTTTTTCTGCTATATTGGAAAATTGATGTTGAAATTTGAGTAGCTTCTTTGATCGGTTCTGTATGAACAGCTGATTCAAGATCACACACCTTCTTATCTCTGCCGATGGAGTGTGATGCTTTTTCTGCATTTTCATCAATCACATGTTCAAACATTTCCATATCTCTTCCTTCATACTTCCCACTATTCTTATTAAGCATAGATCTCCCCAAGTGAGCTTGCATAAAACTCAACCTTCTCTTTCAATGTGTGGCAGTGCATCATTGATGATCATTTGAAGAAATCTAGGGTACATGTACATCTTATCTTCTTTCTGCACCCTAATTTGATCACACAAGCATCCAAAGATAAATTTTGCATAATTTAATCTTCTGCCTTCAAACACACCAATGATTCTAGAAGAAATGTGCCTTGAGAATCTGTCTAACCCAAATTTCCTATTGGACATACACATCAGATAAGTGCGGCACAAAAACTATAAGGTTTGCATTGGTCTCTTCTTCTTGGGATACGTATACGTATACGTATACGCGTACACGTATACGTATACGCGTACACGCATACGCATACGCCTACGTATACGCCTACACGTATACGCCTACACGTATACGTATACGTATACGTATACGTGTATACGTATATGCATATATGTATAGGTATACATATATACGTGTATATATACATATATATATATAGATATATCTATACGCATATATATACGTATCTATATACGTATATATATACGTATATACGTATACGTATATATATACGTATAGATATATACGTATATATACGTATATATATATACGTATACGTATATACGTATAGATATATACATATATATATATATATATACACATATACGTATATACGTATACATATACGTATATATATACGTATATATAAATATATACACGTGTGTATATATATATATCTATATACGTATATATATACGTACACGTATATATATATATACGTATACGTATATATACACTTATATACGTATATATATATGCGTATATACGTATATATACACGTATATACGTATGTATACACGTATATACGTATATATACACGTATGTATACACGTATATACGTATATATACACGTATATACGTATGTATACACGTATATACGTATGTATACACGTATATACGTATGTATACAAGTATATACGTATGTATACACGTATATAGGTATATATACACGTATATACGTATATATACACGTATATACGTATATATACACGTATATACGTCTATATATACGTATATATCTATATATATCTACATATTTATACACATATATATATATATATATACGTATATATACGTATATATACGTATATATACGTATATATACGTGTATATATACGTGTATACGTATATATATACGTATATATACGTATATATCCGTATATATATACGTATATATGCGTATATATAAACGTATATATATACGTATATATACGTATATATAGGTATTATATACGTATATATACACGTCTATATATGTAAATATACGTATATATACACGTGTATATATACGTATATAGATACGTATATAATATATATATATATACGTATCTATATACGTATATATACACGTGTTTATATACGTATATTTACGTATATATAGACGTGTATATATACGTATATATATACGTATCTATACGTATATATACGTATATATACGTATATATACGTATATATATACGTATATATACGTATATATATACGTATATATACGTATATATGCGTATATATATACGTATAGATACGTATATATATACGTATATATACGTATATATACGTATATATATACGTATATACGTATATATAAACGTAATATATACGTATATATACATATATATATACGTGTATATATATACGTGTATGTACGTATATATATACGCAAATATACGTATATATATAGGTATATACGTATATATACGTATATATATACACGTATATATATACGTATATATATATATATATATACGTATATATATATACGTATATATATAGACGTATATATACGTATATATATACGTATATATACGTATATATCCGTATATATACGTATATACGTATATATACGGATATATACGTATATATACGTATATATACGTATATATATACGTATATATACACGTATATATACGTATATATACGTATATATACGTATATATACGTATATATATACGTATATATATACGTATATATATACGTATATATGTACATATACGTGTATATATACGTATATATATACGTATATATATACGTATATATGTACATATACGTGTATATACGTATATATATACGTATATATATACGTATATATACGTATATATCCGTATATATACGTATATACGTATATATACGGATATATACGTATATATACGTATATATATACGTATATATATACGTATATATACACGTATATATACGTATATATACGTATATATACGTATATATATACGTATATATATACGTATATATGTACATATACGTGTATATATATATATCTATATATATATATACACGTATATATATATATACGTGTATATATATAGATATATACATATATATATATACGTATATATATACGTCTATATATATGTATACGTAAATATATACGTATATATATATATATACGTGTATATATATATATACGTATATATATATACACGTGCATATATATATTTATATATATTCACGTGTATATATATATACGTATATGTATATATGTATATACATACGTGTATATAGATGCACGTGTATATATATATATATATATATATATATATATATATATATATATATATATATATATATATATATATATATATATATATATATATATATACGTATATATATACACATATATATATAGATATATACGTGTATACATATATATACGTATATATACATATATATATACGTATGTTTATATATATATATACATATATATATACGTGTATATATATATATACACACGTATATATATATACGTATATACATATATATATATACGTATATACGTGTATATATATATACCTATATATATATACGTATATATATATGTACATATATATATATATACAATATATATATGTATATATATATACACGTATATACGTATTTATATATATACATACATATATATATATACATATATATACACGTATATATACGTATATATATACGTATATATATATACACGTATATACGTATATATATAAATATGTATATACGTATATATACGTATATAGATATATATATACGTATATACGTATATATATATATATCTCTACTACTATTATAATACATAAACGAGGGATAGATTGGTAATTTACCTGACTTTGTAAGACGCGCCTGTATATCTGCCCTTCTTCTGCGTTCGACGCCGGTTACCAGCGCCCCTTGAGCTGCCGGCCTCACCTCCGCCGGTTCAAGCCCTTCCCCTTTAATGGCCATCGTTCCATCTCCACTACAACAGTCTTCACTCCCACTGCAAATTTCATGAACAACACCACCACCACCACAAATCGCCCACAACCACAACTCACCAGTGCATCACCGCCGTCCTCCTCTTCCTATTCACCATCTCCGGCGTAACCCCCAAATCCACCATCGAACCATGTTGCACCACCGACTCCTGCACCACCCTCCTAGGCTACACCCTCTACACCGAGCTCAAAGTCTCCGAACCCGCATCCCTCTTCCAAATCGACCCCATCAATCTCTGGGCACCAGATGACACCGACAACACCGTCCAACATTCTGATACGGTTCAACCAGTTCCGGTACCATATTTGTTGGTAGATGTATCGTTTGATTTTATGCCACTTTCTTCTTTTGATCTGAATTAAAACGCCTCCCTTTGGTTTACGAGGTTTAATCACTGGTTGATTTGCTCATTTGGTTCGTCATCTTGTTCAGGTGGGTAATATTTCTTTATGAATTTGTAACCAGATAGGTGATTAGGCTGGAAATGGTTACAATTCAGGTCTTCACTTCAGAAATTCTACAGCTTGTTTTCTATCATTACTACCTAATTAGGTCAGTGATAGTTCCAATTTAGGTCTCTGCTTCATCAGTTTTACATCCATTTACGGCTGTGTAATCTGTAATTGCGTGTTTTATCTTCACTCGCAGGGGGATCCTCTCACTTGGGGATTTTGATGCTTGTTGCAGCCTTGCAAGGAAGAATTAGGGTTTTGTTGGATTTCACCACTGAACCTTTTATGATTTCTTTATTTTTCTCAAATCAGCACTTCTGATGCCAACATAAACCTGGATGTTTGTTTTTTTTACTTCATGGTTGTAGCTCTTCTTTATCTATGGCATTCTCCATACATTTATATAACAAAGTGATGACAGGTCATGCTTACAATTATACATATTTATAAACTCATTTACAGTTTCCTAATATTTCAATACTTTGGATTCACTTCGTGTTCATCGATTTCTGATAGTAGCTGTGATGCTAACACTCCGAGATCTCACTACAGTCGTGGGTAAGCTTCAAAAGTCAATTTTGAACAAGATTTAATGAGTTATTGACTTGACTTTGACCATGGTTATGGTTTTTTTAAGTTCATATGTGTGTGGGATAAGGATCGTATTTAGTTAATTTTGACTGTAAAGTTTGTAAATTCTTGTACACCTATCATTTTATCATCATTTAGTTAGCAAATATTGTGTTGTGATATATGTGTTGTGATATATGATTGGGTGTGTTGTGATATATGTGTTGTAGCTCTAATTTGTGAAAGTTTCCATTTTGTTTCCCAATTGATTTCTCAAGATTATTGATTGTGTGGTTGTTGAGCAGATGGGAGATGTGGGGTTTCGGTATACAGTGGATGAAGCTCTGTGCGCAATTGGGTTTGGGAGATTTCAAGTTATTGTGCTTGCATATGCTGGGTTGGTTGGGTAGCAGAGGTGATGGAATTTAAAGAATCTTCATACAGTTTTTTCTAAAGAGTTTACAATATGCAGGCATTAGCTGCAGCCTCAAAAACTGTTGATTCGCTTAAGATTGTTCATAGTTTGCATGCTTACTTTCTTCTTGTCGGGGATCTTGAAGGTAAGTCATGTTATGCATTATGTTTTGAATACGAGCTACTCTTTTAGCTAAAAAACTATTATCATAATGTTAACATATTTTTCCATGCCTCTAAGTGTAATATTTATCGCAGTAAGTATATTTGAAATCTTTATCTTTCAATCTATATGTGTTTGCAGTTCCAATTATATATCATGTTCATCGTGTACGTGATGGCAATAGTTTTGCCACCCGAAAGATAGATGCAATACAGAAGGGGAATATAGTCTTCACAATGACTGCATCATTTCAGGTACTTTATGAGTATTCATCTGTATACAGCCATTGTTAATACTTTATTTATAACCCTGTTTGTTATTACCATCAAGCTGTTGATGATGTTTAACCATAATCTTAGTTTTGTTTTACTTATTTATACGCCAATTGATGGCTGCAGAGGTTCTGATTCAATTCTTTCCTGTTGTTTTAATCATGTGTGGGTTGATATCTTACAGAAAGAAGAAGTGGGGTTTGATCACAAGTTACCATCAATGCCAGCTATCCCCGATCCAGAATTGGTACCAGAACAACATTGCTACAATGCCAGCTTGCTACAAGATTGTGGTGGTAATTTCTTTTGCCCCCTTGGGCCACTGGAGTAACCTTCTGCTATGCTCACTCATCCTGAATAATCATTCTTGGAAAGATTTGTGGTTTGACTTATTGAATCCTATACTTTGTCCTTAAAAAGAAGCTTATGGTCATTGTTTGTTGCACATTTCAAATGGCTTGTTTATGATGTTATAAACATTCAAAGCTGCAAAGACATAAATATTTAGCAACTTGTATAGTCTGCCTTTTTTTAGCACTATGTAGGAAATCTTTCTTAAGTTGTAAAAATTTAAAGTTCAAGCAGTTATTGATTATAAATCAATATTATGAACTTGTCTGAAACTTGTTTCCTATACTAATCATGTGTCTCAGAGCCAGCTTGGGAGAAAGCAACGAAAGTTATGAGGCAGAGGTTTACTTTCACCTTCACCAAACCTCAAGTCAGTGAATGACATGTACTTCTCTTTGTTAGCTACTGACATGCGATTGCGTTACCAGATATATTGGAGGTAGCATTCCATCATCACTTCCTGTTACCATCACAACTATGTAAGATTCGGACTTATGTTGTCTAATAAATTATTTTTTAAACCATTTCCCCCCTGTTTTCTCTTATGGCTGCAGATGCTTAACATATGATAGTCGTTATTTTTGCAGGTTTTTGCAGATAATAACTTCACTGGAAGCTTAGCGGACTTTATCCTCTCTAACATACTTACCAGCCTTGTAAGCTTTCATAATTATATATTTGCTTATATTAAAGGTTTTCATTTTGTAATGTATACATATTACTACGTCAATTCTAATTATGTTTTATTTCAAACGGGTCAAGTGAAAAGGTTAGTTAAGTGGGAATGGGTTAAATTGGTCTATTAGTTTGCATTTTGAAAGTCTTCCATAGTCTTTTAACAGACTTAGATTACTATTAACAAGCGTTGATATGTTATGTTTCTTGCAATTTAGGTCGCTAAATACAACAATTTGTCTGGAGAAATATCCAATTTCTTTGAAGGCCTAGCCTAACTGCTTTGGTCAATTTGTAAGATCCATAATCTTAAACAATCCCTCTTTTTTTTCCTTTTTAATTTAGTTCATATTTTGATGCTCTTTTAATTTGTTTTGTTTTTTATATTTTACTTTGGGCGAGGTTTGTTCAATAATAGTTTAGTAATCATCTTATCAAGAAAAAGCTTTCATAACTCTTGCAATGGTAACTGACATTTATTACGGCGGAAAAAAGAGCCGTTCAGGTTGTATATCATGTCAAATCGGCTTCTAATCAAACAACTAACTTCTTGTAGGGGTCAGGTTGAGCCCACCTGAAATGCTTTTTCAAATAATTAGTATCTCAAAGATGTTTACAATAATAATTATATCATTTATCTTTATGAGTAAAACTAACATGTGTGTGTGCAGTCATTTGTAAAATAAATAAACTTTCAGGAACTTCGGTCAACCCCAGGATGTTAAATCAACACAATTATATGAAAGCTTCGGTCAGACCTCTTCTTCGGTAAGAGGCAAGCAACTATAACTCGGTTTGCGACAGTAGGCCGTATTGCAAAACAATTACATGTAAATGCTTAGTTCTATTCATGTCAATTTGACCATATAACATTTTGACGAGCACGTTTAATACAAAGCCAGATTTAAACTTAAAATTAAAAAACTACATAAGCATTTATACGTAATGCATGCTAGGCACAATAGGAGAGAAAGTCCTATATATCATAATTAAAAGAATATGTATATGTGTTTATGTGATTTGTTCCGTACTTAAAATAATTAATTGTGCTAACTATTCATGATTTGTCCCGCGGCAACGCGCGGGTCTCATGCTATTATATATATATATATATATATATATATATATATATATATATATATATATATATATATATATATATATATATATATATATGTATGTATGTATGTATGTATGTATATACGTGTATATATATATATATATATATATATACGTATCATGTTTTGTCTGTCAGCCTCCTAGTCTACCTGAGGTTATTTAGTTGCCACAACCTCTCTCTCAGGGCTTTCATGAAATGGGTAGAGAGTAGGAGCATGTTGTACAACCTCTTTTTCCTTATTGCTTCTTTAACTCTAAGGAGTAATCCTACATTTGCTACCTCCTTCTTCTCCTTATTCAGCTCTAAGTCTGCCAGTTCATTTAGCTCTTCTAAGAGAAAGGAGATGAGTTCATCAATGTTTTATTTCCTGGTTCCCAAATAGTTCAATATGGCGGTCCTTAACTCATCGTCTTGAATGTTTGGCTTAGGGGCTGTCATGATTGTAGCTTCTATTAAGGCTGAGGAACTAGTTGAACTCTCTCCCCTTAGCTTCCTCTTCCTCTCTCTTTCCTCCTCCTTAATCTCCCCAGAGATCATTTTCCTCTTCCCTCTATCACTCACATGCCTTGGTGACGTAGGGTGGAGAGAGCTTTGGCCTTTATTGCTTGGTTCAGCAGTCAAGCTCTGGCTAGAGAGAGGTTGTGAATCACCTTCACCAATGGTGCCACACTGAGGGTAAAGGATGTTGAAGTAGTTGTTTCTGTTGCAATGCTCATAGGTTCTGTCACTGGGCCTTCAATCAAAGTTTTCCCTTTGAAGCTAATCTTGGGTTCCACCTCAGCATCCAGTTGACCAATGACATTGCCTATTGCATTTGCCTTGTTCTATACCTTAAGTCTTAAACAATCATGTTTTTAGTTCGCTCAACCAATATGTCAGCCTGCTTGTGTTGAGTTTGGTTGACAAGTGGCATATTGACTAAAGAGAGGCTGTCATAGTAATTCAAGGTCTTAAAGTTGAAAATCTCTTGCTACCCATAAAGCTTATGCAGTATTACGGCTCTTCTAAATACATCATATCTCCACCCTATTATTTCGTTTACAGCTCCATAGGGTGGGGATGACATTGCCCTTGGTATTCCTTCCTCAATCAGACTTTGTATAAGAGAGTTCATATCAATATGAACTTGAGGAGGTTGCTGAGTGTGGGCAATTACAAGTAAGGTTGGTGATTCCTTAGTGTCCATACTCTAAGAAGAACTCTAAGGTTCTGTAATTGTGATATCTTCCTCTTCCTTTTTGGTAGCATCACCCACTTACATAGGTGAGCTGGAGGTTAAGTCTATCACATCCTTAAGTTTTTGTGTTCCTGGTTGAGTCCTTCTGAAGGGTATCCTAGCTAGTTGTTCCTTAAGATCAGAGATATCAAGTTGAAGATCATTAACTCTTCTATGCAAGGTAGTCACTTGAGATTCCAAGTGACTGACCGTGAAGACTAAATAGGTGCATGTTTTTGTCAATTTTTGCATCTTTAGTTTGAGATTACACTTATTTTAGTAGAAGAATCACTGGGGGATGAGATATTTGGACCTAAGTCTTCTTCCTCATCACCAGCTTATTGTTCTTGGCTGCTAGATTACCCCTGTTCATTGACAACTTCAATTGAAGTGTCAATGGGATGGGTTGCCATAGTTGAGGTCTTAATGATGTAATCACTTTCATAAGTGAGAGCCTCTTCTATATAGATCTCCTGAACAGGTTCAGGAAGATCCACCTCAGTGGGGGGTGGATGATGTGGGCTAGATATGGGTGACACAGGAGTACTCATCTCTCTTTGAGTGGGGAAAGAGAAGAGAATTCATGCTACACACTGAGTGCCATATCTTGATCATCATAGAAGTCAAGGCTGGGCATTGGCTTGTTTAGATCTAGAGGCTGGGAATGGTAACTTTCCCTTAAAAGTTATTCACTAGAGTGTTGAGACTCTGAGTGAAGGGTTAAGGCTTCTACGTTGATGAGCCCATCAGCCTAATCTTGAGGAACCTCATGATTGATCATTTATGAAATGGGAGTGGTTTGCTCCTCAGGAGAAGTGGGAGCTCAAGTGTCCATTTCTTCCTATATGGGTAGTGAATGGGGGCCTGCATAGGTTGAATAACTTGTGCAGGAGTTTGTTTGGATTTTCTTTAGTAGTTGTGGGTTATTTCGGGCTGTGTGGGTGGTCTTGAAATGGAAGGTGTGGGTTCAACAATAGATGGTGCTGCTAGGTTGTCACCTTGAGCAATGAGCTCTTACATTTTTAGGACCAGGGCTGTTTCTACCCCTGAGAAGCCAACAATTGGCTTTCTCATGGTCTTGAAGATGTCGGGATTCATCTATCCAAATTAAGACAATATGGTTATGTTTTAACATTTATTGAAAATTAAATTAATGTTTCTTTAAATGGGATATTTTATTTTAAAGCTATTCCTATCAATGGTATTTATGAATTGGCTCGTGAAAACACATTATATGATAGCTCATTGTACCAAACCACCACTAAGAAACTCAAAATGGATTTGAGTGATACCTATCTTTGGCATTTCCGTCTTGGTCATATAAACAAGGAGCGCATACAAACACTTCAAAAGAACGGTCTTTTAAAGGCAAGTGAATATGATTCATTTGATGTATGTGAATCTTGTTTACAAGGTAAAATGACTAAGGCACCTTTTAGTGGCAAATCCGAAAGGGCAAAAGATTTATTAGGCATCATACATTCGGATGTATGTGGTCCTTTTAAACCAATGACTAGGTACAATGAAAGATACTTCATTACCTTTACCGATGACTATAGTCGATATGGTTATGTGTACTTGTTAAGACCCAAAGATGAAGCTTTTGAACTGTTCAAAATCTTCCAAAATGAAGTAGAAAATCAACTCAACAAGAAAATAAAAATTCTCCGCACCGATAGAGGAGGTGAATACCTAAATGATGCTTTTAGAGATCATCTTAGAAGTTGTGGTATCATCTCACAATTATCTCCACCTGGGACACCACAACACAATAGTGTGTCCGAGAGGAGAAATCGAACTCTATTGGATATGGTTCGTCTATGATGGCTAAAAGCTCATTGCCTCTATCATTTTGGGGTTTCACTTTGCTATCGGCGGCTCGTATTTTGAATATGGGCCTAACCAAGAAAGTGGAAATGACACCTTTGGAAATATGGCATGGAAGAGTTCCATCACTATCATATTTAAAGGTATGGGGTTGTGAGGCTTTTGTTAAGACTCCCACCTCTAACAAGTTAGAAAGCTGTTCCATTAAGTGTATCTTCATTGGATATCCTAGAGATTCTATGGGATATTATTTCTATGATCCATTGGAACAAAAGGAGTTTGTTGCCAAGAAAGTTGAGTTCTTAGAAGCTAAGTTCCTTATGGAACGAACTAGCAGTAGAACAGTGAATCTTGAGGAGGATTAAGAACCACAAACTGATACACGTTTGGTTGATACTAGCACTCAACATTAGGATGTTAAGGATGATCAAATGGTTGGTCAATACACACAAAATGTTCGCAGATCTGATAGAATAGTAATCCACCTGAAAGATATGGATTTTTTGTGGATGGGTGCTATGTGGTAGATTCCGATGAACCAACCACTTATCGTGATTCAATGTCCAATTTGGATTGTGACAAATGGCTTGAATCCATGAACGTTGAGATGCAATCCATGTATGACAACCAAGTATGGGACTTGGTTGAACCACCTCTTAACTCCAAGATAGTTGGAAGCAAGTGGGTTTTCAAGAAGAAAACCGACATGCATGGAAACTTAGATACTTATAAAGCTAGACTTGTAGAAAAAGGTTTCACTCAAACTCAAGGGGTTGATTATGATGAGACCTTCTCACCCGTTGCAATGCTAAAGTCTATTAGGATATTATTTGCCATAGCTGCTCATTATGATTATGAGATTTGGCAAATGGATGTCAAAACCTCTTTTCTGAATGGATATCTTGAGGAAGATGTCTATATGGTTCAGCCTAAAGGTTTTATCAATCAAAAGCATCCTCATAAAGTATGCAAGTTAAAGAAATCAATCTATGGATTGAAACAAGCATCAAGAAGTTGGAACCACCGTTTTGATGAAGAAATAATCAAATTTGGGTTCATCAAAAACGCTGATGAAGCATGTGTATATAAGAAAGCTAGTGGGAGCATCATCGCTTTCCTAGTATTGTATGTCGATGACATTCTACTATTTGGAAATGACATTCCAACCATGGAAGGTGTAAAAGCCTGGCTTGGAAATTGTTTCTCCATTAAGGATCTTGGTGAAGCCACATATATTTTAGGAATAAAGATCTATAGGATCTTGGTGAAGCCGTATATATTGCGGATCCACTCACGAAGGTTCTTGAAAAGGCAAAGCATGAAAGTCATAATTGTGCCATGGGACTTCAATATTCTACTGACTGGATATGATCTCTAATCTCTGTATTAAGGTATTATAACCCTTTATTACTTGAATGAATTATTTGGTTATAATGATTCAACTAATATTCCTATTTTGCATGTTTAAAATCCATGTGTAAATTATTTACTCAGAACGTCCGTAGTTGTTCATACTTGTGGGAACAAGTATGAAGGTAAAACTATTATGAACTTGGATTGGTAGATATTCATATGGATGAATAAAGAGCAAAAGGTTGCTGCCAAAGTTCATAGATATTTGTGGGATACAAATATTGTACTGACCTGCATCTCAAACATTACTACATGGAATCTTCTTGATTGACCATAAGTAATTTTGAGTAAAGGTGAACATCATTTGGTATCCTCTGACCTGAGATAAATATTGGGTCTTGATATTTACCAAATATTATACTTTGACTTAGTTCCTCACTGTTTTGAAACATGGCAGTACATAAGTCTGAGTTCAGGTATGATATAAGGCAATTGTGAGAGACGTATGTGGTCAAGATGGGATTTGTCCCTCTTATTCATTGAGAGTAAGATGTCTAAGGCCTGATAAAGTTAAATCAATATAGAATGATCACTCTGTGTCTCTAGGATTTAACATGACATCTGTGACAAAAGGATACATGATTGATTCACCTAAAACATTTCAAGTATGGTACTTGAAGGAGATGATATTATTGAATGGCACTTAGTCATACGTATTAAGGGTAGTAAACCGTTGTTAGGCGGTATTTACTACTTTCATCAATCTTCTATGAATATTGTGCAAGTGGGAGATTGTTGGATCTTATATGCCCAAGACACATACAAGATTGATGTGGTTAGTATGTTATCATCCAAGTTGGGTCATACCCAATAACAAGTTATACAAACACCAAGAAATATTCATTTGTTGATGAGATCAAACAAATGAATATTGATACCAATTTAGAAAATTGGTTTTCAAAAACTTGCTTTTGTAAAAGAACAACATTATATGTATAATTTGTTCATGAGAAATTATTTGTTTCATTATTTAAGTTGGTTAAATAATAACAAATAAAAGTGTGTTATTGTTATAGAATTAAAATAGGTTTTAATTTTATAAAATTAAGGGCTAAGAGTGTCACATTTTTTATAAAACTAAAATGGGAGGAAACCCATTTTAGTTGGGAATTTCGGCCCCCTTAAGGCCTTGGATTCCTCCTAGTCTTGGTTTAATACAAGACTTTAGACTTGCTTGCACTCTTCCCCTTGACACACACTCTCTCTCTCTCTCTGACACATGCAAAGTGCTTTCTCTCTTTCTTCTCTCTAAAGAATTCGAATTCTTGGCTGATTTTTAAGTTCTTTTTTGCTGAACATTGAAGTTCATTTGCTGATTTTCGGGTTTGACAAGAGAGACAAGAGATTTGGTGTTATACTACCTAGCAAGTAGGTGTTTGGAGGAGCTTGTGGGTATACAAGCTTGACGCTTTCTTCCTTGAGGGCTGCACATACAAGGACATCATCATCTTCATCTCTTCCTTACTAAAACATCTTGTTCTTTAAAGGTAGTTCAAGAACACCCTATGGTTGCATTTTCATTTTTGATAGCATGTTATTTCATATATATAAATGATCCTTGTTCTTGGGTTTTAGTTTTGGTTTAAAATGATCAAAATTTCAGATTATTAACCATATGTTTAACCTTATATCCGTTGCGTTTTATAGTTTAAATGGTAAACTAGCTTTGATAAACATGGATAAAACCCAACAAAAAAATTCAATACAAGTAGTTTTCCAGATATAAAAATAAAATGCATCAATCATTTTTTTAAACTCAAAGCATCAATCTTGCTATTTTGAAAACTCAAAAGTTCAATCTTTATTTTCACGTTGGTCCTAGAAAAAGGAGTTAGCAGATTTCAGACATGAAAATTCAAAGACCCAATCTTTTGGTTTTGACACTCAAAAGGAAAAGGTATCACACCCTTAATTTCCACAAACGAGGCAATACCATTAGGCATGTGACATACCAGGATCTCGGCCATTAGTTACACCAAGAGACACAACATTTATGAAATATAATTGTTCATTAAAGATAAAGTTTCCCAAAGTCAGAGTAAAGTATGAAACATGAAAGTAAATGCGGAAGCGTATTAGTTTATAATTCAAGTAGTGCAAACACGCGCAAAACTAACAAAGTATAAGTTGATAAAAAATATAAATGTATTCAATTGACCCAACAAATGATGAATGACATGATGCAGCGCTCCTTGTCGTGCTCACTTAAGAACCTGAAAGAAACATGCTAAAGTGTCAACAAAAGGTTGGTCAGCTCATAGGTTTTGATAAACAGGACATAATGTAAAAAGATAGTAAACAAAGTAATATCAGTAGATAGCTAGTCTACCTAACAAGTTACTAAGTGTATGAAGTTCGCAACTGAAGCTGACAATGTAAATGAAGGCCTCGGCTGTGAATATAGGTCACAACAACAAAAATTAGGTCAATTAAACACCCGATTGATGTGTAGTCGTGCTAGCGTGACTAGCCTAGGTGGGGTTTGTCAAACCCAGTAGATCTACTCAGAATTACCTAGCTATAATAAGTATATTAACAGTTCAAGTATATGGACTTAAGTATGGTATAACACTATTAAACAAGTGACATTACAGTAATACTGATCAAATGAAAATACGTTTAGAACACACGTTTCTTTCATCCTAAGGAAAGGTAGGTAAAGTGGGGATGAGAACTCACTTTGATTAGCAAAGCAACAATTAAATGAGAGCATAGATTTTGCTTCTGATTAACCTGGATTTTATTTAATATTTAGTTAATATTAAATGTTAAATATTGAACGTAGCTATTGAGAGCATAGTGGTTTCGTTCACATCTCGGTTACGGGGCAGTGTATCAATGTTTCCCCCATTCACAAGCAAGCACACTCAAATGCCAATCTATCTTTAATACGTGAAACACAAATATTTTTGCTTAAACTAGATCATATGTAAATGCATTCTTTATTCATTTTTATTATATGAATTTTATAATAAAACTCATATGTTCCATAATATTTCACCCACACCACACAAACACAAAACGACTTAAATGAAAAACACACATAATATATATTACACACAAATATATATATTATGCACACACATATAATATACATTACATACACATATTATATATATATATATAAATATACATATATATACATATATATACATATATATATACATACATACATATATATATATGTATATATATATATATACACCATGCTACATATCCAAATACTCACCAACAATACAATCCACTGCCATGCTCATCATAGCAAAGCTGTTAGAAGGTTCATCGAACCTCCACTAGACAATTCTCCTTCTAGGATTGAGGAGTTGTGTTAGCAGCTTATCCCTTTTCCTAGTATCCAATATAGTCACCAGTATCCTTCTTATATTCTTCAATTCTTCCTTAAGAGTGTTTGAATTAGTTACAATAAATTGGAGAGCTTGGTCTAGTATTCCCTAGTTAGACTAGGGAATGCATATCTTGTGAGGGAACTGGAAGAGCCATCAATATAACTCAACTTAACTGACTCTTCCTCACAAGAAATGTCGCTCAAGGTTGTGTCATTAATGAGCTTTCTCTTGATCTCTTTTAATTGCTCTAAGGTCAGGGGCTTAGAAGGTTCAGAAGATGGTTTAGGTAGTGATTGGGTTCTGGGTTGTGTTTTAGGTTTGGATAGGTAGTGGTGGTGATTGTTGGGAAGCAGTGGCTGAAGATTTAGGTATGGCTAATGGTTCAATAGAGACCTTAGGTTGACCAACTTCCTCTTCAAAGGTAGGTGGTGCACTCACCTTTGAAGCTCTTCAGCTCTAAAGTAGGCAACGACTACATCAGGGATGGGTTGTTAAAGGGAGGAGCTTACTAGAAATTTGGTTAGAAACCTATTAAGGTCAATAAGCATCCTTAGGTCCACTTGAATGGTGATGGGAGCTGGTTGAGGAAAGATGGTTACTGGTTATTGCTGTGTGGAGTAAAAAGAAGATATGGCATCAAGGGAAGTTGTTGTGATTGCAAGGCTAGGTTCCTCATGACTTTGTTTTTGTACATTCTCTCTCTTTTTAGTAGCATCATCTTAAGAAGAAGATGAGATAGAGAAAGAACTTAAAGAAACCTGAGTATGTACATGGGTAACAAACTTCTTACTCTATTTCTCAGCTAGTTTAGCCTTGAGATTTTCAATCTCAAGTTGCTGAGTGGTAGATCTATCCTTTAACTCCTAATCTTGAATTCAAGGTTTGAGACTTTAGAAAGTAGGTAGTTAGTTGTGAGTTGCATACTACCCTCATCTTCCTTTGAAGAATCCTTTGAAGATGAGATAGCATACCTGGCTTGTTCATCATAACCACCAGATGTGGTTTCTTGGCGCCCTAGATACCCTTGCATACTGATGTCTCTTTCAGAATCATCAATAGGCAAGGTTGCCATAGATTCAGTCCCACTTATGTTACCACTATCCTGGGGGGCTAACGAGGCACTCTTAGTAGTAGCAGTTGAATCAACATGAGTCACCTCCACTATGGTTGGACTTACCACAATTTGGGCTAGCTGATGTAAGCTGGATACCAGGGGTTCCCTAGGGTTCAGTTGATCTGGGGAGTGGTGTGATAGATTAGCATCATCGCCCTGAGTTAACATGATATCCTCATCAAGTCAGGTTTGTAGGTCAAGAAAGGATATAGAGGTTATTTTTAATGACCCAGGACCTTGGTCTTCTCCTAATTGTTTCCTTGTAATTGAAGTTGAACCAGTGATATGGTTGTCCCTTATTGGCTACTCACGGGAGTGTTAGGACTCACCCTGAGGGATTTTGGCATGGGTAATGGGCTCTTCAGGTTGAGACTGAGAAGACTCAACACCGATATTGAGGTCTATTATGGTGGATGGTTGGACTTCCTTAAGCTCTACAACCTATATAGTATAAATATTAAGAATCAATATTTTGAGGAATCATCCAATATTGTTGTAAATGAGCACACTCCATGTGTTAAGGTGAATGGACCTCACCATATCACTCAGTTGCGGGAAACGTTCCAGCAACAAGCTAGAGTGGAGCGCTACGAAACGGTTCAAGCGCTTAATGCATGTCGGATGGAGGAATCCCAATCAGTTTCATCTTATGTTCTTAAGATGAAAAGCCACATCGACCGCCTTGAAAGGCTGAACTGTCCCGTCTCAAAAGAGTTGGCCACGGATTTGATCCTTAATGGCCTAACTAAAAGGTTTGAGGCATTCGTCATGAACTACAACATGAACGGATGGGACAAGAGCATAAATGAACTTCATTCTATGCTCAAATCAACTCAAATGAATCCTCTGATGATCAGCTATTTGAGTTACCCAGACCTATTCAAATTTCTCCAAGAAGACTTGAAAAGCAAGCTCCCACTACTACAAGTCCTGAAAGCTTGAATATCATAGGAAATTATGGAGCTTCAACAAGTTGTCAGTCATTTGAGCCTCAATACTCATCAGCTGACAACTCTAACTCTTAACACTAAGCTGATGAAGACAGTAATATAGAGGAACAGACAACTATTAATACTGCTTCACATCAAAACACCACATATGTTATCACTCATTCATTAAATCAGTCATCATTAAATGAGTGTGAGACATCAGCTGGAACCAATGTTCACAATCCTGAGCAAAACTTTTTAAACATGGATTTATCTATGCAACTAGATGTGATTCCCAGGCTCAGGATACATAACACTCATCTAGCTGAGAACATCAAGGGGGATGTTTCAGAAGGTGTGAAAAATAGAAAACAGACCTATAATGGGAATGTTTGCTTGTACTCATGCTTTCTCTCTCAAATAGAACCCAAGAAGGTGGAAGAAACTCTCAAGGACAACAATTGGGTTGAAGCAATGCAAGAGGAATTGCTTTAATTCAAGAGACAAAGGTATGGAACCTATGTCCATTGCCACCTAGCCAAGTCTCTATTGACGCTAAGTGGGTGTTCAGGAATAAAAGAGATGATAGAGGTTTGATCATCAAGAACAAGGCTAGACTTATAGTTTAAGGATACATACAGGAGGAAGAAATAGATTACACTAATGCCTTTGCACCTGTTGCAAGACTTGAGGTAGTAAGAATCTTCCATGCCTTTATAGCATCCAAGAACTTCACAGTCCATCAACTTGATGTCAAATATGCGTTTCAATATGGGACATCGACAGAAAAATCTACGTGTGCCAGCCACGTGGATTTGAAGACCCACAGTACCCCAATTATGTGTGCAAAATAGACAAATCTCATTATGGGTGCACCAAGAACCTAGGATGTGGTGTGAGACACTATCTTAGTTTCTCGTTAAGAATGCCTGCACAAGAGGCACCATAGATAAGACATTGTCCATAAAGAAGCCTCGGAAGGACATGTTGCTAGTACAAGTCTATGTTGATGATATCATATTTGGTTCTTTAAATGACCAGATATGCAAAGACTTTGAAAGCATCATGAAGAGGAAGTTTGAGATGAGTTCCATGGGAAAGATGGATTTCTTTCTTAGAATTCAGGTGAAGCTGATAAAAGAAGGGTTCTTTATCAATCAATCTATGTAGGTCAAGGACATCTTATAAAGATTTGAGATGAAAGATTGTAAGCCAGCCAAGACACCCATACAAAGAAATCACAATCTTTGTCCTTATTTCGAGGGGGAGGATACTGATCAGCATCAGTAAAGGGCAATTATAGGATCTCCGATGTATCTCACTGCAAGTAGACCTGATATCGTGTTTGCAATATGCATCTGTGCTAGATATTAACTGCTCCTAAGGTGTCACACCTAATTGCTTTCAAGAAAATTCTTAGATGCCTTAAAGGAGCTCCCAAGAACAAAGATTTCAACCATTACCATTACACTGACAGTGATTATGGTGGCTGCAACATTAACAAGAAATCTAAATCAACAGGATGTCAATTTCATAGTGGACGGATCATCTCTTGGCAATACAAGAAGCAATCATATGTCTCTACATCAATTGCTGAAGCTGAATACATTGCTGTTGGAAGCTGCTATGCTCAACCACTATGGATTCTGAATCAGATATTAGCTATGGTTTCAACTTTATGGAGACTCCTATCCATATAGACAACAAGAGTGTTATTTCTATCACAGAAAATCCAGTTAAGCACTCCAAGACAAAAGATATTGACATCAGGTACCATTTTATTCGAGATATAATTGAGAAAAAGTTGATAAAACTAGTCAAAGTTGATTCAAATGACTAATATGCTGATTTTTTTACCAAAGCCTTTGATGACAAAGATTTAAGTGTTTAATTACGGCTATTGGGATGATTAAAATTGACTAATCAATCTCTTTTGAAATTCTTATGAAAATATGTTTTATCTAAATTGTCTATTTACAATCTAAGCCATGTTACAAAAGATTCTTTCCTAAATTTTCAAAGTACAAATTCTTCTAATGAGAAATTTACCCTCGAAAGAGATCTTTATTAATCTTCCGAAGGGAAATTCCTCTACACAAGTATTCTCTTTCGAATAGTTTTTCTCCTCGAAAGATTATTTGATCATAGATCAAGTTTCCTTCCGAAGGCTACTGACTTCTTCTCTCGGAAGAACACTTTACTCTCGGAAGAACACTTTACTCTCGGAAGAAATCTGTCTTCAAGACATACTTTGCTTTGGAAGGAAAAGTGGCTTCGAAAGACAATCAGGAAACATAAACACAAGTATTATCTCGGAAGCAATTTTACTTTCAGAATAAATCTTTACTGTGTAACGGGAATCTTCGACCCACTCTGCGAAAAGTAAGATTTTATTAATGATTTTCAGAATATTTTAAAAGGTCTATCTTACTGCCCCTGTCAAGTCAAAACCCAAATGTCCTTTCACCTTATCGGTTTGGCTTTTTAACCACCATTTTAATATTTCTGACTTTCTTTCTTTACTTTCTTCACCACTGTAAAAGCCCAAACATTTCCATTTACTTCTTCATCCACTCTTAAATTACCACTCTCAAAGTCCTTCAAATAGTATCTTCACAAAACAATAGACTTGAATCCCTAACATAACTAGGTCGCCATCCTTGACTCTTCCAGGGATGCCGATTTTGCCCCCATCATCAAATTCCTAACCCAATATGCATACTTCACTACTCTAACTGTTAACCCACCATCTACTCAAACCATATAGACTAATTCTGGGCTAATGGTCACAACGACACGCTCAACGATCAAAGGGTTATCCAGTCTAGAATATGCGGACAGGAGATTACTGTCAGTGAAAGCACCATCAAGGAGCATCTGGAACTCCAAGATAAAGGAGCCCCTACTGAGTTCCCCAAGTCCGATTTGGAAGACACCTATACCTAAATTGGATATAGAGAAGATATAAGCTACTCTACAGTCTATAAAATCAACTTTTCCTACAACTGGAAGTTCTTGCTGCATATCATCCTGCACAGCCTGTCTAACTAATAAGGGGGATGGGATTAAGTTCCTTATGATCTAGGCTGCCTAGTCCACGCGTTGGTAAAGGGCCTCAGATTCAACTACTCTCGGTGTGTGCTGAATAACCTAAAAGGTAATCTCATTTGGAATACATTTTACATGTATCCCGGTATATCCAGTATATAATCAATTATGAGTTGGATCAAGATAACTATAATATGTAGATGTTCTAGTGGTTCCGCAAATAAGGCCAGGTATCTTTTAGATGCTAAAAAAGATATCCACCAACTTTACTGAAAGGTTCACTAACCTCCTTTCAAGTATGCTTGAGCCTATGGCTTCTTGTGACATCCCAAAAGACCTAGCAGGTGATGAACCCACACTAGACACCACCACTTCACAGCTAATTACTTCTTCCCACCCTATCAAGTTCACCTACCAAAGACGCCTTAATGAACCCTTGTTCAATCTACTCTGAATGAAGAAGTCCCCTCTCTTCAAACCAAAAAGGCTAGAGTGGAACAAAGGGATCCCACTCGGAAAAGGTCCAACCATCCTCCATAATTGACCTTAATATCAGCATTGAGTCTTCTTAGTCTCAACCTGATGAGCCTATTTCCCAAGCTTCAAGCCCTCAGGGTGAATGCCAACATTCCCCTGAGCAGCCAAAAAGGGACAGCCATATCACAGGCTCAATTCCACTAGATGTTGACCAAGGTCCCGGGTCATTAGGCATAACTTCTATATCCTTTACTAACCTATTAACCCAATATGATGAAGATCTCATGTTTCATTAGAGCCATGATTTTGATCTACCACACCACTCTCCAAATCAATTGAGCCCTAAGGAACCTCTAATTTCTATCACATATCAGTTAAGCCAAACTGAGGTGAGTCCTATAGATATGGAGACAACTCATGTAGACTCAGCAGCCACTACTGAGAGTGTCTCATTGACCACTAAGGACAGTGGTAACATAAGTATGACTGAGTCTATGGAAACATTGTCGATTGATATCTCTGAAAGGGAAATCAGTATGCAAGGGAAACCAGGGTGCTAAGAAACCACATCTGGTGATGAAGATGAACATACTAGGTATGTTATCTTATCTCCCCATGGTTCTTCAAAAGAAGATGAGAGAAGTATGCAACTCACCATTCAAGACCTGCTTTCTAAAGTCTCAAACCTTGAATTCAAGGATATAACTTTAGAGGATAGGTCTGCAACTCAGCTACTTGAGATTGAAAATCTCAAGGCCAAACTAGCTGAGACATAGATTGAGAAGTCTGTTAGGCATGTACCTATTCAAGTCTATTTAAGTTCTTTCTCTAGCTCATCTACTCCTCAAGATGATGCTGCCAAAAAAAGGGAAAATATATAGATTCTAAGTCATGAGGAACCTACCTTGGCATCTCAAAATCATATTCACTCTATCCTACACAACAATACTCAACAACCATCTTCCCTTAGCCACCTCCCATATCAATTCAAGTTGACCCTAGGATTTTTATTGATCTTCATAGATTCTTAACCAGTATCTCATAAGCTCCTTACTTGAACAACCCTCACCTGATGTTGCCATAGCCTACATTGGAGCTGAAGAGCTTTAAATGTTGAGTGCACCACCTACCACAGAGAAGGATGTTCGTCAACCTAAGATCCCTATTATACCTGAGATTGACTTTGAAGGAGAAATAAGGACTGATGGCCCAGTAACTGACTCATTTGGGACAAGTTATGCCATTCTAATCTTTTCTTAAGTAGAAATTCAAGCTGCAGAAGGGATCATTGAACTATCATCTTTCTCTGATGATATGTTTATCATAGAGGCTATTCTTGATCTAGCCTCTGAGGTAAACAGTGAGGACTTCCTCAAAATCCCTCTCTCTCTAATACCACAAGCTCAACCCTACTCTCCCCAACCTGAATCATCCAAGCCAGAATCTCCAAAGGCTAAATCTTCCTCAGATCCCAAAGGAAAAGGAAATAACTACTGAATAGATTCTTGAAGAAGAAAGGTTGAAGAAGTTGAAAAGGAAAGGTTGACTCAACATTGGGAAATTGTTGGCTATAATCAGCAAGGTAGCAACAGGAGAAGAGTGAAGGTGATAGACAGGCTCATTAATATCGGAGTGGATAATGAATAAATGCTCCTACTCCCACTTGATGAGCTTGTGAAGCTGGAGAAGGAAACCCTGTTGCAAAAGGAGAAAGAGGAAGTAGCAAGGTTGGCCGAAGAAAAGGAAAAGAGAATAAGGCAAGAAGAGGCAGAGCAAAGGCAGAGTTTGGAGAGGATAGCCTTCTTATGCTCAAGGGGCTATTCTTAGGAGGAGTTGAATCCTCATGAAAATGAGATGATCTTGTTTCTTTTTAACAAAGAACAAGATCAGATCAATAAGAAGAGGAAGAAAGCTGCCAGATAGAAGTTGAAAGAAAGGAAGAGAAAGGAGGAGGCCTGCGGTTACCAAGAAGGTGGGAGACAAAGCCTGGATGAAGGTTTATCTCAGGGCCCATGGCTTCACAGGAAGCAAGTAGGTCCTATGTCTGAGAAGACCCTACAACGACATGTCAATGACACGAAGGCTGACATTCTCTTACGAAGAAGGAAGGAGTTATATCAAGCTCAAGGTGTATAGAGGATGATACTAAACCAACACCCAAACCACAACTAACAAGATCTGAACTTACACCTCTTCCCTTCCCTATCAAAACTGAACCCACTACTGAACCTTACACCCCTAAACCTACACCATCAGCCTTAACTACACCCTCATCCATTGCCTCTCAACAACCATCACCACTACTCATCCTAAAACCCAAAACACAACCTAAAACCCAACCATTACCCAAGCCATCCTCTAAACCATCTAAGCCTAAGACCTTAGAGGAATCCAACGAGTTCAAAAGGAAGCTCATTAACTGCACAACCCTGAGCAACATCTCTTATAAGAAGAGTCCATAAGATTGAGATATATTGATGGCTCTTCATGTTCCCTCATAAGAGATGCATTCCTAGATCTGCCCTGGGGAACACTAAACCAAGCTCTTCAACTCTCAGCAACAAACTCAGACTCCCTCAAGGAAGAAGAGAAGAAGCTAAGGAAAAGATTAGTGACTTTACTAGACACCAGGAAAGGGGACAAACTACCAAACCTGCCCCTCTCTGCTACACTGAGTAAAAGATAGTAGATAACAAGTGGGCAAAACAAACTAACCTCAAACTATACAAGTGTGAGGTATATATACTAAGAAAGATAAACACTTAGAATAAATCACTTTACATCTATTCTAGGTTCAGGATAATACATTTACAACATAAACAGACAATCATGCATGATTGATGTTGGTCTCTCAACACAAGATTTACCTCATAAACTCACTAAGCCTCACTTAGTTAATGAAGCAGAATCTCTAAGTTGACAATATATAATAAGTTAATGAACACACGAATGGTTTTCAAGATACTTGTATATATTACTTCTCAACTCAGTATTAAAGACTCTTACAAGCATTGTTTGATGAGTTACCATGAGAAACTATATATATTACTACCTATAGCTAGTTCTACTTGGATGACCAGCTAGAATTTACAACTAGACAAATACTACATTGCTAGAAGTAAGGCATCTAAGATAAAATACTATCCTAGATTAAGTAGTCATAGCAGCTCAATGACTTACCTTTTGTCACCAACTAAAGGTGGTAATTGTACTAATTGATAAAGGTGAAGAGTGGAATAAAGTGTGGTCGATTACATAGGCATGGGAAAGCGTCATGCAGTATATCAGAGTTGGCAGCGGACGTCAGACAACCCATACTTTTGTCCACTAGTTCATAGTTGGTTCTTCCGAAGGTAAATGGCTTCGGGAGAATAAGTTCTTCTGAGGCCATTTATACTTCAGAAAAATCAACTTCTTCCGAGTCTTCTGCAAGTCTTCATGACTTCATTCTTTGGAATACTTTGCCTTGGATCTTCTAAGTGTGAATACTTCAGAAGAAGAACTACTTTAGTCTTTAGAAGACTCGGTTATTCCTTCAGAAGTTCTTCATGTACTTCAAAAGGAAAACTACTTAGTCTCGGACGACTTAGTTTTCCTTTGGAAGGTCTTCATACTTTAAGCTTTGAAAGATCTTCAACTTTCCTTTGGAAGAGTTGCTTTAGGTTTCGAAGACTTTTTCAATTGTACTTCAAAATTCTTTTAAGTGTTGTTTTGGTTGTACCAGCCTCATATGATCCGACAAACTCCCCCTAGGATGATATTACAAAAACTTCACTCCCTTCTACTCCTTAAGGTCTTCATACTAGGGAGAGTAAATATTTGTCTCTCTCCTTATTCTTCCCTGATATGGTGGTGAGGAGCTTGTACAGATCATTCATGGACAACAAATCAAGTCTGTTGCTCTAAATGACGTGCATTCTGTGTTGTGTCCCTCTGAAGAGAGTTAGTTTGATAGGAATTGTAGTCATATTCCTATCTAACTATAAGATCAGAAGTTAGGCATTCAACCATCATTAGGAAGGATTTTCCTTTTGTGGTTGCACCTTCTTCTTTATCCTTTGCTCCCTTCTTTAACTCTTCTTTAGTTTTGGCATTCTTTGTCAGTTCAGCCAGATGAAGACTGCTCAGATGATTTCTGATATTAGCAGCAACTTGAGAGTTGGAGGGATCGAAGAATGGTTTCTCTGCTAACTCAGCAATGTCAAATCTACTGGAGAGTAGCAGAGATGTAGTATTGATCATGTTTACTTAACCATTCTCCCTTTCCATAGTAAAGCTGTGAGAAGGTTCATCGAACCTCCACTGGACAATTCTCCTTCTAGGATTGAGGGGTTCTG
Source organism: Flaveria linearis (assembly GCA_024085815.1). Taxonomy (NCBI): domain Eukaryota; kingdom Viridiplantae; phylum Streptophyta; class Magnoliopsida; order Asterales; family Asteraceae; genus Flaveria; species Flaveria linearis. The sequence goes on along the minus strand of CM044013.1, from coordinate 58,598,231 downwards.
TTGGCAGCTTATCCCCTTTATTAGTATCCAATTGAGTCACCAGTATCCTTCTTATCTTATTCCATTCTTCCTTCAGAGTGTCTGAATTAGTTACAAGATATTGGAGAGCTTGGTCCAGTATTCCCCTGGGTACATCGGGAATGCATGTCTTATGAGGGAACTGGAAGAGCCATTAATGTAACTCAACTTAACTGACTCTTCCTCATAAGAAATGTCACTCAAGGTTATGCAGTTTATTAGCTTTCTCTTGATCTCCTTGAATTCTTCTAAGTTTAAGGGCTTAGAAGGTTCAGAAGATGGTTTGGTTAGTGATTAGGTTTTGGGTTATGTTTTGGATTTTAGGATAGGTAGCAGTGGTGGTTATTGGGAAGCAGTGGGTGAAGGTGTGGGTATGGCTGATGGTATGGGTTCAGGAGTGTAAGGCTCAGTGGTTGGTTCAGTTTTGATGGGAAGGGAAAAGGTGTGGGCATAGGTTATGGTGTGGGTGCTTGTTTGGGTTGTTGGAATTGGTTTTGGTGCTGGTTTGGGTGTCATCTTCTGAACACTTGGTACCTGAGGTACCTCCTGCCTTCTTCCTAAGTGAATGTCAACCTTGATAATGCTGACATCTTATTGTAGGGTCTTCTCTGATATGGGACCCACTTGTTTGTCTATGAAGCCATGGGCTTTGAGATAGGTATTCATCCATTCTCTATCTCCCATCATTTTTGCAGCTGCACGTTGTGCCTCTTCCTCTTTCATGTTCTTCTCCACTTACTTTTCCCAGGTAGTCCTCTTCCTTTACTTATTGATTTGATCTTTCTCTTTGAAGAAAAGAAACAAGATCGTATCCTTATCATGAGGTTCTAGCTCCTTTTGAAAATAGCCTTTAGAGCAGAAAAAGGCTATTCTCTCCAATCTCTCCCTTTCCATAGCTTCCACTTTCTCTTTCCTTTTCTCCTCCTCTATGGCAAACATTGTTGCTTCTTCCTTTTCTTTTTGCAGCAATGTTGCCTTCCGTAATATCAAAGCTCATCAAGTGAAGTATAAATATTTTTTCATTATCTACTCCTAGGATAATAAGCATGTCTATCACCTCCACTCTCTTTTTGTTGTTGATACTTTATTGGGTAGCTGCTACTGCTTTACTGCTTGCAGCCAACAGCTTCCAGTATCAATCTTCTTTTCTTTTAGCTTCCCTAACCTTTTTTCTTCTAGAAGCTCCTTAGCAGTGAGCTTCCTCTTCCCCTTAGGATTAGAGGAAGATTTCTCTTTGGAGACTCAGGCTTAGAGGGTTCAGGTTGGGGAGAGTGGGGTTGAACCTATAGTGGTTGAGATAGAGGAGTTGTAAGGAAGTCCATGCTGTTTACCTCAGAGGCTAGATCAAGAATAGCCTCTGTAATGAATAGAACATCTAACAAGGAGGACAGTTCCATAATTCCTTCAGTAGGTTAAATTTCTATTTTAGAAGAAACTTGAACTGCACTACCTGTCCCTCTTAAACTAGTTGATTGGCCACGAGTCTATATATCCCTTCGAAGTAAATCTCTGGTTCAATAGAGACCTTAGGTTGACTAACTTCCTCTTTAAATCTCTTCATCTCTAAACTAGGCAACGACTACATCAGGGGAGGGTTGTTGAAGGGAGGAGCTTATCAGAAATTTGGTTAGAAACTTGTTAAGGTCAATAAGAATCCTTGGGTCCACTTGAATGGTGATGGGAGCTGGTTGAGGAAATATGGTTGCTGGTTGTTGTTGTGTGGAGTAAAAGAAGATATGCCATCAAGGAAAGTAATTGTGATGGCAAGGATAGGTTCCTCATGTCTTTGTTTCTGTACATTCTCCCCCTTTTGGTAGCATCATCTTGAGAAGCAGATGAGCTAGAGGAAGAACTTAAAGAAACCCAAGTATGTACATACCTAACAAACTTCTCACTCTATATCTCTACTAGTTTAGCCTTGAGATTTTCAATCTTAAGTTGCTGAGTGGCAGACCTATCCTTTAAAGTCCTAACCTTGAATTCAAGATTTGAGACTTTAGAAAGTAGGTAGTTAATGGTAAGTTGCATACAACCCTCATAATCCTTTATAAAATAATTAGAAGATGATATAACATACCTAGTATGTTCATTATCACCACCAGATGTGGTTTCTTGCGCCTTGGATACCTTCCATACTGATGTCTCTTTCAGAGTCATCAATACACAAGGTTGCCGCATATTCAGTCCCACTTATGTTACCACTATCCTGCGAGGCTAATGAGACACTCTCAGTACTAGCAATTGAATCTACATGAGTCACCTCCACTCCGGTTGCACTCACCTTAGTTTGGGATAGCCTATGTGAGCTAGATATCAGGGTTCCTTAGGGCTCGGTTGATCTGGGGAGTGGTGTGATAGATCAACGTCATTGCCCTGAAGAAACATGATATCCTTATTAGTTCAGGTTAGTAGGTCAAGAAAAAATATAGAGGTTATTTCTAATGACCCAAGACCCTGGTCTGCACCTAATGGTTCCTCTGCAATAGCAGTTGAACTAGTGATGTGGTTGTCACTTATTGGCTGCTCAAGGGAGTGTTAGGACTCACCCTGAGGGCTTATGCCTTAGTAATAGGCTCATCAGGTTGAGACTAAGGAGACTCAACACGGATATTGAGGTCTATTATGGAGGATGGTTGGACCTCTGGCTGAGTGCGAGCCCTTTGTTCCACTCTAGCATTTTTGGTTTGAACAGAGAGGACTTGTTCAATTAGAGTAGATTGAACAAGGGTTCGTTTGGGTCGTCTCTTGTATGTGATTTTGATTGGGTGGGAAGAAGTGATTGGTTGTGTAGTGGTGGTGTCTGGTGTGGGTTCATCACCTGCTAGGTTTACAGGAATGTTACCAGAAGCCATTGGCTCAAGCATACATGGAAAGAGATTAGTGAACCTTCCAGTAAAGTTAATGGATACCTTCTTTAGTATTTTGAAGATACCTGGCCTCATTTGAGAAGCCACTAGAACATTTGCACATTCTAGTTTATCCTGATCCGACTCAAAGTTGATTATGTGCTGAATAAACCTGGGATACATATAGAATGTATTCCTGGTGATGTCCTCTTAGGTTGTTCAGCATAAATCTTGAGTAACTGAATCTCAGGCCTTTCACTAACCCATGGACTAGGCAACCCAGATAGTATGGGATTTGATCCCAACCCCCTGATTTGTTGGATAAGCTATAAAGAACCATATGTAACATGAACTTGCAGTTGTAAGAAAAGTTGAACTTGTAAACTGTAGACTTGCTTACATCTCCATCATATCCCATTTGGGTGTAAGTGTCCTCCAAATCAGACTTGGGGAACTCAGTGGGGGCTCCTTAATCATGGAGTTTCAGGTGTTCCCTGATGGTGGTCTCACTTATACTAATCTGTTATCCGCAGATTCTTGACTTGATAACCCTTTCATCGTTAAGCATGTCATTTTGACCATTGGCCCAGAATTCGGCCATGTGGTTTGAATAGATAGTGGGGTTAACAGTAAGAGCAGTCGACTATGCGGATTGTGTTAGAAATTGGATGATGGGGGTAAAATCGACATCCTTTAAAGAGTCAAGGATGGCAACCTGATTGTGTTGGGGATTCAAAGCCATTATTGTGAAAGTACTGTTGGATTAAAGGAATTTAGAGTGAGTGAAGAGGATAGTGGAAATTTAGGGCTTTTACAGTGGTAAAGATTTCAAAGAAAGAGTCAGAAGTATTTAAATGGTGGATAAAAAGCCAAACAGATAAGGTGAATGGACAGTTTAGGTTCCGATTTGACAGAGGCGATAAGATAACCATTTAAATATTTTGACAATCTTGTAAAATCTTATCTTTTACAAAGTTAAAGATTTCCATGACATAGTAAAGTTCTTCCGAGAGTATTGTCTTCCGAAGCCACTATTACTTCCGAAGCAAACTATGTCTTAAAGACAAACTTTACTTCCGAGAGTAAAGTGTTCTTTTGAGAAATGAAGTTATAACTTTTGGAAGGGAAATTTGATCTATTATAAAGTTTTTCTTCCGAGGCTAAAAACTCTTCGGAAGATAATACTAATGCTGAGGAATTTGCCTTCGGAAGATAGATAAAGATCTCTTCTGAGGGTAAATTTCTCTTTAGAAGAATTAATACTTAGAAAATTTGAAGAAAAACTTTTATAATAGGGCTTAGATTGTATAAAGACAATATAGACAAAACATATTTTAAAAGGATTTTGAAAGAGATTGACTAGTCAATGTTAATCATCCCAATAGCCTTAATCTAATACTTAAATCTTTGTTCATCAAAGGCTTTGGTGAAAAAATTAACATATTGTTTATTTGAATCAACTTTGACTAGTTTGATAAGATTTTCTCATTATTATCTTGAATGAAATGATAGCTAATGTCAATATGCTTTGTCTTAAAGTGCTTGACTGGATTTTGTATGATAGAAACCTCACTCTTGTTATCTATATGGATAGGAGTCTCCCTAAAGTTGAAACCTTAGTCTAACATTTGTTTATAAATCCATAACAGTTGAGCACAACAGCTTGCAGCAGCAATGTATTCAGCTTTAGCAGTTGATGTAGAGACGCATGATTGTTTCTTGCATTGCCAGGAGATGATCCTTCCACCAAGAAATTGACATCCTCTTGATGTGTTTCTTGTTAATGTTGCAGCCTCCATATTCACTATCAGGGTAACCATAAAGTTTGAAGTCCTTGTTCTTAGGATACCAAAGACCTAGTTTGGGAGCTCCTTTAAGGTATCTAAGAATTCCTTTGACAGTAATTAGGTGAGATACCTTGGGAGTAGCCTGATATCTTGCACAGATGCAGTTTGCAAACATGATATCAGGTCTACTTGCAGTGAGATACATCAGAGACCCAATAATAGCCTGTACTAATGTTGATCAGTATCTTCCCTTTACGAATCAGAACAATGACTATGATTTATTTATATAGTGTCTTGGCTGGTTTACAATCTTTCATCTTAAATCTTTCTAAAATACCATTCACATACTTAGATTGATGATGAAGAACCCTTCTTCCATCTGCTTCACTTGAATTCTAAGGAAAAAATCCATCTTTCCCATGGAACTCATCTCAATTTCTTTCTCAAGATGCTTTCAAACTCTTTACATATTTCGTCATTTAAGGAACCAAATATGATGTCATCAACATAGACTTATACAAAGCACATATCATTCCCAGCTTCTTTATGAACAATGTCTACCTATGGTGCCTCTTTTGTAGACATTCTTCAAAAGAAATTGAGATAGTGTCTCATACCACACCTGGTGCCTTGTGTAGCCCATAAAGAGCTTTGTCTATTGCACACATAGTTGGTGTGGTGTGGATCTTCAAATCCAGGTGGCTGGCATACACAGACTTCTCTATCGATATCCCCATACAGAAATGCACATTCGACATCAAGTTGGTGGACTGTGAAGTTATTTGATGTTGTAAAGCAACGAAGATTCGCACAGTCTTAAGTCTTGCAACAGGTGCAAAGACATCAGTGTAATCTATGCCTTCCTTTTATGTGTTTCCTTGAACTAGAAGTCTAGCTTGGTTCTTGATGATCAAACCTATGTTGTCTCTTTTAATTCTGAACACCTATTTAGTGCGAATGGGGACTTGGCTAGGTGGTAATGGACATAAGATCCGTACCTTTTGCCTCTTGAGTTGAAGCAATTCCTCTTGTATTGATTCAATCCAATTATTGTCCTTGAGGGCTTATTCCACCTTATTTGGTTATATTTGAGGGAGAAAGCATGAGTACAAGCAGACATACCCTTTGTGAGTTTGTCTTCTAGTTCTCACACCTTCTGAGAGACCCCCAATGATGTTCTCAGCTGGATGAGTGTTGTGTATCCTGAGCCTAGGAATCACATTTAGTTGCATAGATAGATCCAAGTTTGAAAATTTTTCTCAGGATTTTGAAAATTATTACCAGCTAATGTCTCATACTCATTAAATGAGGACAGATTGAATGAATGTGTGACAACAGCTATGGTATTTTGCTGTGAATCAACATCAAAAGTTGCATGTTCCTCTAGATCACTGTCTTTATCAGCTTGTTGTTGAGTGTTAGAGTTGTCACTTGTATGAGTATTGAGGCTCATTTGCTGACAACTTGTTGAAGCTCCATTATTTCCTGAGACGTTCAATCTTTCAGGACTTCCAGTAATGAGAATTTGATCTTCATATTTCTTGGAGAAATTGGTATAGGTCTGGTAACTCAAACAATTGATCATCATAAGATCATTTTGAGTTTTTATTCCACTAAAACATTCATAGAAGATGGTTTAGAATAGTTTGAAACAATTCTAAATCAAATATATGGTCAAGACCATTTCCATTAACCCAAGGAGTGTGCTCATTTACAATAATGTTGGATGATTCCTCAAATTGTTTATTTTTGATGTTATACACTCTATAAGCTATAGAGCTTGAGGAAACCCAACAAAGATAGCATCATCTGATTTTTCAGCAAATTTTGCTAAATTGTCCTATATGTTAAGTATGGTGCACGCTGCCAAAGGAACTTAGAAAGCCAATGAACGTGGCCTCTTGTTCTATAGCTCATAAGGGTTTTTCTCCATGGGGCTTACAATAAGAACCCTGTTCTGCACATAGCATCCACTGCTAACTACGTCTGCCTAGAAAGTTAGAGAAAGCTTTGAATCAGCTAACATAGTTGTTGCAGCCTTAATAAGTGTTATGTTCCTCCTTCAGCAACACGATTTTGTTAAGGAGTTCTAGGAGCACTATATTTCTGGTAATCCTTTTTGAGTTACAGAATGAGTCAAGAACTTGATTCTTAACTTAGTCCCTTGATCACTTCTGATTGTTTTTACCTTCTGGTCATTTGATTTTCAATTTTAAGAATGAAAGATTTTAACATTTCAGCAGTTTCATCTTTAATTCTTAAAAATAATACCTATGTAATCTTATAAAATTATCAACTATTATAAGGCAATATGATTTCCTTCCAATGCTCATTATACTTGTGAGACCAAATAGATCCATGTACAATAAGTGTAATGGAGTGGTGATGGAGTTAACCTCTTTGGATTTGTGGGATACCTTGTGTTGCTTCATTTTTAGACAAGCAACACAGTTGTCTTTATAGAAAAACTCCTTTTTAGGCATACCATAAACCAAGTTATTTTTAACCAGTTTATTCATAGTCTTAAATTAACAAGACACATTATTTATGCCAAAGAGTTAACTAAAGCATGATACTTCACCAAATAGGGAAGCATATTCATTAAAAGCTTGTACATATCCCCTCTCTTAGGAGATCTAAGAAGCACCAGTTCCTTAGGAATTGTCATCCTGGGTTTGAGGATGATGCAATCATGTTCTGTGAAAAGCATTTAATGCTTTTGATTACAGAACTGAGAAACACTCAAGAGATTGTGTTCAAGCTTGTCAACTTTAAACTTACCATTGGATACACTACCTCTACTAGAATGTATCCTCTGGCTTCACTGCGCTAAACTAAATAGGACCTCTATCAAAATGTTTAAATTATTATAGGAGAGATATGTTCCTTGTCATGTGCCTGGAGCATTCACTGTACATAATCCATACATTTCCATTCTCATCATGTGGATGTCCCTGCACATATGGTGAAATGATTAGTTACTATTGGAAACCCAAGCCTCGTTGGTCTTGGGCTCTTCCAATGATGGCATAATTGAAGCAAAATGTGTGCATGGGGTTCAACTATAGTTAGTACAGAAGAGGTTTGGGCTGCAGCATCCTATCTGATCTTTCATTCTATCCTATGGTTAATCATTGTTGGGTTAGAACATAAAATCATAGTTTAACCTCTTAAACTTTCTGAAAAGATGACCATATTAATGTATAAAACAAACCCAAGAACAAAGAATCATTTATGTGATTAGCAAGCTATGAACATATGTAAAACTACATAAAATCACAGCTACATAGAGCTGTTTTAATACCTTTCTGCAGCAGCTAAACTCGACAGAAAAGGTTGTTAGATGCTCAAGAACTCGGCCAAGGCTCCAAGGAAGGAACCCTCAAGCTAGTATACCCCAAGCCCTTGCAAGAACACCTTCTTGTTAGGAAGACACCAAATGAAGCCCAGAAACCCTCTTTGCTGCTGCTGTTCGTAACTTTCAGGAGAAAAAAGAGAGGATTTTGCTTATGTTGCATGTATGAATTAGTGAGAATGAGAGCTGATTATAGACTAGTTAGTGGAGGAGACAACATGCATGTGATTGTTCTTTCCTTAAGCCAAGACAGTGGAGTGACAAGCATGCTTGTCTTGTCTTCCACTTAAAGGAATCAAGGCATCTTTCACACATGCATGTGTGTGATGTGTTGGACGGTTTTGAGGCTGAAAATTGGGGTGTGTTTAAGTTTAATTTTCTATTAAAATTAAGCATTAACACAGACACATGTATTATCTAGTCTTGTAACTACCTTATATAATTAACCATTTAATTGTATAAGTAGTATACTCTCATTATTATTGGTGTTTACAACTAATTTAAATAACACTTCAAATAATATTATTGAACAAAATTCCTAATAATTGTTCCATCTCATATGCAACTTATTTAGAAAACCCATTTTTTTTCTAATTTGGTGTAAATATTTAATTGCATGATCATATCATCAATTAAATATTAATTGGTGTTTGCTAAGCTTGTTATTGGGTATAACCCGACTTGGATCATAACGTACTAACCATATCAATATTTTATGTGTCTTGGGCATATAGAATTCTACATAATCAATGTAGATGAGCCTCAAGAGGCTTGAGCAGCATGACTTGCTTTCGAGCTTCTTTGTTCTCGGAAGAGTTGTCACGACCTTTTCTTCCGAAGTAGTCTTCTTCTCGGAAGATTTCAAGGATTTCTTTTATTCCTTTGTTTGTTATTGGTTGTCTTTCGAAACTATTTTCCTTTTAGAAAATGAGTTTCTTCCAAGGCAACTTGGATTCGGAAACAAGCTTTCCTTCTTCAACAGTTGAACCATATGGTAAGGTCCAAATGTAAAACCTTCCTTGACTCCTTCTTTCTTAACATTGTTTGTATAATGTGTGCTAGAAAGATTGTACTAACATCTTTAGCCATGTGGTTATGCAGACCACAGATTATGCACTCAATGTTAACTTTGATGGAGCATGAGGATTATGTTTCTTGCATTTCTTCTCCTTCTTCTATAGCTTTCCCCTTAACTAATGATCCTTCAGCTGGATAGGAATGTTGGTATTACAATCCTTTCCTGAATCAGAGTTTCCAACCACTTGTAATCCAAGTGAGATAAATACACCTTTTTGTTTTGGGTGTATTTTCACCCTAGCTCAGCCACCTTCTCGGTAATTTTCTTGCTGCTCTGATTTTATTCTTTCTATATTTGGTGGTTAGGGGTTGATCATTAGTGGTGGGGATGAGTTTTTCTACCGTATCCTTTCCTGTGGTGGTCACCATTGTTGTATCATTACACACATTGGGTAGTGGGTTAGCAGTTGAAACCTCTTGCTCGTTAGTACCACATATTGGCTATCTATCAGACACATGAGAGTGTCTGGAGAAATATCATTAGTTCCCAACCCACTTTTGTTTTGATAACACACCTTTGAGTGGAAGGATGATGCAAGGATGGTGTTGAAGTTATGCTCTTGAATAGCATACTTCTTTGCTTTAGCCTCAGCTATTACTAGGTAGGCATTAGCCTCATTCAACTTGGATATAAATCTTTATTTGAGCCATGTAGTTTGAATGTTCTGTCTTAAAGAGATATAGTTTTCTCTACCTCTTCAATTTTGAATTTATAGTCAGATTCTGCTCTCTTAAAGTTATATTTTAATATTTTTAAGGACTCAATATCAGATTTCAATGTTGTAAACCAGATACAGTTTAACCTTAGCAATATAGATAGGGTATAAAGATGTTTATATACCTTGGTATCTTCAGTTCCAGCCCTGATAGCTTGAGCAGGAGTGACATCTTGCACCATAATGCTCCAATCAACTTCTTGACTAACAGTGTGTAATTGTCGTTTAGTTTTGTTTGGCAGCAGCAGCTTTTGGGTTAGCAGGATTTTAGGAGACTTGAGTTGCTCCATGATTAGATCTAGGAGCCTTCATTCCCTTTCAAAATGACCAAGTTGGTTGCATTTGTAGCACTTGGCTTTGATTTATTGATCCTATTTGCTATTGGTTGGGTTCTGAGGGAATTACCTTCCAGTTCTCTTAAAGAACTTCTTTGCCCTGTAGGTTAAAAAGCCATCTGTTCGACAATGTCCGTGGTTTTAATATCATCTAGGCTAAAACAATCAAGATCATCAAAACAGAATCGAAAATCTCTAGAGTGCTCATTTTCTAAAATAAAAGCACAACTATCCTGGAAAGGATTTTGTTGAGCTTGTTGAAACCTGGGTGTCTTGGGAATATGATGTAAGGCCTAGAGGAGTATGATGCATGTTGGGTGTAGTTCAAGTATATCTAGGGCTGGGGAGTTCTTGATCCTTTAGCAACATGTAGAGCATTGCTGACAGGAAGGTTTGAGCTTCTGTTCACCTGATGGTCTTTTTAAGTCGCCATCTCCATACAGTATCCATTAGGATTCTATATAGTTCAGTAATGGTGAGAGTGTTTAGATTCTCAGTTCTCCTGATAAAGACACAATAGAAAGTCCATTCATGAGGAAGTGCACTCATGAATTTTCTTACTATGTCTCTCTTTCCAAGAGTCACTCCTATAGACTAAAGAGATGCAATTAAGTTCATGTACCAGAAGTATTGTTGGCTCAAGGTCTAACTAATAATATAAGTGAAGTTTTCAAACTTCTGCTTTGGTATATCTTTCTTGGACTCTTTTGATTCAAGGAATATGAGTACATCAATATCAAAGCATCAAAGAGTTCTTTGGCTAACTTGCATTGTTCAAAGCTACCATTATAGAGTTTGGTATTGTTGTAAGAAGCACAGTCATGGCTTTGTAGTCGATGTTGTGAGTAGTCTCTATATCTTTCTCAATCATGGCACCATTACTAGTTGGAGATGCCACCTTTGGATTGTAAGAACCATGAGTGACTAATCTCCACATTCAGCTATCTTGATACTTGATGAAGCCTCAATACGTTGACACTAGGCTCTAAAGTTATCAGGAGTGATAATAAGGGCCTTAGTCATGGTTCCAATCTTAGTCTCAGAAAATTTATGGTTGAGAGCCATTTAAGTGAAGTGAGTAAGTGTGAAGAACAAGGATGATTTGGGATGGTTAGATCTCACAATCTAGAGCCTAAAAAGCTTTGATACCATTGCAAGATCGGTGTTGATCTTTCAACACAAGATTTACCTCATAAACTCACTAACTCTCTCTCAGTTGATGAAGTAGAATCTCTAACTAAGTTGACAATAATATAATTTTAGACCCTGAAAGGATCATACATGCTAATTCAAGTGGTGGTTGATGGTTGTTCTGTTGGCAAAATCCCACAAGTTCAAGAAGAAATGCGGGTGAAGATCAGAAGGCTGTGTTCGCTATCCGCATTTATATATGCGGATTACCAAAGAACAAATGCTGACAAGTATTTGTTCTTCTGCATGTACAAATGCGGACAGAGAGAACAAATAAGGACAGACAGAACAAATGCGGATGAGCATTTGTTCTTTCGTATTAACTAATGTGGATACATAAAGAAATGCAAATAAGTGTTTGTTCATCCGCATTTGTCAATGTCATGACACAAACACTAATGCTAAAGACAAACAAGAAATGATGATGAAGCCCAGGCATCCGTATTAGTTAATACGGATGTTCAACAACAAATGCTAAAGAAGACTTTTATACTTAGACTAGTATTTTGATGTATTTATTAGGGTAGCTTAGTCTTTTTCTAATGGCTTTATGCCAGCCTATAAATAGGACAGAATATCCATCAAATATAAGTTTTTCATTTTGTAAGATACTAGTACTCAAGTTACGAGGTTCTGAGGTTGTCAAATCACTGTTGTGAAAACCTAGCACCATCTGTAACTTATTTGTTTACCAATTAATAAACAAAGCATTTATGAGTATATTATCAGCATTCATTGTTCTTTGATTTTGTATTTTCACTACATAATCATTGACTCAATAATCATATTCGATCCTTGTTGACATCACATCAACAGAAAATCTCATTCTCGGACCCAGTGAATTGGTATCAGAGCTTTGGCTCTCGGATTCATCCTAACATCTGCTCAGATCTTGGTTGAAGATCGATGATCTGGTGATTGTGTTGCTTATTAATAAGTCTTAGTTGTTAATGAGTATACGGCTGAATATATCAAAAAACTTCATCTTCTTTCACTGATCTACAACTAGAACCAACTGAAACTCATCAATTAACTTTAGATCTGTGAATGAAACCAACAAAAAGTATATAAAATCAACAAAAACAGAATCAAAATATAAGCACGGCTGTTCAAGAAAACCTACTGACTTCTAGTGTTCATAGAACTCATACAATATACTAAAATCGTGGACTGTTTGAACCTTTGGACATAAAATCAATCTAAACCATACTCAAACTTTCTAAAATCAGTTTATTAACCATGGATTCTATTAACTTTGCTAAACTTGGTCATGCTTCTAAACGTCCAATGCTTAAACACAAATCTGAGTTTAAGCAATGGAAAATCAGGTTTAGGAACTATATTATAGGTGCAGATCTAGATTATTGGATATCAATATGCAAAGGGCCTTACATTCCAGTGTCATTGAATGCTAACCAAGCTACATAATGCAAGACAATCAGAATCCCTATTGAGGATCCAAATCTTAATCTAGATGATGATGATTACAAGAAGATAAAGATTGATCTTAGGCCTACTCCATTATAACTCAGGCTTTAAATATGGATTTCCTTAAACGATTGAAAAAAATACAGCACGGCAAAATGTGTATGGGATGCACTACAGATTATGTGTGAAGGAAGCAGTGAGGTGACTGAGATTAACAAAGACAAGCTAATTAATCAATTTGTAACCTTTCATCACACTAAAGGAGAATATATTTCAAAACAACTTCATAGATTTGTCCAACTAGTAAATGATCTAAAGATAATGAGGTTCACCTACAAGGAAAAAGAGATGAACAAGAAAATGCTTCACAGTCTACCTGAGAGCTGGAAGTAGAATACGACTATGCTGAAAAATACACTTGATTTGCAGAGCACAAGCTTAGACATCATGATAGCCAAAATTGAAGCTCTTGAGTTGGATGAAAGAAGCAGAAACTTGAGGGGACCTTAAGTTATTGAGGCATACAAATTTCCATCAGAACTCATTCTGTGGAAAATGTCTACCTTACTGAAGAGGATGATTTTCTATTCTCTAGAGATCAATGCAGAACCACTGGATTCATTACATCATCTCAATAACATAAGCAATCATCCCCTAATCCATCCATCTCCACACCCACTAGCTTGCCTCTTGATTAGAAGTCTTAACATAATAGGCAACTTACAATGCCTTTCTTGCAACTTTTTAAGGCATACTTTGGAGGAAGACTTACTTCAGCTCACTTAATTCAAGAAGATCTGGAAGAAATTGATCAAGATGATGTTAAAGAAATGGATTTACAATGGCAAATGGCCGTTATTGCTATGAGAGCAAAGAAATTCTTCCGTAAAGGGAAAACGCTAAGCTTGAATGAGAACACTAAGCTTGGTTATGACAAATCCAAGGTGAAGTATTTTAATTGGGCATGACTGGTCACTTCTCAAGGGAATGCAATACACCCCGTAGAAACAATAATAACAACTACAACAACTACAAAGAAGCTCACACAGTTAGCCATTTTCTTAATCAACCTTAACTCCTCAATCAAGTCATCAAAATCAATTTCAGTGTCAGCATCGTCAACCATCACATCAAAGTCAGCATCAACTGACATAGCAACGAACAGCCAATCAACCTCAAATGTCCTTGTCATCAGACAAGAGGATATGTGATGGATTGTATATAGAGGAAGTCAAACCTTAATTTCAAAATCATGCACTCATGGCTCACATTAATAAAATCCCATTTTCCATCCCATCGATGGTAAATCAAATCTCTGTAGTGAAAAATGCATCACAGAATTACAAGGATACAGAGAACATAATCACAAATTGGCTGCTAAAATAAAAGAAGAAAACATGAAATCTGAAATGTTAAGACATGAAATGAAAAGCCTTGAAAATTAAAATCAAGTTATTACTTTTAGACATTGAAAAACTACATGGCGAAAAGTATACTCTTATGGCTGATAATGAGAAGTTAAATGAAGTGTTGACCAAAACCAAAGCTGAGCAATCAGCTACTGAAGTGAAACTTGAAAAGTTTCAATTCTCTTTTGCAAAACTATAAGAGATACTTGACTCACAAAAGGAACCAAATGACATGACTGGAATAGGATATAATTCATGTCCTCTACCATACAATGACAATTACACAGTTATGCCTGAGCCCCTTACTTTATCTAAATCAATTCAACCTAAATCTACTGAAGCTAAGACATTAGTTTCATAAACAACCAATCCTCAAAATAACCCAAATGTTTATATTGAAACAAATAAGGATAAAATCAGATTAGGTCATCCAATTAAGATTAAGGAATGCTCAGACAAACATGTAAATGTTAAGAGACAAAAGAGTCCAGTCAAAGCCATTATCCTTTTATGAAATTCATTCCATAAAGATTCAAAGTTATTGGAAATGATGAAGTACCTTTGAAAACCACTGCTGCTGAAAGAGGTCTGATGGTGAGATTAAATCTCCAAACAATTCAAGCAAATCAAACAAGGTTTAAATGAAACCTAAAGGCAAAACCTCAGCATCTCTATCATTTAAAGCAAAATCACCAAAGAATCAATCACCAATAAAAATTGAACTGATCTCACCTCACAAGTCAAACAAAGAAAGGTTTTGATATTTTCAACAAAGAATGTTGATATTTGAGTTAGAGGTGTAGAGGCTCAAAAGAAGCAAAGACATCCTTAAAACAAGAGACACAGTAGAGTTGTGAAACAATCCACTGATAACAAAAAGGATGAACTTGCGTCTTCAATCAAAACAAACAAGAGTTAAAGTTAAAATCAGATAAGCATCATCAAGCTTCATCATCCAAACAAAGATCAAACGGATATGCTATGACAACATGACATGTTGAATCATAACACACCAGATGAGTGTTATTTCAGTCAATATTTCTCAATCTGTGACATGAACAATCATTCAAACAAAAATTGTTATTTTAACAAGTATTTTTTTGTATGTGATATGACAAATCACAATACATCTGATTGCTTCTTTAATCAGAAAGGTTCCTCAAAACAAGCCCATTTCACCAATTACAACTGTTAAAGTCAAAGCTAGAAGTCCACTGCATAATAGACAATCAAGAATCTTAAATTCTGATGATGACTTCTATGACAATTAGGAGTCAAAGAGTGTCAAATAAAAGTTAAATAAAAATATGAAACAATCACTCAGTGTTTTTCCAAGATCTAAAACAAAAGTGATTTCTGAATATCAAAAACGTGCACAATTTATATTTAGAAATAGGGATCAAAGGTTTGATGACTCTTCTGACACTTTAGTTGATATTAAGAAAAGAAAAAGAAGAGACCCCATACAAATTAATCATGCATCAACCTTAATGTCTCAACCTAAGGAATACCAAGAAGTTACAGTCTTAAATAGAATCAGGAAACCCAAGACCATTATGGCTTGGTTTCCATATTCTAATTAATTTCTTTTGCTTGTAGGGTCATACAGGTCCAACAGCCTATGGTATGTGGACTGTGGATGCTCCCGACACATGACAGGAGATCGTTCCCTCCTTCATGACTTCAAGCACATTCAATGAATAAGTGTATCATTTGGTGGAAATTCACAAGGTGGCAAAATTACTGGTGAAGGATCTGTGACGAATGGATCACTAAGCTTTGATAGAGTAACCTACAATCAACTTAATCTTCCAGAATAGTAGATAGAAGAGATAATTTTTTCCCATGATTCCTCCTACGTCTGCTGATCACAGATGAAGATGTTCCTTTACAAGTGATCCTGTTAGACAAGCACCACAAAACCAGAGCATTTCAACTGAGGCTGGTCCAAGTTTAATACCAAATGATAGGATCAAATGTATCAATCTGTAATGATTTATGTATACAATTCAAAGAAACACAAAAATTGTAATCAAATCAACACATATATCAACAAAATTCATAATTTCATTGATATAGCAAAGACAATTACAAGAGTAAGAAAGCAGTTCATACAATCTTCTATTCTACTCTAGTCTAAGCTATTTATACTATCCATAACTAGAGACTATCTATTTACAATTCAGTCCCTATACGATGACAAAATTGTAAAAGACCACTAAGACTAAATGTTAATCTTTCCAGAGTACTAACAATACTCCCCTAAGATTGACATTATCTTCGGTCTTCAAATCTTCTCTTTGCCTTTATCTTCTCTTGTCTTTGCTTCTGAATCTTATCTTCTCTTTGACTTTTGCTATCCATCTTCTCTTTATCTTCTGTCTTCTATCTTCATATATCAAAGAAATCTTCTGGTTCTTCTTTGATCTTGAATATTGGCTTCTTTCTTGTACATCTCTAGCTCCTTCAGTCCATGCTCAATTGATGACTTGAATTTGCTATCAAGAATAGCTTGTTCAGGTTTAATTCATTTGTCTTTATCTCCATATGCTTCATTCTTTCCAAAGTATCCTTGACCAAGCATGCAATGTCAATATTATCACACAACTCAATAGGACGTTTGCTTTCTTTGCAATACACCTCCAGTGCTCCTTTCCTTGAAATTCTCATAAACTCATGTCATTAATGTCTCTCTTTACAATATTTGCATAAGCAAGAGCTTTCCGCAATGAAATTCATTGCATAGCACACATTCATTACATTATCATTGACAATAAAATACTTCTTATCATTCTCAGCAATCTCAGGAGTCACCTTCTCAAATCTTTGAACAGCAAGAAAAGAGATATAATTGGATGCAACAGTTTGAGCTCAAAAACTCCAAATAAAGTAATCATATCTACATCCAATTCTCAAGATTTCATACCAATTTTAGTTCAAAAGTCTCAGAATTGTAAACCATCTCAAGATAGGTTTTGTTCTTTGAGTACCTTCTATCACTTTCAACCCGGGTTGGTAACTTTATGGAAATAATGATCACAAAATTCCAACATGAAATGTTCTCATCTTTCTTCCTTCCTTGATATTTGTTTTGCTTCTTCAACTCAGTAAAGTAAGCCTTGTCTTCTTGTTCACATCTTGTCTAAAGAAACCACATAGCTCGACTCATACCTCTATGAAGTAATTCAACAATATTTTCCCATGTTTAGCATTAGATGGGTTAATCAGAGGTAATTTGTCTAACTCCTTCAGATCTTGCACTGGAAGCTTATTATACTTGTGTAAAAGTGATAGACATCACCACAGCATTCACTCTTTTAATCAAAAAAACATCAAATATCTCATCGTACTTCCATGCAATGATTTTAACTTGGTTAGTGAAATCAGGAGCAATCATAGCATTCAACAGTTCAGCTACTGACTGTCCTTTTTTGCAATATGTTTCTAACCATATCTACTGTACTTCTTGAGTTATCAAATAAATGCTTTGCTCAGGAGTGGCTTTATATGCTTCTTTCTCAGTACCAGCAAACACTCATCATCAGCTCTTGTCTTCTATCATAGTTGTTGTAATTCCTTGCCATAGATTGAATTTCTTTTGGTTTCAACACTCCTTGTTCTTTTTGTAATCTCCAGATATTAGGATTATCTGTGTCAAGAATAATCATCTTATTAGCAAGCTTTTCAGTTTCCTGAAAACTTCTGACAAGATTCCTCAATGAGGTGGACTGGAGTCTTTTAAGACTTCCATGGGTAATTTCTAGCTTGTAACCATGACCTCAATGCTAGCACACTCATATCTTCAGGATCAGGGTGATGTAACTTAGACGTTGGTAAATCATCAACATTGATTACCTCTTGAGCTCTAACCCATTCTCCATGTTCTATTACTATCTCATTTGGATCAATTGGTGCTACAGACTCAGCTGTGACACACTTCTCATATTCATCCATTGATCTGAGACACTGTTAATCCATCCAAATATCCTCACCAGATAATTATATCTGTCTTCAAAGTCAATAGGAATTTCATCTTGATCTTGAGGTTGTTCAATAGGACAGGAAAGTTCTTTCAAAGTTTGTTTCATCATATCATCATCATTCAAAACTTCATCATACCAATCTCCTCAAATTCATCTTCTATATCATCTAAGCTCCAATCTTTTCTTGAGACACTTTCTCTTGAACTTTTGAATTTCATCATCAATCTTTCTTCTTCCTCTTACTTCTTTCTTCTAATTTCTTCTTCAACTCTTTGAATTTTGGAGGAAGATTCAGGTAAAAATGAATCATCAACTTCATCAATCTTTCTTTTACCTTATCTATCACTTTAGGAGCTCATCTACCATTTGAGGAGCTTCAACATTTACTCTCAGATACTATTACAATATCTGTAGAGTTTGGCTTTTAAGGCTCTTGTTTCTTGCTTAGTTCTTCTTTTTTTTTCTCATTCTCCTCAGTTACTCTCTTGAATCTCTCTTCTAAAAGATCATATCTTGAATCATAATAATCAAAGTTTTATGACATCATCTTTATCCTTTGCATAACTCACAAGCTTTTCATTCTTGTTTTTTAGATCTTCTTTGAGCTTTTTATTTACATCTTTCAGCAAACTCAATTCTTTTTCATACTCAAGTTTCCTTCTTGCAACTTATCAGTTTGACTTTAAGATCAGCAATTACTTTCTCTTTAGATACATTTTCTTCTTAGAACATTCAAATCATCTAAATCAACTATCTCCTCTGTTTTTACAGACACATCATGTGTTGCACTTACAGGCATTTCTTGAGTTTGAATGGATGGTGTGTTCTCAAACATTGGTTACACATAAAGCATCCATAGAATCATACTCAAGTTTTGATTTTATACATCAGCCACATGCTCAACCCTCTTCATTCTGAATGTTTATCTCAACTTCAACATGTTCCAATCAAGTCTATCTCCTCCAACTCCATAGACATGAAGATCAGATATTCCTCATTGATGATCATTTGTAGAAATCTAGGGTACATACAGTATTTGTTCCTTACCTTTCTCCAGATTGAATATGAATCCCTTCAAGATCCATCTAGCCATATTAATCTTCTGCTTGTTGCAATGGCTATAATCGGAGATGCAATGTCCACTGGGATTGAATTCCACCCAACACTTCTCTTGGACATATATGTTGAAAGATATAGCATAGAAGCTTCCAAAGGTTATACACACGAGCTCTGAAAAACTGTTCTTTGGGAAATGATCAGGATGACCCATTTTCATAAATGTCTCTCTACATTCATTAAATATAAGCTCGGCGTGATCTTCTTGATCATTGTGACCCAGTCTCAAAGCAAACCTTATGGACTCTTCTGATACTTCTATCATACGTTCACTGGTCATAATCCTCTCAACACTTTCCTTCCTTCATTATTAACTTCAACTTCAGCAGTGCTCCAGAACTTCCTGATTAGTCTGTTCATATACATATTGTCCTTAGAAGAAATCTAATCATCCCTCCTATGATATGGCATCTTAGACATCTTCATTGAGCAAAGCAGCAACATTATGCTTAGGCTCAAACTTCAAATCAGCCATCTACACAAGTTTAAAGCAATGATATTAGTAAAATGTGAATTTTAAAGCAAAAGATTGAATATGAGTTTGAACAGTGATGATGTAAGATATATAACTAATGTGTTTAATGAATTGACTTATAACTCAACTTGTAATATTAATTATGTTAAGTGTAAAACATCCTGTGTTTTATAAAATTTTATTTATCAAGTTGAATTTTATTAAAAATTAACACATTGATTATTTTATCTTTATCAATTTTATTGAACATTTAAATCCTTTCGAAATGAGTTTATTAATTGTTTTTATTTTTCATTAGTTTATTTAAAAAAATGTTAATCTGTTCATCTTCTTCTTCATGTTCATCTTCAAGTTCACTGTTCATCGATTAACAGTAAACAGACCTTCAATCAAAGTTCATTTCAATCCATGTTTAATATCAATAAGCTTGAAATCATATGATAATCAACATTCAATGATTAATTTATGAGATTGTTTTCGATTTATATGCTCAAATATGAGACTTGACAATCTTAGGGTTCGAGCGCCTGAATATGACGAACGCCCATCACAAAATCATCATTTAATCACAAAATAGATTGATGTCGACCATAAACTTATGTTCACATCTCATAAACACTATCAATAATGATGTTAAAAGCTGAAATGATTTGAATCGATGAAAGGGGTTAACCGAGAGTTCAAGGGTTCAGGGGAGAGTTTAAGTGAGTTTTGAAGTGCGAATGAAATGAAAGTTACACAAGTGTTCTATTTATAATAACTGATGTTTTTAGGCGTATGAGCACTGTTTGTGCGTAGATGACCTAAATTTCACTAAGTTATTAGGGGCATTAGCACTGTTTTGTGCGTATGAGATCAGACGCATGAGTACTATTCAGGAGCATAAGCACTGTTTAGGCCTTTTGCACTGTTCAGACATGAAGTTTCTGACACGCCTAACACTTATGAATATCACTTGACATTCAAACCCTGAGAAGTCTGAACACTGTGTAGCGCATGAGCACATGAAACGCCCAACACTTGGTTTAAATTTCAGACTCATGACAATTGTTTAGGTGCATGGTTTTATGTAAAACGCCCAACACTGTTAAAATTTCTGAAATTTCTTCATGCTCCTATTCAGGCGTAGGCCACTGTTTAGGCACATGAGATGACTTTCAATGAGACTTACACTTGTGATTTTTTCAAATCCTTCACCTGCACACTGTTTAAACACATTAGTGATTTCATACTAATATTTAAACATTTTTTCGAATATTTTTTACTTTTTCCCCAAATTTACATTTTAGACCCTCAAAATTGAACTTTTACACTTTGACCCCTAAAGAGTTAACTTTTGTTCATTTCAATTATTAATCTTTTGTATAACTTTTGAAATTAATTTCCCGTCATTTTAGACTCTAAATTTAACCAACTTTAGACTCACAAAATATTTTGCATGAAGCTTTTCCAAATTTGAAGTGCTTCAGGTTCATGTTTTATGAAAAACAAAACCACATGCTTAGTTGATTAGCTTCATCCTTTCCATCCAAACATTCCACTTTGATTTTCTTTTGAATCTTCTTACTTTTTACTCCCCCTAAAATTTAAGTTTTACAAACTAGAAGTTTCTAAAAAGCATAAGAAGATCACACAAATCATGTTAATAAGCCTTCATATACACACAAACATGCATAAAAGTAAAATGAAGTAATAGAAAACTAACGACACATGTGAATCAAAGTCTACAGTGAGATCTATAATATAAGTCCAGCACATTGAACAATAATAAATTATGAACAGTCAATGACACTGATTAAATCCTGATCAAGTGTGTTCCAGGTCCAGATACTGCAACAAAGGAGACACATAATCTAAGGACAGATACAAAGTGTTTTTGGTAAACTGCAGCACACTTACTTTTTCATTCTTGGATTGATTAGGTTTATTTTAATATGACATGACATGTCTCACACAAAGACTTAGAGAGAACAACTATCATCAAGAGATACAAGAAAGTACAACTTCTCACTTGAGTACCCGACATATATTCATAAGAGTTCATGTTTATAATTTAATTGAGAATTATCAGGATACCATTTGATAATCTCTTAACCACTCATGATGAATAGGTTGCGCATTGGCATCTTTGACATCAGGAGAAAATCCAGGTCTATATTCCTACAATAGAGGATATCTTATCACTTCAGGTCTATGATGACTCATAATAGATAAGAGAGTTGATGCCTTAACATAGCTCATGGTTAATCATATCACCACCAGTGTGAGTGTTGTACTTTACAAGCATACTATCCGATTAGCTAATGCTACTCATCAGTACTAAGATGAATACACATACATGCATAGAGGATTTACTTCAATCACAAAATTTACTTGTTCAGTCTAATTGCATGACCTTACCAACACATCTGATCTGATCATGTCAGACTTTATTGATATGAAGTATGCAACTGAACCAACTGATGTACTATCATCTCTCACATATTGTAGATTTGATTCAATCCCTAAGAATGTAAACTAATACTAAAGTAGTATTCTTTTCTATTTTTGCATTTTCTTTTTCATACACTGCACACATGCACACGATATATACACAAAGGCAATTAACATTGACAGTTGATCATGAAAAATTTCTGTTTAGGTAATGGAGGGCTTGTATCATTTTCATTCAATCAAAGTTCAAATATGGTTGATTAAACTAATTGACTCGACTAAATATATTCAACCTGCCTGGTAAGAAGGCTTTGGTGATAAGTCAGCCACTATTTTTCAGTTGCAATTTGAATAAAATTATTAACCTTTTTCAGAGTTATCTCTAAGAAATGATATCGAATTTCAATATTTTGGTTTGGAATGTTGGACAGGATTACTGTTATAAACATAGCAGCTGTGTTATCAATATAAATTAGTGTTTTCAAAATTGAACCCGTAATCCAATAGTTGATTTTGCAACCATAGGATTACATCCCGCTAAAGCAGCAATGTACTCAGCTTATGTTGTAGACACAGAGACGTTGGTTTGTTTCTTACATTGCCACGAGACTAATCGGGGACCCAGAAATTAACACCCACCCGTTGTCGATTTTCTATCTTGACAACAACCACCGTAATCACTGTCTGTATGTCCATGTAACTCAAAATTCCCTTCATAAGGGTATCATAACCCTAATGCTGGTTTACCTTTGAGATACCTAAATATGCGTTTGACAGCAATTAGATGTGATTCCTTCGGTTCATTGATACCTGGCACAGACACAAACCACATACATAATATCTGGACGCGATGCAGTAAGATACATCAACAAGCCAATCATTGATCTGTATAGCGTTTGGTCGATAGATTTTCCTTTCGGATTAGGTTTAATCTTTGTGTTAACATCTGCATGAGTTCTGATAGACTGACAGTCTTGCAACTTGAACTTTTTCAAGAGTTTGTCGACAAACTTCTCTTGATTTATGAAGATTCCATCTTCTGTTTGCTTGACCTGTAGTCCGAGAAAGAAGTTAATCTCTCCCATAGAACATCTGGAATCGAGACTTCATAATATCCTTGAATTCTTTGGAAAACTTGGAGCTTGTAGATCCGAATTATGTCATCAACATACACTGTACACATAAGAGATCATCATCATCCGTTTTATAAATAAAGATGGATCGATTTTCCCTCTTGTGTATCCATTCTAGATTAAGTGTTGTGACAACATTTCATACCAAATCCTTGGTGCTTGATGTAGTCCATATAATGCCTTACTCAGCTTATACACTCGATGTGGAAACAGCATCCTCAAAGCCTGGGGTTGCTTCACAAACACATCGTCAGTTATAGGACCATATAGAAATGCACCTTTGACATCCATTTGATACACAAACTTCATGAATGAAGCATATGCCAGGAAAACTCAAATGGATTCAAGTCTTGCCACTGGAGCAAACACCTCATCATAATATATTCCTTCCTCTTACGTGTATCTTGTGCAATGAGTCTCGCTTTATTCCGTATTACGACACCACGATCATCAGTCTTGTTTCTAAACAACCATTTCGTGCCTATCGCATTTTCACCTTCAGGTAAATCCACTAAATTCCACACTTCTTGTTTGCGGAATTGAAGAAGTTCTTCTTGCATTGCTTCAATCCAACCATTGTCCTTTAATGCCTCGATGATGTTTTTAGGAACAATCTGTGAAAGAAAAAAGGAGTATAAGCAAACATTTGCTTGTTCAGATTTACTGTAGTTCTTTCATTCAGAGGACCAATAATCTGGGATGTTGGATGGTTCCTGTGGATACGAGATGTCGGTATCTCAGTTCCTTGAACATTAACATCCAGATTGGTTTGGTTCAGCTTGGAGAGCTGAGGCAACAAGGTAGAAGAATATGGAGTGAAATTTGGAGCTTGAGTCGGTGAATTGATAAAGTAATCAAGATTTCTATGATCAATTGCATCTCCAGAGATAGAAGATGTGCCAGACTCAGGTTGTCCAATTTCTATACCATCATTAGGAATAGGTTGTGATCCTTCTTGATCTAACGAGACGAATGATCTGAAGCTGAAGTGGCATGATCATTGTCATTGAATTGTATCGTTGAATCCTTGACAAATGAGAAGAATGGATAATCTGGGCGTGAATCATCTGTATCATCAGAATCAAAATCGTCACTGAAAGATCCAAGGTCTCCTCTAGTGTTCTTCTTAACTGTAGAATCATCAGATTGATTAAACAAGTTAGATTGAAATGAGTTTGACAAAGAATCTAAATTAAACAACCATGCAGGACCATTTAAATCTGATGGAAAAGAGTTTTCCAGAAATTTAACGTTGAATGTTTCATTAATAGTATTTGTCCTGGAGTTATAAACTCGATAGGCTTTGGAAACAGATAAATATCCAACGAAAAACCCTTTGTCAGCATTTTCTTCAAATTTCCTAAATGATCACTTGAGTTAAGAATTATAACTGGACAACCAAATGATTTTAAAAAATTTATGTTTGGGTTTCCTGTCAAACATTAACTCATATGGAGTTTTCTTTTTATCTTTCACAAGTAAGATTCTATTCTGAAAAAAACAGGCTGTGGATATTGCTTCGTCCCAGAAAGTGATAGGAATTTTGGCATCAGCTAACATGGACCGGGCAGCTTCAATTAGTGTTCGGTTCTTCCTTTCAGCAACTCCATTTTGTTGTGGAGTTCTGGGAGCACTAAACTGATGAACTATCCCTTTTTCTGCACAAAACAAATCAATGTTAGCATTTTTAAATTTCATTCCATTATCATTTCTTATTATCTTCACTTTATGCTCTAGTTGATTTTCGACTTTATTAATAAATTCTTTTAAAAGTTCTACAGTTTCAAATTTAGCATGTAGAAAGAAAACCTAAGAAAATCTTGTATAGTCATCTATGATAACTAAACAGTATGATTTTCGACCAATACTCCTAACATTAGTTGGTCCAAAAAGGTCCATATGTAACATCTGGAGTGGCTTGGTGTTTGAGTTTATCAGCTTGGACTTATAAGACGCTCGATGTTGCTTTCTCTTTAAGACATGCTGAGCAGTGATCAGTTGTTGAAAACTTCTTGGAAGGAAGTCCAATGACATGATTTCCTGCTACAAGCTTGTTCATGTTTTTGAAGTTTGAATGTCCAAGTCGTCTATGCCATAACTGACTTTCATCATTTGATGCTTTAGCAATCAGGCAAGTTGATTCTGTTGCAGTATCCACTTGAGACATATCTAGTTTATATATGTCTCTGTCCCGTGTAGCTTTAACTATGACCCAATCATTGCTAATCTGAAAATCTGGTTTCAAAACATAACATTGAGAATCATCAAAAAGAATAGAATAATATTTGTCATAAATTTGGGATACACTTAATAGATTAAAGTTCAACTGTGAACAGTAGTTGACTTTATCAAAACTAATAATCCCATTTGACACTGTTCCCTCTCCTGTTATCTTTCCACCTGAATCACCTTCAAAAGCAACGTGTGTTCCATCTTTTAACTTAAAATCTTGCGACAAGGCTTGATTGCCCGTCATATGTCGGCTACACCCACTGTCAACATACCATGTGTTTATTGGTCTCCGCGGGCATACCTACATTCAAAAACATTTTAAGATGAGTTAGTAACCCAAGCCGATATGGTCTTGGGCTTTCCAAACTTATCAACAATTGTAAACTGTTTAAAATGAAGTTTGTTTACATCAGGTTTCTTTTGATATTTAGCATTATCAAATCCTCTTTGAGAAATGTGTTGATTATCTCTTTGTTGTTTTGATTTCAAAGCATTATATCTGTTTTCAAGATCATCATCAAGAAATCTTGAACCATTATATGAAGCATTTAAGAATGTTTCATTTTTCATTCTCACAGATCGTGGAATAAACTTCCCTTGATTGTATTGTTGTGATTTGACAAAATATTGATTATCAAATCAGAATTGTTTCTTTTGAAAGATCTTAAACCCAAGGAAGGTTGTTGTTGTTGTGAATATTTAAACCCAATATTATGATTTCTTTTAAATTATGAGTTTACAAATCCTTGATTACTAAAATCCTTCCTTGATGAGTTCTTTCTAAAGTAGCAATCCTTTATATTATGATTTCATCACACAATGCACAGTATTTGTTAAAGTAGCAATCAGCAGTTGTATGATTTGTCATATCACATATATGGCAATACTTGTTAAAATAACATTCTAAAATGTCATGATTATACATATCACAGGTATCACAATATTTTTTAGAGTGATTAAACAACATTTTGTTAACCCTTGAAGTGGAAGAAACATTTGATTCTTGTTTAAATTTAGAGTTAGGTAGATTAATTTATTGTTTCCTTGGTGAAATTTAGGTCATTTGATTCTTAGGATTTGTCTTTTGGACTTGATCACAATTCTTTGACTCCTTAGATACAAATCTTTTATGCACAGCGGAAGTCTTAGGACCTGAACTTGTTTTCAGATCAGAGTTAGATTTGATCTTAGATTTAGATGTCATTTCTGTGATTGTGTTCATGTCAAAAGTTCCTGCTGACACAAACTTCACTGGTTTAATTTGAATATTTTTCTTTGACTGATTGATTAAATCAATTTTCTTAGCTTTAGCAGCCTTTCTTCTTCTTCGATTTCTTAATCTTGATGATGTTTTGTTGCTTTGAATTTTAATTGAATCTTGAGAAGATTCTTTTTGAAAATCTTTGTTTTCATTCAATTCATTTGAACTTGAATCATCATAAAAAGTATTATCTGATTTAAGCTCTTCACATTTTCCTTTCATTTTGTTATTGTCAGCAGTAGATTTTCAATCTTTTGTTCATTTTGTTCAATAACACTTTCACATTTTCGTACAAACAGCTTTTTATGCATTTGTTGAGGTTCATAAGATTTGACTTTAATTGGATGCCCATTCTTTATCTTTTCTAAGTCTGTTTCATAAATTTCAACGTTTATCTTTTTGAAGTTCTTTTGATCTTGATATTCTTTAAGTTTAGCTTTATTTTCTGGTGAATGATCATGAGTATTAAAATTCTCAGGTAAGGTGTTTGAGATTGATTCAGGTATAGGTTCATATGTAAAACCTAATCCTGTTTTATCTTTATCCTTTCTTCCATTGACCAGTTGCTCAACAATTTTCTTTGAGCTTTTAACTTTGACCAAATCAATTTGAGTTGCTGCATGTGCCAATTTTTCTTGTTCAAGAGTTTTGGTCATCTCTTCAAGTTGTTTCTTAACTAGTTCAAGTTCTTTAAGTGTTTTGTTCCAAGAAGCTTGAAGAGATATGGTCTTGTCATCAGCAATCTTATGATCTGTTTTTAGCTTGTTGTGCTTTAATTCCACTTGTTTGAGTTTATCACATATTTTGAAGGAGTATGTTCTATAATGTTCAACCTGTTCAAAACATGCTTTAGTGCATATTTTCTCTCTTACTTCCACTGGTATTTCTGGATATGATTAGAAGATTCAGTGTCAGAAGATGAGTTAACAACCTTTGGTTGTTCAGATTGTGCCATTAGAGCAACTTCTTCAGTTCTTTATTTTGGATCTGATTTGTCACTCCAGTCATAATCTTCCTTTTGATCAGATTCACCATCTTTCTTAGGATCCTTATCTTCAGACCAGTCTTCATCATTAAGTTCAGCAACTAGAGCCAGACAAGAAGTGAGATCAACAGTAAACCGTTCTGCATATGCACTCCAATTATAACCATCTTTGATGCTTACAACCAGTGCCTTCTTTGGTTCCTCACTTGTCTTCTCTTCTTTAGGTTCTGGCATAGGTAGGCTTTGATAAGGCTTTTGAAATGTCTTGTTACCCTATTGCTGATATTTCTAACTGTTTGAGCTACCTTGACCATTTCCTCCTTGATTCCTTGGAGCTTTACACTCTCTAGAAAAATGCCCATAGCTGTTACAGTTAAAGCACCTTGATTTTGATTTATCAAACCCAACAGTTTTGTTTGCACTGGGTTTGTAGTTTCTGTTAGCATATGAGTGCTTTTGAGTCCTGTAAGCTATCATGACCATTTGCCAGTTAAGATCCATTTCTTCTACATCATCATGATCCATCTCAAATAGATCTTGTAGAACTAACTCAACTTGAGTCAGATAACTGCCTTGGTAAGCTTGAAGCTTGAAAACTTTCCATGAAAGCTGTAAAGGTAGATTTTGACTCTTCATCCTATAAAAGAATATTAATGACATCTTTTACTTTGCTAGGATTGGCAGAGTTTGAGGATGGAATCTTAGTTTGAGGTTTAGACATTTGAGCTTTAGGAGGAGACTGTGGTTGTGGTTGAGTAGAATAAGCAGGTGTACTAGTGAAGAATCCTGCATCCATAAACAAATCACCTTCATCTTCAGGAGTTGTCTGATCTTTTGCAAGAAATGCATTCTCTACTATATTTGCTGGAGAAGCAACATACTTATATTGTGAAGTTGATGCATGTCTTTCATTGTTTCTTGAACTCTCATCAATCTCTACTGATTCAATCTTTGCAATAAGAAGATCAAGATCCATTGGAAACTTTTTAGTGTGTTTCAACAAAGTGACAGTCTGTTTCCAGGATGATGGTAGTGCATTCAGAAGTATGTTATTTAGATCTTCAAGATCATTCTTGATTCCCAAAGTTGACATTTCTATTGTAAGTTGCACAAATCTGTTCATCATCTGATTAATTGTCTCTCCTGAGATATGCTCAAATAATTCAAGTCGCCATTTCAGTTTCTGTTTTTTAAGATCTTGAATTCCCTTTCCTCCTTCTCAGATAACTTTCAAGGCCTTGTACATTGTATATCTGGTTTGATAATTTTCAAGCCTTGATGGTACTTTCAATGGTAGCCCTTTGCACATGAGAGAATAAGCCTTGATGTCATTTTTCACCTTCTTTAGATCATCTCCATGTAGATTGTCTTCAGGATAAGGTTCTTGTGTATCTCTTATATATACAAAACCTCTATCTGGACCATCAGTAGTCACAGGAATATAAGGTCCTTTTTCAATTGATTTCCCTAGATCAGTGTCTATGGAATTCAAATGATGCTTTAACCTAATAGACCGGTTTTTGAAATCAGCTCTATTTTTAAGTTTAGGAACTCTATTTTCAGAATCTTCTGATTTCACCATTCTTATATTTTTGTTAATTTTTTAAGTTTTTGAATTAAGAAAAGAATTAAAAATATTTTTGGATTTTTCATATTTTTTTATGAAAAATGTCTTAAGTATCAAAGGAGATGCGTCTCAACAGTGATGGAATGCCCCAACAGTTGACAAAAAACGTCTAAGAGATTGCCTTAGAAAAAATTTCCAAAAAGCCCAAGCTGATGCGCCTGAACAGTTGTAATGCGCCCAAACGGTTGTCAAGCGCCTGAGAGAAACTCCCAGTTCTAATGCGCCTCAACAGTGAAGATGCACCTGGATTTTACTTGATTTATAAAACTGCTCAACAGTACCAAAACTCCCAAACAGTGGTAAAACGCCTAGGGTGAAAACGCCTAAATAGTGTTCAAGCGCCTGAACACTTAGGCAAATTTCAGTGATTTTTAACCCTAATGCGCCACATTCATCATGTTCATATGAATATAACGAACTCTGAATTTCTGAAATCCTTCAAATGTTGATGAATTGAACTGAAACTTTCCAATTAGTTCAATATAATGCCGATAATCATTCTTCTAGCATCAATTTCAGTAATTATCAACAAGAATACACTCAATTTCCAGAATTTCAGTTCGTAAACTCATGAACTTTTTTGAACACTTTTTCACTGATTCAATCAATTTTGATGAAATATACTGCGATTTGTGATTCAAATCATGTTTCTGATGATGAAACACAACTTAAATTTACAATGTTTCACTCGAATTGTCAATCAATTACAGATTTCAGTGAATTCTTTTGAAGTTTCTATGTTCGACAGAACTTCAAAAACACCCAACCGAAAGCTTTGATACCATTTGATAGGATCAAATGCATCAATCTGTAATGATTTATGTATACAATTCAAAATAAGAAAACAAAAATAACAAAAATAGTTTCTCTTCAAAATTTTAAATCTTTAAAGTTTTTATCCAATATGGATATGAACTTTAAGGGGAGCAATTAAAATTTTGAACATTATGTACAGTAGTTTCCTTTCTTAAATATATAAAAATCAGAAATATGATTGTGTTGGTGTAGAAGTTATACCTTAATATCTCAGTATTTGCAGACACCTTTAAGCACAAAAGTCCAAGATCAGTCAACACTAGGATACTTGTATCATATCTGGTGTACAATTCAATCCAAGCAAGAATTGACAACCCAAGCAATAGCCAAAACTTAATAAACAACAAATTAACAGACTCATCTTCATAACAGTCAAAAGAAAAAGACACAGCTTCATAAAGATTAAGTATCAAAGCAAAAACAACCAAAACTTCCCACAGCAGAAACATTAAGAATTGACAAGTTCAAAACTTAATGCAGATAAGAGCATTGGTTAATGCGGGTGAAGGTAACCCAACCCAATACGAATAACAGTTTTGATTGATGAAAAACACAGTGAAAGTAATGCGGATAAGTTAACTCTACCACATTAATTTCACAACAAATGCTTACAAGTTTCAAGTATAAAAACTAATACGGATAGTTTTGATCATTCGTATTTGTTTACTCAGCTGCATTTCTCAAATATGGCTAAAATCAATACTAAAAATTGGTTGCGTATTTGTATCATCACAAATTAGAAGTGTGCTCACACTCTTCTGTCATTATGTTTGAAGTTCAAGAAATACGGACAACTTAATTGTTCATCTGCATTTGTTGAAGTAAATATGGGAAGACAAATGTTCTTCAGCATTTGCTACAGTGTACAAATGCTTGATAAGTTAAAACATACGCATTTGCTATAATGTAAAAATGTTTGATAACTTAACTTCCGCATTTGCTACAGTGTTCAAGTGTCTGACAAACTTAAACTTCCGTATTTGCAACAGTAAACAAATGCTGCCTAAGTTTACACTTCCGCATTTGCATAGTATATAAATGCTGCCCAAGTTCACACTTCTGCATTTGCTACAGTAAACAAATGTTGACAAATTGAATCTTTCGTATTTGCTACAATAATCGCCCGCATTTGTTTTAAAACTTGTAGAATTTATAAAAGAAATTAAAATTGACTATTTAAACGGATCAACTGAGTTCATTTAATACTTTTCAAATTGGAGAGACTCTAAAAGTGTGACGAGCGAAAAACTCACTAATGTTCTTCATTCATCATCAAAATTCATCCTTAAAATCATCAACATCATTCTTCTTTCAGTGTTCTTCGAACATCACATTGCCTCTATTTCGATTCTCAACAATCGTAGTATCGAAACAAGGTGATTTTCAGCACTATCTAAGAGTTACCTGTCAAACACATAATGAACTCAGAACCATAACATAAAGCATTATTCACAAAATCATCATCAAACTAAGGATTGATAGATATTTCCAAGTTCAAAGACATAAATGATCATGAGAATTAACATGAACAAGTGATTTTCAAAACCCTAAGATTGTCGTATGAACAGGGGATCAACATACTAAAAATGCCAACTTCAAAACCTAAGTTTGAATGTTAAAATAGACTTTAAACAAAAAATTATCATCAAAATCAAAGAAAAATCACAACAAAACTAGTCATGCATTGTAAAATCAAGTTAGGTCAAAGTTGTATGAAACAGTACCCATCTTCAATTTTGACCAAGTAAAGTCAAAATTTGAAACAGTCAACTCAATTTCACCAGTGTAATTGATGATTATGTGTAAAGTACTAACTTATATGCATCTTGTGTAGAAGCTAATGGTAAATCTCACTTGGAGTAAACTCCATAATGTCAGTGGATTTCTTGACCCTGATGTCCCTAAAGCTGAAGGACTTAAAGATATGATCAGATTTGTATTCATTACTAGAGTTGCTTATGCATTACTGTGAGACCTATCATCTATGGGAAATTCATAAGATCATTTTGGAGTACTGTTGAAGTTACAGAGATTGACTTTATCTGGAAGAATCACCAATGATCACATCCTTTCTATCACTGAACAAACTATGAGACAGTGTCTATAGTTTAGCGATGATGCTGACACTCGTCAACAACTTGAAGATGAGGAGATCATGACTTTCTTTACCAATATTGGGTATGAAGGAGGATATGAAGGAAAACAAATAATCAAAGGGTTGGTGGATTTATAGTGGAGATTCTTGATACATTTATTCCAACATTGTCTATCTAAAAGAAAGACTGGATGGACTGATATCCCTATTACTACATCATCTGCTATATATGCTCTATGCACTACAGGCCATTCAACATGTCTTTATATGTTTTTAATGGTTTGGTGTCTAACATACAAGAAGGAAGAAGACATATGTTCCTTATATATCCAAGATTCCTTCAGTAACTCATCAATGAAGCATTTCCCCCAACTGGTACATGTAGGACCTGTAATGGACATCCCCTATTACAATGCCAAGTCCTATAAGTATAACAAGAAGAGGGATCCAAGGAATTTCTATAGTGGAACCTTTTTTCCATTGCTTCCTTGGATGTTAAAGTAGATCAATCAACAAGAAGGACAAGGAGATATAGCTCCAGCAGATGAGCAAGCTCAAGACGAAAAAGAACAAGCTGCTCATGATCAACAACCTGTTGATGAGCATGAGAAGAAACCCAAGATGAACAAAGGCTTGTGTCACCACATGTTGATATAGGTGGTGATCTTCACATGCGACCTTCTTTTCAAGAAGCTAAAATTGCTTCTCCATTCGGACCATCACCTATTCAGTCTTCACATATGCCTCCAGCTCACTTTTCCCCACCTCATACTTCTCCAACTGCAGTTAAATCTGTAGAGTCTAGTGAATCTACCAACTCTTCAGATGACTCCAAATCATCTCCGGATAAGGATGGTCATACCATGAGAATGTCAGTGAGACAAACCCAATCCGATGTAGGTCCTTCTAAAAGTTATGCATAATTAGGAACCAATAAACCTAATAGGAAGGATGAAATGATCAGTGAGCCATTGCTTAAAGCTGAAAGGATGGAAAAGCTACTGAATAGAAGATCTGGTATTATCCAAGATAGACTTCAAGAGTTGGATGAAAAAGAAGTGCAGATCAAAGAACTCAAAGAAAGACATGATGCTAAAAAGAATAAGAAAGACAAAGAAATAGAAGAACTCAAGGTTGCCCTCAATAAAACTAAAGAAGAGATCAGCGGGCATATTGATACTCTAACTCTACAGACACTTGCAATGGAAGAACAAGAAAGCTTGATTGAAAGCCAATCTGCTATCATTACTGATCCTAGTAGAGAAAATGAGACTTTACTGAAAAGGGTCTCAGAATTGGAAACATTGATTAAGATAAACAAGGAGCCAACTGAATAGCAAGAAACACAAGGTGATCAACTATAAATAGAAAAAACAATCAAGTCTAGCCATGGTTGTCTACTCTAGTGAACCATTTGAAGAAACAACTGAGCAAGACTTTGAGCTTAGAGATCTCATCAAAGAGCTTGACAGCTACACTACTGGAGAATTCATCATTGATGATGAGTTGTGGGAATTTGTAAGGGACCCAAGACCTCCAGTAGAACACATAGTGGTGATTCCTTAATCTCCAGTGCCTTTGGAAAGAGATTTGAGTATGCAGATTGTTCCTGCAATCACCTTTTCTAAAGAACAAAAAGAACTCATCAGAAAATTATATGAAGAAAAAGAAGAAGCTATTGAAAAACAAGCAGAAGAACTAACACTAACAACAGGTGAAACCTCTATGCCATCCTCATCCAGACCTTATGTACACACTTACTCAAGAAAGAGAAAGGAAATGTCTAAGAAGGCTAATGGCAAACGTCCTATAGAGGAAGAGGAGCCTGTGAAGAAGAAGCAAAAAGATGACCTAAGGAGTTTGGCTGCAATAGCTGAATTTCTTAAAGTGCATGAAAGGGCTGAGGTATAATTGAAAGAGATGATTGATATTATTGATTTGGAAGAAGGAGAGATAGAAGGAGGATACCAGGTTGATGAACCCGTGAATAAAGACAGTCCAATGAAGGTGGAATCCTCAGTTGAAGAGATGGTGAAAAAGGCACAAACTGATGATCTAATGATCAATGCCATGTTCCTGATCAACCACGGGTATGATGCTGATGAAGTGTTTGGGATGAATTATGAGTCAATGGTGGAAGAAGTAAGGAAAATGAATCAACTTCTTGATCCCACACATATGACTGATTATGAAAGACAATCCGACAAATCTCCCATAACATTCTCCACTCCACTCATAAGACAGTCTAAAGCTCCTCAAGCTCCATATCCCGAGCGTTATACCATGACTGATAGGAAAATGAAGGACTACCTCTCCAAATAAGGATACATAAGAAGAAGACTTGGGAATATAAAGACAAACTCACTTAGAGCTGCAATCCTTCAAATGATAAATTAAAAGAAAGACAGGATGAAAAAGGTAGAAGAAGAGGTTATAGGAAGAAAACCAAGATGTAAGTTGTCTGCTTAAGATGTCCAGCTCACTACTAAAGACCATGGCACACATCCTCAACAAAATCTTGAATGGTTCATTGAACCCTCTCAATTAAAACTTCAAGAGGGGTTGACCACTTCAGAGATGATACAGGGTATGTCTGCTCTAGAGGGAACGACTGATATAAAGATCATAGCCTGAAAGTTTGACAGTGACTGGAATATGTTCATGATCAAAAGGATCTCCGGGCTGGTGCAATTCTTCATAGAGTACTATGCTCTGGTGAACACCCTGCAGATTCATGATCTAAAGGAATTAGCAGAACTTAAGCTTATCAATCATCATACAACGCACAGGAGATATGAGTTTGAAGAGATTCTAAAGATCTTCAAAAGAAGCAAGAACTTTGACTCATTGAAAGCAATTTGCTTGAGGAAAGACAAAACTTTCCAAAATCCCCTAGACAATAAAAGAA
This sequence comes from Flaveria linearis, assembly GCA_024085815.1. Taxonomy (NCBI): domain Eukaryota; kingdom Viridiplantae; phylum Streptophyta; class Magnoliopsida; order Asterales; family Asteraceae; genus Flaveria; species Flaveria linearis. The sequence goes on along the minus strand of CM044013.1, from coordinate 58,563,005 downwards.
AAGCAAAGAGTACTGAAGAGTTGGTATTTCCTGAAGTGAACGTAAACCAACTGAATCATTCAAGAGAAAGATGGTGGCTGGCACTCACACTTCCACACCAATCTCAAATGTTTATTATGATGAAAAGGCTTATGAGATGGTAATTGAAAGGAAGTGGCGAGGAAAAGAGGGGGTTGAAATCCATCTATTTAGTGGATATAAAGTAAGACTTCTTGATGAATCTTATTGTTACTCCAGGATAATAACACTTGAATCAAATCATGAAGAATTAGATCAAAATATGATAATCACAATCAAAACCCCTTTGATCTTCAATTAGATTGCAAATGATATCTTTACAAGTAAATCCCTCAATCAATTAGTCATGCAACCATTAACCAATTCTAATTACAATTAGGCTATTTATAGTCTAGACTAACATTCACTATTTACATTTAGCCCCGTAGACTATTAAACTTTACTAAAACAAGACTAAAACAAGATAAAATATATTTTGTTCACACAAAATATATTTAATACAATAAAGTCTCAAACACAATATATCTTCAATATCTTCACTCGGTTCTTCGTCTCGAACTCGACGTTTGACTTTTCTATTGACTTTGACTGAGATGTTGACTTTTATTGACTTTGACTATGTTGATAATATAGACTATCTTGTACATATCCAACACTTATGTCCATTACATCTTCTCTAGACACTTTAGAGATATCAACAATAAGCATGGAGAGGCTGACATGTATTTCTTTCTGAAGTGCATTAAAATTCTGAAGATGGCATATGACAGGATTAAGCATAATAGAGAGCAGAGAAAGAAGAAGAAGAAGACTCCTTTTAATCTGGGAAGCATTGTAAAGCTTGAAGTAGATGCTGATGGATCTCTCCTGATTTATAGAGATGGGTTATCCACTGTTGGTGTGTGGGAACCTGTATCTCTAAGGAAGATGCCATTGAAGCAGTTCATGCCATGAGACAAATGCAGATTCATGTTCTAAGTAGAGACAGGATGAAAGAGGCCAGATATTTCTCTAACATGATCAAGGCTATCTTGAATCCAGCTCTTCCAGACCCAGGTACAGCTCCACGATTACCAGTCTAAGCACCTGAAGAAGATCCAACAAAATCTTCACAACCTCAACCACCATCAAACCCTTGAAGTACTTAGGCTGTATAATCCTTAGGGGGAGTATTGTTGAACCCTAGAAGGATCATACATGCCAATTCAAGTGGTGGTTGATGGTTGTTTTGTTGGCAAAATCCCACAAGTCCAAGAAGAGCTGCGGGTGAAGATCAAAATGTTGTGTTGGCTATCCGCATTTGTATATGCAGATGACCAAAGAACAAATGCTGACAAGTATTTGTTCTTTCACATGTACTAATGCGGACAGACAGAACAAATGCGGATTAGCATTTGTTCTTCCTTTTTAACTAATACGGATACATAAAGAAATACAGATAAGTGTTTGTTCATCCGTATTTATCAATGCTGATGACCAAACGCTTAATGCTGAAGACAAAACAAAAAATGTTGATGAAGCCCAAGGCATCCGCATTAGTTAATATGGATGTTCAACAACAAATGTTGATAAAGACTTTTGTACTTAGACTAGTATTTTGTTGTATTTATCAAGGTAGTTTAGTCTTTTTGTACAGGCTTTATGTCAGCCTATAAATAGAACAATATCCATCAAATGTAAGTTTTTTGTTTTGTAACATACCTAGTACTCAAGTTACGAGGTTCTGAGGTTGTCATATCACTGTTGTGAAAACCCTAGCACCATCTGTAACTTGTTTGTTCACCAATCAATATACAAAGCATTTATGAGTATATTATCAGCATTTATTGTTCTTTGATTTTCTATTTCCGCTACATAATCATTGACTCAATCATCATATTTGATCCTTGTTGGCATCACATCAATAGAGAATCTTCATCTCGGACCTATTCATATAATAAGTTAATGAACACAAGAATGGTTTTCAAGATACTTGTATATATTACTTCTCAACGTAGTATTACTAGACTCTTACAAGCATTGTTTGATTAGTTACCATGAGAAACTATATATACTACTAATTACAGTCAGTTATACTTGGATGACAAGCTGGAATTAACAACTAGAAAAACACTACATTGCTAGAAGTAAGACATCTAAGATAAGATATTATCGTAAATTAGGTAGTCATGACAGGTCCATGACTTACCTTTTGTCACCAACTAAAGATGGTAACTGTACTAATTGATAAAGGCTAACAGTGGAATAAAGTATGGTTAACTACATGGGTGTGAGAAAGCGCCATGCAGTATATCAGAGTTTGCAGCGGATGTCAGACAACCCATACTTTTGTTTACTAGTTCATAGTTGGTTCTTCTGAAGGTAAATGGCTTTGGAAGAATAAGTTATTTTGAGTCCATTTATAATCCAGAAGAATCAACTTCTTCCGAGTCTTCTACAAGTCTTCATGACTTCATTGTTTGAAAGGCTTTGCCTTGGATCTTCTAAGTGTGAATACTTTGGAAGGAGAACTACATTAGTCTTCGAAAGACTCGGTTATTCCTTTCGAAGTTCTTCATGTACTTCGAAAAGAAAACTACTTAGTCTCGGTCTAACACTCCGAATTTTGTTTAAAAGAAGAGAAAATAAAAAGTATCTTGCAAGAAGGTAAAAGGGACAAAAGTGGAGGGGGCCAAAGTGCACAAAGTACAAAACCTTATTATTTTAAGGATTTAAAGGGTATGGCCGCCCACTTAAAGTTGATCTGCTTTTTGGTCTCGGTTGAAGAAGGAAGAAGAAGAAGAACTCTCGGTTATAGAGAGAGAAAGGAGAAAGAAGCTGCAAAGGTAAGTTTTCTTGAGTATACGTTAGGTTTTAACCGAACCACGAGTGGTTAACCGAATTCTTGGTGTTTTAGAGTTCGTGTTCGAGAATTTGAAGATGATCTTGCTTGTGAAGTGTTTAGTTTGAAGATTTGCTTCAGGTGAGTTTCTAGAACCCCTTTTTACTGATTTTAAAGTGTTTAGGCCTATTATGCATACCAAGTAAACGTTGTTAAAAGAAACAATGGGTTTACAGCTTTATGTTCGAAAATGATGTGTGTATGTATGTTTTAGAGTTTGATTTTGGGCAAGAAATTAATGTTAGAATGTTTTAAGAGCCTTAGTATGTTTGATTTGTGTTTGGGTAGTGTTAGAATGGTAATCGGGTGTTGCTTGTAGCATAGAAGATATTTCAGAATATTCCCATGCGCCTAGGATAACCTCATGCGCCTAAGGGTACTCATGCGCCTAAGTGTCCCCATGCGCCTAAGGTCATGCGCCTAAATAGTTCCCATGCGCCCAAGTTGCTAAAACGACTAAGTGTTGGGTCATGCACCCAAATAGTGCTCATGCGCCCAGAGTTGTTCATGCGCCTAAGTGTTAATGTGCTTGAACAGGCATCATGCGCCTGCATAGTGGTAAAGCGCCCAAATAGGGCTCATGCGTCCAAATAGTGCCTATACGCCCAGACTGTTTTACACCTAGAATTTTTATGCTCATGCTCCTGAAAGGTCCCAAGCGCCCATTTAGGACTTAGGATCTTCTAAGTGGTTTTAAGTGGTAGAGAGTGGAGATACGCCTTGTTATGATGTGATGGCTTATGCTTGATGTGTGCATGGTGATGTGATGAAGATTATGATATGTATGTGTGTGAGTGATATGTTATCTTTCTTCGTTAGAGAGTTTTCAAAACGTACGTATTATGTTTTGTAATGCATTATGTATGACTTTACGTGGTATAATGTATGAATGAATAAATGAATGAACGTAAAGTATTATCTAACGAAGTGGAAGATAATGATAAAGTACGAAACAAACGAATACAATAAAGTACAAAACGAATGAACACATGAGATAACAAATGATGAGTATGGAAGTGACGGATGATGAGATCCGTGTCGCGTACCCCGGTACTATGTCAGTCTTAGGACATGAGTTGGGGGTTTGTTTACAGGCCTCGGCACAGTATTATCTTTTGAGCATAAGTCGGGGAGTATTGCATGAGACAGAATGACATGTGAAGGAGTTGAGGTCTTGTTGCACGCTCCGGTACTGTGTCAGTCTTCGGACATGAGTCGGGGGTTTGATTTCAGGCCCTGGCATAATATCAGTCTTTAGACATGAGTCGGGGTGTTGCATACGAGATGGGATCTTTGTCGCGTATGCCGGTGTTGTGTTAGTCTTCAGACATGAGTCGGGGTTTGTGTACAGGCCCTGGCACAGCATCAGCTTTCGAGCATGAGTCGGGGATATTGTATGAGACAAGATTCGAGTAATGATGAGTAATGAGCGGAGGAATGAATGAATGAACGAACGATGATGAAGAAAATAATAATTATTATTATCAATATGTATGTATGACGTATGACAACTGACGAACGTAAAGTACGGATAGAAAATATGAGAATGAAAGTAAAAGACAGTAAAAAGTATGAATGAAAGTATGAATATGAAAGTAAATAAAAGAATGAAAATGATGAAAGTATGAAAGAATGAAACGAATGAGGAATGCAGAAGGAGTGTATGTATGATGTATGATCACAGATGAATGTAAAGACTAGTTTTTAAAGGAAGTAAAGTATTTTATTATAAAAACTAGAACTCACTCAGCGTCGCTGATTTTTTGTATGCATGATAGTTGGCAGGTATTTTGTTGATGCTGAGTAGTTGCAGGCATGGATGCATAAGCTACTGGGAGTGTTTTGAGGATGGCATCCATATTTTGACATGTCATTGTATTTTAATATGAAAACGATTATTGTAATGTAATGAAATGATATGTTTTTAATTATAAATGAAAGTTTTTAATTCTGCTGCAAAAGTAATATATGTTTTAAAATGTGATTTATGCGATGACGGTCCAGTTTGTAAGCGTCCCGAGAACGGGGCCTTACACTCGGAAGAATTAGTTTTCCTTCGGAAGCTCTTCATACTTCATGCTTCGGAAGATCTTCAACTTCCCATCGGAAGAGTTGCTTTAGCTTCGGAAGGCTTCTTCAATTGTACTTCAAAATTCTTCTAAGTGTTGTTTTGGTTGCACCAGGCACGTATGATCTAACAAATCAGCACTTTAGATATCGACAACTTCAATAGAATGTTGTTCCTAAAACATAGAACATTGCACCCGCTAGTATATTCGGTACAGACAATCTTGTATAGTGTAACAGTCGATCAGCAACTTATCAAGTTGAATTTCGATTTGTAGTCATTTAGCACTTTGCAGATTTCGGGCTTAATTTTTTCATGGTTAAACACCACCCCCCCCCCCACCCCTCCCGATTTTCGATGGTAAAGAACACAAAGAAACCTTCAAAAGTTAATTCGGGACCTTATTTGAAGTTAAAACATAAATATCATATAACAAGCATAATGTCATTGTCTAATAACAAATATGTAAATATTACATTCTCTGTGACAAGGCTATTTCCTAAAAGTAGGTGACCAATTTAACATATAAATATGCTTTAAGTGACGAATCTAATTATTAATTTAATTGTCATTAGAATTAAGCGTAATAACTTTAACATGTTTTAAATATATAGCTAAATGTTATTTCTTTGTTGTCGACACTAATAGCAATTTCTTAACTAGTGAAACCAAAAATATATTATAAAACAACCACCAAAAGAAACATGCCACAATGAAACAATCAATGAGTATGCGCACATATATATGAATGTTTATGATTACAACTGATCACATTTGGTCGGAATAAATGACAATGTCTCCTGCTCAAGATCATGAACCACCATCATGTTCTGCTGTTGTATGTTCCCAAATATCGATATCCCACTCGAACTCCCCATCGCCAAACACACCAACCCACTTCTCGTATCTCCTATCATGTAATTCTCCCCCGGTAGATCCAAACTCGCACCATCAAAATGAAACACCAGCTTCGGGATATCGATCGTAGTCTCTCCGGAACCATCGCCTTCGGGCAACTCGAAACACAGGTCCAAACCAGTGGAATCTGAGCTATCCACATTCAGTTTCATCTGAGAAACAAACTCTTTCTTCAACAGATCGAATGCGGATTCTTCGATGTAGGTGATGGTGGTACCAGAGTCGATGATCATCCCACCAGACCCGTCTGAACCTACCGCGAAATTTGATTTTTTGATTGGCAAATCCACGTTCCCGACTGAAATGCCCACGAGTGAGATGTAATAGAATGATGGGTGTGTTGGGTTTTTGATCAATGGGGTGGTGAAAACTGAATTGTTTGATGTTTGTTTTGCTAAAGATCCCATGAGGAGAGTGCTTGTAGTACTTGATGCATCGTCGTTAATAGAGGTTAAACAATAAGAGAATTTTGATTGTTTGAGCTGTGAAACTAATGATAAAGGCCCTCTTCCTAACCCCACTAAACCACCAGCTTGATTGAACCCACTTCCTTCATTATCATCCCCACAACCGAACCCTACTGACGGAACCACCACCTCATTATCAAACGTAAACGTCTCCGTCGCGAGAATACCTTGCGTCGACGAATAATCTCCATACGAATACATGTACTCACAGCCATCTGATCCACAATCTGAAGTGGGTAAGGCTTTGCATAAGCTATTAGAGCACGAAACTTTGGAAAACGATGAGGATTTCTTCGGATCGAAAACGGGTGTTGGTGAATCAAAGCATTTGGTGCATGGTTTGCATTGAGTCCAGATCAGGTCACTGCCGGTGTCCATGATGGCTGAGAATGATTCGGGTGGTGTTCCGATGGCTAAATTCATCAAGAACTCTCCGTTTCCGGCGTGAACCGGTGATGTTACTTGTGTGGTTGAGTCGACAGATAAGCTAGCCATCTGCATGTTGGCGATGAGTCTTTGTAATCGGTGGTTTCCTCTCTTTACAGCGCGTTGTAGACGCTCAAATTTTGTCAAGTTTTTACCCGAATCGACATGTTTGAGGGCCACTCGGAAGCCTGTTTCGCGGAGATTGGTGGCGTGATCATGGAGGACTCGTCTGGAGGTCGAAAAGGTTGGCGGATAGAAGGCAAGTTGCAGAGAAAAGATGATGAATAAAATGGAAGAAAGTGAGAGAAGTGATGAAGCCATTAGCGGAGTTAGAATTCTGTATGTTGAATCCAACAACTCTTCCAAATTATAGTGTGGGATGGGGGTAGAGACGAAAGAAATAGTTTAAAGAGGAAGAAGTGAAGAGCAAGATATATGGAGAAAAAAGCTGGTGAATATGGTTTGGACTTTGAAGAAGATATATCTTCAAGTCTTAGAAGTAGGTTACTGAACATGGTAACTTATATCAATATATATGTATATGTATGTATGTGTGTGTACATAGTCACGGATGCATATATATGAATGTACGTATTTGTTTATTTATTTTCAGCTTCAATATAAAGTGGATTTTTCCACAAAGGGTGTGAAGTAAGAGGCACTAGTATATTGCTAGTTTTATTAAAATATAATCATAATTATAATTAGTTAAAATCATTGGGTTAGATATGTAAAAAGATGTCCATGAAGAGTGACACTAAAAATAAAGTCTAAGGCATTCACTTCCACACCTCAGGATGAGTCAGAGCATCCTGAGGTGGCTCAAGAAGAGGCTGCTCAACCAAATGTAACGCAACTATAGCCTCTTGCAGCTGGAAACTTATCATGTACTGGACCTTTGTTGCAATTCCAGACAGATAATATGTCATTAGAGATCAAAGACATCAAGATTTCTATTTCTGGCAAGACATGCTTAATCTTTCTCTGCATAATCTCTATGACATGAGAAGGTACTATGAGAGTCTGAGAGATCCTGACCATTTGATAAAGAAAGGAATGGTCTAGATCCTAATGAGGACTGTTAATATCTGAGTTACCTTCTCTGTTTTCGTAGCATCAGCCTAGTGGTAGTTTGTAAGGTTTATACTTAAAGGCTAATGCAACCAAAGCAACCAAAGCAACCAAAGAGCTTTCAGCGTGCATGCATGAAGTGCAGAGTAGAAGTTACTTCAAAAGTTTTTACATATTTCAGAGAAAATATTCTAAGTGTAAAATCTTCCAAAGCAAAGACCAATCATCCGAAGCCATAGATGAAGTCTTCTGAATCTTCAAAGACAAAGTCTTCAGAAGCCAAAAGACTGAAGATAAATTTCTTTCAAATACAGAGAACACATGCTTTCTCTGATCAACTTTTACATAAAGCTAACCAACTTTTCACTACCACTCTGAAGACTCATCAACTTGTATAAGTTGGTGAAAAAGTCCATGCTTTTATAAACAGTAAATTATGGTTTGGGGTCTGTAACTTTCTATTTTATACCTTTTATTTTATTTGTAATATATTAGGATGTGAGCTATGACATATCATAGTCACAAGTCGAAATGCAATTTGCCTTTGGCTGTACTTTGACCATGTTGTCTAGATTAGTGTTTTCAACTGGCTTTCAAAGTATAGTCGGTTGTATGATGTAGTTTAAAGTATCTCAGGTTCTTGAATTTATTTTCATGTTTTATAACACTTATAATAGAACTTGAGAGCAATATTCAGCTATAAAGTTTTATATAAAGGCTGATACAACCAAAGCAACCAAAGGTTTCCTGCATGCATGCAATTAGTACTAAGTACAAGTTGCTTCAAAAGTTTAATACTTAGAATAAGAATTATTCTAAGATAAAATCTTCCAAAACCAAAGTTGCTCTGTAAACTTTATACTCTACACAAAAATTATTCTAACTATAAAATCTTTCAAAGCCAAAGACCAAATGTTTCGAAGCCAAAGATGAAGTCTTCCATAGCTTCAAAGACAAAATCTTTCAAAGCCAAATGAAATGAAGACTGATTTCTTTCAAAGATAAAGAAGAACACGCTTTTCTTTGATGTACTTTCGCATAAAGCTGACCCACTATCCGCTGGTTAACTCCGAAGACTCACAAACTTACATAAGTTGGTGAAAAGGTCCATACTTTTCCAACTGTACATTGAGGTCTTGAGTCTGTAACTACCTACTTTATGTACTTTTATCCTTTTTGTAATATATTAAGATGTGAGCTATGGCATGTCATAATCACTAGTCAAAAGAAAAACTGCCTTTTGACTCTACATGGATTTTGTTGTCTTTTAATGTTCCAACTGACTTTACAAATATAGGCGGTTGTAGGATGTAGTATAAGGTATATCAGGGTCTTGTAATTTATTAGAACTTATGCATTGTAACTCTTGTAAGAATTTGATACAATATTCTTGAAAACCATATATATTGTTCTTGAGTTTTGTCTTATTGTTACTTGTGTTCTTCGTAGCTTGTTCTTAAATCATGTTCCCTATTTGAAGTGTTAAGTGTTCTAACACTCTCCATATTATGAGACTGATTGTATTGACCATCTATTCACCGGTCCTACATATGGTATCAGAGCATTCCAGACTCTTCATTGTAAGGTCTCACCATTTTAAATCTCCTCAGTTCTCACAACATACTTAAAATCTCAAATGGCAGCATTTAAGTCTGATATGAAAACTGGTGTTATGGTAAAGTCCAAACTGATCACTCTAATGATTTTGATACTTGGTGTTTAAGAATGGAAGGCTTACTCAAGTCACAAGATAGCAGGATGTGGGAGTCTGTTACCACAGGACCTTACATTCCATGCACCTCTTCAGCTGCTACTGGAGGTGGCATGATCCCAAAAGAAGTGGCTGACTAATCTAAATAAGATAGAAAAGAATAGATGTAGATCAGAAAGCTATGACTGCCCTTCAAACTATTCATCCAAATGCCATCTACACAGGCTTCAATAAGTGCAAAACTACTAAGTAGCTCTAGGATGCACTGAAGGTGATGTATGAAGGGTCTACTAAAGCCAAAGAAAACAAGAAAACCTTCTGAAGTAGCAGTTTGAGAACTTCACCTTCAAAACAGGTGAAACCGACACAGCAATACTTATAGTATGTTGAGATTATAGACACTCTGGTGGATGTTAGACTGAAACTGGAGAACAAGGATATTGTGAGAAAGTTCATATCCTTAGATAATGGACACACTACTGTGTGGTCATTAAGAGGACTAAAAATCTCAAGGCTCTCACTCTCACTGAGCTGTATGGCATACTCAGTGGTTACCAGATGGAGATGAACATGAAAAATCCATCTGGCAACTCTAGCAATCAATAGAGATCTGCCCTGCATGTGTTTGAAAGGGATTATAAAGAACCACAACACCATTTCATCTCTTACCCTGACAACTCATTAAATGGCCCTTTCATCACCTTTCGTGAGACACCAAGGGAGAGCTACATCCAAGGAAGGCCATTCAAGAGACAAGCTCATCATAAGCCTTTGCGTCTCATGATAAAAGCGCATATAACTTTCTCTTCACCCTTTAAGATTTGGACTGTATCCATGCGAATGATATGGAGTATATGGAGATAGTTCAACAGATGGCTCTTCTCACTTATAGAGCCAAGAAATTTTACAAATGGATAGGAAGAAAATTTCCTAGTAATGTATCCAGTCGAAAGTTTAGGCTGGACAAGAGCAACGTGAAATATTACAACTATAACTAGATGGGACACTTTGCTAGGAAATGCAGGGCACACAGGACAAATGGTGGCCAGGCACAACCCAAGCCAAACTACATTGAGGAGTTCCACACACTAAAAAGTCTAAGAAACAAGTTGCAGTTGCTATGGAAGAAGGAGGCTTTGATTGGAGCTTTCAGGTAGAAGATATTGATGAAGCCAAGGTATTGGAACATCATTGTACCCCTAAGTACATTGCTAAAGTAAACAGATATAGATCATATAACTTAGAGATGAGATCTGATCTTGAGTTCTTGAACTTCTTAAAATCTGATTTCAAAAAAATTGAAAATGATTATAAGTTAAAAATAGAAGACTTAAAGAAAACAATTCAACTCTTAAACATGAGCATACCAACTACGGGACTCAAATCAAAGATCTCATCTCTAAGTTAACTGAGTGCCAGGCTGAGCTGGTGATCAGCAAAGCCAAGGTAGAGAAACATGTTCTTGAAGAAGAGACCTTCAAAAACATATTATCCTCATCCCTGCATTCCAAAGTATGTTATCAAAACAAATAAGGACTACGATCTAGTGAGATAGCTCCTCCACACATCTATTATCTGTAAGATCTCCCATGTATGGAACTAGTTAAGATGAGCTTCCATCCATAGATCCTAGTGATGAAGAGGATGAAGAGGAGATAGTGAAGGATAGATCTGGGAAGAATGAAGAAGATCATCCTAACAAGTGTCACTAATCTCCTGAGGAGAGAAAGAAGCCAGGGATGACAAAGTCCAAGAGAAAGAAATTTATTTGAGTAGCCAAGAGAAGATCAAAGAGAGCTCAAGAGATCAAGGACACCTTCAACTCCAAGCAGAAACAAGTTTTTATCTCTACAGGTTTTGAAGTGGTAAAGATTAAGGATACAATCTTGAACTCTAGTACCAAGAGTTCAAGTTCATGTCCAGCTCATCCCTATGAAGAAATGAAGGCTGATCAGTTGTGTAACACTACTACACAACATGAACCATCCACCTCTAAAGGCAAACTTCACCCTAGGAAGCTTGCTACTATATCTGAAAGGATGAGGATGGAGATGGAAAGTGATCAAACTCAGTTTTACATTCACAAGAAGACCCTCAAAAGAACGCAATTTGACTGCATTATGTGTGGTAGTACTTCTCATCTGGCTAAGGATTGCATCTACAATCTGAAATGTACTATCAATATAACAATGGAGAAAGCTTCTGAAAAGAGCAAGAAAAAGAAAGATTCGGAAGAAATCTGTGTTTCTTTTAAAAGCTCCAAAATGAAAATGAAGACAGGTTAAAATTTTCCTTCGGAAGAAAATTTGGTCTCGGAAGAAAGGAATGCTTCTGAAGCACTGAACCTTGCTGCAATGAAAGCACGATTTCCCAAAGGGTCAGTCTCCAAAACTTCCGAAGTTGTAAAAACTTCTGAAGCTTTGAAGGTCAAGTCTAATCTTTCAAAGATGTAGAAGATAAAGGAAGACCATGTGACTGAGAATTCTTCATTAACAACAGCAAATGATCCCCAAAGTCTCAGTATAAGATCAATTACTATTGCATTGTCTTCAGTTCATTTTGAAGAGCCCAAGACCACTTGTGACATCCGTCATCAAAAGGTCCGTCAATTAACGTCATATTTGTTAGCCTTCTTGAATACTCAACATTAACTCATAATCAAGTTGCCTTAGTTTCAAATTTTGCTTCCCTAGCTATGTGTATTATCACAAGTGTGCATAAAAACATAAACATTAAACACTTAATAAACCTTACCCAATATAGATCTCCCTATTTCACAAATAATTAGGGAGATATTAGTATGTAGACGTTATGCTACTAGCATTATCATTAACATTACCCTTATTATTATTATTATTAGCATAAATACTATATTTATTATCATTATCACAATTACTATTATCATTATTATTAATATTGTTATAATTGTTATTAAAACTATTATTAGTATGCTACTGGTATTATTATTATTATCATTAACATAAATAAATTACTAATGAGAATACCATTCTAAAAGTTATTATTAGTATTATTATTAGTAATATTATTATTAATATTGACGTTACATACCGTATTATTAACACACTATTAATAAAATGAATAACAAAGTAGAGGGCCCGAATTGTGATTAACTAAACTTGAAGATTCATATGCCTTGGAAGTCAGGGACTAAAGTAGCCAAACTTACAAACTTGGAAAGGGTATAAAAACCCCCTTTAACAATCCTTACCCATTTTACCCAAACCCTACAACCACCAACCGCCTCTTCTCCCTGCTCTCCGACTCTCTACGTGATTTCTCCGGCCAATTGCAGCGGCAGGACGCCCAAGGTCGACCCCACGCAGGTAGACGACCACTGACGCCACATAATTCATCTATTTCCATGTTTCTTGCGTCGAATTCAGGTCTCTAGTGTTCCTGAGCAAACGCGCATGGTTGAGGACCTTTCGAGTGCACCAATTGCTAAAAATATGTTGGAAATCAACTCCTGAGTGCGTTGTGGTGCCATTTGAGTGGTCACAGCAGCCGAAGGCGGCTGTGAGCACTCCGACACCCCTGTGACCTGCGTATGCGACTGAGTCCTATTTGTGAGACTGTGTGCGATTGAATGTAGGTGTGCTACTGAGTCATGCGATTGAATGTGGGTGTGCGATTGAGTCATGCGATTGAACGTAGGTGTGCGATTGAGTCATGCGGATGAATGTGTGTATGTGATTGAGTTTGTTTCGTACGAATGAGCATGTGCGATTGAAAGTAAGCGCGCGATTGAGTGTGAGTCATGCGAATGAGTGTGTGTGCGAATGAATAATTGTGTCGTGCGAATGGGAGTGTGTGCGTATGAATGCTGTGCTATGCGAATGTGTGTGTACGACTGAACCTGTGTGGGCGAATAAGTGCTGTGTCGTGCGACTGAGTGGCGAATCGCACGAATTAAGGTTCATTCGTACGAATAAGGGTTAATTCGTGCGATTGGATGTTGAATCGTGCGAATGAAGGTTGTTTGTATGTGAATGCAATCCTTGTGTGTAGTATGTGCAGATTGTGTGATGTTAAGGTGACATTAACACGGTTACCATTGCTAATGACATTATTAATGTTAACACTATGAGTATTACTAATATTATCACAAATATAATCAATGTTAACATCTTCACGATTACCAAACCTAATGATTGGTGACTACTAATACTTACTATGTACATCTCTAACAACAATGAAACCCTTACACTTATATCATTGGCAATGGTGACGATTCCAAGTACTTGGATCTATATAAGATCTAATATGTATGCCTGCTTGTTTGAGCGTGTGTCATGTAACCGATCCAACCCGAACCGACCGAACGCATCTATTCTCTTAAAGCTTATCTTTAATACTTAATGGTAATTAATTGTTGGAGCATATATTGTCATATATAGTGTGTCCGTCGCTTGACGAATAGTCTAGGCTTAATGTAATACACCTTGTAAACACATGAAACTGGGTCATTCGCAGGAGCATATGCGAGTGAGACTCGGTCGTACGATTGAGCCATGCTAATGGACCAGTCGTGCGACTAAGAGATGCGCATTCGTAAGAGATGCCATAAGAATGGTCCAGTCGTACGATTGAACCATACGAATTGAACCATACGAATGGTCCAGTCGTACTATTGGACCATACGCATGGTCCAATCGCACGAATGGGTCCAGTCGCATCTAATATGGGCCGAAGCCTATATATACCAGTTTCAATGTGTGGAAACCTAAGGGTTTTAGAGGGTTTGTGCCCGGAGCCGAAGGGCTGCCGGATGAGAGGGGAGATCATGCTCGATCTCCACTTGCCAAAAGTTGTAATTCTTAATTTGTAACGAGCTTAAAATCGGTATTTTTATCAATGAAATCATTCGATTATTGTTCGTACTTTTGTTTATCGTTTGGTTTTTCTCCTTCCGTCAAGAACACGCTCGGATGTTTACCGATCCAGTGATTTCACATTAATAATAGGTGTTTGAATGATTCTTTATTCATCTACTACCATCATCAATCAAGTGAGTTTTGTGGCCCCTTTTTATGTTGATTTATTTCTTCAATTATTACAAACTTGGGGGAAATGTATGCTTTTTTTTCATGCTATACAACTCATATTCTTGGAAATATTGTGTTACTGTTTTGTAAGTCTCTATCTGATACATGCATGAGTTTGCTGTGTGGTACTTGATTTACAACCATTTAATTCTGGTGTTGGAACCGACGGATAGGTATTGGTAGTACTATTGGGTTGACACCCCCACCCTCGTGTGTTAGTATACTAGTTAGTACCAACAGTGCCCTGGAACGGGCCCTAGGGTGAATATATTCCGATAAATATCTGTGTGTACGTTGTAGGTTTTTTTGTTATGCTCATGTTGTCATGTGATTTTGCTTACTTATAACTGTTATTACGATATTCCGCAAAACTATTATACAACATCAATTTTATTTACTATTAAACCTGCGAACTCACTAATAATTTTGTTGACCATTTTGAGCATATCTTTTAAGGTGATATGATTAATTGAAGATACTAGGAGTGCTGCCTTAGTGGAGACTCTAGGATGCATTTTTTAGACTATACAATACTTGATATACATTACTTGACATTGTTGGTCAGATTACACACAATTATACTTTCGGATACTTGTTCCCGGGTTGTAGGAATTTATTGTTGGGTTTGTTAGAACACAAGAACATAGTTTAACCATTTAAACTTTCTGAAAACGCAGCGGAATAATAGCTTTATAATTTTCTTTATAAGCTGAAATTTTAAGTTCTATTTGATGTTTTAAGATGTAAACAAACCCAAAAACAAAAAGAATCTTATATATGTGAATAAGCATGCTATGTAAATACAAGAAACAACATAATCCATTTAAACTTTCTGAAAACGCAGCGGAATAATAGCTTTATAATCTTCTTTATAAGCTGAAATTTTAAGTTCTATTTGATGTTTTAAGATGTAAACAAACCCAAAAACAAAAAGGATCTTATATATGTGAATAAGCATGCTATGTAAATACAAGAAACAACATAATGTGACAACCATTGAAGGCTGCCAAGCTACCTCTTTTCAGCAGCAAAATCGACCACAAAAAAAGGGAATGTTGGATGCAAAAATCGGCCAAGGCTCCAAGGTAGGACCTCTCAAGCTTGTATACCCCAAGCTTGTTTGCAAAGCACCTTATTGTTAGGAATAATAACACCAAGAACAACTCCAAAACCCTCTCCTTGCTGCTGCTATTTCCGTAAACTAGAGGAGAGAAGAGAGAGTTTTTTTGTGTTTTTGCATGTGTTGAAAAATGATGAGAGAGGTTGAGTGTAAGACCTAGTAAATAATGTGTATTCTCAAGAAAAGCAAGGATCCAATCAAAACAAGGGGGGCGGCCAACTAGTTCAAATAAAAAGAGTTTCCCCTTAAACCACAATACACATTATTTTTTAAACTAGTCTTTTGTCATACATTAATAAGTCTTCTACTAGACTTATTAAAAATTATGACATATGTCTTCTCTAATTAAACAATTTAATTAAAGTACACTCACATGTTATTAGTGTTATTTAAACCCTTTTAAATAACAAAAATAACAATAAACCCATCAACAAATTATCTTTATAATTTGTTCCATCTCGAATGCCTTTGCTTAGAAAACCCTTTTCTAAACATGGTGCGATTATTCTATTGCATGATCCCATCAACAATTAAATAATTCTTGGTGATTGCAAAGCTTGTTATTGGGTATAACCCGACTTGGATCATAACGTACTAACCGCATCAATAATCTATGTGTCTTGGGCATATGAAATCCAACAATCTCCCACTTGCACAAGATTCATAGAAGATTGATGCAAGTAGTAAATACCGCCTAACAACGGTTTACTATCCTTAATATGCATGACTTATAGCCATTTAATAACATCATCCCATTCAAGTATCCTATTTGAAATGATTTAGGTGAATTAATCATCTATCCTTTTGTTTCAGATGTCACGTTAAATCCAAGGACACAGAATGATCATTCCTTGTTCATTTAACTTAATCAGGCCTTAGACATCTTGCTCTCAACGAATAAGAGGAACAAATTCCATCTTGACTACATACGTTTCTCACAAACACCTCATGTCATACCTGAACATACCCTTATGTACTGTCCACTATTTCAGGACAGTGAAGAATTAGCTCAAGGTATAATACTTGGTGAATATCAAAACCCAATATGTATCTCAGGTCGGAGGATACCAAATGATATTCGCCTGTACTCAAATTTACTTATGATCAATCAATAAGATTCCATGTAGTAAAATTTGAGATGCGAGTTAGTCCAATATTTATATCCCACAAATATCTATGAACCTTGGTAGCAACCCATTGCTTTATATTCATCCTTATGAATATCAACCAATCCAAGTTCATAATAATCTTACCCTCACACTTGTTCCCATAAGTATGAACGACTACGGACATTTAGAGTAAACAATTTTCTCATGGGTTAAACATGCTAAATTGGAACATTAATTGAAACATTATAACCAAATAATTTTATTTAAATAATAAAGAGTTCCATATATTCAAATACAAAATTTACAGATCAAATCCAATCACTAGAATATCGAAGTCCCATGGCACAAGTATGACCTTCATGCTTTGCCTTTTCAAGGAACTTCGTGAGAGGATCCGCAATGTTTTGATCCGTGTGAACTTTACGAATACATATCTTTCCCTTTTCAACTTCATCTCGTATGTAGTTGAATCTCCACTCAATGTGCCTAGTCTTTTGATGAGCACGAGGTTCCTTGATTTGAGCAATCGCACCCTCATTATCACAAAAGATCTCTAGGGGGTCCTGAATGGAAGGGACAACCCATAGATCGGCAATGAAATTCTTCAACCATGCAGCTTCTTGAGCTGCCAATGAGGCGGCGACGTATTCTGATTCTGTAGTTGATAGGGCCACCACATCCTGCTTGGAACTCTTCCAAGAGACCGCTCCTCCATTCAGAATGAAAATGTATCCCGATTGTGACCGTGAATCGTCACGATCGGTTTGGAAACTCGCATCCGTGTAACCTTTTACAACGAGTTCCTCATCACCAGATCCATAGATTAGGAACATATCTCTTGTCCTCCTTAGGTACTTAAGTATGTTCTTAACAGCCATCCAATAACTGTTTCCAGGATTTTGCTGGTATCGGCTTGTCATGCTTAAGGCGCATGACACGTCCGGGCGCATGACACGTCCGGTCGAATGCATATCATTACATACATGATGGATCCAATAGCAGATGCGTATGGGATTACCTTCATTTTATCTTGCTCATCCTTTGAGCTAGGACATTGAGTCGTACTCAATATCGTTCCTCTTTGAATAGGTACGGTACCTTTCTTAGAGTTCTCCATCTTGAACCTTTTCAAGATCTTATCAATGTATGCACTTTGATTTAAACCAATCAACCGCCTTGATATATCCCTATAGATCTTTATTCCCAGAATATAGGCGGCTTCACCAAGATCCTTGTTGGAAAACAACTTCCAAGCCAGGTTTTTACACCTTCCAAGGTTGGAATGTCATTTTCAAATAGTAGTATGTCATCAACATACAATACTAGGAAAGTTATTGTGCTCCCACTAGCCTTCTTATACACACAAGCCTCATCAGCGTTTTTGATGAAGCCGAATTTCTTTACCTCCTCATCAAAACGGTGATTCCAGCTTCTCGATGCTTGTTTCAATCCATAGATTGATTTCTTTAACTTGCATACTTTATTAGGTTGTTTTGGATCGACAAAACCTTCAGGCTGAACCATATAGACATCTTCCTCAAGATATCCATTTAGGAAAGCGGTTTTGACATCCATTTGCCAAATCTCATAATCATAATGAGCAGCTATGGAAAACAATATCCTTATAGACTTTAGCATCGCAACAGGTGAGAAGGTTTCATCATAATCAACCCCTTGAGTTTAAGTGAAACCCTTTGTTACAAGTCTAGCTTTATAAGTATCCAAGTTTCCATGCATATCGGTTTTCTTCTTGAAAACCCACTTACTTCCAACTACCTTGGAATTAAGAGGTGGTACAACAAGTTCCCAAACTTGATTATCATACATGGATTGCATCTCAACGTTCATGGCCTCAAGCCATTTGTCACAATCCAAATTGGACACTGCATTCTATTATGTGGTTGGTTCATCTGAATCTACCACATAGCATCCATCCATGAAAAATATATATCTTTCAGGTTGATTACTAGTTCTACCACTTCTGCAAACGTTTTGTGTGTATTGATCAACCGCTTGATCATCCTCAACATCCTCATGTTGAGTGCTAGTTTCAACCAGACGTGCATCGGGTTGTGGTTCTTGATCCTCCTCAAGATCCACTGTTCTACTGCTAGTTCCTTCCATAAGGAACTTTGCTTCTAAGAACTCACCCTGTCTGGCAACAAACACCTTTTGTTCCATTGGATCATAGAAATAATATCCCATAGAATCTCTAGGGTATCCAATAAAGATACACTTGGTGGATCGGACTTCCAATTTATTTGGGGTGGGAGTCTTAACATAAGCCTCACAACCCCAGACCCTTAAGTATGATAGGGACGGAACTCTTCCATGCCATATCTCAAAAGGTGTCCTTTCCACCTTTTTGGTTGGGGCCATATTTAGAATACGAGCCACGGAGAGCAAAGCGAAACCCCAAAATGATAGAGGCAATGTGCTTCTAGCCATCATAGATCGGACCATATCCAATAAGGTTCGATTCCTCCTTTCAGACACACCATTATGTTGTGGTGTTCCAGGTGGAGTGAGTTGTGAGACAATCCCACAACTCCTAACATGATCTTGAAAAACATCACTTAGGTATTCACCTCCTCTATCGGTGCGGAGAACTTTAATCGACTTGTTGAGTTGATTTTCTACTTCATTCTTGAAGATTTTGAACGTTTCAAAAAGCTTCATCTTTGTGCCTTAATAAGTACACATACCCATAGCGACTATAATCGTCGGTAAAGGTAATGAAGTATCTTTCACCATTCCTAGTCATTGGTTTAAAAGGACCACATACATCCGAATGTATGATTCCTAATAAATCTTTTGCCCTTTTGTTAGTTCCACTAAAGGGTGCCTTAGTCATTTTACCTTGTAAACAAGATTCACATACATCAAATGAATCACATTCATTTGTTTTTAAAAGACCATTCTTTTGAAGTGTTTGTATACGTTTCTTGTTTATATGACCAAGACGACAATGCCAAAGATAGGTATCACTCAAATCCAACTTGAGTTTCTTAGTGTTAGTTTGGTACAATGAACTATTTAAAGTATTTTCATGAACCAATTCATAAATACCATTAATGGGAATAGCTTTAAAATAGAACATATCATTTAAAGAAACATGAATATCATTTTCAACAAAAGATAATACATAATCATAATGTCTTAATTGGGATACAGAAATAATGTTCTTAGTCAAACGAGGAGCATACAAAACATTCTTCAAAATAACATCCAAGCCACTTGGAAGTTTTAGGATGTAGTCCCCACGAGCTTCAACTTGGACTTTGGTTCCATTGCCCATGAAGAGACTAACATCCCCTTGATTGAAGTCCCTACTTCTTTTGAACCCCTGCAATAAATTGCAAATATGAGTTCCACATCCGGTATCCAATACCCATGTGTTAGAATATGTAACATTAAGATCAATATGAATCATGTATATTGTACCTGAGGTCTGCCCGGCATCCCTCTTTGCTTTCAACTCTTGGAGATGGACAGGACAATTCCTTGCCCAATGTATAATCTCCCCACACTTGAAGCATGGGTCATTAGTAGCAACCTTTTGCTTTTTCTCTTGTGGTTTGGGTGGCACCCTTGCCACCCCTTTCCCTTTTCCCCATACGGGTCCCTTACCCTTGGCAACCTTTGCCTTGGGTGCGGGATAAGGCCTTTTCTTGTTCCCACCTTCATTGATGGTGAGAACGGGTAAAACCCTTTTACCCATGGCCGCCTAGGCCGTTTTAAGCATTGAGTGAAGCTCACCAATGCTCTTGTCCCATGCATTCATGTTGTAATTCAACACAAATGTCTCAAACTTTTTGGAAGGCCATTTAGGATCAAATCTGTGGCCAATTCCTTCGAGACGGGACAATTAAGCCTCTTGAGGCGGTCAATATGACTTTTCACCTTAAGTACATAAGATGAAACAGATTGGTTGTCGTCCATACGACATGCATGGAGTGCTCGAACCGTTTCGAAGCGCTCAACCCTTGCTTGCTGTTAGAACGTTTCCTTCAGCTGGGTTATCATGTCATAAGCTCCGTGATGTTCATACTCCTTTTGGAGATCCGGAGTCATGCTCGCTAGCATGAGACAAGACACTTGGACGGAGTCCTTAGTGTATTTCATCCAATCGTTGTAGGCCTCCTCATCATCCTCAGTAGGTTGATCGGGGATAGGGTCGTCTAAAACATATGATCGTCTCTCTTGCTTGAGAACGATTCTCAAGTTTTGATACCAATCAATGAAATTGTTATGATTTAGACGTTCCTTTTGGAGGATCACTCGTAATGATTGGGTGGACGCGGATAAGTTATCGTGATTGTCATTATTGGTGGCCATTTACAAAATTTAACAAAGATCTATTTTTGTATTTTCGATATTGCTATTTTTAATAATTAATGCCTTTTAAGGTCATTTTTATATTAAAATCTAGAACCCAACATTACATTTAAATTGTAGTTAGGTGACCTTTATCCCACGATTTAATTTAATAAGGTGGTCAACGATTGACGGTTGCAACCATTTGCAACTTCTAGAGGTATAGGATCGACTTTAAACATCAAATGTAAAGTCGGCATGTTAAACCCATCAACACCATTTGGAAACCATATTTTAGGTGATCCATTTAACATGGTTTGCAAATCAAGTTACCCTACTTGCACACATGTGTGAGTTTACCTGCATAAGTGGTTAGGTGACCTTTATCCCACCAATGTGGTATCCCCACCTTAAGTCACAAGTTCCCTCAAAATGGTTAGGTGACCTTTATCTCATTGAGAGTTTCCAAGTGACTCAAGTGTTGTGCAAAAGGACGGTGTTATACTTGTTTTAAAATATTTACAGATTTCATAATTCTAGTTTAGAAAACTCTATGTACTTGTATTTGCATGCTTTCAAATACAAGATACCCTATGGTTCTTTTAATAAAACCTATTTTATTATAAAATTTTTAATCTTTTTAATAACCATTTATTAACACTTAATGATTAAGAACCATATTATATTAGCTTGTTAAGATCATTTTTGTTAAGATTGAATAACATATCCAAATATCATGCAATCATTCATAAAATCACAATCAAACAAGCATAATATAAACAACCACAATGTGCATAACCATAGCTACTATTGTGACCACACTTGTTTGCCATCACAAGTGTGGTCATTTGGTCTTTCCTAAGGGTTGAATACAACACAAAATTGAGGTCTTCATAGACCCCCACTTGAACTTGCATCCATATGCTTCAAGTCCTTATTTTGTGTCTTCCTCTTGTGCTTCTTTCCCGAGCATCTTCTTTTACAAAATATATATCCTAATACATATTTTCTAGTAAAAGAAAAAATACTCCTAATCTATTATTACATCCCAATGAATAAATAAATAAAATACTAGCACAAACTTTACAACCCAATTGAATGAATATAATCAAATAAATACGTTCAATCCAAACCAAAACAACACAAGGTCCAAGCTAGGTTATGCACCAATATTAACACTCATCATATCATCCAAATATAACAAAGAATCCCCACTAAAACCCACGATTTTCAGCCAACATAAACTGAAAATCGGGTTTTAAACATTGTCCAAATAATATAGATATCATCATACATATCTTTCAAGGTTTAATCACAAGCATGTGTGATATAACCTTGAAAGTTTGGGGATTCAACATACAAGAACATTTCAGCCCTTAAAGGGTTATAAAATCCTATAAAACAAATTTTTAAAGGATTCTAACAAGCATGCTATCCACATAACCGGCTCTGATACCATTATTTGGTTTGTTAGAACACAAGAACATAGTTTAACCATTTAAACTTTTTAAAAACGCAGCGGAATAATAGCTTTATAATCTTCTTTATAAGCTGAAATTTTAAGTTCTATTTGATGTTTTAAGATGTAAACAAACCCAAGAACAAAAAGGATCTTATATATGTGAATAAGCATGCTATGTAAATACAAGAAACAACATAATGTGACAACCGTAGAAGGCTGCCAAGCTACCTCTTTTCAGCAGCATAATCGACCACAAAAAAGGGAATGTTGGATGCAAAAATCAGCCAAGGCTCCAAGGTAGGACCTCTCAAGCTTGTATACCCCAAGCTTGTTTGCAAAGCACCTTCTTGTTAGGAAGAATAACACCAAGAACAACTCCAAAACCCTCTCCTTGCTGCTGCTATTTCCGTAAACTAGAGGAGAGAAGAGAGAGTTTTTTTGTGTTTTTGCATGTGTTGAAAAATGATGAGAGAGGTTGAGTGTAAGACCTAGTAAATAATGTGTATTCTCAAGAAAAGCAAGGATCCAATCAAAAACAAGGGGCGGCCAACTAGTTCAAATAAAAAGAGTTTCCCCCTTAAACCACAATACACATTATTTTTAAACTAGTCTTTTGTCATACATTAATAAGTCTTCTACTAGACTTATTTAAAATTGTGACATATATCTTCTCTAGTTAAACAATTTAATTAAAGTACACTCACATGTTATTAGTGTTATTTAAACCCTTTTAAATAACAAAATTAACAATAAACCCATCAACAAATTATCCTTATAATTTGTTCCATCTCGAATGCCTTGTTTTGAAAACCCTTTTCTAAACATGGTGCGATTATTTAATTGCATGATCCCATCAACAATTAAATAATTCTTAGTGATTGCGAAGCTTGTTATTGAGTATAACCCGACTTGGATCATAACGTACTAACCGCATCAATATTCTATGTGTCTTGGGCATATGAAATCGAACATTTATTTATAATGTTGATACTTTTGTTAATACTTATGGCTATGTAGTCGTGGGTATTGACTAGACACGACACAAGTCTCCTTTGTGTTGGGTGTCGTCATGACACGTCATTCATTCTATACATGTCTATTTTGCATCTCTATTGTTTATAGTGTGTTATGACGATCCCGTCTCATTACATCCCTGTGTTGCCGCTCTTAGCGGGGTGTGACAGACTGGTATCAGAGCCATTGGTTATAGAGAATTAGGCAAATCACTTGAACTAGATTATAACCTAGGAACCTTCATGTAGAATGCATGCTAGGGTTTGCGTGCATCCGATATTGCATGTATGTTCCTTCTATACTTGTTCTTTATCTCTATGTCTTGTTATCTGATCACCCTGAGGAAAGCACTATTACTCTTACTCTTTCCTTGTGGGATTTTTTTTACTGGATCTATCGTTCCCATGCGCGCCACATTATACTATTAGGTTCGGATACCGAACCTGAAGGGATCTCTACAGATCACGCGAAGCGTTGATCTCGGATATTGAGTCCGACCCTGAGATAGTTATGCCTGAGGTCCCGAAAGAAGAAGGGATAGGAAACTTTTGTTTGACTAATTGAGACTATTTGCTTGGATTCTATTTGTTATGACGGACTACTATTGGAATACTATTGGTTCATGGACATGAGAACTTACACGATCTGTGTATGATGAATGGTGTCAACACTGTGATGTTAACTTGGGTAGGTGAAGCTGAGGGGGACCATGCAAGACAAATTACCATTACGGGTGCACACGTAGTTGCAATTTGCAGTGCATGTGAGGCCTGGTGAATCTTACCATGAAATAACAATCATGGTTAGTACAAGTCTTCCATTAGATACCTTAGGACACTAGAATCGTAATTCTAGTAAGACTTTGTTAATGATGATAAAACATTTATAAACTCTACTATTACTTAAGTCTTGACCTACTTGGAGCCTTCATGGGATTTCAATTATGATATTAGTCTTATTCCCAATGAAACATTGCTCTGACTAGCATCTCAGTAACTATGGAACTGAATAAATGCTTAGAATGAATGTGGACTTCAAAGAGTTGTAGAAGAGTGATGATACTCCCTACACATGCATTACGTGTTCATTAGGATGATGTTGAGAATAATCGGACAACATGTAATAGGTTTAAGCATCATTCTCGGTAAATTATGGATGTGGTGGGAACGCTCGCAGGGAACCCTATATATAAGCATCACCAGTATACTAAGAATGTGCTTGAACTGGGCTACGTGATGATCTTGATTTACTGGAGTACAAAATGTTGGAACTTGATGAGTGGAATTAATTATGTATCTTAAAGTGACTAAAGTTTACATGTTTACTCCTTTTATAATTAGAAAATGCCGCCTCGAAGAATCACCCGCAGTATAAGTCACGAAGGTGAGGCCCCAAGGGGTAGAGGCAGAGGAAGAGGTAGAGGCAGGACACCAGGAACAGATGGTGGTCCTACTGGTAACAATCAGGGGACTAGAAACCGTGATATAGCTGCCATGATCGCTCAGCAGCTAGTCGCACTGATTCCAATGATAGTGGCCCAAGTGAGCGACACTCTTCTGAATCATAAACCTCACGGGGATGACGATAATGATAATGGGGATAATGGAGAATGAGGAAAAGGTGAGGCTGGTAATGGAGGAGGAATTGAGAATCGTGTTGGGAACGAGCATAACCAAGGAACAAGGGAAGAGACTGAGAATGGTGGTACTCCTGGCAATGAAACTAGGATCGTTAGTACAAGACGGGGATGTTCATAGAAGGAGTTTGTGGCCTGCATACCAAAGGAATTTGATGGGAAAGGTGGGGCGATAGCCCTAACTAGGTGGCTTGAGTAGATGGAGGCAGTCATTGATATAAGTAAATGCCTAGACAGCCAAAAGATTAAGTATGCGACATGTTCACTACAGGGCAAGGCCTTAGCTTGTTGGAACACACAGATTCAAGCGAGGGGAAGAGAATCAGCAATGCAGATGACTTAGGATGAGTTTAAAGCATTAATCACCGAAGAATACTGCCCACTCAAGGAGATGCAGAAATTGGAGCATGAGTTCTGGAATCATACTATGGTAGGAGCTGGGCACGCAACTTACACTGATCGTTTCTATGAATTTGCAAGACTGGTTCCTCATCTGGTAACTCCGAAATCCAAGAGGATCGAAAGGCACATTTGGGGACTTGTTCCTTAAATCCGGGCAATGTTAACAGCAGCAGCCCCTCCTACTATCCAGAGTGCGATTCTGAAGGCAGATACTTTGACAGATGAGATGGTGAGAACTGGGGTTCTGGGGAAAGGAGCTGAGAAGAGGAAGGATGTTGGAGAAGCGAGCAGGTCGAGTACTGGGAAATTTGACAAACGGGCCAAAACAACCAAAAATTTTGTGGCAGTGGCTCAGGGTAGGAAGGAATATGTCGGGCCGTATCCTAAGTGTAATAGGTGCAACTTTCATCACCCCCAAGCAATTCTGTGTCGGGTTTGTGTGAACTGCAGATGCCCGGGGCATTTGGCACGAGACTGCAGAGTGGCGCCGAATCTGGTTGTGCCGGTTAATGCTGTTAACCCCGCAACGAATGCTAGGGTTTGCTATGAGTGTGGAGCCCGTATCACTACCGGAACATGTGCCCCAGACTGAATCGGGCGCAGGGTCAGCAAGGAAACAACCAACCACAAGTGATGGCCATAGCTGGTAATCAAGGCCAGGGGAATCAAGGAAATGTCGCCAGAGGACGTGCGTTCGTCATCGGAGCAAATGACACCCGTCAGGAGCCGAATGTCGTTACGGGTATGTACTTGCTCAATCACCACTTCGCATCTATATTGTTTGATACTGGAGCAGACAATAGTTTTATATCTTCTAAATTTGCTCACATGCTCGACTTGAGCCCTAGTAGGCTGGAAACTAACTACTCCGTAGAAATGGCCAACGGTAGGATTGTATAGGCCGATGCGATTATTAGAAAGTGCTAGATGATATTGCAAAACCATGCCTTCGAAATAGATTTGATACCTTTCGAATTAGGGAGTTTCGACATAGTCGTGGGGATGGATTGGTTTTTAAAGCACGAAGCAGAGATTGTATGTCGGGAGAAAGTAGTACGAATCCCTATGCCAGACGGGGAAGTACTCAGGATTCAAGGTGAGCGGGAAGAACCCTAAAGCTTATCTCCTGCATGAAGACGTGTCGATGTTTACAAAAGTAGTGTTACGTGTTTCTGGCCCATGTAGTGGAAAAGAAAGAAGAGGAAGGAAAGTTAGTAGATAATCCTGTAGTACGAGATTATCCGGATGTATTCCCTGACGACTTGTCCGGGTTGCCCCCACCTCAGCAAGTGGAATTCCGTATAGACTTGGTTCCGGGAGCCACACCGGTAGCAAAGACGCCATATTGGTTGGCACCATCAGGAATGCAAAAGCTATCTAGTCAATTGCAGGAACTATTGGAAAAGGGTTTTATTCGGCCAAGTCACTCACCATGGGGGCACCGATATTATTTGTCAAAAAGAAGGACGGATCGTTTCACATGTGCATCGATTACCGCGAGCTGAGTAAGCTGACCGTGAAGAATCGATATCCACTTCCCAGAATCGATGATCTGTTCGACCATTTGCAAGGAGCCTCGTATTTCTCCAAGATCGACCTTCGTTCGGGATACCACCAACTAAGGGTTTTCGAGGATGACAAACCGAAAACAGTGTTTAGAACCCGGTATGGGCACTATGAGTTCTTAGTCATGCTGTTCGGACTGACTAATGCACCAGCCGTGTTCATATATCTAATGAATCGAGTATGCAAACCTTAATTGGATAAGTTTGTGATCGTGTTCATAGATGATATACTAATCTACTCCCGATCGAAAGAGGACCATGAGGAACACCTTCGGGCAATACTGAGTCTATTACAAGAAGAGAAACTTTTCGCCAAGTTCTTAAAGAGCGAGTTTTGGCTACGAGAAGTGAAATTTTGGGACACGTTGTAAACGAAAATGGAATTCATGTAGATCTCGAAAAGTTCAAAGCAGTGAAGAAATGAGAAGCACCACAGACACCTTCGAAAATATGTCAATTCTTAGGTTTGGCCGGATACTATAGACGTTTCATCGCAAACTTCTGAAAAATCGCACAACCGTTGACTTTGCTGACTCAGAAAGACAAGAAATTTGACTAGGGACGTGCGCAAGAAGAGGCCTTCCAAACATTGAAAGAAAAGTTGTGCAATGCACCGATATTGTCCCTTCCGGATGGATCTAATGATTTTGTGGTGTACTGCGATGCTTCACATCAAGGACTAGGATGTGCACTAATGCAAAGGGATAAGGTAATCGCCTATGCCTCATGAAAACCTAAAGTGCATGAAAAGAACTATACGACTCATGACCTGGAGTTGGGCGTTGTGGCATTTGCACTTAAGATATGGAGGCATTACCTGTATGGAACTAAGTGCATCATTTACACGGATCATAAGAGCCTCCAGCGTATCCTGGATCAAAAGGAAGTTAATATGCGCCAGCGACGATGGGTAGAACTCCTTAGTGACTACGACTGTGAAATCCGGTATCATCCGGGGAAAGCAAACAAGATAGCTGATGCCTTAAGTCGCAAGGAACACGTGAAACCGCTACGTGCTCGAGCATTAGGATTGACTATTCAAACGAGCCTGAAAGCTCAGATTCTAACAACATAAGGTGAAGCACTGAAGGAAGAAAACGTTATAGGGGAAGAATTCTGAGGTCTGGATAAACAAATGAGTTACAAGGGAGATGGCTTACATATTTTGTGGATCGCATATGGGTACCCAAATGGGGAGACGTACGTACTTTGGTTATGGACGAAGCACATAAGTCAAGGTATTCTGTTCACCCTGGTGCAGACAAGATGTACCACGATCTCAAAGATCTGTATTGGTGGCCAGGCATGACGAAAGACATTGCTATGTATGTAAGCCGATGCCTGACGTGCTCAAAAGTTAAAGCTGAACATCAGAAACTATCAGGATTACTACAGCAACCAGAAATTCCTGAATGGAAATGGGAAACATAGCCATGGATTTGTTACCAAACTTCCTAGAACGAGTAGTGGCACGACTCGATATCCGTAATACGGCTATCATACGAGCATTGGATGCGCTCCGTTTGAAGCCCTGTATGGGAGGAAATGTAGGTCTCCAGTTTGCTGGGCAGAGATTGGTGAAAGCCAGTTGACAGGCCCAGAGATCATTCAGGAAACAACAGACAAGATTTTTCAGATCAAAGACAGACTAAAAGCAGCCAGAGATCTCCAAAAGTGCTACGCCGACAACCGTCGGAAACCTCTGGAATTCAACGTGGGAGATCGCGTTTTACTTAAAGTCTATCCCTGGAAAGAGATTGTACGATTTGGAAAGAAAGGGAAGTTAGCCCCAAGATACGTAGGACCATTCAAAATCACAGAAAGAATTGGTCCGGTGGCATACTGATTAAGGTTGCCACCAGAACTCAGTGGTGTACACGATACGTTCCACGTATCAAACCTCAAGAAGTTCTTGGTGGATGAAACTCTTCATGTACCAATTGAGGAAATCAAGATTGATGAAAAGCTTCATTTTATCGAAGAATCCATAGAGATCATGGATCGAAAGGTCAAACGATTAAGGCGCAGCAAGATACCGATTGTCACGTGAGATGGAACTCTAAACGAGGACCAGAATTCAAATGGGAACGGGAAGACTAGATGAAACTCAAGTATCCACATCTGTTCGTGGAGGATACTCCTGGATCTAACTCCAACTGAATTTCGGGATGAAATTCTCTCAACTGGGGGATACTGTGACATCCGTCACCAAAAGGTCCGTCAATTAACGTCATATTTGTTAGCCTTCTTGAATACTGAACATTAACTCATAATCAAGTTGCCTTAGTTTCAAATTTTGCTTCCCTAGCTATGTGTATTATCCCAAGTGTGCATAAAAACTTAAACATTAAACACTTAATAAACCTTACCCAATATAGATCCCCCTATTTCTCAAATAATTAGGAAGATACTAGTATGTAGACGAAATAATTTGGGAGATACTAGTATGTAGACGTTATGCTACTAGCATTATCATTAACATTACCCTTACTATTATTATTAGCATAAATACTATATTTATTATCATTATCACAATTACTATTATCATTATTATTAATATTGTTATAATTGTTATTAAAACTATTATTAGTAGTGCTACTGGTATTATTATTATTATCATTAACATAAACAAAATTACTATGAGAATACCATTCTTAAAGTTATTATTAGTATTATTATTAGTAATATTATTATTATTATAATGTTACAAAAGATATTATTAACACACTATTAATAAATGAATAACAAAGTAGAGGGCCCGAACTGTAATTAACTAAACATGAAGATTCATATGCCCTGGAAGTCCAGGGACTAAAGTAGCCAAACTTACAAACTTGGAAAGGGTATAAAAACCCCTTTAACAACCTTACCCATTTTACCCGAACCCTACAACCACCAACCGCCTCTTCTCCCTGCTCTCCGACTCTCTACGCGATTTCTCCGGCCAATCGCAGCTGCAGGCCGCCAAAGGTCGACCCCACACAGGTAGACGACCACCTACACCACATAATTCATCTATTTCCATGTTTCTTGCGTCAAATTCGGGTATCGGGTGTTCCTGAGCGAACGAGCACGGTTGAGGACCTTTCGAGTGCACCAATTGCTAAAATATGTTGGAAATCAACTCCTGAGTGCGTTATGGTGCCATTTGAGTGGTCATAGCGGCCGAAGGCGGCTGTGAGCACTCCGGCACCCCTGTGACCCGCGTATGCGACTGAGTCCTGTCTATGCGACTGTGTGCGATTGAATGTAGGGGTGCGATTGAGTCATGCGATTGAATGTGGGTGTACGATTGAGTCATGCGATTGAATGTAGGTATGTGATTGAGTCATGCGGATGAACGTGTGTATGCAATTGAGTTTGCTTCATACAAATTAGCATGTACGATTGAAAGTATGTATGCGATTGAGTGTGAGTCATGCGAATGAGTGTGTGTGTGTGTGAAT
The DNA here is from genome assembly GCA_024085815.1 of Flaveria linearis. Lineage (NCBI taxonomy): Eukaryota > Viridiplantae > Streptophyta > Magnoliopsida > Asterales > Asteraceae > Flaveria > Flaveria linearis. The sequence goes on along the minus strand of CM044013.1, from coordinate 58,532,308 downwards.
GAACGATTATGTCGTGCGAATGGGAGTGTGTGCGTATGAACACTGTGCTATGCGAATGTGTGTGTACGACTGAACCTGTGTGGGAGAATGAGTGTTGTGTCATGTGACTGAGTGGAGAATCGCACCAACGAAGGTTCATTCGTACGAATGAGGGTTAATTCATGCGATTGGATGTTGAATCGTGCGACTGAAGGTTGTTTGTATGTGAATGCAATCCTTGTGCGTAGTATGTGCAGATCGTGTGATGTTAAGGTGATATTAACACGGTTACCATTGCTAATGACATTATTAATGTTAAACTATGAGTATTACTAATATTATCACAAATATAATGAATGTTAACATCTTCACGATTACCAAGCCTAATGATTGGTGACTACTAATACTTACTATGTACATCTCTAACAACAATGAAACCCTTACACTTATATCATTGGCAATGGTGACGATTCCAAGTACTTGGATCTATATAAGATCTAATATGTATGCCTGCTTGTTTGAGCGTGTGTCACGTGACCGATCCAACCCGAACTGACCGAACGCATCTATTCTCTTAAAGCTTATCTTTAATACTTAACGGTAATTAATAATAGGTGTTTGAACGATTGTTGCTTCATCCTTTGGAATCTTTATTCATCTACTACCATCATCAATCAAGTGAGTTTCGTGGCCCCGTTTTACGTTGATTTATTTCTTCAATTATTACAAACTTAGGGGAAAAGTATGCTCATCTTTTTCATGCTATACAACTCATATTCTTGGAAATATCATGTTTCTGTTTTGTAAGTCTCTATGTGATACATGCATGAGTTTGTTGTGTGGTACTTGATTTACAACCATTTAATTCCGGTGTTGGAACCGACGGATAGATATTGGTAGTACTATTGGGTTGACACCCCCACCCTCGTGTGTTGGTATACTAGTTAGTACCAACAGTGGCCAGGAAGGGCCGTAGGGTGAATATATTCTGACAAATATATGTGTGTACGTCGTAAATTTGGTTGTGATGCTCATGTTCTCATGTGATTTTGCTTACTTATAAATGTAATTACGATATTCCGCAAAACTATTATACAACATCAATTTTATTTACTATTAAACCTGCGAACTCACCAATAATTTTGTTGACCATTTTGAGCATATCTTTTCAGGTGATACGATTAATTGAAGATACTAGGAGTGCTGCCTTAGTGGAAACTCTAAGATGCATTTTTGAGACTATACAATACTTGATATACATTACTTGACATTGTTGGTCTGATTACACACAATTATACTTTTGGATACTTGTTCCCGGGTTATGGGAATTTATTTACAATATTGATACTTTTGTTAATACTTATGGCTATGTAGTCGTGGTTACTGACTAGACACGACACAAGTCTCCTTTGTGCCGGGTGTCGTCATGACCCGTCATTCATTCTATACATGTCTATTTTGCATCTCTATTGTTTACAATGTGTTATGACGATCCCGTCTCGTTACATCCCCGTGTTTCCGCTCTTAGCTGGGTGTGACACCACTGACGCTTGGGTTTCTAAATGTAACTAACTCTCTTTTATTGTGCGAATGTATGGATTATTGACAGTGGTTGTTCCAGGCACATGACAGGCAATGGCTCCTTGCTCCAACACTTTGAAAGAATTGATGGAGGGCCAGTTGCTTTTGGAGTAGATGCTGGAGGTTACATTAAGGAAGGGGCAGGGTCACAAATGGTAAGCTCAACATTGAGAAGGTAAACTTTGTAAAGGAGCTTGGATATAATTTACTAAGTGTATCCTAATTTTGTGACCAAAGATATAACATGCTCTTCTATGAGCGTGAGTGCATTGTTCTCAAGCCCGGGATGGTCATTCCTCAAGGGCATATCCAACTTAGAGCACCCCGGAAAGGGAACATGTAGAAGATGGATTTGCAAAAAACATCCCACTCAGGAGAAGTTTATTGCTTTCTATCTAAGGCCAATAGTGATGAGTCTTTCCTTTGGCATAAAAGAATGCATCATGTAAACTTTTAAGAACATGAATAAATTAATCGAGAATGATTACGGTAACTAGAATGCCAAATAAAGAGTTTACAAGTGATGATCACTATGTTGCATGTCTGAAAGGGAAACAACACTTGGTGTCTCACAGGCCAAAGGAAAAGAACTCTATCACTAACCCCCCTACACTTATTACACATGGATCTCTGTAGCCCCACTGTTGTAATGAGTCTAGGAAGTACCTCATATTTAGTTATCACAGATGATTTCATAAGATTCACTTTTCTTTTCTTCCTTAGAACTAAGTATGAAACTCCTTAGATCTTGAAAAACTTCATTCTGAAAATTGAGAATCAAAGTGATCATAAGGTCAAGATCATAAGATGTGATCAAAGAACTGAATTCAAGAACCAAATCCTTGACATATTTTGTGATAAAAATGGTATTACAAGACAATACAGTTCTCCTCGGACTCCACTGCAAAACGGTGTTACTGAGAGGAGAAATGTAACACCCAGAAATTTTGTCAGTTAAAAAGAAAAGAAAAGGAAATAAGCAAAAGGAAAAGAAAAGTATCTTGATAGAAATAGAAATGGACAAAAGTGGTGGGGCTAAAAATGCAAAAAGGACAAAATATATTATTATTATGTTTAAAGGTGGCATGGCCGCCCACAACTCCTGCACACCAACTGTTTCAATATTTTTAGAGAGAGAAAGCAGAAAGATATTTGGTTTTAGAGTGAGAAAGTAGCTGAATTCAGCCAAGGTAAGCAAACTTAGCATAATTGGTTTGGTTTTTATAGATTTTTGACCATGAAATCGATTTCTACATGTTCTTATATGTGTACATGTGTTCGGGTATGTGTTTTTGACATATATGGGTGTTAGAAATCTTTGAAAAGTTTGAGTTTGAAGGAGTGAGCTTGGAAGCAGCCTAGGTGAGTTTCTAGACCCTGTATTTATATGTTTTAAAGGTATTTGGGACTGAAAATGCATGTAAAATCATTTTTATAAATGTATTATGTGTAACCTGTTGGACCAAAAGAACCAATGAGCCTGATCAGAAAAACCTTTAAGTCCCACAGACATCACAACAACTGCTGAAGGCTTCATCAGCTGATGACAACAACTTAAGACCTTATCAGCTGAAGTTCAAGTGCTGAAGACTTCATCAACTGAAGTTCAAGTGCTGAAGACTTCATCAACTGAAGTTCAAGTGCTGAAGACTTCATCAGCTGAAGTTCAAGTGCTGAAGACTAGATCAGCTAAAGTCAAGAACTGAAGACTTCAGAGGTTGTCATAATAGCTGAAGTTGTACTCTTCAGTTGTTATGATGGTTTCTTTTCAGTAGTTTTCTATTTTAGTTTTAGTAGTTTTCTTTCAGTAGTTTACTTAATGTAAAACGTCTAAAGAGCCTGTTCTTCAGACGTAGTTCAGTAGTTGTAGTTTCAGTAGCTATAGTGCTAGTTTACACTTAGCTTTTGTAAGAAGATGTCAGCTGTTGTAGACATCTTTAGTAGTTTAGTTTACTTTCAGTAGTTGTTATAATAACGGTTAGATGTCACCATCAAGTGACATCAGCTGATGTCACCTTCCTTATAAAAGGGAGGATGACCTAATTTTGTCATTGCCGAAGCGTGTGTTGAATGAAATATTCCATTTTGCAGAACTACCTTTTCACTCTATAACCGTATTGTTCCATTGAATTATCATTTGTGTTCTTGCATGAATTTGTCTAATTTTTATACTATTCCGCTGCGAATCAAATCTAATTGATCAAACTAGATACCAGATCCTTTCAATTGGTATCAGAGTCGGTTAATCATTGATCGATTTAACAATTGATCATTGAAACTGCTCTTTTGATATCTACGTTTGATCGAATTAGCAAATTTGCAAGAATTAGTTATAGAGTTTGAGTTTCTACTACTTCTGGTCAATTAATTTGAGGTTTTACATGTTTTTGAGCTAGATTTATTAAAATTACTTTGAATTTGCTTGAATTTGTGAAATGGCGACACCAACCAATGATCCTCACAATACTGGCTCCTCAACAAAGCCTCCGATGCTTGTTAGGAGTGAGTATAACATATGGCAACGACGTATGCTCCATCACCTGTCTATCAACAGCGCAGGATGTTGGAAATCTGTGGTGCATGGACCATACAAGCCTATGGTGAGTCTTTCGGAAACAAATGAGAGGGTTCCGAATAAACCTAATCAGTATTCGGATGAAGATCTAAAGCTATTCGAAATTGATGCTAAAGCCCATGGAATTCTGGCCATGGCACTGCCTAATGAAATCTATTTAGGGCTTATGCATCATGAAACTGCTCATGACCTCTGGGTTGCTTTGAAAGAACAATTTGGAGGAACTGATAAGGTCTTGGCAAATACTAGGGAAATCCTTGCCCAGCAATATGAGACATTCTCTCATAGGAAGGGTGAGTCTCTGACTCAACAGTTTGAGCGATTCTCCTGTTTGATTTCTGAGCTGAAAATGGTCAAACAAGAATATACAAATAGCCAGATGAACAACCGATTCTTTAGATCCCTGCCTAAGAGATGGGACACATACACTATTATCCTACGCTCCAGTGCAAATCTGGCCACTCTATCTCTCACCCAACTTCATGGTGCTGACATTTGAAAGAGAGATAGAATAGAAACAGATCTGGAAAGCTCATGATGACTTTTTACCAGGCAACACTGCCTTGGTTGGTCAGGAGTCAGAGTATGCTGCATCAGAAGGTTCATATGATGAGCATATTGATTTCTTACAAATTATAGAGAACATGCTTTTGTTGGTGTGGATTGTAATTCAGGTGGTAGTAGTGATAATCTAAGCTTTTTGATGGAGGACTTGAAAGGAATTCCGGATGATGATATGGAAGAGATGGACATTTTGAGCCAAATGGCAATGATCAGTATCAGATCTCAAAAGTTCTATAATAGGAAATTCCCAGGTCACTCTGGCAAAACCAAAGTTGGTTTTGACAAGAGCAAGTTAAGGTGTCACAAGTACCATAGGCTTGGACACTTTGCAAGAGAGTGTAGATCATCTGGATCTAACTCATCTGCACCCTTTGTGACCTTCCCGGGCAATAGTTCACAAAACAAAGGGCAACATTCCACCAGTTCTGGTCATCCATCACAAGCTCAATCATCACCTGCATATTTTGTTCCTCAAAGTCCTATGCCATATCCTTACCCCTGTTTTTACATGCCACAGACAAGTCAATTTCAAGCACCCATTGCTCAACAACCACATGCCCTTCCTGAGCCTCCACCATCTCATTCTCATCAACAATCTCAATCTCAACCACATCACAGCTTTTTCACCCCTGGTGTTGTTGACTGGAGCAGTCTACCAGATGATATGTCTATTCATCATGAACAACTGTTCCCTGGTGCTGGTCAACATGGTGGTGACAATCCTTTTGGAAATCTTGCTCTTATGGCCCTGGAGTCTACTGATGGATTATCCTCCATTGCTTCAACATCACAGGTATCACAGGTATCTTCAGAGGCCAAGGCCAAGTTATGTTCTGAATCATGCATAGTCACATTTGCATCTATTAGAGAAGCAAATATAGCTTTAATCAATAAAAATCTTGAGCTAGAGAACATAATTTCCAAAAGAAAAGCTGAGTTTGAGTCTGTGCTAAATGAAAAGAATGATGAGATTTACAAATTAAAATGTCAAATCACTGATAAGGCTAAGGAAGAGGTACTTTTAGAGAAGTATAAGGACCTTAAAGAAACTCTTGCATCTATCCAGGTAGAGTGTGAACGCTGGGTAACTTCATGCAAGGGTTTTGAAATACTTCTCAGCAAACAAACAGCTTCCAATATGAAGTTTGGAATTAGTTATAATCACACTGCTCCTCCTACAGATTTTACTCCTAGCTTAGATGTAGAATCTGAAGGAGAAAGCAATAACCAATCCACCTCATCATATGATTCATCCTCTGATAATGCACCAAAATGAGAGGATGAAGTCAGCATTAGTACTCCAGAAAACCAATCAGCTGCTATTGAAACAGCTGATGATTCAAATGCTGATAGTCACATGATCAAACAAGAGTTGACCACTTCAGGTGTTGTCTCACAAAGTACTCAAAGTACTAATGGGCAAGTTACAACACCTGAAGAACAAACCCAAACTACTGAAGTAGAAAGGGTTTGAAAACTGCTGAAGAATCTATCAGGAAGTTTGTAAGTACTGAAAGGAAGAAAACTGCAAGTACTGATAGAAAACTGCTGAAGAACAAATCTTCAGTAGTTAAGAATCCTTCAGTACTTACCACAAGTACTGAAAGGAAGAAAGTACTGAAGAACAAATCTTCAGTAGTTTCATCCTCTTTAGCAGTTGATCAACAAAAGATGAAGAAAAAGCCATGTGAAATATGTGGCTTATTCAATCATCTCACTGATGATTACTGGTACAGAAAGGGTTCAAAACTCAACAAAGATAAGAACATAAAAGAGAAAATTATCAAAATGAAAGTTGAGTTTGAAACCAAGTTTGTACCAGTAGCATCTCAACCGGAAACCCCAAAATCCTTAAAGAAATCCAAAAAGAAGGAAGGGGTTAATCAGGAAACAGCTGAAGGTGTTCACAGGAAGATGGTGCAACACAGGGATCCATCAAAATCAAGCACTGATGTGTCTGATGAACTGAAGGCTTTAGCAACCAATCAGACACAACTTGTTATGATGGTTCAACATCTATTGGGGAGAGTCAACCAAATAGATGTTCCTGTGATTAAACCACAGAAAAGGAAACCTAAGCCTAAAACAAAGGAATCCTTTTCTGCACTATCTCCATCACCACAGGCTGCAACTCATGACAAACCAGTTAGTGTGAAATCTGTTGATGAGAACAGACCCAAAACCAAAATGGTTTGGGTCTCAAAAGCTAACTAGTTTCTTGTCATGAATGCAGGGTTCTTCAGCATGCCAAATAAGCATCTGGTATGTGGACAGTGGAGGATCCATGCATATGACAGGGAGCAGCTCTCTTCTTAATGACTACTCTCAAGGAAAGAATGGGTTTGTTTCTTTTGGCAATGATGCTAAGGGTTACATCATCGGCAAAGGCTTTGTTTCCAATGGTGAAATAAGGTTTGATGATGTCAACCATGTGGAGAATCTCAAGTATAATCTCTTGAGTGTCAGTCAAATGTGTGATAAAGGTCATGTTGCCCTTTTCACCAGTCAGAACTGCAGGATTTTGTCTTCCAAAGTTCTGAGTTTGATTGACAAGGTATTGGATGATCATACTCTCCTGAAGGCCAACAGGACAGGCAGAGTATATGCCTTGGACTTGTCAAAGAAAATCGATCTAAAAGGCCATCCTTGCCTGTTCTCCAGGGCTTCTCCTCAGGAATCTACTCTATGGCATAGAAGGCTTGGTCATGTGAATCTCAAAAACATGAACCAGCTGATTCACCATGGTTTAGTAAGAGGATTGCTATTGAAGGAGTTCAAATGTGATGACAACTGCTCTGCTTGCTTAAAAGGGAAGCAACAAAAAGTATCATTCCCTCTAATAGAAGAGCCAAAGTTCACTGCCTGCTTACAATTATTGCATATGGATCTTTTTGGTCCTGTAAGAGTGATGAGCATGACGAAGAAGAAATACTGTCTGGTAATTATGGATGATTACTCCAGATTTGTATGGACTTTCTTCTTGCACTCTAAAGATGAAGCTGCACAAGCTATTATGAACTTTGTGTTGTATGTTGAGAAACAGTATTCCCTTCCAGTCAAGTGTGTAAGGAGTGATAATGGCACAGAATTTAGAAATCACACACTTGAAGAATTCTACTTGTCAAAGGGAATCAAGAGGCAGTTCAGCATTCCAAGAACTCCTGAACAAAATGGAGTTGTGGAGAGAAAGAACAGGACACTTGTTGAAGCTGCCAGGTCAATATTGGCTGATTCTGGTTTGCCACTGACCTTTTGGGCTAAAGCTATCAACACAGCATGCTATGTGCAAAATAGAGTATTAGTAAATCAGAGGTTGATGAAGACTCTTATGAAGTCCTACGTCATTTGGCCCCTTTGATTTCATTTTTTAGAGCATTTGGGTGTCCCTGTTATATTCTCAACACAAAGAATCCACTTTAGAAGTTTGAATCAAATGTGGATGCAGGGTACTTTGTTGGTTATTCATCTACTTGCAAGGCATACAGAGTTTTCAACTGCAGAACAAAGATGGTTGAAGAGACTTTGCATGTGATGTTTAATAAATCTCCAAAGGATAAAATTCCACAAAACTCTATGGAGCTATTTGATTTGGACATAATGCAATATGTTCCTTATCAGTCTCCAGCTGTTGCAGTTCCTGAACCTCTTGCACACAGCTCTCCACCTGGTGGTACTGATGATGATGCTGACAGTACTCACTTTTTCAGGTTTAGTGATCAACTGCCTGAGTCATCTAAACTTGATGCTCCTGTAGCTTCAGCAGCTCCATCCACAACAAATGCTAATGAGATTTCTGAATCATCTACTTCATTTGAGTTGCCATCTCCTATATGGTTTCAAGAATCTGCATCAACATCTGTTACTGCTGAATCCCCTACAAACACTTGCACAGATCTCATTTTTTATCAAGAGCTGAAGGATCACCCAATGTCTCAGATCATTGGTGATATCAATACTGGAGTCTCAACCAGAAGTCAATTGTCCAATTTCTGCTTCTATGCTCTCTTCATCAGTCAGCAAGAGCCAAATGATTATCATGTTGCATTAAGAGACAATGGATGGGTTGAAGCCATGCAGCTTGACCTTCTTCAGTTCAAAAAGCAGCAAGTGTGGGAGCTAGTTCCTTTACCCCAAGGTAAGTGTGCAATAGGCACTAAATGGGTGTTTAGGAATAAAACAGATGAAAAGGGTCAAATTGTCAAGAACAAGGCCAGACTGGTTGTATAGGGGTTTGCACAAGAAGAAGGTATTGATTATGATGAAACCTTTGCCCCTGTAGCCAGACTGGAGGCAATCAGATTGTTCTTACCTTATGCTGCTTTTCATAATCTTAAGGTTTTTCAAATGGATGTCAAAAGTGCCTTTTTATATGGTAAAATAAAAGAAGAGGTTTATGTGTGTCAACCACCTGGTTTTGAGGATAATAAACATCCAGATTGGGTGTATAAGCTTGATAAGGCTCTATATGGGTTGAAACAAGCTCCTAGAGCCTGGTATGAAACATTATCAAATTTTCTTCTTTAAAATAATTTCACTAGAGGCTCCATAGATAAAACTTTATTTATAAAGAAAGTAGGACAGCATAAGCTACTTGTTCAAATTTATGTAGATGATATTATTTTTGCATCCTCTGATCCACAGTTGTGTGATGAATTTACAAAGTTAATGCAACAAAAGTTTGAAATGAGTGCCATGGGAGAATTATAGTTCTTTCTAGGTTTGCAAATCCAACAAAGAACTGATGGAACTTTCATTCATCAGTCCAAATATACAAAAGATCTTTTGAAAAAGTTTGATTTACAAAATTGTAAGCCCTGTTCTACTCCCATGAGCAGCACCACATAACTGGATGTTGATCAGAAAGGTAAAGCGGTTGATGAAACCCTTTACAGATGTATGATTGGTTCCTTGATGTACCTTACAGCTTCTATACCAAACATTATGTTTGCAACTTGTGTCTGTGCTAGATTTCAGGCCGCACCTAAAGAATCCAATTTGATTGCAGTCAAAAGGATCTTTAGATACTTGCAAGATACTCAATCTCTAAGACTTTGGTATTCCACTGGGCACTCTTGCAAATTAGTTGCTTTCTCTGATAGTGACTATGCAGGGTGCAAAGTCACCAGAAAATCAACTTCTGGTGGATGCCAATTTCTAGGCAATTATTTAGTTTCTTGGCAGAGTAAGAAACAAACTTCAATTGCTACATCAACTGCTGAAGCAGAGTACATTGCTGCTGCAAGTTGTACATCTCAGGTACTCTGGCTTCAGCATAAATTATTAGATTATGGCATTACAGAGACTAAGACTCCATTACTAATGGACAGTGATTCAGCTCTTTGTATTATTAAGAATCCAGTCCAGCATTCTAGGACCAAACATATTAAGATCAGACATCATTTTATTAGGGATTGTTATGAAAAAGGTCTGATTGATCCAAAGTTTGTTCCTAGTGTTGATGAGCTTGCAGATATATTTACTAAGCCTTTGGACAGTGCTACTTTTCAAAATCTGGTGCTTAGGCTTGGTATGCTGCAGCTGGAATAAATTGACTAATACTAATGCTCTCAGATCACAAGTACTGATGAGCATTAGTATACAAAAGTCAAAAATAAGTATTGATGAGTTATTTGGTCTTTAGTATTTTTCATAATACTGAAGACTAAAATACTTCAAAGTACTGAAGTACATTATTTGTTGAAAAGAATTGATGAAGTTACAACTACTGATGTTAATATAACTCCTGATGCCTTTTTCTAACAAATAAGTACTGAAGAACAAATTTTGTCCAAAAGTACTGATGTATAATCTTACACATAAGTACTGAAGACAATATTTGTTCACAAGTTCTGAAGATTAATTTATTTCATCAGATCTTCTGAACATTTGTTCACAAGAGCTGAAGAATAAATAGTCCAAAAAGCTGATGGCCAATGAAACGTCTGAAAATCAGACAAAGTCTGATGAGTAAATATTGAGGTCAGAATGAAACATCTGAATTGATGATAACAGCTGATGAGTACATTTACTCTTCAGCTGATTCAAACTACTGTTGTTTCATATCAAAACAACTGAAGCCAAAACCATATCTTCAGTAGTTTACAACTACTGATGACTAAAACCAAGTCTTCAGTTGTTTACAACCTCTGAAGATGAAAACCATATCTTTAGTAGTTACAACTACTGATGACTAACACCAAGTCTTCAGTCGTTTCCAACCTCTAAAGGTTAAAACCATGCCATCAGTCGTTTCAAACACCTGATGACTAACACCAAAACCTTCAGATGTTTTCTATCAGCTGTTTCATAACCATACCCTATAAATACCAAGCCCAAACTTCAGAGTTTTTCATTCTCACAACCCTACTATTCAAAAATGCTGAAACTTCCCTCTTACATTAATGGCGACCATGCAGCTCAAACCACGCCATAACTGTGTAGCCTACCTCACAAAATCAGCCTTTTGGACCAAGTTCGATGACGCCATCGATCTGATGGTTGAATCTCCTTACAAAACAGCCTTTCTTCTAAATCCAATCATCCACGCCGAATCCCTCATATAGTTCTGGACAAACGTCACCATTACAACTGGTGAGAATGACACCGAGGTCATTCTCCAGTCGTTTTTCAACTAACAGAAGGTGGTCATCAATTCTGACATCATTCGACAAACCCTAAATCTGAATGATGCCACCTTCGTCACTGAGTATCCTAAGGGCACAACCGACTTATCTTTTGCCCACCATGGATACCAAAGTGACCTCCATGCTTCCACAATCCTGAAGAAGCACTTCCATGATCCTGAACGACTTATCTTTCACATGGTCAATGTCTGCCTTGCCCCTAAATCATCTTCAAAGGATCAAATGTCATCAAGGTGGCAACATGTATTGTACTCTATCCTTGAGCAACAAAATCTAAATTTTTTCTGAAATAATCTTTTTCGAATTAAAAGATATGGCTATGAAACCTGTGGCTACCAGATGGATATTATATCCAAGGTTCCCATGGCCATTATTGTAAAACAATTAAAAACTGAGGGCCTTGTTGGCCTAGGAGTCCCTGCTCTGGCTGTATTACCTGAAGTATACTCCAGGCAAAACACAGACACACACCTCAAAGAGGCTGCCAAGCTGCTAAAACCCAAGCAACGGGAACCCACAGCCTCCTCCTCCAAACCCAAAGTCCCCACCAAGCCTAAAAGTAAACAGCCCAAAAAGGCTACTCAGGGAGTTGAGTCCCCTGAGGATGCCCCTACACCACCAAGGTAGGAAGTATCTACTGGAAGTAACCCCCCAGTGGTTACCAAGACTCTACCAGCCTCAACCGCTCAGGTATTCTCTCAACAGGATCCTGAGGCAACCACTTCTGGGGCAGCCACATCTCTAGAACCTATCTCACTTGAGAAGGTTACCATTGAAGAGCACCACTCTCCCCAGGTGCAAACTGATTCACCCCTATCTCCCACTACGACCGCCCCACAAAGTCCAACCATTCTAATTGCAAAAGTGCTGACTCAGCTTAACACTCCACCCTCTCCCCAGGAACCTATTACAACTGGGCAAACCTCAACCATTGAGAGGGAGGATCAAAGTGTTGTTGAGAGCCCACAGTACAGGGATTACAATATTCTATCTCCCTATGTGAAAGAGGAGATAAGAACATCTGGTGAGACTGCCACTTCTCCTGCTTCAGCACATGAACTGGGTGAAGTTGGTAACATCTCTAAGTCCTCACCAGAGACAACTGCTGATGAAGGATTTAATCCTAAGGCAGGAAGTCCCTAGTTCCAAGACAAAGGGGCACATGTGAATACTGATCCACACTCAGCACATGTTCATCCTGATCTAATCAGGAGGTCAGGTGATTCAGCTAACACTGACGATGACCTGGGCTTCTTTTATGATGTTTTAGCCCAAAACACAATTCTTGATAAGTAGATTAAAAGAACTACTTGCCAAAATGACTCATGAATCAAGTCCATCTGCCAACATTCACCCACAGATGGCACCTTCTTTTGAAGGTCTCCCACACACAGAGTCACTCCCAAATACTCAGCCACCAGCCTCTGCTTCTGGCACCATTTCTCAGGGACAGAACCCCTCTGAGCAAATGGTTGCTATCTTTAAAACATCCTGCCTCTCATCACTCCCATCATCACTGATATTGTGAATCACACCCTTGATGAGAGGCTTTCCTCAAAAATCAAAACCCTGGTTGATGATGTTGTGTCAAAGAAACTTTCTTACATTCAAACCCCTGCAACCAATACAATCAAAACCCTGGTTGATGATGTTGTGTCAAAGAAAGTTTCTTTGACACAACATCATCAACCAAGCACACCAAAGCTTCTCTTACAAAATTGCTAGAACAGCCTGTCCAATCTCCCACACTAAAACAACTCACATCATAACCCATAAAACCAACTCCCCTTCCCAAGAAACCAATAGCCGATGATGCACCCAAGAAGAGGAAGAGAAGGGTGTTGAGGTTTGAAGAAGAAGAAAAAGAAGAAGAAGATGATGAGGATGAGGACAGGCTGCCTATTTCAGCTGTCATTACATTGCCTAAGGCCAAGAGTCAACCAACACTCACTCCTGCAATCCAGATGGAAACTGTGAAGGTAAAACTTGAAGAAGAGCAACAGCATAAACTACATGATGAGGAGCTGTTGAGAATGGTTGACAAAGTTTGTACTCAAATTTCATCGATTATATCCATGAGAAAACATGCTCAGAGGTTATATGCTCTCAAACAAACTTTTCAATATCAGAAGGAGAGAATAAGGATTTGGTCTGATCCCAGTGTGAGTCATAGGATTCACAAGAAAGACATTCCACACAGATACAATGGCCAAGTGAAAAAGATTGTAGATGAAGTGATCTTGCTGGCCATTGTAGTATCACCCTGGGAGATCTTAGAAGACTTCAAGAAAACCTATAAAGCCAAACTTCCCCCACAAAAGTTGTTGGAGAACAAAATGGTGAAAAAGGGGTTAATATACAAAGGCTTGAGGAAGTCAGATAGAATGAACTCCATTTGTTGCTAGAGGGTAATCACCCTGATCAATTTACATACAGAGAAATCACAACAGTGGAGTTAAGAAATAGGAAACAGGTTAAATACCTGTTTGAGTACTATGGACCTGAGTTCTTTTTTGAGAGAGAAGCTGAAGATCTTACCATGGAGGATCAAATTGTCTTAATTGAGGCCTATGTGAGGGAGTCTTACAGACTCATAGTTGGGAAGTAGGTTCCATGGATGGGGTAACAGCTCTATGTCCAGTTCCCCAAGCTAGAGTTCCCATCCATCCTTTGCGAATCAGATCTTTGAACCTCTTCCCTGGCCTGTGCTGATATTGGTCATTTCCAAGCTGATCCAGAAGAAAAAGACAAAACTTTTCTGCCTAATAAGTGGGACATCAATAAAGTTAAAGGTTTTGGCTTCATTGGCTCAGGGGGAGTTTGTTGGACCAAAAGAACCAATGAGCCTGATCAAAAAACCTTTAAGTCCCACAGATATCACAACAACTGCTGAAGGCTTCATCAGCTGATGACAACAACTAAAGACTTCATCAGCTGAAGTTCAAGTGCTGAAGACTTTATCAACTAAAGTTCAAGTGCTGAAGACTTCATCAGCTGAAGTTCAAGTGCTGAAGACTACATCAGCTAAAGTCAAGAACTGAAGACTTTAGAGGTTGTCACAACAGCTGAAGTAGTACTCTTCAGTTGTTGTAATGGTTTCTTTTCAGTAGTTTTCTATTTTAGTTTCAGTAGTTTTCGTTTAGTAGTTTACTTAATGTAAAACGTCTGAAGAGCCTGTTCTTCAGACGGTGTAGTTCAGTAGTTGTAGTTTCAGTAGCTATAGTGCTAGTTTACACTTAGCTTTTGTAAGAAGATGTCAGCTGTTGTAGACATCTTCAGTAGTTTAGTTTACTTTCAGTAGTTGTTGTAATAACGGTTAGATGTCACTATCAAGTGACATCAGCTGACGTCACCTTCCTTATAAAAGGGAGGATGACCTAATTTTGTTATTGCCGAATCGTGTGTTGAATGAAATATTCCTTTTTGCGTAAATACCTTTTCTCTCTATAACCGTACTGTTCCATTGAATTATCATTTGTGTTCTTGCTTGAATTTGTCTAATTCTTATACTATTCCGCTGCAAATCAAATCTAATTGATCAAACTAGATACCAGATCCTTTCATAACCGTATGTACATATGCATGAGTTTAAATGTTTGAAGGTTATAATGCTTGGTTTGATGTTTGGGATAGTTGTATAAGCTTAGAACATGTTAAGATGTTGTTTGGGACTGATAAATATATTAGAATTGCATAAGTTGGTGGTCATGGGTCCAAACAGGGCCCATGTGCCTAGTTAATTGCCTTAGAAAGTTTTAAGTAAGGTCATGCGCCCAAACAAGGCCCATACGCTTGAAAATATGACTTAGAAAGTCTAAGTATATGATGATGCACCCAAACAATAGTCCATGTGCCTAGAAATGCCTTAGAAATTTCTAAGTGAAAGCTGATGCACCTAAATAGTGCCCATGCACCCAAGAGGCTCATGCGCCTAAGTGCTAAAACGCTTAAGTGAGGCTCATGCACCTGCATAGTGGAGAAACGCCCAAACAGTCCTCATGCGCCCAAATAGTGCCCATGAGCCCAAACACTTAGAAAATCTTCTAAAAGTTTGGAAAAACTAGAATTTTAGGGTTTGACCCTAGTTTGACTTATGGACTGTTTTGGCCTATATTAAAGCATGAATATGTAAGGGTCTATGAATAGAATATGCATGATGTTATGATCAATGTATGATATGAATATGTCTATGAAGTGTTATCTTTTAATGATTTTCAAAACGTATATATTACATTATAATATACGTTAAGCATTATGTTATGACTTTACGTAGTATGATGAAAGAATGAACGTAAAGTATAACGTAATGTATTGAAAGATAACAAAGATGAAAAGTGAAACGTAATGAAAGAAAGAAAAGGCTTGTAAGCAGATTGAAAGGAGGATCATAACTCTTTAAGAGTTGTCATCTCAACTGTGTGTTTCATAGCATGTAATTTTAACTAACCCATGAGGGTTCACACATGAGGATCAGTCTTATGACTGATTCATAGTACAAAATAGGATCCTTGTCATTCGATCCAGGAATTAATGAGGCTTTGTGCCTGGAATGGTGGCTTCCGGCCACGAGCATTGTGCCAAATAGTAATGAGGCTTTGTGCCCGGAATGGTGGCTTCGGGCCATGATGGGGGAAAAGCTTGATAGGATCTAGAATCAGTACGAAACAAGCGAAATGATAAAGTACGAAATGAACGAATAAGTGAGATAAGGAGTAAAGAATAAGGTTATGCCTTGTATTTACGATGAATGCTTATGTACAAAAGTAAAGAAAGTATTTTCTTGTATGAACCGTATAAAGTATTTTGATACTTACAAAACTAGAACTCACTCAGCAACGCTGACTTTTATGCATTTTCAGTTGGCAGGTAATGTTGCTAAGGATGGCACATGGAGAGGCTACTTGGCAGGACAAGACTGGCATCTATTCACGAATAATACTATTGTTGTTTTGTAATGCAATTAGCGGATGTTTTCTTTTGTAACTTAAACAATGTTGTATTGCATAACAATAGTAATTATCAGTGAAATGAATGGCTTTTGTTAAACTTACTTCCGCTGCTTACTTTATGAGTTATATATTATATATGAAATGATGCGATGATTGACCAACTGTGAGGTGCCCGGGAACGGGGCCTTACAAGTTGGTATCAGAGCTAAATTTTAAGTGAATTGGGTATGATATTTTCATAAACCTAATCTTAAACTGAGAATGAGACTAAAGGAAAGGGATGCCAGCCCGAGTAGCTATGTGCCATAGGGTATTTCTTTTCTCGAAGTTAATTGGAGTTGTATGCATGTGCTATTTGATTATGTGCTTATAGTAGATTTAGATACAGATGTAGTCAGGATAGAAAGTGCTTGGGGTGTGAAGAGTAAGGTAAATGGCTAATTACAACTGGCCACTGTAATTAGGGACTTACTATACTTAACATAAATGGAGCTATTGCTTGAATGACCGTGTTAGTGTTTGAATCTTATAGTGATTAAAGAATGGCTGGAGGTAGATCATCTAAGGCCTCTAGGGGTGGAGTATAAGGAGGACGTGGTGCTGAATCGCGTGTTACTAGGAACAAGACTAAGACTGCCGAGAAGGCCCGTGAAGAGCCCGAGATGTATCACCAGGAAGGTGGTGATGAGAGTGTGAACTTAAGGGCCTTGGTGAAAGACGCAGTGTTAAAGGAAGTACATCAAGTCATGCAGATGATTCTGCCTTCTATAGTGACTGAAGTGATCAAAGCTGTTTGGGAAGATGAGAAGAAAGAGAGGAGAAGTACCATTGGAAGGGAGGAAAGGGAGCGATCGGAGACCGAGACGATTGTCTCGAGTGAGGAGGAGGAGGAAGCGGTGCAGGAAACTGCACGAGGATGTAACTATAGGGCATTTCAAAGATGCAAACCCCCGACTTTTGACAGAAATAGCAATGTTGCTACTGCTCACCGCTGGGTGAGAGAGATGGAAGCAGTACTGGAGATTAGTGAGTGCAGGGAGGATCAGAAGGTGAAGTTCTCCACTCACCCTTTTATTGACTTGGCTCTGTGCTGGTGGGATAATATTGTCCAAGCCAAGGGGAGCAGAGCCATTGGAAAGATGAGGTGGCCAAAGTTGAAGAAGTTGGTGATCGAAGAATTCTATCCACACAGGGAACTTGACAAAATAGAGAGGGAGTTCCAACAGCTAGAGGCAGGCACCATGACATACCAGCAATACGCCACTAAGTTTAATGAGATGCAAGGTTGGTGCTGGATCAGGTGACGCCGGTGTCGAGGAAGATCAAGAAGTACATTCAGGGATTGCCAGCTGACATCCGCGGGCATTTGATCACTGCCCGGCTGGGTACCTTTCGATCGGTGGTAGACCTGGCGGGTAGGTTTATGATGAGAGGGAGGTGGCAGTAGTCGAGGCGAAGAAGACGGGTGATTGTGACAAAAGCTAGGGCAAGAAAACGTTCGGACAAGGTGGTTTCACTCCAAACAACAAACAGAGGAAAGTGGATGACTGTACGGTTGTGTCATCTAGTTCGGGGATGAAGAAGTGTAGTAAATGTGGGAGAGAGCACTACGGTGAGTGTAAATGGGGATTGAGTGTGTGCTTCAAGTGTGAGAAGCCCGGTCATGTTGCAAAGATGTATGGAGCTATACGATGTTATAACTGTGGCGAGGAGGGCCATGTGAGCAGGACTGTAAGAAGCCATGGGCTGAAAGTTCTGGGATGAAGAAGAAGCTAGAGGAAGGAGGACAGAGGGCAACTGCTAGACCTTTCACGATGACACGGGAGGAGGCCAGAGAGGATCCCGATTCGTGTCAGCTATGTTTCTAGTAAACCGAATTTGTGCCTCTGTAGGAGTTTCATTTCAGCTATTTTCTGTGCTAAGTTGCCTGTTAGTAGTAGAAGTATTGATAAGTCATTCGACGTAGAAACTGCTATTAGTAAGTCTACTTGAATTACTGATATGATAGAGGACTATGCCATAGAACTAGAAGGTCATAGGTTTTCTACTAAATTACATGTAACGCCTCTAGGCGGATTTAATGTAGTACTAGGGATGGATTGGTTAGCAACCTATGAGGCAAACATCGTGTGTCGCAAGAAGATGATTCGATTAATTGCGCCCGATGGGAATTCAGTGTCGGTTTACGGCGATCGCGTCACTATGATTCCAAAGGTGATTTCGATGGCAGTGGCAGAAAAGTGCATGAGACGTGGATGTAGTGCCTATCTGGCCTACGTGAAAGATGTGGACGCGTGAGTACCACAATTGTCTGATGTGCCAGTGGTATGTGACTTTCCGGACATGTTCCCAGAAGGCCTGCCAGTTATGCCACCGGATCGTGAGATTGAGTTTCAGATTGATCTGATACCTGGTGCTCAACCCGTTGCCAAAGCACCGTATTGATTAGCTCCTACCGAGATGAAGCGACTAATAGATCAACTGTAGGAATTGATGGATAAAGGGTTTATCCGACCGAGCATCTCTCCTTAGGGTTCTCCGGTATTGTTTGTGAAGAAGAATGACGGTAGTATGCGAATGTGCATCGATAATCGAGAGCTAAATAAGCTGACGATGAAGAATCGGTATCCGCTACCAAGGATTGATGACTTGTTTGACTAGCTCTAGGGTGCCAGTTGGTTCTCGAGGATAGATCTTCGAGTTGGTTACCATCAGTTGAAGGTGAAGGAGCGGGACATTCCTAAGACAGCTTTTCGCATGCGTTATGGACACTACGAGTTTCTCGTTATGTCTTTCGGTTTGACTAACGCGCCAGCTGCCTTTATGGATTTTATGAACTGAGTGTGTCGGCCCATGTTAGATAAATCAGTGATTGTGTTTATCGATGATATCCTGATTTATTCAAAGAGCGAGGAAGAACATGCCGGCCATATACAAGAAGTATTGGAGACACTTAGAAGAGAAAAGTTGTATGCCAAATTCTCTAAATGTGCTTTCTGGTTGCGCGAAGTTCAATTTTTGGGTCATGTTGTTAATGCTGAAGGAATCGTGGTGGACCCGGTAAAGGTTGAGACGGTGATGCAATGGAAGTCATCAAAGACGCCATCCGAGATTTGTAGTTTCTTGGGTTTGGCGGGCTATTACAGGAGGTTCATCCAGGACTTTTCCAAGGTAGCCTCACCTTTAACTAAATTGACTCGTAAGGATGTGAAGCTTGTGTGGGGTCGGGAACAAGAGTGTGCTTTCGAGGAGTTGAAGACGAGATTGACTCAAGCTCCTGTCTTGACGTTACCCAATGGGAGTGAGGACTTAGTGGTATATTTAGATGCTTCTTATTTAGGATTAGGTTGCGTGTTAATGCAACGTGGAAGGGTAATAGCCTACATATTCTTACAGCTGAAAACCCACGAAGTCAATTATCCCACCCATGATTTGGAATTAGCGGTTGTGGTCTTAGCATTGAAAATTTGGAGGCATTACTTATACGGGACGAAGTGCACAATCTTCACGGACCATAAGAGCTTGAAGTATTTCTTTAACCAAAAGGATCTCAACATGAGGTGGAGGCGATGGTTAGAGATCATCAAGGATTATAATTATGACATCCATTATCATCTAAGTAAGGCCAATGTTATGGCCGATGCCCTTAGCCGAAAGGAAAGACCCGAGCCGATTAGGGTGAAGGCGTATCAGTTAGTAATGATCTCGGACATGATGACGCAGGTCAAAGAATTGCAAGATAAGGCGTTGAAAGAAGATCGCCTTGACTCCGAAAGAATGAGCGGAGTTGGGAGAAAACACTCACGGAGTGAGAACCCACTTCGGGCGGATGTGGATTCCCTGATACGGAAATCTAAGGGGACAAATTATGGATAAAGCTCATAAGACTCGATACTTGATTCATCCAGGTGCCACGAAGATGTATCAGGATATGAAGAAAGATTATTGGTGGCCGGGAATGACGCGCGACGTAGTAAAGTACATGAGCAAGTGCCTTACTTATTTGCAAGTGAAGGCAGAACACCAAAAGCCATACGGGAAGATCCAACCATTGGATATACCCGAATGGAAGTGGGAGCATATCACCATGGACTTTATTACTAAGCTACCTCGGACAGCAAGGGGGTGCGATGCCATTTGGGTGATTGTTGATCATCTGACCAAGAGTGCCACTTCCTACCGATCCACGAGACATACTCATCCGAGAGACTGGCGGATCTGTTCATTAAGGAGATTGTAGCTCATCACGGTGTGCCGGTGTCTATTGTGTCGGATCGTGACACCCGGTTCACATTAAAGTTCTAGAACAGATTTCATGATGCGATGGGGACGAGGATACACATTAGCACGGCTTATCATCCTCAGATGGACGATCAGTCTGAGAGGATGATCCAGACGCTCGAGGATATGCTCCGAGCATATGAGATCGATTTTGGAGGAAGTTGGGATGATCACTTACCGTTAGCAGAATTCTCATATAACAACAGTTATCATGCCAGTATTGGTATGCCACGTTACGAGATGGTATATAGTAGGAGATGTAGGACGCCCGTATGTTGCGGTGACATCGGCGGAAAGAATTGGGAAGCCTTGAGGTGATCGACGCTAAAATTGAAAAGTTAGAGAAGATCAAGGATTTAATGAAAGCGGCAAAGGATAGACAAAAGTCGTACACCGACAAGAAGCATAGACCGATCGAATTCAAGGTGGGAGACTGAGTTATGTTGAAGGTCACACCTTGGAAAGGAATCATTTGGTTCCAGAAGAGGGGAAAGCTAAGCCCGAGGTACATAGGGCCATTTCGAATCATCGCACAAGTAGGAGAGGTGGCCTATCTGTTAGAATTGCCAGATGAGTTAAGTGGATTTCATCCCACAGTCCATGTATCTCATCTGAGAAAGTGCTTAGCTAATAAATATATGATTGTACTAATGGAGGACATTGAAGTGGATGAACAGCTCAATTATATAGAGCAACCAGTGGCAATCATCGATCAAAAAGAGAAGAGGCCACGAAATAAAGTGGTTCCATTTATACGGGTGCAGTGGAAACACCAAAAGGGTTCTGAGTCTATGTGGGAGACTGAATAAGAGATGGACAGCATTACCTACAGTTATTCGAAGAGTGATGGGTTTCGGGGACAAAACCTCTTTAAGTGGGGTGGACATGTAACACCCGGGGATTTTGTCAGTTAAAAAGAAAAGAAAAATAAATAAGGAAAAGAAAAAGAAAAGTATCTTGAAAGAAAGAGAAATGGACAAAAGTGGAGGGGCTAAAAGTGCGAAATGGATAAAATATTATTATTATTATTATTATTATGTTTAAAGGTGGCATGGCTGCCCACAACTCCTGCACACCAACTGCTTTGACATTTTTTGAGAGAGAAAGCAGAAAGATCTTCAGTTTTAGAGTGAGAAAGTAGCTGAATTCATCCAAGGTAAGCAAACTTAGCATAATTAGTTTGGTTTTTATGGGTTTTTTATCATGAAACTGATTTCTACATGTTCTTATGTGTGTACATATGTTCGGGTATGTGTTTTTGACATGTATAGGTGTTAGAAATCTTTGAAAAGTTCAAGTTTGAAGGAGTGAGCTTGGAAGCAGCCTAGGTGAGTTTCTAGAACCCGTATTTTATATGTTTTTAAAGGTTTTTAGGGCTGAAAATGCATGTAAAATCATTTTTATAAATGTATTATATGTAACCGTATGTACATGTGCATGTGTTTAAATGTTTGAAGGTCATAAATGATTGGTTTGATGTTTGGGATAGTTGTATAAGCTTAGAACATGTTAAGATGTTGTTTGGGACTGATAAATATATTAAAATTGTATAAGTTGGTGGTCATGCGCCCAAGCAGGACCAATGCACCTAGTTAATTGCCTTAGAAAGTTTTAAGTAAGGTCATGCGCCCAAACAAGGCCCATGCACCTGAAAATATGACTTATAAAGTCTAAGTATATGATGATGCGCCTAAACAGTAGTCCATGCGCCTAGAAATGCCTTAGAAGTTTCTAAGTGAAAGCTGATGCGCCTAATAGTGCCCATGCGCACAAGAGGCTCATACGCCTAAGTGCTGAAATGCCTAAGTGAGGCTCATGCGCCTGCATAGTAGAGAAATGCCCAAACAGTCCTCATGCGCCCAAATAGTGCTCATGCGCCCAAACACTTAGAAAATTTTCTGAAATTATGGGAAACCCAGAATTTTAGGATTTGACCCTAGTTTGACTTATGGATTCATATGCATATCATACATTTATCATAACATCATGCATATTCTATTCATAGACCTTTACATTATATATACATTAAGTATTATGTTATGACTTTAAGTAGTATGATGAATGAATGAACGTTAAGTATAACGTAACGAAGTGAAAGATAACAAAGATGAAAAGTGAAACGTAATGTAAGAAAGAAAAGGCTTGCAAGCATATTGAAAGGAGGATCACATCTCTTTGAGAGTTGTCAGCTTAACTGTGTGTTTCATAGCATGCGATTTTGGCTAACCATGAGGGTTCACACACAGGGGATCAGTCTTGGTGAATGATCCATAGTACGAAATAGGATCCTTGTCATTTGACCCTAGAATTAATGAGGCTTTGTGCCCGGAATGGTGGCTTCGGGCCACGGGCTTTGTGCCAGATAGTAATGAGGCTTTGTGCCCAGAATGGTGGCTTCGAGCCACGATGGGGGAAAAGTTTGACAGGATCTAGAATCAGTATGAAACGAGCGAAATGATAAAGTAAGAAACGAATGCATAAGTGATATAAGGAATAAAGAATAAAGTTATGCCTTGTTGTATTTAAAATGAATGCATACGTACGAATGTAAAGAAAGTATTTTTTTATAGGAACCGTATAAAGTATTTTGATACTTATAAAACTAGAACTTACTCAGCAACGCCGACTTTTATGCATTTTCAGTTGGCAGGTAATGTTGCTGAGGATGGGACACGAGGAGGCTACTCGGCAGGGCAAGAATGGCATCCATTCACTCATAATATTATTGTTGTTTTGTAATGCAATTAATGGATGTTTTCTTTTGTAACTTAAACAATGTTGTATTGCATAATAACAGTAATTATCAATGAAATGACTGGCTTTTGTTAAACTTACTTTCGCTGCTTACTTTATGAGTTATATATTATATATGAAATGATGCGATGATTGACCAATTGTAAGGTGCCCAGGAACGGGGCCTTACAAGAACAGAACACTTATTGAAGCTGCAAGAACCATGTTGTCTGACTCTAAACTGCCATCACCTTCTAGGCAGAGGCAGTTAACACTACCTGCTATGTGCAGAAGAGAGTTTTAGTAGTCAAGACTCATGGTAAGACTCCTTATGAACTGTAGCACAAAAGAAGACCTTTCATTGGTTTTCTCAGATCATTTGGATGTCCCTGCATCATCTTGAATACCAAAGATCAAGTAGCCAAGTTTGCTGAGAAATCATATGATAGACACTTTATTGGATACTCTTCCCAAGCTAAGGCTTATAGAGTATACAATCGCAAAACTAGAGTAGTTGAAGAATCAGTCAATGTAATCTTCAATGAGCACACTCCTTGTGTGAAAGGTTCTAGTCCTGATTGGCTATTTGACCTTGATTTAGTTACCAACTGTTTTAATAAATCTTATGAAGATGTTTTAGGATTTACAGGTAGTACATCAACAGAAGATCCTAACCTAAGATTTGAGCTGAGAAGACTAAGTAAGAATACTAGTTCAGTTCCAGTTGTAACTAACCCTGCAGGTGAATCTCCTATCAACACAACAATGACAAATCAAGCTGATCAATCTGAAGTGGCTGAAAATTCTAGCTCAGAGGCACAAAACACAAATAAAGGAACATCAAATGTAGGAGGACATGGTAGTGGTGACAGTGATAAAAATTTTCTTGATGCTGACAACCACTCCATTGAATACAATATCAATGATGTCACATACTCATTGGATCAAACTTCTCTTGATAAGTGTGCTGATGTGGTGGGAGACATTTCATTGCCAGATCTAAAATTCTCAAATTTAGATCTGTCTAATAAACTTCCTGTGATTCCTCAACTTAGGATCCACAAGTCACACCCTACCACAAACATCATTGGAGATGCTGACAAGGGGTGAGAATAAGTGGACAAACCCATGACAAAAATGTTTATATATACTCTTGCTTCTTGTCCTAGCTAGAGCCAAAGAAAGTTGATAAGGCTTTAAAGGATGGAATTTGGAATGAAGCAATGCAAGAGGAGCTGCTTCAATTCAAAAGACAAAAGGTTTGGAGCCTGTGCCCTCTTCTCAAGGGAAGACTATAGGAACCAAATGGGTGTTTAGGAACAAGAAAGATGATAGAGGACTTGTCATCAAGAACAAGTCATGACTGGTTGTTCAATGGTGCACACAAGAAGTAGGAATGGATTACACTGATGTCTTTGCTCCAGTAGCAAGACTTGAAGCTGTTAGGATATTCCTAGCATTTGCTACATCCAAGGACTTCAAGGTCTACCAACTTGATGTCAAGTGTGCATTTTTATTAGGGGTAATTGATGAAGAGGTGTATGTCAAACAACCACCTGGCTTTGCAGACCCAGATCATCTTGATTATGTCTGCAAGCTTCATAAAGTTATTTATAGGCTGCACCAAGCTCAAAGGAAGTGGTATGAGACATTATCTTAGTATCTCCGTTAGTATGGCTACAAGATGGATACTATAAATGGAACTCTGTTCATCAAAGGAACAGTGAATTACTTGATACTGGTTCAAAAATATGTAGATGACATCATCTTTAGGTCAACTAATCCAAAGTTCTGCAAAGACTTTAAAAGCTGATGAAGAATAGATTTGAAATGAAAGCCATGGGGGAACTCAATTTTTTTCTAGGAATTCAAGTGAAGCAAGTTGACAATGGCATCTTCATAAGTCAGTCAAAGTATGTACAGGACATACTTACAAGATTGAACATGACTGAATGTAAGGTTGTAAAGACACCCATAGCTAGAAACCACTCTCTTGGACCTGAACTTGAGGGGAAGTGTGCAGATGAACAGCTTTACAGTGCTATGATTGGGTCTCTCATGTGTCTTATAACCAGCAGGCCAGATATTATGATTGCTACATGCATATGTGCAAGATATCAAGCTAACCCCAGGATGTCACACCTGGTTGCTATCAAACGAATTCTTAGATATCTCAAAGGTGCCCCTAAGCTAGGCCTTTGGTATCCAAAGAATTCTGACTTTAATCTGTATGCCTATACAGATAGTGACTATGGTGGCTGTAACACGACTACAAAGTCCACATCTGGGGGATGTTAATTCCTTGGTGGAAGGATAGTCTCATGCCAATGCAAGAAACAATCTTGTGTATCTGCATCAACTGCGGAAGCTGAATACATTACTGCTGCAAGCTGCTATGCTCAAGTACTTTAGATGCAAAATCAAATGCTGGACTATGGATACAACTTCAACGAGACTCCTATCCATATAGACAACAACAGTGCTATCTCTATCACAAAGAATCTTGTGCAGCACTCAAGGACAAAGCACATCAACATCAGGTATCTTCTAATTAGAGATAATCATGAAAAAGGATTAATAAAACTAATCAAGGTTCACACAAATGAGTAATATACTGACCTATTCATAAAGCCTTTTGATGAACAGAGATTTAAATATCTTATATAAGCTATTGGGATGATTAATCTTGAATAGATTTTCTTAAAACTTAATCTATATTATTTCTAAAAGGAAGTGTGTGTCCTAAGTTGTCTAATTGATCACCTACATAAGCTCAGTTTATCTTAGGAGAAATCTTTTTCAAATGATATTCCTTAGCATTTTTAAAAAAATTACCAAGTGTATCTTCTTTAGGAAGACATTAACATTGCCTTCGGAAGAATTGTAAGTCTTCAAATCACATAACTATTTAAAAGAAATTTACCTTCGGAAGAAATGAAATTTTTCTTCCGCAGCCAACAATATACTTCTAAGTACTTATGTGTATTTGAAGAACAAATTTCTTTCGAAAGCAAGTATGTCTCGGTAGATTTATTCTCTTTAAGAATAAAACTTTCAGATCTTAATATCTTCCGAAACCAAATACTCTTCAAAGAAAAAATGCTACAAGTACTTTTTCTTCCAAAGCTATTTTTCACTAGGCTTAGTAATATCTTTCGAAGTCAAAATTTGGCTTCGGAAATTTTTCACAAAACTTTCAAAGACAAATTACATTCGAAAGAGTTTTAACTTCCAAGAAAACTACCTTTTTGGGCACTTTCTCAGAGGTGGGACCGACATTCGAACTTTAAAGTTTATCGTTTTGCATTAACATTGTCTCAAGTCCATTTCATATAAATATACTCAACGGTTCCCCATGTTTCACTATCTTCTTCATCTGCAACTTTTCTAAACATAAATTCTCATTCACCGCTTTTGTTCTTACCTTCCTTCACCTCAAAGCCACCACAAATGGCCAACCTTTACCGTAGAAACCAACCAGATTTCTCTATACAGCTTCACAGGCAACACAATCAGGTTGCTCTGTTAAACTCTGAGAAAGATCCGAGTTTCTCAGATGTTTGTTGCTTTCTTTCTCTGTCTAACTACTTCACCTCCCTCACCATTGATCCTTCACTTTATGATGATCAACTTTTGAAATTCTGGAGGACCTGCTAAGAGGTCACCATGGATGGGGAGAAGGCACTGTCTGCCACAGTGTAGGGGAGGACAATCTTCATCACTTCAGCTTCTATAAACTCTCATCTATTGTGAATTGTCCTTCCCAAAATCGGCTGGAAACCACTCCTTTTAGCAGATGGGCTAAGAAGGTGACTTCTCAGTCAGAACCTTCAAGAAAAGGAAGGTTTCCTCCCAGTGGAAGTACCTCCTCTATGTCATTATCCACAGGTTGTCTAACATAGATAGAGGTTGGGACCAAATTATAGAAGACCTCTTTTTCATAGTTCATTGATAGTTCATGGGGTCAAGTTCAGGTATTTACAATTCATGTATAATAATTTCCTTGCAAACTTGGACTTCTTAGAATATTATATGTTCCCTAGATATGTCCAGCATATTCTCAACTATGAATTAAGCTCATAGCTGAGGGGAACAGGTAATGTTCTACAATTAGGACATATGAAGCCCGACATCGTTAAAACTATAAGAAAGCCAACTGTTGGCTTCTTAGGGGTAGAAACAGCACTAGTCCAAAAAATGTTAGAGCTCATTGATCAAGGTGACAACCTAGTAGCACCAGCTAGTGTTGAACCCACACCTACCACTTCAAGACCACCCACACAGCCTCAAATAACCCTCACCTACCGAAGAAGATCCAAACAAACCCCTGCAAAGGTTATTGAACCTGTGCAGGTCCCTATATCACCACCAATACAGGAGGAAGTGGACACTGGAGCTCCCACTTCTCCTGAGGAGCAAACCACTCACATATCACAAATGATTAGTCCTAAGGTTGCTCATGCTCTGGATGATGAGCTCATCACCCAAGAAGTCGTAAGCATTCACTCAGAGTCTCAACACTCTAGTGAGCAACCTTCAAGGGAAAGTTACCATCCCTAGCCTCTAAATCTAAACCAGCCAATACCCAGCCTTGACTTCTATGATGATAAGGATATAGCACTCAGTGCATACCATGAACCTTTCTTCTCTTTCCTTGCTCAAAGAGAGATGAGTATTCCTGTATCACCCATATCTAGCCTACATCATCCACCCCGAACTGACATGGATCTTCTTGAACCTGTTCAAAAGATTCATATGGAAGAGGCTCTCACTTCTAAAAGTGATTAAATCATTAAGACCTCAACCATAACAACCTAGCCCATTGACACTTCAACTAAAGTTGTCAGTGAGCAGGGGAAAACCAGCAGCCAAGTCAACAAGCTGGTGATAAGGAAGAAGACTTAGGTCCAATTATTTCATCCCTTGGTGATTCTTCTACTGAAGATGAGGAGAATCTCAGACTAAAGATGCAAAAACTGACAAAACATGCACCTATTTAGTCTCTAAGGTCAGTCACTTAATCTCAAGTGACTACCTTGCAAAGGAAGGTCAATAATCAGCAACTTGAGATTGATCTCAAGAAATAACTAGCTATGAGACCCTTATAGAGGCTTATAGAGGACTTATCCAGGAACACAAGAACTTGAGGATGTGACAGCCTTCACCTCCAGCTCACCTATGCAAGTAGGTGATGCTACCAAAAAAGGGGAGGAAGTTGTCACAATCACAGAACCTAGGAATCCTTCTCATAGTATGGACATTGACGAATCACCAACCTTACTTGCATTTGTCCACATCCAGCAACCTCCTTAAGTTCACATTGATATGGACTCTCTCATAGAAAGTTTGTTTGAGTAGGGAATACCAAGGGCAATGTCAAACCCACCATATGGAGCTATAAATGAAATTATAGGGTGGAGGTATGATGCCTATAGAAGAGCCCTAGTACTGCATAGATTTCAAGGACAGTAAAAGGTCTTAAATTTTCAGACCTTGAACTTCTAAGACAGTCTTTCTCTAGTCAATATGTCACTAGCCAACCCAACTTAAAATAGGCAGGCTGACATATTACAAAACTCAGACAAAGAAGAAGACAACTGTAAATAGGTAATGTCATTGGTCATTTGGATGTTGAGGTGGAACCCAAGATTAGTTTCAAAGGGGAAACCTTATCTGAAGGCCTAGTGATAGAACCTGTAAGCATTGTGATAGAAATAACTACTTCATCATCCTTTACCCTCAGTGATGCACCAATTGGTGAAGGTGCTTCACAACCTCTCTCTGGCCAGAGCTTGACTATTAAACCAAGCAATGAAGGCTAAAGCTCTCTCCATCCTGAGTCACCAAGGCCTGTGAGTGACAAAGGGAAGAGGAAAATGACCTCTAAGAAGATTGAGGAGGAGGAAAGAGAGAGGAAGAGGAAGCTAAGGGAGAGAATTCAACTGATTCCTCTGGCTTCATCGAAGCTGCAATCAGAACAGCCCGCAGACCAAATACTCAAGATGATAAGTTGAGGGCTACTAGATTGAACTATTTGGGAACCAAGAACTACAATATTGATGAACTCATCTCTCTTCCCTTAGAAGAGTTACATGAACTGGCAGACTTAGAGCTGATAAAAGAGAAGAAGGAGGTAGTGGATGCTGAATTACTTCTCAAAGTTAAAGAAGAAAGAAGGCAGAATAGGCTGTACAAACGTGCTCCTACTCTCTCCTGGTTCATGAAAGTCCTGAGAGAGAGGATGTGGTAACTGAACAACCTAAGGTAAACAAGGAGTCTAACAGACAAAACATGATCAACTACATGAGTGCCATAGGCCTCTATCAGGCATCTGCACTTCTTCCCCTCTTATACGAATACGTTGAATTTAAGTATCTTAAGCAGCTGGAACAACAGTTTATAAATAAACAAAAAGTTGCTAAGAGAAAGATGACGGAAGAAGCTGCAAAGTCAAGAGCCATCATCCAAAAAAGTCAAAAGAAGTCTGCTAACAGACAAAGGATGATGAGTTTTTAAAGCTGTATAGATTCTCCAGAAGGAGGCTTGGTCCAATGTCTCTATCCACTATGGATGAGCACATTAGAGTGATCAAGTAGAAGATTAAAAAGGGAGAGCTTGTGGACTTGCATTCTCTACCAAGCCAAGCTCCTCCTAAGGTAGAGGTTAAGGTTCAACCAACAAAGACAACACAACCCGAACCTTCAGCTGCATCTCAGCCAACCTCATCTTCTATTCCATAGCAAGGTTTTACTCCTTCCCCTTCTGAACCTGTGAGGGAAGAGGACCCAACTGAGAGAGGCACAATAGAACAATCTGGTACTTAAGACCAGCCCTTTCAGTTAAACACTTCAAAAAGAAAGAAAATGATGGCCATGAAGAGAGTATCCAAGAAGGCAAAGGCATCCACTTCTAGGCCTTAGGATGAGTCAGAGCATCCTGAGGAAGTGCAACAAGAGGCTGCTCAACCAACTCCTACTCAAGCACAGCCTCTTGCAGCTGAAAGACCCATATTCTCTTAGACCTTTGCTACTAATCCAGACAGATGGTATGTCATCAGAGATCAAGGTGGTCAAGATGTCTACTTCTGGCAGGACATGCTTGATCTACCCCTATATGATCTCCATGACATGAGAATGTACTATGAGAGTCTGAAGGATCCTGACCAAATGATGAAGAAGGGAATGCTCTTGATACTAATGAGGATTATCAATTGAGGAACAATCTTTTATGTTTGGTATCATCATGATGCAACCAAAGCAACCAAAGGCTTCCTGCATGTATGCACTCAGTACTAAGTAGAAATTGCTCCAGGAGTTTTATACTTCTAACAACAATTATTCTAAGTATAAAATCTTCGGAAGCCAAAGTTGTTCCGGAAGCTGTACACTCTGCATAAGAATTATTCTAGGTATAAAATCTTCCAAAGCCAAAGACCAAATCTTCTAAAGCCAAAGATGAAGTCTTCGTAGCTTTAAAGACAAAGTTTTCCGAAGTCAAATGAAGTGAAGATTGATTTCTTCCGAAGACAAAGAAAAACATGCTTTTCTCTGACGTACTTTTGCATAAAGCTGACCCACTTTCCGGCAACTCCGAAGACTCACCAACTTGCATGAGTTTGTGAAAAGGTCCATGCTTTTGCAACTGTACATTGAGGTCTTGAGTCTGTAATTTTCTACTTTATGTACTTTTATTCTTTTTGTAATATATTAGGATGTGAGCTAAGGCATTGCAAGCCCGGTTTTCATAATATGTCTATGTTTACGCTCCACTCGATCATTTTATTATGGAGTGTAGGGAGATGAAATCCGGAGAGACATCCTATTCTTATCAAGTAATTTTTGAACATTATGGTTTAATAATTCGGTACTACCATCACTTTGAAACACTTTTATTTTTCAGAAAAATTATGTTCGAACAAATTTCGCAAATGTATTAAAACACCAAAAAAGCCCGATTTCATTTTTAATAGGTAAAACAACGTAAATCGGGAGTAATCATCCATAAATGTAACATAGTAACGATAGGCATCAAGCGAAGCAAAATGGTTACGGGCTCTATGAATCACAAAGAATCAAGTCTATCAGGTTTATTGCTCATTTATCGTTCAGTTCAAAAGGTAACCGATGTGCTTTTGCTTATTGAGAGATGAACGTGAAATTGGCTTTGGTAAAAATTGAAATAATTGATAATTGTTAATGTTTATTTAAAAGCAAAAGAGTATCAAAGGACACATGTCTTAACCAAGAATGCCAAAGCTCCTACGAGGTCTTTGAGATGGATCTTGAAGTGGCAACAAAAGCTTGAGGATTATTGGTGACAACATAGAGGCCTTGCTCACATTTTCCCTGTGCTAGAATTTGTTTCGTTGTTCGATCCTCAAATCCGGTCTTTACCAAAATGTAAGTAAAAAATTTTTAAAATTAATTGTAAACATCATAAAATTAGTTTAAATAAACTATACGTATGTAATGTAGTATAGAAGGAATAATCGGTGCTAAAGTTATAAACTAACTTCCTTAAATAAGCCAAAAATTCTAAAATATACTTTATTAACTTAGAATAAGTAATCATTATTAATATCTGTGATAGTTATAAAATAATTTTTGAATAAATAATAGATATTTAAACGAAAGGACGTAGAGTGGGGATATTGAACTGCAAAAGTAATTCGGAGGGGATAGAACCTATATGAACCACTTGGAAGATGGGAGCTCTAAACAATTCACCCAAGGGTTCGATTATTCAACTATTTGAAATTATCTATTTAGAAAAAGAAGAAGGAAAAACTTTAAAAAAAAAAACAACAATGAGGCCACGTGGACAAATATATTTAAGGTACTTTAGACGATCGTTCCTAATTTAATCTAATAAAACAAAATAATAACCACATGATTACCTTTTAGTATATGTACGTCATCTAGGTGGCACGTAGGATTGTACATATGTCACCACCACAATAAATTTAGAATTTTGGTAAAAATCTTGACGTCAACAAAGTTTCATTAATTACTCTTATTTAATACTATACTAATAAAGATAATTTCTTTTCTCATTTATTACAACAATAATCAAGATAATTTCTTTTTAAAATAAAAAATATTTAATTAAAAATAATTTAATAAAACTTAATTTTAATAAAATATAGTTTAACTTATAGCTAATCATTGTTAAAACTAAAAATATTTCAACAAGATATAAAAAAGGTTTATGTATATTTATTAATAATAAAGTATTTTTCTTTTTATTCTATTATTTATACATTATATGTTTGTTATACATAATAATTTTATTAATATGTTATTTATACCATATATTAGATTACAAATATATATGATCTATCATACGAATATTTTAATTCAACCCGTGTAATACAAGGGTATTTAACATAGTTGTTATATATAGTAATTTCTATATCCTTTTCTTATATATATTAGGAATTAATCATATATATTGGATTGGTTTTTAAGCATTGAACCGTTTTTGAGTTGAAATCATAAATCAGAGGTGGTGGGTAATGATAAGGCATGTGGCGTACAAATTGGAAAACAGTTTGCTTTATTCTAAACAAAGAATTGAAAAGAAGATATTGAGTAAGAGAATCAATGATGATATATTGAAAAACCTAGAATAGGTGTTATAATAGATATAGACAAAATTATAGGTTTAAGGTGTTAGGTTGTACATCACCCTTCTAAAATATCTTATAATATTTAAAATCTTTATTTTCAATTTTTTATCATAAGCTCTTTCTATTAAAAATTAAAAACCTATTATAATTATATATACATCCTCATTTGTTTGTTATTACAGTAACCTATTGTAGTAAGTTCACATGTCACATAGTGATTGGCCCTTTTTTTTATAAATTTACATTCTATAAACAATTAGAATACATCTAAAATGTATTTTGGGTAAAAGCGTTGAAAACGTTTTATAAAAAGTAACTATAAAACATTGAGTAAATTATATGGATGGTCCATGTGCTTGTGTTGAAATTTTGGATTTTTCCTTGAAGTTTAAAATATTTGAATATAGTTCATAATATTTCTTTTTTTTTAATATATGGTCTCTAAGTCTGTTAGTCAACAGTTAGTTATTTTAGATATTATAAAAATTATCATTTTACTCGCATTAGCCATTGATTTACTTTACCTTTTAAGCTATAATATAATTTTTATTAATGAAATATTATATTATTGTTTTTCAAAATTTTTATTTTTTTATATTATTTTTGTAATTTCATTATTTATAAGATTATTATTTAATTACATATTAAATATACAAATAAAAAACTTTTTAAAAACATGTTTTTTAAATGTTCAGTTTTTAAACTGTTTAATTTTTATACGTCATTCTTAAAACTATTTGATTTTAAACTTTTTTTAAACTGGTTGGTTTTTTAAACTTCTTTTTTTTAAACAATTCATTTTTTGAAATATATTTTCTTAAAAAAATCTTAAGTTTTTAAACATTTTTCTTTTAAAATTCAATTTAAAAATAGTTATAAAAGAAGACATTTTTATAAAGATTTAAATAAAAATGCATAGTGATTTTAAAAAAAATTAAACAAACATTTTAAAGAAGACAATTTTTAAAACATTTTTTATTTGTGTATCAAATAATAAACATATTTATAATTAAAAAATTATAATAAAATGTCAATTACATTGATTATCCCTACAAGTAAAATAATTATTTTGATAAATTTAACATCAATAACTGAACTAACAGAGTAGAGACAATTGATGATAGATAACTATAAATTAGGGACTATATTCATAATTTTAAAACTATAATGATCAAATCCAAAAATTTAACTAAATCACAAGGACCATCAATGTAATTTACTCTAAAACATTTAAAACTTAGACATATATTTAAAAAGAATTAAAAGAAAAACTCTTTCTCAAAAACAATTTGGAAATAATTTTCTTTAAATATACGTGATGTAGTTTCTCATTGAATTTGTAGCTTATTCCCATATGTGTATGGTTTATTTTAATGACTTTTAGATCATACCAAATCTTAGTAACGGTTTGGGTATGATCTAGTTTCACAGGTTGGGCTTATTAACAGTAGCAACAAAATCTAATTTTGAACTTGGCTTAATTAAGTGGACAGCAATAAACTATTTAGAAAAAGAAAGTAAAATAAAAAAACAGTTGTCAGGATGTTGGGGGTTGGAGATTAATTTTTCGGTCATGGGTTTCAACCTAAGGGTAGAGAGTGTAGTTTCAGCTAAAAATGAATAGATTAGCTCAATTAAGATAATATCTATAATTTAAAAACAGAATCATGTATTTGATGTTCAAAAAGTAAAAGAAAAATAAAAAAATACTCATCAAGACATCAAGCAGATAGCGAAAATAACTTTTGAAAAATTTTGAGTTTTGACGCTTAAGTTACTGAGTTTGACATACGATGGCAGTTTACTAATTCAACAATTAATTTTAAGAACTTCAGGCGGAGCTCATGCAAGGAGGCTAAGAGATAAATACAGGCGGAGCTCAGAGAGCTTATACGCCGTAACAATGAGGAAGAACGCCCAGAGCTAAAAGATAAATACAAGGAGGCTAAGAGAGAGGCGAAGAAATCGGTGTCAGAGGCAAAGAACGCGGCGTATGAGATGATGTATAAACGACTAGAGACGAAAGAAGGAGAGCATGACATGTTTAAGTTAGCCAAGGCAAGAGACAGCAGAAGACAAGACCTGAGAATTGTGAAGTTTATAAAGGCTACGGATAGAAAAGTTTTGGTGAACGACAAGGACATCAAGGGGAGATGGAAAACTTACTTCGATAACCTTTACAACATAAAGAACACAAATCAACAAGCTGAGATAGATAATACAACCCAAACAACAAAACAAAACAATTGCTATTGTAGAAGCATCACAGTAGACAAAGTTACGAGAGCTATGAAGAAAATGGGAAGGGCTAAAGCGGTGGGGCCAGACAACATACCGATTGAAGTGTGGAAATGCCTGGGAGATGAGGGCTCAAATGGCTAACAGATTTATTCAACACTATCTTTACGACAGGGAAGATGCCGGACCAGTGGAGAACCAGTGTTATAGTCCCCATATATAAGAAAAAAGGAGATGTACAAAGTTGCGAAAATTACAGGGGAATAAAGCTATTGAGTCACACGATGAAATTATGAGAAAGAGTTATTGACACGAGAATTAGACGAGAAACTCAGATAGCGTCAAACCAATTTGGATTTATGCAGGACGCTCTGCAACAGAAGCAATACACGCCATAAGGAGGATAATGGACAAATACAGAGAAAAGAAAAGGGACCTCCATATGGTATTCATCGACCTAGAAAAGGCCTATGATAGCATTCCGCGTCAACTAATTTGGGAAACTCTACGACTTAGAAGGGTACCACAGAGGTATATCAAAATAATCAAGGATATGTATGATGGGGCAAAAACGTGTGTGCGAGCCCCGATCGGAGACACAGACTCATTCACGGTGGAAGTGGGACTCCACCAAGGATCGGCACTGAGCCCATTTCTCTTCACAGTAGTGTTGGATGAGATGACCAAGTCTATACAGCAGCCAGTTCCGTGGTGCATGCTCTTTGCGGATGATATTGTCTTAATATCGGAATCTAAAAGGGTGCTTAACGACAAGCTAGAACAGTGGAGAGCAGCACTAGAGCGCAAAGGTTTAAGGATAAGTCGCTCAAAGACAGAATACATGCATTGTAACTTTAGTGGCGAGGCAGAAGAGGACACCCAAATCAGTATTCAGGGGATGACGGTCCCACAAACGTCTAGGTTCAAATACCTGGGCTCGTACTTGCAGGAGGACGGAGAGATACACAGCGATGTAGCGCACCGTGTTCAAGCAGGATGGTGCAAGTGGAGAGCAGCATCAGGGATCCTATGTGATAAGAGGTTTCCAGCAAAACTAAAGGGAAAGCTATATCGAGTGACAGTACGTCCAGCTATGTTATATGGAACAGACTGCTGGGCCATAAAGAAATCGCACGAGAAACAAATAGAGGTAGCGAAAATGCGAATGCTGAGGTGGATGTGCGGTCACACAAGGCTTGATCGGATAAGAAACAAAGTGTTTCGACAGAAGCTAGAAGTGGCCTGTATCGCAGATAAAATACGAGAGGGAAGATTAAGATGGTTTGGGCATGTCAAGAGGAGACCAATGGCGGCACCAGTTAGAGCAGTAGAGAACATCATCTTAGAGGGTAGGAGGAGTAGAGGAAGACCTAGATTGACTTGGGATGAGGTAATTAGGCGAGATATGATACACTTGCACCTCTCTGAGCACATGATCGAGGATAGGACTGAGTGGAGGCGTAGAATTAAAATTAAGGACTTCTAGTTCGACCTATAGGCAGGAAGGGTATTTGAAGT
Organism: Flaveria linearis; assembly: GCA_024085815.1. Lineage (NCBI taxonomy): Eukaryota > Viridiplantae > Streptophyta > Magnoliopsida > Asterales > Asteraceae > Flaveria > Flaveria linearis. Next base: position 58,495,618 of record CM044013.1, on the reverse strand, counting down.
CAGGTTGCGGGGCCTGATGTTTAAGTAGCCCATATCTGCCCTTTAACGGTGATTCTACATGCACCTAGGATATATGTATGCTATGTGTTGTATGATTTATTATGTTTAGTAGGCTATGTGTTGTAATGATCTATTGTATGATGTCTTGCTATCGATATGGCTTTTGTATACTGTATGCTATGTGTTGTATGATTTATTGTATGTTGTCTTGCTATCAGTATGACTTTTGCTATCGAGTCGGGGGTCTCTTTGTAAGCGGTCTCTCTACCTAACAAGATAGAGGAAAGACTCGCCTACACCTACCCTCCCCAGACCCTGCTCTTGAGTGGGATATACTGGGTTTGTTTGTTTGTTTGTTTGTTTGTTAGGCGGAGCTCATGCAAATTAGAGTTTGCTCGAACATTTGGTAGATCAAATATGGAACCGGTTTATGATTATACTAAGAACACAAGTAATGAGATAGAACATGAACAAGAACAAGAACAATAACAAGACAATATTGGTTTTCAAGAATTATATATATTTCTCTCAAGTTCTTTTACAAGTGTTACAAAACATAAAGATAAATACAAGAATTATATATATTTCTCTGAAGTTTTCAAGTTTATGTCATACTTTGAAGGCTAACTGAAAACACTAATCTAGACAATAAATTAATATAAAGTCAAAAAACAGATTGTTTTTAACAAGTGATTATAACATGTCATACTCACATCCTAAAATATTACAAAAATGATTAAAGTACAAAAGTAAAAAATTACAGACAAAATACATTAATCTACAGTTTGCCAAAAGTATAGACTTCTCACCAACTCATATAAGCTGGTGAGTACTCAGATATGACAGCGAAAAGTGATTCAGTTTTTGTTAAAAATTGGTTCAGAGAGATCATGTCTTCTCTATATTTGAAATAAATCAGTTTTTAGCTTCGGAATACTTGTCTTTGAAGTTTCGGAAATATGGTCTTCCGGCTTCGGAAGATTTTATATTTACCATAATTCACTGAGTTGTATAAAATATTCCGAAATAACTTTGTTGTACTTCATGCACACATGCGGAGAGCTATTTGTTTGCATCAGCTTCTAATTATAATCCTAACCGAAAACAAACCGATGATTAATTTGGATGGTTTCAATATTTTAATTCAAACCATGAACTCTGTAATTGTTAGTATTAAAACCATTCGGTTTTTTTTATTTTTGTTTTGGGTTTTCATTTTTCTTTGGGTTTCTAGGTTTTCATTTTGATTTGGTTTCACACTGGTTTCGTCTTTTATGCCAAAAAATGTAAAGTACAATAAAAACAAAATCTAATCTAAGAAATCATAAAAAATCGTATCTAGGTACTTTTCCCGGTTTTTTTATTTTTGTATGGTTCGGTTACAAGTATTGTTCGGTTTGGTTGTAATATTGTTTGACTTGGTTTGGGTTGGTTTGATTTTTTGGTTTTTTGCTTTGGTAAACACCAAAACAAATTTTCAATTTTTTATAAAACTTCAAGCCAAATAGGTTTGATTTTTGGTTCAATTGCATTGGTTATTCTAGTTATTGTTTGCTTATTTCAGTTTCTTACACACCCTTAGTTATGTCCATGTTATAAATGAGTTTTAAGTCTAGAAAACTACTCCTTGAGTCTAAATTCATAATAGTCTTGATTTTGAATCTTGTTCAGGAATCTAACAGTTCACCGGTAATTTAGATTACAATATTCATGGATTAAACGTATTAAATCTAACACCCTTATAACATTCATAATTTCATTTAAATCAATAAATTAAAAATAAACTCAAAGGTACAACTATTCAAGTGTTCATACATCTAAATATTGAATCAAAATATATCACTAACTAATGTAAGCTTGATAGCATCCCTAGCTGATCATGCTTATCATTTGTCATAAACTTTGTAAACGGGTATGTTAGGTTTGATCTATGTTTATTTTGCTTATCATGATGTTTCCTTCTTTCGTAATGTCCCGTATATAGTAAAACTTTATTTGAATGTGTTTGACCCTATGATGAGATCTAATTTCTTTAGATTGAGTAATAGCACCTATGACATCACCAAAATATCTAAATTAGTTTCTGACTTACTCAAAATCACATCCATATTAGCTATGATTTCTTTATCTAAACAGCTTCCTTTGTAGCATCTGACGTTGCAATGTATATGGATTCAGTAGTTAAATTTGTCACCACGCTCTACTTGGAACTTTTTTAGAAGATAGCACCACCATTTAAAGTGAACATAAAACCAAATTGTGAGTGACAATCATCTTGACTAGTTTGAAAATTAGCATCGGTGTAATACCTTATAGTGAGCTCTTTTTCTACTCCTCTAAATACTAGCAAAATATCTTTAGTCCTTCTCAAGTATTTTAAAATGTTTTTGATTGCAGTCACTTGGGTAAATGACAGGACTTTGCTGATAACAACTAGTTATGTTTAAAACATACGAGATGTCAAGTCTAGTGCACAACATATCATATATGATAGAACCAATCGCTAAAGCATTGTAACACCCCGTTCCCGGGACGCTTACAGTTGGACAATCATCGCATTAAACATACATAATAATATACTTTTCATAAAACATTGCAGCGGAATTACATTTAACAAAAGCCCATTCATTTTCATTAATAAATTACTGTTGCTATGCAATACAACATTGTTTAGTTACAAAAGAAAACATCCGTTAACTGCATTACAAAACAACAATAATAACATTTATGAATGGATGTGAGTCTTGCCAAGTAGCCTCCCCGTGTGTCATCCTCAGCAAATTACCTGCCAACTTAAAATGCATAAAAGTCAGCGTTGCTGATTGAATTCTAGTTTTATAAGCATTAAACTACCTTTTGTGTTTTACATACAAAATATACCTTTCTATAAATACTTAACCTTCGTATACAACAAATCATACATACATTCAAACAATATTCATTGTTTATTTCTTTCTTTCATACTTTAATTATTATCTTTTATCATCGTATGTATGTATATATATATATTGTATATATATATATATATATATATATATTTCCTTTCCATTCTTTTCATTAACAGTTACTTTCGTATACATACTTTCATTTCGTGCATCTAATACGGATCAATGTACGATATCCCGAACATTGTGCACGAAGCTGATGTTGGGCTTGTGGTCTACAATTAGACCACGAACATTGTGCACAAAGCTGACCCAGTCACCTAGGGCATGTTATCTCTCCCTTTTATCCGAACCAATGTGCAATACCTCGAACATTATGCACGAAGCTGATGCTGGGCATGTGGTCTACAATTAGACCACAAACTTTATGCACGAAGCTGACCCAGTCATCTAGGACATGCCACAAGGGTCCCGTCAATCTCAATGATTGACCCTGTATGCATCCTTCGGGTAATTAAAACCGCACACAGTTAAGCTAACGACAACATGGTAGTGCACCTCCTTTCTATTTGCTTGCAAGCCATTCTTTAGTTCATTGCGTTTCACTTTTAATCTTTGTTATCTTTCACTTCGTTACGTTATACTTTACGTTCATTCATACAGTCATCATACTACGTAAAGCAATAACATAATACTTAACGTATATTATATTATAATATAAATACGTTTTGAAAACCAATAAAAGATAATACCTCATACACATATGCATATCATACATTCATCATATCATCGAACGCGTTCTATGCATGGACCATCACATACTCATACTTAAAATAGGCCAAAACATTCCACAGGTCAAACTAGGGTCAAACCCTAACATTCTGTTTTTCTCAAAATTCCAGAAAATTTTCTAAGTGTTTGGGCGCATGGGCACTATTTGGGCGCATGAGGACTGTTTGGGCACTTCTCCACTATGCAGGCGCGTGAGCCTATACTTAACTGTTTCAACACTTAGGCGCATGAGCCCCTTGGTTGCATGGGCACTATTTAGGCGCATCAGCCTACACTTAGGCGTTTTCTTTAAAAGCATAGACGCATGAACTACTATTCAAGCGCATCAGCTAATACTTAGAATTTCTAAGGCATTTTCTAGGCGCATGGACTATTGTTTGGGCGCATCAACATTCACTTAGACTTTTAAGCCTATTTCTTAGGCGCATGAGCCCTATTTGGGCGCATGACCATACTTAAAGTCTTTCTAAGGCAAAAACTTAAGCGTATGGGCCCTGTTTAGGTGCATGAACACCAACATATATGTTTCTAACATATTTTTCAGTCTCAAACATAATCTTAGCATGTTCTAAGCCTTACACTACCATTTTAAGCCTTAACTTAGTGTACACAACCATAACACATTAACATACATGCATTAAAACATACAGTTATACATACAAATTTTATAAAAACCATTTACATTCATTTTCAACCCCGAAAAACTTTTAAAACATGTAAAACATGGGGGTCTAGAAACTCACCTTAGCTGCTTTCAAGCTCAAACTCTTTGGCTTGAACTTTTTCAAAGGATTCGAACACATAGATGTGTCTAAAACACACAAACCCGAACACACATACACATAAGAACATATATTCTCGGTTGCTTAGTCAAAACACAAACAAAACTGAGCTAATTTTGCAACAAATACTTACCTTGTTGAAGAACAGTCTTTTTCTCTCTCTAGAACCAAAGAAATCTCCGTTTTCTTCTTCTTCTTCTAACTTGGTCGACAAAAGCAGGAGTTATAGGTTCTTATGGGCGGCCATACTCAAAAGTAATAATAAACTAATGGGGTTTTATCCTTTTTGCGCTTTAACCCCTCCATTTTGACTCCTTTCTTTTCTTTATAATTACTTTTGTTTTCCTTTTTTTCTCCTTTCTTTTCTTTTATTTTAATTGACCAAAATTTTCAGGTGTTATAAGTCCACCCCCATTAAAAAGGTTTCGTCCCTGAAACCCTTCACTCTTCGAATAACTATGGGTAATACTGTCTCATCTCTTCTTCAGTCTCCCACTTAGACTCTGAACCCTTCCTATATTTCCACTGCACACGTACCAATGGAACCACTTTATTCCTAAATCTCTTTTCTTTTCGATCAATGATTGCCACTGGTTGCTCTATGTAATTTAACCATTCATCCACTTCGATATCATCTAGTGGTATAATCATATCTTCATCAGCTAAGCACTTTCTCAGATGAGATACATGAAATGTGAGATGAATTCCACTTAACTCATCTGGCAATTCTAACCGATAGGCCACCTCTCCTACTCGTGCTATGACTTGGAAAGGTCCTATGTACCTCGGGCTCAGCTTACTCACTTCCAGAACCGGATGATTCCCTTCCAAGGTGAGACCTTCAACATAACTCAATCACCCACCTTGAATTCGATTGGTCTACGCCTCTTGCCGGCGTACGACTTTTGTCTATCCTTTGCTGCTTTCATGAAGGCTTTGATCTTTTCTAACTTCTCCGTGGTAGCCTTGATCACCTCAAGGCTCCCTAACTTTTTCTGTCCAATGTCACCCCAACACACGGGCGTCCTACACCTTCTACCATATAGCATCTCATAAGGTGGCATGCCAATGCTGGCATGATAACTGTTCTTATACGAGAATTCAGCTAACGGTAAATGATCGTCCCAACTTCCTCCAAAATCGATCACGCATGCTCGAAGCATATCCTCAAGCGTCTGGATTGTCATCTCAGACTGACCATCTGTCTGAGGGTGATAACCCATGCTAATGTGTAGCATCGTCCCATCGCATCACGGAATCTCTTCCAAAACATTGATGTGAATCGGGTGTCACGATCCGACACGATCCACCAATCTCCTTAATGAACAGATCCGCCAATCTTTCTGATGAATATGTCTCGCAGATCGGTAGGAAACGAGCATTCTTCATTATTCGATCAACAATCACCCATATGGCATCGCACCCCCTCGCCGTACGGGGTAGCTTAGTAATAAAATCCATGGAGATGTGCTCCCACTTCCACTCAGGTATATCCAATGGTTGGATCTTCCCGTATGGCTTTTGATGTTCTGCCTTCACTTATAAACAAGTAAGTCACTTACTCACATACTCCACCACGTCATGTTTCATAAACGGCCACCAGTAGTCTTTCTTCATGTCTTGATACATCTTGTTGGCGTCTGGATGAATGGAGTATCGAGTCTTATGATCTTCATCCATAATCCTCCCCCGTAGGTCTCCGTAACAAGGGATCCATATCCGTCCATTTCGCGTCTTAACACCGAGAGTGTTTTCACCCAATTCTGTGGTTGATCCTCTTATTCTTTCGGACTTAAGGCGATCTTCTTTCAACACCTCATCTTGAAATTCTTTCACTTGGTTCATTACACCAGCGGTCATAACTAACTAATAAGTCTTCACCGAATCGGCTCGGGTCTCTCCTTTCGGCTAAGGGCATCGGCCACTACGTTGGCCTTACCCGGATGGTAATAAATCTCACAGTCATAATCCTTGATGAGCTCTAACCACCTTCTCTGTCTCATGTTGAGATCCTTTTGCTCAAAGAAATACTTTAAGCTCTTGTGATCCGTGAAGATCGTGCACTTCGTCCCGTACAAGTAGTGCCTTCAAATCTTTAACGCGAAGACCACAACCGCTAACTCTAAATCATGGGTAGGATAATTGACTTCGTGGGTTTTCAACTGTCAGCATGCGTAGGCTATCACCATTCTATGTTGCATTAACACATAACCTAGCCCCGAATAAGAAGCATCTGAATAAACCACTAAGTCTTCGCTCCCTTCGGGTAATGTCAAGACAGGAGCTTGAGTCAATCTCGTCTTTAACTCCTTAAAAGCACACTTTTGTTCCTGACCACACACAAACTTCACATCCTTACGAGTCAATTTAGTCAAAGGTGAGGCTACCTTGGAAAATTCCTGGATGAATCTCCTATAATAACCCGCCAAACCCAAGAAACTACAAATCTCGGATGGCATCTTTGGAGAATTCCATTGCATCACTGCCTCAACCTTTGCCAGGTCCATCATAATTCCTTCAGCATTAACCACATGACCCAAAAATTACACCTCACACAACCAAAAAGCACACTTAGAGAATTTAGCATACAACTTTTCTATTCTCATTATCTCTAACACCTCATGTATGTGGCCGGCATGTTCTTCCTTACTTCTTGATTAAATCAGGATATCATCAATAAACATAATCACTGATTTATCTAACATTGGCCGACACACTCGGTTCATCAAATCCGTAAAGGCAGTTGGCGCGTTGGTTAAACCAAAAGACATGACGAGAAACTCGTAGTGTCCATAACGCGTATGAAAAGCTGTCTTAGGAATATCTGTTGGAACTGTTAAGGTTGATGCAACCAAAACAACACTTAGAAGAAATCTGTACAAACTAAGACTTGTCTTCCGAAGGTAATGCTGCAACTTCCGAAGGAAAATGCTGCAACTTCTGAAGCTTATATGGTGATCTTCCGAAGAGCTTCCGAAGAGCTTCCGAAGGATGAACTCAGTCTTCCGAGACTTAGAAGATCTTCTTCCGAAGTAAAGCACTTTGAAGAATGAAGACAAAGTCTTCCGAAGACAAAGCCTCGGAAGAAACTATGTCTTCCGAAGTATAAAATAGTTCGAAAGAACTTATTCTTCTGAAGCCATTTTACCTTCGGAAGAAACATAGTATGAACCAGTGGACAAAGTATGGTCTGACTGACACTTGCTGCCTACTATGATCCTCTGCAAGATACCTTCCAAGTTCATGTGGTTGACCTTACTTTTGTACACTGTTCACAATTCCTTAGTTAGTACAGTTGACACCTTTAGTTGGTGACCAAAAGGTAAGTCATGGACCTGTCATGACTACGTTATCTTAGATAATACTCTATCTAAGATACCCTACCTCTATTAATGTAGTATTTGTCTAGAAGTAAGTTTGAGCATATTATCTACGTATAACAAGCTGTAGATAGTAGTATATATAGTCGCTCATTGTAACTTAGTATCCATGCTTCTGCATGAGACTTGTAATAGTTAGTTGAGAGATAATATATACAAGTATCTTAAAAACTCTCGCGTTATTTTACTTATTATATTATTATCAACTGAGTTCTTGATTCTGCATTCATCAAACAAGTGAGATTTAACAAGTTTGTGAGAAACACTTAGTGTTGAGAGAACCACATCGATCCTGCAATTGGTATCAGAGCATCCAGGCTCTTGATTGTGAGATCTAACCATCCCAAATCAACCGTGTATCTCAAAACTTACTCACTCAACCAAAATGGCCTTTAACCAGAAATTTGTTGAAACAGAAATAGGAACCATGACCAAAGCTCCCATTATCACACCTGATAACTTTAGGCGCTGGTGTCAACGCGTTGAAGGTTTCATCAAGTATCAAGACTCCAGTATGTGGAAGTCCGTCACTCATCGACCATACATACCAAAAGTGGCATCACCAACTGGAGATGGTGCTATGATTGAAAAGGAAGTTGAACATTACTCTGATAAGACTTCAAGAAGATGGACATTGATAGTAAAGTTATGACTGTATTGCTCAATGCCATACCAAACTCGATTATGGCAGGTTTTGAGAAATGTACTACAGCCAAAGAACTCTTTGATGCTTTGAAATTAATGTACTCAGGGTCCTCAGAATCCAAAGAATCCAAGAAGGATGCTTTGAAGCAAAAGTTCGAGAATTTCACCTACATTGATGGTGAAAACTTGAGCCAACAATACTTCAGATACATGGATCTGATAGCATCTCTATAGTCTGTAGGAGTGACTCTTGAAAAGAGATACATAGTAAGGAAGTTCATGAGTGCTCTTCCTCGTGAATGGACTTTCTATTGTGTTTCTATCAGGAGATCTGAGAATCTTGGAACACTCACTATGACTGAACTATATGTAATCCTAGATGGATACCGTATGGAGATGGAAAATCTAAACAAGCAGCAGATGAATGGCAGCTCAACCACTCCTGTTAGCAATGCTCTACATGTTCCTGAAGGTGCAAGAACTCTCCAGTCCCAGATGTGCCTGACTTACAACCAGCAGCCATCATGTTTATCTGGACCATACATCACTTTCCCAGAGACACCCAAGTGTCAACAAGCTTAAAAAGGTCCTTTTCAGGAAAGTTGTGCTTTTGTCTCAGGAAAGGAACACTCTAGTGATTTCCAATTCTTTTTTGATGATCTGGAGTGTTTCAGTCCAGATGATGTTGGATATATGGACATCATTCAACAAAAGGCTCTTCTTACCTACAGAGCAATGAAGTTTTACAAGAGAACTGGAAGGCAATTCCCTCATAACCCAACAAGTAGAAAATTTGGGTTTGATAAATCAAAGGCTAAGTGTTACAACTATAATCAACTTGGTCATTTTGCAAGGGAATGCAAGGCTCCAAAATCTAATCCAGGAGCAAGCCAAGCTTCTCAACATCATGCTACCTCACAAGCTGTAGCCAAGCCAACAGAGCACACTGCAGTCATTGCTCAAGAAGTTGATTGGAGCTTTATGGTGCAAGATGTTACTCCTGCACAAGCTCTTGAAACTTAAATCTGATATTGAGTCTTTAAACATATTGAAAGCTAATTTTAAAAGAGCAGAATCTGACTATAAACAAAAAATTAAAGAGTTAGAAAACACTGCATCTACTTTAAAACATGAACATTCAAACTACAGGGCTCAAATGAAAGATTTAGTTTCAAAGTTGACTGAGGCTCAAGCCCAGCTAGTAATAGCTGAGGCGGAAGCAAAGAAGTATGCTATCCAAGAGCATAACTTCAACAACATTCTTGTATCAACTTCTCACTCAAAAGAATGTTATCAAAATAAGAGTGGGTTGGGAACCAATAAAACTGCTCAACCATATTCTTATGTGTCTATTAGACAACCAAGATGTGGTACTGATAAACAAGAGGTTTCAATTGCTGACCCACCATCTCTTAAGAGTATGAGTGATGCAAAAATGGTTACCACCACCACCACAGAGAAGGACAAGGTAGAAAACATCATCCTCAAGCTGAGAACAAATCTCTCACCACCAAACAAAGAAAGAACAAGATTCAAGCAGCTAAGAGAACTGCCAAGAAGGTGGTTGTGTACAAACTGAAAATTGACCCAAGACAAAAGGGTGTTTTTATCTCAGCTGGATTCCAAGTGGTTGGAAGCTCAGATTCAGGACAAGAGTATAGTACCAGTACTCCCATCCAACTAAAGGATCTAAACCAAAAAGGAAAACATATGGAAAAGGACAAGAAGACCAAGAAGCAACAATCTACATGTCCCACCAAAGCAAACACTGAATCCATAATGTGCGGTCTGCACAACCACATCGCCAAGGGTTGTTTCTATAATCCCGCAAGCACACATTATACAAACAGGATAAGAAAAGGAGCAGCCAAGGAAGGTGTCACACTTGGATCATATAACCAGATCCAAAGATTGAAGAGAGGAAAGCAGTCTTCCAAAACCACGCTACCTTTGGAAGGAACATCTTCAGCAGTCTTCCAAAACCACGCTACCTTCGGAAGGAACATCTTCTTCTGAAAGGAAAGTAGCTTTGGAAGAGACATCAAAAAGGATTCCTAAGAATAAGAAAACACCTCTCAAACCTTCCAAGAACAAGACTGCTTCGGAAGAGAATGGTCTGAAAGCTCCTTCCGAAGAGAAAGAAACTTCGGAAGAATGCTCTACTACTCAAGCTTCATCAAGCTCATCTTCAATGATCAACCAAAGGATGGAATGGAAAATCAAAGAAGATGTTGTAGCTCAAACCTCCTCTTCCCAAACTACTATTGAACCCACATGCTTACACTTTGGGTCAATTGCGTTATCATCATTGGAAGAACCCAAGACCAACAAGGCTTGGGTTTCTAATAAAAACTAACTGTTTCACCTTTGTGCAGGGACATCCATATGATGAAAATGGAAACATTTGGATTGTGGATAGTGGATGCTCCCTGCACATGACAAGGAACAGATCTCTTCTTCAACAATTTCACAATTTTGATGGAGGTCCTGTTCAGTTTGGAGGTGAAGCCGGAGGATACATCTCTGGTAGAGGTAATGTGTCCAATGGTAAGTTAACAGTTGACAAAGTACACTTTGTCAAACAGCTTGAACACAATCTTTTAAGTGTTTCTCAATTCTGTGACCAAAAGCATCAAATGCTTTTCACAGAACATGAGTGCATTATCCTTAAACCCGAGTTAACAATTCCCAAGGAATTGGTTCTTCTTAGATCTCCCAGGAAAGGGGATATGTACAAGCTGGATATGAACAATGCTTCCCCACTGGGTGAAGTATCATGCTTTCTTTCCAAAGTAAATAGTGATGAGTCAACTCTTTCGCATAAAAGAATGTGTCATGTTAATTTTAAGACAATGAATAAATTGGCTAAGAATAACTTGGTACATGGTACGCCTAAAAAGGAGTTTCTCTGCAAAGACAACTGTATTGCTTGTCTGAAAGGGAAGCAACATAGGGCATCTCACAAACCCAAAGAAGATAACTTTATCACTACCCTATTACACTTATTGCACATGGATCTATTTGGTCCTACAAGTATAATGAGCATTGGAAGGAAATCATATTGCTTTGGGATAGTTGATGATTTTACTAGATTTACATGAGTATTCTTTTTAAGAACTAAGGTTGAAACTACTGAAATTTTAAAATCTTTTATTCTTAAGATAGAAAATCAAATTGATCACAAAGTAAAGATAATCAGAAGTGACCAAGGGACTGAGTTTAAGAATCAAGCTCTTGACTCATTCTGTAACTCAAAAGGGATTACCAGACAATATAGTGCTCCTAGAACTCCTCAACAGAATGGTGTTGCTGAGAGAAGGAACATGACACTTATTGAGGCTGCAAGAACCATGTTAGCTGATTCAAAACTGCCTCTAACTTTCTGGGCAGAGGCAGTCAGCTCTGCATGCTATGTGCAGAACAGGGTTCTCATTGTTAAGCCCTATGGAAAGACCCCTTATGACTTATGGAACAAGAGGCCACTGTTCATTGGCTTTCTAAGATCCTTTGGCAGCAGATGCACCATACTTAACACAAGAGACAATTTGACAAAATTTGCTAAAAAGTCAGATGAAGCTATCTTTGTTGGATATTCTTTAAGCTCCAAAGCTTATAGAGTATACAACATAAAGAATCAATAATTTGAGGAGTCATTCAATATAGTTGTAAATAAGCACACTCCTTATGTTAAGGGAAATGGTCCTGACCATATGTTCGACTTAGAATTGTTTCCTAACTATTCTAAACAATCTTATGAGAATTTTTCAACTGGAACAGGAACTCAAAGTGACTCTGATGATCAAATATGAAACAATAAAGCTTCAACAAGTTGTCAACTGAAGGAATGAAGACCTATTCTAAATATTTGAGTTGCCCAGACCTATTCCAAATTCTCCTAGAAGGAATGAAGACCAAGCTCCCACCACTGCAAGCCCTAAAAGTCTGAATCTCTCAGGAAACAATAGAGCTTCAACAAGTTGTCAACTGAATGAGCATCAAGTCATTTCGGATGATAACTCAATTTCTCAACACCAAGCTGCTAAAGATAGCTATCTGGAGGAACAGGAAACTATTGATGTTGTCTTACAATAGAACACCTTTGATTATGTTACTCATTCATTCAATCAATCTTCGTTGAATGAAAGGGAAAATTCAGCTGAAACCGATGTTAACAATCCTGATATGAATCATTCAAATCTGTTTCTATCTATGCAACTAGATGTTATTCCTAGAATCAGGATTCATGACACTCATCCAGCTGAAAACATCATTGGGGATGTCTCAGAAGGTGTGAGGACCGGAAGACAAACTAACAATAAGAATGTCTGCCTGTACTCATGCTTTCTCTCTTAAGTGGAACCCAAAAAGGTAGAAAAGGCCCTCAAAGACAACAATTGGGTTGAATCAATGCAAGAGGAATTGCTTCAATTCAAAAGGCAAAAGGTGTGGAATCTGTGCCCACTGCCACCTGGCCAAGTACCTATTGGCATAAAGTGGGTATTCAGAAACAAAGAGATGATAGAGGTTTGATTATCTAGAATAAAGCTAAACTTGTAGTTCAAGGATACACACAGGAGGAAGGAATAGATTACACTGAAATTTTGCATTGTTGCAAGACTTGAGGCTGTAAGAGTATTTCTTGCTTTTGCTGCATCTAAGAACTTCACAGTGTATCAACTTGATGTCAAATGTGCATTTTTGTATGGGAACATCGACAGAGAAGTCTATATGTATCAGCCACCTGGCTTTGAAGACCCACAGCACCCCCACTATGTGTGCAAACTAGATAAAGCTCTCTATGGATGCATTAGGCACCAAGGCTGTGGTAAGAGACATTGTCTCAATTTCTTCTAAAGAACGGCTACACCAGAGGCACCGTAGACAAGAAATTGTTCATAAGAAGATCAGGGAAGGACATGTTGCTTCTTCAAGTCTATGTTGATGACATCATATTTGGCTACCCAAATGACCAAATGTATAAAGACTTTGAAAGCATCATGAGGAAAAAGTTTGAAATGAGTTCCATGGGAAAGATGGATTTCTTTCTAGGAATTCAAGTAAGAAGATGGAAGATGGCTTCTTCATAAATCAATCTAAATATGTTAAGGACATTTTAGAAAGATTTGAGATGAAAGACTGCAAGCTGGCTAAGACACCTATATAAAGAAATCACAATCTTTGTCCTGACTCTGAGGGGGAGGATACTGATTAGCATCAATACAAGGCAATCATTGGATCTCTAATGTATCTCACTGCAAGATATGTGCAAGATATGTGCAAGATATCAAGCTGCTCCCAAGGTGTCTCACCTCATCGTTGTCAAAAGGATACTTAGATTCCTTAAAGGAGCTCCCAAACTGGGCCTTTGGTATCCTAAGCACAAAGACTTCAACCTATATGGCTATACTGACAGTGATTATGATGGTTGTAACATAAACAAGAAATCCACATTAGGAGGATGTCAATTTCTTGGTGGGAGAATCATCTCCTGGCAATGTAAGAAGCAATCATGTGTCTCTACATCAACTGCTGAGGCTGAATACATTGTTGTAGCCAGCTGTTGTGCTCAACTGCTATGGATTCAAAATCAAATGTTAGACTATGGCTTCAACTTCATAGAGACTCCCATTCACATAGACAACGAGAGTCCTATATCAATAACTGAAAATCTAGTCAAGCACTCTAAGACAAAACATATCGACATCAGGTATCATTTCATTAGAGATATCAATGAGAAAAATCTGAACAAATTGGTCAAAGTTGACTCAAATGAACAATATGCTGATTTGTTCACCAAAGCCTTTGATGAACAAAGATTTAAGTATTTAATTATAGCTATTGGGATGATAAACCTTGACTAATTATTTAACATTGAAAGTTAAGTCAAATGTGTCTATTTACAACTTAAGCCCAGTTACAAAAAAGTATTTCTTTAAAAATTTTAATAAACTCTTCCGAAGAGAAATTTACCCTCGGAAGATAGTTTTACTCTTCTTCCAAAGGTAAATTCCTCTAACCCAGACAAAGTATTATGCTTCGGAAGAAAACTTGATCATGGATCAATCTTCTTCCGAAGGAAGTTTTGGTGCTTCTATGAAACCACATTTTACCTTCGGAAGCAAAATAGTCTTTATGACAGATTTTGCTTCGGAAGCAAAATTTGGCTTCAGAAGATTGTCAGGAGAGAGAAAACATTAAAGTTTCCTCGGAAGCATATGTTGTCGGAAGAATGCTTTAAAAGATTGTAACGGAAACATTTTGGTCCCACTCTGCAAAAAGCAAGATTTTGTAGAAGATTCTTGGAGTATTCTGAGTAAAACATCCTTACCGCCTTTGTCAAATCGAGCCGTATAGTGTCATTTCACCTTATCGGTTTGATTTTTTTACTCCATATTTAAAGGACTCCAACTCTCTTCTATACTTTCTTTACCACTGTCAAAATCCTAAACATATTGTTTTCACTGTAATCTTCAAGCTTGAAACATTTTCTTCTCACAATTCCAAAACAATGGCTCTTAACCCATAACATAACCAAGTTGTTGTCCTTGATTCATCTATGGATAGTGACTTTGCTCAAATCATCCAATTCCTCACACAATCCATATACCTTCCCGCTCTCACCATAAACCTTACAATCTACTCTAACCATATGTCAGATTTTGGACAAATGGCCAAAATGAAGTCATTAACAATGAGAGGGTCATTCGATCAAGAGTTTGTGGACAAGAGATAGTGGTAAGTGAAACCACTATTAGGGAGCATTTGGAGCTTCATGATGCAGGGGCTCCAACTGAATTTCCAAAGCCTGATTTGGAAGACACCTATACTCAAATGGGATATGGAGGTGATGTTAGTAAGTCTAGAGTCAACAAATTCAACTTCTCCTACAACTGGAAGTACTTATTACACATCATCCTTCATAGTCTGTCCAACAAATCAGGTGGTTGGGATCAAATCCCCTATGAACTAGGCTGTTTAGTTCATGGGTTGGTCAGAGGGATGAGGTTCAATTATTCCAGGTTTGTTCTGAATAACCTGAGGGGAAATCTTGTCAAAAATACATTCTACATGTACCCCAGGTTCATTCAGCACTTCAATTACTGTGAGTTAGACCTGGATAAACTAGAATACAAGGATATTTTAGTAGTACCTGAAATGCGGCCAGGTGTCTTTCGAATGCTGAAGAAGATGTCTACTAACTTCACTGGAAGGTTCCATCCTCTGCTTTCAGGTATGCTTGAGCCCATGGCTCCTAGTGACATCCCTGTCAAACCAACAGGTGATGAACCCACACCAGCAATTACCACTCCACACCATAAAGCCTCCGTACCTATCAAACACTTTTACCAAAGACGCCCTAAATAAACCCCTGCTCAATCTACTCTGATTGAACAAGTCCCTTCTGTTCAGCCCAAAAAGGCTAGAGTGGAACACTAGACTCCCACTCAGCCTGAGGTCCATCCTTCCCCTCCAATTAACCTCAATATCAGTGTAGAGTCTCCTCAGTCTCAACCTGATGAGCCCATCACCCAAACCTCAAGCCCTCAGGATGAGTCACGATACTCACCTGAGCAACCAAAAAGGGACAGCCACATCACTGACTATGAGTCATTAGATGTTGACTTAGGTTCGGGTCATTAGGAATACCTTCCATATCTTTCACTGACCTTTTAACCCAAACTGATGAGGATTTTGACGTGAGGTCGAAGTCTCAATCAAATTTAAAACCAAATACTACTAATTAGCTAGTGGTAAGTGGGTTATCAAACACAGGGAGTTTGTGGAATATGTGTTAACTCAATCAAATTGCAATTACCTAAATTTAACTAAAATGACAATAAAGTAAAATTCAATAGTCTATTGATTTGTTAAATTAGCTTAAAGCAAGAAAACAAAGTAAATTGGTTTGTAAAAATCAGTAATGAGAGATATGTTTCCCTTTGGTATCCGGATTTTAACAAATGATGATATTGGTGTTAATTGGGAAGAACCACATAGAAATGATTCATGAGTGTGTGCTTATGTGTGATAAAAGAGGACTAAGTACTTGTATTAGCAAGGTTATCTCTCAATAATCAGTATCACTATTGAATTACCCCAACCCTTCCACTAAATCAAGATTTGCCTATGGCATCAAGAACGTATGGTTAAAGTTAAGCAATCCATGAATGACCCATTACACATAATACACAATCATCATGACAAAACAATCACAAGATCAGTTTCATCATCCTATAAATATAGAACACCAACATGATCAAAGTTGCAAATCCTTCTAACCAAAAGGAAACACAAAAGAAGACTAGCCACTCATAGTTTTATACATGAAAACAAGATTCAAGATACAATTCATAACAATCAAAATGAAATAACAAGGATTAAAGTACCAAAAGATCTTGTTCTTCAACACATCTAAGATGATCACCAAAAGCTTAGCCAAACAAGACTTGAATCATCATCATCACCCAAATGTTCTTGTTCCAAGGAAATTCACTCCTTAAATCAATTGTTTTCCAATGTTTTTAAACAAAACAAGCCAGCCAAAAGTTCCATACTTTCTGCCAAAAAAATCGTCACATTTCCATATTCTCCTCAAAAGCACCTCCACTTGTGATTTTTAATATGTGAATCCACTTGTGCCAGAAAGTCACCTCTACCGTAACTTACGGTAGCCACCGTAAGTTACGGTAGCCACAAAATGTGTACGGTGGAAATCCACTGCATTACGGTGGAGATTATGAGTGTTTGGGGGCCACCGTAATTTACGGTGGCTACCGTAAATTACGGTAGACCCCCACTTTCTTGTTTTGTTCCTTCTTCCCATCCTTTCTTGCTCCATCCCGTCGTGGTCCGTCCAAAGCTACGTTTTCTTCATATTAAGCTCCATAATGTGCCTGAAACAAAAGCAACTGTAGTTATCTAATTCAAGATAATTACACGACCAAATATGAGAATATTACGCGTTTTAACATCATAAAGGGTTGTTCCTTGAACCACCCGTCACATCCCCATACTTAACCGTTGCTTGTCCCAAGCAACATATCAAATCGATTTCAAACAAGCGATCAATGCAACCCAAGCATAAACATGTAATACTTTTACTAACCCTTTCTTAACACCCAGAATGACACACCCCTCGCTATGTCCCTCCTCTCGGCGACAAGTAAGCACTAGCGTCCATGAGCTAGACACACAAAAGGCAAACGAGCGGTTGCACAACTATAAGCTTGTACCTAAATCGACCCTTCTCTTAACAAATGCCAAACATGAATGCATATCAAAGGGACTTCAAGGTTGTAACGTGGCTAGGTGTACGGGAAGGAAATGGAATATATATGAAGAAGCGAAAATTTAACCTGGTCTTTTATTACACAATAATATAAACGACTAACTACAAAGCCTAACTACTATGCTTAACTACTATGCTTAAGATACTCAACTTCACTTTTTTTTTCTTTTTCTTTCTTCATTTTTCTCTCTTTTTTTTAAATTTTATATATATAATTTTTTTCCTTTAATAACAATAAAAGAAACACGAAATCTTCACACAAACATTCAACATAGCATTGAAGATTATTACGACTACTAAACAACTACTAACACTATAAGACCAGGTCAAGTTGGGTGAATTTTAAAGTAACAAGCTAAGGGGTAACAAACGATAGGCTTTTAGGCACAAAATTGGGCAACTAAATGTCCAAACCCCCGCCCCTCTCGCAACCAAGCTCATATATATAATTTATGAGGACCAACCCCCTAAATCCCACACTCGCACACATCAAAGACAAGGCTACTTAAATGCCTTTATTCCTTTCACATTCAAATCCAACTAAAGTCTCGAATCGTATTCAAGCACAAGTTCTAATGCACCCCCACCTGTTGCCACTCTCACAAAGAAATGTGTTATTTATCTACAACTGTGGCTTCAACTCTCACCAAGAATAAGACTGATTAAAGGTTGCCGATGCATCATTCGGAGTTAATCCAAGGTGTTCAAATTCTCACAATGTTTTGCTTGAATTTTTTTTAAAAACTTCAAAACTTCTCCCCATCCCCACACTTGAGGTACATTGACCCCAATGTACGGTTTTAGGAAGATTTGATCGCTTAAACAGACCGAAAGCTCATAATCTTAAGCAGTAGATTCCTTTTTGGTATTTTTCATTTTATATTTTTTTCTCTTTTTTTAAAAGAACCACACCACCAACTCTTACATAGCCCAAAACAAAACAAAATTACTAAACTCCACCCATCCACAAACATGACAAACCAACAAATATTCACAAAATGTACAAGAAATAACACAACCTGACTAATAGTAGCGGGGCTGAGGAGGCCCGAAGATAGAAGACATCATCTCATTCCATTCTCTGAAAGCAAATGCGCCGCTACCACTTCCCTCTTGCTGCGATGCTCCTTGTTGTTGACGAGGATCAATCCATTGTGAATGATTGAGTGGCGGGGTCGGATACGATACACTACCATCGTAAGGTGGTAGAGACGTATAATCCACCATAGGTGGATCCACAACCACAGGCAGCCCTGCATGCCAATCCGCATGCATCCTTCTTGCTTGATCATCTTCATACCGATTATTCACCTCCACCTCATGGGAATAAGCATGTGCACGATTCCATGCTTCTTGACGGTCAAAATTATGCTTCAAAGCTCGTTCCATACTAGCACTCATCATCGTGTGTTGATCAAATAACGTTCGCTCAGAACCCGACCACGAATAAAAAATGGGTGCCGGAGGACGTTGGTTCTCAATAACGTCTTGCATGGTACCATCGTAAGCCCAGTTTGGCGCGTACGATCGCTCCGTGTAATCATAAAAAGCACCACCATGTCCCCTACCTGGACCCCTTGACCCTCATGCACATCCTCATCATGAGGCTCATCCGCATAATTCTCATCCCCACTCGGGGCTTCATCTCCACTCTCTGGATCATCCTCTTCTCCCGGTAAAAGTGCCCTTGCATCAACTTTCAATACTCTCCATTTTTTACCCTCCGATTTTAGCTTGTGATATCTCTTCGACTGAGTGTAGGTCCATCCAGTACCCATCTTCCGAATCTCCAAAGGCTTATGTCTTTTAAATGCTCCTTTATCCTCCGCTGTGATTGCTCTAAACTGCTTCAACAATCCTGTGATAATTCGGCAATACGGGATGATGTTCCTCCCCACTTTGTTACGGCATATCCAAAGATGGTTCATAATTAAATACCGTATCGGAAATCGGGGCGACCCGTTAAGCAACGAGTAGAGAACTGGTACCTCTGAATACCTCACTTGTTCCTTATCTCCTCTTCGGGGAATGACATTCAAGATGCAAATA
Source organism: Flaveria linearis (assembly GCA_024085815.1). Lineage (NCBI taxonomy): Eukaryota > Viridiplantae > Streptophyta > Magnoliopsida > Asterales > Asteraceae > Flaveria > Flaveria linearis. The sequence continues at coordinate 58,475,796 of CM044013.1, read as the reverse complement.
GTCAGCAGCAATTTTGCTTCAATCTTCAAGTTCCTCCGGTACAAAACACCACTATAAGTACCAGGCAAGAATATAGCTGCCAACATGTCACTCCACCTTGGATGTTTCTCCAGTTTAATCAACAGATCATCAAGGCTTGGGATCATGTAATCACGAGCAGGTAAACTGTCATATTTTGCTAATCTTCGCAATGACTCAAATGACATTTCCACCTTTATCCCATTAACCTCGCCCGTTAACTTCATCTGTGATGGTCTATCATACCTGTTGCATTTCAATGTTGCCATCCATTCTTGAATTTCAGTCATAAACAGATTCTTGTTGTCCCTGTCATAAGAACCGAGTGCTGCCTCCCATCCTAAAGCGCGAAACCGGGCAAATACATTAAAGGGCCCGAACTCAACTTCTCTGACTTCCCTCTCACAGATAAATGCAGCAGCCTTATTCTTTAACCGGTTCATTCGGTCATGAAACAACACCAGTTGCCACTTCTCCGGTTGATCCTCTAGGGGACCTGATTCCCACTTTGGTTTACTACACTGATCCAATTCCATCATCTCTTCCTCCTCGCTCTCACTTTCATCAACCCTACCCAAATATTGTCTCTTCCTTGGTTGTTCCGGTTCCTTACCTTTTGAAGAGGAAGAACTTGCCCCGGCTCTATCCTTAGTTCTTACCATTTTCCTACACACAAGACAAACAACACAATCAACACAATAAGTATGATCCTTCTTCCCCAATATCCCACACTTGCTTGTTACTATGGTTGTAGATGTTAGTTAACCAAAAGTTTATAAAAATTTTTTCAAAAATTGGGCATGATGTCTCTACAATGTAAAGGTTCCCAAAGTTCACAACTTTATCATCAAACTTACATCTACAATCCATATCAATGATCAAACAACCATGTCATCCAAACATAAACCAAAAACAAGCAAATGTGTATGAACTAATGAGAACAAAAAACATAAACCTTAATCTTCACAATGCACCATCAAAAACAACAAAACAATATGACATACCTTCAATTGATGATGTTAAATTCCAAGAAAGGCAAAAGCTTGAAACCCCCAAAGAAATTCGAATCTAGGGCTTAAGATTCGAACTAGAAAACTTCGTTTTTTCGCAATTTGCTTCTCAAAATCAGAATCTACGTGAAATTCTAGTCAAGATAGACTCAAGAACCACTTGATTTGGTTGAGAATTGAAGGATTTATGAAGAAATCAAAGTTGTGGGTGTTGTGGTGTCTATGGAGGAAAAGAGAGATGATAGATGGTAGATAGAGAAAAAAGTGATCGTGGGTTTTGAAAAAGGGAAGAAAAAAAAATTATTTTATTTTTTTTTTCAAACTTAAAAATTGAAACCGTTGCCCATCCTGAAGCCACCGTAATTTACGGTGGATACCGTAAATTACGGTATCTGCTGGCCTCAAAACCTACCGTAAGGCAGTGTGATTCTGCCGTATTGATAAGACTTGGCCACCGTAAATTACGGTGTGTACCGTAACTTACGGTGGACTTGATATTGATTTATTGTATTTTTTTTTATATATACCAACTACTCTCCACTAAAATTTTAATTAAACATTGTAAAACATTGAATTTTGATGAGATAGAAATTACCTACCCCCTCAAAAATCTCATGTTGTCCTCAACATGATCCTAAAACTATTTGTTACCCGAACAAAAACCAAAAATTTTGCAATCAAACAAAACAAAATAAAGCAAAACAAAAACAAAATTAAATATTTACACTACCGCAAACCTGGGCCTCTTAAACATTATCGTCCTCCAGTGGATGGTGGATGTAGCTCTCCTTGTCCACTTCAAGCAATTTCAAGTCATTCCCATCTAAGTATGGTTTGAGGCGGTGACTGTTTACCACTTGTTTCACATGATCCTTTGGGTCTTCAATCTCTATTTCACCAAATTGACCCACTCTTATAATCACATACGGTCCCATCCATTTGCTTTTTAACTTCCCGGGAAAAAACTTGAGCTTAGAGTTATATAACCACACCTTTTGCCCTTCTGCAAAAACTCTCTTCCGTAACTTCGCATCATGAACCCGTTTAAGCTAGTCCTTGTAAGCGGATGCACATTCATATGCCTCATCTCAGATTTCTTCCAACTCACAACTTTCTTAACTCGCCAGCTTCATTATACTCCATGTTGACATTCTTGACTACCCACCAAGCTCTATGAGCTAACTCCATTGGTAAATGGCAACCTTTCCCATACACCAACCGATACGGTGTTGTTCCAATTGGTGTTTTATACGCTGTTCGGTATGCCCATAGTGCATCATCCAACTTCACCGACCAATCTTTCCTATCAACTCGAACGGTTTTCATCAAGATTTCTTTAATTTGACGATTTGACACCTCTACTTGACCGCTAGTTTGTGGGTGATATGGAGTTGCAATTCTATGGTTCACATTGAACCTTTTCAACAACTTCCCAAAGTTGAAATTCTTGAAATGCGATCCACCATCACTTATAATCACCCGAGGCACCCCAAACCGTGAAAAGATGTTAGATTGCACAAACTTACATATCACCGTGTGATCATTGGTTCGTGTTGCAATTGCTTCAACCCACTTCGAGACATAATCCACTGCAACAAGAATGTACAAATAACCACATGAGTTTGGGAAAGGGCCCATGAAGTCGATGCCCCAAACATCAAAGATATCAACCACAAGGATCGGTTGCATTGGCATCTCATCTCGTTTTGATATGCTGCCCATCTTTTGACAATTCAAACAATTCTTTGCATAATCTCTTGCATCCTTGAAAATTGTAGGCCAATAAAACCCACAAGTGAGCACTTTGTAACCGGTATTTTGACCACTAAAATGACCCCCACACGCGGATGAGTGAGCATGAGTCAGAATTTCCAACACCTCAGTTTCTGGCACACACCTTCGAATGACTTGATCAGGTCCGATCTTAAAAAGATCCGGTTCGTCCCAAATGTATTGTTTCACTTGGACCATAAATTGTTGTCGTCGCTTTTTCGTCCAATGATTTGGGATGGCCCCCGTGACTAGGTAGTTTACATAATGAGCATACCACGGTGCAGCAGAAGTGGAAATGGCTAAGAGTTGCTCATCAGGAAACCTTTCATTTATTTCACTCACATCGTCAGTTTCTTCCACCGGGATCCGATATAAATGATCTGCTACTACATTCTCGCTCCCCTTTTTATCCCGTATCTCTAGATCGAACTCTTGTAACAACAACACCCATCGGATTAAACGGGGCTTCGTGTCTTTTTTCTCCATCAAATACCGGACCGCACTATGATCCGAATAAACAACCACTTTGCTCCCCCAAATATACGATCGAAACTTATCCAAAGCATACACCACCGCTAGTAATTCTTTCTCGGTCGTAGTGTAATTCAGTTGCGCTTCAGATAAAGTTTTACTTGCATAATAAATTACCACCAGCTTCTTATCAACTCGTTGACCCAAAACTGCACCAATTGTAGTGTCACTTGCATCACACATGATCTCGAATGGCTTTGACCAATCCGGTGGTTGCAAAATAGGAGCTTTGACCAGTTGTTCCTTCAAAACAGTAAATGCTTGCAAACATTCGTCAGTAAAGTCAAATGGAGCATCTTTTAATAACAAATTACATAAAGGCTTTGTGATAACACTAAAACCTTTGATAAAACGTCTATAAAAGCCCGCATGTCCCAAGAATGACCTTACACCCTTAACATTTTTCGGTGGTGGCAAAGATGAGATTACCTTTATTTTTGCCTTATCCACCTCCATCCCCCTTTCCGATACTACATGACCTAACACAATACCCTCTTGCACCATAAAATGACTTTTCTCCCAACTAAGCACTAAATTTTTCTCAACACATCTTTTTAAAACTTTTTGTAATTCGCTGAGACAAGATTCAAAACTAGTGCCAAAAATTGAAAAGTCATCCATAAACACTTCAAGTGACTCTCCAACCATGTCCGAGAAGATACTCATCATACATCGTTGGAAAGTCGCTGGTGCACTGCAAAAACCGAATGGCATTCGCCGAAAGGAAAAGGTGCCATATGGACAAGTGAAGGTGGTCTTGTGTTGGTCATCTGGGTGTATTGCTATTTGATTGTAACCCGAATACCCATCTAAGAAACAGTAGTATTTTTGACCTGATAATTTTTCAATAATTTGATCAATGAAAGGTAGCGGGAAATGGTCCTTAGAAGTGCCGGCATTCAATTTACGGTAGTCAATACACACACGCCACCCGGTAACTGGTCGGGTGGCAATTTGTTCACCGCTTTCATCCTTAACTACTTGAATGCCCGCCTTCTTAGGCACAACTTGGGTAGGACTTACCCAAGCACTATCCGAAATTGGATAAATAATTCCCGCGTCCAACCATTTAATTACCTCCTTCTTTACTACCTCCCATAGATTCGGATTTAATCGCCTTTGAGCTTCCCGTGTTGGTTTTGCTTCTTCGGTGGTGATTATCTTGTGCATGACAATTGATGGACTAATTCCCTTGAGATCCGCAATCGTCCATCCAATAGCTCCTTTGTTCTCCTTTAGAACCTCTAATAAAGCTTGTTCTTGCGCCATCTCTAAATTAAAGGCAATAATGACCGGTAATGTGTCATTATCCCCTAGAAAAGCATACTTCAAATGGCTTGGCAAGTTCTTGAGCTCCAACTTTGGTGGTTCTTCTAATGATGGTTTAGTACCTGAGCTTATCTCCACTAGCAAACCTTCAAATTGGTGAGTCCATGGTGGTCTACCTTCCTTCAAAGCCATAGCATCCTGTTTTTCCTCTTCAACCCTTAGTGCACAAGCATGTACCTGTTCAGAAAAATCACACAAACAAACATCCGTACCATTCTCCTCATACTCATGCGGGTTGCATCCGTCGAATAAATCTGCCATGAAACACTCATCAACACCATCAGCATTAGAATTGTTAGTAAAAACATTCAAACGCATTTTTCTATTCCCAAAAGTCATATCGACTGTACCAAATCTACAATCGATCACAGCATGTGCGGTGCTCAAAAATGGCCGACCCAAAATAACATTTTGTTGTTGTTTTAGGTCTGCAGATGAGTAATCCAATACTAAAAAGTCAACTGGGTAATAGAACTCATCAATTTTCACAATCACATTTTGAACCATCCCCCGAGGTAGCTTATGAGACAAATCGGCTAAAACAACCGTTGTCTCTACCCTTGCTAATGGACCAAAGTCGTATTGATCATACAACCCCCCCAGTAAAATGCTCACCCCGGCTCCAAGATCTAGTAACGCCTTTGCCATTTGAAAACTACCAACTTGAATGTTAATTAATGGCGTACCCAGATCTTGAAGCTTAGGAGGAAGCTCCCCATTTAAAACTGCACTTACTTGCCCGGTTAATCCACCCGCTTAGGCATTTTCTTCTTTTGTTGTCTTTTTTGTGTGCATATCTCTTTTAGAAATTTAGCATAAGCAGGTACTTGTTTTATTGCATCAAGTAGTGGAAGATTAATTTTTACTTGTGTAAACATGTCCCATAATTCTTCTTTCTGGGGACCTCTTGATGCAATAAATTTTTTCTACCCGGGTCAAGTAAGGCTGATGGAAATGGGACTTGACCCGTTTCACCCTCAACTTTTTCATTCTTTACATTTCACCCAACCCCGATTTTTTGATATTCGACTCTTTAGATGTCACCGGTGGAACATCATCATCACTTTCATTACCCGTAATATCTTCAACTAACCCCTCGATTAAAACGGGTGAAGATGATGTTTTATATTCTTTGCCACTTCTCAAAACACTAACATGGTTAATAGGAATATTACGAGAAGAACTGTGCGAGGGATTTACCTTGGTGTCACTAGGAAGTTGGCCTTTTCTCTTCTTGAGATTCGCCACATCCGTTGCAAGTTGCCCCATTTGATTGGTTAACGATTGAATGGCCTTGTCTCGAATTTCATCTTTCTGAGCTCTAGCATCATCCAATTGATTCCTCTTTTGTATCTCCTGTTGCATGGACTTTAGCATCTCCATCACTTCATTACCACCACTTGATGAAGATTGATTTGTCTCATTTCCTTGGTTATTTCCCGATGGTTGAAAAGGCTTTTGATATCCTTTATTGTTTCCCCTCAAAAATTTCCTTGATAATTTTGGTATTGTTGACGAGGAACAAAATTACCTTGAGGCTTTCCTTGGAAATTTGGGTTAGATTGATTGGCCGGATTCCCATAACTAAAGTTCGGATGATTCCTCAAACCCGGATGATAGGTATTTAATTCATGTTGTAATTTCTTCCACCAAACCCTTGACCTTGAATAGCATTCACTTCCTCCACTTGTTCAAAAGTTACCGTGTAAGAATCCACAGTATGCCCCAACTCATTGCAATTTGTACAAACATTATAAACTTGATTTGTAGCTTGTACATTACCATCATCCACCGCATGAACTGGAGCTCGTGTAATGACCGGTCGTGCTCGTCTTGATGATTGAGCCTTCCTCTTCGATGTAACCGCCATTTGTTCCAAAAATATCCAATCGTCTTGCTCATAATTTGTACCAAATGTACCATTTGTGATAGACATTAAATCCCGAGCATCTTCAGAATGAAGCCCCTCGTGAAAAGCGTTCAACAACTCCCATAACTCAATTCCATGATGAGGACAATTCTTGATCATCATGTTAAACTGCTCAAACGCCTCATGGAATATTTCACCTTGTTGTTGTTGGAAGCTTCTCAAGCTTCTCCTAGCATCATTAGTCTTTTGGGCTGTGAAAAACTCTTCCAAAAACCTTTGTTGCATCTCAGCCCATGTGTAAATTGAAGCAGATGGCAAAGTGTAGAACCACCTCTTTGCCTTATCCTCCAATTAAAACTAAAACAACACCAACTTGACATCATCCATAGAAAATCCTTGACCACCAATTGTGTTACAAATTGAGTCATAAGCTTCTAAATGAAAATAGGGTTCTTCCGTTGCTAACCCTTTGTACTTTGGCAAACTTTGCAGTGAATTTGTTCGGACTTCAAACGTTCTCCCTTGATTGTTTTGAGGAATGACCACTGGTGATGGATTATTTGTGATGATTGGACGAAAGTGTGCCTCAATGCCCCTAGCAGCATCCCAATTATGCCTTCGTGGAACACCCAACCTAACTCTTGGTCGCTGAGGACCCATTGGTCTTTGAACTTGTGGTCCTGGAGGCATGAATTGCTGAAACGGTGGTTGAAAGATTACTCCCCCATGTTGTGGAGGAATCTGCTCTTGAAACTGTGGCCCATGTGGCCTCACTTGGGGTTGTATTTGTGGTGGTATAATTTGTTGCTGCACAACTTGTGGTTGTAGTCTCCCATATCCTTGCATAGCTTGTCCTTGACTATAAACATAATTTCCTTGATCAGCATCTCCTTCATACGTGTACCCTTCTTCCTCATATCTCCTAAACTCATCACCATAACCACCATCAACACCAACTCCTGCTGCTCTCGATGTTTGTACAACTTGAGGTTGTTGGTCTTGTGTATCCGGTTGCATTTGAGAGGTAGAGGGAGTATGAAATATGGATGGGTTGGATTGATATGGTTGTGGTGTTGGTACTGGTTTAGACGATGATGATTGACCAGTTGTTGGGAAGAAATATGAAAAGGGCGGAATGGGTGCTGATGGGTCAAAGCTAAAAGAATGTTCGGTTTGGGTACTTGTAGGTAATGGGGTATAGGTTGGTTTAGTCTTAGGTGGTACTGTAGGATTGGGTAAAGGCTCGGATGGTGTTGTTTGACCCGTAGTAGGAGGCGGTGAAAGCGGATCCATTGTGTTTCGGGGTGTAACGGGTGATGTAGGTGCTATTGGTGAACCACTGAATTTATTTTGTCTGTGTAAGACTCTGTTCCTGCGAGCAGCTCGTTCAATTTCTGGATCAAACACTAATGGTGATGATGAGCTCGAGTTTCTGGTATGCATACACCTGAAACAAAACCTGCACACTACACACAATCAGTGTAACACCGAAATAACAAAACAAAACTAATAAGCAAATACACGTTGCGCACAACTCCCCAGCAACGGCGCTAAAATTTGACGTGAGGTCGAAGTCTCAATCAAATTTAAAACCAAATACTACTAATTAGCTAGCGGTAAGTGGGTTATCGAACACAGGGAGTTTGTGGAATATGTGTTAACTCAATCAAATTGCAATTACCTAAATTTAATTAAAATGACAATAAAGTAAAATTCAATAGTCTGTTGATTTGTTAAATTAGCTTAAAGCAAGAAAACAAAGTAAATTGGTTTGTAAAAATCAGTAATGAGAGATATGTTTCCCTTTGGTATCCGGATTTTAACAAATGATGATATTGGTGTTCATTGGGAAGAACCACATAGAAATGATTCATGAGTGTGTGCTTATGTGTGATAAAAGAGGACTAAGTACTTGTATTAGCAAGGTTATCTCTCGATAATCAGTATCACTATTGAATTACCCCAATACTTCCACTAAATCAAGATTTGCCTATGGCATCAAGAACGTATGGTTAAAGTTAAGCAATCCATGAATGACCCATTACACATAATACATAATCGTCATGACAAAACAATCACAAGATCAGTTTCATCATCCCATAAATATAGAACACCAACATGATCAAAGTTGCAAATCCTTCAAACCAAAAGGAAACACAAAAGAAGACTAGCCACTCATAGTTTTATACATGAAAACAAGATTCAAGATACAATTCATAACAATCAAAATGAAATAACAAGGATTAAAGTACCAAAAGATCTTGTTCTTCAACACATCTAAGATGATCACCAAAAGCTTAGCCAAACAAGACTTGAATCATCATCATCACCTGAATGTTCTTGTTCCAAGGAAATTCACTCCTTAAGTCAATTGTTTTCCAATGTTTTTAAACAAAACAAGCCAGCCAAAAGTTCCATACTTTCTGCCAAAACAATCGTCACATTTCCATATTCTCCTCAAAAGCACCTCCACTTGTGATTTTAATATGTGAATCCACTTGTGCCAGAAAGTCACCTCTACCGTAACTTACGGTAGCCACCGTAAGTTACGGTAGCCACAAAATGTGTACGGTGGAAATCCACTGCATTACGGTGGAGATTATGAGTGTTTGGGGGCCACCGTAATTTACGGTGGCTACCGTAAATTACGGTAGACCCCCACTTTCTTGTTTTGTTCCTTCTTCCCATCCTTTCTTGCTCCATCCCGTCGTGGTCCGTCCAAAGCTACGTTTTCTTCATATTAAGCTCCATAATGTGCCTGAAACAAAAGCAACTGTAGTTATCTAATTCAAGATAATTACACAACCAAATATGAGAATATTACGCGTTTTAACATCATAAAGGGTTGTTCCTTGAACCACCCGTCAGATTTCATGTTTCCTCAGAGCTATGAAGTTGATCTATCACACCTATCTATAGATCAACAGAGCCAAAGGGAACCTCTGATCTCTGACCCACATCAGCAACCACTAACTGAGGTGAGTCCCACCAGCGTGCAGGGGACTCATGTAGGCTCAGTTGCCACTACTAAGAGTCTCTCATTGAGCTCTCAGTACAGTGGTAACATCATTAAGACTGAGTCTATAGCAACTATGCCCATTGACATCTCTGAAAGAGATATCCTTGAGCAAAGGTATCCAGGGCGCCAAGAAACCACCACTGGTGATAAAGATATACATACTAGGTATGTTGTCTCATCTTCCCATGATTCTTCACATGAAGATGAGGGATGGCTAAAACTCACAATTGAGTACCTACTTTCAAGGTCTCAAACCTTGAATCCAAGGTTAGGATCCTAGAAAGCAGGTCTGCCACTCAACAACTTGAGATTGATGATCTCAAGGCAAAACTAGCTGAGACATAGATTGAGAAGTCTGTTAGGCATGTACCAATTCAAGTTTCTTTAAGTTCTTCCTCTAGCTCATCTACTTCTCAAGATGATGCAACCAAAAGGGGGAGAATGTATATTAACAAGCCCATGAGGAACCTCAATCTCTGATGACTCTTACAACTTTCTCCTCCCCTTACCTTACATAAAAGCAATCATCCACTGTCTTTCCATAACTACCACCTTTGAGCTTTCAAGTGGATCCAAGGATGCTCATTAGTCTTCATAAATTTTTCACACAATTCCTAATGAGCTCCTCACTTGAACAACCATCCCTTGATGTTGCCATAACCTACTTTGGAGCATAAGAGCTTCAAAGGCTCAGTGCACCACCTACCACTCAGGTGGAAGTTGGTCAACCTAAGGTCATTATGGAACCTGAGATTCACTTCGAAGAGAAAATAGGGACTGATGGCCCAGCAACTACCTCAGTTGGGACAGATGGTGCAACATCAGTTTCTTCCGAAGCAGAAATTTTAGTTGCGGAAGTAATTGTGGAACTATCATCCTTATCTGATGAACTGATTCTCACAGAGGCCATTCTTGATCTAGCCTCTGAGGTGAACAGTGAGGACTTTCTTACAACTCCTATTCTTCCACAAATACCTCAAGAGCAACCACAAACTTCTCAACATCATCCTCAGCCCTCTCAACCTCAACCTTCAAGACCAGAATCACCTAAGGAAGCATCTTTTCAAGATTACAAAGGTAAGAGGAAGATGAATGATGAGGAGCTTCTTGAGGATAAGAGGCTAAACAAGTTGAGAAGAAAAGGTAGACTCCCCACTGAAAAGTTGTTGGCTGGAAGTAGTAAAGCTGCAGCAACATCTCAGGAGTCTATTAATGAAAAGAAAATAGTGGAGGCAGTTGATAGATTCATCAATTTGGGAGTAGCAAATGAAGAAATGCTACTACTCCCACTTGATGAGCTTATCAAACTGGAAGAGACAACCTTGCTGTAAAAAGAAAAAGAGGAAGCAGCAAGGAAAGCCAAAGAGGAGAGAGCAAGAAAAATGAAGGAAGAAGCTAAGCTAAAGAAGAGGAAGGAGAGGATAGTCTTCCTGTGCTCAAGAGATTACTCTCAGGAGGAACTGGGTCCTCATGAAAATGAGATGATCCTGCTCCTTGTCAACAGAGAGCAGGAACAAATCAGTAAGGAGAGAAAGAGAGCTGCTAGAAAGAAGGTGAAGGAGAGAAAGAAGAAAGAAGAAGAGGCTAAACTTGCAGCCGCCAAGAAGGTAGGAGATAAAGCCTGGATGAAGGCTTATCTCAAAGCACATGGCTTTACTGGCAGGCAAGTTGGACCTATGTCAGAGAAGTCCCTACAGCGACATGTCAGTGACATCAAAGCTGACATTCGCTTGGGAAGAATGAAGGAAGTATCTCAAGAGGTATAGAGGATGAAACCCAAACCAGAACCTAAACCACTACCCACAATCATCAAAACCACCATTGAGCCTATACCCTTCTCCTTCCCCATCAAAACCGAACCCATCACTGAGCCATACACCCCTAAACCCACACCATCCTCACTACCAACATAACCTTTCCCTGCCTCTCAACAACCACCCTCACTACATACACTACAACCCAAAACACAACCCAAAACCTAACTGATACCAAAGTCATCCTCTGAACCATCCAAAACTCCAACCTTAGAAGAGATTAGGGAGATAAAGAGAAGGCTCAATAACTACTTAAAGGTGAGCTGCATTTCTTATGAGGAAGGATTTATCATATTGCAATACATTGATGGATCCTTAAACACTCTCACAAGAAATGCCTTCTTACATCTACCCCGAGAAACCTTACACCAATCACTCAATCTTCTTGCCTTAAGCTCTGATTCATTAAATGAAGAAGAGAAAAGGCTAAGAAGGAAATTGGTGGGCCTGCTGGACACTAGGAATGGGGACAGACTGCCAAACTTGCCCCTCATTCCTAGAAACACAATAGTCCAGTGGAACTTTGATGAACCTTCTCACAACTTTGTTGTGGAGAGGGAGAATGGAGAGGTAAACAGGTTTAATGCCTCCTCTCTACTACACTTAAGCAGATTTGATATTTTGGAGTTAGCAGAGAGACCATTCACCAATCCCTCTAACTCCATGATAGCTGCTCGCATCAAAAGATTCATTGACAGCCTTCATCTTGCCGAATTGAACAAAAGGCAAGAACTGAAGAGGAGTTAAAAATTAAAGAAGAAGGAAGTGTAGCTTTGGTAGCATCAGCCTAGGGGGATTTTGTTGGAACTGTTAAGGCTGATGCAACCAAAACAACACTTAGATGAAATCTGTACAAACTAAGAGAAGTCTTCTGAAGGTAATGCTGCAACTTTCGAAGGAAAATGCTGCAACTACCGAAGCTTATGTGGTGATTATCCGAAGAGCTTCCGAAGGATGAACTCAGTCTTTCGAGACTTAGAAGATCTCCTTCTAAAGTAAAGCACTTTGAAGAATGAAGAAAAAGTCTTCCGAAGACAAAGTCTTCCGAAGACAAAGCCTCGGAAGAAACTATGTCTTCCGAAGTATAAAATGGTTCAGAAGAACTTATTCTTTCAAAGCCATTTTACCTTTGGAAGAAACACAGTATGAACCAGTGGACAAAGCATGGTCTAACTGACACTCGCTGCCTACTATGATCCTCTGCAAGATACCTTCCACGTTCATGTGGTTGACCTTACTTTTGTACACTATTCACCATTCCTTAGTTAGTACAGCTGCCACCTTTAGTTGGTGACCAAAAGGTAAGTCATGGACCTGTCATGACTACGTTATCTTAGATAATACTCTATCTAAGATACCCTACCTCTATTAATGTAGTATTTTTCTAGAAGTAAGTTTGAGCATATTATCTACGTATAACAAGCTGTAGATAGTAGTATATATAGTCGCTCATTGTAACTTAGTATCCATGCTTCTGCATGAGACTTGTAATAGTTAGTTGAGAGATAATATATACAAGTATCTTAAAAACTCTCGTGTTCTTTTACTTATTATATTATTATCAACTGAGTTCTTGATTCTGCATTCATCAAACAAGTGAGATTTAACAAGTTTGTGAGAAACACTTAGTGTTGAGAGAACCACATCGATCCTGCAATTGGTATCAGAGCATCCAGGCTCTTGATTGTGAGATCTAACCATCCCAAATCAACCGTGTATCTCAAAACTTACTCACTCAACCAAATGGCCTTTAACCAGAAATTTGTTGAAACAGAAATAGGAACCATGACCAAAGCTCCCATTATCACACCTGATAACTTTAGGCGCTGGTGTCATGAATACATTATCTTAGATAATACTTTATCTAAGATATCCTGCCTCTATCAATGTAGTATTTGTCTAGAAGTAAGTCCCATCATGTTATCTACGTATAACAAGCTGTAGATAGTATATATATATAGTCGCTCATTGTAACTTAGCATCCATGCTTCTACATTAGTCTTGTAATACTTAGTTGAGAGATATATATACAAGTAACTTGAAATATGTTCTTTTACTTATTATATTATTATCAACTGGGGTCTTGATTCTGCATTCATCAAACGAGTGAGATTTAACAAGTTTGTGAGAAACACTTAATGTTGAGAGAACCACATCGATCCTGCAATATCCCGTTCCTTCACCTTCAAATGATGGTAACCAGATCGAAGATCTATCCTTGAGAACCAACTGGTACCTTGTAGCTGATCAAACAAGTCATCAATCCTTGGCAACGGGTACCGATTCTTCACCGTCAACTTGTTTAACTCCCGGTAGTCGATGCACATCCGCATACTATTATCCTTCTTCTTAGCGAACAAGACCGGAGAACCCTATGTAGAGATACTCGGTCGAATGAACCCTTTATCCATCAACTCCTGCAGTTGATCCATGAGTTCCTTCATCTTGGTAGGAGCTAATCAGTACGGTGCTTTGGTAACGGGTTGAGCACCGGGTATCAGATCAATCTGAAACTCAATCTCACGATTCGGTGGCACACCTGGCAAGTCTTTCGGGAACATGTTCGGAAAGTCACGCACAACTGGCACATCAGACAGTTGGGGTACTGACGCATCCACATCTTTCACGTAGGCTAGGTAGGCACTACATCCACGCCTCATTTACTTTCCTGCCACCGCCATCGAGATCACCTTTGGAACCGTAGTGACGCAATCACCGTAAACTGTCACCGAACTTCCATCGAGCACAATTAATCGAATCATATTCTTGCAACACATGATGTTTGCCTCATAGGTTGCTAACAAATCCATCCCTAGTACTACATCGAATCCACCTAGGGGCATCACATGTAATTGAGTAGATAACATATGACCTTCTAGTTCTATGGCACAAACCTCTATCATATCAGTAATTCTAGTAGACTTACCAATAGCAGTTTCTACATCAAAATGTTCATCATTACTTCTACTACTAACAGGCAACTTAGTACATAAAGCAGTAGAAATAAAACTCCTACTAGCACCAGAATCAAATAACACACAGGCACAAGTTTGGTTTACTAGAAACATACATGACAGGACATCGGGATCCACTCTATCCTCCTCCCACGTCATCGTGAATGCTCTAGCAGTTTCCCTCTATCCTCCATCTTTCGTCCCCTTCTTCGCTTCAGAACTCTCGGCCCTTGGCTTCTTACACTCCCCACTCAGGTGGCTTACTTCCCCACAGTTGTAGCACCTCGCCAGCCTACAATCCTTAGAGATGAGGCCAGGCTTCCCATACTTGTAGCAAACATTTAATCCCAACCTGTACTCACCAGCATGCTCACTCCCACATTTACCACACTTCTTTATCCTAGAGCTTGATGACCCCACCCTACGGTCATCCACCTTCATCCTCTTGCTGTTTGGAGTGAAACCGCCATGTCCAAACCTTTCCTGCCCTAGTTCCTGTCAGCACCACCTATCTTCTTCGCCTCAACTACTGTCACCTCCCTCTACTCATACAACCTACCCGCCAGGTCTACTACTAATCGAGCGGCCGGGCAGCGATCAAATGCCTGCGGATGTCAGCTGGCAATCCCTGAATGTACTTATTGATCTTCCTCAACATCGGCGTCACCTAATCCGGCACCAGCCTTGCCATTTCGTTGAACTTGGTGGTGTACCACTGGTGTATCATGGTGCCTTCCTCCAGCTGTTGGAACTCCCTCTCTATCTTGTCGAGCTTCCGATGAGGACAGAATTCCTCAATCACCAGCTTCTTCAACTCTAGCCATCTCATCTTTCTAATGGCCCTACTACCCTCAGCATGGATAATGTTGTCCTACCAGCATAAGGCTGAATCCACAAATGAGTGGGTAGTAAACTTCATCTTCTGATCTTCTCGGCACTCGCTGATATCAAGTACCGCCTCCATTTCCCTCACCCATCGGTGAGCAGCAATAGCAGTGCCATTCTCATCAAATGTTAGGGGCTTGCATCGTTGAAATGCCCTATAGTTACAACCACGTGCAGTTTCCTTCATAGCTTCCTCCTCCTCCTCACTCGACACAATCGTCTCGGTCTCTAATCGCTCCCTTTCCTCTCTTACGATAGTCCTTCCCCTCTCTTTCTTGTCGTCCTCTCTTACCGCCTTTATAACTTCAGTCACCATAGTCGGTAGTATCGTCTACATGACTTGGTGCACTTCCTCTACCACCGCCTCTTTCACCGAGGCCCTTAGGTTTTCATTCTCATCACCACATTCCTGGTGATGCATGTCGGGATCTTCACGGGCCCTCTCAGTAGTCTTATCCTTATTCCTAGTGACACGCAGTTCAGTACCACGTCCTCCCTGTACTCCACCCCTAGTGGCCTTAGATATTCTACCTCAAGCCATTCTCTAATCACTATAAAATTCAAACACTAACACGGTCATTCAAGGAATAGCTCATTTTATGTCAAGTATAGTAAGTCCCTAATTACAGTGGTCAATTGTGATTAACTACTTACTTTACTCTTCATACACCAAGCATTTCCTATTCTGACTACATCAATATCTAAATCTATTATGAACACATAATCAAATAGCACACACACGTAACTCCAATTAACTTTGAGAAAATAAATACCTGATGGCACGTAGCTACTTGGGCTGGCATCCTTTTCCTTTAGTCTCATTCTCAGTTTAAGATTAGGTTTTTGAAAATATTTTACCCAATTCACTTAAACTTTATCTCTGATACCAACTTGTAACCCGTTCCCGGGACGCTTTTAGTTGGACAATCATCGCATTAAACATACATAATACTATACTTTTCATAAAACATTACAGCGGAGTTACATTTAACAAAAGCCCATTCATTTTCTTTAATAAATTATTATTGCTATGCAATACAACATTGTTTAGTTACAAAAGAAAACATCCGTTAACTGCATTACAAAATAACAATAATAACATGTATGAATGGATGTCAGTCTTGTCCTGCCAAGTAGCCTCCCCGTGTGCCCTCCTCATCAAATTACCTGCCAACTGAAAATGCATAAAAGTTAGTGTTACTGATTGAATTCTAGTTTTATAAGTATTAAACTACCTTGTATGTTTTACATATGAAATATACCTTTCTATAAAATACTTTACGTTCGTATACAACACACATCATACATACATTCAAACAATATTCATTGTTTATTTCTTTCTTTCATACTTTAATTACTATTCTTTCATACTTTAATTACTATCTTTTATCATTGTATGTATGTATATATATATATATATATATATATATATATTTCCTTTCCATTCTTTTCATTAACATTTACTTTCGTATACATACTTTCATTTCGTGCATTTCACTATCTTTACTTTCTATTCATACTTTTCATCGTTCTTTACTTTCATACGGATCAATGTACGATGCCCCTAACATTATGCACGAAGTTGATGCTGGGCCTGTGGTCTACAATTAGACCACGAACATTATGCACGAAGCTGACCCAGTCACCTAGAGCATGTCATCTCTCCATTTTATCTGGACCAATGTGCAATATCCCGAACATTGTGCACGAAGCTGATGTGGGGTCTGTGGTCTACAATTAGACCACGAACTTTGTGCACGAAGCTGACCCAGTCACCTAGGGCATGCCACAAGGGTCCCGTCAATCTCAATGATAGACCCTGTATGCATCCTTTGGGTTATTAAAACTGCACACAGTTGAGCTAACGACAACATGTCGTGCACCTCCTTTCTATTTGCTTGCAAGCCACTCTTTCGTTCATGACGTTTCACTTTTAATCTTTGTTATCTTTCACTTCGTTAAATTATACTTTACGTTCATTCATACATTCGTCATACTATCTAAAGTAATAACATAATACTTAACGTATATTATATTATAATATAAATACGTTCTGAAAACCAATAAAAGATAACACCTCATACACATATGCATATCATACATTCATCATATCGTCGAACACGTTCTATGCATAGACCATCACATACTCATACATAAAATAAGTCAAAACAGTCCATAGGTCAAATTAGGGTCAAACCCTAACATTCTGTTTTTCCTAAAATTCTAGAAAAATTTCTAAGTGTTTGGGCGCATTGGCACTATTTGGACGCATGGGTGCTATTTAGGCGCATGAACATTATTTGGGCGCATGAGCATTATTTGGGCGCATGAGGACTGTTTGTGTGTTTCTCCACTATGCATGCGTATGAGCCTATACTTAATTGTTTCTCTCTCATCTAGATTTTTTAAAATCAATGAATCTTTTTAAAATTAGATTATATTAAGAAAATCAAAAATCACATCTTTTTATTAAAATAGAACTAATAATACAACTCTTTTATATAATATGAAATTTTCTACATCACTATATTTTTTTAAATAAAATATTTTAAATCGGTCATTATTTAAAAGAATTATAAAAATGTGAACTTTTCTAAAAACAATCTTATTGGAGCGATCAGAATAATTATAAACCAAAGTTTTTAATAAACAAGATGTTTATAAAAAATATTGTTTAATAAAAAATCTTAAAGCAAATGTTTATAAATAAAACTATTTAGATAAGAGGATTAAAAAGAATAACATAATTGTTTTATTTTCTTGAACTATTACGTATATATAATTCATATCTTGTATTAAAATATCATACTGTAAATTTTTGTGTTTATTACTAACTATAATCCGTTAAATGAATAGTTTCTAGCTTATCTGTCTGTCTGTCTATCTATCTATCTATCTATTTATAATAAAGAAAAAGATAAGATAAGACTTGACGTAATCGTAAGTCTCATCATATTAACTTTCTCATTTCTCTCTATTATTAAAACTAATATCGAATACTAATAATATTTTTCATACCATTTTCAATTTAAAAAATGTATAATTTAATAAATTATAAATCTATTATTTTTAATTTAAAACACACTTTTAGAAAAGAAAAAGAAAGCAACAAACTTTTTAACAAAATCCATTTTACTTAAAATAAAATATTTAAAAACCATAATTTTTTATAAAACAAAAGTTTAAGAAAAATACATTATTGTTTATTTACTTAAAGTGACAGTGAGTCGGGGGGTCTCTTTGGAAGCGGTCTCTCCACCTATCTGGGTGGAGGAAAGACTTGCCTACACCTACCCCTTCCAGACCCTGCTCTTGAGCGGGATATACTGGGTTTGTTTGTTTGTTTGTTTGTTTGTTTGTTTGTTTGTTTGTTTACTTAAAGTAGTCATTTACACGTAATTTTAATCGTATTTTATCTTCAAGCATGGTTTTATAACTCCTAAATTATTTTTACTAATTATTTAATAATTTATTTATTCAACTCGTGTAATACACGGGATACTAATCTAGTAAATCATATAGTGGTCTTCTAATAGATAATTTCAAATGAATGAATGAAACAGTTTAATTAAACCCACGTGTGCTAGAAGTCCATGCATGAATTCTTTTTTTTCTTTTTTACACCTTTTATTTTATTATTATTTATGTCTTCTGCTATTAAGTATATATTATTTATTATTATTTTTATATAAATAGTTTAAACATACAATACAAATAATATTCATTTTTTTTGAAGTTTCAATAGTGGACCTTAAGTTTTGTTAAAAAAATACATCTTTAGAGCTTACGATCTCTTGTAAAACTTCTTGGCTCTATAAGTGAGAATAGTCATTTGCTGAACTATCTTCATATACTCTAAATCATCTGAATAGATTCAATCAAATTTTTCAAGAGTGAAAAGAAAAGTGCTACAACTTTCATTCGAAAGACACAAAGGCTTGAGATGGGCTTGCCTCTTGAATTGGGCTTCCTTGGATGTAGCTCTCCTTTGGTATCTCCGGAAAGGTGATGAAATGGTCCTTTCATGAGTTGTCAGGGAAGCAAATAAGATGATATTATGGTTATCTACTATCCCTTTCAACCACATGAAGTTATGAACTCTGTTGATTACTGATAGAGTTGCTGGATGGATTTTGCATGTTCATTCCCATCTAGTAACCGCTTAGGATACCATATAGCTCTGTGAGAGTAAGGGTGGAGAGGTTTTCAGTTCTCTTAATGGCCAAACAATAGTGAGTTTATTATCTGGGAAGAGATAACATGAACTTACTCAAATGTCCCTATTATTAAGCTTAACTCCAACATCCATCAGATTATCTACAATCTCAACATACCTAAAGTATTGTTGAGTCATAGCTTCACCTGATTTGTAGGTGAAATTCTCAAATTGCTACTCCATGAGGTCTTTCTTGTTTTCTTTAGCTTCATCTGACCCCTCATACATAAGCTTCAGTGCATCTGAGAGCTGCTTTGCAGTTTTACACTTCTTGAAACCTCTGTAGATAGAGTTAGGAAGAGCAGATTGTAGAGTGGTCATGGCCTTCTGATCTATATCAACTTTCTTCCACTCTTGCTTAGAATAGTCAGCCATTTTCTTTGAAATCATCCCACTACTAGCAGTAGTTGAAGAGCTGCTTGGGATGTGAGGTGTTAAGACAACAGATTTTCACATTCTGTTGTCTTAATAATTGATGAATCATTCCATTTTTTGCACCAAGTATCAAAGTTGTCAGGAGTAATCAGTGGATATTTGGTCATGGTACTAGTTTCCATGTCAGCTTAGTAAGAGCTGCCATTGGAGCTGGTAACTGTTTTATGAAACAAAAGAAATTTAAGATGGTGAGATCTTACAATCAAAAGCTTAGAAAGCTCTGATACCAATTGTAAGACCTGTAAATGGGGTAATGCAACAGTTTCATAAGGTTGGAGAGAACAAGCAACATATAAGATGATCAAATAGGGAACCGGTTTAAGAAACAAAGAACAAGAGTAAAGAGCACAAGCAGAATAGAAGTAATTGGTTTTCAAGAATGATGTATATTACTCTTAAGTGTTTTAAAATTGTTACAAGGCTTAGTACAGTCGGCGCAATACTTTGAAGGCCAGCTGAAACACTAATCTAGACAAAAAAGATCAATATAAAGTCAAAAGGCAGATTGTATTTTTACTACTGACTATGACATGGCATATCTCATATCCTAATATATTACAAAAATGATAAAAGTAGAAGAGTGAAAAGTTACAGACTCAATGCCCTTAATTTACAGTTGACAAAAGTATGCAGATATCACCAACTTGTATAAGTTGGTGAGTTTTCAGAGATAGCAGGACGAAAATTGGTTTAGCTTTTGTCAAAAGCATGTCCTCTCTGTATTCGGAAAAAATAGTCTTTTGGATTCGAAAGACTTTGTATTAAAGCTTCGGAAGACTTCATTTTTAGCTTCTGAAGAATTGATATTTGGTTTCGAAAGATTTAACACTTAGCGAATTTCTTAGTGCATTTGTCATATCTTTCGAAAGAACTTCCTTGTACCTCAGAATGCTTGTTGATAGCTCTTTGCTTTACATCAGTCTGAAAATAACTTTTACAACTACTGAACTAATAGAATCAAATCCGAGCATAATTATAATACCCGTAAAAATAATAATAATAAAAAAAATAATAATAATAATAATAATAACAATAATAATGATAATAATAATAATTTACAAAATTTATTAAAAATGTTTTAATAAGTCCAGGGGGTAAATTGTAATTTTTGAAAACTGTTTTATAAATCTTTAAACATAAAATAATAAATGCAGTAAGTTGAGGGACCATTCTGTAAATTATTCAAACCCAAACCCCCAAACCCGCCGTCGACCGTCCCTCCGGCCACCTTCTCCGGCGAGGACCGAACCACCAAAATGCACGGTTTTAGTCCAATTAAAAGCAACCAACCCGTTCACAAGTGGGATTCGAACCTAACCCACTCATCAATTGGAAGATTCGAACAGACAGTGCGATCTAACAACCCACGTGAACTTTGTCGGATCTTTACAACCTTGAATCGCACCACAAACTCAATAATAATCTAAATGATCGAACCTAAACCATTTTACAAATGTTACCAATCAACTACAACATCTAATTGCATCTGAAACAACCCCAACCATCGAATTCAAATCCGTTCTCCTTCGCGACCTGCAACTAAATCGATCTCGGCCTTATGAGCATCAATTCATGAAATTGACAGAGGGCATTCGATCTTTGACCTCGTTTGAAGCTACCTGTGAAGTTAATTTGATTATTATCATCATTTGATCCAAAATCAGATCCACGTTGACCGCGGCTTGATCAACAAGGTGTTCGACTTCGTTTTATCGTTATTCAGGTAATTCGAAACACCTACATACTCGATTCTAGACTAGGAATGAAAGCCCCATCATTAATTTGGCTATTAACATCGTTTTGATGCTCAATTGAAGCGAAATTATTTCTAGGGCTTATACGGTTTAAGATTTGGGGATTTTGGGATTCGGGATTGATTAGCAGGAAATTGAACATACATACATGCTCGATTTTAGCCTAGGAACGAAAGCCCTAACATTGATTTTGCTATAAACACCGATTTGGGATTCAATTTGATCCAAAACCGAATTAGGGCTCGGTTGAAATTTGGGAAAAGGGATTAAATGGGTTAAAACCATTTCGAAACCAAGAAAACCGCGGCCTTGTGCCTTTGGTTTAGTGGTTTGGGTGTGGGAGTATGAGGAGGAGGTCACGGGTTCGAAACCAGCCCCCTCCCATTATTTTTTATGCCTTTATAAGCCTTTAAAAATTACAGAAAAATTACCAAAAATTATAAAAATCCTTTTATAAACTCTGTTTATTTTTAAATCATCAACCTTAATTTTCTGTAATTTTCTTTAGATTTAAACCTTTATAAAACAATGTAACAAAGGCATTTAGTTTAATTCTTTTCATGGATTTCTTTTAAATAAATGGTAAAAATATGATTAAACATAAAACTCATTATATGAAGTACCCAATTAATCTCCTGTAAATTAGTTTGTTAAAAACCTTAACAATTTATATTTATAATATTAACAAACATTATAAATAGTTCATTTTGTTTAAAAATAAGCTTTAAATAGTTGATTTAGTTCCGTATTTTACAGCCAACTTACGGAGGCCATAACTTTATCATAACAGATCCAAATCAGTTAAACTTTATGTCCATGACGAAGTTCGTCGAAAGACGAATCTGTTGGTATATAAAACATTGAAAAACTCATTCGTTTAGACCTCCAAACAGTCGTTTTCGTAACAGCTAGCAGTTCTGCGCAGCTGTAAAGATCCACGTTTTTCTCATATTTCGGTAATCCAAATCAGAAACTTTTCTAAATGAAAGTTGTTCAGAACTCACTAATCTAGTAGACTGGAGATTTTCAGAATTTTTAGACGTCGTTTAGTATTTTTAACGAGTGCGAAAAGACAGAGGCAGAACTGGAATTTTTCAAACTATAATTTGCGTTATGTTATCGTAGGTTCTCA
This sequence comes from Flaveria linearis, assembly GCA_024085815.1. Taxonomy (NCBI): domain Eukaryota; kingdom Viridiplantae; phylum Streptophyta; class Magnoliopsida; order Asterales; family Asteraceae; genus Flaveria; species Flaveria linearis. The sequence goes on along the minus strand of CM044013.1, from coordinate 58,453,056 downwards.
CGGCGTTAACCGAGCCTAGACTTTGTTTCTGAATATTGTCATTCGTGTATAAGGTACGGATTCCGACCTTTCCCTCTCGTAGCATGAATACCTCTCGTTCTTGATCGGTATTTTGAATTCTTAACTTGACTTGTTGGTTATTAAATCCATAAGATTATTGTTATAAGTGTTTATTGTATAGTTGATATTGTTTGCATGTGATAGCCTTTATCTGCTTTGTACTCATTGTCACATGCTTCCTAAATGATTGATTATAGCTAGTGGCCTTGATTAAGGGTTATGAGCACTAGTGTAACTTATTGTGTTATATTGGCTTGATTGATTGTATCATTGACCTCCATACCCGAGCACATCCACCTATGGTGACATAGGGCGTCATTGTGGCACAAGTGACGTGCTCTATCTGTGGCAGAGCGATTAGACCACAGCGTCTCTACATTATTATTATGTGCTAAGTTGTGACACATATTGATTATTGTTAAAGGAGGCGTATGGATCGATCCTAGGATATCATTGTTATTGTTTATTGGTGAGACGGTTAGGTGTGTGTGCCCATATTCCTATCTCACATATTGGTGCATTAGAACTGCAGCTAATGTACACATTGTTAATTGTTATTGTTATTGGCTCATATGGGTATTCCTTTTAGATGATCATTATCATTTGATTTTCAACTTGATCATCTCATTGTTATCAGTATTGATCATTGTATTGCTATCGTTTATTTCCGTTACTGAGCATTCTTTGGCTCAGCCGTATTTTCTTTTGTTGTTTTCTCTTATGTTTATAGCAGGTACTCAAGGGCTCAGGGGAACGAGTGAAGAGTGTTAACTCAAGAAGTTAGGATGAGAATAATTGGATCAAAAAGACTTAATAGTATTTTGATTTTAAGACTTTATTTAAGTTATTTGGATATATGTAAGGATTTGTGTGTATCTTAGTACTTTAAACTTATCGTTATGAACCTCTGATTTACTGTTTGTGTGACACGTCAGCCCTACCCGGGTTGGGGTGTTACAATAATGATCACTGAAAGCACACTAAACAATCACAAATGAAACATTTGTATCTACTACTTAAACCCAAATCAAAACTAAAGACAAGACCACACAAAGTCACCCTTTAAATCGGTCCATTTCTGCCCAAACTCATCTAAAACACTCGACCACCATCTTCAAGCACTCTTATCCATGAAAACCACAAAATCTTATATTGAGCACAAAATCTTATATTGAGCACCCAGGCAACTCTCATCCACATAACAACTCTCATCCAGGCAAAATCTTATATTGAGCACCCAGGCAACGACACGGTTGTAAATAACCAATAAACTATTCGTATTTACTCAATAAGAATCGAGAATCATATTATAATAGCGGGATGAAAATAATTAAACATTAAAAATGAAACTCAATGTGTGATCGATGAATAAGAAGTCAAATCAAACTAACACAACCAAATTAAAAAAAATTCCTTGTTTTCACTTAAAATTATGCAATTACATATTTGTGTATCAAAGTAACAACCTCCGTTCACATATTTGTGCCTTATAGTTGTGCTCGTTATATATATTTTTTTTTAAGTTAAAGACTAAACAAAGCATTATATATACAATACATATCACGCACATTTTCTATAATCAAATTTAAATCAAAATATGACTATGACAAGCTTTACGTCAACTTTATAAAACCCAATTCCATAAAGGGGCGAAGAGAATGTTACTTTAGTAAAATCTTGCCTCAAACTTTCAAGCACTATTCTATTAGTCGGGCAGTTTTCAAATTTTTGGAACCAAGTTTTTGACATGTTTTCATCAAATCCTTAAACTTGTCGAATACAATAACACTTATAAATTTAGCAGCAAGTTGTTTGATTTGAAAAGAAAACATCTCAACATGTCATACCATCTATGACAATGTTTACAACAACCACAATATAGTATGAAATGATACTAATATTATGATGTAAGCTTCAATTATGTTTATATTATATTTATTATTACATTATAATAACAATCTTGATTATTTTATTGATAAACTTTATTTTGTTTATTTTTAAATTAAACTTAAATTATAGTTTAATTTTAAAAAATAATATTACCTATTATGAAATTTGCAATGTGATGAATAGTAATTTGTGGAATCACAGCCGTTGCTTTATGATCGACGGTCCTGAGGTGCCATTATCTTATATCAAAGGCAAGGTACAGAATTCCTTTCTATCTCTCGGTTTCTTCTTCCTTTCTATTTCTCGGTTTCTTCTCCGGCGACGTTGCTACTCCCGATCTCGGCCGTCCTTTTTTGGGTCCACCTACTACCGTCTTTATCATCCTTTCTGTAACATACTCATCGCAGGGTACACTATCTTGGGTTCTATGCAGATGGCGGTGGCCGTGGTCAGGGGAGGCGGTGCCGGTGATGTTTAGACTTTCCTTGGTGCTTGACGTGATATAGGTTACGGTATGTGGCGACGGTCGTGTGGCAGGTTGTTCTCGCCGCTCGACCATGTCGTGACAGACGCCGCCGGTGGCCTGTTTGCGCCGCCTTAGGTGGCGCCTATGTCGCGGCGAGGGCAGATCGTCACCTAACGATTCCGTCGACCGGATCCGCGTACCTCCGTCTTCAGATTCACCGCCGGTGACATCTGTGTCAATGATGATGTACAGGCCACATCGTCACCGTCAACATCTAGGGTTCACAACTTGACGTTGTGTGCGCCGGAAACCGCCGGTGGCCGTTACCTGCCCCCTTTGGTGGTTTCTGCGCTGCACTTCGACCGACATGTCAGTTTTGGATATCTTCTAGGGTTAGCCATTTCCTTCAATTGTGGGTTTTTTTATTGAACTGAGGCTGTGTAGATCTGGAGTTTTTTTAACCTAAATCGTTCTTCCAAATGTTCCAGGTTTAGTTCTTGTCGATGACGACAAGCTTGGGGTTATCCGAGGCTCTGTGCATGCTGTCGACTTTGAGCTTTTGAAGGAATACCGGTATGTAAATTGTTGTTTTCGATGATGTTGAGGTTGGGCTCATCTGAGACCCTGAGAAAGTTGTAGAGTTTGCTAAGAGTTGCGTTTAACCCGATCATGGTAACTATTAGTATGTTCTGTGGTTGTCCATGACGATGATCTTGGCATCATCCGAGACCCTATACATATTATGTGTTTAGAGGTAATTTTTGGATTTATTTAAGGGTGATGATGTAACGAATGACCTTTTGGCTCTCAACTTTTGAATGAAAGAAAATCTGCTAGGCAGGCGATGATGGAATGAGCGGTTTATGCTCGCTTGTCCGGCATGGTAAACATGTTGTTTGGAGCCACAACGAACAACCGCTTCTGAGCCTTATCTTTAAAAAAATATGTATATGTTAGCTGTCGTGCTTTCGACCATGCGAGTAATTTAGGTGATATTCACTTAAAATTTGAGGTTGTTCAATGATGATGTGCAGATCACATCTGAGAACTACCATTTACGAAGTTTGTTTAGAGTTTTGTGTTCTCTTGGCTGCCCTTTAACACTTCAGTATTGTTGTTGGGTTTGCATATGTCAGCGGTCGTTTAATGGTTCCATGATGGTCAATGATGATGTGCAGGTTTCATCTGAGGGCCATTTTTATTATAAATATCATTTGCGAGGTTTATTTTGGGTTTTCTGTTTTCTTGGTTGCTCTTTCATATTTCTTAATTGTTGTTGAGTTTACATACGCGTAGTGCATTCCGTCAGTCTTGACACATTCTTTTTTATTGATATGTGGCTGTGATGATACAATGTAAATGTCATCAGTTACCGTAAACTGACAGTTGATTCTGAGCCACAAAACAATATTCTGTTATGTTTATTCAACGGTCGATTTAAGACGGGCAACGCGCGTCGGGGAATCAACACTAGTTTTATTCATAAACCAATTCCAACCCAATCCAATCTAGAACCTACCTAAATCAATGCCTAGTAGATAGTGTTTTCCAATACCGCAAAGCGATTCCAACCAACGTTTCCTCACCCAAAGCGGTTTTGACTTTGTTGACTAAACATAAAGTGGTATAAGTAATAAGATTTAATTTGCACCTGGTTACTGTAACTTTAAGGGGAGTTTTAAATTATAAACAGATTAGTTTCTGTCAGAGCCAATGCTGACTTAGGGTTTAGCTTGCTCCTTAGTCAGTTAGTGGTAATGAAAATATACGCAGAAAATATACAGTAAGCATCCATTTTGTTTCTATGATTACCAACTACATTTATGAAAACATAAGAGTATGAAATTCTGAGTTGTTGAAGAAATTATAAAAGAATAATTTAGGCAATTGATAATGTTACCTGGCTTCAGGTCACATTTTCATGCCAGAAATCTTGTATCAAAAGCAATTCTATAAGCATTGACTGTGTGTTACAGACTGTTGTAGATACATTAACTGGGTCCCAACTGCACCAACAGATATGAAAGAATATGAATCAAATCCACTACCTCAAGATACAAGCATCCATTTGGATGGATCCTATCCGACGCTCTACCGTTGACTTTTAGTCAAACTCCTCTTGATAATGACTTTCACCGAAATTCATTGGCTAATACATGAATTCGAGCTAACACTTGCAATTACTTTTATCCTTTTCTTGTAGTACGTATATGAGACCAATAAACTGCAAATTTTATGACAAACACCTCCTTTTGGAACGTTTTCTTTCGTTCAACAGATCAACCAGTGAAGGAAGTGGTTTAGGAACAGGAACATGCATACTCCTATACAACTTCCTTATGTTTTCACCAACTCCCTTTGGTGAACACACAGGTGTGCGTTTGACTATTCTTTCAGTCAGGTCCTTTGACTTTGACACGTAAAGTTGATTTTCAGATATGTCCCTATCCCTAAACGTATCATTGTTAATCTGAACTTCAACATCTTCATCAAAGTATGAGACTTCAGGTTTGACTAAATCTTCATAAATGAAAGTAGAATTATCAAGCCCTAGCCTTGCTCTTCCAAACAATGTCACAGATGACTCTTTTACCTGTGAAGACACAATCACAATTTCTTTTTTGCTAAAAAGTTCTTGCGGTGATTCTAACTGAGACATGACAAGTGGTGATGTGCTACAGGAAACTTCCTCATGTATGTTGTCATCAACAAATGGAGCCTCGAGATGAATATCGAGAAGCTTCCACAAAGGGTCATCAAGAGCTAAATTACCATATGAGCAGTGCCTTTTCACATAACTGAGCTCTGTGGCTCTACACTCGGGGGTGGTTGAGACCACCCATCTAGGTGCAAGTAGTTGTAGCGCCCACTCAAGTTCGTCTCTAGATGAATGCATCGAATAACAAACATGCCAAATACCAGATTGGTCCCTTCTTGCTTCTTTAAATCGATCAGTTTTTCGTTTTTTAGCTTCTGATGAAACATCCTCAAAGACAAACCATTGGGCTGAAGGACGTATTATAAGTGGGTCGGGCTGAAAATTAGCTCGGGCTTCAGCTAGTTTTGCTTCTGCTCTTTCGGAGAGTCGTGGGAAACCATCAAAAAGATGGAATCTTGAAGATGGGTCTTGAGAAATGATATCCGGTACAGTTATAGATAGAGATTGGAAACATTCAGGGTTGTTTTCTTTATCAATAAAGATTTTTGAACCAAAAGTTTGAGACACACTAACAAGTATTTCTTCCTGACCAAGAAGATCACATGTTAGGTACACCACACGAGCATCCGGATGATTCCATATGCAATCAATGACCTGCAACAAGAGAAACAACTTTAACTATCAAGTAGAACAGGCAAAACTGCCAGGTCAGGCAGGTTGGGTACTTAGTCAAGCCAGGTCAGGTAGGATTATTAACACACAAGATTCAGAATTACCTGCCGGGTTGCAACATGTTTGCTAGGCATTTTCGAAGAAAATGTCCCGAACGTACAGTCCAGAAAAACATAATCAAGTCGACACTTAGGTTCTCTGGATATTTTGCCTAGATATTTCTCAGGTAATCTCTGTAGACACTCAGGTGTAAGTCTGCAGTCTCCTGTGTGCAGAATATTACCAAAAGTGCCTTCAAACAAAAACATGACTGCACCTGCAGATTGCAAATACGCAAATATTATGCCCTACAAAGGTTAATATGTAAATACGTTTTGCCTTAATTCACATTTGCAGTACGTGAAAGATCATGACAAGCTTGATGGATATAATCACAAGCTAGAGTGTCACATGTTATTAAGTGACTAATGACTAGGAAGAAAGAATGTTTAAATCATAAGGGAAGTCCCATGTCCCAATATATTCCTTAATCTCTAATTTTCAAACTCTGCCACTAAATTTTTAATTTTTAATTTGTGAACTTCTCTCATTTTTGTTCCGATATCAAAATTTTCCTCCATCATACACCATCTATCCATTTGTGCTGACAACCTAAGTCAAAGCCACACCTTGTGCTCACCCTACCACACCCCTTCTTCTTGGGCAACACCTAATTATAGTGATGTAATTGCATTTGATGAAACTAAACAATATCATACGACAAGTAACATATTTAGCTTAGCTAGAGAACAATATATAATACACAATCAACAGACAAACTATCCAATACAAGAACCAGTATTAGTTTCATAACTCTAAAAATGTTAGAGCCAACTTGACATCAATTTCTTAATAGAAGACTTTGTATCATTGGCTTAACCTCCGTGCATATCATACTGAACTCTCTGCCTAGTCTAACATAACCACATATAGTTTTCTTTTATTTTTCTACAATGGCCTCTGATCTTGTACTCAGTCTGATCTTGTACTCAGCCACAGAACACAACACTGTGTGTACCACAATCAATAAAAGCCAAAAAACAAAATGGGACAGTCCCCATTTCTTGCATGCCTACTTTTATATAAAAAAAATACACATTACTTTTATAAATCAATCCCTACATCAATTATACACTAATCAGCAAACATAACAGTAATTTTTTAAAGGCCCTAACTACTCCGAAGTCCTAATTAACTCTTAAGCTACACCCTTTCCCTAAAGAATTACACAACATAGTAAATGATGTCCATGAAAGTGATGAATAACTTAGTCCTTAATCAAAACTAGAACCAACATGAAAATCTTTAAATGCATATTATGATTATATACCCTAATATCTGATACGAGTAACAAAAAAATCCCTTATTCATTTAAACAGAAAGATAGTGGTTTGAATTCGGAATCAATTACCAGGGCAATGATTTGCATCAAAAGCAGTAACCGTAAAAGATTCAATTGGATCTTCAACAGCAATCGACTGACCAATTTCAATATCCACAAATAACGACTCGTCAAGCTGCAAACAAACAAAAAAAAACACAAAATCAACACCCCAGAAACCATCAAAACACAGGGTCTAATAGAATTCATGCTGCTTAGAACAAAATGAAAGATTTACATTAGGGTAATAGTTGAGAGTGAGGGTTTTGGTGACACGGGTAGCGTAGATCGGAAAAGAGGAGTGGGTTGAGATCCCTTGAGAATGATCTTTGTGTGCGTGTGTTAGAAAATGGTGTTTCTTTCTCATCGAACATGGAGTCCATGTATCCACCGAGAATGGTAGCCCTTTTGGCATCTCAATTGGCATCTTCACGAAGGATTCAGATGTGTTCTTCGAGCAATTTTTCACACAAACCGCACGATTGTGCCGTTTTTGATCAATTCGAATTCCGAATTGAAATTGGAAGGGGGAAATTTGAGCTATAGATGAATGTTTTTGGAGGTATAAATATATTCATGTTGAAAAACTTCCCATGGAAGTCTGAGGAGTTTCAACTAAGTGGCATTTTTATCTCACTTTTTTGAGAAAATTGTAAAAGTCGTTCCTAAGGTTTAACCAAATTACGTATTTTGGTTTCTAAATTTTAAAAATTATAAAGTTAGTTAAATTTTTTATACTTATGGTACATTTGGTCCCTAACTTTAAATTTATCCAGTTTTTATATATTTTGTAAAGTTTAGACTAACTTTAAATTTGAATTCGTGGACCAAACACATAAAAGTTTGGACTAACTTTATAGGTTTTTAAAATTTGGAGATCAAATTTGCAATACCTACGTAAAAACTTGGACTAACTTTGCAATTTTCAAAATCTATAAACCAAACGTGCAATCTGATCAAACTATAGGATCATATATGCCATTTTCATTTTTTTATTTTTTTTAAAAAAACTTCTCTCATCATAATTAGTGGAGTCGAAGTAATTCCATGAGAAGAAACAGGAAAAATAGATGGAGGGTGGTGATTGGCGGTAGAGAAATGATAAAATTCAATTAATATTTACTGAGTCAAGCGAAAACATAAAAAAAAAGAATAGAAGGTGCCTGGAGAGTTGAACCCAATGTTTTCAGAACCGGATCGGACGTCGAACCGGACGTCTTACTGGTTTGGTGGTCGAACCGGTCGGACCGGTCGGACCGGTCGGACCGGATAGACCGGATTTAACTATATTTTAATTATATTCATATATGTAATTAAATATAAGTAATTTATATATGATTTATACATATATTTTATAGTTATATATAAAACTTAACTATATTTGTATATCCTACGTACTAATTTATGGTTTAACACCCCGTTTTTACCCACTAAAATAAAAAAAAAACAGAAACCCGGTCGGAACCGGTCCGGTTCGCCGGTCCAACCGCCGGTTCAGTTCGGACCGGCCGGTTCAAATGGCCAAAAACGAATCACCCCTGACCGGACCGGACCAGCCACCGATTCGCGGTCGAACCGGTCGGACCGGCCGGTACGATCCGGTCCTAACAACAATGGTTGAACCTAGAAAAAAATCAAACAAAAAAAACACCCCTCTAATTTAGTAAAAATATGAAAACAAGGGGAAACATATTCACGAATACCACTCCGTTTCCTCTTATTAAGTAAATTAAATAGTTACTAATATTAAACACAATGTAATCTTAAAAAATTAAGTTTATAATTATATCTTTAGTGATTAATAACGTATAAAACACGATAAACATATTTCAGAAAACATGTATATAAGTTATTACAAAATACAGGTAATAAGAATAATATTAAAAATTAAAATAAAATAATACAAATTAATTATTCATATTATTTAATAATGAAATATAAACAAGAAAAAAATATGGTGGGCATCAATGCCACACCCACCACACATAAATCCACCAATAAAATCTTGTCATGTCACATTACATTGTATCATGGTTACAAAAATTGTTTGGTGCTGTCAGATCAGTTGACTAGTGAGTTGTGAGTATTCGAACTAGCCGGGAAGTACTCGAAGAGTACTCGGACCCGGTGAGTACTCGAGGACTGCTCGGACATAATAAATTATAAAAGAAATTACTTTTTAAGAAATTATATATATGTTAAATAAAAAAAGTTCATTAACGTTTATAACAAAATATGTGAAAATCAATATATATCAAAAGAATATATTTGAATACTAAAGTATCTTAATAAATTATTTTTATTTTTTAATATATATACATGTAGTAATTATTTAATACCCGTCTTCTAAAGTATCTTAATTAAAACAAAGAAAATACAACAAAAATCGGTGAAAATGGCAAAAATCGGTGAAAAAATAGTAAAAATTCGACTTAAGCGAGTTGACCCGAGTAGGCCGAGTTGGACCAAGTAAGGCCAGGTTGGTCTGAGTTGGAATGAGTTTGACCGATTTCAAGTAAGGTTGACCGAGTTGAAAAGAAGCACCTACAACACTGCACCACACGCACAAAATCTGGTGACGGCGGTCTTGCCACACCACACTACGTGAATTCAGTCGTTGATCAAGCGATTTGTTAAAGAGAATGAACCGCAAGCCGGTGCCTAAAACGCACGCCATGCGGCGTAGAAAAAGGGGCCGCGATGATGATGTCGGTCGGCGCCAAGGCATGTCGTTGCCTCACGGCCTATCCACCCCTTCCACCCTTATAAAGTTGTCACACTGACACAACTATTTACTTGTTTATTAGGTAAAAGTTATTTTTATTAGATTATGTTTTTGGTCTTTAGGCTTTACATGTTTAAATCTTTAGTATAAAACAAACTTTTTGACATATCATATTCTAGGGTTACATTTCTATAACCATCATTCACGTAAATACATTTAAATCAATCAAACATATATCCTTGTATGTGTAACTAGCTTAATAAACCCATGTAATACACATGTTGAATAACTAAAAAATTCAATACAATAAAAATTATTAATTATAAAACAATATTCTAAGATAAGATGTGATTGAAAATACTTATGAGTAAAGACAAATCAACTTTTTTCGTTTTTTCAATAAATAAATTAAACATTTTATTTTAAAAAAACGTTGTAAAAAAATTTCATTATTAAAATTTTCTTACCGTAACTCCTAGTTTTAATTGTTTTTGTTTTATAAAAATTTTACTTTTAAAAAAACCAATTTTATTATAATATGATTTTAAATAGAAAAGTTTGATGTTTTAGATTTTTTTTAATAAAACTCTATTTCTTTAGAATTAAAATTAATAAAAAATATCTTTTTTTAATTTATTTAAAAATTCATTTTTGTTCTAAAAAGAAAGTAAATAATATTAATAGTAATTAATGTAGTTATTTAATAGGAGAGATAAACAGTAAACTACTGATGAAAATGAATGTGGTGTTGACACATGTCACCCTCAGTTACCATTTTATTATAGTAAAAAGATTGTTTATCATTTGACTTTTTATTTCATAATTCATTAGCAACATTGTAATGTGTTATTCATTTGGTAAATCAGTCAAACATATATCCTTGTATTTGTTATTGTTTATCAGATAACTTATAAGGTGTATACTCAAAGGCTGATGCAATCAAAGCAACCAAAGAGCTCTCAGCATGTATGCATGAAGTGTAAGAGTGATGTAGTGAAAATTACTTGAGTTATTATAGTTGATTTTATATAATTTTCGCTACATTTTATACCTGTTTTATCTCGTTTCGGATACTACTGATTGATTGTATGTTCTGTAGTAAATTGGACGGGAAGGAAGCTAAAAACAGTAGAAAAGAGAAGAATGAGCTTCCAAGATCGAAACGAGAACATCGGGCGTTGAACGTAAAGAACATTCTGTGGAATCACATTTGTCGCGCTACGCGACAGTTATAGAAACACCCTCGCGCTACGCTAGGGGTGGTAATTTACCATTTTGCCCTTAATGAAATCGGGTAATTGCCGGTTTTGCCACCCGACTATTTTGTCGGTTATGGTGACCCGTCGCGCTACGCGACGAGATTAAAAACGGGGAAAATTAGTTTTTCAGCCTAATTAACCCTAATGGCCGAATTCATTCGAGGGGGACGGCTGCAGAGAGCATCAGGGCGATTCTGGGGAGTTCTTGGCAAGTTGAGAAGGCAAGGATTGAAGTTTATGAAGAAAGGATTGTGATTCTAGGATTAAACGATTCGGTTTTGCGTTTCTTTATCTATCCTTCGATTTTCTTTGATACAATGTTTTCAATTACTACTTTTGATATTGTTTTGAACATGATTGTTGGCTAGTCCTTTTATCTACCTAGGGTTTTGATGAATACATGTGTATGACATGGTCTTTTGTCGGTTTTTGGAACAATAACTTGTGTTGAATGATAATGAAAAGATTTCGTTGCGTTAATCAGTTGTAAACGAGGATTTGAGTTGGTTTAGATTACTGATTTATTATCTCATGTGTGTCTTGTTGGTTGTCTATCAAGTAATAGGTGCATGCTAGGTCTTTTACTATGTGTTCTAGACTATTAGATGATTTGCTAGACGTAGTAAGTCATTGAGATAACTTATCAAGAAATTAACTAATCAAATATGCAACTAATCTCAATACTGTGAGGTTAATAGGTTATTGGTTCATCAGGTGTGTTTTGCTTGCTATTTGGATTCTCTGTGAGGAGTTCTGTGTAGTTTCCCGTCTCACATTTAGTTTACCAAAACTGATTCATCAACCGTTATCTATCCCAATACCGTAAGGTGTTTAGTCGCTTGTGCTGTGAAGTAGGATGTCTTTAGGGTGTTTCATTATCTTAGTTAGAGAACCTGTGAGGGTGATCCTTTAAACCAGTGTTTTAACGGCTTAAAGTGTGTTTAGTTGATATCTTTGAGAAGGGTCGAAGATTCTCTAAGTAACCTTTGAGTTTAGTATTCTAAGATCCTGGTTCCACAACAGTTTCAATACCGAAAGAAACCGTGTCATGCATGTGTAGGAGTCTTACCTAGGTAGTACTCTTATTTCATTGAATTCGTCAGTTATTCCGTTTCACGTTCTAATCTATTTTAATTTAGTTATTACTGTTAGACTTTGGATTTTTCCATACAAACCCCCCTTCTATTAATCATTGATTTAGTTCTTAGTCGGTATTGCAATAGTTAGATCAAGTCAATTTTACGTTTTTCCATAGAAGTCTCGTGGTTCGATATTCGGACTTACTTAGCTTTACTAGAGTCGATAGGTGCACTTGCCTGTCAGTAGTTTAGATTAGTGAGTCTAGAGTATTACTTCGTGTCTAGTTGTTGGTTAATTTTAATTATTTATTTGAACTATTTTTTAGGACATCAAGTTTTTGGCGCCGTTGCCGAGGATTTCTTGGGCGATTGCGTTTCATTTGCCTTGTTTGAACTGATTTGCTATATCTGTGCTAAGTGTTTTAGTTCGAGTTGTAGTGTCTTTTATTTACTTTAGATTGTTTAGTTATTTTGTCTTTCACTTGCTTACATCTGTGTTTTCGTGTCTTTGCAGTTTATGCCACATTTGCGTTCACAAGGACCGCCACCAGAGCACCAGATTTTAGAGAAGCTTGGATTTGAGGATCTCACAGAAAAAGTCCGTACTTCTTTTCGAGCTTGTCCTTCTCTGATTCCTCCACACCACCGAATCTCCACTTCCTTGTCAAAAACCCAGTGTTACTCCTAGACCAATGGCTGAACATCGTACTGTCCACCAACAAGCCACCCAAGGCTTCACTGGAGTTAACAATCCTATCACTATTCCTAACATTGTCAATGAAAACTCTTGGCAAATTCCCTCATATGTCATGACCGCGATTGCTAACAATTGCCAGTTCCATGGTCGTGATGACGAGGATGCTCCGGCTCACATAGGCCGTCTTGAGCGTATCTGCCGCACCTTCAAACTGCAAGGTGCTACTGAGGATGCTATTTTCCTTCAGCTTTTCCCTTTCTCGATCACAGATCGTGCTGCTACATGGCTTGAATCTCACCCTGCAGGTACATTCACCACTTGGCCGGCTCTTAGGCAAAGTTTTCTGAATAAGTACTTCCCGCCGGCCAAGGCTTCTAGACTTCGGGATGAAATCCATTCATTCAGAATGGAACCCGATGAGGAATATTACCGTGCATGGGAGCGTTTCCAAAACCTTCTTAGTCGTTGCTCCCAGCATGGTCTCTCTGATTGGGCATTTGTAGAGAAATTCTACAATGGCCTTACTTATGAAATTCGCTCTCGGTTTGACACTTCTGCGGGTGGGCACTTGATGGGTAAGAAAGATGTTAATGAGTGTAGGGAAATGTTTGAGAGTTTCGCACAAGCTGAGTATGAACAACGGTCAGGTCGAAAGAAATCAACTCTTGCCACCGGTCAGTTCCCTAAGGGAGTGAACCAGGTTACTCTGGATTCCGGTGTGACCGCTGTTCTCGAGAGTTTAGTGAGTGAGGTGAAGGATTTAAAGCTGAGAGTTAACAGGTGTGAGTTGTGTAGGGGAGGACATGCTACCAATGAGTGTCCTTTGATAGAGCAAGAACAGGTAGATTATATAGGAGGCCCAAATCGACCCCCCATTAATCCGTTTAATAATCCCTACAATTCAGGTTGGAGAAACAATGGTTGGAGATCTTCAGGTAATCCTCCTGGGTTTCATGCAAACCCAAATCCTAATCCAGCCTAGGGGCAGGGTCAGTCTTCTAGTGGAGGATCAAGTAGTAACCCACCACCGAATAATGGTGGAAACATGAGTAGGATAGAAGAGTTGTTGACCCAGTTAGTTGCTAAGGATGCTACTACCCAGAAAACCTTAGCAGAGCATGACCTTCTCCTTAAGAACCAGCAGTCTGCTTTTCTAGACCTTCAGCGTTCAGTAGGTGACATTGCTAGGCGTTTAGATGAGAGGCCACAGGGCCAGTTTCCAGGTAAAACCCAGCTTAACCCAAACGCCCAACTTAAGGCAGTTACTACTCGTAGTGGTAGAGGAGGAGAGACAGTTAGACCATCGGTACAGGATAATGATGAGGAACCGGTGGATGAGGAGTTAGAGATGGAGGTTCCTCCAAAGGTGCAAATTAGGCTAGACCCAGCAAGTACAGCACCAAGGAGTGAAGCCCCAGTAGTTAGACCCGAGGTTAGAAAACCAGTTGAGGTCAGGCCAGCACCCGTGATAGATCATTCTAGGGTTCCATACCCGGCCCGCCTTGCTCACCAGAAGTATGCCAAGGAGTATGGGCATTTTCTTGACATGTTTAAGCAGTTGAAAATCAATCTACCGTTTGTCGAGGCCCTTCAGCATATGCCCAAGTATGCTAAATTCTTGAAAGATCTACTCAAGCGTAAGACCAGGTTAGGTGAGCTTTCTAATATTCCACTGACTGGAGGGTGTTCTGCGGTGATTCTGAACAAGCTACCGGAGAAATTGACAGATCCGGGTATTTTCACAATCCCGTGTTTGTTTGGTGGTGACACTCAGAGTCGCGCGTTAGCAGATTTAGATGCTAGCATCAACTTGATGTCGTATTCCATGTACGAGAAGCTAGACCTAGGTGATCTGACTCCTACGCGCATGACACTCTCACTTGCTGATCGGTCAGTCAAGTATCCACGGGGCATCATTGAGAACTTGCTAGTTAAGGTGGATAAATTTGTCTTCCCCGTGGATTTTGTCATCCTTGATATGGAGGCTGACGACACTGTTCCCCTTATCTTAGGGCGTCCATTCCTGCGTACTGCTAAGGCGTTGATAGATGTTCATGATGGTAAGATCACCCTTAGAGTAGGAGAAGAGAATGTTACTTTTGAGGTTGTCAAGTCTATGAAGCACCCAGGTAGTCAGGATGATTTTGGTGCCCCTTGTCACTCAGTTTACTTCATAAATTCGTTCATATCGAGTGTAGATAGGTGTTTAGATTACATCTGTGGGGCAGACTTAATGGTTGAGGATAGTGAAGAGGAACCAGATTGGTCTGAGGAAGCTCCTTTACTTCCTGAGGTGTTAGAGATTAGTGAGGTCAGGGAGGAGAGTAGGATGCCATCAGTAGAATTACCACCACCTTTAGAGCTCAAGGTCCTACCTTCTCACCTAGAATACGCTTACTTAGGGGATGAGTCCACACTACCTGTCATCATCTCTTCCAAGTTGACAGAGGAGGAGAAGTCTCGGCTGATTGATGTGTTACGGGCACATAAGCAAGCCATTGCTTGGAGACTTTCAGACATTCAAGGTATTAGTCCAGTTTATTGCACCCATAGGATCCTGATGGAGGATGAGTATAAACCTGTAGTGCAACCTCAGAGGCGATTGAATCCTAACATGCAGGAGGTAGTTAAGAAAGAGGTCATTAAGTTGATGGATGCAGGTTTGGTTTACCCTATTTTTGACTCAGCCTGGGTTAGTCCGACTCAGGTTGTGCCGAAGAAGGGCGGGATGACTGTAGTGATGAATGCTAAGAATGAGTTGATCCCATCTCGTACTGTCACTGGTTGGCGTGTTTGCATAGATTATAGGAAACTCAATGATGCCACCAGAAAAGACCACTTCCCACTTCCCTTCATTGATCAGATGCTCGAGCGGTTAGTAGGTCAGCAGTTTTACTGCTTCTTAGACGGTTTCTCCGGGTACTTCCAGATCCCCATAGCACCCGAGGATCAGGATAAGACCACCTTCACGTGCCCCTATGGCACATATGCTTATCGTCGTATGCCTTTCAGTCTCTGTAATGCCCCCGCCACTTTTCAGCGTTGCATGATTGCCATCTTTCAGGACATGATAGAGACATCCATGGAGGTTTTCATGGATGATTTTTCAGTTTATGGTAGCTCTTTTGATGTTTGCTTGTCGAATTTAGAGAAAATGTTGAAAAGGTGTGTTGAAACAAAATTGATGCTTAATTGGGAGAAGTGTCACTTTATGGTGACTGAGGGTATTGTGCTAGGGCATAAGATTTCGGGAGCAGGGATAGAGGTTGATAGGGCCAAGATAGACACCATTAGTAAACTTCCACCACCCACAAATGTTAAGTCTATCCGTAGCTTTCTTGGTCATGCAGGGTTTTATTGGCGTTTCATCAAGGATTTCTCTAAGATAACCCTACCCATGACCCGCCTGCTAGAGAAGGATGCTCCGTTTGTTTTTAGTGAGGATTGCCTTCGGGCATTTGAGTTGTTGAAGGAGAGGTTAGTGAGTGCTCCTATTCTAGTATCCCCAGATTGGACTTTGCCATCTGAGTTGATGTGTGACGCTAGTGATTATGCTGTAGGAGCGGTTTTAGGTCAGAGGAGAGATGGTCACTTTCACCCGATCTACTATGCTAGTAAGACCCTTAACGACGCTCAGGAGAATTACACAACCACCGAGAAGGAGCTTCTAGCTGTAGTCTTTGCTTTTGATAAGTTTAGATCATACCTTGTCCTATCTAAAACCATAGTGTTCACCGACCATGCAGCTCTACGTTATTTATTTGCGAAAAAGGATGCCAAACCTCGCTTGATTCGTTGGATCCTTTTACTTTCTGAGTTTGATATAGAAATTAAGGATAAGAAAGGAGCAGAAAACGTAGCAGCGGATCACCTTTCCCGGTTAGAGGACCCTAGTAGAGAGGAGTTACGTGAGGATGAGATAGGTGATAGGTTCCCTCACGAGTCGATTGATTTTGTTGAGGCCGAGAAGCAGGGTATGCCATGGTTTAGTGATTTTGCTAATTACCTTGCTCATGGAGTGGTAGTAGAGGGTATGACCACTCAGCAGAAGAAGAAGTTCTTTAGGGATGCTGGTAAGTACATCTGGGATGATCCTTATTTGTATAGGATAGGGGGTGATAGAGTTTTGAGGAGATGTGTCACGGTAGCTGAGGGTAGAGAGATTATTAGGCACTGTCACGATGGTTTAACAGGTGGCCATCATGGTCACCACACCACCGCGCAAAAGGTATTTGATTGTGGTTTTTATTAGCCTTCAGTGGTGAAGGATTCTCTTGAGTTTGTGAAAACGTGTGATGCATGCCAACGTACAGGTAACATTTCTTTTAAAGATGAGATGCCCCAAAACCCAATTCAGGTTTTAGAAGTGTTTGATGTGTGGGGTATTGATTTTATGGGACCGTTTCCTGTGTCTAGTGGAAACAAGTACATCTTAGTGGCCATAGATTATGTTTCTAAGTGGGTGGAGGCGCAAGCCTTACCTACTAATGATGCCCGAGTTGTTATCAAGTTCCTTAAGAAGTTGTTCACTAGGTTTGGAACCCCCAAAGCCCTTATCAGTGATCGTGGCACGCATTTTTGTAACACCCTGATGGAAAAAGCCTTAGCTCGTTATGGTGTCACCCATCGTTTGTCGACCGCATACCATCCACAAACAAGTGGTCAAGTTGAGAATGCAAATAGGGGAGTGAAGAGAATCCTAGAAAGAACTGTGGGAAAGAGTAGAAAGGATTGGTCTGATAAGCTAGATGACGCCTTGTGGGCGTTTAGAACGGCCTTTAAGACACCTTTAGGCACCACTCCTTTCATGATTGTGTACGGGAAAGCATGCCATTTGCCCGTAGAGCTAGAACACTGTGCACTTTGGGCCCTTAAGACAGTTAACTTAGACCTTACCGAGGCTGCTAGGAGAAGGTATTTCCAACTTCATGAGCTAGAGGAACTTAGAGATGCAGCATATGCAAGATCTCTAAGTATTAAGGAGAAAACCAAAGCCTTACATGATAGGAATATTAAGGGTTTGAAAGAGTTTAAGAAAGGAGATAAGGTTCTACTTTACAACTCCCGGTTGAAGTTGTTTGGTGGAAAACTTAAGTCCAAATGGACGGGACCTTATACGGTGAAAGAGGTGTTTCCATATGGTGCGGTTGAGTTGGAGAATGAGGTTGATGGAAACACGTGGAAGGTAAATGGTCATAGGTTGAAGCATTACTTAGGAGGACCATTGGAATCAAGTGAGAGGGAGGAGATTCCCCTTGAAACACCCGAGTGATTGTGAGGGATAGTTCTTGGGTGCATTCCCAAGTGTAGAGTTTGTAAAGTTTGTAGTTTTGGTGTTTTGATCGTTTATTGGTCATTTTGGGTCGTATTTCGTATTTGTTTTGTTTTTGTTTTCATGTTTTTTTAAGTGTATTGCAGGGCATTGTTATTTGTTACTGGATACCGAGCACAATCATGGGGACACCAGGTAAGTTTTATACTTCTAACTTATAAAAAATCAGTTTTTAAACAAGTATGGATTAGAAAGGTGTAAAAAAATGGTTAAGTCATGAAAAATTTCGAAACTTTCTGTTGAAAATAACATCTCGCGCTACGCTCCATTCTGGGACTATAACCTCATGTAGCGCGCGATGTCTGGTCAAACATTTGGTCAACCATTGTCGCTCGCGTAGCGCGCCAGTACCAAGTTCTACACCTCGCGCTACGCGATGATACACCAGACGGGGCAAAAAGCCCCAAATTCAAACCCTAACCCCACAATTACCCATCACCACCAACAACCGCCATATACCACCACCTCAACCACCCACGACGGCCACCACCAATCACCCTATTCCACCACCATCTACCACTCGTCTCTCCCATCTAACACCACCAAATCATCTTTCATCCATCTAACCATCTTTTCCCCATCTACCACTCGACTCTACCATCTAACACCACCAAATCATCTTTTCCCGTATTTACCCACCACCACAGCCGGTTGGGTTCAAATTTTCGTCGGGTTTTCAAGGGTTTCTCAGTTCTTTGCTTGTATTTGTCTTAGATTCATCGTTTGGAGGTATGTATTCCGAAGTCTCATCTTTTAGTTGCTCTTTCCTAGCATTGCTTTGTGTTTGCTTCGTTTCAATAATTCTAGTTTAGATTTTTGCTGGTTTTGTCTTTCTCTTTTTGATAGTATAGCTAAATTAGTAGTTTTTGTCTTGCTTTGTCAGTTTTTGAGTATGTTGCTTTGTTTTGGTATTGTTGGAACTAACTCATGATAGTGATAGTTATGGTTGTTTATTGCTAGATTGTGATGATGACATGAGATATTTTGACTGCTTGGTTATTCTCTTCCTAGTAACATGATGCACATTGTTGAGATTTGTTAAACATTTGATTTTTATCCCACGAATGATTCTATTGCAATGATCTTCATTTGGTTTGGAATTATGGTTTTGTTTGACACTTGGTATTTAATTGAGGACAATTAAAGTGTTGGGATGGGGTAGTTTTGTATATTGAGTTTTGTTTTTGCTTTAGTCTTTAGTAATTTGTTTTGGTTCTTGTGTGCAATTTGGGATGCTTAATTTGTTGGCTGTCTTTCCCGTACTCAATCTCCATTCGGGTATAGAATAAGTCAAATTCTTCATTGTGTTAATCAAGTTGCCCAAATTTTTGAACTTGTTAGTCACAACTGCGAATGAAATGCTATACGGTTGTGTTTTATTTCTATATCATGATTACTAATGCTCTCCAATTTGTTTTGCCATTAAATTTTGTGTTGGACCAAAAGAACCAATGAGCCAAGATCAGGAAAACCTCTAAGTCCCACATGCCACTGCAACAACTGCTGAAGACTCCCATCAGTTACAGTGTTCTCTTGCTTGAATGTCAGACTCGAGAACATCTGAAGACTCCCATCAGCTATTGTGTTCTCTTGCTTGTCAGACTCGAGAACATCTTAGCTCCATCAGCTGTTATGACAAAGTCTGAAGAACAAAGTATGAAGATCAAAGAACTGAAGAATATCAGCTGAAGAAGACTCCAAAGTACTGAAGACCAAGTACTGAAGTCTAAAGTACTGATATTACAAGTACTGAAGACTTCAAGTACTGAAGACCAAATACTGAAGTCTGAAGTACTGATCTTACAAGTACTGAAGACTTCAAGTACTGAAGACAAGTACTGAAGAATCAAAAGCTGAAGAACTGAAGACCTTCTACTGAAGCACAAAGTCTGAAGACAAAGACTGAAGACAACAACTGATGATATCTACTGAAGTCATCAGTTGTTATATCATCTGAAGCTAAGTCTGAAGACCAAGTACTGAAGACTCAGAGTTTGTCACAACAACTGAAGAAGTCTTCTTCAGTTGTTGTGGTGGTTTTCCCTTTTCAGTAGTTTAGTTCATTTCAGTAGTTGTACAACAACTGAAGAGCATGTTCTTCAGTTGTTATAGTATCAGTAGTTATAAACGACTGAAGAGTTTGTTCTTCAGTCGTTGTAGGATTTCAGTAGTTTACTTTTGTCAGCACTTAGGAACTTTTGTAAGAAGATGTCAGTTGTTGACATCTTCAGTAGTTTTATGTTTTTGTCAGTTGTAATTTGAATATTCAGTGATGTCAGAAAAAGGACATCACGCCCATCCTTTTGCCGCCTATAAAAGGATGGGTAACCATACAGTTTTAATTGCCGAAACGTGCGACTAATAGAACATTTATTGTTTCGCAGAACTCTTCTCTCTCTATGTTTATGCTTTTAAATTGAAATATCTTTTATGTTCTTGCTTTAATTGCTAATTAATGTGCTAAATCCGCTGCAAACATAATCTAATTGATCAACCGAGAGGCTGAGATCCTGTCAAATGGTATCAGAGCAGGTTAATCATTGATCGATTTCACTATTGATCATTTGAAACTGCTCTTTTGATCTCTCTGTTTGATCGAATTAGCAATTTGCAAGAGTTAGCCATAGAGAGTGAGTTTCTGCTGTTTCCGTCCAAAATCTTGAGGTCTTTTGGTGGTTTTGAGTTACGATTGTCGTGTTTAAACTTGTTTTTGACCAAAACCTGAGATGACAACACCAACCAATGATCCTCACAATACTGGTTCCGTAACCAAGCCTCCGATGCTGGTTAGGAACGAGTATAACATATGGCAAAGACGTATGCTACACCACTTGGCTGTCAACAGTGCTGGTTGTTGGAAGTCAGTGGTGCATGGGCCATACAAGCCTATGGTGAGCGTCCCGGAATCTAATGAACAGGTTGCGAAGAAACCTGAACAATATTCGGACGAAGATCTAAAGCTGTTCGAAATTGATGCTAGAGCCCATGGAATTTTAGCCATGGCCATTCCAAACGAGATATATTCAGGGCTCTTGCATCATGAGTCTGCTCATGACCTATGGGTTGCTCTAAAGGAACAATTTGGAGGAACTGATTCGGTCTTAGCAAACAATAGGGAAATCCTTGCCCAGCAATATGAGACTTTCTCATATAGAAAGGGTGAGACTCTGACCCAGCAGTTTGAGCAGTTCTCTTGTTTAATCTCTGAGCTGAAGATGGTTAAACAAGAGTACTCCAAAAGCCAGATGAACAACAGGTTCCTCAGGTCATTGCCTGAGAGATGGGACACATATACCATTGTCCTACGCTCCAGTGCTGACCTGGACACTCTATCTCTCACCCAACTTCATGGGAAATTACTCACTTTTGAGAGAGAGGTAGAGCAAAAGAGGAAGTTGTCATCTTCTGGCAAACTTGCTGATGACTTTGTCCAAGGTAATGCTGCCTTGATAAGTCATGAGTCAGAATATGCTTCATCAGAAAGTTCTTATGATGAGCATATTGATTTCTCTACAAACTCAGAACAAGCTTTTGTTGGTGTTAGTAGTTCAGGAGGAGGTGGTGACAACTTGTGTTTTCTGATGGAGGATTTGAAGGGCATTCCAGATGATGATCTGGAAGAGATGGATATTTTGAACCAAATGGCAATGATAAATATCCGCTCTCAGAAGTTCTACAAAAGAACTGGTAGGGAATTCCCAGGACTCTCTGGCAAAACCAAAGTTGGTTTTGACAAGAGCAAGTTGAGGTGTCACAAGTGCCAAAGGCTTGGACACTTTGCAAGAGAGTGTAGATCATCTGGATCTAACTCATCTGCACCCTTTGTGACTTTTCCCAGCAATAGCTCACAGCACAAAGGGCAACCTTCCTACAGTTCTACCCATCCATCTCAGGCACAGGCACCACCTGCTTATTTTGTGCCACAGGGTCATATGCCTTATCCTTACCCCTGTTACTACATGCCTCAGCCTGGTCAAACTCAAGCACCCCCGGCTCAACCACCTCATGCTCTTCCAGAGCCTCATTCTTCCCAATCTCATCACCACACACAACCTCAACAACAAAGCTTTTTCACCCCAACTGCTGTTGACTGGAGTAGTCTACCAGAAGAGCTATCTGGTCAGGAACCACTACTCCAAGGTGCTGGTCAACATGGTGGTGACCAACCTTTTGGAAATCTTGCTCTGATGGCCCTTGATTCTGCTGAAGGGTCATCATCTAATGCCTCATCCCAGGTATCCACTGAGTTTGATTGACAAGGCGTTGGATGAACACACTCTCCTGAAGGCCAACAGGACAGGAAGAGTGTATGCCCTAGATCTTTCCAAAAAGATGGATCTAAAAGGCCATCCTTGCCTATTCTCCAAGGCATCTCCTCAAGAGTCTACACTATGGCATAGAAGGCTGGGTCATGTAAATTTCAAGAACATGAATCAGCTTATAAGCCATGGTTTAGTAATAGGATTGCCTCTGAAGGAGTTCAAGTGTGAAGATGACTGCACTGCTTGCTTGAAAGGAAAACAACACAAAGTTTCATTCCCTTCAATAGAAGAACCAAAGTCCACTACCTGCTTACAACTTCTGCATATGGATCTCTTTGGTCCTGTCAGAGTAATGAGCATGGCAAAGAAGAAATACTGCCTGGTAATTGTGGATGATTACTCCAGGTTTGTATGGACTTTCTTCTTGCACTCCAAGGATGAAGCAGCAAAGACAATAATGAACTTTGTGTTACAAGTAGAAAAGCAGTATTCCCTACAGGTCAAGTGTGTGAGGAGTGACAATGGAACAGAATTTAGAAACCACACACTTGATGACTTCTACCTGTCCAAGGGAATTAGAAGGCAGTATAGCATTCCTAGAACTCCTGAGCAGAATGGAGTGGTGGAGAGAAAGAACAGGACCCTCATTGAAGCAGCAAGGTCAATGTTGGCTGACTCTGGGTTGCCACTGACCTTTTGGGCTGAAGCTGTCAATACAGCTTGCTATGTACAAAATAGAGCTTTAGTAAATAAGAGGTTGATGAAGACTCCATATGAAGTTCTTCATCATTTGGCTCCTCTTATTTCATTCTTTAGAGCCTTTGGGTGTCCTTGTTTTATTCTCAACACTAGCAACCCACTCCATAAGTTTGCTAGTAAGGTGGATGCAGGGTACTTTGTTGGTTATTCATCAACTTGCAAAGCATACAGAGTCTTCAACTGTAGAACCAAGGGGGTTGAAGAAACTTTGCATGTTAAGTTCAATGAATCTCCAAAGGACAAGATTCCACAAAACCCTGTGGAGTTGTTTGATCTCCACCTGGTGGTACTGATGATGATGAAGTCAGTACTCACCTTTTCAGGATCAGTGACAATCTGCCTAAGTTCACTGAACCTGATGCTCCTGTAGCCTCAGCAGCTCCATCCACTACAAATGCTGATGAGATTTCTGCTTGCTCTACTTCATTTGAGCTGCCATCCTCTACATGGTTTCAGGAATCTCCATCACCATCTGTTGCTGCTGATGGGTCTACAAACACTTGCACAGATATTATAGTTTATCAAGAGCTCAAGAATCACCCCACTTCACAAATCATTGGTGATATTCATGCTGGAGTTTCAACCAGGAATCAATTGTCCAACTTCTGCTTCTATGCTCTCTTCATCAGTCAGCAAGAGACAAAGAACTATCATATTGCTTTAAGAGACAATGGATGGGTGGAAGCTATGCAGCTTGAGATTCTTCAATTCAAGAAACAGCAAGTGTGGGAGCTTGTTCCATTACCCAAAGATAAGTGTACTATAGGCACCAAGTGGGTATTCAGGAACAAAACAGATGAGAAGGGCCAAATTGTCAAGAACAAGGCCAGACTGGTTGTCCAAGGGTTTGCACAGGAGGAAGGCATCGATTATGATGAGACCTTTGCACCTGTGGCCAGACTGGAAGCAATCAGACTGTTCTTAGCTTATGCTGCCTTTCACAGTCTCAAGGTTTATCAAATGGATGTCAAAAGTGCCTTCCTATATGGAAAAATAAAAGAAGAGGTTTATGTGTGTCAACCACCAGGCTTTGAGGACAATAAACATCTGATTGGGTGTACAAGCTTGATAAGGCTCTCTATGGGCTGAAGCAAGCACCTAGAGCCTGGTATGAGACACTCTCAACCTTTCTTCTAGAGAATAAGTTCACTAGAGGCACCATTGATAAACCCTATTCATCAAGACTGTGGGACAACATAAACTCCTTGTTCAGATTTATGTTGATGACATCATCTTTACATCCTCTGATCCAAAGTTGTGTGATGAATTTACAAAGCTTATGAAGCTGAGATTTGAAATGAGTGCTATGGGAGAATTACAGTATTTTCTGGGTTTGCAAATCAAACAACTGGATGATGGAATCTTCATCCATCAGTCCAAGTATACCAAAGAGTTGTTAAATAAGTTTGATTTACAATCCTGTAAGCCCTGTTCTACTCCCATGAGCAGCATCACACAACTAGATGTAGATCAGAAAGGTAAAGCGGTTGATGAAACCCTTTACAGATGTATGATTGGGTCCTTGATGTACCTTACAGCCTCTAGACCAGACATCATGTTTGCAACATGTGCTTGTGCTAGATTTCAGGCTGCACCTAAAGAATCCCATTTGATTGCAGTCAAAAGGATCTTTAGATATCTGCAAGGTACCCAATCACTAGGTCTTTGGTATTCAGCTGGGCATTCTTGCAAATTAGTTGCTTTCTCTGATAGTGACTATGCAGGATGCAAAGTCACCAGAAAATCCACTTCTGGTGGTTGCCAATTCCTAGGCAATTGTTTAGTTTCTTGGCAGAGTAAGAAACAAACATCCATTGCTACATCCACTGCTGAAGCTGAGTATATTGCTGCTGCAAGCTGTACCTCTCAAATACTCTGGCTTCAGAACCAACTTCTGGATTATGGCATTACTGAGACTAAGACTCCATTATTAATGGATAGTGCTTCAGCTCTCTGTATTGTTAAGAATCCAGTCCAGCACTCAAGGACCAAACATATTGAGATCAGACATCATTTTATCAGGGATTGCTATGAGAAAGGTCTGATTGATCCTAAGTTTGTACCTAGTGCTGATGAGCTTGCAGACATTTTTCCTAAGCCTCTAGATAGTGCCACATTCCAAAATTTGGTACTAAGGCTTTGTATGCTGCAGCTTGATTTATTTGACCTATGCTGGTATTCTTAGTTCACAACTACTGAAGAGCAAAGGTCAAATATAAGTACTGATGAGTAATTTAGTCTTCAGCTCTTTCACAACTACTGAAGACTAAAATGACTTAAAGTACTGATGTACATTATTTATTGAAAAACAACTGATGTAGTGAGGTGGATTACAACTACTGATGTATGATTTTCAAATAAATAAGTACTGAAGAACAAATTTTGCTCATAAGTACTGATGTGTAATCTTACACAAATACTGAAGACAAAATTTGTTCACCAGCTCTGAAGAATATTTCATCAGCACTTGTGAACATCTGATCACAAGAGCTGAAGGCATAAATATTCACAAGAGCTGGAGGGTCAATGAAACATCTGAAAATCAGCCAAAGAGCTGATGAGTAAGTGTGGAGGCTAGTATGAACCAACTGATTTGACGGAAACAGCTGATGAGTAATTTCTCATCAGCTGATAACAACAGCTGATGTTTCATACACAAACAACTAAAGGACAAAACCATGTCTTCAGTAGTTCACAACTACTGACATCAGTAGTTCACAACTACTGAAGGCTAACACCAAGTCCTCAGTTGTTTACAACTGAAGCAATACCATGTCTTCAGTAGTTCACAACTACTGATCTCAGTAGTTCACAACTACTGAAGGCTAACACCAAGTCTTCAGTTGTTCCAACGTCTGAAGAAGAATACTAGGTCATCAGTAGTTCATAACTATTGACGACTGACAGTAACTCTTCAGACGTTCACAACATCTGAAGAACAAAACCAAGGTCTCAGTAGTTTCAACTACTGAAGACTAATACCAAGTCCTCAGATGTTACAACCATTGAAGGTTAAAACCACGTCATCAGTTGTTACAACAACTGTTAACTAACACCAAAACCTTCAGTAGTTTTCTTTCAACCTTTGCCCTACCCTATAAATACCCCACCTTCAGAGCATTTACTCCTCACTTGACCTAATCCTTACAAACCTCTGAAATTCCCATACACCATTAATGGCGAACATGCAACTGAAACCTCGACACAACTGTGTCGCCCACCTTACAAAATCGCCATTATGGCCCAAGTTTCACCAAGCCGTTGATCTTTTGAACGACTCACCTTACAAAACGGCTTTTCTCTTGAACCCTACTATATACACCGACTCGTTGGTGGAGTTTTGGACAAATGTCACCGTCCAAACCGGAGAGCAGAATGCCGAGGTCTCCCTCCGGTCCTCCATCAACGGCAAACCCGTGGTTATCACCCCAGCTACCATACGACAAACCCTAGAGCTGGAGGATGCCACTCACCCAACTTCCTACCCCAAAGGTACCCTGGATCTCTCATTCATATCCCGTGACTAACAGGGTAACCTCTCCGCCTCCACCTTGTTGAAGAAACACTTCCCTGACCCTCAACGATTGATCTTCCACATGGTGAACGTGTGTCTGGCTCCCAAGACCTCTTCGTGGGACCAGATGTCCACAAGGTGGCAGCAGGTATTGTATTCTATCCTTGAGAAACAACCGTTAAATTTTACTGATCTTTTGTTTTTGGAACTCAAGGACATGGCCACAAAACCTTTTTCTAACCGTTGGAACTTGTATCCACGGTTCATAATGGCCATGATCGAAAACCAGCTTCAGGCTGAGGGACTAGTTGGCACTGGGGTCCCTGCCATGGCTGTTCAAGCCGAGGTATACTCCAGGCACAACACTGACCAAACTCTCAAACAGGCTGGCCGACTGCGAAAACCCACGCAGCTGGAACCCACAGCCTCCACCTCCAAATCCAAAGTCCCCACCAAGCCAAAAGCCAAAAAGAAGCCCACAAAGGCTACTCAGGGAGATGAGTCCCCTGAGGATGCCCCTGCCACACAAAGGCAGGATGTGCCTGCTGGCTCGATTCTCCCAGCAGGTACCACGACTCCACCTACCATAACCGCACAGGCTTCCTCTCAACAGGAGCCTGATGCAACCAATTTTGGGGCAACCACATTACTGGGGTCTCTCTCACTTGAGGAGACTGCCATTGAAGAGCACAGTCCTCCCCATGTGCACACTGCTTCTAGCCCAACTACTGATGAGACTGCCCCACTAAGCCCAACATTGGTAATAGCCAAAGTGCTGACCGATCTGAGCACTCCACCCTCTCCCCCAGAAACCTATTACAACTGGGGAGACTCCAATCGAAGAGGGGGTGGGTACAAGTGCCGATAGGAGCCCACAGCACAGAGAATCAGTTCAATCTCCGAGTGTGGCTAGGGAGATGGAACAATCTGGTGAGGCTGCCACTTCCCCTGCATCAACATCTGAGCAGGGTGAAGCTGGTAACATCACTAAGACCTCACCAGAGGCAATGGCCGATGATGGATCCAATCCAGAGGCCAGAAGTCCCCAGTACCAAGAACAAAGGGCACATGTCATTACTGAGCCACACTCAGGACATGTTCATCCTGACAATGTCAGGAGGTCAGGTGATTCAGCTTATGCTGATGATGACCTGAGCTTCTTCTACGATGTAGTAGCTCAAAACACTATCCTTGAGGATGAGATAAGCAGACTCAAAGAGCTGCTTGCTCAAATGACTCAGGATAGAAGTCCATCTGCCACCACTACCCCACAGATGGCACCTTCACCTGAAGGTCTCACAGACACTGAGCCACTCCCACAAACTCAGCCACCAGCCCCTGCTTCTGGCACTAGCTCTCAGGGTCAGAACCCCCCTGAGCAGCTGGATGCTATCCTCCAGAAATCCCTGCCTCTCATCACACCAATCCTTAAAGATATAGTCATTCAAACCCTGGATGAGAGGCTTCCCACATATATACAACCCATGGTGGAGGTTGCCATATCTAAGGCTCTTGCTGATAGTCAAACCCCAACCAATGCACCCAAAAAGGGGGAGACATCAGTGCAAGACAAGGGGAAGAGGGGAGAGGAGGAGAAAGAGGCAGAAAAAGAGGTGGTGGTAGAGAGGGAGATGGCTGAGGAGAGTAGTAGGGTGAGGGAGAAAGGGAAGAGGAAAGTGAGGGAGGTTGAGCATATAGAAGTGGCTGGAATCCAGAAGGATTTCAGTGTCACTGATAAGAAAGAGGGAGTGGAGGGAAAGAAGGTGGCTGATCCTGATCTAGCAGCCCTTGTCAAGGAGGCTGATGCTGAGCATAGCCGTTCAATGAACTCTGTCATTGAACAGCTGTTCAGGCAAGGCTTTGACAAGGACACTGCCTTGCTAGATCAAGAGATCAGGAACATGGAGAGGAAAGAGATAAACTACCGATGGTCTACTTATAGCCAAGAGGATCAAAAGAAACTCGAGGCTATGAGTAGATTCATTTCGAAGTACCTGGGCAGACCAGTCCTTGATGTCAAGGCATGGACCAGGGACAGACTCTTGGCAATAACCACCAAGATCTGTTCGGCTGGTGATTTTACTAAGGGACTGGTTGCAGAGGCCCTATCTGAAGCCGGTGCTGGGAACAGGACACTGCTAGTAAAACTGACCAAACCAGCACTTATCTCTAGGCTACTAGCAGTGCCTGCCAACATTCCCACACCAACAACCCAACCACAACCCACAAAACCAACTCCTTTACCACCAAAACCCACAGCCAATGATCCACCCTTGAAGAAGAAGAGAAGGGTGCTGAGGCTGCAAGATGAAGAAGAGGAGGATGAGGAGGATAGCCTGCCACTTTCAGCAGTTATACCTCTACCCAAAGCCAAACTAAAAACCATCACTCCCACCTCACAGCAGGACACTGTGAGGGTAAAGTTAGAAGAGGAGGAGCAGCAAAAGAAACATGATGAGGAAATGCTGAAAAGCATTGACAAATGTTATACTGCTACCACCTCTATAATAAACATGCAGAGAGAAGCTCTGAGATTATTCACCCTCAAACAAACCTTTCAATATGATAAGGAGAGGGTGAGAACTTGGCCTGACCCAAGGGTGTCTCACAGGATAGTCAAGAAGGAAATGCCTGTGAGGTACAAGAGCCAACTAAAGAAGATAGTAGATGAAGAGATCTCTGTGGCTATTGTAATAACACCCTGGGAAATAGTAGAGGAATTCGAGAAAGCTTATAGAGCCGGCCAATCACCCTTTTCAATGCTAGATAATAGGGTGGTTAGGAAGGGTCTGGTCTATAAGAAGCTTGAGAATTTCCGTAGGAATGAGCTCAACCTGCTGTTGGAGGGTAAACACCCTGATGAATTTGCATACAGGCAAATCACAACAGTTGAGCTCAAAAATGGAAGACAGGTCAAGTTCATCTCAGAGTTGTACGGTCAGGAGGGATTGTTCGAAGGTGAGCCTGAAGACCTGTCCAAAGAAGAACAAATGATCTTTCTTCAGGCCTAATGTCGAGAATCCTACCGGCTTGTACGTGGGAGGTAGATCTCATGGATGGGGCAACAGCTCTGTGTCCAATTCCCCAAGACAGAGCTCCCATCCATACTTAGCCAAACAAACACTTGAGACTACCTCTCTGGCCAGTGCTTATCTGGGTCAACTTCTAATCTGATCTAGAAGGAAATAGACCAATCATTATGCCACCAATAAGTGGGACATCCAATAATTAGAGGTTTTGGCTGCATTGGTTCAGGGGGAGTTTGTTGGACCAAAGAACCAATGAGCCAAGATCAGAAAACCTCTAAGTCCCACATGCCACTGCAACAACTACTGAAGACTCCCATCAGTTACAGTGTTCTCTTGCTTGAATGTCAGACTCGAGGACATCTGAAGACTCCCATCAGCTATTGTGTTCTCTTGCTTGTCAGACTCGAGAGCATCTTAGCTCCATCAGCTGTTATGACAAAGTTGAAGAACAAAGTATGAAGATCAAAGAACTGAAGAATATCAGCTGAAGAAGACTCCAAAGTACTGAAGACCAAGTACTGAAGTCTGAAGTACTGATCTTACAAGTACTGAAGACTTCAAGTACTGAAGACCAAATACTGAAGTCTGAAGTACTGATCTTACAAGTACTGAAGACTTCAAGTACTGAAGACAAGTACTGAAGAATCAAAAGCTGAAGAACTGAAGACCTTCTACTGAAGCACAAAGTCTGAAGACAAAGACTGAAGACAACAACTGATGATATCTACTGAAGTCATCAGTTGTTATATCATCTGAAGCTAAGTCTGAAGACCAAGTACTGAAGACTCAGAGTTTGTCACAACAACTGAAGAAGTCTTCTTCAGTTGTTGTGGTGGTTTTCCCTTTTCAGTAGTTTAGTTCATTTCAGTAGTTGTACAACAACTGAAGAGCATGTTCTTCAGTTGTTATAGTATCAGTAGTTATAAACGACTGAAGAGTTTGTTCTTCAGTCGTTGTAGGATTTCAGTAGTTTACTTTTGTCAGCACTTAGGAACTTTTGTAAGAAGATGTCAGTTGTTGACATCTTCAGTAGTTTTATGTTTTTGTCAGTTGTAATTTGAATATTCAGTGATGTCAGAAAAAGGACATCACGCCCATCCTTTTGCCGCCTATAAAAGGATGGGTAACCATACAGTTTTAATTGCCGAACGTGCGACCAATAGAACATTTATTGTTTCGCAGAACTCTTCTCTCTCTATGTTTATGCTTTTAAATTGAAATATCTTTTATGTTCTTGATTTAATTGCTAATTAATGTGCTAAATCCGCTGCAAACATAATCTAATTGATTAACCGAGAGGCTGAGATCCTGTCATTTTGTGTTGCAGAATGTCAGGAGGAGAATCATCTACAGCAGGTGCTAAGAGGAGAAGAGGTCCAGCTCCCCGTCCAAGGGGTGCCCCAGATTCACCCAGGGAGGCTCAAAGGCACGGGAGGCAAATCAAATATTTGGAAAATGAACGGGTGCCAGTTAGTAGAGTTAGGAGATTGAGAGAGCATACTTTGCTCAAGTTTGAGTTGGATACATTTGAGTCAGTGAGGCTTGACAGGTTTATTTCTATGAACCTATTACATCATAGGACTTTTGACTGGATGTTGCTAGGAGTTTTGGGGCAAAGAGAGAGAGTAGAGCAGATGCTAGGGCCAAGGTGGATTAATGTTTTGAGTTGTGATTGGCCACAATATCGGGAGTTGACTGTTGAGTTCCATTCCACGTTCATTCACCATGATGACCAGTATGATGAGGTCGATACTGTTTCTTTTGCTTTAGGAAGACAGTTATTTGAGATGACAATCCCACAGTTTGCTGTAGCCACTGGTTTTTACACTGATGAGGAGGTTCAGAGCCCTAGGTTTTTGACTAGGTTGAGAGGTGCGAATAGGAGGCCAAGGGATTATAGTATTGGCGAGACAGAGTTGAGTGCTTTCTGGACATCTTTTGCTGATTCACCTTTTTCCACCAGCATGGTGGAGTCTGACATTAGGGACCCGATTCTGAGGTATATTCATATGGTTCTAGCGTGTACGGTGATTGGTAGGTACTCAGGTGAGGAAAAAGTGAGCTGGATAGATCTGTTCTGCATTTATTGCATGGTTCAGGGCCAGGAGCCAAATTTTGGTTGTTTGATAGCCCAGTCATTTAATAGGGGTAGGAGAGGTGGTACTCGGGCTAGACTTGATATGGGTCCTTATGTGTATAGGCTTGCTGCGAATTTGGGAGTGTTTGACAGGTATTCCCCAGATTTGATGACTTTAGGGCCGGTGACCACACCGATTGAGGTTAAGGATCTGCAGAAAGCGGGCATTCTTACTTGGGATGATCCTCCTCAATTAGAGGGTGTTAAGGTTGGATATCAGGCTTTTCCTCCACAGGGGTCAGAGGCGGCAGACGCTATGAGATCTAGTATTCCTACACACCGTCAGAGGCCAGTTTTTAGGAGAGATGTACCTGGGAGGCAGTATCCTCTGCGTGAGCGTATCCCTGACCCGCTTACTCTAGAGTCACTTTGTGGGAGGATGGACACATATTATGAGAGAAGTATGGATTTCTGGAGATCTAGCCATGAGGAGGTGATGAGGGGACAGCATCGACAGGAGGATGCGCTGCGATACATGATGACTTCCATGCAGATACAGGTACCTCCTTTCTTTCAGCCACAGGGACCATCAGGGGAGCATGATGGAGATGATGATGAGGATTAGCTGGTGATGCTGCTGCGGGTTTGTGATGTTTGATGTGTTTCTCTGTTTGTTCCATCCCTGTAAATTTTTGCTACATTTATGGTCTGTACTGGAAATTAAGGGATGATGGGTTGGTTAAAATTTCCAAACATTTGAACTTATCTTTATCTTTCTCATCTATGTTTAATATGATTTGAATCATCCCATTTGTTGAGTTTGTTTGTGGAGGTTGCCGCTTCGTTTGTGTGTGATGAGTAGGAATTGTTGCTGAGCACATTCGATTAGGAGGGCGGTTCTTGATGGAAAAGACTGGCACTTTGACAGTCTTGCTTTTTACCAGCTAAGTCTTTTCTGATTTATCTCTTTTTAGCTGGTTTTGTTTTATTTCATTCCTGCATTAGGGACAATGCAAAATTCAAGTGTGGGGATGGGAACATTTGTTTATTGAGTCTGTTTTGAGTCACATAGTTAATTCGAGTGTGTTTAGTTAGTTTTATTATTTTTGTCTGTTTATTTGAGTCCTAAAATAAAAAAAAAATTTTGAACATTTTTGGAAAAATGTCCCTGAATTTGAAGTTTGCACTAATAAAATATGGAAAATGATAGATAAAATCAGGTGTTCGGTTTGTCGAATATTATACATATAAGATGAGTAACTGATTGAAAACATGTCTGATTTGGGATGTGCGGGTAGGCCCAGTTGATCTTGTAAGGTTATCCTAGGAATATTCTAATACACTTAATCAAACATGTTTAAGTCTTGTGGGTTCTCGCCATTGGAAGCCGAAACCGTAGACAGTATAAGGGGTACCACTGTAGGTTAAGACCCAGCTGTAGTTTCTCTAGCAGGCACGCTTTAACAGGCGGCGCCTTTAGGAAATCCACCCATATATTGAGCTAAAGAAAAAGGGAGTAATAAACTTAAAAATTTAAATAAACCTAAGGCCTATGCGTTGGTTGCGGGGGATGGTGACTCTTGCTTGCAACACCTCTAGGAATTGGGTATAAATAAACCTAAGGCTCATGCGTTGGTTGCGGGGGATGGTGACTCTTGCTTGCAACACCTCTGAGAATTAGGTATAATAAGGCAATGCTAAAAAATATATATATATATATATATATTGAGAAAAGCTCGGAAAAGATGCCAAAAGGGCACAAACAAATTCCATCTAGAGTTAGAGGGATTACAATTGGGTAGTGGGTTACGGTGGTAGGAAAAAAAAATCTTAGAAATTGGATTTATTCTGAGCCTCGAAAGCTTGAAACGGGACTAGGTACCAAAGTGTGAGACCCATAATGAATTAATTGAATACTTGAACTTAATTGCAATACGATTGGGGACCTGAATGATCATCGGTTGGGTTTAAGTGGACAAATATACCTGTGATCGCGGTCAACATGTTATTAGATCTTAATATAAGCCGTTAACTTGAATTTTTTGAGAACCGGATTTAAACCTGATTATGATTCCATAGCATAATTCTTTTTCAGGGACGAAAAAAAGATAAGTGTGGGGATGTTTGATGTAGTGAAAATTACTTGAGTTATTATAGTTGATTTTATATAATTTTCGCTACATTTTATACCTGTTTTATCTCGTTTCAGATACTACTGATTGATTGTATGTTCTGTAGTAAATTGGATGGGAAGGAAGCTAAAAACAGTAGAAAGAGAAGAATGAGCTTCCAAGATCGAAACGAGAAGATCGGGCGTTGAACGTAAAGAACATTCTGCGGAATCACATTTGTCGCGCTACGCGACAGTTATAGAAACACCCTCGCGCTACACGAGGGGTGGTAATTTACCATTTTGCCCTTAATGAAATCGGGTAATTGCCGGTTTTGCCACCCGACTATTTTGTCGGTTATGGTGACCCGTCGCGCTACGCGACAGTATTTGAGGATTCGTCGCGCTACGCGACGAGATTAAAAACGGGGAAAATTAGTTTTTCAGCCTAATTAACCCTAATGGCCGAATTCATTCGAGGGGGACGGCTGCAGAGAGCATCAGGGCGATTCTGGGGAGTTCTTGGCAAGTTGAGAAGGCAAGGATTGAAGTTTATGAAGAAAGGATTGTGATTCTAGGATTAAACGATTCGGTTTTGCGTTTCTTTATCTATCCTTCGATTTTCTTTGATACAATGTTTTCAATTACTACTTTTGATATTGTTTGAACATGATTGTTGGCTAGTCCTTTTATCTACCTAGGGTTTTGATGAATACATGTGTATGACATGGTCTTTTGTCGGTTTTTGGAACAATAACTTGTGTTGAATGATAATGAAAAGATTTCGTTGCGTTAATCAGTTGTAAACGTGGATTTGAGTTGGTTTAGATTACTGATTTATTATCTCATGTGTGTCTTATTGGTTGTCTATCAAGTAATAGGTGCATGCTAGGTCTTTTACTATGTGTTCTAGACTATTAGATGATTTGCTAGACGTAGTAAGTCATTGAGATAACTTATCAAGAAATTAACTAATCAAATATGCAACTAATCTTAATACTGTGAGGTTAATAGGTTATTGGTTCATCAGGTGTGTTTTGATTGCTATTTGGATTCTCTGTGAGGAGTTCTGTGTAGTTTCCCGTCTCACATTTAGTTTACCAAAACTGATTCATCAACCGTTATCTATCCCAATACCGTAAGGTGTTTAGTCACTTGTGCTGTGAAGTAGGATGTCTTTAGGGTGTTTCATTATCTTAGTAGAGAACCTGTGAGGGTGATCCTTTAAACCAGTGTTTTAATGGCTTAAAGTGTGTTTAGTTGATATCTTTGAGAAGGGTCGAAGATTCTCTAAGTAACCTTTGAGTTTAGTATTCTAAGATCCTGGTTCCACAACAGTTTCAATACCGATAGAAACCGTGTCATGCATGTGTAGGAGTCTTACCCAGGTAGTACTCTTATTTCACTTGAATTCGTCAGTTATTCCGTTCTCACGTTCTAATCTATTTTAATTTAGTTATTACTGTTAGACTTCGGATTTTTCCATACAAACCCCCCTTCTATTAATCATTGATTTAGTTCTTAGTCGGTATTGCAATAGTTAGATCAAGTCAATTTTACGTTTTTCCATAGAAGTCTCGTGGTTCGATATCCGGACTTACTTAGCTTTACTAGAGTCGATAGGTGCACTTGCCTGTCAGTAGTTTAGATTAGAGAGTCTAGAGTATTACTTCGTGTCTAGTTGTTGGTTAATTTTAATTATTTATTTGAACTATTTTTTAGGACATCAAAGAGAAAGTTACTTCGTAAGTTTTATACAGCTCAAAGAAAATATACTAAGTGTAAAATCTTCCGAAGTCAAATGACTAAATCTTTCAAAGTCAAAGATGAAGTCTTCTGAAGCTTCACAGACAAAGTCTTCCGAAGCCAAAGACTGATTTCTTTCGAAGACAAAGAAGACATGCTTTTCTCTGATCACCTTTTGATAAAAGCTGAACAACTTTCCGCTGTCACCTTTGAAGACTTACCAACTTAGATAAGTTAGTGAAAAAGTCCATACTTTTATCAACTGTATATTAAGGTCATTGGTCTGTAACTTTCTACTTTTGTACCTTTTGTTCTTTTTATAATATATTAGGATGTGAGTTATGACACGTCATAATCACAAGCCAAAAGGCAATCTGCCTTTTGACTATACATTGATCTTGTTGTCTAGATTAGTGTTTTCAGCTGATTTTCAAAGTACAGCAGGCTGTAGGATGTAATATAAAGTGTCTCAAGTACTTGTCATTACTTTTATGCTTTGTAACACTTGTAATAGAACTTGAGATCAATATACAACATTCTTGAAAACCAAACGGTTCCCTATTTTATATTTACTTGTGTTTTTAGTATCATTAAAATAAACCTGGTTTCCTATTTGATTTGTTAAGTGTTCTAAGTCTCTTTCACTGTGAACCTGTTGTATTGACCCCCTTCAACGGTACTACAACTAGTATTAGAGCATTTTAGGCTCTAGATTGTAAGATCTCACCATTTTAAATCATTCAGTTTCATAAAACACTTAACAACTCAAATGACAGCCCTTATCAAGGATGATATGGAAACCAGTACTATGACAAAATCTCCACTGATCACTCCTGATAACTTTGATACTTGGTGTCAAAGAATGGAATGCTTTATGAATTCTCAAGACAACAGGATGTGAGGATCTGTTGTCTCTGGACCTCATGTACCAAACACCACTTCAGTTATTGTTGGTGGTGGCATGATACCAAAGAAAATGATGAACTACTCGGAAGAATATTGGAAGAAGATTGATGTAGATCAGAAAGTCATTACTACCCTCTAAACTGCTCTTCCAAACTCTATCTATAGAGGCTTAAACAAATGTAAAACTGCTAAGCAACTATGGGATGCACTGAAGCTTATGTATGAGGGGTCTAATGAAGCAAAAGAGAACAAGAAATACCTCTTGAAGTAGCAATTTGAGAACTTCACCTACAAGACAGGTAAAACTATGACTCATAATACTTCAGTTATGTTGAGATTATGGATACTATAATGGATGTTGAAGCAACTCTTGAGAACAGGAACATTGTGAGGAAGTTCATGTCCTTTCTTTCCATATAATGGACAAACTAAGCACTGATGGCTGATCATGAAGAAGCCAAAGTACTGGAACATCTTTGTACTCCTGAATGTATTACTAAAGTTAATAGATACAGGTCCTATAACCTGGAAATGAGATCTGACCTTGAGTCCTTAAACATTCTTGCGATAGAAGATCTAGAGAAACCATTTCAAATCTTAAGCATGAAAACACCAACTACAGGACTCAAACCAAAGATCTCATTATCAAGTTAACTGAATGTTAGGATGAGCTTGTGATCAACAAAGCAAGGGCAGAGTAATGGTTCTTGAAGAATAGACCTTCAAGAACATTATATCCTCATCCTTGCATGCAAAGATTTGTTATTAGAATAAGCAAGGACTGGGATCTACTGAGACAACTCCTCCATACACTTTACTATCTGTAAAATCTCCAAGGTGTGGAACTTGTCAAGATGATCTTCTCCTCGTAGACTTCATTCAGGAAGAGGATGAAGATGAAGAGGAGACAGTGAAGGACAAATCTGAGGTGAGTGAAGAAGATCATCCTAAGAATAGTCACTATTCTCTCGATGAGAGAAAATAAACAAGGATGACTAAGTCTAAAAGGAAGAACTTGATGAAACCAGCCAAGAGAAGATCAAAGAAAGCTCAAAAGATCAAGGCCACATTCAACTCAAAGCAGAAACATGTCTTTATCTCTGCAGGATTTGAAGTGGTGAATACTGAAGACTTAACTATGGACTCTAGTAATAAGAGTTCCATGTTTAATTCATACCTGTGAATAAAAGAAGGTTGATCAGCTGTGCACCACTGTTACACAGCATGAACCATCCAGTTCCATGAGCAAGTCTCACCCTAAGAAGCCTGTTGCATCATCTGTGAAGATGAATATGGAAGTGGAAAGTGATCAAGATCATATTTCTACTCAAAAGAAGAATCTTATAAGGAAGCTAGTTGATTGCATCATGTGTGGTAGTACTTCTCATCTTGCCAAGGATTGCATATACAATCCCAAAAGTACTATCTGCGTGACCAAGAAGAAAACCTCTGAGAAAAAGAAGAAGAAGATAGCTTCGGAAGGAAAGTCTTTTCCTTTCGGAAGGAAAGTCTTTTCCTTTCAGAAGGGAAGTTTTTTTCTTTAGGAATATCCAAAATAAAGAAGAAGACAAGTGAAACTTGCATTCGGAAGAAAATTTGGTCTCGAAAAAAAGAAATGCTTCCGAAGTACTGAAGTCTACTGTAGTGGATGCAAACTTTTCCGAAGGTCTACTCTCCAAAACTTTCAAAATAATCGAAACTTTTGATGTATGGAAGGTCAAGTCTAATCTTTCAATGATGGTATGGAAAATAAAGGAAGACCTTATGACATTGCCAACAGCAAATGATCCTCAAAGCCTAAATATAGGATCAATTATTGTTGCATTTTCTTTAGTTCACTTTAACAAGCCCAAAATCAACAAAGCTTAGGTTTTCAAATGTAACTAACCATCTCTTTTTGTGAAGGAACAACTAAAGAACAAGATAAATGTATGGATCATTGATAGTGGTTGTTCTAGGCATATGACATGCAATGGCTCTTTGCTTCAAAATTTTGAGAAAATTAATGGAGGACCAGTTGCTTTTGGTGGAGATTCAGGTGGTTACATTACTAGAAAGGGCAGGATCACAAATGGTAATCTCAGCATTGAAAAAGTAAATTTTGTCAAGAAGCTTGGGTACAATTTACTGAGTGTATCCCAATTTTATGATCAGAGACACAACATGCTTTTCACTGAGCATGAGTGTGTTTTTTAAAGCCCGGGGTGGTTATTTCTCAAAAGCATATCCTGCTTAAAGCCCCAGGAAAAGGAACATGTACAAGATGGATTTACAGGAAACATCACATTCAGGAGAAGTTTCTTCCTTTCTGTATAAAGCAAATAGTGCTGAGTCTTTCCTTTGACATAAAAGCATGTGCCATATAAAATTTAAAAACATGAATAAATTAATTAAAAATGATTTGGTAACTGGAATGCCAAAAAGAGAGTTTACAGATGACTATTATGTTGCATGTCTAAAAGGGAAGCAACACAAAGTATCTCACAAGCCAAAGAAAATGTATTCAATCACTACACTCCTACACTTATTACATATGGATCTCTTTGACCCCACCAGTGTAACGCGTCTAGGAAGGACATCATATTATTTGATGATCACAAGCCAAAGAAAATGTATTCATAAGATTCTCTTGGGTCTTTTCCTTATAATTAAGGATAAGACTCAGTTTGAAAATTAAGAATCAATGTGGAAGATGTCATTAAGGAACTAAATTCAAGGACCAAATCCTTAATATATTTTATGATGAAAAAGGTATTATAAGACAATATAGTGCTCCCAGTACTTCTCAGCAAAATGATGTTGCTTAGAGGAGAAACATGATACTTATTGAAGCTGCAAAAACCATGTTATCTAACTCTAAACTATCCATCATATTCTGGGTAGAGGTAGTCAACATTGCCTACTATGTATAGAACATAGTTTTAATAGTTAAGATTAATGTAAGACTCCTTATGAGCTATGGCACAAAAGGAGACATTTCATTGGTTTCCTCAGATCATTTGGATGTTCTTGCACCATCTTGAATACCAAAGATCAAGTAGCAAAATTTGCTGAGAAATCAGATGATGGATACTTCATTGGATACTCTTCCCAAGCCAAAGCATATAGAGTATACAATCTCAGAATTAAAGTAGTTGAGGCTGATACAACCAAAGATCTCTTAGCATGCATGCATGAAGTATAAGAGAAAGTTACTTTAGAAGTTTTACATGACTTAAAGAAAATATGCTAAGTGTAAAATCTTCCGAATCTAAATGACCAAATCTTCCGAAACCAAAGATGAGGTCTTTCGAAGCTTCGTTGACAAAGTCTTTCGAAGCCAGACACTGATTTCTTCCAAATACAGAGAAGACATGATTACTCTAATCACTTTTTGATAAAATCTGAACAAATTTTCACTGCCACCTCTAAGGAGTCACCAACTTAGATAAGTTGGTGAAAAGGTACATACTTTTATCAACTGTAGATTAAGGTCATTGGTCTGTAACTTTCTACTTTGTACCTTTTATCTCTTTTGTAATATATTGGGATGTGAGTTTTGGCATGTCATAGTCACAAGTCAAAAAGCAATGTGCCTTGTGACTATACATTGATTCTGTTGTTTAGATTAGTGTTTCCAGCGGGCTTTCAAAGTATAGTTGGCTGTAGGATGTAGTATTAAGTGTCTCAAGTATTTGTCTTTATTTTTATGTTTTGTAATACTCGTAATTGAACTTAAGAGTAATATACAACATTCTTGAAAACCAAAATATTATTTTGTTCTTGTTCTTAGTTCTGTCTCATATTTACTTGTGTTTTTAGTATCATCAACATAAACCTGATTTCCTATTTGATCTGTCAAGTATTCTAAATCTTTACTCACTGTGAAACTGTTGCATTGACTACGTTCAATGGTCCTGCATGACTTTTTATGTCACAATCCATTAGCAACATTGTAATGTGTTATTATTTGGGCTCCATGATTTGGCATTTATAATCTCACCTATTTTGTTTTTCTCACCTACTTTTATAAAATTTCATATGCATTATTGTGACGTATACTACTACTATATATAGAATATTTTCCACCAATATCAATTAATCAATTATTATCTAGTAATAATTAATATTTATTTGTGTATAATTAATTAATAGGTTATTAGATTTTATTAATCTCAACTTTTATTTATTGGTCGGGATTAATCCAAACTCATCAAATGTTTATGGACACTTCCAACTTTGAGCTTAATTTCCTTCAACGATCCCTTACTAACTGAGAGATAATGCTCGTTAGTTTTTTTGATGAATTGGACTAACTTTGAGCCATTTTTTAACTCCGCCGTCGTCCAACCTCTATTAGGTTCATTTTTCAGTGTCTAACATCAATCGTCACTTGAAATCTATCTTTAACGAGTTAAGTGGTTCAAATCAGAAGGTGAAAATTAACGGGTTTTAGGTTGTAGAAGTTTCAGATTGACGGACCTGACAGTTAATTTTAACTTCCGGCTTAGCGTTTTGGCCATATAAGTAGTCTACGTCACCAAAAAACTAACAGTGTTAACTCTCAGTTAGTAAGGGATCGTTACGAAAAATAAGCTCAAAATTAGGAATGTCTGTAAACATTTCTTGAGTAGGGATTAATCTAGACCAATAAATGAAAATTGAGTTTATTAAAATCGAATAACCCTTAATTAATTAATCATTCTTGTTCTAGTCTTTAAATCGAAATGAACTAACAAACATAATAGTTTTAATGAGCCAAAACGTGTAAATATTTGGTTTAACGCATCACTTTGCAAGGGTTTATCTAATATTCTCTCTTTTGTGTATTTGATATTTTTAGAAGTATAATCACTCGATAAAAATTTCAAGAGCTTAACCTGTTATTGAAATAAAAAATACGTCACTTATTAAGCGTTCCAAATAAAGTGTAGGGTGTAATTAGAAAAGCCTACTAAAATGAGTATCAAAAATAAAAAAGAAAAATGAAGGTATTAAAATTCCCCTTATCCACCCTACCGCTTGGCTGAAATCACTTCATTGCTAACCCACTTTCACTTCTTTCTATTCTGCAGCAAAATTGAATTGATAATAACCCTCAATCTGCTCCAGTTATCCTTGACGGTAACACTATTATTGATGTTTTTTTTGTTACACATTTGACTTGAATTGTGATCAATTACATGGTATTCTTGAAATTCAATTTTGATAGAGAAATCT
Organism: Flaveria linearis; assembly: GCA_024085815.1. Classification (NCBI taxonomy): domain Eukaryota; kingdom Viridiplantae; phylum Streptophyta; class Magnoliopsida; order Asterales; family Asteraceae; genus Flaveria; species Flaveria linearis. The sequence continues at coordinate 58,411,195 of CM044013.1, read as the reverse complement.
AATGCACTCTCACTTACCTTTTCTTATGAAATCTTGAAACTCCAAATCTTTCTAACAAATTACCTTCTATGATTTTACGTCTACAAGTACAACATTTCAAACATCATACAGTGCATATATTCAAGATTTGTTAATTACTACTATAGTTGCTATGCATACATTTAATTACTGTCTGACTGTTTATTATAAGTATTTGATATAAACACAATGATCTTGTTATGGAACCTTAATATTGATTGTAGTTTTACAGAGCAGGCCAACAGTGAAAGCAGACGGGTCTAAGTTCTAACAGATTTTGTCCATCACTCAATTATCAAAGTTTATTATTATTATAAATGATGATGATGATGATGATGATGATGCGTAATCTTCAAACGTTTGGATGTCCTCGTCGTCATGAGCTGTTACATGATGGTTTTGGATTCTATAAAAAGGGTTGCAGAGGCAATCGAGTTGCGGAGAAGGATTCGGAGTTTGAAATCGACACCGATAAGGCCCGAGATGCCCTCCGGAAGCTTGATCAACAACTTGATCGTATCTCTCAAAAACAACCCAACCCTCTTCCTAAAATTAAAGGTAATTATTGTTTCCTGCACCACTGGGATTAATGGCTATAGAGATCCTGAGTTTAAAACTTAAAATCCCACAAATAATAAAAAGAAATTCATTGTTAAAAAAATATTGTTTCTAGTCATTAGTATTCTTGTGTTTTTAAACATGAACAACGAAAGGGAAATGATTAAACTATGTGAGTTTTCGCGTAACTTAAAAATATATTTGCTGGTTTTGAACGGAACCACATCCATTAAGGTGTGCATGGGTCAGTTTGGTTTGGTTTTGACTTAAAGCTGTAACCAATTGGTTTTTCCAGTTTTTACTTCGATCTTGCTTCTCACTCCGTTTTTAGTTTTGCTTCCGTTTTTTTAAATCAATACTTTGTTAATCTTTAAAATAATCTCCATATATATATATATATATATATATATATATATAATGTTTTATTTGAATAAATTACAATCCATAAAACATATAAATATTATTAAAACATTATGGTTTGTTACGAGTTCGGTTGAATTTGGTCGTAATATGGTTCGGTTCGGTTTATCTGGTTTTTGTTTCCGTTAAAACCAAAACCAGAACTAAAAATACGGGCTTAGAAATATTTCAACCCAAACCGTCGGTCTTTGTTTGGGTTCGGTTATTTTGGTTTCATTCACACCTTTCGCTCATCCGCAACCCTCTGGACCTGTTGGTTAAATGTTGACCGAATCACAAGGAAGTAACGTGCAAAATGTGTACGTTGGAATAAGCTTGAAAACAGGAGTTAGTGGGCCTGGTTTGCAGCAGAGTTGTTACTTTATTTTATTATTTAAAGCACATCGTAGTTCTTCTTTGTACTTGAATCAGTCGAAATTTCTATTGTAATCTCTAGAAGCATTTGGTTATTGATAGCAGACTATTAATAAAGATTACATTCGACTGCAACTATTGTTTTCGTTCCCTGTTTTCAATTCAATTTCTCAATCTGATAACCTTCACTTGGTATCAGAGCGAAAGTTCTTGATCTTTTATATGCCAAAATACCTCCAATTCCAAACCATGTCAATCGCATCGACTTGTAACACACAGAAGGATACTCCGTTCTCGTTCCAGTGTCCGGTTCTTACGGCGACGAATTACAACACTTGGGCTATCAAGATAGAGGCAATTATGGATGCCCATGGGTTGTGGGATGCCATCGAGCCACCAACCGGTGTGGTCGTGGATGAGAAGAAATCCAAACAAGCTTGTGCCTTTATCTTTCAGTCAATTCCAGAAGAAATTTTAGCCCAAGCCTCTAAGAAGAAGACGGCTAAGGAAGTGTGGGATTCTTTAAAGTCCAGGTATGTTGGGGCTGAACGGGTTCAGAAGGCTCGATTGCGGATCTTGAAAAGTGAATTTCAAGCACTCCATATGAAGGACGGAGAGATGATTGATGAATACGCAGCGAAGATTACGGGCATGGTTTCAAAGTTTAACAGTGTCGGAGCAACACTAGACGATGAAGAACTGGTTCGAAAATTGTTTGACACGGTTCCGGAGAGGTTTATCAATTTTGTGGCATCAATTGAGCAGAGCTCACAAGTGGAGACGATGGCTTTTGAGGAAGCAATTGCTCACTTGAAGGCATATGAAGATAGGCTGAAACTCCGCCAATCCCAACAAACAAGTGAACCGAGTTTGTTGTTCACAAAGACTGAAAGTCAAGGAAGTTCTAAGGGACAAAACAGATTTGTGAAATCTGGTGGGAGAGGCAAGAATGACCGGGGTGGTCGGACTGGATTTAGAGGACGTGGCTGGGGTCGGGGTAACCGAGGCGGTCATGCAGGAAGTTATGAACAGGGAAACAATACAAGAACTAGAGATAAGAGACATGTTGAGTGCTTCAATTGCCATCAACATGGACACTACGCTTCAGAGTGCAAAGAAACAAAAGAAAAATTGGATGAAGCCAATTTAACAAAAACAAATGATGATGAACCTGCCCTTCTCCTAAGTGTGCATGGTGAAGACGTACCGGCTATGGTATTACTAAACGAAGATAGATTGATTCCCAATCAAGAAGATTCGAAGCAAGAAGGAATCCAGGATATGTGGTATGTTGACAACGGTGCAAGCAATCATATGACGGGACGTTTAGAAGCATCTGCAGAATTGGATCAAAACGTGACAGGCCAGGTTCGTTTCGGTGATGATTCAAGGGTACAAATCAAAGGGAAGGGGTCGCTTCTTTTCGAATGCAAAAATGGTAAACAGTTGCTGGTTCCGGATGTGTATTACATCCCGGCGTTAACCAGTAACATCTTGAGCTTGGGTCAATTAACTGAAGAAGGTTATGACGTACGTATGCATGGCGACACCTTGAAGGTCTATGATGAACGTGAGCGGCTTGTCATGAATATAAAGAGGTCAGTCAACAGACTTTATAAAATCACTTTAAAGATTGCAAAACCCGTATGTTTGGCAGTGAACATGAAAGATGAAGCATGGATTTGGCACACAAGAATGGGACATGTCAATTTTAATGTCTTAGAAACAATGGGAAGAAAGGAGTTGGTGAATGGAATGCCCTGTATAACGCACCCAAAACAAGTGTGTGAGGGGTGTTTGATAGCAAAACAAACAAGAAAGCCTTTTCAAACCGAGACACAGTGGAGAGCCTCGAAACCGTTGGAACTACTTCACGCAGATTTGTGCGGGCCTATCACTCCTGAAACATTTGGAGGTAATAGGTATTTTCTCTTAATTGTTGATGATCATACGAGATTTATGTGGGTATATCTAGTGAAAACGAAAGATGAAACTTTCGATTTGTTCAAGAGATTTAAAGCACAGGTAGAGCAGGAGAAACCTTATAAAATCAAGATGCTTCGAACAGATAGAGGCGGGGAGTTTAATTCACATAAATTCTCAGAATTTTGCAAAATCCACGGTATAAAGAGACAGTTGACGGCACCCTACACTCCTCAACAAAATGGAGTTGTAGAGCGCCGTAATAGAACGGTTGTGGAGATGACACGCTCCCTGTTGAAAACAATGCAAGTGCCGGATCAGATTTGGGGTGAAGCCGTCCGACACTCGGTGTATCTCCTCAACCGAATTCCAACAAAGGCAGTAAAAAACGGCACACCGTATGAATTGTGGAAGGGTAGAAAGCCAACACTTAGCCACTTAAGAGTGTTCGGTTGCATCGCATACTCAAAGGTTTTGTCAAAAGGGATAACAAAGCTGAGTGACAGGAGCAAAGCAATGGTGCACTTAGGGATTGAAGATGGGAGTAAAGCATATCGGTTGTTGGATCCGGTGGAGATGAAAGTAAAAGTGGCCTGGGATGTTGATTTTGATGAAGCAAGTAAGTGGGCTTGGAAGGAGGCCCAAAGTGAGGAAGGCTTAATAATACCTGGTTGGGCCAACATACAAACAAACAAACAAACATACCCAGTGTATCCCGCTGAAGAGCAGGGTCTGGGAGGGGTATGTGGTGGCAAGTCTTTCCTCTAACCTGAGAGATAGAGAGACCGCTTCCGAAGAGACCCCCGACTCGTTAACAAAGGCAGTAACCATAACAATCATAATACATATCACATATTACATATCACATACAACTCACATATTACATAACATACATATCACGTATCACGTATCACGTATCACGTATCACGTATCACGTATCACGTATCACGTATCACGTATCACGTATCACGTATCACGTATCACGTATCACGTATCACGTATCACGTATCACGTATCACGTATCACGTATCACGTATCACGTATCACGTATCACGTATCACGTATCACGTATCACGTATCACGTATCACGTATCACGTATCACGTATCACGTATCACGTATCACGTATCACGTATCACGTATCACGTATCACGTATCACGTATCACGTATCACGTATCACGTATCACGTATCACGTATCACGTATCACGTATCACGTATCACGTATCACGTATCACGTATCACGTATCACGTATCACGTATCACGTATCACGTATCACGTATCACGTATCACGTATCACGTATCACGTATCACGTATCACGTATCACGTATCACGTATCACGTATCACGTATCACGTATCACGTATCACGTATCACGTATCACGTATCACGTATCACGTATCACGTATCACGTATCACGTATCACGTATCACGTATCACGTATCACGTATCACGTATCACGTATCACGTATCACGTATCACGTATCACGTATCACGTATCACGTATCACGTATCACGTATCACGTATCACGTATCACGTATCACGTATCACGTATCACGTATCACGTATCACGTATCACGTATCACGTATCACGTATCACGTATCACGTATCACGTATCACGTATCACGTATCACGTATCACGTATCACGTATCACGTATCACGTATCACGTATCACGTATCACGTATCACGTATCACGTATCACGTATCACGTATCACGTATCACGTATCACGTATCACGTATCACGTATCACGTATCACGTATCACGTATCACGTATCACGTATCACGTATCACGTATCACGTATCACGTATCACGTATCACGTATCACGTATCACGTATCACGTATCACGTATCACGTATCACGTATCACGTATCACGTATCACGTATCACGTATCACGTATCACGTATCACGTATCACGTATCACGTATCACGTATCACGTATCACGTATCACGTATCACGTATCACGTATCACGTATCACGTATCACGTATCACGTATCACGTATCACGTATCACGTATCACGTATCACGTATCACGTATCACGTATCACGTATCACGTATCACGTATCACGTATCACGTATCACGTATCACGTATCACGTATCACGTATCACGTATCACGTATCACGTATCACGTATCACGTATCACGTATCACGTATCACGTATCACGTATCACGTATCACGTATCACGTATCACGTATCACGTATCACGTATCACGTATCACGTATCACGTATCACGTATCACGTATCACGTATCACGTATCACGTATCACGTATCACGTATCACGTATCACGTATCACGTATCACGTATCACGTATCACGTATCACGTATCACGTATCACGTATCACGTATCACGTATCACGTATCACGTATCACGTATCACGTATCACGTATCACGTATCACGTATCACGTATCACGTATCACGTATCACGTATCACGTATCACGTATCACGTATCACGCATCACGTATCACGCATCACGTATCACGTATCACGTATCACGCATCATCACGTATCACGTATCATCACGTATCACGCATCATCACGTATCACGCATCATCACGTATCACGCATCATCACGTATCACGCATCATCACGTATCACGCATCATCACGTATCACGCATCACGTATCACGCATCACGTATCACGCATCACGTATCACGCATCACGTATCACGCATCACGTATCACGCATCACGTATCACGCATCACGTATCACGCATCACGTATCACGTATCACGTATCACGCATCACGTATCACGCATCACGTATCACGCATCACGTATCACGCATCACGTATCACGCATCACGTATCACGCATCACGTATCACGTAGCATCACGTATCACGTAGCATCACGTATCACGTAGCATCACGTATCACGTAGCATCACGTATCACGTAGCATCACGTATCACGTAGCATCACGTATCACGTAGCGTCACGTATCACGTATCGTCACGTATCACGTATCGTCACGTATCACGTATCGTCACGTATCACGTATCGTCACGTATCACGTATCGTCACGTATCACGTATCGTCACGTATCACGTATCGTCACGTATCACGTATCGTCACGTATCACGTATCATCACGTATCACGTATCATCACGTATCACGTATCATCACGTATCACGTATCATCACGTATCACGTATCATCACGTATCACGTATCATCACGTATCACGTATCACGTATCATCACGTATCACGTATCACGTATCATCACGTATCACGTATCATCACGTATCACGTATCACGTATCACGTATCACGTATCACGTATCACGTATCACGTATCACGTATCACGTATCACTCAACACATAGGTAAATATCACATGCGGAATTAGATAGTGCGCACATAATAAAAGCGACATGTAACACCCAAAAAGGTTAGATGCCGAAAAACTACACTTGACGCGGGGTATGGGGGGTCCCGCCACATGTAACCGTAACCCGTCCCACCCACAAATCCCACTAAAATTCCTTCGTTTTATTCTACGCCTCCACTCACTCCTATCCTCGATCATGTGCTCAGAGAGGTGCAAGTCTATCATATCTCGCCTAGTAATCTCATCCCAAGTCAACCTAGGTCTACCTCTACTCCTCCTACCCTCTACGCTTATGTTCTCTACTACTCTAACAGGTGCTGCCATCGTTCTCCTCTTCACGTGCCCAAACCATCTTAGTCTTCCCTCTCGTATTTTATCTGTGATACATGCCACCTCTAGCCTCTGTCGAAAGACGTCGTTTCTGATCCTATCCAATCTTGTGTGTCCACACATCCACCTCAGCATTCGCATTTCTGCGACCTCTATTTGTCTTTCTTGCGATTTCTTTATAGCCCAACAGTCTGTGCCGTATAGCATAGCTGGCCGTACTGCCATTCTGTATTGTTTTCCCTTTAGTTTTGGTGGGAACCTGTTATCACACAGAATCCCTGATGCTGCCCTCCACTTGCACCATCCTGATTGCACACGGTGTGCTACATCGCTGTGTATCTCTCCGTCTTCCTGTATATACGAGCCAAGGTATTTGAACCGAGATGTCTGGGGGACCGCCATGCCCTGTATACTTATTTGGGTGTCCTCTTCGGCCTCACCACTAAAGTTACAATGCATGTATTCTGTCTTAGAGCGACTTATCCTTAAGCCCCTGCGTTCTAGTGCTGCTCTCCACTGTTCTAATCTCTCGTTAAGCACCGTCTTAGATTCTGATATTAAGACAATATCATCCGCAAACATCATACACCATGGGGCCGGCTCTTGTATAGACTTGGTCATCTCGTCCAACACTACTGTGAAGAGGAATGGGCTCAATGCCGATCCTTGGTGGAGTCCCACTTCCACCGGAAAGAAGTCTGTGTCTTCGACAGGTTTATTTTGATATACATATCCTGTATTATTTTGATATACCTCTCTGGTATCCTTCTAAGTCGTAGACTTTCCCAGATTAGTTTCCGCGGCACACTGTCATAGGCTTTTTCTAGGTCAATGAATACCATATGTAGGTCTCTTTTCTTTTCTCTATATTTCTCCATTATCCTCCTTATGACGTGTATAGCTTCTGTTGTAGAGCGTCCTGGCATAAATCTAAATTGGTTTACCGCTATCTGAGTTTCTCGTCGAATTCTCGTGTCAACAATTCTTTCCCATAGTTTCATTGTGTGACTCAATAGCTTTATTCCCCTGTAATTTGCACAACATTGGACATCTCCTTTTTTCTTATATATGGGGACTATGACACTACTTCTCCACTGCTCTGGCATCTTTCCTGTCTTAAAGATAGTGTTGAATAAGTCCGTTAGCCATTGTAGGCCCTCATCTCCAAGGCACTTCCACACTTCAATGGGAATGTTGTCTGGCCCCACCGCCTTAGCCCTTCCCATTTTCTTCAAAGCTCTCATAACTTCATCGACTGTGATGCTTCTACAATAACACTTGTTTTGTTGCGTCGTTTGAGTTGTTTCATCGATCTCTGTTTGTTGATTACGGTTCGTTATGTTGAAGAGGTTATCAAAGTAAGTTTTCCATCTCCCCTTGATGTCTTTCTCTCTCACCAAGACCTTACCATCCGCGGCCTTTATAAACTTCACCATTCTCAAGTCCTGTGTTCTACGTTCCCTTGCCTTGGCAATCTTAAACATGTCATGTTCACCCTCTTTCGTCTCTAGTCGCTTATACATCCTCTCGTATGCTGTGTTCTTTGCCTCTGACACAGACTTTTTCGCCTCTCGTTTAGCCTCTTGTATTTATCTTTAGCTCAGCTCGTTCTTCCTCATTATCACAGCGTAAAAGCTCTTTAAAACTTTGTTGTTTAATTCTTATCTTCTCCTGTACATTTTCGTTCCACCACCAGGATTCCTTATGACCGAGTGTCCTATTTGTTGTGGTCCCGAGCGTTTCCTTAGCTGCTTGAATGACTCTAGTTGCCATAGCCTCCCATTTTTGGTTGGCGTCTTCCTGTTGCCCACTCAGGTTCATTGGTATGATTTTATCTCTAAAGATGGTAATCTTTTCGTCTTTGAGTTGCCCCCATCTGATTGTAGGTCTACTTCTCTTAGTTGGTTGGACAATTGCTCTCTTCATTCGTAGATCTGCAACCAACATGTGATGTTGAGTGAGTCCTGTCTGTCCCGGTATTGTCTTGCAATCCTTCCACGAGCTACGATCTTCTCTCCTCATCAACAAATAATCTATCTGTGTGTGTCTCCCGCCGCTGCTAAACGTAATTAGATGCGAGTCTCTTTTCTTGAAAAACGAATTTGATGCTTAGTTCATGCGCAAATGCAAAGTCAAGAAGCTCCCTATCGACGTCATTCCTCAGACCATACCCAAAGCCTCCATGCACCAACGGGAAATGATCGTTGTCCTTACCGATGTGCCCATTGAAATCTCCTCCTATGCATATTTTTTCTTGTCGCGGTATGTCTCCCATAACGTGGTCTAAAGTCTCCCAGAACTTCTTTCTTTCCGTTTCCCCTAATCCAACTTGTGGTGCATACGCACTAACTACAGCCACTACTTCGTCCCCTATTATTATCCTTAACAACATAAGTCTATCGTCGTATCTTCTAACCTCTACTACATTATCCTGAAGTTCTTTGGCAACTAGAAAACCTACTCCGTTTTTGTTCCATCTGACCCTGAGTACCATAGTTTATACCCATTACACTCCTTTGCCCTCCCACCCCGCCATCTAGTCTCCTGGAGGCACGCTATCTGAACCCTACGTCTCCTTAACACATCTATTAACTCTAATAACTTACCAGTAAGGGTTCCTACATTCCACGAAACCAGTCGTAATCTATAACCCTTTTTCCCTGTAATTGCATCTCTCGTCACCGAACATGATCTAGGGGCAGCATAATGTCTCCTGTTACCTATTATACCTTACTCTCTCAGTAATAAAGCATAAATAAAAGCAGTCACACAACAAATATAATCATAGTTATGAGAAAAAAATCACTCAAGCACACGCACAAAACTACCACCAGTGGATCAGTGCCAGGTTTTCACACCACACAGTGGTAGATCAAGGATTAATCCCGAGTGTGAATTCAAGCACACAAGATCTATCTCTCAAATGATGCACCAATAATAGTCAGAGAACAACAGAAATATAGAAAACAGAGAACACAGGTAACAACAGAATGTAATATAACGAACGGATGAAAACACACCAAGTTAAGAGACAGATACTGGTACTCCTAACCCAGTCAAAACAGGCCTATCAGACTATAGAACAAAAACAGAAAGAAATAAGTAAGAAATAAGTCAAACATTTAAACGTAGGAATATAATTAAAGAGAGTTAAAACAGACAGGTAAGAAGACACGAGATGGAGCGATCTCACCAAATGCGTGCAAGAGCCCCGTCAGGTCAGGAGAGGAGGTCCGGCAGTCTGGCCGGAGTGGCTCTCCAGTAAGAAGACACGGATGGCTCTCCGGCAGGCTGGGGTCGGCAGTCCGGCAGGAGGGGGGCTCCGGCAGGCTGGTGCAGGGGGGGTCCGGCAGTGTTTGGTTGGGATGAGGGTGAAATGCAGGTGGTCGTGGCGGGGGGAGGGGGTCCGACAACTGTTGGTCGGGTGAGGGTTCCGGTGGTCGGGATGAGGAAGGTGGTCGAGGCGGAAGGGATGGAGGTGGAGGTGGTGGTGGTATCGGGTGAGTGATGGTGTGAGGTTGGGTTGGAGATGGTGGCAGTGATGGAGGTGGTGTTCGTCCCAGTCGGTGGAGCAGGTGGCTCCGGTGAAGGATGGTGCGGATGGTGTAGGTGGTGGACGGCGAGGTGGGAGGAGGCGGTAGTGATGCTAACCGGTGGTGTGGGTGACTCCGGTGAGGATGGCGAGGATGGTGTAGCGGGTGGACGGCGGAGGTGGAGTCGGCGGTAGTGATGCTGACCGTTGGTGACCGGTGGCCGGTGGCCGGTGTGGTTACCGGCGGTGTGTCTTCACAACGGTACACAAAGTACCGCTAGAGAGAGAAAGTAGACAGAGAGAGAAGTATTTACTCTCAGAGAATAAAATAGCAGAGGAATTCTGAGCCCTAATTCACTATGTGAAGATGGAATTCTGAGCCCTAATTCACTATTCACACCTAATTTCCATTCGCATGAAACTGGTAGTTCTAGATACCATGAAATTAATTCAGATGTTGCGTCTTCAAGTGCTCAATCAACGAACAGCAGTGCAGCTTCGTTTGATCATACACCTATTCAAGGGTCACGGTCAATTAGTCAAGTGTATCACAACACAGAGGCCATGGATGATGAAAGCATAAGAGATCTTTATGAAAGAAATCAATTGCTGCTAGTAGATGAGACACCAAAAAATCTCGATGAAGCTATGTCTGAGGAATCATGGAGAATTGCCATGAAACTGAGCTGGCTTCAATCGAGGAAAAACAACACGTGGGAGCTAACAAAATTGCCCGCGGGTCACAAACCCATAGGGTTGAAGTGGGTGTTCAAAGTGAAGAGAGATGCAGGTGATGAAGTAACTCAATACAGAGCTCGTTTAGTTGCGAAGGGCTATGTACAGAAAAAGGGAGTTGACTTCGAAGATGTTTTTGCACCTGTTGCGCGTATGGAGACTGTCAGATTACTGTTAGCTTTTGCAGCCAAAGAAAACTGGTTTGTACATCATCTGGATGTTAAATCAGCATTTCTTAATGGCGAGCTCAAAGAAGAGGTGTACGTGACACAACCATCAGGTTTTGAAGTTAAGGGAAAAGAAGACATGGTGTACAGGCTGAGCAAGGCTTTGTACGGGCTTAAACAGGCGCCAAGGGCCTGGAATGCTAGATTGGATCAGGTCCTGAAGCAGTTTGGGTTTGAGAAATGTGCCTATGATCAAGCGGGTATAAGGTAAAAATCGAGCTTTATTCTTATAATAGGGGTGTATGTTGATGACATGATAATAACCGATTCAAATGAAGAAAGGATGCAAGAATTCAAGGGGAGAATGAATTCTGTATTTGAAATGAAGGATTTGGGTAGACTAAACTACTATCTTGGAATTGAAGTTGTTCAATCCAAGGAGGGTATAAGTTTGAAACAAGAAGCTTATGCCAAGAAGCTTCTTAAGTCAGCTGGAATGGCAAACTGCAATGCAGCGAAATGGCCCATGGATCCAAAGTTACAGCTGACTAAAGATGAAGAAGAGAGAGAGGTGGATCCAACAGAATATTGAAGGATTATTGGTAGTCTTCGCTATTTAATCCATACAAGGCCAGATCTCAGTTACTCTGTTGGGGTTGTGAGTAGGTTTATGCAAAGTCCTAAAGCAAGTCATTATGCAGCAGTGAAGCAAATTTTAAGGTACATAAAGGGTACAAGTTATGGGTTGAGATATCAAAGAGGAGGTGATGGAAAACTCCTAGGTTACAGTGATAGTAGCTATGGAATAGATGTAGAAGACGGGCGTGGTACATCAGGTATAGTTTTCTATTACTCAAACAACCTTGTTACTTGGGCTTCACTGAAGCAAAATACTGTTGCACTTAGCTCTTGTGAGGCTGAGTTGATGGCTGCAACAGAAGCTGCTTGCCAAGGGCTGTGGTTGAGAAATATGGTGAGTGATCTACTCAAAAAGGAACCGCAAAGAGTAAAGCTGCTTGTGGATAATGAGTCTGCAATCGCGCTTATGAAAAATCCAGTGTTTTACAAGCGTAGCAAACATATAGACGCTAAGTATCATTTCATCCGAGAGTGTGTTGGAAAAAATAAGATGTTTGTCGAACATGTCAGTGGGAAATCACAGAAGGCAGATTCACTGACAAAGGCACTTCCGATGATTAAATTTACTGAAATGAGAACTCTCTTGGGCGTTGAAGACGTGAGACGGAGGTCAACATTAAGGGGGAGAATGTTGGTTAAATGTTGACCGAATCACAAGAAGTAACGTGCAAAATGTGTACGTTGGAATAAGCTTGAAAACAGGAGTTAGTGGGCCTGGTTTGCAGCAGAGTTGTTACTTTATTTTATTATTTAAAGCACATCGTAGTTCTTCTTTGTACTTGAATCAGTCGAAATTTCTATTGTAATCTCTAGAAGCATTTGGTTATTGATAGCAGACTATTAATAAAGATTACATTCGACTGCAACTATTGTTTTCGTTCCCTGTTTTCAATTCAATTTCTCAATCTGATAACCTTCAGGACCACTCATTTTCATGTATGTGTTTGAAAATGGTATATATGTTTTCTTGCAGCTCCCAACCCGTATAACACGACCCCGTATAATGCAAGAGATGAAGTGGCAAAAGATGTTCCAGATGCAGGATCATTTCTTCCGTATGCATTTTTGGGCTCTTGGTCTTCACCATAGTCTATAACATAGTGTTCATAAAAGTAATTAAACCGTCTATCGATGGACCACAAGTGGAATTATCTCCGGCTCGATCATCGATTATGAGACAGATTTTGGAACGCGAGTGACGCCCAACGATCAACTTATAGTTCGTTGCTTACTAGCAGCAAGTCATATGCATAGCTCTCTAGCAGGTGAGAATATTCTGTCATTTAAAACTATGTATCGACTTTTATGGTTGTAGTAAAAAAAAAAAAGCATAGCAACACTTATTCAGCATAATTATCCTCATATTGTAAGCCTAGCAAAACAGGTCGGGTCGGGTCGAGATAGATTTGGGCAAGGCCAGTATAAAACAGGTACACAATTGGTTTATATACAGATACACAACACAAAAAGTTAGGATCACATATACCAGAAAAATATACTTCTTATGAAGATCACCAAATTTCATTACAAGAACAAGATGCATTACAAATTATTTTATACTCATGTAATTCTCATCATTTTCAGGTACCATTTTTCAAATAATATGTTTCCAAGTAATATGTTTGTTCTAGTTCTAAACATGGAGCTCTTATTATTTCTACGTACCCCTGCCCTCGAATGAATTATTTTTAAACTTATGCAATTCTCATATTCAACGTTAAAGCGTACAGAACAGCCAACAGGTCGAGTAGACTCGTCTACTGACCAACAAGTTATAAGAACCAATGAGGTCCAATAATATTAAAAATAAAACTGTGTATAAATAAGAATTAATCACATGGATGATCCGTGTGATGTGTCTAGGTTTTGTTTTAATCCTTAAGTATGAGAAATTGCACCAGTGACTCAAACTGTGCACAAATTTAACCAGGCTGGTCCTTGAAGTAGATAATGTTTTCTGTTAAGTGTGTAAAATAATCAAAATACTCCTATCATTTAAAATTAATATCTAAAAATAATAATAAAATATATTATATTATATTATATTATATATGTGGATCTCAAGTTTATATAAATATTTAAGTTTTAACCAACCAACCAGCCACCCCCTTCCCCTCCCCAACCATCGCAACCACCACCACCGGTTCCGGTGACAATTTCGACCAATGTGGACGGGTGTCCTTTGTTGAACCTGTATGCGCAACTAACAACAATGTCAACATTACTATTAGGTAAGATACAAAACACTTACATCATGACTAACAATCATAAAATATGTTTGCCGAGTTAAACATCTTGACACAAAATGGCGAATGAGGTTAAATTATATTTCTAGTTATAAAAATCCATGACCTCCTCCTCACCATAAAGGGCATGCACAAAGTAGATTAAAGTAGTGATCTCATTCTCTTTCTTGAGTTTTATAACAGATTCATTGCTACTTTTAAGCCGTAGTTGTGGAGTGGGTTGTTCTTCCCATGCATATCGTTAGAATTATTTAGTGGTGTTGCTTCTTTTGCATCTATAAACAAAAAAGAATACAAATTATGAATCATATAATCCAGCAAAAGTTGGAAGACAAACAAAATGAAATAAATAGAGACATAAGCATTGTACATAATGCTGACTATGCATACCATGCATAGTGTGATAAAATATAACAGGTGGTATATACATAACACACATGCATGGTGCTATGTCATTAATCATGTTTTGCTATGTTCGGACTTCATTAGTTGATGAACTATGTTTGAACATTGATATATTGTAGGGTGATTTTTGTTTCTTATTTGTGTTATGTTTTAAACTTTATTAGTTGATAAATATGTTGAGTTTTGATATATTGTATGTTTGATTTTGTTCATCTTGTGTCATGGTAATATTTTATTATGTTGTTGGACTATTTTAACATTGATGTGTTGTATGCTATGTTTTATGTTTAAAGTTTAGTAGTTGTGATATTTTAAAAAACTCTATAATCTCCATATCTTAACTTGTATATTTTATAATAAAAAATAGTCGGGTTGGGTTCAGAGCGCAAGGCAAGGTTTGATACCCATCATGGTGAGTACGTCTAGACTTCAGTAACCTACCCACCTCAACAATCACAGGGTCATGCATCATATAGGCTGTTGTCAAGAGCTAACAATTAGTCCAAAAAACCAAGTCCGAAATTAATTAAGCCGGATTTGGGTTAAGCGTGGACCAATGGAGCCACTTCAAACCCTGTTTTTTGTCCATCGAAAACAAGCCACTTATGCTTTTACAGGACTGGTTAGACTCACTTTCAAGAATGTACAACAACATTTCCTGGACCATTTTACAACATAAGGACCGATCGTGGGACTTACTAACGACACGTTACAAGTCCAAAATGGACCATTGAAAATGTCTGAATTCAAGAAAATGAAAACTTGTATGCTATATATTAGTTCTACAAGAAATTTGGCCTGCTCATCTTATCGTGCCATAAAAAGCGACCAGTCTAACATGTTTGTATACATACAGTATTAAATACCACAGTAGCACGTTCTATTTACATTGACTCGCTGAATATTTCCACCCAGACTTCTTTCCTCCATCGATTGAAATCTTATCAGATAGCAATCAAAATATACAACAAACTATTTTCTTGTCATTTGATAGACCCTCAATTTGGTAGGTCCTTTGGTCACCAGACTTGGACTATATGAGCCGCAATCTTGGGGTTCTGGTGGGCGTTTGGGGTTTGAGCTGAGGGACTTCATACCAAGGGTCAAGTGTGGTTTTGGTAGTGTGTCTTGATGGAACTGCCAAGATGTCGTAATTACTTTGACTTTGACTTTGACCGATCATTGTAAAAGATGGGTGGGAGGGTGAAACATAAAAACTCCGGTATGCAGATCCGTACCGCCTTAATGGGCTTGAAATCGGGATACAGGCAAAGATGTATTTGTTCGTGTATTTCTCCTGCACACATGCCCAAAGCACCATCCCATAAAAGGTTAGTTTAGAACTTTAGATGTAATTCACCAATTCACAAATCAAATAACCTATCCACCAATTTACTTTTGAGGGGGTCAATAGGGGTTATGATTTTTCTCTATTGAGTCGAAAGTGAAAAAAAAACAAGATTAGAAAGAAGATGGATCAAACTTGCCCAAACTGCAAATTTTATGTATACAACCGTTCAATTGTTTTTTAAATAAATTACTAATGTTTGTAATAATATAACTTCAGTAATCATACACAAATAATTTTAGTGATAGACCCATAAACCCCAGCCTATTACAAGGCATACTAAAAGCTACCTGTGTTGACCTTTTTGCAACCCGCCCATTATGTCACCTCTACATCGAAGCATATAAAGTAAAGAAAAATACCTTGGACTCAACATTGCACCTCTGGATGACGTGGCCACAGGTCCATCAAAAGAATTCACTTTCGTTCTGTTGGAGTGAATTTCTGATACAGTCTGAATGATGAAAAAACAGCTTAATTTTGTATCTAAGAAAACTTCGTCCTATGTTGTTGGCATAAAAATCAACATTGCAAAAATCAGCATCTAGCAACACCGATTCATCGGTATTCAATCCCCACCGATTCGACTTTAGCTATTCGCTCAATTAATCGGTCAAAGGTCAAATGGTCAAAATCGGTTTAAATTGTTCAAATTAGGCAAATTTTGGTCAAATATGGTCAAAATCGGCCCAAAATAGGAGAAAATGGGTCAAAATTATTTAAAATTTGGTCACAATGGGTTTAAAATTGAAAAATATACATATACTTTTGAAAATTTGTATATATATTAATGAATTTAAAATTACCATATAAAATTCCTATCCGATCAATCCCAATTATTCCCTAGTTGGTACCCTACCACCAGACTAGCGCCTAGCGATTTTTACAACCATGTAAATAATATTCATATAACTAGACATCAGCAAGTGGTGCAAGATAATTGGTGCAAGATAATTGGTGCAAGATAATTGGGCAAGATAAGTCATTCCTTTTTGTTTGACATCCCGGACTTGCTGCAAATACCGGAATCTCAGGAAGTGTCTAAAGATTCAAAGCACATCCTCCGTGGTATCTTGTATACGACCATTTGGATGATACGGAACGAAAGGAACGAACGAGTATTTAAGGATAAGAAGAGGCATCCGGTCCAGCTAGTGGAGAACATCAAGGCGACGGCTTATTTTTGGATCCGTAATAGATCTCGTTGGAAATTTAAGGATTGAAAACTTGGTGTAATTTCCCTTTGGATTGATGTATCGTGTTTTTCGCTTAGTCCTTGCTTTAAGGACTAGCGAGTTTTGTTAATGAAGTTTTCCTTTAAAAAAAAAACTAGACATCAGCAATGCTATGTATCTAAATGTTTCTTTTACCGGTATATGAGTTCCATCAAAGGTGAAAGGAGAGGCTTCCTTGGTTAAGTTAATACTAGCTCCTCTTTGGTCCTGAACAAATGGGTGATCCATCAGTTTTGGACGCCGAGGGTCTTAAAGCTGGTCCCGTTGTAGGCATTGCTTATAAAAGATTTTGCATCATCTGAAAGATGATCGGGTATTTCAGGCATATCTTTGCTATTTCCGATCTTGAAATTGCTGCTACCTGTAATAACCACAAGTGCAATGCAGTTCTAAATGTCAAAAGAGATTATAATAACATAATGCATGTATGGATGTTTAATGTGTGTCAAATGCCCAAAGGGCAATAGTTATTCTGATCACATTTAGAGTCAACATAGTGAAAACTAATTAGGGGGGATCACCTTTACTTGAAAATTGGTCAATTTGGATTATGTGCCAACCCATATGGGTCAAAACTTGGCTGCAATGAAACCGAACAACCAAAACATTAAGTTGAAAGTTACCCAAAAGTAACGTTTCAACCTTGAACCTCCTAAATCAAATTATACAGACGAAAATATATTTATTATCAATAAAATAGTTTTTGTACTAATATTTAATGCATTACTGTTCACAAAAGTTTTAAACAATTGAACAGAAAAGTTTTGACAGGTCAACACATCCTGGCTTAACCCATGATAAAAAGTTACCGCCCATTTTGCGACCTCCAAATTTAAGCAGGGAAGGAGTTACAGTAAGAAAACTGATTAGACGAAAGCCAATTACATAAAACTCCAAATTTAGTCAATTTAATGTCTTTATCTGATCCAATTCTGCAAGTTGCAATGTCAAGGCACATCAAACACCTAGAAACAAGAGGATGCAGAGCTCAAATATTTGAAAGAAATCAAACATCATACCCCTCATATTGGCCCCAAGGAGGTTTTGAAGTTGCCATTTCAAGAATTGTACATCCCAGGCTCCAAATATCCACCGCGAGGTTGTAACCATTTGTATTCATTACAACCTGAGATCATTAAATTGAATGATTAGTTGATTACACAAATATAAGCTGGTGGAGAATGACGTTTACAAGGAGAAAGGTACCTCTGGTGCCATCCAGTATGGACTTCCTTTAAAGGAAAGCATTGAAGCACAATTTGTTATCTGATGACAAGGAGTAAACAAATGAGTCCAATATCTAATTTATCTGTTCTTCTTTGGCCACTAGAGGGGCAAAATTAGGAACAACTCAGAAAATGGGGCACCACTTTAACCCCTACCAAAGACGGGTTGTGTGTCTGTTGGTTGGTGCATTAGCAAATTCGAGATTTATGCACTACAACAAATTTCTTATGCTATAAAAAAAAATCCAACACAACTACTTGCTTGTTTTCTGCAACCAAACAGAATAGAAAGTTGTGAAGTAACATACCTAATTACTCTCCTTATCTAGAGATGCAACAAAGAGTCAATGTTATTTATATTATCATATTTCCCGTGTGTATATATTCTTTAACTTCTTTGAAAATTCTGAAGTGGACTGTGTAGCCTAATTTGAAGTAAAGAACATTTCTCTGATTTTGCTGCACTAAAATATATAACGGTCAATAAACGGAAAATATTTATTAAGATATATACGAAGTCAAATATTTGACAAAAGTCCATGGAAATCAACACCAGGAGAGATCTTTTTACTGAGACCCAGTAGTCACAAAAACAAATATGCAGTCACTCTAGCATTTTTCAGAAGATTGTTTCCAATTCTCCAGTCCATGATATCAGTCACAATTACACTGCAATGTGCAGGTTGGGTAATGAGTCAAAACAGGCTCAGGATAGATTTGCATTTGCAAAGAGACTTATTCCATGAGTCAAATTATGACCACCAAGTCATAAAGCCATAAAGCACTAACCTTTCACTCCAAACTCCAAAAAGTTTTTTCCATATTCTTCTTAGTCAATCATATATAATCATGTAAAAGAATTTTCCCAATAGTATGATGAGGTGAGAGACTTACAGTTTTGCCACGCCAAAATCAGCAAGCTTGATTTCACATAGGGTCCACTAATATGTTGCCCCTTTTATATCTCTGCCAAAAAAACACATATTTCTTTTTAAAGATCACCATACATGAAGCTAGATAATGATAAAAGCATTTTAACAGTTACTTACCTGTGTACTGTATTTCTCCCATGTAAATAGGCAAGCCCGCTGAGGACCTGCCTTGTGTAATTTGAATTACAGGCTCCCTGAATGGACCATATTCTTGAAGTAATTGTGAATGGAACCACCAGAGACATAGTCCAAGTAAACGGATAGTGTTTCTCTCCCTGAAAAATCCACAAGTCATTGATTTTCAAAAGGCTGACTTTTTAAGAAGTCCAAAAAGTGTTTACTAACGACTACTATATAACTCCTTCCATCCCAGTCTGCACTCTACAATGCCTTGTAAAATCAAATCGAAGGATTGAAAAGTGGGGTGTCAGATGGTTTAGATAAATGGTAAAAAAAATTCTTTTAGTGCAGGTCAAAAAAGTTGGAATGTTGGATTGTGTGACTGACCCGCACACACTTTTCTATTAGTAACTTTATAATTTGAAAAAACTAATGTGTGATGAACTATTAAAATAATAATATCTCCAAAAAAGTTTTTTCCATATTTCTTCTTAGTTTTGCCACGCCAAAATCAGCAAGCTTGATCACCATTAGGTCCACTAATATGTTTGCCCCTTTTATATCTCTGCAAAAAAAACACATATTTCTTTTAAAGATCACCATACATGAAGCTAGATATCATGATAAAAGCATTTTTAACAGTTACTTACCTGTGTACTGTATTTCTCCCATGTAAATAGGCAAGCCCGCTGAGGACCTGCCTTGTGTAATTTTGAATTACAGGCTCCCTGAATGGACCATATTCTTGAAGTAACTTGTGAATGGAACCACCAGAGAATAGTCCAAGTAAACGGATAGTGTTTCTCTCCCTGAAAAATCCACAAGTCATTGATTTTCAAAAGGCTGACTTTTTAAGAAGTCCAAAAGTTGTTTACTAACGACTACTATATAACTCCTTCCATCCAGTCTGCACTCTACAAATGCCTTGTAAAATCAAATCGAAGGATTGAAAAGTGGGGTGTCAGATGTTTAGATAACTGGTAAAAAAATTCTTTTAGTGCAGGTCAAAACAAGTTGGAATGTTGGATTGTGTTGACTGACCCGCACACACTTTTCTATTAGTAACTTTATAATTTGAAAAAACTAATGTGTGATGAACTATTAAAATAATAATAATATAGTGTTGTTTAGACAAAGTGATTAAGGCGGTTTTATGTATGTGAATAGAGTTCAGGTGACTTTAAGCCCATTTTGACCAGTTCCCTTTGTAGTTTAATCTTTTAGCTCAACCCATTTGACCCTTTTAAGGAAAAGCACAACCCAAATTGACCCCTTATGTAGAGAAAGGGTCTGAATTGCCAGCTTTACTTGGACCGAGTATTCATATTATATTATATTTATTTATTTATTTTGATACCAATGCATAGAATTTTCTAGGAAATAATCACAATATCATGCACCTTGCAGGACTAGAACTCACAACCACTTAGTTGGGGAGTACACCACTTACCTCAATGATGTCCCCGAGTGTTCAAGTCGGTGTTTGGATGTAGGTGCAAAGTGATTATTGGGACTAAAAGTAGCTATATTCTATTAACAACTTTGGCAAGACTAATTCTGATTCCAATTTTTGTGGTTATATAGGATCACATCTGGGGATGTAGGTAACTAGGTAAGGATTCACCATAAGAATATTAATTGACATAAATGTAAAACTACTAAGATCCTAAACTTAAATCAATTCATTATCTGATTATCTAATTCTAATTCTTCATGCTCACAATAATCACTCAAACATGCACATCCAAAAACCTATTTACATGTTTTTAATTTTTCTACATGAGTACATTCAAAACATTTCTAATTCTAATTTTCTTTTAATAGTCCAAATTATAATCAGTTTTCCCTGCAACTAAAATAACTACCATTAATTTGATCATGAACAGAACAAATTTTACAATCACAGTTAAATATGAATTTTTTGTAGCAAGAAAGAGGAATAATACCAGTTCACTGCCATAGTATTGAACAATGTTTGGGTGTGAAAGTTGACTGAGCAAAGCAATTTCCTGTTATGAAAAGCATTAACTTTTCAGAAAATATCATAGATCTGAAAGCCAAAAGCTTAAAACAAGAAAAAAATTGAAGATCATTTAATGGGGCGCCACCAATTCCTAGAAACGTAACAATATATATAAGGGTGCGTGCACTAAATAATCAACTTAAGTGGCAAACCTCGAGAAAAACAATAAGCACTTGTTGGGAGATAATTACACATGTTGGGAGAGCGAAAGAGGAGGTTCAAAAACCATCTTATGTGTCACATTTAAAGCTGCAAGTGTATGTGTCTATGCGGTTTTGCAGTTCTTTACTTAAAATAGTAATGTGTATTGAACATCCCTCTATATTTGTGTGTATGTATGTTGTTTATGTGTGTGTAAAGAAAGAACAGACCTGATTCAATTGCTTGAGACATTCTTTTGATGATTGATCATCCACGACAACTTTAACTTCTTTTATTGCACACATCTGCCCACTCTCACTATTAAAACATAAAGAGAGACCATCAGAGGTTTTTAAGAGACATTCAACGTAAATCAGAATGCAGATCCTTAAACATCATTCACAAATAATCAACTTTGTTTATCATATAACTTTATAAAATATTCAGGAAACAAAATGCAGATCATTAAACATCATTCACACATAATCAACTTCGTTTATCATATAACTTCATAAAATCTACAGGAAACAAACGTATTGTAGTACAGTTTTTAAGGTATCCTAAAAAGGACAAAAGCAGTCAAAGTGATATGCAAATGGCAACAGTCAAATGGAACCAGTGGAGCGTTTAGTCAACACTTAATAAGCACCTCAGTGATGACAAAATACAGGAATGTGGCTTATCAAAAGTAATGCTATGAGACATCAACAACTTGCACTGATTGCTAATGGGTAAATAGGTCATTTCAGGTTCAAAACTTTATCTAGAAGGAAATGTTGCATTTAATTTGGGACATCCTAGAAAGAAACGTTTTGCATATTTTGCTGATGGTGGGGGACCTTTTTTTTTGGTGGGGGGCTACTCATTTTAAAATTGAAAGTCATAAATACCAGTATACACCTCAGTGGCTACAACAAAATAGAGACACCCAATGCATTAAAAGCAATGATATCAACATTTTGCAATGACTGTCAATAGGCAGATAGGTCATTTTTGGATTAAAACTTCACCAAAAAAGGATATGGTGCATTTATTTTGAAACATAACAAATACAATAAGTATGTAAAGGACTTGCTCATAAGACCCTCAAAAGTCACTTGTAAATTTTTATTGGGGATGTAGAACATATAAACTAATCATGAAGTGCTAAAAAAGTCCTGAAAACACATACATAGCTAAATATTTAGACTTCCATAATTAGACATTTCACTATACATTCATCTAAAAGGAGCAATTTCGACCATTTACTTATGAATAAGCTGATTCATGCTATGATTGATCTTTAACAGGTCAAACGAGTAACTTCAAACGACTAGCTTTGAGGAAACAGGTCAAAGCAGTCGAAAGTCATCCGACATGTTATTAATGCATACAACCTCATTAATTGTTTATTCAAAAATTAAAATTATCATCATAATAATACAGTTTTGTCAGCATATTTAACACACTAATTATATCTTAAAAAGGGCGAAGAAATGTTTTGAGGGTCGCCCACCCTGATCTCTGACCCATTTCAACCTATTAACCAACCTACTCATTTTGCCACATACACGTTCAAGAAATAATAGACCTAAAGATGGAGGGAAACCAATTACCTGTTAAAACCAAGATAAACATGTCCAAAAGTGCCTCTTCCCAACAATCTTCCTTTCTTCCACTTGGATGCTTGGCAACTTGAATTTTCTGTGACACTAAGCGTTTTCATACTGTACAGAACTGAAGAAGGACTAGTAGGAGAGCTGCAAGTTTTAATACTAGATAATGCAGAAGAAGGGCTAGTTGGCGAACAAGGTGGCGGAAGGGGAAGTGGATGGCTTTCGTTTTTCCCATCATCTATTTTTTTGTTAGGAGAGTCTAGACTTGAACTTGCAAACCGTTGATGGAGAGGTGAAGTTGTTGCTGTGGTACCCACCCTTGACCCGGGACCCGGACTTCTTAATTGAGGACTGACCTTGGTGTCACCATACCCTCTGTTTAGCAGAATAATCATTAGCAAAGTGTATTATGATCAAAATGATATGAGATTAGAGGGTGTCTTAATTTGTGTAGAAAGTGGCTTGAAAGTTGTGATAATCAATATTGAGTGTTAGAAAAAGAGTGATTATAAATTAGATTTTCTAAATCAGATTTAAAGAGGCGGTAATAAACCAATTTCAAGTCGCGATAAAACTTTACAGTGGACATTTAAACTATCCTGATAGGATAGCCCCAAATTGTAGGGAAAACTTCTATTAAACTATCATTTCACCTACAACTACAAGTTTCCAATCATTTGTTCACATAACTCAATATCCAAAGCAAACCTTGAATCTATAAAAGTGTGTACATTCAAGAGAAACTTCAACATATACCTTCATTGTTGAAGTTAATTTTTAGCTCAAGAACAAAGGATCACAATCTAACATCCTTCCTTTGAACACAAGTATCAAACTTGACCTCCCCATAACAATAAAGGCTTACTTTTGATCATAAAATGTTCCAAATCAACTCAAATTATTTTGATGATCTACTTATATATTATAAAGATTCCACAAAGACAGAGTTGCTAACTAAATCAAAATGTGTTACCACCTCCCAAATTAAACATCAAATTCCCCCAAAAGCATACAAGCTAAATCATCAAAGCAACCTAAACCTACTTTATCAACAATTGGAGAAAACCAACCTGAAAAACCCCAATTGACCATGATCTTGATCATCAGTAGAGGAGACAGATGAACCACCACAGGAGGAAACCGACCCAGACCCATGATGATCCACCATTCCAACCGACGTCGTTGGGGATATGGACGGCTGAGGCAGAGGATGACCAATTCGATCCGAATCAAACCCCGAAAACCCATACCCACATGCTCCGGCCAACGGAGAAGAAGGAGAGAACTCCCGGGTGACCCGGGGCGACCCACGGGTCAATAACCCGTCATCAAGACTGGTTCTTTTCTTCCTATCGCCATCATTGCTGATTGATGATTGATAACTATTGCTGAAAAAGGGGTTATCTTGATGAATTTGGTATTGATTCTTGTGATGATGATCCTTGTTCTTGGTGGATTTTTTGCCGAACCAAGTAGGCATGTTCAATTTTGACTTCATTTCTTGAAAGGAGAAATGGGTTAGAATTAGAAGTGGAAGATGTTAATATTATTATTATTATTGTTATAAACAGGGGAAATGAAATGAAGTTGAAGATGGGACCTAATGAGAGAGACGCAAACGGTGTACGACAGCTGGAGGTGGAGCCGACGGGTCGGGTCATGGTTTTAAACCGTGTATACGCCGTCACATACAAACGAATTAGATATGAAAACTAAGCACGCCATAGTTAATGAGTTAGATGTAACAGGTCTAGATACATTACCCTATATATTAAATAAGCAAGTGGAATGAATAGTATGAACAGTGTTATACAATTGGTATTGCCTGGCGTACAAGCCTCTTATGCACAAGGGTATAACCCCAAGGGTATAACCCTTTGTATCTTGCATAGGGCAGACAGATCCGATGATGTACATCACACACACCACTACCTACAACGATCTCCGATAAACCGACGATGAAGTTCGAAACGTACTCACCGGCGACCTCTTCGTCTTCCGATAAGTCGTCAGAATCTGGAATGGTTCGTCGGTGCACTCACTGCGCGTCGGAGAAGACGCCGCAGTGGAGGACCGGACCGCTGGGGCCTAAAACGCTGTGTAACGCGTGTGGCTTGAGGTACAAGTCAGGGAGGTTGGTGCCGGAGTACCGGCCGACGGCGAGTCCGACGTTCGTGCTGACTCAGCACTCGAACTCTCACCGGAAAGTGATGGAGCTCCGGCGGCAGAAGGAGATGATGCTCGGGCAGCAGCAGCAGTCTCCGGCGTCGGAATATCAGCTCTACGGCGGTGCACACTGTCACTATCACCACCGTAGCAGTAGCAATTATGAGGTTTGTTGACGGTATCGATCTATAGCGTGTTTCGGCATCTTCGTGGCGTTGATTTCAAAAGTTTTTGAGTTTGTTTTTCACATCTTCGATCATTGATTGGAAAGATTAAGGAATTTTAGTTTTTCTGTATCTGATGATCATTGATTTTTGTTAATTTTTGTTGATTTTATGAATAAATTAATGAAATACGGTTTAATTTCTTTTGGGTTGCTTGAAAGCTCAACTACCAGAGTGATGACTTCTCACGTGACAACCGACTTTCTTACAGTATTTAGATTTTTTTAATTGAACCCAGTCCAGGATAAATAAATAAAAATCATGAGATAACCATGTCGTCATTAATTTTGTTATATAAATATACTTGTGCTCTAACGGTACCATGATATATGATAAAAACATCACTCTTTAAAAGTATGAAAATGTAGGTTAAAAGGTATGTAAATTCATCTTCTAAGCCTTATGTGTCGGTCATTTGGTTCTGGTTCTTCATCTAGGGTTTCCGTTTTTTGATTCTTACAGACCTTTAATGTTTGATGTTGATTTAGGTTTTCCATGTGTTCATGAATCTGCCTGATGTTGGTGGCTTCGATTCACTAGATCACACATTGTTGCTTTATTTTAGGCTGTTTGTTGGCTGTGATGATCTAACCAAAAACAGGTTGTTGTTCTGGCGTGGCAACCATTGGTAGATGCTCTGCAGCTAGAAGCAATGACCAGGTATGAACCAAAGCTATGTTTGTCGTTGTGCTGCATCGTGTTGGCTTCAATTCGTTGGCAATGATGGTCAAACCAAAAACATGTTATTGTTCTGGCGTGGCAGCCATATGTAGATGGTTTGCAGCCTGACACCGTGAGTTGATCTGAGCCAAAGCAGTATTACATAGGATGGCTGTGATGATTTCAAAAAAAAAATCAGTTGTTTTGGCGTAGCAACCACGTTTGGTTTGCAGCCATAATGAGAAGCCGGATCTGAGCCAAGAGTTGAAACTAGGGTTGTATCGGTGATTATCGGTTTTAAAATACTCGCGCAGCGCGCGAGGCAGAATTCAACTAGTGATCTTTAATTAATAGGGTATGAGACTTTTTAAAGAAAGTCGCTTCAGAAAAATATCTAATGATAATGTATAGCCGCCGATCGAGTCTTTTGTTTGAATGGTAATCTCGAGACTTTTTAAATGACAGGTTATGAGTTGGAGTCTTGTTTGAAACAATATGTTTCGGGTAAACTTAAGGTTCTCAGTTGTGAGTTTCTTTCTAAATAGATGAATGAGGTTACCTAATAAAAATTAGGAACTTTGATTGATCAGAAATTAGAGATGACAACGATAGTTTGTCTGATTTCAAGCTGGAAAAATCTTGAATTACAAAAAAAAAAAAAACAAGATAAACATACATCCTAGACTAGAAATTGAAAGTGCAGGAAACTAGATATTTAAATAAAAAGAACGTGGGACAACTATGAGTTGAATCCCCTCTTCCTGAAGTCACGGATCACCCCTTATCTTCTTCACATTTGAATGCTTTCCCTCCAATCAACTTTAAATGGTTCAACCCCTGAGCTAGTGTGACGCGAGTCCATTTGACCCGAGCTAGTAGCCTTAGGTTCGTACCAATGCAACATGCCTAGAGAATCGACTTGCCTCAACTCAGGTAAAAAACAAAGATGTTGTACCAGACGTATGTTTATTAACTGGTTCAATAGTAAGATTGCGAAAACTAGCACGTTGCAATTTATCTGGTGTTAACACTTGCAGTTTGTGAGTCCTGCCATCAGTGGTGAACATGAAGGGCATGTGCTTTTAGTTTGCTCGAATCGTATTAAGTGTCTTTAACCACCTAATTCCAAGCACATCATCAACACCTCCCAAAGCAAACAAATAGAAATCTTTGGTTACTAGGAGGTCAAACAACTTTAATGAGATCTTCTTGCAAACCTGGTTGTATTGGATGACGTCTCCATTCTCTATTTAGACCCCGTAGGTTATGATGGCTTAGGAATTGATCTGCATGTCATTCACTAGCTGATTCGTGATAAAATTATATGTCGAACCGTTGTCAATCAACAATAACACATTAGTAGTATTTATAACTCCTTGAAGCTTCTTGGTCGATATGATGGGTTGTCCAAAGAGCATGTGCAGGTTGATTTCTGCTAGTTCTTTGTGGGCGGCTTCATTTATATTTCGGTCTTCTTCCCCCTTGGTCAGTTCAAGCGATTTAAATGTGTCTGTTTTGAACCTATAACCCAACCCATGTTTCTCCCCACACCGAAGCACTCTCCCTTGAGGTACCGAGCTTGTTTCTCTATTTTTGAAAGGTGAGGGACTGGGGTTGGGGCTGGGGTTGCTAGGGAAGTTAAGGTTATGGTTGTCACATCCTTATTTTCAACACTCCCGAGTCGTGTGACCTGTTGTTTTCCATTATTCGTTACATGGTTTAAAAATCATTTACGCAGCGAAAATTTATGTCAAATTCATTTTTCGTAAAATGTGTAACATTAATGTTACATCAAAACTTTTGATATTTCGTACATTTCAAAATGGATATAAAGCCCTTTATATACAATCAAAATTTAGGTTTACAAACATCAATTACAAATATACAACCATAATGAATTTAAGCACCTAGAGAGTTAGTCTTTTAAGCAATTTACTTGGCTTATGTGTATAGTTATAAAGGTTATCCGAGCCTAGGGAGTTAATATCCTTTGGCCCTAACTCTAGCTAACATATATTACACACGCTTACCTGTAAAATAAAGGTTTTGAAAACATTTATCAGTCAAAAAGCTAGTGAATACATATAATTGACTATAAACATTTCAAACATACATGTTATTCAAAATCTCAAATCACAACTTTTATCTATACTATATTAATAAGCATATAGGAAGGACAATATGGTAATTTACTACAATCTCTTAAAATTTAAGAACTTTACATGTTAAGAAGCACATTGTACTACCATTTAAGCACAAAACTTCATCTTCTAAACAAAAGGCCTCATCCCTTGTCGTCCAAAGAGGAAAGCTTCTTCTTCCCTTTCTTCTACCTTTGAATCTGACAATCCTTCCTCATTCCTTCTCAGCATCAAATATAGCCAGGAATACTAAAGAAGAAGGACTTCGCCTCTTCTTTTCTATGCTTCTGAACCATGAATACTCTAAGGAGGAAGAATGGTGTATCTGTGCATAAATGGCGCACAATGAAATCTCAAATCTCCCGAATTCAAATTTCAAATCAATGCTCAAAAGTCACATCTTCTACACTTGATCGATGTTACGAATTTTGAGAGTGAGACCTCGGGTAACTGCTTTTTTGTTTTGATTTGTTGTTTGACAGTTTTGATTTATGTGTTTTTTATTTTGCAGGTTGTTTTTGCATATCCATCTTCTATTTGAACCTATCTTTGTTCTTAACCCATTACATGTGTGAATTCTCATAACCATTTAATTTTATGTTTTGTACGTTGTATGTAAAGTATTATATTTATTGCTTTATTGTAAAACCATGGTTGGGTTTATTATTGATATTTGGTTTACGATTTTGGTTCACTTTTAGTCCAACATGATGCTAATTAGGGTTTTTTGATGGTTTCTTTGATTTTGTTGATTTGATAAAATATGTTGTTCAATTAGGTATAGTTATCAACGTTTTGCCAATAAATTTGTTTTTTTAATTATTCAGCAATTGGGATGCACATAGTTAATTAAACTCAATTTCAAGATTTGCTTTTGGTAACAAGACTTGTGAAGTAACTATTTTTAAGCATCAAACTATTGAAGTTCTGTTAAGTTACAGGTATATGTTATTTAGCATCTTTTAGTTTCAAACATGGGATATCAGATAGGATCTAGACACCATTTGTTGAGGTGGAAATTGAAATTTTATCCCCAAAATGTAAAAAGAATACACATATTATCTTCATTTTATCTAGAAAACTAGAAAAGCATATACTTTACTACAAAAACTAGATTTCTGATTTAGAGGCATGCATTTTATCTTGAAGAATGTTTTTACATTATTGTTCATATATGTAATAAGCATCATAGTTGTATTCCGTCTACTTTTGATTCTTAATGTTTCTTTGCTTCCATTTATGAATAAAATCATGATTGGATTGATGGTTATTATCGCTTATTGCTTTTTTCATAATATATTTGATGTGCTCTTATAAACCAATGCTTCACAAACCCTTTTACGTGTTTATCTAAAAATTTTGATCTAATTAACAATAATATATTTTAATTTTTTTAAAAGCATCAAATGGGTAGTTTCTAATTGAACGGGTCAAATCAGTAAACTTCAATGAAAGTTCATTTCAGATGATAATTTGGATTAGCTCTATACATAAGGGGCCTATAATATAACGACATTTTGTGTCTTTAGTTTATTTAATTTTGGTTTCTATTTGCTTTCCACATAGTTAAAGTTTTGATGAGTCTATTAATAATTTTTTAAGGTTATTGCTAATGTATTGGGAAAATAAGTGTTCTATACAATGTGTTGCCCAGTTTGACCTGAGCAGACTTGACACATACCAAATGATGGGGGGGGGGTTATATAATAGTCATTTTTGAGCATGATTATAGCCATTTTTTAATGAGATAGGTTGAAAGAAGGGGGTTAAATATTTCTATGCAGGTGACAAGTAGCAACTAAAATAACCTTTTTATTTGAATACTGGTACCCATGAATCCATGACAATAGATTTTTTTACGGAAGTTGTTGAAAGATAGTTGTTTAAATGAATGATACAAAGCTGATTTAAAAATTAAGCTTCCATGTTCTATGTTTTATACTTTTATTGAACGGGTCAAATGGGTAACTTTTATGAGGGCTGCTGCTTATATGTATTTTGTTCTTGTGTTTTTTTAGATTTTATTGAATCCCATGATATAATGTTGCTTTTGTGTTAGATCCATATGAATTCTCATTTAGTTGCTAATTATTGTTAATTATTGTGAATATGTATTTTGTTCCTGTGCCTTTTTGGATCAGGTTTATATATGAGAATATACTGTAACTATATTACATCTGTCTTAAGTTTATTTCTGTTTGTTGATGTGGCTATTTTACAGGTTCTTTGTGTTCGAATCTCTTTTACCTCTGTTGACCATCGCTTTGTAAGTGGTAGCTGCTTCATCATATTATTTAGATCTCATTTTCGTCTGGTTAGTCTTTTTGATCGTTGAATATTGGTTAGTTGTGTTCCATATAAGACAACTGGTATTGGTATGATGTATTTGTACGATGTATTTAATTGTGGTTTCTATTTGCTTTCCAACATAGTTAAAGTTTTGATGAGTCTATTAGTAATTTTTTAAGGTTATTGCTAATGTATTGGGAAAACAAGTGTTCTATACAACGTGTTGCCCGGTTTGACCCGAATAGACTTGACACATACCAAATGTTGAGGGGGGGGGGTGTTATATAACGTACTATGTTTACGACTTGTATTTTCTTATTTGTGTGCTCAGAAATTTATTTTTAACGTACTATGTTTATAAAAAACATTTTTTATTCGTGTGCTATTATTTAATTGAGTTTTATGATTCTCATGACATAAATAAACTATACAATAGAAGCCACACAAGCATTATAAAATATCATTGATGTCGCCACCGCATCGCGCGGGTTCCTTACTAGTAGATAAACTATACATATAGCAGGTGGCCTCAACTATGAAGTACACCTTTCATATATACTGGTTCTATACATATAGCAGGTGACCTCAACTATGAAGTACACCTTTCATATATACTGGTTCTATGGCTCTTGTAGTAGTTTTTTCAACAGGGACCTCTGACATCTATAGTGAGACATTGACCATCCTCAATATGGGATTTTCACCTATCCCCAAGAATAAATTTGATCAAACTATACATATACTTCTTATCTAAATGTATGTATTACAGAATGCGGGTGATGATTTAACACAAATCAAGATAACGAACGTTTTGTTTATAAAAATACAATGTATTCACCTTTTTATGAGAGGTTGAGCCAATAATATCCTGGGAATACGGACGGTAGTTCCTAATTAAGTAGTACTTTGACTTAATACTCTAATTTATCGTTCTCTTGCTTCATTTACTTTGTTTTCAGGTTTGTTACTTCGTGCCGCACCTCGGGATTGCATATGATGATTCTAGTAAGAAAGAGGGGTTATAATGGGAGACATTTGAAAGAGAGATAAGAGAGATTGTGATTTTGTAAGCTTACCGGAGCTTTCTTTTTTAGTTGGGTTCTGGCACTTGATGCGCCTCACATCACCAGGATGATGCTGGATGCATCATCTTGATATGATGCATAGCTGACATGTATCACCAAATCATCAACCTCGATCTTATTTTTGCGATGCGTCTTGCATCGTTGCTATGGTCAACTTTCTATTCTTAGTTATCATCAACGTGTCAAGCATGGGTTCATTGTCATCGTTTTCGTGTCGACCAACCAGAATTTGCTTAGCCTGGTCGATGCATTCCGCATCCTTTTCTGATGTTGGCCGCATCGTTTATGATTTTCCTAAAATTTACTTTTTTGTTAAATTTTCAACCATTAGCTTTTCCCCTTGGACCCTGCTCTTAGGAGCTGACACCCCCAAACCCCCACTGTCCAGCGGTTGCTTTGGGTCCGGACTTCAGGAATATTATAGTGGTGTTGGAAGAAGGTTGAGTTATAATGGATGGCTTAGTCTCGAGTGTCTTTTCTGGAAGAGCACTAGTGTGGCTAAGTTTAGATTCGAATTCAAGGGCTAAACTCATGGCTTTATAAACAAAGCACGGTTTGTGTATACATATATCCCTCTTCAATTCTTCTGTCAGCATGTTTAGGAAAACACCCAATAAATAGTGTTCGGGCCAATTCGAAAGCCGAGATGAAAACCGAGCAAATTTCTACTTATACTCGTTAATTGTTCTTGTTTGAATTATACTATACTGTAAGGTTTATTTGTAAGGCTGATGCAATCCAAACACCCAATGTCTCTCCTGCATGCATGCACAAGTGTACTGAAGTGGAATGCTTCGTAAGTTTCACACACTACCTTAGAAATTAATCTAAGTGTGAAATCTTCTGAAGCCAAGACCAATATCTTCCGAAGCCAAAGATGAAGTCTTCCGAAGCTTCAAAGACAAAGTCTTTCGAAGCCAACTATTAAAGACATATTTCTTCCAAAGACTTTTTGATCACATGCTTTATCTGATGTATCTTTTACATAAAGCTGAACCCCCTTTCCACTGCAACTCTGATAAGACACCAACTTTACAGTAGTTGGTGAAAGGTCCATGCTTTTGGTAACTGTACATTGAGGTCTTGAGTCTGTAACTTTTCACTTTATGTACTTTATCCTTTTTGTAATATATTAGGATGTGAGCTATGGCATGTCATAGTCACTAGTCAAAAGGCAATCTGCCTTTTGACTCTACATTGATTTTGTTGTCTAGATCATGTATCCAACTAGCCTTCAAAGTATGGCCGGCTATAGGTTGTAGTATAAGTATCTCTGGTCCTTGTATCTTATAGTAGAACTTTGTAAACACTTGTAAGGAAATAGAGAGCAATATACATCAACCTTGAAAACCAATTACTTGTGTTGTTCTTGTTCTGTCTCATATACACTTCTGTTTCTTAGTTCTCAAAACTGATTTTTCTAGTTCCCCATTTGAATTGTTAAGTGTTGTTGCACACTCTCCTCTTTGTGTTGTTGTGTTGTAAGTGCATACCCTTCAACGGTCCTGCAATTGGTATCAGAGCATTTCCAGGCTCTTGATATAAGATCTCACCATCTTAAGATCCCTCACACACACAAAATACTTAACCTTTCAAATGGCAGCTATCTCTAAAGCTGATATGGAAACTAGAACCGTGACAAAGTCCCTACTGATCACTCTTGATGACTTTAACACTTAGTGCCAAAGAATGGAAAGCTTTATCAAGTGTCTAGACTCAAGAATGTGGGAATCTGTTGTCACTGGACCTTACATACCCAACACCTCTTTAGCTGCTGCTGGAGGTAGTATGATCCCTAAGGATATGGCTAATTACTCAAATGAAGATAGAAAGAGAGTAGAAATTGATCAAAA
This sequence comes from Flaveria linearis, assembly GCA_024085815.1. Classification (NCBI taxonomy): domain Eukaryota; kingdom Viridiplantae; phylum Streptophyta; class Magnoliopsida; order Asterales; family Asteraceae; genus Flaveria; species Flaveria linearis. The sequence continues at coordinate 58,377,490 of CM044013.1, read as the reverse complement.
GGCCATGATAGCTCTTTAGACTGCTCTTCCAAACTCTGTATACAGAGGTTTCAAGAAATGCAAAACAGCTAAGCAGCTGTGGGATGCATTGAAACTAATGTATGAGGGTTCCACTAAAGCCAAGAAGAACAAGAAGGATCTCCTAATGCAGCAGTTTAAAAATTTCACCTTTAAAACAGGTGAGACCATGACTCAACAATACTTCAGGTATGTTGGGATTGTGGATACTCTAGTGGATGTTGGAGTAACTCTTGAGTACAGGGATATTGTAAGGAAGTTTATGTCCTCTCTTCCTAGGCAATGGACACATTATTGTGTTGTAATCAAGAGGATTGAGAACCTTAAGACTCTCACTTTGATAGAGTTGTATGGCATTCTCAGTGGATACTAGATGGAGATGAACATGCAAGGTTCATCTAGTAACTCCAGTAATCAAATGGGTTCAGCCCTTCATGTGACTGAAAGGGATAGCATAGAACCCTAACATAATCTCATATGCTACCCTGACATCTCACAAAAGGGTCCTTTCATCACCTTCCCGGAGACACCAAGGGAGAACTATATTCAAGGAAGCCCATTCCAAGAGACAAGTTCTTCTCAAGCCTTTGTGTCTTCTGATGAAAGTTATGGCAGCCTCCTATTCACTCTTAAAGACCTGGACTGTATCCATCCAGATGATCTGGAGTACATGGAGATAGTCCAGCAAATGGCTATTTTTCACTCACAGAGCCAAGAGGTTCTACAAGCGGACAGGAAGGAATTTTCCAGCAATACAGCCAGTGGAAAGTTTGGGTTGGATAAAAGCAAAGTTAAGTGTTACAACTGTAATTTGATGGGTCACTTTGCTAGGGAATGCAAGGCACCAAGAACAAATGGTGGACAAGCACATTCCAGACCAAATTACACTGATAAAGCTACCTAGAATGACAAGCCAAAGCAGCAAGCTGCAGTTGCTGTTGAAGAAGGAGGCTTTGACTGGAGCTTTCAGGTGGAGGGTGCATCTCCAAACCAAGCATTAATGGCTGACCATGATGAAACCAAGGAATAGCTCAACACAAACAAAAATATCTGGATCATTGATAGTGGCTATTCCAGGCACATGACAGGCAATAGGTCACTACTCCAAAACTTTAAAAGAATTGATGGAGGAACAGTTGCTTTTGGAGGAAATAAAGGAGGTTACATTTCTGGAAGGGGTAAGGTCACAAATGGTAAGCTTAGCATTGAGAAGGTAAACTTTGTCAAGGAGCTTGGGTACAATCTTCTGAGTGTATCCCAATTTTGTGATCAGAGTCATAACATGCTCTTTACTAAGCATGAGTGCATAGTTCTCAAGCCCGGGGTGATTATTCCTCATGAGCATATCCTGCTCAGAGCCCCCAGGAGAGGGAACATGTATAAGATGGACTTGCAAGAAACATCTCCCTCAGGAGAAGTTTCATGCTTTCTATCTAAAGATAATAGTGATGAGTCTTTTCTCTTGCATAAAAGAATATGTCATGTAAACTTTAAAACATGAATAAGCTGATTTAGAATGATTTGGTAATTGGAATGCCAAAGAAAGAGTTTACAAGTGATGATCATTGTGTTGCATGCCTGAAAGGGAAGCAACATAAGGTATCTCACAAGCCTAAGGAAAGAAACTCCATCACTACACCCCTACACTTGTTACATATGGATCTCTTTGGCTCCACCAGTGTAATGAGTCTAGGAAGGACCTCTTACTGTCTGGTGATCACAGATGACTTTACAAGATTTACTTGGGTTTTCTTTCTTAGAACTAAGGATGAGACCCCTGAAGTTTTGAAGAATTTCATCTTAAGGATTGAGAATCAATGTGATCACAAGGTCAAAACATAAGATGTGATCAAGGAACTGAATTTAAGAACCAAATCCTTGATACATTTTGTGATGAAAAGGGTATTACAAGACAATACAGTGCTCCCAGGACTCCTCAGCAAAATGGTGTTGCTGAGAGGAGAAACAAGACACTGATTGAAGCTGCAAGAACCACGTTGTCTGACTCAAAGCTACCCATCACCTTCTGGGCAGAGGTAGTCAACACTGTCTGCTATGTGTAAAACAGAGTTTTAGTGGTTAAGACTCATGGTAAGACTCCTTATGAACTTTGGCACAAGAGAAAAACTTTCATTGGTTTTCTCAGGTCATTTGGATGTCCATGCAGCATCTTGAATACCAAAGATCAAATTGCCAAGTTTGCTGAGAAATCAGATGATGGACACTTTATTGGATATTCTTCTCAAGCTAAAGCTTATAGAGTATACAATCTCAAAACTAGAGTAGTTAAGGAGTCAGCCAATGTGACTTTCAATGACCACACTCCCAGTGTGAAAGGTTCTGGTCCGGATTGGCTATTTGATCTTGATTTAGTTACCAACTGTTTTAACAAATCTTGTGAGAGTGTTTCAGGATCTATAGATATTTTACCTCCAGGAGATTCTGATCCAAGATTTGAGCTAAAAAGACCTTCACGTTACACATCTTCAGCTCCAGTTGTAACTACTTCAACAAATGAAGTTTCTATCACAACAATGACAAATTCAGTTGATACATCTGAGATGCCTTCAAGTTCCAGCTCAGAAGCTCAACAACCAAACAAAGAAACTTCAAATGCAGAAGAAAATGATGGTGGTGGTGACAGTGATCAAGAATTTCTTGATGCTGATAACCACTCCATAGATGAACATATCAATGATGTCACACACTCATTGGATCAAGTTTCTCTTGATAAGTGTGTTGATGTGGTGGAAGAAGCATCAATGCCAGATCTAAATTTATCTAACTTAGATCTCTCTCAGAATCTTGTTGTGATCCCTCAACTAAGGATCCACAAGCCTCATCCTACCACAAACATCATTGGAGATGTTGAAACTGGGGTAAGAACAAGAGGACAAACCCATAAAGCAAATGTTTGTCTTCACTCTTGTTTCTTGTCCTAGATAGAGCCTAAGAAAATTGATAAGGCTCTAAAGGATGAAAGTTAGGTTGAAGCCATGCAAGAGGAGCTGCTTCAATTTAAAAGACAGAAGGTTTGGAACCTATGTCCTCTTCCTCATGAGAAGACAACTATAGGAACGAAATGGATGTTTAGGAATAAGAAAGATGATAGAGGTATTGTCATAAAAAAACAAAGCTAGGCTAGTTGTTCAAGGATACACACGAGAAGAAGGAATTGACTACACTGATGTCTTTGCTCCTGTACCAAGACTAGAAGCTGTTAGGATATTCTTGGCATTTGCTGCATCCAAAAACTTCAAGGTCTATCAACTTGATGTCAAGTGTGTTTTCTGTATGGGGTGATTGATGAAGAGGTGTATGTCAAATAACCACCTAGTTTTTGCAAATCCTGATCATTCTGATTATGTCTGCAAGCTTGATAAGGCTCTTTATGGGCTACATCAAGCACCAAGAAAGTGGTATGAGACTCTATCTCAGTATCTCTGCAAACATGGATACAGAAGGGGTACTATAGATGGAACTCTCTTCATCAAAGGACAGGTAAATGACTTAATGCTAGTTTAAGTGTATGTAGATGACATCATTTTTGGTTCAACTAATCCAAGGCTCTGCAAAGACTTTGAGAAGCTAATGAAGGACAGATTTGAAATGAGTGCCATGGGGGAACTCAATTTCTTTCTAGGAATTCAAGTGAAGCAAGTTGAAGATGGAATCTTTATAATTCAGTCAAAGTATGTTCAGGACATACTCAAAAGATTCAACATGACTTATTGTAAGATTGCTAAGACACCCATAGCAAGAAATCACTCCCTTGGGCCTAATCTTGAGGGGAAGTGTGTGGATGAACACCTTTATAGGGCTATGATTGGGTCCCTTATGTATCTTACAGCTAGCAGGCCAGATATCATGTTTTCCACATGTATTTGTGCAAGATATCAAGCCAACCCCAAAATGTCTCACCTCATCACTGTTAAAGAATTCTAAGATACCTCAAAGGTGCCTCAACACTTGGTCTTTGGTATCCCAAGAATTCTAACTTCAATCTGTATGCATATACAGATAGTGATTATGGTGGTTGCAATATGACTGTAAAGTCTGCATCTAGGGGATGTCAGTTCCTTAGTGGAGGGGTTGTCTCATGGCAATGGAAGAAACAATCCTGTGTCTCTGCATCAACTGCTGAAGCTGAATACATTGCTGCTGTAAGCTTCTGTGCTCAAGTGCTTTGGATTCAGAATCAGATGCTTGACTATGGTTTAAACTTCACGGAGACTCCCATTCACATAGACAACAACAGTGCTATCTCCATCACAGAGAATTCTATGCAGCACTCAAGGATAAAACACATTAATATCATGTATCATTTAATTAGAGATAACTTTGAAAAGGGATTAATTACACTAGTTAAAGTTAACACAAATGAACAATATGCTGATCTGTTTACAAAAGCTTTTGATGAACAAAGATTTAAGTATCTTATATCAGCTATTGGGATGATTAACTTTGAGTAGCTTTTCTTAAAACTAATTCATTTTATTTCTTAAAATCTATATGTCCTAAGTTGTCTAGTTTATCACCTTCATAAGCTCATGTTTTCTATGGATAAAAACTTTTTGAAGAGTTTTCTTAGATTTTTGACAAATCTTGCTCCTTCGGAAGATATGATTTTATCTTTGGAAGAAAATATTCCTTCAAGACAAATAACTGCCAAAGTAAAATTTTGCCTTCGGTAGAAATTTCTGAAATTTCTTCCGAAGCTTAAAACTCTCTTAGGAACTTATATGTTTTCAAGGACCCTTATTCTTCCGAAGGAAATTAACTCTCAGAAGCTTTGTTCTGTTGAACAAAACATCCAAGTCTAAATTCTCTTCCGAAGCAAATGTGTCAATACTCTTCGGAAATTCTTCCGAAGTCATTTTGGCTTCAGAAGCTTTTTTCATGAAAACTTCCGAAGACAATTTACCTTCGGAAGCTTTTCGATTTCTAAGAAAACCACTTTTTGAGCAAAAAGCAAACTACTTTTTCAGAGGTGGGACCGACATCCGGATTTCAAAGTTTATCCTCCTTCATTAACTTTGTCTCAAATCCTTTTCATATATAAACCCAATCGGTTCCCCCTCTTTCTATTATTTTCATCTTTCCTCCAAACATAAATTCCAAATTTCTCTCTGAAACCGCCCTCGATTCATCTTAAAGCTTTCTCACAATGGCCAACCTTAACAGAAGAAATGACCTAGATTTCTCCATGCAGTTACACAGGCAACACAATCAGGTTGCTCTGTTAAACTCTGAGAAAGATTCACATTTCTCAGAGGTGTGCCAATTCTTGGCTCTATCAAACTACTTCACCTCCCTTACCATTGATCCTACTCTGTATGAGGATCATTTGATTGAATTTTGGAAGACCTTCCAAGAGGTCATTATGGATGGGGAGAAGGCACTGTCTACCATAGTGCAGGGGAGAACAATCTTCATCACTCCGGCCATCATCAACAATCATCTTCAGCTGGATGATGAAAAAGGTGAGGTGTTCTTCCCAAAAGAAGTTGTTAATCATTCTGTTGAGCAGATGGGCTATGAGGGAGATTTCTCTGTAAAGACCTTCAGGAAAGGGAAGGTCTCACCTCAGCGGAAATACCTACTTCATGTGGTTATCCACAGCTTGTCCAACAAGCATGGAGGGTGGGACCGGATTCCTGAAGATCTCTCTTTCATAGTGCATGGGATGGTTCAGGGAGTCAAGTTCAGGTACTCTCAATTTGTTTATACTAATCTGCTTGCAAACTTGGACTCCTTAGAGTATTACATGTTTCCTAGATATGTTTAATATATTCTTAACTGTGAACTGGGCTCACAGTTGAAGGAAACAGGTAATATTTTTAAATTGGGACAGATGAAGCCCGACATCTTTAAAATTTTGAGGAAGCCAATTGTTGGCTTCTCAGGGGTAGAAACAACCCTTGTCCTAAAAATGTTAAAGCTCATTGCTCAAGGTGACAACCGAGTAACACAAGCTAGTGTTGAACCCACACCTTCTACATCACAACTACCAAAACAAACACAAATCACCCTCACCTACATAAGAAAACTCAAACGAACCCCTGCTCAGGCTATTGAGTCTGTGCAGGCCCCTATATACTTACCTATACAGGAGGAAGTGGATACTTGAGCTACCACTTCTCCTAAGGAGCAAACCACTCCCATTACTTCTAAGATCAGTGCTGAGGTTCCTCATGCTTAGCCTGATGAGCTCACAAGCCCAAATTCCTTAAGCCTTCACTCTGAGTCTCAACACTCAAGTGAACAACCTTCAGAGGACAACTACTATCCCCAGCCTTTAGACTTAAACCAACCCATTCCTAATCTTGACTTCTATAATGATGAAGACTTAGATGTTAGTGAGTACAATGAGTCTCCCTACTACTCCACTTCTTAAAGAGAGATGAGTGCTCCTGAGTCACCTATGTCTAGCCCACATCAGTCACCATCATTGAGGTGGATACTTCTGAACCTGTCAGGATATCCATATGGGAGAGGCTCCCACTTCAGCAAGTGATTACATCATTCAGACCTTAACCATGGCAACTCAGCTCATTGATACTTCAATTGAAGTTATCACTGAGCAGAGGAAATCCAGCAGCCAAGAACACCATGCTGGTGATGAGGAAGAAGACCTTGGTCCAATTCTCTCATCCCCTAATGATTCTTCTAATGAAGATGAGGGGAATCTGAGACCAAAGGTGCAAAAGCTGTCAAAAACATCCACTTATCTAGTCTCCAAGGTTAGTCATCTTGAATCTACAGTGACTACATTGCAAAAAATGTCAATGATCAGCAACTTGAGATGTCTTATCTTAAGGAAAAACTAGCCTGGAGACCTTTAAGGGGAGCTCAACTAGGAACACAAGAACCTGTGAATGTGATTGACCTAACTCCTAGCACACCTATGCAAGAGGGTGATGCTACCAAAAAGGGGGAGAAAGTCATTACAATCACAGAACCTGGGAGTTTTTCAAGGAGTATGGACATTGAGGACTCACCATCCTCACTTGCAATTGTGCATACTCAGCAACTTCCTCAAGTTCACATTGATGTGGACAGTATAGGCTCTGTCATTAGGAGTCTCTTTGAGAAAGGCATTCCAAGAGCTATGTCATCTCCACTAACTTTAAATCATATTATTGGGTGGAAGTATGATGCTGATAGAAGAGCTCTCATTCTACAAAGAGTTCAAGGGAAGCAAGAAGTCTTCAACTTTCAGACCTTGAACTACTATGAAAGTCTTGACCTTGTAAACATGCCACTTGTCAACCAAGGCCAATCTAGACAAGCTGACAGATTGGCTGAAAGGATTCAAGACAGGATCACAACAAAGTTCAGTTTCAAAAGAAGACTATGGTAATTTGAAGATCAAGTATAGGTTGGACTCACCTTTAGATTAGTATTTGTTTACATTTCTATGTAATAGGATTTATGCTAGATTACTTTTGTAAGTTGTTTAGTTTATTCATCTATTTTTGAAGTCTAGCAAAACTGTGAGCGAAATTGTAGTTTCGCTCACAGTCAGCTGTAAGTTCACCCGACGAAACTGCAGTTTTTGCCGGGCGAAACTATAGTTTCGGCAGTTTCGCATAGCGAAACTGTCTACGAAACTAAGACTGCTATATATAGATTTCATTTTGTTCATTGTTGGGCATCCTTGGAAAAACCCTAATCGAATATTTCTGTTGCAAGAGGCTATTGTAAGCTAGTTCTTATTGAATATAGTGAGCTTATCTTATTTCATTTGTATTGTTGCTTATTGAATCATCTTTGAATATATTTTGGTCTTCTTTGTTCTTCAAATCTTTATGTGTGTTGTTTGTTTATGGTATTGAACGCTTCAAACCATCTTCTGCATTGAAAAACCGATCAAATGGACCAACAAAATGGTATCAGAGCCTTAGTGCTCTTGATTGTTTGAGGTTTTTGGTTATTTTTGTTCAATACCACTATTTCTTCATTTCTATATCAAATTAGAGTGTATTTGATATGGAAGTTGATTGAATTCTGCTTGTTTTTGATTGGGGAAGATTTGTGAATCATCATATCTCAAATACATTGAGATATGGGTGATTTCAGGTTGTTTTCGAGGTTTAAAGGGTTTTCTAGTTCATTCAGCGAAACTGAGTGTTCTTCCTGCGAAACTACACTTTTTCTTTCAGCGAAACTACTGTTTTTCACTCTTGCTGTTTTCTGCGAATCTAGGATTTTTGAACGAAAGTTCATCTATGCTCGTGTGTCTTTACTAGCGAAATTGCTACCGAAAGTACCCTGAATGAAAGTTCAAGCTTGTTTCTTGTGAAAGTCACAACGAAACTAAGCATTTGACTGCTTCTGGCTAGCGAAATTGCTGCCGAAATTATCAGCGAAAGTATTCTTGTCCGGGCGAAATTAGCTTCAGCGAAACTATCTCAGCGAAATTACAGTTTTCTATGAAAATATCTTTTTGTTCAGCGAAATTATCATGTCAAAGATGACACTCTTGCTGATCTAGAGAGTGTTGCTCCTAATAGACCTCCAAGGCTCATAAACGGGGACAATTTTAAAGACTGGAAGAGATGTCTCAAGGCCTTCTTCTTTTACACCGATCATAATCAATGGGATTCAATCATCACTGGTCCGCACAAGCCAACAGTTACTGTCGGCGGTACGGTATCTCCAAACACAGACTCTTCCATATTCACCGAGAAGGATCAAAAGCTGATTGATCGAGACCAGAAAGCTTTTAGAGCCTTGACACTATGTCTTGCAACCGATATTTACAATCGATTTGCTGAACACAAAGATGCAAAATCTTTGTATGATGCCTTGTGTGAGTTCTATGATGGAAACGGGGATCTCAAGAAAGACAAGAAAGCCCAAGCTCAAAAGGAGTTCAATTCATTTGTCGGACACAAAATGAAGACCTTACTGACATCACCAATTGATTTTTGTCCATCTCAAGTACTTTAAAGAAGTATGATGATTAGTTGGGTAATCATGAGCAAGTGAATAAGCTTCTAGACTCTCTTCCACTTCAGTGGAGTTTACAAGTAAGAATGCTGAAGCAAGAAAGAAACTTTGCTGACTATAAGCTGATGGACGTAACTAACAAGGTGAAGTCCTTTGACTTAGATCTGAAAAGGAGGGTATTTAATCAGTCTATGATGCCTACATCCGGTTATTCTCAGAATGCTGGATTACTGTCTTCTGCTGCAAGCTCTCCAATGCAGGCATCTCGTCAAGGAGGAGTGAACTCATGTGATTACTCTAGAGGTTGTGGTAATACAGGGAGAGAGTAAGGGAACTTGAAAACAACTATTGAAAATTTTGTTCCAGCTAAGATAATGGCTCTTTTTGGCATGTTTGTTCAGAGTTATGAAGCATTAGTAGCTGGGGATTTGAAAGGTAAAGGAATGACGATGGAGGATATGTATCAGGTGGATCCCGATGATCTCGAAGAGACTGATATTCAATGGCAAATGGCGATGTTGACGCTTAGAGCCCGAAGATTTATGGAGCGAACTGGTAGAAAGAATTTTGGAGGTCAAAGTTCTAACTCCAAACTGGGTTTTGATAAATCCAAGCTGAGATGCTTTAATTGCAAGCAATTGGGACACTTCAAACGTGAATGTCCACTGCCAATTGTCACTGATCCCAGTAATTCAGGAATTCCAAGATTGGTTGCAAGTAGGGGTAAAGAGGAGACGAGTCACAAGAAAGAGACTGCATTGATCTCTAACTTTAATTGGAGCGCAGAAGTAGAAGAGACAAGAGAAGAGGTTAATCAAGCGCTGGTGGCTGAGATTGTGGAAGAGGAGATGAAGGTGAATTGTGAGGAAGATTTTGATCCATTCAAGGAATTTAAGGATGAAATTGAAGAGGTTAAAGAGTTGAACGAGAAGGAGAAGTTGAAAGAAGGAAATCAGAAGGAGTTTGGGAAGCAAGAAACTCAAACCACAGAGCTAGCAAAGGATAATGATGATGCTGCTACCACTGTTGAAGAAAACAAGTTGAGTACTCTTGTGTGTTAATGTGAGAAAGCTCTTGCAGCTGAGAAGGTGGTGATGGGACTTCCCTATGAGGTAATTCAAGATATGTGTTCATCTGCTTGCAAAATCAGACTGTTTGGGGTTTATAAAGCTAATCGTTTATTGATCAAAAATGAAAAAGATATGAAACGAATGAATGAGGAGCTTAAAACAAACGAGTTAAAATATCTTGTTAAATTAAACGAGGCCTTAAAAGAAAATGATTATTTAAAAAGAATTGTTTTGGAAAGAAATGTTGAGGTTAATAATTTGACTGAAAGGGTTGCTCTTGCTGAGTTTGAAACAAGCAAGCTTCAGTCAAAACTTGATAAATGGACCATATCGGGAATGAAACATGATGATTTATGTAAATCTCAACGGGGGGCTAGGATTAAAACAGGTCTGGGATATGAAAATGCTAAGGTTTATCCTCCTCCTAGTACTTACTGTTATTCACCTATGCCCGTTCCCCATCCTTCTAATGATTTGATCCAAATAGATACTAACAGTATGTCTGCAGGTTTAGAAGGTGTGAATCCTATGCATGTTCGTGAGGACTACGATTATGAACCGACTAGAGGGCTTGGATGCTCTAGCCTTAGTACATCTGAACCTCAGCATTCTGTTTTAGATCATAACTCTAGTTTAAATTCTGTTTTTGTCTCTAGTAATACTGTAGAAGACTCTATTTCTTTATGTTCTAGTGATGTTCCTGTTTCTTCTTTAAATGCTGTGGATTGTGATGTTGATACATCTTTTGATTGTGTTGATCTTGTGTCTGATATTACTATGAAAAGTGATGAGGAAATTAAAATTAACTCTTTTGAAAAATTCTTTTCTCACCCTATTCCATCTTTTACCCGTGCTAAAATTTCAGTGTTTAATGATAGGATTACATCTTCATCTGAGGCAAGTACTAGTGGTACTAGTACCACATGTATCTCAGATGACACCTCATCTTCTTTCGTACATAATCATTCTTTTTCAAATAAAGACAGCTCTGAACATGTATGAGACATACAGTGATGATGATTCTAGATTATCTGAATGTGATGAGGAAATATGCATTGATAAAATTCCTACCTCATTACATAATAGACCTAGATTAACACCACACTGTTTTCGATATGGTAAAGATGATCATGTTGTTAAGCACTGTCCTCAGCTTCATCATAGACATGTTAATAGAAATTCTTTTAGGAATAGATTAAATCAATTAGTTAATAATTTCTTTTGTAAGAAATCTCTTTCTCCTAAACCAAAAGTTGTTTAAACTTGGGTTCCTGTTTCACCTGGTTAATTTTTTTTCTCTGATATTCCTGCAGTGGTCATCCACTAAAGTTGTAAATAGTGTATGGCATGTTGATAGTGGATGCTCCAGACATATGACTGGACTTAAAGATTTATTGACTAACTATCGAATAATCAATGGTGGTTACGTGGCTTTCGCCGGAGACAAGAAAGGAGGAAAAATGATAGGTCAAGGCGAAGTTTCCAATGGCTCACTTACCTTGGAGAAAGTCAACTACGTACCTGAGCTTGCATTCAATCTGTTGAGCGTCTCTCAGATTTGTGATAAAAGCATTTCGGTCTTATTCAAGTCCAATGAATGTCTCTTTTTGAAATCTGAGATTGATATTCCAGATAATATGGTACTCATGCGGGCTCCAAGGAAGCATGATACATATCTTCTTGACATGAGTTCAAAGGATTCATCATCTACTGTCACCTGTCTTCTGTCTAAAGCTTCCACTTCTGAGTCTTTCCTATGGCATCGCAGATTGCGCCACGCTAATTTTAAAATTATAAACAAATTAGTTAAAAACAATCTTGTTAAGGGATTACCTTTAAAAGACTTTTCTGTGGTTGAGAAATGCATGGCATGCGTAAAAGGAAAACAACATAAGAAACCACATAAACCTAAATTGAAAATAGCATCTCAAATCCCATCGAGTTGTTACATACTGATCTGTTTGGCCCAATCAGTGTTAAATCAGTTGCTAAGAAATCTTTCTGCCTTGTGATTATAGATGATTATTCCAGATACTCATGGGTGAGATTTCTTGCTTATAAAGGAGAGACTGCTGAGAAGCTGCAAAAGTTAATTCTTTCGATTGACACGATAAGTAAGAGGAAGGTTATGGCGATCCGAAGTGATAACGGTACTGAATTCAGGAATCAGATATTTGATTCTTTCTATGCTGCCAAAGGAATATTAAGACAATACAGTGCTGTGAGGACCCCTCAACAGAATGGTGTGGCTGAATGAAAGAATCGCACCCTCATTGAAGCTGCACGTACAATGCTAATAGAATCCTCCTTACCCATCATCTTTTGGGCTGAGGCGGTGAACTATGCTTCGTATGTTCTCAACAGGGTGTTGATAGTCAAGGACAAGATGAAGACTTTGTATGAACTATTTCACAAGAGAAAGCCCTTGATTGACTTCTTTCGACCATTCGGTTGCTCGTGCACTTTATTGAACACTCAAGCGCAGAAGACAAAATTTGGCGCCGTGTCTGATGAATGTTATTTCGTAGGCTATTCTTCTTCACAAAAGGCTTATCGGGTATATAACAAGAGAACACGTATCGTTCAAGAGTCATTTTATGTTGATTGGCAGTAATCTAATTCCTCTGATGTTCCTTCAGAACCAGCTTGGTTCTTTGACTCTGATACGGTGTTCAAATAATTTAATCTTCCAGTTTTCGATGATGATGCGTCCATCTCTAATGTTACAACAAACATTATCCCTCCCACTCCATTACCTGTCGAACCTTTTGTCCCTCCAATCACACCAGCAAATGATGCTACATCAGTTGATGTTGCATCTTCCTCATCCTCATTTGATTTTCCACCCCCACCTGGGTCAACATCACAACCCTCATCACCTTTATGTACCACATCACAACCAACCTATCCTATTTCCCTAATTCACTCTACCTCACCATCCTCTACACCGTTAACCACTTATCAATAATCTCTTAACCAACCACCCACTCACATCCCACCCATGACTGCCGATTTTAAGTCCTTGAAAGATCACCCTCATGATAACATAATAAGATCTATTACTGATGGTGTTTGGACGTAGATTCAATCTGGTTTGATTAATGTCTGCCTATTCTCTTGTTTTATATCACAAATCATTCCTAAAAACATTCAGATGGCTCTTCAGGATCCTTGCTGGGTTGAATCAATGCAATTAGAATTGCAACAGTTTAGGAAACTCAAGGTGTGGACTCTGGTCGATCTTTCACCAAACAAGTGCCCCATTGGAACGAAATGGGTGTTTAAGAATGAACCTGATGACCGGGGCATCGTGGTAAGAAACAAATCCAGACTAGTGGTCCAAGGCTTTGCTCAAGAAGAAGGGATTGACTACACCGAAGTTTTTACGCATGTCACCCGTCTAGAAGCTATCAAAATATTTTTGGCACATGCTGCTCACAAGCAATTTAAAGTCTATCAGATGGATGTGAAATGTGCATTTCTCTATGGTGACATTGATGAAGAGATATATGTGTGTCAACCACCAGGCTTTGAGTATCTAGATTTTCCAGACAAAGTATACAGCTTGATAAGTCTCCTTACGGTCTTCATCAGGCACCTCGAATCTGGTATGAGACTTTAACACAGTATCTCTTAAGCAATGGTTTTTCTCGAGGCACCATCGACATGACGTTATTCAAGAAGGAGGTAGATGGTGAGATGCTGATCGTGCAAGTCTACGTCGATGACATTATCTTTGGTTCAACCAATCCACACTTATGTCAGGAGTTTGAGGAGGTTATGCGTAGCCGTTTTAAAATGAGCATGATGGGAGAGATGTGCTTTTTCCTCGGGTTGCAAGTTAAACAAAAGCCAGAGGGAATTCTCATTTATCAAGAAAAGTATATTAAAGAAATGTTGAAGAAATTTAAAATGGATGATGCTTCTTCTGAGATGACTCCCTTCACTGCTCAAACATGCCTCACTCCTGATGAGAACGGGAAACCAATTGATCCTCATCTCTACAGATCCATGATTGGTTCCCTTATGTATCTTACAACGAGTAGTCCTGACATCACCTTTGCTGTAGGATATTGTGCTCGATACCAGTTAGCTCCTAAAGAGTCCCATGAAAAGGCCGTCAAACGAATTTTTCGTTATCTAAAGGGCTCTTCTCGTTTAGGACTTTGGTATCCTTATGGTGGGAATTTTGACTTACATGCTTAGTTAGATAGTGATTCCAATGGCTGCAGGTTAAACAGAAAGTCAGTTACCGGAGGTTGTCAATACTTGGGCAATTGTCTCGTTTCATGGCAAAGCAAGAAACAGACCACTATCTCTCTCTCAACAGGAGAAGCAGAATACATTACCTCCTCTAGTTGTTGTTCCCAAGTGTTATGGATTCAGCACCATATGATGGATTATGGGATCCACTTTCTTCATACCCCATTGTTCTGTGACAATAAAGCAGCCATCGGGATTGCCAAGAATCCTATTCATCATTCCCGAACCAAGCACATCGAGACACGGATTCATGTAATCCGTGATGCTCAGGAAAAGGGTTTAATTAATATTATTCCCATTGATACAAAAAATCAAAAAGCAGATCTTTTCATAAAAACTTTTGACAACCCTCGTTTTTATGAATTGATTTCCATGTTGGGATTAATATCCTTTTAAACCCATCTTTTCTCAAAACTCATTATGTTTATATTGTTTATATTTCTTTCCTAACTTTCCTTTTCTCTCTTACTTTCTTTTTTATTTGCTCCACCACTCATCGCCATTCTTTCATACTTAAAAATTATGATAATAAATAAATAATAGCTTTTAGAAATTTCTTTTCCTGTTCGTCGTAGAAATTTCAGGGGAGAATAATTATTTATAACCGCCTAATTATTTTTAACCGCCTCTTTTGTTTCCTGCTCTATTGAGATGTCTGAACAATATGAAGGAGGTCAACAGTATCGTGTCGGGATTTGCTTGATAGGCTCAGCCCGAAAGCAAAGTAGATAGTACTCCCGTAGCTTAACTAAAAGTATAAGAAGCTTAAATACTCGGATAATCCCCTTGACATCTTTGGCCTTCATAAAGTTACTAGCCCTCCTTTAAAAAGGATTGAGAATGAGGCTCTTCTGTGTTGTTTTGCTGTTGACTTATACTTCCTTGTTTCTAAACCTTCACATCTGTTCTCTGAAGCTTTACGCTTATCCATATTTGTATCATAGAAGCCTCTCTGTGTACTATTGTGTCTTGTTTGTGCTTATCTCCTCTGCTGTACGGTGGTACTGACCTGGAGTGATGATCTCCTCTGTTGTACGAAAGTACTGACCTGGAGCTCTTATTGGCACAACGTGATGATCTCCTCTGCTGTACGATAGTACTGACCTGGAGCTCTCATCGACACAATTTGAAGAACTCCTTTACTGTACGATAGTACAGACCTGGAGTGTTCATCAGCATGATTTGATGATCTCCTCTGCTGTATGTGAGTACTGACCTGGAGCTCTCATCAACTATTGTCAAATTGTATCGTGCTTCTTCTGAAAAAGGGATCTTTACTGTACGTCAAAAGAAGTAATCAATCAGTAGGTGTCATTCGTTCAAAATATCATGAGGACAGGATATATTTCTTTGCCAAATGTCTGTGGGGACTGAGTCTTTCTATGTCTTCTATTAAATTAACCGATAACATGATAACAACAGTTGCGATTTACTTGTCGAAAAGAAGAAGGCATGGGTTTAAGAAAGGAAAAATATATCTGCAATCTCACCGAACTATGACTCTCCAGAAGATTCATTCAGCTTCTTGTTCTTCTCTAAGATACTTTCTATCTTTGGTTAAAATAAATGATGTTTGGTGTGATCGTGTGGGGTCTTTTTCTTTGAATTTTAGTTTCTCTTATTTTATTTTACTTTATTTTATTTTTATTTTATTCTATTTGGTTTAAATTAATTCTTTATAAATTTTAGGTTTTCTGCGAAATTATACTTTCGCAGATAGTTTCGCTATGCGAATGAAACTGCAGCTTTGCTAACACTTTCGCCCTGGGTCTTTCGCTCATTTGTGCTCAGCGAAACTATAGTTTCGTCCGGGCGAAATTATATTTTTTACGGGAAACTGTGACAGGCGAAAGTGATGATTCCTCAGCGAAACTACCGGGTATTTATATGTCTCTACGAAACTAGATGGTTCATTTTTGCAGTTTCGTATTTTGTAGGGTTTTAGGCTTTCATACGGTTTTTCTTTTCAAATCATTGCATTTATGTCATTTTGTTCCGCTTTTCCTTTGATTTCTCTTCAGAAGTGAGTTTCGAACTCAGGATTGTAGTATTTTCTAGGTTTATTTCATCCATAGTGATGATATTTGATTGTGACAGTTGGGTAGTCTCGCAGTTCATTCTGCGAAACTACCTATCATCCAGTAAAACTGAACGAAAGTTCTCCTAATTTCAGCGAAACTGTGTAGTTATGCTGTCCGAGCGAAATTAACAGTTTCGCCAAACAGAACTCAGTTTCGCTGCGTCGAAACTATTGTTTCGGCCAGTCAAAACTATCACTTTGTCATGCCGAAACTATCAGTTTCAGCTGTCAAAATTGTCTCCATTCCTTGACGAAACTAAAATAATTTCAGCGAATTGTATTTAAAAAAATTAATTAAATTAATAAATATATACATATATAAAATAAAAAAAAGGAGGAATAATAATAATGAGTTATTTTAATTACTTTTTACTATCTCTCTTAATATTAAATTTGTATATATCTTACTAACTTGCTCTGTTTGTTTCTCAGTTTTAAATGGCGACTCTCAAGTTCGATCAGAGGAACAACATAACAGCCATATTAGATGACTCTCACATTCCACTACCATTTATGATCTGCATATTCGAGATTTCTAGCGTACCGCTGAGTATAATACAAGGGAAGACTCAGAGAGGATCGTTGCCAAAGTATTGGAGAAGAAAGTGATTATTACTGAAGATATTATTTCAAGAGTACTGAGGCTAGAAGAGGATACTGGAGAAGAAGTTGATCTGATTGATCAGGAGGTGTTTGATGCTTTTCGCTCTATGGGATATGAGGGTCCTCCTTTCGGGACTAGAAAGGAAATCAAAAAGTCCTTTCTGTCCAAGGAGTGGAGATACATAGCCCATGTGTTCATCATGTGTTTAGGTCACCGTAAAGGTGGATCAGATGGGCTAAATCTGGATTGGGTGAAAGCAATGGTGATCTGCTACAGAGGGGAGAAGGCAAATATAGCGAGTCTGATATTTGATTGCATGGCTGAGAACGTAATGTCACTAAAAAGGACAAATGGCTGCTATATCCCAGATTCCTTCAGATGATAATAGACGACCAAATACCTAACATTCTGAGACACGGAGAAGTTAAGAGACTGGTGTCAATGAATACACGCATCTTTGCTGATTGTTGTGCAATTAGGCACGACGTCAGTGGAAAGATTACACATTTATGGGAGAACATGTATACACCAGAACATTGGGCATACATCAGGAAGGTGATAGAGTCTGAGGATAAACGTGCAGAGGACACTAGACAAAAACAGACTGAGGCTGTGAAGAAAAGGAAGAGATATGCTAAAGAAAAAGATTATGTATTTGAAGATGAGGTAAATGAGATGGCGTCTGAGGTGAGGGCCGAGAAGGAGAAGAGAACGAAGAAGAAGTCTGATACTGGGGAATCTGAGAGGAGAACTAAACAGAGACATCAAACCTTTTCTGAGCCTCCACAAACAGAGAGACGGGCAAGTTTTGATGAGGATGTGATCAGAAACCTCAACACCTCTCTCTCCAACGAACTAAGTATGATCAAGACCAAGCTGATGAATCAGGAGTTAAGGGAGAAACAAAAAGATGAGATGTTGGAGGGAATGACAAAGATGTTGGTCGATTAAATAAACTGATCAAGAGATTACTGGAGGAGGTGAATGGATTGCAAGCTACTACTGGCCTGCCCAATCAGCTAACTCAACCTAAGTTAGATGATCTGACTGATACTTCGAAGTACCCATTTCTGAATGTGGGTACTTCATCCAGGGCTGGAGAGGGCACGTCTGGTGCAGGTGTAGATGAAACAGGTGGATCGGAAAGGAGGACTGAGGAACCACATGATGAGATTGTTGAGAATATTGAAGAAGTGATGGAGGCTGGATTTATTGATATAGGCATTAATGTTGGTGATTTTTCTGAAGAAGAGAGAATGGGAAAACAGGATGAAGGTTCTGAGCAACCATTGAAAAGGGATTGGTGGATGAGGAGGAAGCGGATGAGCAATTAGTTGATTATGATTCAGAGCCTGAATTCTAAGAGGTGGATGAAAGGCCACTAACATATGTGATTCAAAAAGGTGAAAATGAGAATGATGTTATCGAAATAGAGAAGGCTGACTGGTTTGTAAAGGAGAAAGAGCCCGAAGAGGTGACTCCCCTATTCCAAAATATGGAAGGGTTGAGCAAGAAGGAGGCCGATAAGAGAATAATTAGCTGGAAATATCATCCTGGCCTGAAGATGTACATGATTAAGAGGAGAGTGGGTGGGATTACATACTTACACAAGAGGAAGGCGTTCAAGACCTTGCCTAGGTGGAATTTAAGAAGGTTGGCATCCTTGCTTCTGCTTGAAGCCGATCTGAGTGAGAGAGCCAAGCTGCTAGAGAAAGAGATTAAAAATGGACTGAATGATTACTTTGAGGCATTTGGGTATATGAAGGCTGAGAGGAAGAGGTCTAAGAAAGATAAGGATTGGGTGACGGGCAAAGGGAAGATTGTGCTAAGCGTGAAGCCACCAAAAACGGTTCATAGAGTAAGATTGGCAGATCCTTCCCCTCCACGTGTAGAAGAGTTTGAGAAATGGTTTTATGATAACCAAACAGGGGAGGCGGTGATTAGAGTGAAGGGTGGTATAGAACATAGAATCTTTGACCCTATGGAGCTTTTTGGATTTTCAGATGAAGACCTGCTCGTTCTATGTGAGAATCAAATCAAAACAGGAGCAGGAGAGGAGACGAGGATGGAGGCAAGCCTGTTTATGATAGTAGCTAACAAGGTTAGAGGTGTGAGGGCTGAAGTAAAGAAGCTGGCAGAGAAAGTAAGGGCTGAAGATGATCTGAACATGGATATCCGGGACTTAACTAAAAAATTTGCACAAGCTAGTGCTCGTCCCGAAGGAGCTTATGAAGCCGGAGGTGACCAAGGTGAATCAAGTGCTGAAGCTCGATAAAGGAAATCTGCAGGAGCTGAGACAGAGACATCAGGTGCAGGAGCAGGGGATGCTGGAGCTGAATAAAGATATCAAGACAAGTGGAGTCGGTGAGATCCAACCTAGGGGGAGTATTGAAGATCAAGTATAGGTTGGACTCACCTTTAGATTAGTATTTGTTTACATTTCTATGTAATAGGATTTATGTTAGATTACTTTTGTAAGTTGTTTAGTTTATTCATCTATTTTTGAAGTCCAGCGAAACTGTGAGCGAAACTGTAGTTTCGCAGTTTCGCTCACAGTCAGCTGTAAGTTCACCCGGCGAAAGTGCAGTTTTTGCCGGCGAAACTATAGTTTCGGCAGCATAGTTTCGCATAGCAAAACTGTCTGCAAAACTAAGACTGCTATATATAGATTTCATTTTGTTCATTGTTAAGCATCCTTACAAAAACCCTAATCGAATATTTCTGTTGCAAGAGGCTATTGTAAGCTGGTTCTTATTGAATATAGTGAGTTTATCTTATTTCATTTGTATTGTTGCTTATTGAATCATCTTTGATTACATTTTGGTCTTCTTTGTTCTTCAAATCTTTGTGTGTGTTGTTTGTTTATGGTATTGAACGATTCAAACCATCTTCTACACTGAAAAACCGATCAAATGGACCAACACAATTAGGCAATACCATCGGTCAACTGGATGTTGAGGCAGACCCTAAAATTAGTTTCATAGGGGAAACCTTGACTGAAGGCCCAGTGGTAGAATCTAAGAGCCCTGTCTCACCAACAACTTCTACAGAGGTTCATTCCCTTGATGAGACACCTGCTGGTGAAAGTGCATCTCAACCTCTCTCTGGCCAGAGCTTGGAAGCTACACCAAGTAATAAAGGCCAAAGCTCTCTCCACCCTGAGTCATAAAGGTCTGTGAGTGACAAAGGGAAAAGAAAATTGACTTCTGAGGAGATTGAGGAGGAGGAGAGAGAGAGGAAAAGGAAGCTAAGGGGAGAAAGTTCCTTTACTGGGTCTGCAAGACTTATGGAAACTGCTATCAGGGCTGCCCCCAGACCAAATACTCAGGATGATGAGTTTAGGGCAGTCAGTATCAACTACTTGCAGACCAGGAACTATGACATTGATAACATCATTTCCCTCCCCTTAGATGAATTAAATGAACTGGCTGACATGGAATTATCAAAAGAGAGAAAAGAGAAAGAGAATGTAGAGTTACTTCTTAAAATCAAAGAAGAAAGAAGACAGAAAAGACTCTACAAGCATGTGCCTACTCTCTCCCCAGTTCAAGAAAGTCATGAACAAGAGGATATGGTTCCACAAGAACCTCAGGTAGGCAAAGAGAAGGATAGGATCAACAAGATAAACTACCTGAGTGTCACAGGCCTCTACTAGGATAATACACTTCTTCCCTTACCTTTTGATTACATTGAGTTTGAGTACCTCAAACAACTTGAACTTGAATAGTCAAAGAAAGAAAGATCACCAAAAGAAAGTTAAGGGAAGAGGCTGCAAAGTCAAGAGCCATCATCCAGAAAACCATGAAGAAGTCTGCTGATAGGCAGAAGATGATGAGCTTCTTGAAGCTGTACGGATTCTCCGGAAGGAGACTTGGTCCTATGTCTCTATCCATCATGGATGAGCACATCAGGGTAATCAAGCAAAAGATTCAAAGAGGTGAAGTTACTGACTTACACTCCCCACCAAGTCAGGTCCCTCAGGAAGTGGAGATTCAGGTTGAACCATTTGAGACAACACAACCTGAATCTCCTACTGAGCCTCAGCAAGCTTCCACTTATGATCCACAACAGGGATCTGTCCCCTCTCAATCTGAACCTGTGAGAGAGGAAGACCCAACTGAGAAAGACAAAGAAGATCAATCAGGTGCTGCAGGCCAGTCTTCTCAGTTAAAAAGTTCAAAAAGGAGAAAAATGATGGCTTCCAAACCAACGTCAAAGAAAAGGAAGAAAGAAGCATCCATCTCCAGACCTCAGGATGAGTCAGAACATCCTGAGGATGTACAATAAGAGGATGCTCCACCAACTCCAATTCAAGCATCTCCTCTAGCATCAGGAAGACCCATCTTGTCTTGGACATACACTACAAATCCAGAAACATGGCATGTCATCAGAGATCAAGGTGTTGAACATATCTACACATGGCTGGATATGTTCAATCTGCCTCTGCATGATCTCTTTGACATGAGAAGACACTATGAGAGTTTGAGTGATCCTGATCATCTTATGAATAAAGGGATGGTCATCATCATAATGAGGACTATTAACATCTGAAATCTTCAAGTGTTTTGGTAACATCAACCTAGGGGGAGTTTGTAAGGTTTATTTGTAAGGCTGATGTAACCCAAATACCCAATGTCTCTCCTGCATGCATGCACAAGTGTACTAAAGTGGAATGCTTCGGAAGTTTCACACACTGCCTTAGAAATTACTCTAAGTGTGAAATCTTCCGAAGCCAAGACCAATATCTTCTAAAGCCAAAGATGAAGTCTTCCGAAGGTTCAAAGACAAAGTCTTCCGAAGCCAACTATTGAAGACAGATTTCTTCCGAAGACTTTTTGATCACATGCTTTATCTGATGTACCTTTTACATAAAGCTGAACCCCCTTTCCGCTGCAACTCTGATAAGATACCAACTTTATAGTAGTTGGTGAAAGTTCCATGCTTTTGGTAACTATACATTGAGGTCTTGAGTCTGTAACTTTCCACTTTATGTACTTTATCCTTTTTGTAATATATTAAGATGTGAGCTATGACATGTCATAGTCACTAGTCAAAAGGCAATCTGCCTTTTGACTCTACATTGATTTTGTTGTCTTATCATGTATCCAACTGGCCTTCAAAGTATGGCCGGTTGTAGGTTGTAGTATAAGTATCTCTGGTCCTTGTATCTTATAGTAGAACTTTGTAAACACTTATAAGGAACTAAAGAGCAATATACATCAACCTTGAAAACCAATTACTTGTGTTGTTCTTGTTCTATCTGATATATACTTGTGTTTCTTAGTTCTCAAAACTGATTTTTCTTGTTCCCCATTTGAATTGTTAAGTGTTGTTGCACACTCTCCTCTTTGTGTTGTTGTGTTCTAAGTGCATACCCTTCAACGGTCCTGCATATACAAAAACTCATTTGGGTTTCGAATTCTAGAGGCCCAAAGTGCTTTTGTAGATATCCTGCTTGATAAAAAGACATCAATAAAGATTAAGTGCATCACTTTCTAAATGCATGGCACAACATATACCATGTCATCCTCAAATGTGCGATAAAATCGAAAGTATTTTCTCATCTTTGAGAATCCACCCCCTCAGGTCTCTCTCGTTGATAGAAGGGAAATCTAGTTTGTGGTACGGATGAAAATACTTGCCACTGTTCCATGAGTACTTGTCGTTTTCATGCCTTCCTAACCCGCCGCTGACTTTAGGTTTGAAGTTATCTTTGAGAGCCACAACATTTTTCTGCAGGTTGTCCATGGTCTCCAACTTGGTCATTAGTTGGGCAGCGACCTGATCTGAACGAGACCCCCAAACATCTAAGTTACGCGTCTGAATCATTTTTCCCGGCAACATGACCAATGATAAGAAGTAGGAACTTTATATAAACAAAAAATAGAGTACAAGGATAGTCGACCTGATTTCAAGTTGGGTGAATCTTTGATTACTTAAAAAACAAGATAAACATATATTTTAGACTATAAATTGAAAGTGCAAGAAACTATATTTTTAGATAAAAAGAATGTAAGACAGTTATGGGTTGAATCCCCACTTCCTTAAGTTGTGGATCACTACCCATCCCCATCTTTTCACTTTTAAATATTTTCCCTCCATTTAGCTTCAAACGGTTCTACCCAAGCCAGGGTGACCTGATCTCAGACTTGGGTTCGTATGTTACCACGTTCTTTTCTTCAAGCAGAAAAATGGTTAATTTGCTAGAGTGATCTCGTGTAACACCCGGAAAATCTTGTCAAAATAAAGAAAGAAAAGAAATGAGAAATAAAAAGAAACATATTTTTAAGAAAGAAAATGAGGCCAAAGTGGAGGGGTACAAAGTGTAAAAGGACAAAATCTTATTACTTTTTTGTTTAAAAGGTGGTATGGCCGCCCACACCACCTGCTACACCCACTGCTTGATGTTTTAGAGAGAGAAAGCAACAAAGCTTTGGTTCTAGAGAGAGAAAGCAGCTGAATTCATATAAGGTAAGCAAATTTGGTGTAATTAAGCTAGTTTTCATGGATTTTTAGCCATAGAACTGGCTTTTTCATGTTCTTATTTGTATGTAGGTGTTCGGTTATGTGCCCTTGGGCATGTATATGTGACACCTCGAAAAAACAAATCCAGGTTAACTCCATTAATTTTACGCGTTCTTATACGTGCTTATTATTATTGTAATCAATAAGCAACGTTCTGAATACGTGGGTGCGATTGCTACATTAATTCAAGCATCCTAAGATATATATATATATATATATATATATATATATATATATAATATATATATATATATAATATATATTGCAACCTCTAGTTTGTGCAGGGGTGGAGAGTGTAACATTTTTAAAAAATTGAAATAGTAATATTATATCCCAACCCCCATGATCGTTCCCCACACTTTCAACAAAACCCTAGCACACCCGTACACCTCATTTTTTTACGACGTTTTCCCTCATGGCATCCCTCACCCCGCGCAGGAGTTCCGGTAGCCCTCACCCCGGCGAACCGACTACACCCCCCACGCAACGACTCTCCGTTGCTACAAATCCTCCCTCTCCGGCGACGGTTCTTGCTCGGGAACACACCGGCGACGCACTCACTCACGGTTCTCTCTCTTGCTTGGTGAGTATATTTCTCTTCTCTCAGTTTCGATTACGAATTTGGTCGGTCTCGGTTGCGGGTCTCGATGGTTTATGGTGTACTTGAATATCAAGTCACGAACGAGTGATCGGGTGTTACAAGGTCTCGTGGTTGGTTTCAGTCGTGATCGGGTGCGTAGAATGATCAGTCCAAAGGCTGTTGTGCGTGCGATTTTGTATGCCTCGGGGCTGGTGCGGGTGTACACCTGTGAGTGTGTGTATGTGTGGCTCTGTGTGTGTGTGTGTCTATATATATATATATATATATGTACGGCCGTGGTGTGTGTGTAACCATCTTGGTTATGCTTCGGTGGTTGTAAGTTCGTCGTATGTGTTGTTTCATGGTTATTCCCTGAGTATGTTGTATGAACACAGGTGATTTTATGTATCTATATTTTTTTGTTGTACATGGTTATGTATGTATATGCGTCTGTGTGTGAAGAGATATGTGTGTGTTTGTGTAAATCGCAGTATAGCTTGATAATTGTTGTTTCAGTGGGTTGGTGATATATGTATAAAATATGCATATATATATATATATATATATATATATATATATATATACATGGTTATGTATGTATATGCGTCTGTGTGTGAAGAGATATGTGTGTGTTTGTGTAAATCGCAGTATAGCTTGATAATTGTTGTTTCAGTGGGTTGGTGATATATGTATAAAATATGCATATATATATATATATATATATATATATATATATATATATATATATATATATATGTGGGAATGTGAAGTTATTGTGGGTGTGCTTCTGTGGATTTGGAATAATGGTGTAGATCTTCATGGTGATGTTCACAGAAGTATGTATGTATGGTGTTGGCATTATATGTGTGCCTACCTTGATATGAAGTGTATGCTTTTGATGTATATTTTTGTCTGGTGTATATGTGTGAATAATACATACTATGTAATTGTAATATATTACGCGTGAGAATAATAGATATTATGTAATTGTAGTATATTACATGTGTAAATATATATATATATATATATATATATATATATATATATATATATTATGTGAATAATACATACTATGTAATTGTAATATAGTATGTGTGTGAATAATAAATATTATGTCATTATAATATCTTATGTGTGTTATCTTTGGGTCGTTGTACCTTGGTGTTACAATGTAGTGTGTTTGCGTCTAAGTGGGGAAATATCAATAACCGACACCGTAACCGAGTCGTGAAACGTGAAACCATTTTTAATATTTAATATTAATTGAATATTAAATGCACATTCAGGTTAATCGGGAAATCAAATATTTTTGTGATTTCAATTGCTTGTTGCTCTACACTCGAGGTGAGTCTTCACGGCCCCTATTTTACATTCTTTCCTTTTGGGGGAGAAAACATGCAAACATATTTACAAAATGGTTTCTAGTATTATTGTTTATCGCCTGCTACGTTAGTACAAACATATTTAAAAGTCCTTACATTCTCGAACCGTTAGTAATGTGTAGCGTGGTAATTCTGAGTAGTACTACTGGGTTTGACAAACCCCGCCCGGGCTAGTCGCGCTAGCTTGATTGGAGGTCAAACGGGTGCGTTATTGACCTAACATTTGTCACCGTCTGTGTTAGACGTGATGGGAAGGCAACAAACATACAAACAGTCAACTTTGGTTTGAAACACTAAGTAACTTGATTATAGGCTAGCCACCTATCGATATGCTTTAATTACTTTACAATTTGAACATTTACAAACATATTATCTGTTACAAAACCTGTGAACTCACCAACTTTATGTTGACACACTTTAGCATGTTTTCTCAGGTCGCAGGAACGCTTAAGCTTAGATTGCACGCTAAGGATTCACTCCGGACATGCATCATCAAATTTATTTATTTTACATTGAACGTTTTTAATTTGGTATTGTACTTTGTGCAACTCTTAGTATCGGGTTTACATTTTTACTTATAAGCTTCCGCAATGATGTTTATTCCGTTTATGTTTTACTCTGATTGAAGTCGAACGTTTATTTTAAATTCATTTAGTGTCGTTTGATATGAACGTGTCTGAGATCCTGGTTTGTCACACGCCTAACGGTAAAACCCCGTTTGTGAAAAATTAAGGGAGTGACAGTATAGGTGTTAAGAGCTTTTGACAAGTTCAAGTTTAAAGGATTAAGCTTGAAAGCAACTAAGGTGAGTCTCTGACCCCATGTTTTACTTGTTTTACAACTTTTCCAGGGCTGAAATGCATGTAAATGATTTTTATAAAATGTTATATATATGACCGTATCAATATATGCTTGTATGTGGTAGTTTATGGTTGTACATGTTATGTTAGGGATTAGAATGGTAGTGTAAGGCTTAGAATATGCTAAGACTTTGTTTGGGACTGAAAAATATGTTAGAAACATATGAGATGGTGTTCATGCGCCTAAACAGGGCTTATACGCCTGAAAAATAGGCTTAAAAGTCTAAGTATGAGATGATGCGCCCAAACAGTAGCTCATGCGCCTAGATTTGCCTTAGAATTTCTAAGTCTAAGTTCATGCACCTAAACAGTAGTCCTTAGAATTTCTAAGTGTAAGTTCATGCACCTGAACAGTAGTTCATGCGTGTGAGATTTTAGGCTGAAATGACTAAGTGTAAGGTGAAGCGCCCAAATAGTGCCCATGCGTCCAAAAAGGCTCATGCGCCTAAGTGTTTAAATGGTTAAGTGTAGGCTGATGCGCCTGTATAGTTGAGAAACGCACAAGCAGTCCTGATGTGCCTGCATAGTGCTCATGCGCCCAACATTTAGAAAAATTTTCTGAATTTTGAGGAAAAACAAAATTTTAGGGTTTGACCCTAGTTTGACTTGTGGGCTACTATTCTAAGCATGATGTTATGATGAATGTATAATATGCATATGTGTATGAGTTGTTATCTTTTATTAGTTTTCAAAACGTATTTATATTGTAATATATATATGTTAAGTATTATGTTATTACTTCATGTAGTATGATGAATGTGTGAATGAACGTAAAGTATAACGTAATGAAGAGAAAGATAACAAAGATGAAAAGTGAAACCGTAGTGAAAGAAAGAAAAGGCTTGCAAGCAGATGTAAAGAAGGATTATAACTCTTTATGAGTTGATAGCTCAACTGTGTGTTATAACATGCGATTTTAACCCGTGAGGGTTCACACACAGGGAGATCAGTCTAGGTGACTGAACCCATAATACGAAACGGGATCCTTGTCATTCGAACCTGGGCTTTGTACCAAGATGTGATACGGCTTTGTGCCTGTTAAAAAGGGGCTTTGTGCCTAGAATGGTGGGTTTGGGCCACGGGCTTCGCGCCAATTAGTAAAGGAGCTTTGTGCTCGGAATGGCAGTTTCGGACCGCGATGGGGGAAAAGCCTGACAGGATCTGGAATCAGTATGAAACGAGCAAAGTAATGATGAAGTATGAATGAGAAAGTATGAAACAAGCGATAACGAATGAAATGATAAAGTATGAAACGAGCGAACACGTGCGATAACGAATGAACATGTGTGAGAGTAAAGAAAGTGTTTTATGGAAAAGAGTACTTTTACATATGAAACATATAAAGTATTTTGATACTTATAAAACTAGAACTCACTCAACAACGCTGACTTTATGCATTTTTAGTTGGCAGGTAACAGTTGCTGAGAATGACACGTAGGAAGGCTACTTGGCAGGGCAAGACTGGCATCTATTCACGCATGATATTATTGTATTTTTGTAATGCAATTAGTGAAAGTTTCTTTTGTAGTTGAACAGTGTTGTATTGCATAACAACAGTAATTATTAATAAAATAAATATTTTTTGTTAATGACTTCCGCTGTGATATTTTATGAACTGTATAATAATATGTATGTTTAGTGCTATGAATGACAAATGTGAGGTGCCCGGGAACGGGGCCTTACATCTCGGATGTCTGAGTCTTCACATGTTAAACAAATCTAATAATAATATACTAGAATTAAATATAATAGAATTAAATATATTATAAGGGAATATGTTATGGTGATTGAGTGACGATCAATGACCACTCTTATATATGTGTTATGTCGATTCACAAGGTGTTATTTTGAGTGGTGGTGAGGTATTATTGTGAGTAAGTGGTAAGAAACGAGTAAGGTTAGGATTTATATATATATTATATATATATATATATATATATATATATATATATATATATATATATATATATATATATATATATATATAGTTAGGATCATTACAGAACCACTTTTATTTTCAGAACTACAGAACTATTGATTTACATAAATGTATATTAATTCTGGTAATACTTGATCTGTTTTACATATGTGTATATCAGACATGAACAATAAACTATAAAAAAACAACTAAATATCACCAGGTTTAACTTACATCTATGTAAACCAATGGTTTATAATTTACATTTATGTAAGTCAATGGTTCTTTTGGTTCTGAAAATAAAAAATGGTTCTGTAATGATCCTGATCCTATATATATATACATACACACATATATATACATATATATATATACATACATACATACATACATACATATATATATATATATATATATATATATATATATATATATATATATAATTACAAAATCACTTTTTATTTTCAGAACCAAAAGAACCATTAATTTAAATAAATATAAATTACGAACCATTAATTTACATAAATATAAGTTAAAGCTAATGATATTTTTCGTTGATTTACATAGTTTATTATTCATTTCTAATATATATACACATATGTAAAATAACTTAGGTATCGTCACATTTAATTTACATTTATGTAAATTAATAGTTTTGCGGTTCTGAAAATAAAAAGTGCTCCGTAATTATCCTAACCCTATATTATATATATATATATATATATAGAGAGAGAGAAAGGTTACTGTACAAAGTGTTTTTTTCATACAAAGCGCGCAAACACTACAAGAAAACGTGGCTATGACGACGACGAAAGTCATCGCGATAGGGTCCAGTTGTCGTCGTCATAGAGTCAGTAGTCATAAACTTGTCGCAATAGCTCAAAAATTGTCGTTGCAATAGACATTGTCGCCATAAAGGTCTATGACAACGACATATCGTCGCCAAAACCTTGTCGGTATATATTAATATTGTATTTTTTAGTTTAAATTTAATAAATAAAATACACCCTATGACGACGATATGTCGTCGCCATACGGTTAGTAAATATTATTAATTTAATTTTAAATTAATTAATAAAAATTAATAAATAATTAATTAATTTTACCTATGGTGACGACATAGGGTATTTGAATAAAAAAATTTATTTTTAAAATTCTATTTTTTCCATTTTTTTACCTAAAAACCTACTAAGATCCCAATCAAATACACAGAAATTCAAACTAATATATCAAATACCCAAATGAAAATCAACCGATTTTAGTATACTAAACAAAAAGAAAGTATATCTTAAGTTTTTACAACCCAAACAAATAAACTTTTAATTGTTGTCGTTTTCATCATCTTCATCGTTATCGTTATCGGGATTATGCTTTTCACTTTCAAATTGATTCATTCTTTCTTGCATTTGTCGCTTTAGTGATTCTATTCCTTCATCCCGATGTGATGATGACCCGCTTGATGGGTCATAATGAGAAATATATTTGACTTTTCATCGAACACCTCTCGTATGACCACGTCTTTGTCCTAATGCCAACTCTAAACATTCCATCTCATTAACGGGTGACTCACCCGCCTCCATTTGCATTTGGGCGTATTGATTTTCAATTTTTGCCTGCAATTATAAAGAATTAAAATGAAACGGTATTAATATTCTTATAAACTTTCACATCATAACTATTATAAAATGGAAAAAACCATGTTGTTTAATCATAAGCAAAAATATCATAAAATTCCCAAGTTTCATCATATCAACTAACTTCTCAAAACCAACGATTCTCAAATATTGATAGCATATAGACCATGTTTTCTAAATTTATAAGTACAACTAACATAAAATTTCCAAGTTTCAACATATAACCTAACAACTCATCAAAACCAACAATTCTCAAATATGGATAACATATAGACCATATTGGGTCAAAATCAGCAAACACGATATATTATAAACATATGAACACATGATAATAGCATACTTAACATACTAAGCTTACCCAATCTTCTTCTGCCCTCTGGTTGACCCATCCTGACCCTTCATTGTAATGCGCCCTCCTCCACGTTTCGATGTGGCTTGGGGTCCCGCTTTGTTGCTCCTAAAAACAATATTCATAATATTGTAAAGAATTAATAATACATATTTAAATAATATATGTTTTCTTACCTAAACATATCGCCTTTGAGCATATGATTGACTATCATGTAGACTTGGATAGAGCTGTCTAGCTTCATTTGTTACGCCTTTTTGAGAAATACGTTTATGTTGTTCACTTGAGAACAACTCAACCACCTGCTGCCATGACTCTTGACTTTGACCTTCAGGTGGATTATTGACAGCATGCTCAATATTGTCATAGACTCCTTGACTTAAGAAATCTTGTTTCATGTTATATCTTCTGTCTCTAAATGCTCGTTGGCAATCCATGTGGATTCCAAGTTGTATACCTTGCCAGTGGTCTGAGCAACGATGAGCGTCTAAATCAAAATATTCCTGCAAAATAAAATAATTAGAAAAATATAAAAGTTTTGATTATTAAATTACAAATAAAATGCTACATAAATACTCGCCTCCAGAAAAGTGAACAAGGATATCTTTACCGTATCAGGCACTTTATCCTAAGTGGGATAATGAAAAGGAACGGTGGAAACATGATTTGATAAAGCTCGAGCAAATAATTGACTATTTTCTTGAACAACTTTATACTGTTTTCCTGTATGATCAAATTACACAAGAAGTGACTGGCTGTTGTTTGCAATCCATTTCTCATATAAATTTAGATTTCTTCCTTTTGATCGTTTTTTACATGATGCTATATTGACATAAAAAATTAAAAAGTTAGTAACATTTAAAATATATTCAATTAAAAGATATATATTTAAAACATTAACTTACATGACTGGCAACTAGAAGGAAGAGTATATCCATGTCCGTGGGGTCCCGATCCCCACCGTCACCACCGTGTGATCCTGCTATGCTTGAAGACATAAACTGCAAATAGAATAACATGTTCTCACTACATACAATCAATCTGAGCTCTCACTATAAAGATATTCATGTGACATTTTAATTAGAAATAAAATAAAGTGTTCTTAATACATACAATCAATCTGAGTTATCACTATATAGATATTCATCTTTATCTTTAAGATCATCATCATTCTCGTCCATACTATCATTAATATCTAATGTATCTTCATCTTCTTCATCGTCATTAATAAAATCTTCCTCACTTGAAAGATATGCATCTTCATCTTCTTCATCATCATTAATAAAATCTTCTTCCCGAACAAGCGGAGCAACAACCAACCAACTTAAGTATACGACTAATTCGCAAATATCATATGCATCTGTCTCATCATTAATAACTCGTGCACTTAATTCACCAACTTCAAAATTGCTATCGACTACCAAGTTATAATTAGAGGATTGACCGTCGTGCAATACATCTATCTTATTAGCAACACTAATACTAGCATGGTCCCAAAGCTTTCGATGGTGAACATCTTCCACAACCCTCTAATTGTCAGTGGATTTAAAAGGATCTTCAAGATAAAACAGTTATTGAGCTTGTGTTGCTAAAGTATAAGTCCAATCACCAAATCATTCACGACTGACATCGATAACAACAACATTATTCTTTTTAATTACAGATCCCTTCCGTGATGTGTCGAACCATTTACAACGAAATAGTACAACACTGTAACCATTTATATACTTCAACTCGTAGATGTCTTCTAGTTGACCATATAAAATTGGATCATAACTAACATATGACGAATGTAATTGATGCTAATCATCGTAACCAAACATATTTAACATTGTTTGATATTCATTACTGATAATTAAGCATAAAGAACCCTAAGGTACAGTTAATAAACATAATATTCCCATAAAGTACTATCAACGTGTATAATTTAACATCGATAATCATAATTGGAGTTAACCTTTAACGCATGTAATCGAAATTAACTATCATACTAAACATATTTGATCCTAACTAACATAAATTATTTATAATTATAATTAATAAATATAATATTTGTTAGCATTATTATTATGACTTATAATTATGATAAGATTATAATAATAACAATAATACTCTTAATAATAGCAATGCTATTATTAATGATATTATGTACATAAATTATTATTCATAATGATATTAATAATTATAATTATTATTTTTATTAATATTAAATTCTTAAAAAAATTTAACACCTTATTAGAGGAAAAAAATTAATTTTGATTTATTTTAATCATAAAAAATTATTTAACACTTATCGCGTTGTCGTCACCATAGACGTTTCATAAAAGGCGGACATATTTCCCTCCAAGTTATTTAGAGAAAAAAAAAAAAAAATGGTTTTTACCTATGGTAACGACATGTCGTCGCCATAGGGTGCACACCATTTTTTAATTCTTTTGAATGATTTAAAATAAATCAAAATTAATATAAAACGACCTATGACGACAACATTTGATGACAACATATATGTTGTCGCTATAGGTTGCACCCAAGGCGACAACATGTCGTCGCCATAGACTCTTTTTCTTGTAGTGAAAGTTATCACGCAAAAATGAAGGTTACGGGTGGAATTATAACGTAACGGTAATAATTAATAATGCAGAGATGGAATTATCACGCAAAGGTGAAATTATTACGCAGAAGGTATTCTTCCGTGATAATTCCATCTCCGCGTGATAATTCTACGCGAGTGTAATTTGTCTTACGTAAATATCACTTTGTTCTTGCGTGATTACTATTGTTCTTGCGTAATAATTCCACCCTAAAACTTCGTACGCTTCGCATAAAAAAAGCACTTTGTATAGTAACCTGCCCATATATATATACATATATACATACATACATATATATATACATACATATATATATGTATATATATGTATATATATGTATATATATATATATTGTAACACCCGGTTGTTTTTTAAAGGCAAAAGAAAGAATAAAAGCAAAGGAAAAGAAAGAAAATGCAAGTTAACCCAAGTTGAGGGGTTGAAAGTGTCCAAAAGAACACAACTTTTGAAAAGTTGGTGAATAAAGCAACATGGCCGCCCATGTTGCTTCTTATACCCTGACATTCGGATTTTGTTAGAGAGAGAAAGAGAGAGAGAGTAGAAACTCTCGGGAATTTTAGAAGAAACAAGAACTTTGAAGTTTTTGGTAAGAATTCTCGAGTTTATGATGCTTTAGACGATTCTAGACTTGGTTGTATGCTTATAAATGTGATTGTGTGTTCGGGTTGTGTGTGTATGGGTTTTAGGTGCTAGAAATGTCTTGGAAGCTCAGAGAAGGGTTCAAACCCGAAAACAACTAAGGTGAGTTCTAGAATTCCCCTTTTTAACATGTTTTTTAACTATTTTGGGGCTGGAATGTAAGGCCCCGGTCCCGGGCACCTTACGGTTGGTCGTTCATCGCACATAAACATTTTAAAACGTACATTCATCTTGCAGCGGAATTTAAATTTTCATTAATAACTAAAACATGTCATTTCATAACTTTACAACATTCGTTTTCTTCTCAAAATACAATGACATGTGAAAATAGGGATGCCCGCCTTAATAACTGAGTAGTCGCCCTGTGCCATCCTCAGCAACATACCTGCCAACTGGAAACACATCAAAGTCAGCGTTGCTGAGTGAGTTCTAGTTTTTATATTAAAACATACTTTACTTACCATCAAAACCATTCTTACATACTCACGATCATACAACATACGTACACGTAGATAATATTATTATTATCTTCATCATTCATTCATTAACTTTCGTTCGTGTACCGTTCATCGTTAACGTTCCCGTTCTTTCTTAACTCTTTCTTTCGTTCATATGTTTCTTACTTTCATTCATACATTCGTTACACTCGTCCGTACGTACATTACGTTCATTCTTACGTTCATTTCATTTATTCGTACGTTCATTACTTTCGTGCATCCTCTATCTTTCACTTCCATCTAGATCCGGCCACACTTTACCCTCTTCATGGCACACAACCATGATTACTGAGGTCGAGTGACAAAGATCCCGTTTCATACGTCATCATTATGTTCCTTCCGTTCATTACTTTCATTCGTTCGTTCTTTAGCTTTCATTACGTTCATTATCTTTCATTCATTTCATACTTTCTTTCTTTCACAATTACCTTTCTCATTCATCAACTCACGCGATACTCCCGACTCATGCCCGAAGACTGATACTGTGCCGGGGCCTGCTCACAAGCCCCCGACTCATGTCCGAAGACTGACACAGTACCGGAGCACGCGTTCCGTTCCTCATTCGTCTCATCTCACTCTCTCGCACTACTCCCGACTCATGTCCGAAGACTGATACTGTGCCGGGGCCTGCTCACAAACCCCCAACTCATGTCCGAAGACTGACACAGTATCGGAGCATGCGATCCTCTACTCATCCAACTAGATCCTGTCTCATGCAATACCCCCGACTCATGCTCGAAAGCTGATGCTGTGCCGGGGCCTGCTCACAAACCCCCGACTCATGTCCGAAGACTGACACAACACCGGGATACGCGACAAAGATCCTATACGAGTCAATCACAAAGATTGAACTCCATCCGAGTCTGTTGCAACGCAAAGTTGCTCACCTCACTGTCTCGTCTCATGCAATATCCCCGACTCATGTCCGAAGACTGATACTGTGCCGGGGCTTGACAAACAAACCCCCGACTCATGTCCGTAGACTGACACAGCACCGGGATATGCGACAAAGATCCTCTTTCGAGTCTGTTGCGACATAGAGTCGCTCACCTCATACGTACGCTCACTAGCTTTACGTTCGTTTGTTCGTTCATTAGTGCATGCACTCGTTCGTTACATTCCTCTTTCATTATCTTTCACTTTACGTTATTAATACTTTTCATTCGTTCATAAACAATTCACGTAAAGATACGGAAAGATAAACATACATCGAATCAAGGAATATCGACACTATCAAGTCATCAGTCATTCCATCATATAAGGCTACATCATACTTAACATACATACATCATACATGTACATGCAATTACTATCATCATCGTGTCCCACGTAACTTCTAAGCCTCGATAGTTATCACATGTATACCTATGGGAGCTATCACATCATTACCTACACTAGCTCTCTACCCGAAGGCCAGTAATTACACTATGTCCCTTCTCGTACACAACGGCCCTACTTGGGCGATTG
The DNA here is from genome assembly GCA_024085815.1 of Flaveria linearis. Taxonomy (NCBI): domain Eukaryota; kingdom Viridiplantae; phylum Streptophyta; class Magnoliopsida; order Asterales; family Asteraceae; genus Flaveria; species Flaveria linearis. The sequence goes on along the minus strand of CM044013.1, from coordinate 58,342,037 downwards.
GGCACCCTTCAGTCGCATAACCTCCATGCGACTGAACACTATGCGATTGGACCAATGCGGATGAGCATCCATGCGGATGAACATCCAACCGTACGAATGGACTCCCTATTGTGTGACTGAACACTATACGTATGGGCTTCTATGCGACTGAACTCTCAACCGTGCGATTGAACTACTATGCGAATGGGCATATGCAGCTGAATACCTCAATCGCATGGCCTGTCGGGCGACTGAGGCTCAATCGTGCGTCTGAGCCTCAATCGTGCGATTGGACATCAACTAATCCTCATTCGGCCGAATGGCCCTTCAGTCGCATAACCCTAACTGGGTAGCGACTGGAGTTCATCACGAACAGCAGCCGCGACATTCGGCTCCCAAACTCCTCCAGACCTCGTTTGAGCTCAAATTAGCCCCTCTAATCCATAGGGAAACATACCTCGACCTCATACAAGCCTATCCTAGTCTGGAATCAAACCCTAAACGTATCATACACATACACATACGCACATACACGGGTTAAACACCCAAATCTCGAAAATAGGGTTTCAGATGTGTTCCAGCCCCACAATCATTCAAAATCGTGTAAAAGAGGGGTCTTAGAACTCACCTTGGCAGCCTCCTCGGTTAGAGCTTCGATTTGACTAGCTTCTCGACAAAATCCGAGCCTGAATCACCCTGTTCTCTCTTTCTTTCTCTTCTCTCGTTCGCCCTCTGCTCTTCCCGACTGAAAATATGCAAGTGTTGGGAAGGAGAAGAGAGCTGCTCCTCTTTTATACCTACAGCTCAGTCGCATCTGGTCCAGGGGCGACTGGACCTTCAGTCGCATGTACACCATGTGATTGGACCCCAATCGCATGTGTTCCATGCGGTTCGTCCTTCAGTCGGGCGATTGAACTCTAATCGCACGGTTGAGCTTCAATCGGCCGAATAGCATGCGATCGAACTTCCAGTCGCATCAATTCCATGCGACTGAGGCTCAGTCGCATAACCTACCAGAAGATCAAACTGCCGGGCGTTACAAGTCCTCCCCCCTTAAACGGGTTTCGTCCCCGAAACCTGTTGTTCCTTAAACCTTCGCGGGCAATACTGTCCCATCTCTTTTCCAGTCTAACACTTGGAATCCTATCGCTCTACATCGTTTGTCAACATTCAACTTCGGGTCTATCTTGGACTACTGACATCGGCAATCCATGCATACTGATCAATGTTCGTTTGACCAGCACTTGCGACTTCAAACATGCCATGTCGAATACGGTTACTACATCACAATATTCGAGCAAAGGCTCGACGTCATAATCATTGAGCTTCAGAGCATCACTGGGAACCTTCAGCTTAAGTGTGTGAAGAACAAGGCCTTCAACTTGTGTAAAGTTGCTGCATGCACCAATCACAGGCTGAAACTGTTCCTCAAACAACGGGTGACACAGCTTTCTTAATTGCATCACTCAATCCTCTAAGGTATCAGATAACCTAGTGAATCCACTAATAGTAATCTCTACATCGAGGGGCTCATCAATGTTTCCTCTCCTAACATGCAACTCACAACAGAAGGCAATAGGGACGTACTACTACTAGCATTATATTCAAGGCTTAAGGGTACAAACTTAAATTACCAGGAACATACCTGCCGTCAGGTCGAAGTCCGCTCTAGCCTTCGCCCTCTATTCTCCTTCCTCGCACCAGAGCTCCCCGCCCTTGACTTCTTACAATCCCTGCTCAGATGTCCGGTCTCGCCGCAATTGTAGCACTTAACATGCGGCAATCCCTTGCCCTGTGGCCTTCCTTCCCATACTGAAAACAGACGTTCAGTCCCCACTTGCACTCCCCTTCGTGACCTCTACCACACTTCTTACATACCTCATCCCTCCTTCTTATCCTCTCCCGATCATCGATCCTCATCATCTTACCTTCGGTCGCCATCCCACCATCACTACCTCGCCTTCCCTTCCCTTTCTTATCATAGGCTCGCTCCCCCGCTTCACCTGTTATAGCTATCGTCTCCCGCTCGTCATACAACCTTCCCTCCAAATCCACTGTCGACCTGAAAGTACTCGGTCGAGCGAAAATCAAATACCAACGAATTTCGGCTGGCAGCCCTTGAATATACCGGTTGATCTTTCGAGACACCGGCGTCACCTGCTCTGGCACCAACCGCGCCATGTCGTTAAACTTGGCGGTGTATTGTTGGTGGGTCATCGTCCCCGCTTCCAATTGCAGGAACTCCCTTTCAACTTTATCCATTTCACGGCGAGGACAGAACTCCTCAATCATTAGTCTTTTCAACTCTGACCATCTCATTCTTCCGATAGCCCGGCTACCCTCAGCTTGGACTATATTGTCCCACCAGCATAAAGCTGAGTCCACGAAAGAATGAGTGGCAAACTTAACTTTCTGATCTTCCCGGCACTCACGAATTTCCAGTACCGCTTCCATCTCTCTGACCCAACGATGAGCGGCAGTAGCATTGCCGTTACCATCAAAGGTTGGGGGCTTGCATCGTTGAAACGCCCCATAGTTACAGCCTCGTGCCGCCACCGGCGCAGGCTCCTCCTCCTCTTCCTCCTCATCGGAGAAAACCGTTTCAGTCTCCATCCATCTCCTTCCGCCCGGAGGTCTACCCCTTTCCTGTCTCTCCTCATTCCTAACAGCCTTTATCACTTTAGTCACTACAGACGGTAAGATCGTCTGCATGACTTGGTGTACTTCTTCTACAACCGCCTCTCTCATCGAGGCTCTCAAATTGGCACTTTCGTCTGCTCCCTCCTGATGAGGAGTCTCGTGTTCTTCATGAACCACCTTTTCAACTCTAGGCCTTCCTCTCGTGACCCGTGGTTCAGTACCACGTCCGCCACCACCTCCACCACGTGAAGCCTTAGAAGTTCTACCACCGGCCATCCTCTATAACACACTGAAAGATTCAAACACTAACACGGTCATTCAAAGGAAATAGCTCAGTTTATGTCAAGTATAGTAAGTCCCTAATTACAGTGATCAGTTGTTATTAGCCACTTACTCTACTCTTCGCACCCCGAGCATTACCTATCCTGACTACATCAGTGTCTAAATCTATCAGTACACATAAACACATAACATGCGCACATAATGCCGGTTAACTTTAAGAAAATACCTGATGGCACGCAGCTACTCAGTTTGGCATCCCTTCCCTTTTTGTCCAATTCTTAGTTTAAGTTAAGGTTTATTTTGAAAATTTACCCGCTTCACTTAAACTTTTGCTCTGATACCAACTTGTAAGGCCCCGGTCCCGGGCACCTTACGGTTGGTCGTTCATCGCACATAAACATTTTAAAACGTACATTCATCTTGCAGCGGAATTTAAATTTTCATTAATAACTAAAACATATCATTTCATAACTTTACAACATTCGTTTTCTTCTCAAAATACAATGGCATGTGAAAATAGGGATGCCCGCCTTAATAACTGAGTAGTCGCCCTGTGCCATCCTCAGCAACATACCTGCCAACTGGAAACACATCAAAGTCAGCGTTGCTGAGTGAGTTCTAGTTTTTATATTAAAACATACTTTACTTACCATCAAAACCATTCTTACATACTCACGATCATACAACATACGTACACGTAGATAATATTATTATTATCTTCATCATTCATTCATTAACTTTCGTTCGTGTACCGTTCATCGTTAACGTTCCCGTTCTTTCTTAACTCTTTCTTTCGTTCATATGTTTCTTACTTTCATTCATACATTCGTTACACTCGTCCATACGTACATTACGTTCATTCTTACGTTCATTTCATTTATTTGTACGTTCATTACTTTCGTGCATCCTCTATCTTTCACTTCCATCTAGATCCGGTCACACTTTACCCTCTTCATGGCACACAGCCATGATTACTGAGGTCGAGTGACAAAGATCCCGTTTCATACGTCATCATTATGTTCCTTCCGTTCATTACTTTCATTCGTTCGTTCTTTAGCTTTCATTACGTTCATTATCTTTCATTCATTCCATACTTTCTTTCTTTCACAATTACCTTTCTCATTCATCAACTCACGCAATAAACCCGACTCATGCCCGAAGACTGATACTGTGCCGGGGCCTGCTCACAAGCCCCCGACTCATGTCCAAAGACTGACACAGTACCAGAGCACGCGTTCCGTTCCTCATTCATCTCATCTCACTCTCTCGCACTACTCCCGACTCATGTCCGAAGACTGATACTGTGCCGGGGCCTGCTCACAAACCCCCGACTCATGTCCGAAGACTGACACAGTATCGGAGCATGCGATCCTCTACTCATCCAACTAGATCCTGTCTCATGCAATACCCCCGACTCATGCTCGAAAGCTGATGCTGTGCCGGGGCCTGCTCACAAACCCCCGACTCATGTCCGAAGACTGACACAACACCGGGATACGCGACAAAGATCCCATACGAGTCAATCATAAAGATTGAACTACATCCGAGTCTGTTGCAACGCAAAGTTGCTCACCTCACTGTCTCGTCTCATGCAATATCCCCGACTCATGTCCGAAGACTGATACTGTGCCGGGGCTTGACAAACAAACGCCCGACTCATGTCCGTAGACTGACACAGTACCGGGATATGCGACAAAGATCCTCTTTCGAGTCTGTTGTGACACAGAGTCGCTCACCTCATACGTACGCTCACTAGCTTTACGTTCGTTCGTTCGTTCATTAGTGCATGCACTCGTTCGTTACATTCCTCTTTCATTATCTTTCACTTTACGTTATTAATACTTTTCATTCGTTCATAAACAATTCACGTAAAGATACGGAAAGATAAACATACATCGAATCAAGGAATATCGACACTATCAAGTCATCAGTCATTCCATCATATAAGGCTACATCATACTTAACATACATACATCATACATGTACATGCAATTACTATCATCATCGTGTCCCACGTAACTTCTAAGCCTCGATAGTTATCACACGTATACCTATGGGAGCTATCACATCATTACCTACACTAGCTCTCTTCCCGAAGGCCAGTAATTACACTATGTCCCTTCTCGTACACAACGGCCCTACTTGGGCGATTGGGCACCCTTCAGTCGCATAACCTCCATGCGACTGAACACTATGCGATTGGACCAATACGGATGAGCATCCAACCGTACGAATGGACTCCCTATTGTGCGACTGAACACTATACGTATGGGCTTCTATGCGACTGAACTCTTAACCGTGCGATTGAACTACTATGCGAATGGGCATATGCGACTGAATCCCTCAATCGCATGGCCTGTCGGGCGACTGAGGCTCAATCGTGTGTCTGAGCCTCAATCGTGCGATTGGACATCAACTAATCCTCATTCGGCCGAATGGCCCTTCAGTCGCATAACCCTAACTGGGCAGCGACTGGAGTTCATCACGAACAGCAGCCGCGACATTCGGCTCCCAAACTCCTCCAGACCTCGTTTGAGCTCAAATTAGCCCCTATAATCCATAGGGAAACATACCTCGACCTCATACAAGCCTATCCTAGTCCGGAATCAATCCCTAAACGTATCATACACATACACATACGCACATACACGGGTTAAACACCCAAATCTCGAAAAATAGGTTTTCAGATGTGTTCCAGCCCCAAAATCATTCAAAATCGTGTAAAAGAGGGGTCTTAGAACTCACCTTGGCAGCCTCCTCGGTTAGAGCTTCAATTTGACTAGCTTCTCGACAAAATCCGAGCCTGAATCACCCTGTTCTCTCTTTCTTTCTCTTCTCTCGTTTGCCCTCTGCTCTTCCCGACTGAAAATATGCAAGTGTTGGGAAGGAGAAGAGAGCTGCTCCTCTTTTATACCTACAGCTCAGTCGCATCTGGTCCAGGGGCGACTGGACCTTCAGTCGCATGTACACCATGCGATTGGACCCCAATCGCATGTGTTCCATGCGGTTCGTCCTTCAGTCGGGCGATTGAACTCTAATCGTACGGTTGAGCTTCAATCGGCCGAATAGCATGCGATCGAACTTCCAGTCGCATCAATTCCATGCGACTGAGGCTCAGTCGCATAACCTACCAGAAGGTCAAACTACCGGGCGTTACATGGAAAATGCATGTGTATATGTTTTTATAAAAATGGGTTTCACCCGTATGTGTGTGTGTAAATGTGCATGTGGGTGGGTGTAGATTTGGGACATATATGTGTGTATGTACATGTTATGATCCTTAGAATGCTAGAACTAAGATCTGATTCTGAGTTAGGATGAATTAGGACTGAATTATGTTGTCTAAGTGAAAAAAATGATGCCCAACCGTCTAAACAGTGGACTATGCGTCCAACGGTTGAATTTTCTAAGTATGCTTAACCGCCCAAAAAGCCCAACCGTCTGAATAGTGCCCATGCGCCTAAACAGGCCCATGCATCTAAGTAGAAAAATGGCTAAGTGTAGGCCCAAACGTCTGAACAGGGCCCATGCGCCTAAACAAGCCCATGCGTCTAAGTGAAAAAGAGACTAAGTTAAGTCCAGACGTCTGCATAGGAGCGAAACGTCTAAACAGGGCAGAAGCGCCCAAATAGTGCCCATGCGTCTAGACCCTTAGAATAATTTTCTGAAATTTCAAGAAAAACAGAAAGTCTAGGGTTTTGACTAAGTTAACTTATGGGTAATGATTACCCAATTTAAGCATAATTATGAGGCGTTTAGGGTTATGGAATATATGTATGATGTATGACAGGTATAATGTGTTATCTTTAATGGTATGAAAACGTATTTATTTTATATTATGAAATACGTTAGATATTATGTTATTACTTTACGTAGTGTGACGAATGAATAAATGAACATAAAGAATAATGTAACGAAAGGAAAGATAACAATGATGAAAAGTAAAATGTAATGAACGAACAAATGGCTTGCAAGCAAATGAAAGGAGGTGCACGACCATATTGTCGTTAGCTCAACTGTGATGCGGGTTAGCTACCCCAAAGGATGCACACAGGGTCAATCTTTGAGATTGACAAGGCCCTTTGGTATGCCCTAGGTGACTGGATCAGCTTCGTGCATAATGTTCGTGGTTTAATTACCACAGGTCCAGCATCAGCTTCGTGCACAATGTTCGGGGTAGGACCAAACGGTTTGTATGAACAGGAGAGATGACTTGCCCTAGGTGACTGGATCAACTTTGTGCACAATGTTCGTGGTTTAATTACCACAGGTCCAGGATCAGCTTCGTGTATAATGTTCGGGGTGTTGTTCATCAATCCATATGAATGTGAAAAGAATGACGTAACGTACTAAAGAAAGAAAGAAAGTAAGTAAACAAGTATGAATGTAAAAGAATGATAATAAGTACGTTACGAAAGAATGAGAATAAAGATAAGAGAATGTTAACGAAAAGTATGAAATGAAAACATGCTATGAATATGATGAAGAATGATGAATGTTAATAAAAGTAAAAGTAACATCCTCTATCTGTACGTATGATGCAGGACCACGTATGAAAGTAAAGAGAGGTTATATTTAAAGTAAAGTATTTTATTTACAAAACTAGAACTCACTCAGCAACACTGACTTTTATGTGTTTTCCAGTTGGCAGGTAATAGTTGCTAGGGATGGCACGGGGGCAGCTACTTGGCATTTTTGTGACGGCATCCATTCGTATAAAAATGACATTTTTATGATGTAATACAATTTATAATATTTTGTAACAGTTAACAGTATTGTATTACGTAACAAAAGTTGTCATTATAATATATGAAATGGTTTTGTTTAAGTTCCGCTGTTATGTTTTAAATAATTGTATGTTTTATGTGCGATGAATTACCAATTGTGAGGTGCCCGGGAACGGGGCCTTACACACACACACATACATATATATATATATATATGTATATGTATATATATGTATATATATACATATATATATGTGACCCCTCACGATATCAGGCAAAGAACATTGTGGATTGCTGTTACATTAGTGTGACAGTTCAGATGGATTTAATGAACAAATTCTTAAAAACATTCAAGATATTCCCAAATCAGAAAAGAAACCTAAGATTCTTCTTGTTGAAGATCATGCGGTGAATGTGATGGTATGTAGCAACTGTTGCCAGTAGACCGTCAATCAACATCAAGCTCGAGAACTCATCGTGTGTATTGATTAGCCTCACGTATGTTCATAATCTATGTATCATGTTAATCGAGTTATCTTCATGTACATGTTCCATGTGTGTTAATTATCTGTACGTATTTATTATTTTATATGTATATGTCATCTTAATGAATTTTTCGTATACTCGTTTATAATAAGAATCAATAATAATAATAAAAATAATAATAATAATAATAACAATAATAATAATAACGATAATAATAATAAAAATAATAACAATAATAACAATAATAATAGAAATAATAATAATAATATTAAGTCCAGGGGGGTGTTTTGATATTCTTGAAACTATAAAAACAAAGTTAAAACATGAAATAATAAAAATGAAACCGCAGGGACTGAAATGTAAAATTTTAAATTACAAAACCAACCCCCGCCCAATTCCCTTTCGTTTTTCCGGCACCGATTCCACCGAGTCTTCGGCGACTCGCCGGCGACCACCAAAACCGCGTGAAAACTTGATTTTTATAGCCCAATTTAACCCGAATCATTTCGTGAACAAGGTTCGAACTCAACAACCACACAAAACGCGTTTAAACGGTCGATTAAACGGCTAGAAACTTTCCACTTTATTCCCGACCAAACTCAACGGCTAAATCGACCACTAAAACACCACTTTAATCACAATAACTCAATCAATTCGAACTTTAACAATCTGGAAATCGCATGCAACCTTCCATTTCAACAAAACACACAAAATCGAACCAAATTAATCCACCTCTGTTCTCGAACCTGCAACTTATTCAACCACATACTTCCGAGCATTATAACGCGAAATTAACATAGGGCTATTAATCATTAACATCATTCGAATCTTACTGTGGAGTCAGTTTGATTTTCATGAAGTATTGATCATCATTCGAATTCGAGTTAGCCGCGGTTGTTCTTCGAAGTGTTCATCCACAATTCGAAACATAAACAGGTAATTGGACACTCTAATCTACTCGTCTTCATACAAGGATTAAAAGCCCCATGATTCTAACGGTTATTAATCTCGAATTCGGGTTCAATTTGGGGGAAATCAGATTAGGGTTTATGTGGATTTGGCGGAAACCGGGGAAGGAGGTTTAAAATTAAATGGAACCGAGTATTGCCGCGGCCACGGCCTTTGGTTCACCGGTTCCCATGCTCCATACTATCCGACAGGTCCCGGGTTCGACCCCGGGCCACTGTTTTATTTTTTTTAAAAAGCCTATTTAGCCTCTAAAAATTTTATAAAAATTTCTAAAAATCCTAAAAATAAATTTTATAAACTTTTCTTATTTAAAACGTTACAAAATGATTTCTGTAAAATTTATTCTGTTTTAAAAACCTTAAAAATCTTTATAAAATATTATTTATAAATATTGTAAATAATTATTTTTATAAAAATAGATATTGTATCGTATTTAATTGTGAAATAATTATAGAAAACTATAGAAATCATACAAAATATAATTTTGTAAATCATTGGTAAATATAATTATAGGTTATATTTTTATAGTTTAACTAATAAATTATTATTGAATTATACAAAGAACACATCCATATACTTCTCGCAAATAAATCAAAAATACAAATAAATTTTATTATTTGTCCAAAAATCCCACAACTCAATTTAAATCTTAAAGTCATTAGTTATAAAATCAAACTCCATATATATAATCGTGTACGCTAACCCAAATCTAATCAAATGTATCTATTCGCATCGAATACGTATTAAAGACTTAAATACAATTATTACATAGGTATTGACTGTGTTTGATCGTGCATTGCTTGATTCTGTGAAGTCTTTGTGCAATACATCAATTCAAGGTGAGTTTCGTGACCCCTTTTTATGTTTATACAAGTTTTTTTATTGTTTTCAATCAATGGGGAAAAGTATGCTCACCCGTTTTCAATGCTGTACACTGTATATTCTGTTTTCATACTTGGAATCAACGTGATACTGTTTTGCATGCATACATGGTGTTATTTTTGGGAACACTCATACAACAATTAATTCCCGGGTTTGGGAACCAACGGTTAGGTATTGGTAGTACTACTGGGTTGACACCCCCACCCTTCGACGATTGGTTAACTTGCGAGTTACCAACATAGCTGCCAGCAATCCGGCCAAGGGTGAATATATTCCGTCAGATTTATATGCATAACGTCATTAGGTTTGGTTGTCTTTAAACACATGTTATGTGGTTTGTGCTTGTAGTATGATTCCATATCAAATTCTATACAGCATCAAATGTTTTAAATTTAAACCTGCGGAACTCACCAACATTATGTGTTGACATTTTTGAGCATATCTTTTCAGGTGAACATAATCAAAGAGGATAGCTAGTGCAGATGCCTTAGCAGAGACCTCAGGATTTCAATAGATTTGCATATGTAATATTTGTCGTTTGTTTCCATATTTGAACATTGTGTATTTGGATTTAGAATCAATAAGACTATGATAGTCGTGGAACTGACTAACCACGACACAAGTCACCATTGTGTCGGGGGACGTCATGACACGAGAAGTTTGCATGTATTATATCTCTGTATTTATACCAAGTGTTATGACGATCCCGTCCGTCGCATCCTCGTGTTTCCGCTCTAAGCGAGGGTGTGACAGATTGGTATCAGAGCCTTGGTTATAGAGAATTAGGTGGAGAATTCGACCTAGACTATAACCTAAGAACCTTCATATAGAATGCATGCTAGGGATTATGTGCATTTGATTTACCTAAATGTCTTTCATGATTCGTGTGACACATAGACACCTGTATTCTGGATTTCCTGGCAAAAGGCCTTCGGGCTAAGGCAAGCGTATTCGTATAAATCTCATTGCGAGACCCGTTACGCTACCTGGGGATTTCTGGGATGAGTGATAAACTATGGTCAATACACAAGTCTATAAGGCAAATGGGTCAAGTATATTAAGTCTATGAACTTAATATACAGGTATATTCCTATATACCTAATAATCTACAAGTATGTTCCTACATACTTTACTTTATACATATACACGTATTATTTGAACATCCCGGATAAGGCACTCTTACTCTTAGTCTATCTCCATGGGATACTTTTATGCTAGAATTTTACGCTTGTATGCGCACAACATCATAGTAATAGGGAACTTCGGTGATCACACGTAGGGTTGATCTCGAATATTGAATCCGACCCTATCATAGTTATGAGTGAAATTCTGAAAGTGTGATAGATATGCGGTTATCATTAGACATAATGTGCTTATATGCTTAATTGCAATTACATGCTATTATTGGAATACTGGCTCATGGACAGGAGGACATCATATTATTTGTGCTTGTTGAATCTAAATAATACTATGATGTTAACTTGGGGTAAGTGAAGCCAAGGGTGATCATGCAAGGTAGATTACCATTACGGGTGCACACGTAATTGTAATTCGCCATGCATGAAAAGTCTGGTTTATCTTACCACGAGGTAACGATCATGAGTATCACACATATCTATTCTATACCCTAGGGTGCTAGGGTCATAATTCTAGTAAGTCCTTGTTGAAGGCAATCAAACATTATAAGTCCTTGTGGAAGGCAATCAAACATTATTAACATTTACTCAAGTTCTGTCCTACTTAGAGCCATCATGGTATTTCCAATCACGATATTGACCTTATGAAACATTCATTCTTGAGTAGGTGCTAAGGAAAATTAAGATGTTATGTAACTAGTTTAAGTATTATTCAAGGTATATCGTGGATGTGGTGGGAACGCTGCGGGGAACCCTATATATAAGCATCACCGGTATACTGAGAATGTGCTTAACCTGGGCTACATAATGATCTTAATGGACCGAAGCATAGATTATTATGAATTAATGCATGAAATCATGCGGTGACTAAAATTTCCATCTTTCTGTAGTTAGAAGATGGCACCTAAAAGAGTCACACGCAAAACCAACCAAGAAGCTGAAACCCCACAAAACAGGAGAAGGGGTAGACCCTCAAGAGCTGGTGGTGCTCCAGCCGACAATAATCAGGAAACTGGCAATCCTGATATAGCTGCCATGATTACTCAGCAGCTAGCTGCATTGGTACCAACCATCGTAACCCAAGTAAGCGATGCCCTGCTGAACCATCCTCTCCACGGGGATCACAACACCAACGGTCAACATGACCAAGGTGTGGTGGGTGATATTGGCAATGGCAGAACAAATGGGAATGAAACTGGCGACAACTAAACCAAACGTGGATGTACATATAAAGAATTTGTGGCTTGTAAACCCCACGAATTAGATGGGAAAGGTGGGGCGATAGCCCTGACTAGATGGCTTGAGAAAATGGAGACCGTGATCGACATCAGTGTATGCCTCGACAGCCAGCGGATCAAGTATGTTACGTGCTCACTGCAGGGCAGAGCACTAACCTGGTGGAACACCCAGGTTCAAGCTAGGGGAAGGGAATCTGCGATACAAATGACCTGGGAAGAATTCAAAGCCTTGATTACCGAGGAATACTGCCCCCTCAACGAGATGCAGAAGCTTGAACATGAGTTCTGGAATCATGCTATGGTAGGGGCAGGGCATGCAGCTTATACTGACCGATTCCACGAGTTGGCTAGGTTAGTTCCACACTTAGTCACCCCGGAGTCCAAGAGGATAGAAAGATACATTTGGGGACTCGTGCCTCAAATCCGGGCGATGGTAACTGCAGCTGCTCCTCCTACAATCCAGAACGCTATTCTGAAAGCGGGCGCTCTCACTGACGAGATGATAAGAACAGGAGTACTGGTAAGGGAGCGGAGAAAAGGAAAGAGACTGGGGAAACAAGTCGGTCTAGTACTGGAAAGTTCGATAAGAGGGCCAAGACGACCAGAAACTTTGTGGCCGTAACTCAAGGGATGAAGGATTACACGGGACCGCACCCCAAGTGCAACAAGTGTAATTGGCACCATCCCCCAGCAAAGCAGTGTCGGGAATGCACGAACTATAGGCGCTTGGGTCATTGGGCGAAAGATTGCAGAACTGCGCCAAACCTGGTCATGCCCATCAATGCGGTTAACCCTGCCGGGAACGCCAGGGCATGCTATGAATGCGGAGGTCTTGATCACTTCCGAAACAAGTGTCCCCGACTGAACAGAGCACCCGGTCAACAAGGCAATAACCAGCAGCAACTGCTGGCTATAGCTGGTAATCCAGCCCAGGGAAATCAAGGAAATGCTGCGAGAGGACGTGCCTTCGTCATTGGAGCTAATGATGCCCGTCAAGATCCCAATGTCGTCACGGGTACGTATCTTCTCAACGACCACTTCGCATCTATATTGTTTGATACGGGAGCAGATAATAGCTTCATATCTTCTGATTTTGCACACATGCTTGGATTGAAACCGAGTAGGCTAGAAACTAGCTTTTTAGTAGAAATGGCCAACGGTAGATTTGTACAAGCAGATGAGATCATTAGACAGTGCTCCATAATATTAGAAGACCATGCCTTCGACATAGATTTAATACCTTTCGAGTTAGGAAGCTTCGACGTAATTGTGGGAATGGATTGGTTGGCGAAGCATGGAGCAGAGATCGTTTGTCGGGAGAAGGTAGTACGAATCCCCATGCCTAATGGGGAGGTACTCAAGATTCAAGGAGAACGACCAGGAAGAACTCTGAAGCTTATTTCCTGCATGAAGATGCGACAATGTCTACGGAAGCAGTGCTATGCACTCCTGGCTCATGTGGTAGAAAAGAAGAAAGAAGGCATCAAGTTGGCAGATATTCCTGTGGTGCGAGATTATCCGGAAGTATTTCCTGATGATTTGTCGGGATTACCTCCTCTACGACAGGTAGAATTTCGTATCGAGTTGGTTCCTGGAGCTACGCCGGTAGCAAAGGCACCATATCGATTAGCACCATCTGAAATGCAGGAACTCTCCAACCAACTACAAGAGCTGTTGGAGAAGGGATTCATTCGGCTGAGTCATTCACCATGGGGAGCACCGGTTCTATTTGTCAAGAAGAAAGACGGGTCATTTCGTATGTGTATCGATTATCGCGAGTTGAACAAGTTGACTGTGAAAAATCGATACCCTCTGCCCAGAATTGATGATTTGTTTGATCAACTACAAGGAGCTTCGTATTTCTCCAAGATTGATCTTCGTTCTGGATATCATCAACTGAGGGTTTTTGAGAATGACATACCGAAAACAGCATTCAGGACTCGTTACGGACACTATGAGTTCTTAGTCATGCCGTTTGGGCTGACTAATGCACCAGCTGTGTTCATGGATTTAATGAATCGAGTGTGCAAACCATACTTAGATAAGTTTGTAATCGTGTTCATAGACGATATACTTATCTATTCTCGTTCGAAGGAAGATCACGAGAAACACCTTCAAGCAATTTTGGAATTGTTGCGGGAAGAGAAGCTTTTTGCCAAATTCTTGAAGTGTGAATTCTGGCTTCAAGAAGTGAAGTTTTTGGGCCATGTGGTTAACAAAGATGGAATCCATGTAGACCCCAGCAAGATTGAAGCTGTGAAGAATTGGGATACACCCCAAACACCATCAGAAATCCGACAATTCTTAGGATTGGCCGGATATTATCGACGGTTTATTGCGAACTTTTCAAAAATAGCACAACCGTTGACCGTGCTAACTCAGAAAGATAAGAAGTTTGATTAGGGACATGCACAAGAACAAGCTTTTCAAACGTTAAAGGAAAAGCTGTGCAATGCTCCAATACTGTCTCTTCCGGACGGAACAGACGACTTCGTGGTGTATTGCGATGCTTCACATCAAGGATTGGGATGTGTGTTGATGCAGAGAGGTAAGGTGATTGCATACGCCTCACGACAACTAAAAGTGCATGAGAAGAACTACACAACTCATGATTTGGAGTTGGGCGCTGTAGTTTTTGCACTTAAGATATGGAGGCACTATCTGTATTGAACCAAATGTATTATCTATACCAACCATAAGAGCCCTCAACACATCCTAAATCAGAAAGTGATCAACATGCGACAACGGCGATGGGTAGAATTACTTAGTGACTACAATTGCGAAATCCGGTATCACCCGGGGAAAGCAAATGTGGTGGCTGATGCCCTCAGTCGTAAAGGACGCGTAAAACCACTACGTGTTCGAGCCTTGGGATTGACTATTCAAACGAACTTGAAAGCTCAAATCCAAAATGCGCAAACTGAGGCTCTAAAAGAAGAAAACCTTGCGGGAGAAGAATTCCGAGGGTTGGATAAACAGATGAATCGTAAGGATGACGGCGTACATTACTTCATTGATCGCATATGGGTCCCCAAATGGGGAGATGTACGTACATTAGTCTTGGATGAAGCACACAAGACTCGATATTCTGTTCATCCCGGTGCAGACAAGATGTACCATGATCTGAAGGATCTGTACTGGTGGCCGGGTATGAAGAAAGACATTGCTCTATATGTGAGCAAGTGCTTGACGTGTTCCAAGGTTAAAGCTGAACACCAAAAACCATCGGGATTATTGCAACAACCCAAAATTCCCGAGTGGAAATGGGAGAACATCACAATGGATTTTATCACCAAACTCCCGAGAACACCAAGCGGGCATGACTCGATATGGGTCATAGTAGATCGATTAACAAAATCAGCACACTTCTTGCCTATCCGAGAAGACTATAAAATGGATAAGTTGGCAAGATTGTACATCAAAGAGGTTGTGACAAGGCATGGAGTGCCAGTGTCAATCATATCTGACCGAGACAGTCGATTCACTTCACGCTTTTGGCAGACATTGCAGAAAGCGATGGGCACCCGACTGGATATGAGTACAGCCTATAACCCCCAGATTGACGGCCAAAGTGAACGCACAATACAAACACTTGAGGACATGCTACGTGCATGTGTCATTGATTTTGGTGGTAGTTGGGATACTCATCTATCGTTGATAGAGTTTTCCAACAATAACAGCTACCATACTAGTATTGGGTGTGCACCATTCGAAGCACTGTATGGCCGAAAATGTAGATCACCTGTATGCTGGGCCGAGATTGGCGAGAGTCAGCTAACAGGTCCTGAAATCATACAAGAAACAATCGATAAGATTTTCCTAATCAAAGATAGACTTAAGGCTGCTCGAGATCGCCAAAAGAGCTATGCCGACAACCGTCGGAAACCGTTAGAGTTTAATGTTGGTGATCGAGTGTTACTTAAGGTCTCTCTGTAACACCCGTATTTGTAGCAAGAAATAAAAGAAAAAGGAAGAAAAGAATAGAAAATAAAAGTCAACTAAAAAGGAGGGACCAAAAGTGCCAAATAGGCAAAGTGGTTATTTATTTTGTACAAAAGGAAGGCATGGTCGCCCATAACCCCTGCACAATTCCTTACATTCGGTTTCTAGAGAGAGAAACAGCAGGAACTTCGATTCTTAGAGAGAGAAAGAAGAAGAAATCGGATTCAAGGTGTAGAAACGACTAGGAAGTTAAGAAAGGGCATCCAAAACCCGAAGACAAACTAAGGTGAGTTCTAGACCCCGTTTTACTGGTTTTTAAATGTTTTGGGGCTGGAAAATGCATGCAAGTATGTTTTTGTAAAGTTTGGGTTGAAACCCGTATGAAATGAATGTGTGTATGCTTATGTTTATGTTAGATTTATGCCTAGAATCATATGTATATGTTTAGAACTAGGCATTATGATGTTTGGGACTTGGATTATGGATTAGACACATGAACAGGTTGCAAATATGTCTGAAATTGGACTTAGAATAAATAAGAACAAGCTGATGAGTCCACCAGTGGTCATACGACCAACAGTGTGGTCGTATGACCAGGATTTTTCCTAAGTGTTAAAGCCCACTAGTGCTTATACGACCAACAGTGTGGTCGTATGACCAGGAGATATATTTTTCTAAGTGCTGATGAGTCTAACAGGACTCATACGACCAACAGTGGTCGTATGACTATGTGATGAAATTTTCTAAGTATGATGAAGAGACCCACAGGACTCATACGACCAACAGTGGTCGTATGATCAGAATATATTTCCCAAGTCCAGGGATGGTACGACCAATAGTGCTCATACGATCAACAGTGTGGTCGTATGACCAGATGATAAATCTAAGTGTAAGATGAAAAGTCCAGCAGTACTCTTACGCCCAATAGTGCTCATACGGCCAGAGGGCTTTTACGCCCAACAGGGCTCAAACGCCTAGGACACTTAGAATTTTTCAGAAATTTCCTGAAATACCGAAGTTCGAGGTTTTGACCAGGGCTGACTAGGGTTAACAAATGATGATGTTTCATGCATGTAATGATGATTATGGTTAACCCTTATTGTTTCTGATGTTATTATCAGTGTATTATAGTTAACAATATTATTAAAATATTGTTAAATGTGGTATGATGCTACGTATGATGATGAATGTATGATGATGTACGTATGGTGATGAATGTATGATGAGTATGTATGATGAGTGTGTGTGTTCCTTGTAATTGTGTGCTTATCTTTCTGAAACTTTACGAATAACGAGAATGAACTAATGAAGTATTATGTATCGTAAAGTGAAAGATAATGAAAGAGGAACATGATGACGAATGCATGTATTAACGAACGAACGAAAAGAAGAATGATGATGAATACATGCATTAATGAACGAACGAATTATGTCTTGCAAGCATTGAATAACGTGATTGGTCCTTCTATGTGATTGACCATGGTCATGGTACCTCTACCGCTTACCTCTAGTACCGTGGCATACGATTTTCCGTCATATGTTGACTACGGCCCGGTAGCTAATAACGATCGGGGTGTAGCATATGGTATTGGTACAATTCACCTTTCAATGCGTGCAAGTAAGTATGAACAGAAAAAGGAACATGATGACGAATGCATGTATTAGCGAACGAACGAAAAGAAGAATGATGATGGATACATGCATTAATGAACGAACGAATTATGTCTTGCAAGCATTGAATAACGCGATTGGTCCTTCTATGTGATTGACCATGGTCATGGTACCTCTACCGCTTACCTCTAGTACCATGGCATACGATTTTCCGTCATATGTTGACTACGGCCCGGTAGCTAATAACGATCGGGGTGTAGCATATGGTATTGGTACAATTCACCTTTCAATGTGTGCAAGTAAGTATGAACGGGATTCTTGTCATTCGACCACAGTAATCATAGCCAAGTGCTATGAAGTGGGTAAAGCTTGACAGAATCCATACGAAAAGTTAAAGATAACGATGAATAACGAATGATGAAGGTAATAACGAATATTATCTCTGTGTACGTATGATGTATGAACGCACGCACGAAAGGATACTTTTAAATAAGTAAAAGCATGTTTTATTACAAAACTAGAACTCACTCAGCAACGCTGACTTTTATGTATTTTCCAGTTGGCAGGTAGTGTTGCTGAGGATGGCACGAGGCGGCTACTCAGCTCTTTTGGGATGGCATTCTTTTGTTAATGTTTTTGTATTGTAATGCAAACAAATGATATTTTGTAACGGGTGTTGTATTACTTTGCAAAAGCATTTATAGTAAATTTAAAGTTTCCGCTACGTGGTTTTTATTAAATTGTATTAAATGTATGTTTTATGGGTAATGACGACCAACTGTGAGGTGCCCGGGAACGGGGCCTTACAAGTTGGTATCAGAGCCAAAGTTTAAGTGAAATGGTTAAAATTTTTTAAAACAAACCTAAAACTTAAACTGAGAATGGGACAGGGAGAATGAGAATGCCATCTGAGTAGCTGCGTGCCATCAGGTATTTTCTTGAAAGTTAACCAGTGTTACGTGCGCATGTTATGTGTTTATGTGTACTGTTAGACTTGGATACTAATGTAGTCAGGACAGGTAATGCTCGGGGTATGAAGAGTAGAGTAAGTGGCTAATCACAACTGGCCACTATAATTAGGGACTTACTATACTTGACATAAACTGAGCTATTTCCTTGAATGACCGTGTTGGTATTTGAACCTTTCAGTGTGTGTCAAAAAAATGGCTAGCGGTAGATCTTCTAAGGTTTTGCCAGATGGGGGTAGTGATAAACGTGGTGTTGAACCGCGTGTCACGAGAAGCATGGCTAGGGCGGCTGAACGGGCACTCGAAGAGCCTGAGGCCCCTCACCTGGAGGGCAGCGATGATGGCACTAGTTTGAGGATCGCCATGAAAGAGGCTGTTGCGGAGGGAGTCCAACAGGCCTTACAGGCAATTCTGCCATCCATGATGACTGAGGTAATTAGAGCGGTGAAAGAGACGACTGCTATTGAAGAAAGCACGAAGAATAGTGACGACAAGAACTGGAACGGAAAGCGGGTTGGACGTGACAGCGCCACCCTCAGCAAAAAGGTTGTAAGGACAGAGGACCGGCGTGCAGCTTCGTCTGGTGCGAGGACGAGGAAGTGTGGTAAGTGTGCCAAAGAACACCTCGGGGAATGTAGATTGGGGACCAATACCTGTTTCCGATGTGGGAAGCACGGTCATGTGGCCAGAGAGTGTGGAGTGGTACGGTGCTATAACTACAGTGGAAGAGGTCACATAAGCAGGGATTGCAAGAAGCCAAGGGCTGAGAGCGCAGGGCCTTCACGATAAGGCTGGAGCAGGCTCGGACGAGCCCCGAAATAGTATCAGGTATGTGTTTAGTAACTCAAACTCTGTCATCCGTGTTGCTTGATTCCGGAGCCAGAAAGAGTTTTTGTTTTTGTTGTTTTTTTTCTATGTTAAGTTGCTCACTAGGAATAGAAGTATTGATAAACTCTTGGGTGTAGAAACTGCCATAGGTAAGTCTACCAGGATTTCCGAAACGATAGTAGACTGCAAGGTGAAGTTAGAAGGGTGTAGATACTCGGTTAGACTAGACATGATAGCCTAGGGTGATTTTGATTCAGTTCATGGGTTGGATGGGTTGGTGGACTTCGAGGCAATTATAGCGTGTCGTGAGAAGATGATCCGTTGATAGCACCAGACGGGAGTCCAATAACGGTAGTATGAGGAGGTGCATCGACTACCGCGAGCTGAATAAGCTGACGGTAAAGAACAGATATCCCTTGCCGAGGATCGACGACTTGTTTGACCAGCTCCAGGGTGCCAGTTGGTTCTCGAGGATAGATCTTCGATCTGGCTACCACCAGTTGAAGGTGAAGGAGCAGGACATTCCTAAAAACAGCTTTTCGTACGCGTTATGGACACTATGAGTTTCTCGTTATGTCATTTGGTCTAACTAACGCGCCAGCTGCTTTTATGGACTTGATGAACCGAGTGTGTCGGCCAATGTTAGATAAATCAGTGATTGTGTTCATCGATGATATCTTGATTTATTCAAGGAGCGAAGAAGAGCATGCCGGTCACATTCGGGAGGTATTGGAGACTTTGAGAAGGGAGAAACTGTATGCTAAGTTCTCCAAATGTGCTTTCTGGCTACGCGAGGTGCAATTTCTCGGTCACGTGGTAAATGCGGAGGGAATCATGGTGGACCCAGCAAAGGTTGAGGCTGTGATGCAATGGAAATCACCAAAGACGCCATCCGAGATTCGTAGCTTCTTGGGATTGGCGGGCTATTATAGGATATTTATCCAAGACTTTTATAAGATAGCCTCACCTTTGACAAAATTGACTCGTAAGGACGTGAAATTCGTGTGGGGTCGAGAGCAGGAGACGGCTTTTGAGGAGTTGAAGGCAAGACTAACACAAGTTCCTGTCTTGACATTGCCCGAGGGGAATGAAGACTTAGTGGTCTATTCGGATGCATCTTATTCTGGGCTAGGTTGTGTGTTGATGCAACGTGGAAATGTGATAGCCTACGCATCTCGACAGCTAAAGACCCACGAAGTCAACTATCCCACACACGATCTAGAATTAGCCGCGGTGGTTTTTGCATTGAAGATTTGGCGGCACTATCTATACGGGACGAAGTGCACAATCTTCACTGACCACAAAAGCTTGAAGTACTTCTTCGAGCAGAAGGATCTAAACATGAGGCAGAGGCGGTGGTTGGAGCTGATAAAAGATTATGATTGTGAGATCCATTACCACCCGGGCAAAGCCAATGTGGTGGTTGATGCCCTTAGCCGAAAAGAAAGGCCTGAGCCGATCCGGGTGAAGGCTTATCAGCTGATCATGACCCCCGATGTGATGACACAGGTTAAGGAGTTTCAAGACGAGGCTTTGAAAGAAGATCGTCTTAACTCCGAAAGGATGAAAGGTCTAGTGACGGAGTTGGGTGAGAACACTCTAGGTGTTAAGACCCGATTTGGGCGAATGTGGATTCCTCGATACGGGGATCTACGTGAAAAGATCATGGATGAGGCCCGTAAGACCCGATACTCCATTCACCCCGGTGCTACCAAAATGTACCACGATATGAAGAAAGACTATTGGTGGCCGGGTATGAAACGCGACGTAGTGAAGTACGTAAGAAAGTGCTTAGCTGATGAAGACATGGTTGTACCGCTGGAGGATATCGAGGTGGATGAGCGGCTCAATTATGTTGAGCAACCAGTGGCAATCATTGATCGTAAGGAGAAGAGGTTGAGAAATAAAGTGGTTCCTCTTGTACGTGTACAGTGGAAGCACAGGAAGGGATCCGAGTCTACGTGGGAGACTGAAGAAGAAATAAGACAGCACTACCCACATCTGTTTGAGGAATAACAGGTTTCGGGGACGAAACCTATATAAGGGGGGTGGACTTGTAACACCCGTATTTTTAGCAAGAAATAAAAGAAAAAGGAAGAAAAGAATAGAAAATAAAAGTCAACTAAAAAGGAGGGACCAAAAGTGCCAAATAGGCAAAGTGGTTATTTATTTTGTACAAAAGGAAGGCATGGTCGCCCATAACCCCTGCACAATTCCTTACATTCGGTTTCTAGAGAGAGAAACAGCAGGAACTTCGATTCTTAGAGAGAGAAAGAAGAAGAAATCGGATTCAAGGTGTAGAAACGACTGGGAAGTTAAGAAAGGGCATCCAAAACCCGAAGACAAACTAAGGTGAGTTCTAGACCCGTTTTACTGGTTTTTAAATGTTTTGGGGCTGGAAAATGCATGCAAGTATGTTTTTGTAAAGTTTGGGTTGAAACCGTATGAAATGAATGTGTGTATGCTTATGTTTATGTTAGATTTATGCCTAGAATCATATGTATATGTTTAGAACTAGGCATTATGATGTTTGGGACTTGGATTATGGATTAGACACATGAACAGGTTGCAAATATGTCTGAAATTGGACTTAGAATAAATAAGAACAAGCTGATGAGTCCACCAGTGGTCATACGACCAACAGTGTGGTCGTATGACCAGGATTTTTCCTAAGTGTTAAAGCCCACTAGTGCTTATACGACCAACAGTGTGGTCGTATGACCAGGAGATATATTTTTCTAAGTGCTGATGAGTCTAACAGGACTCATACGACCAACAGTGGTCGTATGACTATGTGATGAAATTTTCTAAGTATGATGAAGAGACCCACAGGACTCATACGACCAACAGTGGTCGTATGATCAGAATATATTTCCCAAGTCCAGGGATGGTACGACCAATAGTGCTCATACGATCAACAGTGTGGTCGTATGACCAGATGATAAATCTAAGTGTAAGATGAAAAGTCCAGCAGTACTCTTACGCCCAATAGTGCTCATACGGCCAGAGGGCTTTTACGCCCAACAGGGCTCAAACGCCTAGGACACTTAGAATTTTTCAGAAATTTCCTGAAATACCGAAGTTCGAGGTTTTGACCAGGGCTGACTAGGGTTAACAAATGATGATGTTTCATGCATGTAATGATGATTATGGTTAACCCTTATTGTTTCTGATGTTATTATCAGTGTATTATAGTTAACAATATTATTAAAATATTGTTAAATGTGGTATGATGCTACGTATGATGATGAATGTATGATGATGTACGTATGGTGATGAATGTATGATGAGTATGTATGATGAGTGTGTGTGTTCCTTGTAATTGTGTGCTTATCTTTCTGAAACTTTACGAATAACGAGAATGAACTAATGAAGTATTATGTATCGTAAAGTGAAAGATAATGAAAGAGGAACATGATGACGAATGCATGTATTAACGAACGAACGAAAAGAAGAATGATGATGAATACATGCATTAATGAACGAACGAATTATGTCTTGCAAGCATTGAATAACGCGATTGGTCCTTCTATGTGATTGACCATGGTCATGGTACCTCTACCGCTTACCTCTAGTACCGTGGCATACGATTTTCCGTCATATGTTGACTACGGCCCGGTAGCTAATAACGATCGGGGTGTAGCATATGGTATTGGTACAATTCACCTTTCAATGCGTGCAAGTAAGTATGAACAGAAAAAGGAACATGATGACGAATGCATGTATTAGCGAACGAACGAAAAGAAGAATGATGATGGATACATGCATTAATGAACGAACGAATTATGTCTTGCAAGCATTGAATAACGCGATTGGTCCTTCTATGTGATTGACCATGGTCATGGTACCTCTACCGCTTACCTCTAGTACCGTGGCATACGATTTTCCGTCATATGTTGACTACGGCCCGGTAGCTAATAACGATCGGGGTGTAGCATATGGTATTGGTACAATTCACCTTTCAATGCGTGCAAGTAAGTATGAACGGGATTCTTGTCATTCGACCACAGTAATCATAGCCAAGTGCTATGAAGTGGGTAAAGCTTGACAGAATCCATACGAAAAGTTAAAGATAACGATGAATAACGAATGATGAAGGTAATAACGAATATTATCTCTGTGTACGTATGATGTATGAACGCACGCACGAAAGGATACTTTTAAATAAGTAAAAGTATGTTTTATTACAAAACTAGAACTCACTCAGCAACGCTGACTTTTATGTATTTTCCAGTTGGCAGGTAGTGTTGCTGAGGATGGCACGAGGCGGCTACTCAGCTCTTTTGGGATGGCATTCTTTTGTTAATGTTTTTGTATTGTAATGCAAACAAATGATATTTTGTAACGGGTGTTGTATTACTTTGCAAAAGCATTTATAGTAAATTTAAAGTTTCCGCTGCGTGGTTTTTATTAAATTGTATTAAATGTATGTTTTATGGGTAATGACGACCAACTGTGAGGTGCCCGGGAACGGGGCCTTACACTCTCCTTGGAAAGGGATAGTTCGGTTTGGAAAGAAGGGGAAGTTAGCCCCGAGATACATTGAACCATTTGAGATCACAGAGAGGATCGGTCCAGTGGCATACCGGTTAAGGTTGCCACAAGAGCTTGGCAGTGTACATGATACTTTCCATGTATCAAACCTTAAGAAGTGTTTAGCTGACGAATCACTTCACGTGCCTATCGAAGACATCAAGATTGATCAAAGTCTCCATTTTGTGGAGGAACCTATTGAGATCATGGACCGAAAGGTCAAGAAGCTGAGACGCAGCAAGATACCTATTGTTCGTGTGAGATGGAATCCCAAACGAGGTCCAGAGTTTACATGGGAACGTGAGGATCAAATTAGACACAAATATCCTCATCTGTTCGAGGATGACACTCTTAGACCTAGCACCAGTTGAATTTCGGGATGAAATTCCCTCAACTGGGGGATACTGTGACACCTCACGATATCAAGCAAAGAACATTGTGGATTGCTGTTACATTAGTGTGACAGTTCAGATGGATTTAATGAACAAAGTCTTAAAAACATTCAAGATATTCCCAAACCAGAAAAGAAACCTAAGATTCTTCTTGTTGAAGATCATGTGATGAATGTGATGGTATGTAGCAACTGTTGCCAGTAGACCGTCAATCAACATCAAGCTCGAGAACTCATCGTGTGTATTGATTAGCCTCACGTATGTTCATAATCTATGTATCATGTTAATCGAGTTATCTTCATGTACATGTTCCATGTGTGTTAATTATCTGTACGTATTTATTATTTTTATATGTATATGTCATCTTAATGAATTTTTCGTATACTCGTTTATAATAAGAATCAATAATAATAATAAAAATAATAATAATAATAACAATAATAATAATAATGATAATAATAATAAAATAATAACAATAATAACAATAATAATAGAAATAATAATAATAATATTAAGTCCAGGGGGGTGTTTTGATATTCTTGAAACTATAAAAACAAAGTTAAAACATGAAATAATAAAATGAAACCGCAGGGAATGAAATGTAAAATTTCAAATTACAAAACCAACCCCCCGCCCAATTCCCTTTCGTTTTTCCGGCACCGATTCCGGCGAGTCTCCGGCGACTCGCCGGCGACCACCAAAACCGCGTGAAAACTTGATTTTTATAGCCCAATTTAACCCGAATCATTTCGTGAACAAGGTTCGAACTCAACAACCACACAAAACGCGTTTAAACGGTCGATTAAACGGCTAGAAACTTTCCACTTTATTCCCGACCAAACTCAACGGCTAAATCGACCACTAAAACACCACTTTAATCACAATAACTCAATCAATTCGAACTTTAACAATCTGGAAATCGCATGCAACCTTCCATTTCAACAAAACACACAAAATCGAACCAAATTAATCCACCTCTGTTCTCGAACCTGCAACTTATTCAACCACATACTTCCGAGCATTATAACGCGAAATTAACATAGGGCTATTAATCATTAACATCATTCGAATCTTACTGTGGAGTCAGTTTGATTTTCATGAAGTATTGATCATCATTCGAATTCGAGTTAGCCGCGGTTGTTCTTCGAAGTGTTCATCCACAATTCGAAACATAAACAGGTAATTGGACACTCTAATCTACTCGTCTTCATACAAGGATTAAAAGCCCCATGATTCTAACGGTTATTAATCTCGAATTCGGGTTCAATTTGGGGGAAATCAGATTAGGGTTTATGTGGATTTGGCGGAAACCGGGGAAGGAGGTTTAAAATTAAATGGAACCGAGTATTGCCGCGGCCACGGCCTTTGGTTCACCGGTTCCCATGCTCCATACTATCCGACAGGTCCCGGGTTCGACCCCGGGCCACTGTTTTATTTTTTTTAAAAAGCCTATTTAGCCTCTAAAAATTTTATAAAAATTTCTAAAAATCCTAAAAATAAATTTTATAAACTTTTCTTATTTAAAACGTTACAAAATGATTTCTGTAAAATTTATTCTGTTTTAAAAACCTTAAAAATCTTTATAAAATATTATTTATAAATATTGTAAATAATTATTTTTATAAAAATAGATATTGTATCGTATTTAATTGTGAAATAATTATAGAAAACTATAGAAATCATACAAATATAATTTTGTAAATCATTGGTAAATATAATTATAGGTTATATTTTATAGTTTAACTAATAAATTATTATTGAATTATACAAAGAACACATCCATATACTTCTCGCAAATAAATCAAAAATACAAATAAATTTTATTATTTGTCCAAAAATCCCACAACTCAATTTAAATCTTAAAGTCATTAGTTATAAAATCAAACTCCATATATATAATCGTGTACGCCAACCCAAATCTAATCAAATATATCTATTCGCATCGAATACGTATTAAAGACTTAAATACAATTATTACATAGGTATTGACTGTGTTTGATCGTGCATTGCTTGATTCTGTGAAGTCTTTGTGCAATACATCAATTCAAGGTGAGTTTCGTGGCCCCTTTTTATGTTTATACAAGTTTTTTTATTGTTTTCAATCAATGGGGGAAAAGTATGCTCACCCGTTTTCAATGCTGTACACTGTATATTCTGTTTTCATACTTGGAATCAACGTGATATTGTTTTGCATGCATACATGGTGTTATTTTTGGGAACACTCATACAACCATTAATTCCCGGGTTTGGGAACCAACGGTTAGGTATTGGTAGTACTACTGGGTTGACACCCCCACCCTTCGACGATTGGTTAACTTGCGAGTTACCAACACAGCTGCCAGCAATCCGGCCAAGGGTGAATATATTCCGTCAGATTTATATGCATAACTTTATTAGGTTTGGTTGTCTTTAAACACATGTTATGTGGTTTGTGCTTGCAGTATGATTCCATATCAAATTCTATACAGCATCAAATGTTTTAAATTTAAACCTGCGGAACTCACCAACATTATGTGTTGACATTTTTGAGCATATCTTTTCAGGTGAACATAATCAAAGAGGATAGCTAGTGCAGATGCCTTAGCAGAGACCTCAGGATTTCAATAGATTTGCATATGTAATATTTGTCGTTTGTTTCCATATTTGAACATTGTGTATTTGGATTTAGAATCAATAAGACTATGATAGTCGTGGAACTGACTAACCACGACACAAGTCACCATTGTGTCGGGGGACGTCATGACACGAGAAGTTTGCATGTATTATATCTCTGTATTTATACCAAGTGTTATGACGATCCCGTCCGTCGCATCCTCGTGTTTCCGCTCTAAGCGAGGGTGTGACAATATATATGTATATATATGTATATATGTATATATGTATATATGTATATATGTGTATATATATGTATATATGTATATATGTATATATGTATATATGTGTATATATATGTGTATATATGTATATATATATATATATATATATATATATATATATATATATATATATATATATATATATATATATATATAACGCTGGAGTCCAATTATTTTCCAACGTGCAACGTTGCGTTACTTTGGTCGTTATCGTATCAACTCATCGGAAACCATAAAAGCGAAGTGTTGTGGTGAAACTTTAAAACAGTTAACTTTAGTGGTCAGACTCAAAACATACATGGAGGCCGTTCATTTTTACCACACACAAGACCATGATATTTTGGTTGTTATCGTTCCTGTTTATCAGAAACCATATAATCAAAGTTTGGTGTCGAACCACTAAAATACTAAACTTTAGTGGTCAACGTCCGAATAATTAGATTTATCTATTATAGTTTGATGGCCAAACCCTAAAATTCTAAACTTTAGTGGTCAAATACATAAATACAAACTGAAGGCCGAACCATAAAATACTAAATTTTAGCGAGCAAATCTCATCGAAATAAAACGCAACTTTGAGTACTCTGGTACCTAAAACTAATATTCAAATATTTTATGGAAGAAGTCTTAATACTAAAGAATACTTTTCATTTGTGAAAATATAAATCAAATAAAACTAAATCAATACTATATTTGATAAAATTATAAAAATCTAAGGCAAATTGGATTTTAATAATCCAAAATATTACATATTGATCGATAATAATCAACACTATTAGTTTGACCCGTAACTTTCGAACTTTCATTTTTATTACCAACAACAGTTTAAATGACATATTTTTTATTTTTTACGTTTGATGTGGACTCGATTCGTTTCTCAATAATAAGTATGAACGAAATAAAGAAGCATCATTGAGACTATAATAGATACAAATCGAGCGTAAAAATTTGAGAATAATGTCACTGTAACTGTTGTTGGTTATAAAAATTATAGTTAAAAGTGTTACCAGCCAAATTAATAGTATGGATTATTATCGATCAATAGGTAACTGTTTAGATTATCAAAAATCCAATTCATCAAAATCTAAGCTACAATGGCTAATCTTAAAAACCACAACAATACTATTTTTTACTTTTGTTTTAAACTATATAATAATATTAGTTATTTGTTAATATTTGTTTATTAAATGAAAATGATATATAAAAGTTTGAATTCAAATTTTTATAACATTACATACATAAAGTATATAACTAAAATTAATATAGAATACATAAACAAAAATGATATAATAATATTAGTTATTTGTTAATAATTGTTTATTGAATGAAAATGATATATAAAAGTTTGAATTCAAATTTTTATAACATTACATACATAAAATATATAACTAAAATTAATATAGAGTACATAAATAAAAAAAACTAATCCTAATCGACACTTAATGTAAACCAAGCTCGTGAATATGTTGTATTTGCATAATTTAGATTAGATCGAAAGGGCTAAAACAGAAAGAAGATTAAAAAGATATGTTACAAATTTATATAAAATTAGTATTAGTATTTGAAGTTCATTTTAGAATTGTTTTTGTTGGGATATTGATGCGTTATTTGTTTCCAAATTATTGAAGTTTAATTTTTGATTGTTAGTTCCTTAAGTTTTTGTACCTATTAAAAGACTAGTGGTGATGTTTTTTAACGACCAACCAATAATTTTTAAGTACGGTCACCCGGGTAAACCCATTGGCGAAAGGTCACCCATGACCACGAACGCAAACAGTGCTGGTGACCCGGCTCGCCCATCATTCCAAGGGAAACCCACCACCCAAAGGCCCACTATGGTAAAACCCTTGGCTCACTTGGAGCATATTGCATCTAGTAAGACTCCAACCCATAACCTCCTCTTTGTAAAGTCATAGTGTGCCTTCTCCTAAACCAGTTGATGTAGGACTCATTGGCGACTAGTGGTGATGTAACTTGTCAATTTTTTTTTATTAATCTTGGCTCTATTTTTCCCTCCCAAACTTCTCTGCTCATTTGTATAGGCATGGATTCTAGGATTTGAATTTTCTACTAAACTGGGTCGGCTTTACCTTTCATATGCCGTCATTTTACTAACCTTTTTTATTACAATCATTTTCTCTACGAAACCCTAATACGCCTTCTCATTTCCTATATCCATTCATCGGTATCAAACTATAAGTGTTCTAATCTTTGTCATTTATATTTTTTAATTGTAATATCTTCATCGTCTACATCTTTACTTAATCTCTATGGTTATTCTTGTATTATTTCGATTTTGATTTATGTTTTTGGGGGGGTTTGTTTTCATCATGTTAAGAGATTTCAAATATGATCTTGTTGAGTTCATACCTTGGTTGGTGGATTTGGTTACGACAGTTGTGTTTATGTTTACTTGACTTCATGTTCCTATTGTTGGTTTTGATCTCAAGGGTGTCATGGTTCAATAAGTCGAAGGACTTTGTAAAGTTCAGGGTTGTAATTGTCAAGTTTTAAAAATAGTTAACGATTGTTAGTTGAATTCGTTAGTGTTTGTTATATAGAATTCAGTTGTAAGGAAATGGTTATCGATGAAATGAATTGAGTTTTCCCTTATGTTCTTCTTCTCATTCCTTTTATCATAACAATTTTATCAGAGTACCGATCCTCATCGGAGCTCCGGCGAAGCAGCTGCGTATCGAGAATTGCGACGGCAACAAGACACCAAGAAATGGAGAAATTGGAGAAGATTTCAAAAGAGAATTCACAGGCGATTCAATCTCAGCAATTGATTTTGGAGGAAAATACGAACAACATCAAGAATTTACAAATTCAGATGGTCGAAGCTTGTGTTTAACTCCGAGCTATGAAAGAATTGTTGGAGAAGAATGCTAGAAGTAATGATCATCATGAAATTCGTTTGGCCTGTTTAGGGCGATTGGATTTTCTTAAATTCAATGGTGAAGACGAGGAAGGTTGGATCTATAAGTGCAACCATTTTTTCATGGTTGACAAGACACCTGCTCACATGAAGGTTCATTATGCGGTCATTAGTTTGGAAGGCATAGCATTACAGTGGTATCAAGGCTTTGTCACGAGTCAGAATCGTGATATTGAAGAGATGCTTTGGGAAGATTATGTTCGTTCGATTTTAAATCGGTTTTCTACTCGATTATCTGAAGAGCCGATTGAAGAATTGAAGAATCTTCATCAAACTGGTACGTTACAAGAGTACTGCGATGCTTTTGATGCTTTATTAAATAGAGTTAAACTTTGTGAAGATTATGCTGCTGGTTTGTTCATTGCTGGCCTTAAACCTGAAATTCGTTGTTTAGTTGTAACATCCGGTTTCTAAATCCGGACTTGTAAATTATATTATAGTTATGATTAATTAAATTAAGTTGAGTTGTTTGAGTGTTTAAGTGTTCAGTCGCATAAGTCATATGCGAATGAACTTCAGTCGCATTAGTTATGTGCGATTGAGACTCAGTCGTACGAATCGTAGGCGTATGAGCTTCAGTCGCACAGTTCAGTCGTACGAATGATTCTGTCATACGACTGAAGGTGAGGCGGTTAAGTTTAGTTTATGGATAAGTAGGGCGGTGCAGGGGTTTAAGGGCAGATCTCTATCTACACCTATTCTGTTCTCTTGTCCCCTTCACACCCAAAACTCTGTTCTCACGAAATTGATTAGGCGAAGCTCCGTTTTGGTAAGTTTTGAACATCACGGATTAATCCGGAGATGTTATAAGCTGTGTGTATGATTGAATTTGATCCAATAACCTGTTTAAATCAGTATATTGGTCTTGTCATTTCTGAATTTAAAATCCAAGAATTCAAATCCAAGTTTTTGTGAAATTTTGATGAAATAATGGTCCGTAACCATTGTAAACGATGTGTATAGGATCTGTTTTGAATATGGTATGATTTGGATGGTTAAAACTCAAGTTTTGAGTGAGTTTGGATCAAAAACGTCAAGAACACAGCTGCTGATCCGTTTCAGGCGAATGGGCTCAATCGCAGACCTCAGTCGCACGAATGAGAATTTAGTCGTACGACTGAGTGCGAATGGAGGTTCAGTCGTGCGGTTGGAACTCAGTCGCCTGGTTAGAAGGCCGAATGAAGACGAGTGAACACTGGGTACGAATGAGAACTCAATCGTGCGAATGAACGGTTAGTCGTACGACTGAAGGTTCAGTCACATGGTTCATTCGCATAGGTCCAGTCGTATGATTGCTCATTCGCATAAGTGTTCAATCGCATGAGGGCCTGTTTGAGAATAAGTTTATTGAATCAGGGTTTATTGCTTTAGATATACCTTGATTAGAGGAAGGACTAGTTATCTTGGGTACGTGGATTGTGTAGACTGTGGTGAGAAAATTAATAAGGTGAGTTCTAAGCCCTTTTTAAATGTTTGGTTTTAACATTCGGGCTAGCACACACATATTGATAAATGAATTGAATGTTTTAGTACAAGAATTGTGATAGTAATGATGGATGTGTTTCTAACAGTTTGTCAAGCTGTTAGAGGGAAAGTGGGGGTAATAAATGATTACCTGAACATTGTTAATCATTACATGATGGTAATGATTGCAATGAGTCAGGTAGGGTGTAAAAGATAGTCCTCTGAACATTGTTAATCATTACGTGATGGTAATGATTTCAATGGGTCAGATGGGGTGTGATGATTAATGAAAATATGTTAAAACTGGTGCTAAAAGAAAGAATGTGTGGGGTGTGAGTGAATGTGATAATATTGGCAATAAATAAAAGAAATGTTTGTAAATGGTAATATGATGTAAATCTCAACAGGTCAGTTAGGGTAAGATGCCTGGGTATGAAACTGTACAGTTTGATAGGAGTGATGACGATCACTCAGCTTTGTGAACATCTTGTGGTGACGACCCTAGATGATTAATTGGCATCCTACTGGATGAGAGATAGTAACCGGTAGTTGCTAGATGTGGGCAACCGACGTTACTGGGTATGGGAGACTGGTAGTTGCTAGATGTGGGCAACCGATGTCTCTGGGTATGGTAACCGGTAGTTGCTAGATGTGGGCAACCGACGTTACCGAGTATGAGAAACTGGTAGTTGCTGGATGTGGGCAACCGATGTTTCTGAGTGTAGTAACTGGTAGTTGCTGGATGTGGGCAACCGACGTTACTGGGTATGAGGAACTGGTAGTTGCTAGATGTGGGCAACCGACGTTCGATGGGACAGGTCCAGTGGGACAGAATAATGATAAAAGTTGAATTTATAATATTGCCAATAAAAAGATAGCTGTGGTGTGTGTGAAAATGTTGTTAATGTTTTAATAAAAATTAGAACTCACCAGTTTATCTGATGTTTTGAGTGTGTTGTGTGTGCTAGGCCTCTGATAATAGAGGAAAGCAAGTATGAGCTGATGAGGACGCTATCCCGGAGCAACTGCTGGCATAGGATTTAGGACTTGTTAATAATGTATTATTAAATACAATCATATGTAAAATGTTTTAAAAAGTTGGGTTAATATATATAATAGTGTTTAAAGTCTTCCGCTGTAAATGGAAAGCTCTGATTTATGTTTAAAATATTAATCCAACTGCATGACGTGCCTCCGGTGCCCTGCCGGGTTTAGGGCGTCACAGGTTGGTATCAGAGCAGTAGTTAAAGGGATCTAGTGTCATAATAACTAGACTTTAACTAGAAAATAGATATGCCAGCAGGGATAGCTAGATAGAATAGTTTATTAAAACAAGAAAAGGTGATGGGACTATCATGAGAAGGAATAACGAGAATAGTAAAAGTAAAGTAAACAATTAATAGTACTTGGCCACATTATTAATAATTTACTTTACTATTAGTATTCTGGTTACATACTTACATGTGGGTACCAAATAATCCTGATCTCATTTTAATAGGTTATGGCTGATAGGAAAAGTGAAAGAATGCAAGGTGGAACCTCGGGAGGAGATGTTGATGAGAGCGCCGAGGTGCTTAGTATGACGAGGCAGCAATTCCATGATGCAATTGCTGAGGAGGTTCGTAAAGCGTTGAATGCAGCTAGACCTGATGAAAGTAGGAATGTTGATAAAGCTGAGGGGTCTAGTGAGAAAAAGGGAGTTACATATAGTCAGTTTAAAGAATGTAATCCTCCACGATTTTCTGGGGCTATGGATGTGGTAGCCACTTATAAATGGCTTCGTGAAATGGAAGCCGTGATCAAGTTGAGTGAGTGTAGGGAGGATCAGAAAGTAAAGTTTGCAGCCCACTCGTTTGTAGGTGAGGCTCTGTATTGGTGGGATACGATTATCCAGACGTTAGGCGAGGAGGCTACTGATAAAATGTTGTGGCCTGAATTTAGAAAGTTAGTGTCGCACAAGTTTTGTCCGAAAGGCGAGATGGATCGAATAGAAATGAGTTTCCTGCAGTTTCAGGCGGGTAATATGTCTCATAGGGAATACACGTCTATGTTTGAGGAGATGGCGCGGTTGGTGCCTCATTTGGTGGTTCCCGAAGAGAAGAAAATTTTGAGGTATACACAGGGGTTGCCTCAGGAGGTTAGAAAGTTGGTTAGATCATCTGCTCCGAGTAGTTACCAGTTGAAGGTAAACTTAGCTGCAGATATGTATCAAGAAGTTTATGGTGGTAATGTTGCTCCTGATGGAAGTAAAAGGAGGCGTGAAGAACCTGTAGTGCAAAGAAGATTTGAGAATCCAAGTTCTCAAAAGAAAGGTAGGTTTGGAAGGGGTCAATTCCCGAGGAATGTCAGAAATGAGTTGCCACGATGCGGGAAATGTGGTAGGCTACACCAGGGTGAATGCATGATTAGTAATAGAACTTGTTTTAAATGTGGAAGCTTAGGACATTATGCTAATGAATGTAATGAAAGCCCTCATAGATGTTATGAGTGTGGAGAAACGGGGCATATTCGTAGTGAATGTCCAAGATTAACCGTTAGAAAGCCTGAGCCGGTTAGATCGATGAAAGGGTCAGGAGAAGGGTCGAGTGTGTCCAAGGGGCGAGCA
The DNA here is from genome assembly GCA_024085815.1 of Flaveria linearis. Lineage (NCBI taxonomy): Eukaryota > Viridiplantae > Streptophyta > Magnoliopsida > Asterales > Asteraceae > Flaveria > Flaveria linearis. Next base: position 58,307,541 of record CM044013.1, on the reverse strand, counting down.
TATTCTATGACAGCCAGTGAGGCTAAAGCGTTGCCAGATGTAGTTTCAGGTACGTTTTTAGTGAATGGAATTCCAGCTAATGTGTTATTTGATTCTGGTGCAAGTGGAAGTTTTGTATCTATTGATTTTTGCCCTATGCTTGCATGTGAAGTTCGACCATTAGAGGTAGCTTTTGTAGTTGAAACTGCTAATGATAGATCTATGATGATTAGTAATATGATTGATGGTTGTTATATTGAATTAGAAGGATATAAGTTGCCTGTTAAACTATATCCAATGGTGTTAGGAGGGTTTGATGTAGTATTGGGTATGGATTGGTTGGTAAACCATGAAGCCCATATTATATGTAATAAGAAGTTAATTCAATTAAGAGCACCAGATGGGAAAACAATTAATGTATATGGTGATAGAGAGGAGTCAACGGTGAAAATAATATCTATGATAAAAGCTGATAAGTTAATGAGTCGCGGATGTGCATCTTATTTGATATATGTAATTGATTCCCAAAAGTCTGTAAGAAAGATAGAAGACATTCCTGTGGTTAGAGATTTTGCAGACGTGTTTCCAGAGGAATTACCAGGTATTCCTCCAGATCGTGAAGTTGAGTTTAGAATTGATTTGGTTCCGGGTGCTAAGCCAGTTGCTAAGCCACCATATAGATTAGCTCCATCAGAATTGAAGGAGTTAATGAAACAGACTGAAGACTTACTGGTAAGAGGTTTCATTAGACCCAGTTCTTCCCCGTGGGGTGCTCCAGTATTGTTTGTGAAGAAGAAAGATGGGAGTATGCATATGTGTATTGATTACAGAGAATTAAACAAGTTGACAATAAAGAATAAGTATCCACTCCCAAGAATAGATGATTTGTTTGATCAGCTACAGGGAGCCAGTTGGTTTTCTAAGATGGACCTTCGCTCAGGATATCATCAGTTGAAAGTTAGGGAAGAAGATATACCTAAGACAGCGTTTCGTACCCGCTATGGTCATTGTGAATTTCTGGTTATGTCCTTTGGGTTGACGAATGCCCCTGCTGCTTTTATGGATTTGTATATAGGGTGTGCAAGCCAATGTAGATCGATCAGTAATTGTGTTTATTGATGATATACTGATCTATTCGAAGAATGAGGGAGATCATGCTTGCTATCTTCGTGAAGTGTTGGAAAGATTGAGAAAAGAAAGGCTTTATGCAAAATTTTCTAAGTGTGAGTTTTGGTTGCGGGAAGTACAGTTTTTAGGACATGTAATTAATGCGGAAGGTATTTTAGTAGACCCTGCCAAGATTGAAACAGTAGTGAGGTGGAGTCCTCCAATGACGCCATCTGAGATCCGCAGTTTCTTGGGTCTGGCTGGTTACTATAGAAGATTTATTCAGGATTTTGCCAAAATCACATCCCCGTTCACGAAACTTACGAGGAAGAATGAAGAATATGTTTGGGGACCAGAACAAGAAAATGCATTTCAAGAATTGAAGCAGAAATTAACCCAGTCACCAGTATTGTTGTTGCCAGATGGAAATGAAGATTTGGTGATTTATTCAGATGCTTCATATCAAGGTTTAGGCTGTGTTTTAATGCAGAGGGGACGAGTAATTGCTTATGCTTCCCGACAGTTAAAAGAACATGAAAAGAATTATCCGACGCATGATTTAGAACTGGCAGCAGTGGTATTTGCCTTGAAGATATGGAGGCATTATTTGTATGGGGTGAAATGAAATATTTACACAGATCATAAGAGTTTGAAGTATTTCTTTGATCAGAAGGAATTGAACATGCGCCAGCGGAGATGGTTAGAATTGGTGAAAGATTATGATTGTGAAATACTTTACCATCCTGGTAAAGCAAATGTGGTTGCTGACGCATTAAGCCGAAAGAATGAACACCCTCCAGTTCGAGTTAAGTCATACAAGTTAGTAATAACCCCAGATTTTATGCACCAATTACGAGAAGCCCAATTGGAAGCCTTGAAGGAAGAAAATGTGAACCAGGAACGAATGAAGGGTCAAACAAAGGATCTGGAAGAAAATAACTTTGGGGTTAAAACGAAATGTGGTCGTATGTGGGTTCTGATTAAGATGAGGGAATTGGTGTTAGATGAAGCTCATAAGTCCAGATATTCTATACATCCTGGTACTACTAAGATGTACAAGGATTTAAAACAAGAATATTGGTGGCCCGGTATGAAGTTTAATGTGATGTAGTATGTGAATAGGTGTTTGACGTGTCTTCAGGTCAAAGCTGAGCATCAAAAGCCATATGGTAAGCTTCAACCCTTAGAGATCCCGAAATGGAAGTGGGAGGAATTGACAATAGATTTCATAACTAAGCTTCCGTGTACAGCTAAAGGTTATGATACCATTTGGGTCATAGTAGATAGACTGACACGTAGCGGACATTTCTTACCAATTAAAGAGACGTATAACTCTGAAAAGTTAGCAGAACTATTTATTCGAGAGATTATTGCGCGACACGGGGTACCATTGTCTATTGTGTCAGATAGAGATACACGTTTTACTTCGAGGTTTTGGTGAAAGTTTCATGAAGATATGGGTACTCGTCTGTTACATAGTACGTCTTTCCACCCAGAAACTGATGGGCTGACTGAAAGGACTATCCAAACAGTTGAAGACATGTTACGAGCTTGTGTTATAGATTTTGGGGGTAGCTAGGATAGTCATCTGCCATTAGTTGAATTCTCCTACAATAACAATTATCATTCTACGATTGGGAGAGCCCCGTATGAGATGTTATATGGCAGGAAGTGTAGGAGTCCCATATGTTGGGGAGAAATTGGGCAGAAAGAGTTGGGCAGTTTGGAAATTGTACAGGCTACGAATGAGAAACTGGATCAGATCAAAGCTCGGTTTAAAGCAGCTCAGGATCGACAAAAGTCTTATGAAGATAAAAGGCGAAGGCATATAGAGTTTGGAGTAGGAGATAGAGTTATGTTGAAAGTATCTCCTTGGAAGGGAATTATCAGATTCAGAAAGAGGGGAAAGCTAAGTCCTCATTTTATAGGACCATTTAGCATTATAGAACGGATTGGGGAAGTGGCCTATAAACTAGAATTACCCGATCAGTTGCAAGGAATTCACCCAACCTTTCACGTGTCACAGTTGCGCAAGTGTTTGGCCAATGAGAATGCTTATGTACCGTTAGATAATATAGAAGTGGATGATAGGTTAAACTATGTTGAAAAAAAAAACTACTGCTATAGTAGACAGAAAGGTGAAAAGGCTGAGGAATAAAACTATTAATTTAGTTAAAGTGCAATGGTCGAATAGAAAGGGATCTGATTTCACTTGGGAATCAGAAGATGAGATGAAAAGAGATTATCCCCAATTGTTTAAATAGTTGGTTTCGAGGACGAAACCTATTTAAGGGGGGGAGAGTTGTAACATCCGGTTTCTAAATCCGGACTTGTAAATTATATTATAGTTATGATTAATTAAATTAAGTTGAGTTGTTTGAGTGTTTAAGTGTTCAGTCGCATAAGTCATATGCGAATGAACTTCAGTCGCATTAGTTATGTGCGATTGAGACTCAGTCGTACGAATCGTAGGCGTATGAGCTTCAGTCGCACAGTTCAGTAGTACGAATGATTCAGCCGTACGACTGAAGGTGAGGCGGTTAAGTTTAGTTTATGGATAAGTAGGGCGGTGCAGGGGTTTAAGGGCAGATCTCTATCTGCACCTATTTGTTCTCTTGTCCCCTTCACACCCAAAACTCTGTTCTCACGAAATTGATTAGGCGAAGCTCCGTTTTGGTAAGTTTTGAACATCACGGATTAATCCGGAGATGTTATAAGCTGAGTGTATGATTGAATTTGATCCAATAACCGGTTTAAATCAGTAAATTGGTCTGGTCATTTCTGAATTTAAAATCCAAGAATTCAAATCCAAGTTTTTGTGAAATTTTGATGAAATAATGGTCCGAAACCATTGTAAACGATGTGTATAGGATCTGTTTTGAATATGGTATGATTTGGATGGTTAAAACTCAAGTTTTGAGTGAGTTTGGATCAAAAACGTCAAGAACACAGCTGCTGATCCGTTTCAGGCGAATGGGCTCAATCGCAGACCTCAGTCGCACGAATGAGAATTTAGTCGTACGACTGAGTGCGAATGGAGGTTCAGTCGTGCGGTTGGAACTCAGTCGCCTGGTTAGAAGGCCGAATGAAGACGAGTGAACACTGGGTACGAATGAGAACTCAATCGTGCGAATGAACGGTTAGTCGTACGACTGAAGGTTCAGTCGCATGGTTCATTCGCATAGGTCCAGTCGTATAATTGCTCATTCGCATAAGTGTTCAATCGCATGAGGGCCTGTTTGAGAATAAGTTTATTGAATCAGGGTTTATTGCTTTAGATATACCTTGATTAGAGGAAGGACTAGTTATCTTGGGTACGTGGATTGTGTAGACTGTGGTAAGAAAATTGATAAGGTGAGTTCTAAGCCCTTTTTAAATGTTTGGTTTTAACATTCGGGCTAGCACACACATATTGATAAATGAATTGAATGTTTTAGTACAAGAATTGTGATAGTAATGATGGATATGTTTCTAACAGTTTGTCAAGCTGTTAGAGGGAAAATGGGGGTAAAAAATGATTACCTGAACATTGTTAATCATTACATGATGGTAATGATTGCAATGAGTCAGGTAGGGTGTAAAAGATAGTCCTCTGAACATTGTTAATCATTACGTGATGGTAATGATTCCAATGGGTCAGATGGGGTGTGATGATTAATGAAAATATGTTAAAACTGGTGCTAAAAGAAAGAATGTGTGGGGTGTGAGTGAATGTGATAATATTGGCAATAAATAAAAGAAATGTTTGTAAAATGGTAATATGATGTAAATCTCAACAGACCAGTTAGGGTAAGATGCCTGGGTGTGAAACTGTACAGTTTGATAGGAGTGATGACGATCACTCAGCTTTGTGAACATCTTGTGGTGACGACCCTAGATGATTAATTGGCATCCTACTGGATGAGAGATAGTAACCGGTAGTTGCTAGATGTGGGCAACCGACGTTACTGGGTATGGAAGACTGGTAGTTGCTAGATGTGGGCAACCGATGTCTCTGGGTATGGTAACCGGTAGTTGCTAGATGTGGGCAACCGACGTTACCGAGTATGAGAAACTGGTAGTTGCTGGATGTGGGCAACCGATGTTTCTGAGTGTAGTAACTGGTAGTTGCTGGATGTGGGCAACTGACGTTACTGGGTATAGGGAACTGGTAGTTGCTAGATGTGGGCAACCGACGTTCGATGGGACAGGTCCAGTGGGACAGAATAATGATAAAAGTTGAATTTATAATATTGCCAATAAAAAGATAGCTGTGGTGTGTGTGAAAATGTTGTTAATGTTTTAATAAAAATTAGAACTCACCAGTTTATCTGATGTGTTGAGTGTGTTGTGTGTGCTAGGTAAGGAGGGATCCTCTGATAATAGAGGAAAGCAAGTATGAGCTGATGAGGACGCTATCCCGGAGCAACTGCTGGCATAGGATTTAGGACTTGTTAATAATGTATAATTAAATACAATCATATGTAAAATGTTTTAAAAAGTTGGGTTAATATATATAATAGTGTTTAAAGTCTTCCGCTTTAAATGGAAAGCTCTGATTTGTGTTTAAAATATTAATCCAACTGCATGACGTGCCTCCGGTGCCCTGCCGGGTTTAGGGCGTCACATTAGTGAAGATTTTTAAGCCAAAAACCCTTCGTGATGCAATTGCCATGGCCAAACAACAAGAGATAGTATATACTACTCTATTTGGCAATAAAGATTTGAAGAAAACCACTCCACCCTTTACTTCCACTGGTTCAGTTCTTAAACTCTCTAATGTTCCATACAAAACTTCTAATGCAACTACCACCACTACTTCCACAAATACTCCTAACCCAACAGCTACCCTCTCCCTACTTCCTACCCCTCATCAATCTAAAATGATTAACCAATTAGAAAAGTTTCTACCAAAGAGGAAGAAGAAAGAGAGCTAGAGGAGAATGTTTTTGGTGTACTGAGAAATACACTCCAACTCATAATTGTAAGTTTAAACAATTATATATCTTGGACATTGGAGCAAATGAAGATGTGGATAATACATTTACTTCCGAAGGGGTATCTATTCAAGGTTGCATGCAGATCCTCTTATATCAATTCACGCTCTTATGGGAGTCCCTTCTTTTTCTACCATGAGAGTAATTGGAACTATTGGTACTAGACATTTGCAGAGTTTGATTGACTCGGGTTCCACTCATAATTTTGTGGACTCCACTTTAGCTTCCAAGTTGCAATGTCCAACTCAAAAGGTACCATCCATGAATGTGACTGTGGCAGATGGTAACAAGTTACATTGCACTACTTTATGCAAAGATTTCCAATGGATGATGCAAGGAGTATGGTTTAAAGCTGATGTTCTCTTACTTTCCTTAGAGAATTATGATATGGTATTGGGTGTTCAATGGCTCCAAACTCTTAATGACATTGTTTGGAATTTTAATACTCTTACTATGCAATTTTCGGTGGGTGGTTAAGGAATCTAATTGAAGGGCACTGGCAATAAAGATATCATACTTTGTTCGGCTGAGAAATTACACTCCTTATTGGAATCAAGTTCAGTTGTTCTTAATGCTCAACTGTTTAGCTTGCAAACCTCAGTGGATGGCTCTTTTCAACATCATTCTAAAGTTTCTGACAACTTGATGAATGGTAGAATTAATGAGTTGTTACTTGAGTTTGAAGATGTCTTTCAAACTCCAACAACTCTTCCACCACCTCGTCACTGTGACCACAGAATCCATTTGATTAATGAAAAGGTTACTATTAATCAAAGAGCCTATAGATATCCTATGGGCCAGAAGGATATTATTGAAAAGATGGTTCAAGAAATGAAAGATATGGGCAGTATTCGGGATAGTGTGAGTTCATTTGCTTCACCGGTTGTTTTAGTGAAGAAAAAAGATGGCACTTGGAGGTTGTGTGTCGATTATCGGAAGCTAAATGATAATACTGTCAAAAATAGATTTCCCATACCCCTTATTGAAGAACTGTTGGAAGAGTTAGGTGGTGCAGAAGTTTTTTCTAAATTGGATCTTCGTTCAGGGTACCACCAAATACGTATGCATCTAAATGATGTTCATAAAACAGCCTTTCGAACTCACCAAGGTCTTTTTGAATTTCTAGTCCTTCCTTTTGGACTTACTAATGCTCCTGCCACCTTCCAAGGATTGATGAATACTGTGTTCCAACAGTTTTTGAGAAAGAAAGTTCTTATATTCTTTGATGACATCCTTGTTTATAGCAAGGATTTGCAACAACACCTCATTGATTTGAGAGAAGTGTTGCTATTGTTCCGGGAACACAAACTATTTGCTAAGAAGTCTAAATGCACCTTTGCCGGTACCAAGGTAGAATATCTTGGGCATGTTATCTCTAAACATGGTGTAGCAACTGATCAATCCAAAACTGAAGTCATTAAGGAGTGGCCTACCCCTACCACAGTTAAGCAGTTGAGAGGTTTTTTAGGCATCACCGGTTATTATAGAAGATTCATATCTTCTTATGGTTCTCTTGCCAAACCATTAACAAACCTTTTGCAAAAAGATGCTTTTAAATGGTCAGTTCAAGCTCAAGTTGCTTTTGATGCATTGAAAAATGCTTTAATTTTGCTCCAGTGTTAGCTTTCCCTAATTGGTCTAAAGAGTTTATTGTTGAAACGGATGCTTCCTCTAAGGGATTAGGGGCTGTGTTAAAGCAAGATGGCCACCCTTTGGCTTTCATCAGTAAAGCCTTATCTCCAAGGTAAAGTTCTTTATCGGTGTATGAAAAAGAGCTGTTAGCCATCCTCATGGCTGTTAAACATTGGCATCAGTATCTTATTCTGAAGCACTTTACTATTAGAACTGATCAAAAGAGTTTAAAACATTTGTTGGAGCAAAAGATCACTACCCCTTTGTAGCACACGTGGTTAAGCAAATTGATGGGGTACAACTATTCTATTGTCTAGAAGAAGGGATCTGATAATACGGCTGCTGATGCCTTATCTAGGCTTCCAAGTTCAGCTATCTTCCTCATGTCTATCTCTTCTTATCAACCACTGTTATTAGACAAGCTTAAACAATCTTGGCAAGCAAATTCGATTGCTACAGATCTCATTTCGAGATTAAGCAAAGGTGAACAAATTTTACATCTTTCTTGGGATGGAGAATTGTTGAAACAAACAGATAAGTTGTGGATTCCAAATGACACTACTTTGAGATCAAACATTTTGTCTTGGTGTCATTCTTCTTCTCAAGCAGGTCATTCAGGAATTCAAGCAACCTTGCATTGATTAAAAGCTCTCTTTTACTGGAAAGGTGTTACTAAGGATGTCAAGGCTTTTGTAAAGAATTGTGAGGTGTGTCTCATGGCTAAGTATGAAACTGTGGCCAACCCGGGGTTGTTATGCCCATTACCCATCCCTCACTCCATTTTTTCTGATATCTCAATGGACTTTATTGGTGGCCTTCCCTTGTCTCATGGGTATGATTCTATCATGGTTATTGTTGACAGACTTACGAAGTTTGGTCACTTTATTCCCTTAAAACACCCTTACACTGCTATTAAAGTGGCTCAACTTGTCCTGGATCACATTTTTTGCTTGCATGGTTGTGCACAAACCATTGTATCCGATCATGATTCCATTTTTATGAGACAATTTTGGACGGAATTCCTCAAGTTACAGGGAATTAAACAAGCCTTATCAACAGCCTACCATCCCTAAACGGATGGACAGACTAAAGTAGTGAATAGGTGTCTTGAAACGTATCTTAGATGCATGGTGATGCACAAACCACAAGCTTGGGGAACTTGGCTGCCCTTAGCTTAATGGTGGTATAATACCACTTGGCATTCTTCCATCCAAATGACACCTTTTAAAGCTCTTTTTGGGATAGAACCTCCTATCCATGCTCCTGTTTTTCCTCCTACTTCGAATATGGAGGCTGCTCAGGATTGGTTTCTTCAAAAACAATCCATGTTACCAATTCTCAAGCATTCCTTGGAAAGAGCTCGTAATTGCATGAAACAGTTTGCTGATGCCCACAGATCGAAAAGGTCTTTCAATGTTCATGACTGGGTTTATCTGAAACTTCACCCATATGTGCAATCTTCTATTCGGCAGCATAGATACTCCAAATTGTCACCAAAATACTTTGGCCCATTTTTGATTGTTGCTAAGGTGGGGGAGGTGGCTTATGAATTGGACCTTCCTAGCAATTCTCAGATTCATAATGTGTTTTATGTTTCCTTGTTGAAACGAGCTTCGGGTCCTCCTCATACGGTCATTTCTTTACTAAATTCTTCGACTAGCTCATTAGTTCCTTTTCGTTTATTGGATCGCCAGTTGGCTAGAGTTAGTAATAAGCCGGTGGTCAATTTCTCATTCAATGGAAGGATCTTCCTTTACATGATGCCACATGGGAGGTTGCGGAGGATTTTATTCGCAAGTTTCCAGCTTTTGACATCAATTCTTGAGGTCAAGAATTTTTTGTACCGGGGAGTATTGAAAGGATCTAAGCATCTAGTTTGATCAATTAGATTGGATTTGCAGTGGAATAGTGTACGAATTAGAACAAACTATAGCAAGAACACACACGATATATCAATGAAACAGTATGGTTATAGAGAGAGAGAGAATTTCTGCCAAAAGGTATATATTCATTCAACACAAGCTTCGGCACATTTACAATTAGGTCATCTTTCCTTTTATAGGAAAGATGATGTCAGCTGATGTCACTTGACAGTGACATCTAACCGTTATTACAACAAACTACTGAAAGATACTAAACTATTGAAGATGTCTAACAGCTAACATCTTCTTACAAAAGACAAGTGTAAACTATTACAACTACTGAAAAGAAACTACTGAAACTACAATGTCTGAAGAACATGCTCTTCAGACGTTTTACAAAGTACTGAATCCTAAAAGAAAACTACTGAATGGAAACAACTAAAAGGAAACTACTGAAAAGGAAAACCATCACAACAACTGAAGAATACTTCTTCAGCTGTTGTGACAACCACTGAAGTCTAAAGTACTTGAACTTCAGACTTGAACTTCAGCTGTTGTCATCAGCTGATATCTTCAGCTGATGTCTTTAGTTGTTGTCTTCAGTATTTGTACTTCAGCTGATGTCTTCAGTCTTTGTACATCAGCTGATGTCTTCAGTTGTTATACATCAGCTGATGTCTTCAGGAGTTGTTGTGATGTCTGTGGGACTTAAAGGTTTTTCTGATCTGGCTCATTGGTTCTTTTGGTCCAACAAACTCCCCCTGAACCAATGCAGCCAAAACCTTTAAGCTTATTTGATTTTTGAAAGGATCTAAGCATCTAGTTTGATCAATTAGATTGGATTTGTAGCGGAATAGCGTACGAATTAGAACAAATTATAACAAGAACACACAAGAGGTATCAATGAAACAGTATGATTATAGAGAGAGAGAGAATTTCTGCCAAAAGGTATATATTCATTCAACACAAGCTTCGGCACATTTATAATTAGGTCATCTTTCCTTTTATAGGAAAGATGACGTCAGCTAATGTCACTTGACAGTGACATCTAACCGTTATTACAACAAACTACTGAAAGATACTAAACTACTGAAGATGTCTAACAGCTGACATCTTCTTACAAAAGACAAGTGTAAACTATTACAACTACTGAAAAGAAACTACTGAAACTACAACGTCTGAAGAACATGCTCTTCAGACGTTTTACAAACCTAAAAGAAAACTACTAAAAGGAAACTACTGAAAAGAAAAACCATCACAACAACTGAAGAATACTTCTTCAGCTGTTGTGACAACCTCTGAAATCTTCAGTACTTGAACTTCAGACTTGAACTTCAGCTGTTGTCATCAGCTGATATCTTCAGCTGATGTCTTCAGTTGTTGTCTTCAGTCTTTGTACTTCAGCTGATGTCTTCAGTCTTTGTATATCAGCTGATGTCTTCAGTTGTTATACATCAGCTGATGTCTTCAGCAGTTGTTGTGATGTCTGTGGGACTTAAAGGTTTTTCTGATCTGGCTCATTGGTTCTTTTAGTCCAACAAACTCCCCCTGAACCAATGCAGCCAAAACCTTTAAGCTTATTTGATGTCCCACTTATTTGGTAGAAAGATTGGTCTTTTTCTTCTAGATCAGCTCAGAAATGACCCAATTCAGCACAAGCCTGGGAAGAGGTTTTAAAAAAATATGATTATCAAAGGATGGATGGGAACTCTGTCTTGGGGAACTGGACACAGAGCTGTTACCCCATCCATGAAACCTACTTCCCAACTATGAGTCTATAAGACTCTCTTGTGTAGGCCTCAAGGAAGACTATTTGTTCCTCCATGGTGAGCTCTTCTGCTTCTCCCTCAAAGAGTGACTCCTGCCCATAATACTTAGAGAGGTATTTGAACTGTTTCCCATTTTCGAGCTCCACAGTTGTTATTACTCTGTAAGCAAATTCATCAGGGTGATTACCCTCTAGGAACAACTGGAGCTCATTTTTCCTAACTTCCTTAAGCCTCTTATACACTAACCCCTTTTTAACCACTCTATTCTCCAGCATCTTTTGTGGGGGTAGATTAGCTTTATAGGCTTTCTTGAAGTCATCAAGGATCTCCCAGGGTGATATTACAATGGCTAGTGTGATCACTTCATCTACGATCTTCTTTACTTGGCCCTTGTAGCTCTGTGGAATGTCTTTCTTATGAATCCTGGGATCAGGCCAAATCCTCACTCTTTCTTTTTGATATTGAAATGTTTGTCTGAGAGTGTATAATCTCTGAGCATGCTTCTTAATGTTTATGATTAATGAAGTGGCAGCATAAGCTTTGTCAACCCTTTTCAACAATTCCTCATCATGCTGTTTGTGAAGCTCTTCTTCTTCTAGCTTCACTTTAACAATTTGCCTTTGGATCTCAGGAGTAATTGTTGAAGGGTGACTTTTGGCCTTCGGCAATGGAATGACAGCTGAAATTGGCAGCCTTTCCTCATCATCATCATCATCATCATCATCTTCTTCTTCTAGCCTCAACACCCTTCTCTTCCTCTTCTGGGGTGCATCATCGGCTATTGGTTTTGTTGGAAAGGGAGTTGGTTTTGTGGGTTTTGATGTGGATTGATTTGGTGTGGGAGATTGGGCAGGCTGTTCTAGCAGTTTGGATGTGAGTGAGGTTTTGGTGTGCTTGGCTAGTTCAGTCCTGCTCCCAGCACCAGCTTCACCTAGGGCTTCTATGATCAGCCCCTTGGGGAATGACTCAGACAAACAGATCTTGGTAATTATTGCCAAGATGCTGTCCCTGGACCATGATTTGATTTCCAGGACTAATCTCTCCAGATACTTCGAAATGAATCTGGCCATAGCTTCTAATCTCTCATTTTCTTGTTCACTATGACCAGACCATCGGCTTTCAATCTCTTGTACTTCCAACTTCCTTATCTCAGTATCTAGCTCAGCAGTGTCAAAGCCTTGCCTAAACAGCTGATCAATGATTTTATCCATTGACCTGCTGTGTTGGGCATCAGCTTCCTTGACTAGGACTGCTAGCTCCTTCTCCTTCTCCTTTTCTCCACCCTTCTTCTTTTTATATGTAACATGAAAGTCTTTTTCACTTTCAGTCACTTTTTCCTTTTCTTTTCCCTTCTCACTCTCCTTCTCTTTCCCAGTTTTCTCTACCATCTCCCTCTCTATTTCTACCTCCTTCTCTACCTCTTTCTCTTTCTCTTCCTCCATCCTCTTTCTCTTGATTGCTTTCACTGACTGAGTCTCCCCCTTTTTGGTTGCATTGGTTGCAGGGGTTTGACTGTCAGAAAGCTTTTTAGCCACAACATCATCCACCAGGGTTTGTATGTTTGAGGCAAGCCTCTCATCAAGGGTTTTATTCACTATATCAGTGATGATGGGTGTGATGAGAAGCAGAGAATTTTGAAAGATAGCAACCATACTCAGGGGTTCTGTCCCTGAGAAATAGTGCTGAAAGCAGGGCTGGTGGCTGAGATTTTGGGAGTGGCTGTGTGTGTGGAAGACCTTCAGAGGAAGGTGCCATCTGTTGGTGAATGGTGGCAGATGGACTTGATTCTTGAGTCATTTTAGCAAGTAGCTCTTTTAGTCTACTCACCTCATCCTCAAGAATAGTGTTCTGGGCTAGAACATCATAAAAGAAGCCCAGGTCATCATCAGTGTTAGCTGAATCACCTGACCTCTTAATTAGATCAGGATGTACATGTGCTGAGTGTGGCTCAGTAATCACATGTGCCCCATTGTCTTGGTACTGGGGACTTCCTGCCTCAGGAGAAGATCCTTCATCAGCAGTTGCCTCTGGTGAGGACTTAGAAATGTTACCAGCTGCATCCTGTTCATGTGCTGAATCAGGAAGAGTGGCAGCCTCACCAGATGTTCTTATCTCCTTTTCCACACTAGAAGATAGAACATAATCCCTGTGCTGGGGGTTCTCAATAACACTTGGTTCCTCCCTCTCAGTGGTTGGGGTTTTCCCAGTTATGATAGGTGCCTGGGGAGAGGGTGGAGAGTTGAGCTGAGTCAGCACTTCTGCTATGATAAATGTAGGGCTTTTTGGGGGGTTGCAGTGGGAGATTGGGGTGAATCGGTTTGCACCTGGGGAGAGTGGTGCTCTTCAATGGTAACCTTCTCAAGTGAGAAAGGTTCCAGAGGTGTGGCTGCCCCGGAAGAGGTTGCTTCAGGCTCCTATTGAGAGGATGCCTGAGCGGTTTTAGCTGGTAGAGTCCTTGTAACTACTGGGGGATTACCAGTAGCTACTTCCTGCCTTTGTTGTGCAGGGGCATCCTTAGGGGACTCAACTCCCTGAGTAGCCTTTTTGGGCTTTTTGGTTTTGGGTTTGGTAGGGACTTTGGATTTGGAGGTGGAGGCTGTGGGTTCCCGCTGCTTGGGTTTTAGCAGCTTGGCAGCCTGTTTGAGGTGTTGGTCTGAGTTGTGCTTGGAGTATACCTCAGGCAATACTGCCGGAGCAGGGACTCCAAGGCCAACAAGTCCCTCAGCTTGAAGCTGGTTTTCAATGATGGCCATGATGAACCTTGGATATAATATCCATCGGTTAGCCAAAGGTTTCACAGCCATATCTTTTAGTTCTAAAAATATTATTTCAAAAAAATTTAAACTTTGTTGCTCTAGGATAGAATACAATACCTGTTGCCATCGGGATGACATTTGATCCCATGAAGAGGTTTTAGGGGCAAGACAGACATTGATCATGTGAAAGATCAATCGTTCAGCATCATGGAAGTGCTTCTTGAGGATGGTAGAAGCACTAAGGTCACCCTGGTATCCATGGTGGGCAAAAGATAGATCGGTTGTGCCCTTTGGATACTCAGTGATGAAGGTGGCATCATCCAAATTTAGGGTTTGGCAATGACTGCAGAAGTGATGACCACCTTTTGGTTATTGACGAACGACTAGAGAGAGACCTCAGTGTCATTCTCCCCAGTGGTAAGGGTGACGTTCATCCAGAACTGGTTTAGGGATTCGGCGTAGATGGTTGGATTAAGAAGAAAGGCCGTTTTGTATGGAGAATGAACCATTAGATCAATGGTAGTATCAAACTTGGTCCAGAAGGGTGATTTGGTAAGGTAGGCAACACAGTTGTGTGTTTGGTTTGAGCTGCATGGTCGCTATTAATGTGAGGAGAGAGGTTTCAGAGTTTTTGAACGTTAGGTTTATGAGAGAATGAAAAACTCTGAAGTTAGGGTTGGGTATTTATAGGATATGGGTATGAAACGGCTGAAAGAAAACGACTGAAGGTTTTGGTGTTAGTCATCAGTTGTTTTAAACGTCTGATGACATGGTTTTAACCTTCAGAGGTTGTAAACAACTGAAAACTTGGTATTAGTCATCAGTAGTTATAAACTACTAAAGACATGGTTTTGGCTTCACTTGTTATAAACGTCTGAGGACTTGGTGTTAGTCATCAGCAGTTGAAACTACTGAAGACATGGTTTTGTCCTTCAGAGGTTGTAAACACCTAAGGACTTGGTGTTAGTCATCAGTAGTTAAAAACTACTGAAGACATGGTTTTGTCCTTTAGTTGTTTTGAAATGAAACATCAGTTGTTTGAATCAGCTGAAGAGGAATGTCTTCAGTTGTTTTGAAATGAAACATCAGTTGTTTGAATCAGCTAAAGAGGAAAGTTACTCATCAGCTGTTGTCGTCAATTCAGTTGTTTCATTCTGACCTCAACACTTACTCATCAGACTTTGTCTGATTTTTCAGACGTTTCATTGGTCATCAGCTCTTGTGAATATTTATTCTTCAGAGCTTGTGAACAAATGTTGTCTTCAGTACTTGTGTGTAAGATTACACATCAGTACTTGTGGACAAAATTTGTTCTTCAGTACTTATTTGGTAGAAATAGACATCAGTAGTTGTAACCACATCAGTAGTTGTAACTTCATCAGTTCTTTTCAACAAATAATGTACTTCAGTACTTTTAAGTATTTTAGCCTTCAGTAGTTATAACACATCAGTAGATATGAAAAATACTGAAGACAAAATAACTCATCAGTACTTATTTTTGACTTTTGTATACTAATGCTCATCAGTACTTGTGACTTGAGAGCATCAGTATTAGTCAATTATTCTAGCTGCAGCATACCAAGCCTTAGTACCAGATTTTAAAAAGTTGCACTGTCTAAAGGCTTAGTAAAGATATCTGCAAGCTCATCATCACTAGGAACAAACTTTGGATCAATCAGACCTTTTTCATAACAATCCCTGATAAAATGATGTCTGATCTCAATATGTTTGGTCCTAGAATGCTGGACTGGATTCTTAACAATACAAAGAACTGAAGCACTATCCATGAGTAATGGTGTCTTAGTCTCTGTAATGCCATAATTCAACAATTGATTCTGAAGCCAGAGTACCTGGGATGTACAACTTGCAGCAGCAATGTACTCTACTTCAGCAGTTGATGTAGCAATTGAAGTTTGTTTCTTACTCTGCCAAGAAACTAAACAATTGCCTAGAAATTGACATCCACCAGAAGTGGATTTTCTGGTAACTTTGCACCCTACATAGTCACTATCTGAGAAAGCAACTAATTTGCAAGAATGCCCAGTAGAATACCAAAGTCCTAGAGATTGAGTACCTTGCAAGTATCTAAAGATCCTTTTGACTGCAATCAAATGGGATTCTGTAGGTGCAGCATAAAATCTAGCACAGACACATGTAGAAACATAATGTCTGGTGTAGAAGCTGTAAGGTACATCAAGGACCCAATCTTACATCTGTAAAGGGTTTCATCAACCGCTTTACCTTTCTGATCAATATCCAGTTGTGTGGTGCTGCTCATGGGAGTAGAACAGGGCTTACAGTTTTGTAAATCAAACTTATTCAAAAGATCTTTTGTATATTTGGACTGATGAATGAAGGTCCCATCAGTCCTTTGTTTGATTTACAAACCCAGAAAGAACTGTAATTCTCCCATGGCACTCATTTTAAACTTCTTTTGCATTAACTTTGTAATTCATCACATAACTGTGGATCAGAGGATGCAAAAATAATATCATCAACATAAATTTGAACAAGTAGCTTATGCTGCCCTACTTTCTTAATGAATAAAGTTTTATCTATGGCGCCTCTAGTGAAATTATTTTGAAGAAGAAAGTTAGACAATGTTTCGTACCAGGCTCTAGGAGCTTGTTTCAACCCATATAGAGCCTTATCAAGCTTATACACCCAATCTGGATGTTTATTATCCTCAAAACCTGGTGGTTGACACACATACACCTCTTCTTTTATTTTACCATATAAAAATGCACTTTTGACATCCATTTGAAAAACTTTAAAATTATGAAAAGCAGCATAAGCTAAGAACAATCTAATTGCCTCCAGTCTGGCTACAGGGGCATAGGTTTCATCATAATCAATACCTTCTTCTTGTGCAAACCCCTGTACAAAAAGTCTGGCCTTGTTCTTAACAATTTATCACTTTTCATCTGTTTTATTTCTAAACACCCATTTGGTGCCTATTGCACACTTACCCTGGGGTAAAAAAACAAGCTCCCACACTTACTGCTTTTTAAACTGAAGAAGCTCAAGCTGCATTGCTTCAACCCATCCATTGTCTCTTAATGCAACATCATAGTTCTTTGGCTCTTGCTGGCTGATGAAGAGAGCATAGAAGCAGAAATTGGACAATTGACTTCTGGTTGAGACTCCAACATTGATATCACCAATGATTTAAGACATTGGATGATCCTTTAGCTCTTGATAAACAATGAGGTCTGTGCAAGTGTTTGTAGGACCTTCATCAGCAACAGATATTGATGAAGATTCTTGTAACCATGTTGGTGATGGCAACTCAAATAAAGTAGAGGATTCAGAAATCTCATCAGCATTTATTGTGGATGGAGCTGCTGAAGCTATAGGAGCATCAGGTTTAGATGACCCAGGCAGTTGGTCACTAAACCTGAAAAGGTGAGTGCTGACTACATCATCATCAGTACCACCAGGTAGAGAACTATTGACAGGAACAACAGCTGGAGACTGATTAGGAACATATTGCAGTATGTCCAAATCAAATAACTCCACAGGGTTTTGTGGAATCTTGTCCTTTGGAGATTCATTAAACGTCCTTTGGAGATTCATTAAACTTCACATGCAAAGTCTCTTCAACCATCTTTGTTTTGCAGTTGAAAACTCTGTATGCCTTGCAAGTATATGAATAACCAACAAAATATCCTGCATCCATCTTTGATTCAAATTTCTGGAGTGGATTCTTTGTGTTGAGAATGTAACAGGGACACCCAAATGCTCTAAAGAATGAAATCAAAAGAGCCAAATGATGTAGCACTTCATAAGGAGTCTTCATCAACCTTTGATTTACTAATACTCTATTCTACATATAGCAAGCTGTGTTGATAGCTTCAGCCCAAAATATCAATGGCAAGCCTGAATCTTCCAACATTGACCTGCCAGCTTCAACTAGTGTCCTGTTCTTTCTCTCCACTACTCCATTTTGCTCAGGAGTTCTTGGAATGCAGAACTGCCTCTTGATCCCTTTGACAAGTAGAAATCATCAAGTGTGTGATTTTAAATTCTGTGCAATTGTTGATGACTAGTGTAGGTTGGACTCACCGGCCTGTCGGTGTTTTTGTCTTTGTTTATATTTTAATTGTTTATGTATAGGTTCTCCCGGATCATAATGTATAGTCTTTTGTAGGTAGTAGCCGGGCGAACCTGTCTTGGTGCCCGGCTAAGCTAGGCTGGTTGATCTGATAGATTCGCTATCCAGCGAATCTATCAGCGAACCTATGATCTGCTATATATTGTAATGTTCTTCTCATTTTAATATAGTTTTGGCATTTTGTTCAAACCCTAAAGTGTGTGTGTGATGGCTAGAGGTTCTAGGAGCTTATTTCTTCATCATTGTAGCTTGATATCCTCTATTCATCATTGTTTGATCATTACTTTGATTGTTGAGCTAGATTCTCTCATTGTTCAATGAATTTCAGTGGGTTATGTATGTGTTTATGATCATTTGCACTGTTGAATCGATCATGATGGACCAACAATATGGTATCAGAGCCATAGTGCTCTTGATAGTTTGATTTTTGTGTTGTTTTTGGGGTTTTATGAGGCAAAGACTCTTTTGATTCATTTCGAGCTTGTTCAGTGTGTTTTTGATATGGAAACTGCTTGGGGATTGTAGATTTTGGTATTAGGAAGCTATTGAAACAAACCGTTCATCAATTGGTTGTGTTTTGAGCAAACTGGGCTGATTTCTTGCTGGAAAAGGGTGTCTCGTATCCAGCGAACCTAGCTGATTCATTCAGCGAACCTATCAGCTCATCCAGCGAATCTAAGGAAAATTGTTCTTCAATCTTTGCTAACCTTTTGGATAGCGAATCTAGCCTTTTTGAACGAAAGTTCACTTCTCTTGGTTGACAACCAAGCGAAGTTGCTGCTGAATCTATTTTTGAACGAAAGTTCTCACACTGCCGAGCGAACTTGCTCAGTGAATCTGTTCTCTCGTTCACACTGCTGAGCGAATCTACTGCTGGTCTGCCGAGCGAACCTATAAGTTTGCCAAGCGAATCTACGAGCGAATCTACATCAGTTTTAGAGAATTCAATTTCTGAACTTATCATGTCTGCTACAAGTATGAATTTGACTGATATGGAGTGTGTTCAACCAAACAGGCCACCGAGGCTTGTCAACGGAGAGAATTTTGAGGATTGGAAACGATGCTTGAAAGCTTTCTTCTTCTACACTGATCATGGTCAATGGGAATCTATCACTAATGGACCTCACCTACCAACAACAATTGTCAGATCTGTCACTTCACCAAATCTGGATCCTAGCACTTATACTGAGATTGACATCAAGTTGCTCGATCGTGACAAGAAAGCTCTTGGAGCTTTGATTCTGTGTCTGCATCAGGATATTTATAACAGGTTTGCTGAGCACACTACCGCTAAGGCATTGTATGATGCCTTATGTGAGTTTTATGACGGGAACGAAGATCTGAAGAAAGATAAGAAAGCTCAGGCTCAGAAGGAGTTTAACTCTTTCGTGGGATATAAGCATGAGACACTTACTGATATCACAAACCGTTTTTTGTCAGTTTCAAGCAATCTGAAGAAGTATGATGAACAGCTTGGAAATCATGAGCAAGTGAGTAAATTGTTAGACTCTCTTCCTGCTCAGTGGAGTCTGCAAATCAAACTACTCAAACAAGAAAGAAATTTTGCTGACTACAAGCTGATGGATATAATCAACAAGTTAAAATCATTTGATCTTGATGTGAAGAGAAGAGAGTATAATCAAACCATGATGTCTCTCAATGTCTCTCCTCAAAACGCTGCACTAATTTCATCCGCTGCAAACTCTAACTATTATGGTGCAGCTTGTGGGAGTTCATCTGGTAACGGTGGCTTCGCTAACTCTGGGTATGGTAAAATTGTCAACTCAGGTGGTGGTTGTAAGGATGCTGGGTCAAGTTCAAATGCCTTAGTTTCTACTCAAATTCCACACGATACGATGGCACTGTTTGGGTTATTTGTGCACAGTTATGAGGCTTTGGTGGCTGGAGAATTGAAGGGACGTGGCATGACAGTGGAAGATATGTATCAGGTTGATCCTGATGACCTTGAAGAAACCGACATTCAGTGGCAAATGGCCATGCTTACTCTTCGTTCTAGGAGGTTCATGGAAAGAACTGGCAGAAAGAATTTTGGAAACCAGAGTCAGAACAATGCTCTGGGATATGACAAGTCTAAGCTCAGATGTTTCAATTGTAAGCAGCTCGGTCACTTCAAAAGAGAGTGTCCTTCTCCCATTGTCACTGAACCTGTTAATTCTGGAAACTCAAGAACCATCCCAGTCATGGAAAAGGTTGAAGAAGCTAAGCCCAAGAAAGAAACTGCTCTGTTGACCAACTTTGATTGGAGTGCAGAAATTGAGGAGTCAAAGGAGGAAATCAACCATGCCTTAATTGCTGAGATAGTGGAAGAACATGCTCTTGACGATGGGGACATTGACAGTTTTGATCCTTTCAAGGAGTTCTACGGTGAAGCTGAAAATGAAGATGATAGCAATGGTGAATCTATTGGGTCTGAAGCAATTCAAAAGGTTAAGGAATGTGTAGGTGTGGTTCAGAAAGCTGTGGTTCAAGAAGAGATTGTTCAAACTGGATTGGTGTGTGAAGCTATTAAGGAAGAGGTTAAACTGGGTTGTGAATCTGCTGGAAAGGAAGCTGATGAAAACGAGAAGCTGAAAATGAGTGCAATGATTGAAGAAGCCAAGAAAGAAGCTGTGGAGGAGTACAAGAGAAACACTCCTTATTGCCAATGTGATCGTGCTCTCGCAGCAGAAAAACTGGTAATGGGTCTCCCTTATGAAATTGTTGAAGATATGTGTTCCTATGCAAAATTTGTTTGATTGGTATATACAAACCTAATAGATAATGAATGAAAATGATTAAAGAAAACAATAAAGAGCTCAAAATGAGTCAAAGTATTTTGTTAAATTAAGAGAAGCTTTAAAAGTAAATGAACATTTAAAAGGAAAAAGAATTATGAAGTCATTTAACTGAACAAGTCACACTTAAAAATAAATTAGAACAGTGGTCTCTTTCGAGCATGAAGAGGGAGGAATTATGCAAAAAACAAAGGGGGGCAAGGATCAAGACCGGTTTGGGTAATGAAAATGATGCATTGGTATATCCTCCACCTAGTACTTTCTGTTATTCTCCTATGCCCACTCCTCATCCATCAATGAGTTGATACAAGAGATTATACAGAATGATACTAACAGCTCCGTTGCAGGTTTAGAAGGAGATAATTCTAAGGAGTTGCGAGAAGGATATGATTATGGTGGCAGTGTTGGTCTTGGGAGCTCTAGTAGTCATGTTTTGAATTCCAAGTAGTCATTTGTAGACTTTAGCTTAAGTAATCATTTTGTGTCTGGTGGAACCATTTTGGATTCAAACTCTATGGCATGTAATAGTAACTTAGGATGTTCTGTTTCAAACACTTGTGATGACTTGAATGTTTCAAATTCAGTAGTTGATGCTAATGTGTGTATGAATGATGCAGCTCAACTTTCAGGTCATGTCACTGAAAGTGAAACAAAACTAATTGCTTTAACAAATTCTTCTCTCATCCAATCCCATCTTTTACACCGATAAGGATTTCTAAACCAAAAGATAAAGAAATGTCTTCTTCCTCTGGGAATAACAAAGATAAAATTGAACAAAATTCAATTAAGCGGAAGTTATAACAGGGAAGTCAAGCGAGTCATATGACTCAAACAGTGATTCAGGTTCAAGATTGTCTGAATATGATGAAGAAATGTCTAGTGATAGAATTCCTTCATCACATTGTTCCAAAACAAAGTTGAGATCCCATTGCTTTAGATGTGGAAAGGATGATCACTTGATAAAGCAATGTCCTAAATCAGGTGGTCTTAATATTCAGAATAATCTTTTGGAACTAGATTGACAGCTTTTGTGAATGGTTTCTTTTGCAGAAAATCTGTTCCTCCAAGACCTAAGTACACTAAGACTTGGGTCCCAATTTCCAAGGTCTAACCAAATTTTTTATGTGTCAGGAACATTCAGAGGCCACTGTAAATAGTTATTGGCATGTAGATAGTGGATGTTCTCGACATATGACTAGGTTGAAGGACCTGCTGACAAATTTTAGAATAATTGATGGTGGCTATGTTGCTTTTGCTGGAGACAAGAAGGGTGGAAAGATGATTGGCCAAGGAGATGTTTCAAATGGTTTCCTTACTTTGGAGAAAGTCAACTATGTTCCAGAATTGGCATTTAATCTTCTCAGTGTATCACAAATCTGTGATAAAGATATTCCCGTGATGTTTCTTGCCAATGAATGTCTGTTCTTGAAACAGAGTTCTCAATCCTGAAGAGATGGTGATCATGCGAGCTCCAAGGAGAAATGATACCTATTTGTTAAATATGGGGTCGAAAGAATCATCTTCCACCGTGACCTGTCTTTTATCAAAAGCTTCTTCCCATGAATCTTTTCAGTGGCATAAAAGATTAGGGCATATCAATTTTAAATTGATAAATAAGTTAGTTAAGAACAATTTGGTCAGGGGACTACCACTGAAAGATTATTCTGTGGTAGAAAAATGTATGGCTTGTGCTAAAGGAAAACAGCACAAAAAGCCACATAAACTTAAACTTCAAAACTCGATTGAGCATCCCCTCGAATTGTTACATACTGACTTATTTGGCCCTATCAGTGTTAAATCAATTGCTAAGAAATCTTATTGTATTGTTGTGACAGATGACTACTCTCGGTACTCCTGGGTGAGATTTCTGTCTAACAAAAGTGAGACTGCTGAGGAATTGATGAAGCTGAACCCACTGATTGAGGTTCTTGGAAGAGAAAGATTCAAGCCATCAGGAGCGACAATGGAACAGAATTCAGAAACCACATCTTCAATTCATTCTGTGAACAAAGGGGTATTCTCAGACAGTTCAGTGCTACCAGAACACCTCAACAAATGGTGTTGCTGAACGTAAGAATAGAACTCTAATTGAAGCAGCTAGAACGATGTTGATCGAGTCAAAGCTTCCGATTATCTTTTGGGCTGAGGCAGTTAATTGTGCTACTTATGTTCTTAACCGGGTATTGATTGTCAAGAGCAAAATGAAGACATCATACCAGTTGTTCCGGGGAATTAAGCCTCTTATTGATTTTCTGCGTCCTTTCGGTTGCTCTTGTACTCTACTAAATACCCAAGACCAGAAAACGAAGTTTGGTGCTGTCTCTGATGAATGTTTCTTGTTGGGTACTCAGAAACACAAAAGGCGTATCGTGTGTATAATAAACGATCGCGGATTGTGCAAGAGTCCTACTATCTCGACTGGCAAGAATCCAACTCAACAAGCATTGGAAGTGAGCCTGCATGGTTTTATGATTCTACCACTGTCTTCAAATCATTCAATTTGCCAATTTCCGATGATGATGACGTTATTCCTCACTCACCTGTGAATCTGATTCCACCACAACCGCAACCGTCTGTCACCACCTCATTACCTCCCACTTCATTTGATATCCCATCTTCACCAACTTCACCACCACCTCCATCATCTAATCCTACAAGCTCATCTACCATTCCATCCACCGCTTCATCCATTCAAAATCCTCCTATCGATCCAATTCCCACAAATTCATCTCCTCCCGCACAACCATCCACTTCCACATCCACACCACAACATAACCCTTCATTACTTAACACTGATTTTAAAACCTTAAAAGATCACCCTCATGACTACATCATTGGATCTATCACAGACGGAGTGAGGACTCGGAGTCAAAGTGGATTGATAAATGAGTGCCTTTATGCAGCTTTTCTATCTCAGATCGTTCCAAAGAATTACAAGCAGGCACTTGAAGACCCAAGCTGGGTGGACTCTATGTAATCTGAGTTACAACAGTTCAGGAAGTTGAAAGTTTGGGAGTTAGTTGATCTTCCTCCAAACAAATGTCCCATTGGTACCAAGTGGGTTTTCCGGAACAAGCCAGATGATCGTGGTATTGTTATCAGAAATAAAGCCAGATTGGTTGTTCAAGGATTTGTTCAGGAGGAGGGATAGACTACACTAAAGTGTTTGCTCCAGTTGCTCGGATCGAAGCCATCAGAATTTTTCTTGCACATGCAGCTCATAAGAACTTTAAAGTTTTTCAGATGGATGTGAAGTGTGCATTTCTATATGGAAACATTGATGAGGAGATCTATGTGTGTCAGCCACCAGGTTTCGAGGATCCAGATTTTCCAGATAAAGTGTACAAGCTAGACAAATCTTTGTATGGGTTGCATCAAGCTCCCGGAATCTGGTATGAAACCTTGACGCAGTATCTCCTCAGCAAGGGTTTCTCCCGTGGTACTATAGATATGACACTTTTCAAGAAAGAGGTTGATGGTGAGATGCTGATGTTTAAGTGTATGTAGACGATATTATCTTTGGATCAACAAATGAAAAGCTGTGTAAAGATTTTGAAGAAGTGATGAAGGATCGCTTTGAAATGAGCATGATGGGGGAGATGTGCTTCTTCTTAGGATTGCAGGTGGAACAGAACCGGATGGTATTCTTATTCACCAGGAGAAGTACATCAAGGAAATCATCACAAAGTTCGGCATGGATGATTCAAAGCCAGAACTTACCCCCTTTACTGCTCAGACATGCTTGTCTCCTGATGATAATGGGAAGTCCGTGGATGCTCATCGATATCTTTCGATGATTGGATCTCTCATGTATCTGACTGCAAGCCGTCCAGATATCACTTTTGCCGTGTGCTACTGTGCTCGTTATCAAGCCAATCCTAAAGAATCACATGAGATAGCTGTTAAACGCATTTTCGTTATCATAAGGGTTCCTCTCGTTTGGGGCTTTGGTATCCAAAAGGAGGGAACTTTGATTTACATGCGTTTTCGGATAGTGATCATGGTGGTTGCAGGATTAACAGAAAGTCGGTCACCGGTGGATGTCAATATCTGGGTGATTGTCTTGTTTCGTGGCGAAGCAAAAGCAAACAACAGTGTCCTTATCCACAGGAGAAGCTGAATATATTGCTGCATCAAGCTGCTGTTGCCAAGTGCTCTGGATTCAACACCAGATGATGGATTATGGCATCAACTTCCTTCACACCCCAATCTTCTGTGACAATGAAGCCGCTGTTGGAATCGCCAAGAATCAAATTCATCACACTCGAACCAAGCACATCGAAACAAGAATTCACGCCATCCGTGATGCATAGGAAAAGGGGTTCATTGATATTATTCCTATTGAAACAAGGAAGCAGAAAGCAGATCTTTTCAAAAAAACATTTGATAAACCTTGTTTTTTTGAATTGATTACCATGCTAGGATTAATATCATTCTGAAAACCTTTTTCTAAGAAAAACACTTGTTTAAGATGTAAATATGTAAATACTCTCTTTTATCTTCTGCCCTTGAGGATCCTTCTATCACACATTTCTTTACTTTTTTTTATTCCTTTATTTTTTTTACTTATCTTCTGTTTGCTTGTTAAAATTCTCTATTAGATAAGCTATGAAATAGAAATTTTGGGGGAGTATAAGTCTAGATTTCATCTTTTGCTAAGTATCAAATTTTGCTACTTTTCAGGCTATTCGAGCAGAAAATGAGACTTAGAAGGAGGTCAGAAGTATTATGCTTGGGATGTGCAAGATAGGCTCAGCCTAAAATCAAAGTAAACAGTAATTATGTGGCCAAACATAAAGCTCAAAGGATCACGATGATAAGGATTATTTCCATGACATGTTGGCCTGCACAAAGATACAAGTCTCTGTCTAAACGGGTTGAGAGTTTACTATCTCTGTTGTAATCCTTTGTAAAACTCCAAATCACCTCTTCACTAGCCCTGAATGACGCTTCTAGTTAATCTAGTTAGCTCTTCAGAATCCCTTTCGTGCTTATCTCCTCTGCTGTGCGGAAGCACTGACCTGGAGTGATGATCTCCTCTGTTATACGTAAGTATAGACCTGGAGCTCTCATCAGCACGCTCAAATGATGATCTCCTCTGTTATACGTGATATAGACCTGGAGCTCTCATCAGCATGCTCAGATGATCATCTCCTCTGTTATATGTGAGTATAGACCTGGAGCGCTCATCATCTGCAACCCTAAATGCTCAAAAGAAAAAGAAGATCAAAGATCTACGTCATACATCCATCAAATATATGGATTGTCAAAGCCTATCGAGCATCTAAAGCAATTATTCTCTCACAATGCTTCCAAAATTGGGATCATTGTCTAAGCCACTCCCTAATATACCTAATTGTTCACATTCACAATGGTTCTCATTGATCATTGTCTATTTCATTCAATTATAAGCCCCTGCATTCAATGTTGTCAGAAAGATCATTGTGTATGCACACCCTATGATCTAGCACAGAGATAAATGATCACTCATGCTCAATAAGCCCTGATGACAGAATAAGTTTCTTTGCCAATGTCTGTGGGAACTGAATTGCCCGAGATTCCTCAAATCTACAAAAGCATGATAAAGGAAGCTGCAGATTGCTTTTTGAAAAGAATTTGGCATGGGTTTAAGTGACAATCATATCTGCAATCTCGCTAATACATGACTATCCGGATATCCTTTAATTTCGTCTTTCTTTATTCAATTTTATTTATTTTATTTTAAGTTTTTTTAAATTTTATTTTTTTAAGTTAGGTATTGTGGGGTGTCTTAGTATTCAAAAAGGCAAATGTTTTTATGACTTAGATTATATTAAAAAAAAAGGTGTTCAGCGTATCTGCGAGCGAACCTATAGGTTCGCCCGACAATGATCTTTGGAGAAGTCAGTCTTTTGACTTAGTGTGCCGGGCGAATCAGTAGATTCGCTGCCAGTGAATCTAAGGCCTATATATGCGATTCACAGTTCGCGCAGCATTTCAATCGCTGCACTGTGAATCGCATACACAAACCCTAGAATCGCTTCTGCTATTTTCCTGTTTATTTCGTTGATTTCGGGATTGTTCTGAGCATTGTAAGTGCGTCGCATGTAGTTCATCATTGCATTACATCAGAAATCAGTTTGTCATGTCGATCTAACCCGAAAGTTCATCGAGGGTTTTAGATCCAAATATCATCCTGAGACCGTTTGTGCATTAAATAGAGTTTGTTTTAGTCGCATTGATCCCTATTAGTCATGTTATGCTTGACATTGTTTAAACCATGTTTGATTCTGATTTTCAAAACTAGGTTTTCAGCGAACCTAGTGTTCTATCAGCAAATCTGAACGAAAGTTCAATCTGTTTGAGCGAATCTGTGCAGGCATGCTGCTCATGCGTGGCAAACAGATTCGCTCGAAGCTTACAGCGACCTATAAGTTCGCTTGGCACACTTTGCTTGTTGCCTGTCTGCGAACCTATAGGTTCATGGCAATCAGATCGCTATTAAAAAATAGATTCACGCGAAGCTACCAGCGAACCTATAAGTTCACGTGGCACTTTTGCATGCTGCCTGTCTGCGAACCTATAGGTTTCATGGCAAATCAGATTCGCTGTTAGCGAATCTAATTTTTTTTTTTACCTTTTCAATCTTTTTTTTGTTTTTCTATCTTCTGTTTTGATATCAATCTAATCAACTTCCGTTTGTGTGTCAGATACAATGTCGACTCTTCAGTTCATTGACAAGCACAACATGTGTGCTTGTTTGGAAACGCACGAGAAAGCTGCTGCCTATAAGACGCATCAAATGGTTGAAGTCATCTCATATTCACCATGCATTTCTTTCTCATTCTCCTGAAGTCTATGATACACACGTTCGTGATTTCTGGAGAAATGTGTGACTCCTTCAAGGATTACTTCTAAAGTCCTAGATCAAGAACTTTCGTTTCCCTCTGATGATCTGGCTAGGATATTACATTTGACTGAGGATGTTGGTGATGAGGTTCTATTGGATGCTAAACAAGTTTACATGGAACTCAGGAAGGCAGGGTATGAAGGTCCTATGCCAGGAGAAAAGAAAATGGAGTTTATCAAGTCTTATTTGATCAGAGAGTGGAGATACATTGCGCAATATTCATTATGTGTTTGGATCATAGAAAAGGAGGAACCGACGGTTGAACCTGGAATGGGCAAGGGCAATGTGTATTCGTCAAGGCAAGAAGGGTAATATAGCCAAGCTGATTTAATTACATGGTACAGAATATCCATGCTCAAAGAAAGGACAAATGTTGTTGTATCCCAGATCTCCATAATACTGAATGATTTAAAACCAAACTTGCCTGTAGTGGTGATACATTGAAGATTGGAAGATGAACCAGGATCTTTGGTGATTGTAGTCGGTAAGGTACAACTGCCTGGGAAAGATAGCTTACTTATGGAAAACATGTATCCGCCTGAAAGATGGACCCATATTAGTAAGCTGATAGAGATTGAGAAGAAAACCAGACATAGATGTTGATCAAAGTGAGATAAGGCTGAAGAAAAGAAAGCCATATGCTCATGACAAAGAATACAGTGTTGAAAATGGAGATTGATGAAGTGCAGGCAGAATTAGATGCACAAAGAGAGAGAAGGACCAAGAAGAGAGCTGAGACTGGGTCTAGCTCTCAGCATGTAGAAGAAAGAAGGACGAAAAGGAGGCATGAAGATCCTATCAAACCTGCTGGGACTTCTGCAACCGGATGCAAATGTTGAGCTAGCAATTTGAAGTTCAATAGGCTAGCTTGAGAGAAGGGATAAGAGAAGAGGGATGTTATTAAGGGGTGGCCCTATGCTTAGGACTCAGAGTCTGCTAATCCGACCTTCACAGAACTGAATGAAATGAGGCTTCAGCTGGGATGGAACCTGCTATGTCTGAACACGAGCTAAGAATGTTGAAAGAAGCTGCTCGAAACTCTTTTGATGTGTACAAAGATTGACGGTACTGATGAAAGGTGAAGCTGAAGGAGATAAGGACGGTGGTTCGAGGATCCTATCATGTCAAAAGGAAAAAGAAAGATTGTTGATAAGGGCAGGTTAGATAAACAGATGGGTTTTTGATATGGATGCATTTACTGGGCAGAAATGGCTGGTGGAACTCATGGACTTTTAATTTGATAGATGAGAGGATGATGTTGAAGAACACCTGGTGGATTTAGTTCGGAGCCCGAATTCTATGAGATAGGTGAACGACCAGTGACTTATGTGGCAGAAACCCGGTCATCCAAAAGTGGAACAGTGGAGTTGAACCAATCTGAATGGTTCATCAAAGAAAAGGAAGCTGAGAACGACCTAACTCCACTATTTCAGAATATACAAACTAACTAAAGGAGTGTGACAAGAAGATCTTTAGTTGGAAGTACAACTCTGAGCTCAAGTTGTTCATGACAAATCTAACTAGAAAGGTGTGACAAGAAGATCTTTAGTTGGAAGTACAACTCTGAGCTCAAGTTGTTCATGATTAAGAGAAGAGGAGGATGTCACACCCCCGCTGATAGCGGAAACACGGGGAATGTGAGCTAGACGGAATCGTCATAACACATGGTAGGCAATAGAGTAGGAATAATAGTATGATGACAAGCGTGTCATGATGACACCCGATCACAGTTGGAGACTTGTGTCGTGTAATAATCATGTTCACGACAACATAGTCATAAGCATAAACACAAGATGATCACATAAACATTGATAATAACTTGTAATGTAATATTCCCACAACTCTCGGGAACAAGTATACAAAAAGTCATGTTCAAGCTTTACAAAAGTAATAAACACAAAATGCATCCTAGGGTCTCCTCTAAAAGGCAGCACTCATATCTTCAATTACCCTGATCACCTGAAAAGAAATGCTCAAAAAGGTCAACATAATTGTTGGTGAGCTTCGCAGGTTTTTAGTAATAGAAGATGTTAAGATGAAAACAGTAAGTTTAATAGAAGTTACGGCGACTACACTTATGTATAGGCGGTTTTACTAGTTACAAATAGCTACAGCCAACCTAATGTTCGGTTCCTCACGGGAATTGATGGCTGCAAAGAAACATTCCAAAGCTTACATAGTTTATTAAGACGTAGCAAGATCAAAACACGTAACATCAAATAGTATGCATGGTAGTGTAAAACCCCTAAGTAACATACATATTAGTAAACATCAGCACTAGTTCAATGTTCATAAGCAGCAAATAGTCAGGATCATCATGTAACCGGTTTTGAGCACATTCTTAGTATACCCCGGGGATGCTTATGTATAGGGTCCTCCGCAGCATTCCCACCATATCCACGATATACATAGAATGATACCTAAACCAGTTACATGACATCCATTTAACCTTAGTATCAATCAACAAGTTAGCAAGGTAAGTTACTCATATAAGTAGCAGCCAACTTCCACTAAGGAAGGTGCCTGAAATTAAGTACTAAGTGAGCATTCTTTTCCCCCAGTAGAAAATGTTTAAAAAGGTTTTATAAGCGTAAAAAGGGGCCACGAAACTCACTGAATAGATGATAGGCACGTATGATGAATATTCCCAACGGTAGGATGCTATGAACAGTCAAACACCTATTGACAGTTACTGACAAGCATTAATAACGAGCATAAAGCATAAGATGATATCAGTAGGCTCTGGCAGTTTCGGTTCGGTCGTGGGTAGTACACACACAAGCAGTCACACACAACTTAGACTAGGTTATTTTAAATAGTATGTGCCTGTTGATAGCGTTGACTTTAATCTTTGTGGTCAAGCTATGACACTTTGTTAATGTTACCTTATCGTTGTGAGGTCTCCAAAAAGGGGATCCACACGCACCACACATCATTAGTCATACAACAGGACCGGACGCACGACTGACACTCCATTCGCACGAGTGGATTTTCAGTCGTACGAATTAGCTACTTTCGTACGATTGAACCTTCATTCGTGCGACTAAGCACTCAGTCGTACCATGCAAGACTTAGTCATACGACTCAACCTCCATACGCCCGATTGGACCTTCAGTCGTACGAATCAGCTTCATTCGTACGATTGAAATTCATTCGTGCGATTGGCCCTTCAGTCGTACGACTCACACACAATCGCACTCCATTTCATTCGCATTGAATCAATCGCATAGACTCAATCGCATACAACACTCAGTCGCGTGACTCAGTCGTACGACTCACCCAGTCGTACAGCTTAGTCGTACGATAGACTCAGACGCATGGACTCAGTCGTACGACTCACCCAGTCGCACGGCTCAGTCGCGTGCCAGGCTCAGTCGCCCTGTACAGCAGGTCGCGACTGCTGAAGTGCAGAGCAGCGTCCAGCTGCTCCGAGCATGAGTTTTATGCACCAAGAACCTCCAGAAATGTTTGCCTAACATGTCTAAGCAAGAAACACACTCGGAAACGCAACACACAAGCCCACACGACCACTTGTGCTCGGATGAACCCGAGCACCCCAACCCTAGAAAACGCAGAAGTGAAATCGAGCAAGAAATGGGTCAAACGAGGTTATCTACCTGCTAGGAGTGAGTATTCACGATGATAACCAAGATTTGACGACGAAAACGCAACAAACGTGATGAATTTTGGTGCTAGATTGGGTGTAAAGGGAGAGGAAGAAGAAGGTCGATGAAGATGAAGATGAAGATGAAGATGAAGTGAAGAAAATGGCTGGGAAATGGGTATTTATACCCAGCCTAGTTTCTCAAAATGTCAAGTTTAGTCCCCGCACTTTGCCCCGGGTTTTCAAATTTTTGTTTCGGTTGAAAACGTTATAATTTTAGTCTTGTTTTATTGACGATAAAATGTTATTAATGTTATTTATAATTTAATAATGATTTTTATTCGTGATAATTATTTTATTATAAGAATGACGTGTTTAGTGTTAACGGGGAAAATCTTGGAGAATTTCTTAAGATAACGACAAGTCAAGCAACAATATCTCGCATATAAGGGCAACTAAGTAAAACAAATATGGTATCCACGTAGTTGGTTTATCAAAATGAGGAATGACTGATAACAAAGGTTAAATCAAACACGCTAAATGACGGACCTTCGGTGACGGATGTCACAGTATCCCCCAGTTGAGGGAATTTCGTCCCGAAATTCAACTGGTGCTAGGTCTAAGGGTGTCATCCTCGAATAGATGTGGATATTTGAGTCTCATCTGATCTTCACGTTCCCATGTAAACTCTGGCCCTCGTTTAGAATTCCATCTCACACGGACGATAGGTATCTTGCTGCGCCTCAACCTTTTGACTTTTCGGTCCATGACCTCAATAGGTTCCTCAATAAAATGAAGCTTTTCGTCGATCTTGATTTCCTCAATTGGTACGTGTGAGGACTCGTCCGCCAAACACTTTTTGAGGTTCGCACGTGAAAAGTATCATGCACACCGCTGAGTTCTTATGGCAACCTCAATCGGTAAGCCACTGGACCGATTCTTTCTGTAATCTCGAATGGTCCTATGTATCGAGGGGCTAACTTCCCTTTCTTACCAAATCGTATGATCCCTTTCCAGGGAGAGACTTTAAGTAAGACATGATCCCCAACCTTGAATTCTAGAGGCTTCCGACGGTTGTCGGCATAGCTCTTTTGGCGATCTCTAGCTGCTTTAAGTCGTCTTGATTTGGAAGATCTTATCGGTGGTTTCTTGAATGATCTCTGGGCCTGTAAGCTGGCTTTCACCAACTTCAGCCCAACAAACCGATGATCTACATTTCCGGCCATACAATGCTTCAATGGAGCGCATCCAATGCTGTATGGTAGCTGTTGTTGCAAGAGAACTCAATCAACGGTAAATGAGTGTCCCAACTACCACCAAAATCGATTACGCAAGCTCTAAGCATGTCTTTCAATGTTTGTATAGTTCGTTCACTTTGGCCATCTGTTTGTGGGTGATAGGCAGTACTCATGTCTAATCGAGTGCCCATCGCTTTCTGTAACGTCTGCTAAAAGCACGAAGTGAATCGGCTATCTCGGTCGGATATGATTGACACCGGCACCCCGTGCCGTGTCACGACCTCTTTGATGTACAACCTTGCCAGCTTATCCATCTTGTAGTCTTCTCGGATAGGCAAGAAGTGAGCGGATTTCGTCATTCGATCCACCACGACCCATATCGTGTCGTGTCCGCTTGGTGTTCTCGGGAGTTTGGTGATGAAATCCATAGTGATGTTCTCCCATTTCCACTCGGGAATTTCAGGTTGTTGCAAAAATCCCGATGGTTTCTGGTTTCAGCCTTGACCTTTGAACAAGTCAAGCATTTGCTCACTATATAGCAACATCTTTCTTCATACCTGGCCACCAGTACAGCTCTTTCAGATCGTGGTACATCTTGTCTGCACCAGGATGAATAGAATATCGGTCTTGTGTGCTTCATCCAAGACTAATGTACGTACACCTCCCCACCTGGGGACCCATATACGATCCACGAAGTAATGTACGCCGTCATCCTTGCGGGTCATTTGTTATCCAATCCTCGGAATTCTTCTCCCGCAAGGTTCTCTTCTTTCAAAGCCTCGTTTTGTGCAATTTGAATCTGAGCCTTTAAATTAGTTTGGATAGTCAACCTAGTACTCGAGCACGTAATGGTTTCACGCGTTCTTTGCGGCTTAAAGCATCAGCCACCACGTTAGCTTTCCCCGATGATACCGGATTTCACAATCGTAGTCGCTAAGAAGCTCTACCCAGCGTCGCTGTCGCATGTTAAGTTCTTTCTGATTCATGATGTGTTGAAGGCTCTTATGGTCTGTGTAAATGATGCATTTGGTTCCATATAGATAATGCCTCCATATCTTGAGTGCAAATACTACAGCGCCCAACTCCAAATCGTGAGTTGTGTAGTTCTTTTCATGCACCTTGAGTTGTCGCGAAGCGTAAGCAATTACTTTATCTTTCTGCATTAGTACACAACCCAAACCTTGATGTGAAGCATCACAGTACACCACAAATCATCAGTTCCGTCTGGGAGGGACAATATCGGTGCGTTGCATAACTTCTCCTTCAATGTTTGGAACGCCTGTTCTTGTGCTTTCCCCCAATCGAACTTCTTGTCTTTCTGAGTCAACAAAGTTTAACGGTTGGGCAATGTTGGAGAAATTGGCAATGAAGCGATGATAGTATCCGGCCAATCCCAAGAATTGCCGTATTTCTGAGGGTGTTTGGGGGGTATCCCCTTCTTCACAGCTTCAATCTTACCGGGGTCCACATGAATTCCATTTTTGTTAACTACATGACCCAAGAACTTCACTTCTCGAAGCCAGAATTCACACTTCGAGAACTTGGCGAAAAGTTTCTCTTCCTTCAACAGTTCTAGAATTGCTTGGAGGTGTTTTTCGTGACCCTCCTTCGAACGGGAGTAGATGAGTATGTCGTCTATGAATACAATCACAAACTTATCAAGATAAGGCTGCACACCTGATTCATCAGATCCATAAAGCCAGCTGGTGCATTGGTCAACCTAAACAGCATGACCAAGAACTCATAGTGCCCGTAACGAGTTCTGAATGCTGTTTTTGGAATATCGTCCTCGAATACTCTTAATTGATGATAACCAGATCGAAGGTCGATCTTAGAGAAATACGAGGCTCCTTGCAACTGATCAAACAGGTCGTCGACTAGGAAGAGGATACCGATTCTTCACGGTCAATTTGTTCAATTCCCTGTAGTCGATACACATACGGAACGACCCATCCTTCTTCTTGACAATAACACCGGTGCTCCCCACGTGAATGACTCGGTCGAATGAAACCTTTCTCCAGTAGTTCCTGTAGTTGGCTGAATAACTCTTGCATCTCTGAGGGTGCTAACCGATACGGTGTCTTAGCTATCGGTGTAGCTCCAGGAACCAGCTCTATATCGAATTCCACCTGTCGTGGAGGAGGCAATCCAGACAAATCATCAGGGAACACTTCCGGGTAATCCCGTACAATCGGAATGTCTGTCATTTTCATCTCTTCTTCCTTCTTTTCTACCACGTGAGCCAGAAAGTGTAACACTGCTTTCGTAGACCTTGGCGTGCTTTCATGCAGGAGATAAGCTTCAAGTTCTTTCCCAGTCGCTCTCCTGTATTCTGAGTACTTTCCCATCTGGCATGGGAATCCGCCTACTTTATCTCGGCAAACATCTCGGCTCCATGCTTAGACAACCAATCCATCCCCACTATTACGTCGAAGCTCCCCAACTCAAAAGGTATCAAATCTATGTTGAAGGCCTGGTCTTCCATATTAGGGTGCAGTCTTAATGATTTCCTCTGCCTGTTCAACCCTACCATTTGCCATTTCTACGGAGTAACTAGTTTCTAGTCTACTGGCACTCAAATCAAGCATTTGCACAAACTCAGATGATATAAACTATTGTCTGCTCCAGTATCAAACAATACAGATGCGAAGTGGTTATTGAGTATGTGCGTACCCGTGACACGTTCGGATCTTGACGGGCATCATTAGCTCCAATGACGAAGGCGCGTCCCCGTGCAGCATTAACTTGGTTTCCTTGGCCTTGAGCACCGCTATGGCCAGTATCTGCTGCTGGTTGTTTCCCTGCTGACCCGGTGCCTGTTCAGTCGGGGGCACATATTCCTGAAGTGATCGAGGCTCCACACTCGTAACAAGCCCTGGCATTCCCAGCGGGGTTAACCGCGTTGATGGGTGCCACCAGGTTTGGTGCTACTCTACAGTCTCTTGCTTGATGCCCGGGCGTCTGCAGTTCAACACACCCGCCGGTGTTGCTGGAGGATGATGTAGATTACACCTGTCACATTTCGGGTGCGGACCAGCATATTCCCTCTTCCCCTGAGTCACGACCACAAAGTTTCTGGTTGTTTTGGCCCTCTTATCAAACTTTCCTGTACCGGACCGGCTCGATTCCCCAGCTTCCTTCCTTTTCTCTGCTCCCTTACCCAGTACCCCTGTTCTTATCATCTCATCAGTGAGAGCGCCAGCTTTCAGGATTGCGCTTTGAATTGTAGGAGGAGCAGCTGCAGTTACCATTGCTCGGATTTGAGGCGCGAGTCCCCAAATGTACGTCTCAATCCTCTTAGACTCCGGAGTGACTAGGTGTGGAACTAGTCTAGCCAGCTCATAAATCGGTCAGTATAAGAGCTGCGTGCCCTGCCCCCACCATAGTATGATTCCATAACTCATGCTTAAGCCTTTGCATCTCGTTGTGAGGGCAGTATTCCTCGGTAATCAAAGCTTTGAATTCATTCCAGGTCATCTGCATCGCAGATTCCCTTCCCCTAGCTTGAACCTGGGTGTTCCACCAGGTTAGTGCTCTGCCCTGCAGTGAGCACGTAACATACTTGATCCGCTGGCTATCGAGGCATTCGCTGATGTCGATCACAGCCTCCATTTTCTCAAGCCATCTAATCAGGGCTATCGCCCCACCTTACCATCGAAATCCCGGGGCTTACAGGCCACAACTCCTTGTAAGAACAGCCCCGTTTAGCGTTAGCAACCCCAGTTTCGTTACCGGCTGTACCAACATTTCCGTCTCTGGGTTGCTCTCATTCCCGTCGGGTTTCCATTATCCTCGTTCTCATTACCACCATCCCCGTGGGGTGGTTTTGCTGTTGCAGGGTGTCGCTCACCTGAGCTACAATGTCGGAATCAGGGCAGTTAATTGTTGAGCAATTAGGGCTGCCATTTCAGCATTTCCAGTCCCTTGGTTATTGCCAGAAGGGCCTTCATTCGTTACTGGAGGTCTACCCCTGCCTCTGCCTCTGCCCCTCGGGGCTTCACTTCCCGCTACTATTGCTGCGGGTAGATCTCTTCGAGGCGACATGTTCTATTCATACAAGAGGCAACAATAAACTTTAGTTACCTTAGATACACAAGTACTCCACTTATCAAGTTCCAA
This sequence comes from Flaveria linearis, assembly GCA_024085815.1. NCBI lineage: Eukaryota > Viridiplantae > Streptophyta > Magnoliopsida > Asterales > Asteraceae > Flaveria > Flaveria linearis. Next base: position 58,270,701 of record CM044013.1, on the reverse strand, counting down.
AGTTTCATGTTCCGTCAGTCAAGATCACCATGCAGCCCATTTCAAGCATATTCCAGCAAGTTAGGGCTTCCGTTTCAGCATTTCAGCCTTGGTTATTGCCAGAAGGGCATTCATTCGGTTACAGGTCTACCCCTGCCTCTGCCTCTGCCCCTCGGGGCTTCACTTCCGCTACTATTGCTGCGGGTAGATCTTCGAGGCGACATGTTCTATTCATACAAGAGGCAACAATAAACTTTAGTTACCTTAAGATACACAAGTACTCCACTTATCAAGTTCCAAAGTTTCATGTTCCGTCAGTCAAGATCACCATGCAGCCCATTTCAAGCATATTCCCGGTATATCGGTGGTGTTTATATATAGGGTTCCCCGCAGCGTTCCCACCACACCCACGATGTACCGAGGATGATGCCTAATCCGGTTGCATGACATCTGACCTTCCTTCACATCATATCCATAATAATCCATCAAGTCAACTGAGAGTCAAACATGTAATCACGTATAGTCTAGTGGAGGTTGTCTATCTCGCGTCCTTGGGAGGACTCAGACATGGCCTCCTCGGGTCGGTCTCTCAGTATATGAGGTCAAGCGCGATGTATGATCTGTGAAGATCTCTTCGAGTCTTAATACCCGAATTTGGTTATGATAACTTGGCGCGTAGTGGGAACGGAACATCCAATGGAAAGCATCTCACAGGGGTCGAGCACAAGAGCTCAAGCACGAAGTAAAGATCACATGGCAGAAGGATAACCAAACATGTAAGGAGGAACACATACACGAGATATATAAATGCACACAAGCTTAAGCATGCAAATCTACATGAAGGTTCGTAGGTTATAGTCTAGGTCAAGTGTAATTGCCTAATTCTCTATAACCAATGGCTCTGATACCAGTCTGTCACACCCCCGCTGATAGCGGAAACACGGGGAATGTGAGCTAGACGGGATCGTCATAACACATGGTAGGCAATAGAGTAGGAATAATAGTATGATGACAAGCGTATCATGACGACACCCGATCACAGTTGGAGACTTGTGTCGTGTATAATCAATGTTCACGACAGATAGTCATAAGCATAAACACAATGATCACATAAACATTGATAATAACTTGTAATGTAATATTCCCACAACTCGGGAACAAGTATACAAAAGTCATGTTCAAGCTTTACAAAAGTAATAAACACAAAATGCATCCTAGGGTCTCCTCTAAAAGGCAGCACTCCTAGATCTTCAATTACCCTGATCACCTGAAAAGAAATGCTCAAAAAGGTCAACATAATTGTTGGTGAGCTTCGCAGGTTTTAAGTAATAGAAGATGTTAAGATGAAAACAGTATGTTTAATAAAAGTTACCGCGACTACACTTATGTATAGGCGGTTTTACTAGTTACAAATAGCTACAGCCAAACCTAATGTTCGGTTCCTCACGGGAATTGATGGCTGCAAAGAAACATTCCCAAAGCTTACATAGTTTATTAAGACGTAGCAAGATCCACACAGCGCATACGTATAGTTTATAATCAAACCAATCCTTAGGTCCCATTAACAGGATTAATGATTATATAAAAAGGGTTTTCCATAGCATAGTAAGTTTAACTTGATGTAGCAAGATCAACACAGCGCATACGTGTCAAGTTAAACATGACGTAGCAAGATCCACACAGCGCATACGTATAGGCTACAACCAAACCAATCTCTAGGTCTCAATTACCGGGATTAATGGTTGTAATGGATGATCGGCTTAGAAGAACCACACAGAAGAACCACACAGAAGAACCACACAGCCGAGAGCATCCCAGGGTCAATGGCATCCACAAATAGCATAAATCAACACATAACATCAAATAGTAGTGCATGGTAGTGTAAAAACCCTAAGTAACATACATAGGGTAACATAGCACATAGTTCAAGTTCATATAGCAGCAAACAGTCAGGATCATCATGTAACCCGGTTTGAGCACATTCTTAGTATACCGGGGATGCTTATGTATAGGGTCCTCCGCAGCATTCCCACCACATCCACGATATACATAGAATGATACCTAAACCAGTTACATGACATCCATTTAACCTTAGTATCTATCAACAAGTTTAGCAAGGTAAGTTACTCATATAAGTAGCAACCAACTTCCACTAAGGAAGGTGCCTGAAATTAAGTAATAAGTGAGCATTCTTTTTCCCCCAAGTAGAAAATGTTTAAAAAGGTTTTATAAGCGTAAAAAGGGCCACGAAACTCACTGAATAGATGATAGGCACGTATGATGAATATTCCCAACGGTAGGATGCTATGAACAGTCAAACACCTATTGACAGTTACTGACAAGCATTAATAACGAGCATAAAGCATAAGATGATATCAGTAGGCTCTGGCAGTTTCGGTTCGGTCGTGGGTAGTACACACACAAGCAGTCACACACAACTCAGACTAGGTTATTTTAAGTAGTATGTGCCTGTTGATAGCGTTGACTTTAATCTTTGTGGTCAAGCTATGACACTTTGTTAATGTTACCTTATCGTGGTGAGGTCTCCAAAGAGGGGATCCACACGCACACACACATCATTAGTCATACAACAGGACCGACGCACGACTGACACTCCATTCGCACGAGTGGATTTTCAGTCGTACGAATTAGCTACTTTCGTACGATTGAACCTTCATTCGTGCGACTAAGCACTCAGTTGTACCATGCAAGACTCAGTCATACGACTCAACCTCCATACGCCCGATTGGACCTTCAGTCGTACGAATCAGCTTCATTCGTACGATTGAACATTCATTCGTGCGATTGGCCCTTCAGTCGTACAACTCACACACAATCGCATTCCATTTCATTCGCATTGACTCAATCGCATAGACTGAATCGCATACAACACTCAGTCGCGTGACTCAGTCGTACGACTCACCCATTCGTACAGCTTAGTCGTACGATAGACTCAGACGCATGGACTCAGTCGTACGACTCACCCAGTCGCACGGCTCAGTCGCATGCCAGGCCCAGTCGCCCTGTACAGCAGGTCGCGACTGCTGAAGTGCAGAGTAGCGTCCAGCTGCTCTGAGCATGAGTTTTATGCACCAAGAACCTCCAGAAATGTTTGCCTAACATGTCTAAGCAAGAAACACACTCGGAAACGCAACACACAAGCCCACACGACCTCTTGTGCTCGGATGAACCCGAGCACCCGAAACCCTAGAAAACGCAGAAGTGAAATCGAGCAAGAAACGGGTCAAACGAGGTTATTACCTGCTAGGAGTGAGTATTCACGATGATAACCAAGATTTGACGACGAAAACGCAACAAACGTGATGAATTTTGGTGCTAGATTGGTGTAGAAAGGGAGAGGAAGAAGAAGGTCGATGAAGATGAAGATGAAGTGAAGAAAATGGCTGGGAAATGGGTATTTATACCCAGCCTAGTTTCTCAAAATGTCAAGTTTAGTCCCCGCACTTTGCCCCCGGGTTTCCAAATTTTTGTTTCGTTAGTCTTGTTTTATTGACGATAAAATGTTATTAATGTTATTTATAATTTAATAATGATTTTTATTCGTGATAATTATTTTATTATAAAATTGACGTGTTTAGTGTTAACGGGGCAAATCTTGGAGAACGTCTTAAGATAACGACAAGTCAAGCAACAATATCTCGCATATAAGGGAAACTAAGTAAAACAAATATGGTATCCACGTAGTTGGTTTATCAAAATGAGGAATGACTGATAAGAAAGGTTAAATCAAACACGCTAAATGACGGACCTTCGGTGACGGATGTCACAGAGGAGGGATCTCATATCTTCATAAGCGAAAAGCTTTCAAAACTCTCCCAAGGTGGGATTTAAGGAGATTGGCTGAGATCCCTTTACTTGGAGCTGATGAGAGTGAGTGGGCAAAGCTACTGGAATTAGAGATTAAGAAGGGTTATCTGATAACTTCACGACCTTTGGCTTCATGAAAATGGACAGAAAAAGGTCGAAGAAAGACATTGACTGGGTAACCGGCAAAGGAAAGATTGTGCTGAGACTTAAGCCAGAAAAGACTGTGAATCGAATTAGGATTCCTGATCCTCTTCCCCCAGAATGCAAGTTTTTGAGAAATGGTTCTATGATAACAACACTGGGGAAGCAGTGATTAGAGTGAAAGGTGCTCCTGAAATCAGATTGTTTGACCCAATGGAGGTGTTTTCTTTCTGTAATGAAGATTTGAAAGTGTTGTGTAAGAATGTGATCAACCATGGAGCAGGAGAGGAAACAAAGGCTGAAGCAAATCTGTTTGTAATAGTTGCCAACAAAGCCAGAGGAATTAGAGCTGAGATAGAGGAGGTTGCGGAGAAGATAAAGCAAGCTGATAACTTAAGGATGGACATGGATGATCTGGCTAGGCAAATAGATAGTACAATTGAAAAGAGGTTTGATCGAGAAGCCAGTGAATCAAGAGTTAGATCTGAGGAGCATACTGTCACAAATCAGGAGGAAGTTAGTGTCGTTGATATGCCTGATACAGTAATTTCAGAATCCATGTTTGTGCAGGAGGTGAATGAGGAAGATGTGTTTGCTGAAGTGATTGCTCAGGATATTATTCAGATTGTTCAGCAAGCTGCCGGAGCTGATCAAGAATGAGTGTCAAGGCTGGAGCTGTTTAAAAGACCCCCTTAGGTGAGGTCCAACCTAGGGGGAGTATTGATGACTAGTGTAGGTTGGACTTACCGTCCTGTCAGTGTTTTTGTCTTTGTTTTATATTTTAATTGTTTATGTACTAGCGAACCTACGGGCGAACCTATAGGTTCGCCCGGATCTTAATGTATAGTCTTTTGTAGGTAGTAGCCGGGCGAACCTGTCTTGGTGCCCGGATAAGATAAGCTGGTTGATCTGATAGATTTGCTATCCAGTGAATCTATCAGTGAACCTATGATCTGCTATATATTGTAATGTTCTTCTCATTTTAATATAGTTTTGGCATTTTGTTCAAACCCTAAAGTGTGTGTGTGACGGCTAGAGGTGCTAGGAGCTTATTTCTTCATCATTGTAGCTTGATATCCTCTATTCGTCATTGTTTGATCATTACTTTGATTGTTGAGCTAGATTCTCTCATTGTTCAATGAATTTCAGTGGGTTATGTATGTGTTTATGATCATTTGCACTGTTGAATCGATCATGATGGACCAACAATTGTCACTCCTCACACACTTGACTGGAAGGGAATATTGTTTCTCAACATAAAACACAAAGTTCATAATAGCTTGTGCAGCTTCATCTTTGGAGTGCAAGAAGAAAATCCATACAAATCTGGAGTAATCATCCACAATTACCAGACAATATTTCTTCTTTGCCATGCTCATCACTCTAACAGGACCAAAAAGATCCATATGCAATAATTGCAAGCAGACAGTGGACTTTGGCTCTTCTATTAGAGGGAATGATACTTTGTGTTGCTTCCTTTTTAAGCAGGCAGTGCAGTTATCATTAAATTTGAACTCTTTCATAGGCAACCCTCTTACTAAACCATGGTGAATCAACTGGTTCATGTTTTTGAGATTCACATGACCAAGCCTTCTATGCCATAGTTCAGATTCCTGAGGAGAAGCCTTGGAGAATAGGCAAGGATGGCCTTTTAAATTAATTTTCTTTGAAAGATCTAAGGCATATACTCTTCCTGTCCTGTTGGCCTTCAGGAGAGTATGTTCATCCAACACCTTGTCAATCAAACTCAGAACTTTGGATGACAGAATCCTACAGTTCTGGCTGGTGAAAAGAGCAACATGGCCTTTATCACACATTTGACTGACACTCAAGAGGTTGTACTTGATATTCTCCACATGGTTAACATCATCAAACCTGATTTCACTATTGGAAACAAAGCCTTTGCCGATGATGTAACCTTTTGCATCATTGCCAAAAGAGACAAACCCCTTCTTTCCTTGAGAGTAGTCATTAGGAAGAGAGCTGCTCCCTGTCATATGCATGGACCCTCCACTGTCTACATACCAGATGCTTCTTTGGCATGATGAAGAACCCTGCATTTATTATAACAAATCAGTTAGTTTTTGAGACCCAAACCTTTTGGTTTTGGGTCTGTTCTCATCAACAGATATAGTACTAACTGGGTTGTTATGATTGACATTCTGAGGTGGTGGAGATGGTGTAGAAAAGGATTCCTTTGGCTTGGTTTTCCTTTTCTGTGATTTCAGCACAGGAGCATCTATTTAGTTGACTCTCCCTAATAGATGTTGAACCATCATAACAAGTTGTGTCTGATTGTTTGCTAGAGCTTTCAGCTCATCAGGCACATCAGCTCTTGACTGTAGGGTTCCTGTGTTGCACCATCTTCCTTTGAGCAACCTCAGCTGTTGCCTGATGAACCCCTTCTTTCTTTTTGGATTTCCTTAAGGAATTTGGGGTTTCAGGATGAGATGTTGCTATTACAAACTTGGTTTCAAACTCATCTTTTATTTTATTAATCTTCTTTTTAATGTTCTTATTTTGGTTGAGTTTAGAACCCTTTCTATACCAGCAATCATCAGTAAGATGATTGAATAAGCCACATATATCACATAGCTTCTTCTTCATCTTTAGTTGATCATCTACTGAAGAAGATAAAACTACTGAAGATTTGTTCTTCAGCCGTTTTCTATCAGTACTTGCAGTTTTATTCCTTTCAGTACTTGCTTTCCTGATATCTTCTTCAGTAGTTTTCAAATCCTTTCTACTTGAAGTTTTCTTCCCTTTAGTACTTGCAGTAGTTTGGGTTTGTTCTTCAGGCGTTGTAACTTGTGCTTCAGTACTTTCAGTACTTTGTGAGACAACACCTGAAGTGATCAACTCTTTGATCATGTGACTGTCAGCATTTGAACCATCAGCTGCTTCAACATTAGCTGATTGGTTTTGTAAGGAATTAATGCTGACTTCATCCTCTGACTTTGGTGCTTTATCAGAAGATGAATCACATGATAAGGTGGATTGGTTATTGCTTTCTCCTTCAGATTCTACTTCTAGCGTGGGAGTAAAATCTGTAAGAGGAGCAGTGTGATTATAACCAATTCCAAACTTCATATTTGAAGCTGATTGCTTCCTGAGAAGCATTTCAAAACCCTTGCAAGAGGTTACCCAGCATTCACACTCTACTTGGGTAGTTGCAAGTGTTTCTTTGAGGTCCGTATACTTCTCTAGAAGTACCTCTTCCCTAGCCTTATCATCTGTGATTTGGCATTTTGGTTTATAAATCTCATCATTTTTATCATGCAAAACAGACTCAAACTCAGCTTTTGTTTGGAAAGTGCTTGCCCTAGCTCAAGATTTTTATTAATTAAAGCTATATTTGCTTCTCTAATAGATGTAAATGTGGCTATGCATGATTCAGGACATAACTTGGCTTTGGCCTCTGAAGATACCTGTGATACCTGTGATGAAACATTTGAAGATGAACCATCAGCAGACTCCAGGGCCATGAGAGCAAGGTTTCCAAAGGGATTGTCACCAACATGTTGACCAGCATGAAGAAACAGTTGTTCATGACCAGACATATCATCTTGTAAACTGCTCCAGTCAACAACTCCTGGGGTGAAAAAGCTGTCTTGTTGAGGTTGAGATAGTTGATGAGATTGTGATGGTTGAGGCTCAAGAAGGGCATGTGGTTGTTGAGTAATGGGTGCTTGAACTTGGTTTGGCTGAGACATGTAATAGCAGGGGTAAGGATATGGCATATGACCTTGAGGGACAAAATATGCAGGTGATGACTGAGCTTGTGATGAATGACCAGAACTGGTGGAATGTTGTTTTGTGACCTATTGCTTGGGAAGGTCACAAAGGGTGCTGATGAGTTAGATCCAGATGATCTACACTCTCTAGCAAAGTGTCCAAGTATCACCTGTGACACCTCAACTGCTCTTGTCAAAACCAACTTTGGTTTTGCCAAGAGACCAGGGAATTTCTTGCCAGAGAACTTTTGAGATCTGATATTGATCATTGCCATTTGGCTCAAAATATCCATCTCTTCTAGATCATCATCTGGAATGCCCTTCAAATCTTCCATCAAAAAGCACCAGTTATCACTGCTGCCACCTGAACTACCATCCACACCAACAAAAGCATGTTCTACATTAGTAGAGAAATCAGTATACTCATCATAGGCACTTTCTGATGCAGCATACTCTGACTCCTGACTTATCAGTGCAGTATTGCCTGATACAAAGTCATCAGTGAGCTTTCCAGATGAGGACAACTTCCTTTTCTGTTCTATCTCTCTTTCAAATGTAAGCAGTTTCCCATGAAGTTGGGTGAGAGATAGAGTGCTCAGATTTGCATTAGAGCGTAGGACAATAGTGTATGTGTCCCATCTCTCAGGCAGGGATCTGAGGAATCGGTTGTTCATCTGGCTGTTTGAATACTCCTGTTTAACCATTTTCAGCTCAGAAATCAAACATGAGAAGCGCTCAAACTGTTGAGTCAGAGTCTCACCCTTCCTATGAGAGAATGTATCATATTGTTGGGCGAGAATTTCCCTAGTGTTTGCTAAGACCTCATCAGTTCTGTCTCATATTGTTGGGCGAGAATTTCCCTAGTGTTTGCTAAGACCTCATCAGTTCCTCCAAATTGTTCCTTCAGAGCAACCCAGAGGTCATGAGCAGTTTCATGATGCATAAGCCCTGAATAAATTTCATTAGGCAGTGCCATGGCCAGAATTCCATGGGCTTTAGCATCAATTTCGAACATCTTCAGATGATCAGGTTTCTTCGGAACCCTCTCATTTGTTTCCGGAGTACTCACCATAGGCTTGTATGGTCCATGCACCACAGATTTCCAACAACCAGCGCTGTTGATAGACAGGTGATGGAGCATACGTCGTTGCCATACGTTATACTCACTCCTAACAAGCATCGGAGGCTTTGTTGAGGAGCCAGTATTGTGAGGATCATTTGTTGGTGTCGCCATTGAACAAGTTCAAGCAAATTCAAAGTAATTTCAGTAAATCTAGCTCAAAACCATGTAGAACCATAAATTGAATGACCAGAAGCAGCAGAAACTCAATCTCTATAACCGATTCTTGCAAATTTGCTAATTCGATCAAACGTAGATGTCTAAAGAGCAGTTTCAATGATCAATTGTTAAATCGATCAATGATTAACCTGCTCTGATACCATTTGAAAGGATCTAAGCATCTAGTTTGATCAATTAGATTGGATTTGCAGCGGAATAGCGTAAGAATTAGAACAAATTATAACAAGAACACACAAGATGTATCAATGAACAGTATGATTATAGAGAGAGAGAGAATTTCTGCCAAAAGGTATATATTCATTCAACACAAGCTTCGGCACATTTACAATTAGGTCATCTTTCCTTTTATAGGAAAGATGATGTTAGCTGATGTCACTTGACAGTGACATCTAACCGTTATTACAACAAACTATGGAAAGATACAAAACTACTGAAGATGTCTAACAGCTGACATCTTCTTACAAAAGACAAGTGTAAACTATTACAACTACTGAAAAGAAACTACTGAAACTACAACGTCTGGAGAACATGCTCTTCAGACGTTTTAAAAAGTACTGAATCCTAAAAGAAAACTACTGAAAGGAAACAACTGAAAGGAAACTACTGAAAAGGAAAACCATCACAACAACTGAAGAATACTTCTTCAGCTGTTGTGACAACCTCTGAAGTCTTCAGTACTTGAACTTTAGACTTGAACTTCAGCTGTTGTCATCAGCTGATATCTTCAGCTGATGTCTTCAGTTGTTGTCTTCAGTCTTTGTACTTCAGCTAATGACTTCAGTCTTTGTACATCAGCTGACGTCTTCAGTTGTTAGACATCAGCTGATGTCTTCAGCAGTTGTTGTGATGTCTGTGGGACTTAAAGGTTTTTCTGATCTGGCTCATTGGTTCTTTTGGTCCAACAAGTATTGTCATGGTTTAATAAGTCGAAGGACTAGTCTTGTCATAATTGTAAAGTTCAGGGTTGTAATTGTCAAGTTTTAAAAATAGTTAACGACTGTTAGTTGAATTCGTTAGTGTTCGTTATATAGCAATTCAGTTGTAAGGAAATGGTTATAGATGAAATGAATTGAGTTTTCCCTTCTGTTCTTCTTCTCATTCCTTTTATCGTAACAATTGGTATCAGAGCACCGATCCTCATCGGAGCTCCGGCGAAGCAGCTGCGTATCGAGAAGGGTGACGGCAACAAGACAACAAGAAATGGAGAAATTGGAGAAGATTTCAAAGGGTTTTGATTTCATCATGTTAAGATATTTGATTGATTTGATTGATTTTGTACTTTGGTTGGTTGATATGATTACAAGGTGTATTGTTGGCTTGATTTTATGTTTCTATTATTGATTTTGGTTTCAAGAATTTGATTTCATGTTGGTTTTGGTCAAGAGTTCTAGCTGATTTTATTTCCTTGATGATTTGTCTACTAGTAGATCGACTTTTAAATGTTTTCTCTAGTTCATGTTACTGTTTGTTCAATAATATGTTCCTTTGAGTTTTTTATAAGCACCAACCCAATTTTTTTCATAAATCTTTTAATTTTTAATCATATTTGTTAGTCTATGAATAAGTAGTCAAGTAAATGTGTGACTTTTAAACAAAAAACATTTAAACAAATTGATGAAGATATGACCAATATGCATAAAGTTAAAAGCGTTGTTTGTTTTATATGCTATTGAAATACATTATTATTATTTATGTTTTTTTAGCTAAATCTATATCAAAATGTATATAAACATAAGTACATCAAAATAATATATCTGTAATTTATAATCATTTTTATTTAAAAAGTCATTACATAAAAACATAATATATTAAAAGTTAATTATAATATTGAAATACTAGTAGTTTTAAACAGTTATAAATTATTCTTTAAATACTTGTAACTATTTTGACTCTCTTTTAAGACTCATTATCTATCCATATCCTTATGATTTAACTAAAATCATAATTTCTTATAATTATACCTTATTTTCTAACAACTTTCACATCCTATTCCTCATCTTTTTTTATATTCTATTATATTATTATTTTCTCTTTCTTCCATCTATAATAATTTTTTTTGAACGGATGATTAATTGTTAGTTGATTGTATCATAAAGTTAGTAATATACACCCATGCCAATGTTTGAACGTTGGACCTTCAAGAGAGGCAACGTCTCCCACAACTATTAATATTTTATCTTATTATTGTTTACTAATCAATTTTTATAAAAGCTCACTATCTAATTTATGAGTCGTTCATATAATGAGTTCGGGTTAGGATGGATTTGAGTCAACACGAGTCTTTTGTAAAAATATTCTTTGTGGTTTGGGTTAGGACGGATTCGGGTCAAGATGGTTCCATCCAAAAATAATATTTTTAGTTTGGGTTAGGACGGATTCGGGTCAAGATGGGTCCGTCTAAAAATAATCTCTTTAGTTTGGGAAGGGCGGGTTGACTTTGAGAAGAACTAAAGACATTAAGCATATGAACATTAGGTGTATTCAATTTTAAACAAGCTTGAAATTAATAGTATGTGAAATTTATCAATCTAATTCAGGTAAATACATATCCTAGATCTTTAAATGGTGCACTAAGTATCCAAAGAAGATCTTTAAATGGTGCATTAAGTATCCAATTCAAAGAAGTAGTAGAAACAACACATGCCATCCAATATCTATAATAGGCATAAAAATAGATAATATTGACATGACCATCAAGAATTAGCTAGCAAACATAAACATAAGGAAACCTTAATCTATTTTCAGTCCATATACTTTTGGCTATCAAACATAAACACAAAAAAATTATAAGACTCTAGATTGTATGGATTGCAATATTAAGTGAAAAGAAAAACCCAAGAAACTGGAAACATCTAAAAGGACATAAGTTTTCAAATGCAAGCAAAAAACTTTAATTTATGCAAGAACTTTTAGTTCAAGCGAAAACATTTAGTTCATGTGAACTTTTGGAAGTTTTCTCATAAAGTCCATTATGTATAACAGTTGTTTTTGCTTGGTATATTATTATGTGTTTCATTTGTAAATGTGCTCTAAAGGTGAGAGAGCATAATGTTGTGTAATAGCCATCTCAAGGGTATCTCGTCTCAGGTGGATTAATCTTAAATTATGTTAACTCCTTTGCCATTGTAGTCGTTTGGTTAATAATATCTAATTGAGTTTGTTTAATGTTCATTGATATCACACACGCACAAATCCATTTTAACTTGATTAGAAAGTGCAATATTTTGTGGATTCGTTCGTTATGAGGACTTTTCATTTGGTATTAGAGCAAGGTATTGCTCTTGATACATGGATTATCATTTCGTGATAATCCATTTTAAGACATTAAACTTGAAGTGATTGAAGGACAAAAGGTTAAAGTTGATTTTGGATGGGTTTCAAAGAAGAATAAGGTGAAACCAAGGGTGAACACAGACGAAATCAACTTTGTTACATGCTATATTGATGATATGCATCGCTACGCTTGGTATCTTCGAGTTTAGATGGTTGGAAATGAAGATTGAGTCTGTAGCAGTGATTCAAACTCAAAAAATCAATTTGGTTGAAGTTTTGTCGAGAATAACTGCATTATGTGAAAACTTTGCAAAAATAACTATATGTTGCTAAAACTTTTCTATGTGAAAATTTCACAGAATTAACCGTATTTTATGAAAACTTTTCCATGCGAAAACTTAATCATCCATGCGAAAACTCTAACTAGTTATCTTAATCTTTATGAACACTTTGCAAAGTGCGAGAACTTGATCCAGTTGGAAAAAGTTGTTAGTATTTAAGGGTTGGGAACAAGTGTTTTTGCCTATATTTGAAAGATGCTGGATGATTTAAAGTTTGGTACTTAAACAAGGTTTTTTTGTGATGTTTGATCAAGTTTGTAACATCGCGTATTCTCGATAACTTTGTTAAATATTAAAAAGGACTTTCACATTATTTTTGAAGCTTTGGAGAGTTATTAACAAATTAATAATAATAACGTTATAAATGTTATAATGTTGGTGATAATAATAAAATAATAATTATTATTACTACAATAATAAAATTTATAACATTGATAATAATAATATGGTAATAATAATGTTAATACTAACATTAATAATAAATAATAATAATAAGAATAATAATGGAAAATACAAGTCTATAATTAATAAAAAAAATTTACATGAAATGACAACTGATACAAACCTCAGGGACCTGTTGTGTAAAATTGGAAAAAAACATCCCAACCCCACCTCCCATTTACCCGATTCCTTTCTCCACCTTTTCGGCCAAATTTTGGCCATATTAGAACACAGAATCTTCACAACAATGCAATTAAACGAATGGGGACAGATATATATCCGTCTCTCATCGAGTTTCATACCCGAAATCATACAAAACAAACAACAACATCACATTCGAACACCCTCTAACCCGTCGACCTGCAATTTGTTGAAATCCAATTTCCGAGCGATTTTAACTCAAATTGGCAATAGATTTTGCTTCTAGATCATCATTCAAAGTTTTTCTAAAGTTTAATTTGATTATAATCACGGTTTGGGCATCAATCAATCATCACGAGTGTCGCGACCTGTTCTTCGTTGGGATCAACTTCAAATCGACACCATATAGGTAATTCTACACACCCACATACTCGGTTTTTCATGGGGAATAAAAGCCCCATGATTTCAGTTGCAATTGAAATCAAATTTGGGTTCAATTGGGGCTTCGATCGATCTAGGGCTCATTCGGGAAGAGAGGGTTGATGCAGACTGTGTATAAAACAATTAGAACCCATGAACTCTCGCGGCTTAGGCCCTCTGGTTCACTGGTTCCTGTGCTCTTTCCCATTCCTGAGGTCGCGGGTTCGAAACCCGGCCACCTCAAATATTTTTTTAAGGCTTTTTAAGCCTCTAAAAATTCCGGAAAAATTTGTAAAAATTATAAAAATGATTTTTCAAACATTAAAATTTTTAAAACAATTTAATTATCTTCTGAAATTTATTTTTAACATTTTATCTATTTTAATAAATGTTTTAAATAAATAAATTACAAATAATACAAAATTATTTATACGAAAGTGGACTCTTAATAATAACTTAATTTATTAAATTATTATTCGAAACTAAATTATTTTTATTTTATTTAAATAATATTTATTATTGTTTAAATCATGATTAAATATAAAAATTTTATATTTTCATTCCAAAAACATTTTCATTTTTTTTAATAATTTAAATAAGTAAATATATTAATTAATTATCATATAATTAATTAATAAAATTAATTATTTATTTTCCCACACTTTCACAATAAAACAAACGGTTACGCGTATTGATACGTTTATTTTAAAATTCTAAACATAATCATTTTCAATAAATTCATGTTATTTATTTCAAAACATTTTTAACTAAATAAATTATTTAATTTAAACTACCATTCAAAACCAAATGAAAACCCTAATCTATTTCCAATTCTCACATTATTATTATTCTAAATTCGAGACACCGTTCCTTAGGTTAATCGTAAGGAAATCGTTGGTGTTTAATCTATCACAACCAGATTCCAATCACATCAATCAGGTGAGTATTCATATCCCCTTTTTATATCATTTCCTATTTGGGGGAAATCATGTGATACAATATATTCAATCATGATATTCTATTGTTATTTCATTCTAAATTCAATTCAAGACAGGTTATGTTATTACTTGCAATTATGTGAACATACTATGATAAACTGGACGACAGTAAAACCCTAATTCAATCAATCAATCCTGGTATCAATGGTAGATCTACTGGTTTGGGATAATCCACCCCACATGGCTTACGAGTGGTGATTATACAAACCCACCCCATATGGCTTACGAGTGGTGATTGTGCCAGAGGCAATTAGTCAATCTATGGTGTTTGTGTGCAAGTCTATTATATGCAAGTGTCAAGTCAAGGGGTTTCTATTGTGTCGGTTTATCTATATGCTTTACTATTGCAATATAAGTCTTAACGTTACCTTGTGAATTGGATTATTCTCAATCAATCAATCAATCTATATGTATACTCAAAACTGTGATTACTCACAGCTAATTCGTTAGCTGACTTTATTTTCTCACATGATTTCAGGTTAAGCAAGCTAGTGGACTTCTACTTGATCATATAAGACCTGGACTTAGTCAAAACAAAAGTCAATTATTATTTGTGACTTTAACTGTTGTATTTGTATCTGTTAAATTCATGTTATCCTGTAATCTGATTTTAATATTATTTACACAATTAGACAATCATGAGTTATGAACAATCAATCATTCCCTCGTCCGCTCCGATGATTCCGCCGTCGGTCGGGGTGTGACAAAGTTTAGGATTTTATATTTATAACATGTGATTTAGGTCGTTCGTGAATTGAAACTTTACAATGTGGGCTTATTTTATCTTACTGACGGGGTTAATGATTACACAATTGAATTAAGTGAAAAATCAAGGTTGTTTGGTACTCTTACTCTTAAAATATTGGCTTATCTTACATAGAGGAAGAATGGTTTAGATAATTAGGTTCGTTGTCACAGAATCTTGTCATCACATTAAAGAATCAGGTTGTTCAGGAATCCAGAATGAAGGATGGATCTTTATGTTATATGCCAAATACAACTTAAATCTATGTAATCAAGAACGAATGATTTAATCTTGAAACAAACATGATGTCCTTTATGAGGTTATCTATTAGGTAGAGGTTACAGCTGAGAGGGAAAACTAAAGTGAAAGATACTCAAGGATCTAATAACTTTTGAAGACATGTGACAAAAGTCAAACTCAGGTTGATATCATAATCTAAGGGGACATTTGTAAGGCCCTAATATGTATGTATTACAATAACAAATGAAAATCAAAATCCAGAAAACAAAAACATCTAAAAGGACATAAGTTTTCAAACGCACGTGAGAACTTTAAGTTTATGCAAGAACTTTTAGTTCATGTGAAAATATATTCTTCATTCGAAAAGTTTTGAAAGCTTTCTCATGAAGTTCATCATGTATACATAGTTGTTTTTGCTATGTATTTCATTATGTGTGTTTTATTTGTAAAGGTTGTTGAACCATGAAAAGAACAAAGATACTAAAACTCCGAGTTTAGCATTTACTCGCAACTACCAAAATTTGTCAAGTGCTGAACTATTGCAAATCGACACCCAGCTTGATGAGTTGTTGACAAGAATGTGTGTACCAAATAATACTGATGGCTATAATGTTCTACACAACATTGTACTAAAATTTCTAAATTCTAAAGTGTCGATTGCCTGTCTATGTTGTACATATGTTATTTTAAATCAAGAATAGATGTAAAGTGATCTATTCTAAGTGTTTAGCTTGCTTAGTATAAGTACCTCACACTTGTATAGTTTTGAGGTTAGCTTGTTTGCTTACTTATTATCTACTATTTTTACTCATTGTAATAAAAAAATATCAAGTCAATAATTTTAAAGAGACTCTTATGTCATTATCTTTACTCAAAGTGTTCGTGTTTGTTAGTAGACAATTAACATAGATTCCGCATTTGTTAACTACCGATTATTATATTTTTAATTCATACCATGATTCAACAAGTTGTATTTGTTTTTCTTGAAGTTACCTTTTGATAAATCACTTATTTCTCTTGATCACACTTTCAAAATGACTGTTGTAGCCATTTCAAGTAAGCATGAATTAAAAAATGCCCTATATTTACCTCACATGATTAAGATACTTGAAAAACTAGAATGAAAGTTTTTCTAAGGAATCAAGATCTGATACTGTGGCTCTCAATCTTGAATGGCCTATATGTGCCTATGGTCTAAGCTGCTGGTGAAGAAGGAACTATATTCCCAAAGACCCCATGAAGTAGTCAGATGAAGATCTGAAGAAGATGGATGTAGACTTAAAAGCTTTATGTTTGATCAGGATTAGTATACCTAACAACGTCATTCATGGATTCAAGAAGTTCACAACTGCTCAATATTTGTGGGAAGCATTGAAGGCCATATTTGAAGGGACTGAAGACATGCAGGAAAACATGAGTGATGTTTTAAAGCAAAAGTTTGAAAACTTCAGTTTCCCAAGGGGACAAACCATGACTGCTACGTATATCAGATATGTTGAATTTCTAGACTTTTTCAATAAGGCTAGGGTGAAAATGAAGAATAGTGATATTCTCCGAAAGATCTATAACACCTTGAAAATTTAAAACGAGTCATCAAGGATAATGGGCTTAACTAATAGGTATTTAATAAGGGAAATAAATGGCCATGGACTAAATTAGCCTTAATTGGGTAGAAGCCTAAGGGAATAAAGGCCCATAATCAGCCCTTAAGCCACTTAACCAGCCACCATCTCCCTTATTTGAACCCTAGCCTCCCAAATTTGTAGAGAGAGAAAGTAGAGAGAGAAAGTGAAGAAAACTCAAGATTTGGAGCTTCAAAGGTTAAGGGATTGAAGATCTGGGTGTTGGAGCATCAAACCATAAGAAAGGAGCAACAAATCCAGGAAAGAATAGACCTTTAAACCCTTCTGTAGATCAAACTCGGATTCTAGGGTTTTGGGTTTTGAAAAGTTGCATAGAATCGCATAAAGGTCACATTTTTACGTATGAAAACATGTAAAAAGCTTAGATATAGCCTCATGGATGATAAACTAAGAGATTGGACGTAAAAAGTTGCGATTTTGGGTTAAAAACGGGTTGTTTCGTAATTTTTATGCGATCTGCAAAACTGTCTGTGCATCCAGCGAAATTGCATATTCAAGCTGCGAAACTGTGGGTTTTCTACTAAACTATAGTTTCATAGATAATTTCGCAGCCATGGAATTCCAACGAAAGTTAGGCGAAACTGTCATGCGAAACTAGCAGTGAAACTGTCAGCAAAACTGGCAGCGAAACTGTCATCGAAACTGGCAGCGAAACTACCAGCAAAACTGCTTATCTGGTAGCGAAATTAGCTGTGAATTTAGGCAAAAATTAACCCCTTTAAGTGTTAACTTATCTACAGGCTGGGTAGTGTGATCCTAGCCTAGAAAGCTTAGTTTAGAGGTTACTCACGGTATCCAGGTGAGTTCTAGATCCCCTATTTAAAAGTTTTTCCATGTTTTTGGGGCTATTATGCATAGTAAACATAAGATTTTCAAGGTAAAGATTTCAACCCGGCCCCAGCCAGGGGCGTTGCCCCTTGGACCCCACTAGGGGCTGCTGCCCAAGGACCCCGCTGTCAGGGGCTACCGCCCCTGAACCCCCGCTGTCCCGCGGAGGGTCGGTTATGTGTTATGATGACTAGTACCTGGTATGTTATGTACTTAATAAGTTATGTATTATATATTAAGTGGAAGATAATATTAATGAGAAGTGGAACTTAATGAATGTTACCCCGGGCCCGTTTGATGATGAAAAGTCTTGCAAGCACTATGATAGACTTCACTTATGTGAGTCTGACGTATGATGTGGGATCCTTATTCATGAGCTGGCTATGTGCCTTGCAGTGTGGATCAACTGCCGGGGGTTAGCTACCATGATGATGTGTACCGACGGGGATCGACATTCGTTGTCGATCAACATGGAGCTCTTGCTTTGTGCAATCTCGCTTATGACGAAGTGAAAGATAATGAAAGAATGAAAGATAATGAACATGCTTAATATGATGCAATATGATGTATGCGTGGTCATTATATGGAGGATAAAGCTTAGATTTTCTTATTTATCTAAAACTAGAACTCACTCAGCAAACCTGACTTTTATGCACAATAGGGGGCAGGTAAATGCTGATGCTGAGGATGGCACCAGGGAGCTACTTGGCGAGCAATGGATGACATTTCTGTCTTTGAAATCTTTATTGTAAATTAAGACCATGCACTATGTTTTTATTCTATTTAAAGACAAATGTAAGAGTACAACATGATTTCCAAGTTTTAAATGAATGTTTATTTAATTCTGCTGGAATGTTTTGTTTATAAAGTGATCTTATGCTATGATTAACCAACTGTGAGGTTTCCCGGGAATGGGGACTTACAAGATCTTGTGGTCGCTGCTGAAGACATGGATAGTGTACACTGTGTCCATAAGAAGAACTGAAAATCTGAAGACAATGACTCTTGAGGAGTTGTATGGCATTCTAAAAGCCTATCAGACAGAGATGGATACTGTTGATACATGTTGTCCTCAGTTCATTGTACTTGTTAATGTTTACATCTTTCAGTCTTAATGATATTGCATACAAGGGTATTTTAGTAATTTCATATGTTTTGCATGTCTATTTACTATTATGTTTATTGTAATCTTATATCGCGTATATATACATGCTTAACTAGAATAATATATATGCGCTTGTAGGAGTCATTCATAGTAATGAGTTAGTAATGGGTCAGTAGTGTGTTTGACTTAGTCTTATAGTTATCCATGCTTATGGACCAGTAGCACAATTGAACCAGGCGATTGGCTCAGTCGCACGACTAAGTCATAAGATTGAATTAGTCATACGATTGAACCAAATGAATAGATTAGTCGTATATATGGATCAATCGTATGACTTAGTCGCACGACTGAATCATACGTATGGCTCAGTTGTACGACTGTATACTGCAACCTATAAATACTACTTAATTCGTGGAAAAACAAAACACTTCAAGATTTTGCATACCCTAGCCGTCCAGAGCGATTTCTAAAGCTATTCCAACTTCATAGTTCATCCCGGATCGATTCCTACATGTTCTTAACGTTATTTAATCATTAGATTGATCCGGTTTTGCGATCTCACTGATTGGATCGCCGTTCCAATAGGATTCTGCACTATTTGATTCGGTTTTATGTTGAATCTGTTAGTACTCTGTATGTAATCGGTCCTAACAAGTGGTATCAGAGCTTGGCTCTTGATTCTTCATGGATTCGATCGATGATTCGTTTGAAATAAACGTATTTTATTCAAAAATTTTTTTGTTTTTGTATAAAACGTATTTTTGACGTGTGCATTAGCAGAAAGTTTTAAACTTTTCGATTGAAAACTGTTCTTGGTGTGTTTGAAATTGTTTTTGAGTCAAAAATTGATCACAATCTCGAATTTCTCAAAATCAGTATTTTCAATCCCCCGACTGAGTCAATCGCATGACTGGACCCAATCGTATCTTTCAATCGCATGATTGAACGCTATCGTATCCTTCAATCGCACGATTGAGTCAATTGCACGACTGGTTCCAATCGTATCTTTCAACCACAAGATTGAACCGTACGCTTGACCTCAATCACCTGAATGAACTCAATCGCATTCAATCACCGGCCTGTCAAATTGCAAACTTCAATCGCACGACTGAACACAATCGCTCGATTGAACCAATCACATGATTGAGTCCAGTCACATCAGAAGATCAGATTTGATTATTTGACTTCGTGTTTCTTCGAACTTTGAGAATATGGACGATCAGACTTAGCTTTACTGCCAGAAAGGACTCAAGGATTCAAAACTTGTTATTGTTAGAAAATGAAATCAGAAATAGTAACAAACCACCAAAACTGTTAACTTTGGATGAATACCCTCAATGGAAACAGCGTTTTGAGATATATCTTAATGCAGTTGACCTGAACTTATGGATAGAAACTGAGACAGGTTATTCTACGCTTGTTGGGGAAAATGGTGTTAGACTTACACTAAGTGGAATGAATGAAGCACAAAAGGTAGCTCATAATGCTAAGAAGAAAGCATATGCTCTATTGACCCAGTCAATTCCGAAAGACATGTTTCATCAGTTCTGAGAACATAAACAATCAAAGAAATTATGTTCGGCTTTGGAAAAAAAGTATGATGGTAATGCTACTTTAAAGGCCCTGAAGGCCAAGGCTCTCAAGAAAG
This sequence comes from Flaveria linearis, assembly GCA_024085815.1. Lineage (NCBI taxonomy): Eukaryota > Viridiplantae > Streptophyta > Magnoliopsida > Asterales > Asteraceae > Flaveria > Flaveria linearis. The sequence goes on along the minus strand of CM044013.1, from coordinate 58,249,896 downwards.
AATTTGATAATTTCTCATCCATTGGAAATGAATGCTTGGATGATATAATAGACAGATTTTATCATCTGATGAGTGAGCTGCACACACATGGTGTTACTACATCTATGGAAGATAAAGTTGCAAGTTTCGCTGATGGGCTGCTAGATAAATGGGATCCTTTTGTTTGACAAAATGATATATTAGCTACTCTTGACTTTAACGACTTTATCTTGAAATTAAGAGAGGAGGAACTAAGGCTTAAATACAAGTCTAAGAAGGGATCATATACTCAAAATCCATCTCTGTATAATGTTTTTCCCAAACCAGCTTCTTCAGGAGCACCTATTCAGACAACTTTTATATCTAACACCTCTGGGCATTCCCAGATTGGGTCATCTGGAAGTGAATCGTTTAGTTCATCGGGTTCTTAATGCAACACCTTTGACGCAAATATTACAAAGCTAAAGACTAAGAACTTGGGGAATGTTACTGTTGAAGTTGCCAAGGAACATATGGACCTTCTAGCTGTAGTTGTGTATTCATATGATGGGTTAGTTGCTGGAAAAATAGGAAATTGTCATCTTGTTGATGAAGATTATGAGTAAGTTGATGAGGCTGAATTGGAGAGAGTGGACATAATGTGGGCTCTTGCTAGTGCTGTTAGAAAAGCAAAGAAGTTTGTGAAGAAGACTGGACAAAACCTGATTGCTACCAAGGATACAACTTTTGGTTTTGATAAAACAAAAGTCACATGTTTTGACTATGGAGAAAAGGGTCATTTTAAAAGAGAATATGTGAAGCCTAAGAAGACTTGAATGGTAATCCTTTTACCTCAAACAACCGACAAGACAAGGAAAAGAAAGCGACTTCAATAAGCATGGGTTCCAAAGCTATGGTATCTCAAGGAGATGAAGGACAGGACTGGACTTTCAGGTTTATTTCTGATGGTGAAGCTAACGTGGCTTTGGTGGATGATCTCGATGATGATTCAGCAAGTGAAAGAGAAAACATGGTTGATAGTGCTAACTCAGACATAGAGGAAGCCATGTAAGTAGTGGAACACATGATTGAAGATGAATTTTCTGCTGCAAGCATAGAGTCTACAAATAACGAGCAATCTCACTTTGCTATAATAGCTGACACCTCCGGCACGTCACAGGTAAGTACCAAGGATAAACTTTTTGATAAACATGCTTGTGTAGAGTGCAATAAGTTTCGTGAAAACATAAACTTAAAAATTTTCTAAGTTGTTAGATCACAATGACATTTTAGTAAATGACTTAAAACTATGCACAAAAGCTAACCGGGTGCTAAAACAAAATGAAAGCAGCTTCAAAGAAAAGATTGATTTGTTAGGGAAGCAGCTTAGGGAAACTGAAGTTGCTGCTTTTAATCAAGCTAATGACATTAAGTTCTATCTAACAACTATAGAGGAAACAAAGAAAGAAAAGGTCATTCTTCAAGTTGAAGTTGAATCTTTAAATTAGAAACACCACAGCTTTGCAAGTTCCTCTCACATCGTTAAGAACTTAGTTAAAGAAAGAAATGGGAGGGGGAGGGATTGGTTATCAAGATGTGCCGATACCACATGTGTTCCTTTTAAACACAAAATATAGGCCCATAAATAATCACCTAATCAAGGATCATATGGTGACCACTCCTCTAGTGATCTGGATACCGCAGTTAAACCTGTGCAACCGGTTATCGACCAGAGTGCATCTACATCTGGCATTAAAGATGAGCAGTTAAACCTGTGCAACCGGTTATCGACCAGAGTGCATCTACATCTGGCATTAAAGATGAGGTAATGTTGAGAATTAGGATCATGCAACTCTAGGTTTAGGTTCCAAACTATCTGTTTCAAAACAAAAAAAATCTGAACTAAGATCTAATAAAAAATTCATCATCAGAATCTTAACAAAACAAAAGAAAGTGCTAATCAAAATGTGAAACCAATCAAATTTGTGAAAGAAGGTGAAAATCCTAAAATGGAGAAGAAAAAGACCAATCCTAGACTACTTTCCACCACATAAAAGATCTCCCAGGATAGTTGAATGGAGATCCTACTATGGATGTGGAGAAAGGGGACATATATCTCCTAATTGTCCCTACTATCAGACACCTAGACGGAGTGTTGAAAACTTTTATGAAAATAAACCATGGTTTATAAAATAAAGATCAACCACTCCTCCGCCACACCACAGGCAGTATAGACAAGTCACTGGCAAAGCTGTGATGGCTGAAGTGAAATATGATGATGAAAGCAAACCACGAGTTCAAACAATCAACCAGTTGTCTATTTATCACAAAAAGTCATTACACAAAACTGGCATGTGGAAAGCCAAATCACCTAGTGTGTCTGAGAGTGAGGACAAGATGACAGATGTAGGCTCTAAAACTTCACAAGGACAGTGGTGGAGTTTGTAATATGTGATGCCTCTTGGAAACCCAAGCCCGTAAAGGCTTGGGTCCCACTCCTAAACTAATAATTTCTATATTGTGCAGGTTGTCTGCTATAGCGTTATCACTAACACCTGGATTATTGATAGTGGGGCATCCAGGAACATGACTAGTAATTTGTCTCTCTTTTTGAATGTCAAACAAATCAAAGAGGGTCTTGTATTGTTTACTGGAAATAAAGGAGGTTATATAACAGCACAAGGTGAAGTGGGAAACGGGAAAGTGAACTTTGATAAAGTAAATTATGTTCAACAACTGGAGAACAATCTATTATCAGTTTCCCAAATATGTGATAAAAAGGTTTAAAGTGATGTTTGATGATAAGAAGTGCTATATACTAAAGGAGTATGCTATTCCTGAGGAGCAAATTTTAATGTCAGCTTTGAGATATAATGATCTGTATGTCTTGGACATGTCAAAGGCTTCTACTACTGAATCTGCTGCATAGTGCTTCTTGTCTAAAGCTACAGAGAAAGAATCCATCTCGTGGCATCGGAGAATGGGACACATCAATCCGAGGAAGATGAACCACTTGGTTCAAAATGGTCTGGTCGAAGGAGTTATTATAAAAAATTTAGCTTTCAAATTTCTGAATCTCATGCAAGAAAGGTAAACAGACAAAGAAATCTCACAAATCTAAGAAAGTTCATTCAATTGAGATACCACTGGAGCTTCTGCACATGGATTTATTTGGTCCTGTTAGTACTAAAAGTATTACAAGGGACTGGTACTGCTTTGTGGTAACCGATGATTACTCGAGGTTTTCAAGGGTCATGTTTCTTAAGGCAAAATCAGAGACTTATGAGTCATTCAAGGTTTTAGTTACTACACTGGAATCTCTATATAAGTTGAAAGTGAGGAAGATTTGTTCTGATAATGGCACAGAGTTTAAGAATCAGTGGATGGACACCTTTTTCCGAGAAAAGGGTATTGTTCATCAATTTTCTTCCGTTTATACTCCACAGATGAATGGAGTTGCCAATGTTGTTAGGACCGGATCGGACCGGCCGGTCCGACTGGTCGGACCGCGATTCGGCCCATGGTCCGGTCCGGTCGATAGTGGATCGTTTTTGTGCAGTTGAACCGGCCGGTTCAAACCGAGTCACCGGTTGGACCGGCGAACCGGTTCGGTTCCGACCGGATTTTGAATTTTTTTTTTATTTTTTTTTTATTTTAGTGGGTAAAAACGGGGTGTTAAACCATAAATTAGTACTTTGTATATACAAATATAGTTAAGTTTTATATATAACTATAAAATATATGTATAAATCATATATAAATTACTTATATTTAATTACATATATAAATATAATTAAAATATAGTTAAATCCGGTCCATCCGGTCCGACCGGTCCGAATGGTCCGACCACCAAACCAGTAAGCCGTCCGGTTCGACGTCCGATCCGGTTCTGAGAACATTGGGAGTTGCTGAATGTAAAAACCGAAGCTTGATTGAAACTGCGAGAACTATGTTGGCAGATTTGAAACTGCTAGTTCAATTATGGAATGAGGTAGTTGCTAATGCATGCTACACCCTCAATCGAGTACTTGTTGTCAAGCATCATGGAAAAACTTGTTATGAGTTGCTACAAACACGTAAATTGAATCTGAAGTATCTGGAACCGTTTGGAGCTCCGTGTACGTTGTTAAAGAAAACTCAGACATGCAAGTTTAGTGAAAAGGCAGAGGAGGGCATTTTTCTTGGCTACAATATTATTGACAAACGGGTTTACAACAACTCTACAGGTCAAGTTGAAGTATGGTGCAATGTGGATGTTCAACGCTATACCACCCCTCCTGTAGGAAAAAGACCATCATCATTCTCTGATTATGATGGATTTTTCAAGTCTTTTAATCTGCCTCCTGAACATTCTGAAGAAGAAGTGATTACTGAAATACTGTATGATGTTCTTAGTACTCCTGATCTGATTTCCGACTCTATAGCACCAATTAATGGTGTTTTTAGGACTTCAGGAACTGACCAAGAAGTTAGTGACCACTCCACAAATGATAGGGAAGAGGCAAATGAAACTTCAAATAATGAGGAGTATGAGAACACTGGTGAAAGTTCACCAGTGGGTGAAAATGATTCTGTGGAATCATCAGGGACAAGTCAACTTATAGCCACAGAAGATGAACTAGTGATCACTAATTTGGAAAATGAAGTAGTTGTTCCTACAATTCCAGTGACAAGGACTAGTGTGAATCATCTGCCGAAAAACATTATCGGGGATCTTCTCTCTGGGGTACATACAAGAAATCAGCTTTACACTGCAGACTATCCAACAGTGATGGAAAAGGGATATGTTCATGATGGGGTGTATAAATGTTTTGTTTCTCAAATTGAGCCCAAGTATGTGAGTGATGCCTTGAAAGATGAGATGTGGGTTAATGCGATGCAAGGAGAACTTCTACAATTTAAGAAACTAGGTGTTTGGACACTAGTTGATAGACCGAAGGGTGCCAAAGTAATCGGGACAAAATGGGTTCTTCATTGCAAGAAAGATGATCAGGGGGTCATAATTAGAAACAAAGCACAGTTAGTGGTTCAGGGATTTAGACAAGTTGAAGGTGTTGACTATAATGAAGTATTTGCACCAGTGGCTAGAATGGAAGCAATAAGGATCTTCTTAGCCTATGCATCCTACATGAAAATCAAGGTCTTCCAACTGGATGTGAAGAGTGCTTTTCTTCATGGGGATATCCGGGAAATCGTATACGTGAGTCAACCCAACGGATTTGAATATCCTTATCATTAGGATAGGGTATATAAATTTGACAAGGCTTTGTATGGGCTGCATCAAGCCCCTCGAGTCTGGTATGAGAAACTCTCCACACATTTGCTAAAACATGGTTTTCGTAGGGGAGTAACTGACTGCACGTTGTTCGTAAAAGAAAAATACGGTGACTTGCTGATGGTTCAGATATACGTGATGACATAATCTTCGGTTCCAAAAATGAAAATTTACGTAAAGAATTTGAAACAGTGATGAAAGCTGAATTCGAAATGAGTGCCACGGGGGAAATGAAGTTCTTTCTGGGTTTACAGGTGGATCAGACACCTGCCGGCATTTTTCTACATCGGACTAAATACGTGGGGGATATATTGAGTCGTTTTGACATGGAGAATGTGACTGTTGCTGGTACCCCTCTTGCCACGAATCACGATGTGGCACCTGATGAAAACGTGGATCTGGTTGATGGCAGCATGTATCGGGGAATGAATGGATCTCTTATGTATCTCACAACGTCTCGTTTGGATATCATGTATGCCACGTGTCCCTGCTCAACATATCAATCGAAACTGAAAGTGAACCATCTTATTGGGGTGAAATGGATTTTTCATTATCTGAAGTGTACACCAACACTCGGGTTGTGGTATCCTCAAGATGATGACTTTGAATTTACTACTTATAGTGACTCGGATTATGGAGGCTGTAAGATGAACTATAAGTCAACATCTACGGGGTGTCAGTTTTTTGGAAGACGGTTAGTTACTTGGCAATGCAAGAAGCAGACCTCTGTTGCTCTATCAACATGTGAAGCTAAATATGTTTCTGTGGCAAACTTTTTCGCAAATCATATGGATTCAATAGTAAATGCGGGACTACGGTTTGAAATTTACTAACTGCAGGATCGTTTTTGTCACTTAGAACTTGGTTTTCTCTCAATTGACAAACGCTACACTCGGATCAGATTAAGCAGAGTCTTATCTAAGAGCCGATAATAATATACTAAGTAGCAGAAAAGCACACAGATATAATTTTCAAGATATTATATATATTACTTCTCAACTCAAAGTGTTACAAGACTCTTACAAGCATACTTATGAGTTATAATAAGAAACTATATATACTACTATCTACAGCCGGATATACTTTGATACCAGCTGGAAGCCTATGACTAAAGCATATACTACAATGCTAGAGTTAAGGTATCTTAGATAAAGTATTATCTAAGATATGATAGTCATGACATGTCCATGACTTACCTTTTGTTACTAACTTAAGTTGGTAACTGTACTACCTAATAAAGGTGAACAGTGGAATAAAGTATGGTCAACTACATGGCTTTTAAGAAAACTCCATGCAGTATATCAGAGGCCTGCAGCAGAGTGTTAGAAGGACCATACTTATGTCCACTGGTTCATAGCAGTGTCTTCAGAAGGATAAGTTGGCTTCGGAAGAACAAGTTCTTCCGAGGCCACTTATGCTTTGGAAGAGACTGCTTCTTCCGAGGCTTGATGAACTTCATACTTAGGAAGCAGTCTTCTAATTTCTTCTCTTAAGACTTTATCTTCAGAAGCATGTCTTTGTCTTCGGAAGTAAAGCTTTGCCTTCGGAAGTTGATGTTTCACTTTGTCTTCGGAAGTACTCTACAACCTTCAGAAGTTTCATGCTAAGTTTCGGAAGCCTTTATATGTAGTACTAAAAAAATTGTCTAAGTGAGCTGGTTTTGGTTGCACCAGCCTTCTTCTTGATCCAACAAACTCCCCCTAGGCTGATACTACCAAAACTTCACTTATTTCGGCTTCTCAAAACTTTCAGCACCAGGGAAAGAAGATATTTATCAGTTTCTTTGTTCTTCCCAAAAGTGGTGCTGAGAAGTTTGTACAAGTCCTTGGTAGATAGCAAATCAACTCTGTTACCTTGGATGATGTGTACCCTTTCTTGTTGCCCTCTGAAAAGAGTTAGTTGATGGGAACTGTAATCATATTCCCATCTAACTATAGGTTCCAAGTCTGGACCCTCCATCATCTGTAGAAAGGCAGTGCCCTTGGTGGAAGATCTTTCCTTGTCTTCCTTTCTTCTCAACTTCAACTCTTCTTCAATCTTGGCTTTTGCAGTTAGCTCGGCTAGATGAAGACTGCTAATATGATTTCTGATGACTGCAGCAGCTTCAGAGTTGGAGGGATTGGAAAATGGCTTCTCTACTAACTCAGCAATATCAAATCTGCTGGAGCGTAGCATAGAGGTTGCATTAAGTCTGTTGACTTCGCCACTTTCCCTTTCCACAAGAAAGTTATGAGAAGCTTCATTAAACCTCCACTGGATTATTTTCTTTCTAGGCATAAGAGACTGACTAGGAATCTTGTCCTCTTTCCTTGTATCCAGCAGAGTCACCATTTTTCTTCTAAGTTTCTTCTCTTCATCATTTAATGAATCCGAGTTGACGCCTAGAAGTCTTGCAGCCTGGTCGAATGTTCCTCTAGGCAAATCAAGGAATTGATTTCTTGTGAAGGAACATGTAGATCCATCAACATAGGTGATGTTAACAGAGTCCTCTTCACATGAGATCTCGCTCAAGGTTGTGCAGTTTATGAGCTTGGTCTTGATTGCCTTGAATTCCTCAAGAGAGAGAGGTTGAGAAGGCTGACGGGATGGTTTGAATGGTGGTTGGGTAGGTTGTGGTTTAGAGGTTCTGGGAAGTGTTTTGGGTTGAAGGATGGGAAGTTTAGGAGGCTGGGGTGATGAAGTGGGTGTGGGTAAAGATGTAGGTTCAGGGGTGAAAGGTTCGGTTTTGATGCTGAAAGGTGAGGGTGAGGGTTCAGGTTGAGAGGTTGCTGTGAAGGTCATTCCCTTTCCCCTTCTGTACATCTCTTTTCTCTTTCCCATACGGATGTTAGCTTTGATTTCACTGACGATCCGTTGGAGTGTTCTTTCTGACATGGGACCCACCTACCTTCCAGAGAAGCCATGGGCCCAGAGATAGTCTTTCATCCAGGCCTTTTCACTTAGCTTCGTGGTTGCAGTGACCCTTGCTTCTTCCTCCTCCTTCTTCTTCTACTCCTTTGCCTTTTCTCTGGCCGCCTTTCTTCTTTCTTTCTTCATTTGATCCTCTTCTTTGTTGTACAGCCAGAGAATCGTCTCATCATTTTGTGGAGAGAGTTCTTGAAGATTAAAGCCTCTGGAAAGTAGGAATTTTACCCTGTCTTTCCTTAGCTGTAGATCTGCTTTTCTCTGTTCTTCCTTTTCTCTCTCTCTAAGGCCAACCTGGCTTCTTCTTCAAGTTTCAGCTGGGTTGCCTTTTCCAGATTCACCAACTCCTCTAGTGGTAGCAGGAGTGTTTCTTCATTGGCAACTCCGAAGTTGATGAGTTTGCTAATGATTTCTTCTCTCTTTTCGTTGTTGATATCCTCCTGATTGGTTGCAGCTGCTTTTGTGCTAGCAGCTAACAACTTTTCAGTTGGATATCTTCCTTTCTTCTTTAGTTTGTCAATCCTCTCCTCTTCCTAAAGCTCTTCCGCAGTCATCTTTCTTTCCCCTTTATCTTTTGAAGAGCTTGACTACGGTGGTTCTTGGACAGAGGATTCTGATTGTGAGAAAGGTAGAGAGGGTGTCCGGGATGGAGGTAGATCTAGAATGTCCCCGCTGTTCAATTCAGATGCCATTTCAAAGATTACATCTGCGATGATCAGTTCCTCAGACATCTTAAACAGTCCTTCCGCAGCTTCCATTTTAGCTTCGGAAGATTCAGCTTGTTCTTCCGAGGCTTTAACTTCAGGTTCGGAAGTTTTAACTTGTTCTTCCGAAGCTTTAACTTCTGCTTCGGAAGAAGAAGGAGATGCAAATTCTGTCCCAACTGCTTCAGTTGCTGGGCCATCAGTCCCCATTTCCCCTTTGAAATGAATCTTAGGTTCCATGTGGACCTTAGGTTGACCAACTTCTTCCACAGTGGTAAAAGGTGCAGTGAGCCTTTGAAGCTCTTCAGCTCCAAAGTAAATCAGTGTAGTATCGGGGCTTGGCTAATCAAAGGAGGATCTCAATACAAACCTGCTAAAAAGTCTATAGAGATCACTAAGCATCTGTGAGTCAATCTAAAGGATAGCTTGAGATGACTCAGACATGGTGATGATAGAAGAAGTTGAAGATTGGATATGTGGTTCCTCATGTGTTTGTCTCTTAACATCCTCCCCCCTTTTTTGTAGCATCATCTTGAGAGCTAGATGAGCTGGAGGAAGAAGTCAAGGAGACTTGAATGGGTACATGCCTAACAGACCTCTCTGTCTGTGTCTCAGCTAGTTTAGCCTTGAGATTGTCAATCTCAAGTTGCTGAGTGGCAGACCTGTTCTCTAAGATCCTAAACTTAGTTTCTAGGTTTGAGATCTTAGAGATCAAGTACTAAAGTGTAAGTTGCAGACTTCCCTCATCTTCAGGTGAAGAATCATGGGGAGATGAGACAACATACCTAGTACGTTCAGCCTCACCACCAGATGTGGTTTCTTGGCACCCTGGTTTCCCGTGCCCAATGATTTCCCTTTCAGAGTCATCAAAAGGCTCGGTTGCCGCAGATTCAGTCGCGGATATATTACCACTGTCCATAAGGTCCATTGAGGCACCTTCTGTAGTGGCAGCTGAATCTGCATGAGTCCCCTTCACATCAGTGGGACTCACCTCAGTTATAGGCTGCTGATGAGGGCTAGAGATAAGGGATTTCTCTGGGCTCTATTGATCTTGGAGATGGTGTTGGAGATCAACTTCATTTCCATGGAGAGATGTTATCTCTTCATCAGTTTTGAGTAGTAAATCAGTAAAGGATAGGGAAGTTAAACCTACTGACCCGGGACCTTGATCAATGTCTACAGGCATTGAGCCATTGGTGGGGCTGTCCCTAATTAGCTGCTCAGAAGAGTGTAAATACTCATTCTGAGGGCTGAAGGTTTGGGTATCGGGCTCCTGGGTTTGAGACTGAGGAAACTCAAAACCCAAATTGAGGTCAAAAGAGAAGGATGGTGTGACCTCAGACTGAGTAGGATCCCATTGTTCCACTCTAGTCTTTTTGGATTGAATAGGAGGAGCTTGTTCAATCAGAGTAGATTAAACAAGGGTTCGTTTGGGATGTCATTGATATATGATTGTGATGGGTGGAGAAGGTAGAATTGGCATTGTGGTGGAGGTTGCTGGTGTGGGTTCATCACCTGTGGGGTTAATAGGGATGTCACCAGGAGCTATGCGCTCAATCATACCTGGAAGCAGAGTAGTGTATCTTCCAGTGAAGTTGGTGGACACCTTCTTCAGATTCTTGAAGATGGTAGGCCTCATGTGAGGAACAGTCAGAGCAGCTGCACAGACAAACTGACTCCGATCCAACTCATAGTTGATGATGTGCTGAAGGAATCTAGGATACATGAAGAATGTTTCCCTTTGAAGATTCCCAATTAGATTAGTTAGCACAAATCTTGAGTAGTTGAAGCTTAGGCCTCTCACCAATCCATGAACTAAGCATCCTAGTTCATAGGGAATTTGATCCCATCCCCCAGACTTGTTTGACAGACAATGGAGAATAATATGCAGGAGAAACTTCCAGTTGTAAGAGAAGTTGAAATTGTATACTGTCGACCTGCTTAAGTCTCCACCATATCCCATTAGAACATAAGTGCTGTCTAAGTCTTCCTTGAGGAATTCAGTAGGAGTTCCTTCATCATGAAGCTCTAGATGCTCCCTGATTAGTTGTTCAGTAAGGATCAACTCTTGTCCGCAAATGCTAGTCCTTAGTACGCGAATCCCATTTAGGGTTTCGGTTCGACCATTTCCCCAAAATTCGGCCATTTGATTGGAGTAAACAGTGGGGTTAACAGTAAGTGTTGTGTAATAAGGTGATTCAGAGTGAAAGGAGATGATTTCAGAGAAGTCAGCATCTCTTGAAGAATCAAGTAATGCGACTTGGTTGTGCTGAGGGTTTAGTGCCATTATGAAAGGTGAAAGAAGGTAAGTTTGAACCTGGGTGAATTGGAAGTGAAGGAGACGTTTAGGGCAGTAAATAGGTAAGAGAAGATGAAGTTGAATAGTCTGGATTGTTTAAATGGGAGAGGAATTGCGGTAAGGGCGATAATGGGGTTAAGATATGGTGAGGTTATGAAATGACAATGGCGGTAAGGGTTAAATTTTATTTAAATAATCCGACATCATTAACAAAATCTTTACCTTTTACAGAGTGGGGCCCAAAAAGATATCCGTTACACAGTATAATCTCTCTTTCCGAGTGTAAAACATTTCCGAAGGTAATTTATCTTTTCTTTCTTCCGAAGCAAGACATTGCTTCCGAGGGGAGTTTATAGACTTTGGAAGTAGATCTGATATAAAACCAATCGCTTCTTCCGAGGTTAAAAATTCTTCCGATAAGAAAATTTTCATGGAGGAATTGGCTTCGGAAGATATTGAAGAATATCTTCCGAGAGTTAATTCCTCTTCGGAAGGAATTTACACTTATAACTTTTCAAAGAGATCTTTTATAACAGGGCTTAAATTGTATTGACATAAGACATTACATATTAGAAAGGTTTTCAAGAGAGGTGGTTTAATCAATGTTTATCATCCCAATAGCCGATATGAGATATTTAAACCTTTGTTCATCAAAAGCTTTGCTGAACAGATCAGCGTATTGTTCATTTGAATCAACTTTGATTAGTTTAATAAGATTCTTCTCATGAATATCTCTAATGAAATGATACCTGATATCAATATGCTTTGTCTTGTAGTGCTTCACTGGATTTTCGATGATGGAGATAGCACTATTGTTGTCAATATGGATAGGAGTACCCATGAAGTTGAATCCATAGTCTAACATCTGGTTCTGAATCCACACCAGCTGAGCACAGCAGCTAGCAGCAGCAATGTATTTAGCTTCAACAGTTGATGTAAAATACACAGGATTGTTTCTTGCATTGCCATGAAATGATCCTTCCACCAAGAAATTGACATCCTCCTGATGTTGATTTTTTGTCAATATTGCAGCCATCATAGTCACTGTCAGAGAATCCATAGAGATTGAAATCACTATTTCTTGGATACCAGAGACCTAGTTTAGGTGCTCCTTTAAGGTATCTAAGGATTCTCTTTGCAGCAGCTAGGTGGGAAACCTTTGGAGCAGCCTGATAGTGGCAAACATGATATCAGGTCTACTAGTAGTAAGATACATCAGAGAACTAATAATTGCTATATACTGATGTTGATCAGTATCCTCCCCCTAAAGGTTAGGACAAAGATTACGGTTTCTGGGTATGGGTGTCTTGGCTGGTTTATAGTCCTTCATCTCAAATCTCTCTAAGATGTCATTGACATACTTGGATTAATTGATGAAGAATCCTTCCTTCAATTGCTTCACCTGAATTCCAAGGAAAAAATCCATTCTTCCCATGAAACTTATTTCAAACTTCTTCTTCATAATGCTTTTAAAGACTTTGCACATTTGGTCACTTGAAGAACCAAATATGATGTCATCAACATAGACTTGAACAAGAAAAATGTCCTTTCCAGACTTTATGATAAAGAGAGTCTTGTCAATGGTACCTCTGGTGTAGCCATTCTTCAGAAGAAATTGAGACAGAGTCTCATACCACAGCCTAGGTGCTTGGTGTAACCCGTATAAAGCTTTATCCAGTTTGCACACATAGTTGGGATGCTGTGGGTCTTCAAATCCTGGAGGTTGGCATACATAGACTTCCCTATCTATATCCCCATATAGAAAGACACACTTGACATCAAGTTGGTAGTCAGTAAAGTTCTTGGATGCAGCATAAGCAAGGAAGATCCTAACTGCCTCAAGTCTTGCAACAGGTGCAAAGACATCAGTATAATCGATTCCTTTCTCTTGGGTGTATCATTGAACCACTAATCTTGCTTTGTTCTTGATGATCAAGCCTCTATCATCTTTCTTGTTTCTGAAAACCCATTTAGTGCCTATAGGTATTTGACCAGATGGTAGTGGGCATAAATTCCAGACCTTTTGTCTTCTGAATTGAAGCAGCTCCTCCTGCATCGATTCAACCCAACTACTATCTTTCAAGGCATCTTCCATCTTCTTAGGTTCCATCTGGGATAAAAAGCATGAGTACAAGCAGACATTCCCATGATGAGTTTGCCCTCTTGTTCTCACACCTTCAGAGACATTCCCTATGATTTTCTCAGCTGGATGAGTGTTATGAATCCTTAGACGGGGAATCACTTCCAGTTGCAGAGATAAGTCCAGATTGGACATATTCTGCTCAGGGACTGGAGCACTTTGACCAGCTGCTGTCTTAAAGTCATTCAATAAGGACTGATTGAATGAATGAGAAACATCATCAATTGTTGACTGTGAGGTAGTATTAACAGTTTTCTGTTCCTTCATAATATTACTTCCCTCAGCCTGGTGTTGTACAGTGGCTCCTGATGAAGTTGAAGGGTCAACAGGTGAGTCACTGATTGAGGCTCCACTATTTCTTGAGATGGTTATACTTTCAGTTCTATCAATAGTGGGAGTTTGATTTGTTGTGATTCTTGGAGAACTTGGAAGAGGTCTGGGTAACTCAAAAAGATGATTGTCTTTAGAAATGCTTTGAGTACCTGTTCCAGCTGAAACATTCTCACAAGATGGTTTAGAATAGTTTGGAAACAATTCTAAATCAAAAATATGATCAGGTCCATTCCCCCTAACACAAGGAGTGTGCTCATTAACAACTATATTGGATGATTCCTTAAATTGTTGATTCTTAATGTTGTATACTCTATAAGCCTTAGAGCTAGAAGAGTATCCAACAAAGATGGCATCATCTGACTTCTAAGCAAACTTTGCCATATTGTCTTTTGTGTTAAGTATTGTACACCTGCAACCAAAGGACCTTAGAAAACCAATGAACGGTGGCCTCTTGTTCCAGAACTCATAAGGGGTTTTTCCATGGGGCTTAACTACAAGAACTCTGTTCTGCACATAGCATGCAGTGCTGACTGCCTCTACCCAGAATGTTAGAGGAAGTTTTGAATCAGCTAACATGGTTCGAGCAGGCTCAATAAGTGTCCTATTTCTCCTCTCAGCAACACCGTTTTGTTGAGGAGTTTTGGGAGCACTATATTGTCTGGCAATCCGTTTTGAGTTACAGAATGATTCAAGAATGAAGTTCTTAAAATCAGTCCCTTGATCACTTCTAGTAATTTTAACCTTATGATCAATTAGGTTTTCTATTTTAAGAATAAAGGATTTTAAAGTTTCAGCAGTTTCATCTTTAGTTTCTTAAAAAGAATACCCATTTGAATCTTGTAAAATCATCAACTATCACAAGGCAGTATGATTCCTTCCAATGCTCATTATACTTGTGGGACCAAAAAGATCCATGTGCAATAAGTGTAATGGAGTAGTGATAGAGTTAACACATTTGGATTTGTGAGATGTTCTGTGTTATTTCCCTTTCAGGCAAGCAACACAGTTATCTTTGCAGAAAAACTCCTTTTTAGGCAAACCATGTACCAAGTTATTTTTAGCCAATTTATTCATTGTCTTAAAATTTACATGACACATACGTTTATGCCATAGTGTTGATTCATCACTATCAGCTTTGGAAAGAAAACATGATACTTCACCCATAGGAGAAGCATTGTTCATATCTAGCTTGTACATATCCCCTTTCCTGGGAGATGTAAGAAGAACCAATTCCGGAGGAATTGTCTTCCCTGGTTTGAGGATAATGCACTCATATTCTGTGAAAAGCATTTGGTGCTTTTGATCACAGAATTGAGAAACACTTAACAGATTGTGTTCAAGCTGTTTGACAAAGTGAACTTTGTCAACTTTTAATTTACCATTGGATATATTCCCTCTGCCAGAAATATATCCTCCGGCCTCACCTCCAAATTGGACAGGTCCTCCATCATAGTTCTGGAACTGTTGAAGGAGAGATCTGTTCCCTGTCATGTGCCTGGAGCATCCACGATCTACAATCCAGACATTGTTGTTCTTGTCATATAGATTTCCCTGCACATAAGATGAGATTGTTAGTTTTGTTTGGACGCCCAAGCCTTGCTGGTCTCGGGTTCTTCCAATGTTAATGACATAATTGAACCAAAAGATATGCATTGTGGTTCAATAGGGGTCTTTGAAGAAGAGGTTTGGGCTGCAACATCTTCCTTGATCTTCCAGTCCACCCTTTGGTTAATCTTGGTCGATGAGCTTGTTGAAGCTTTTACAGCATGGTCTTCTTCCGAAGCTTCTTTCTTCTCGGAAGAAGCCTTTACCACCTTTTCTTTCAAAGTAGTCTTCTTCTGGGATGGTTTCATGGGAAATTTCATGTTTTTCCGAACCTTAGTAGCTTTTGCTTTCGAACCCATTTTCCTTTCGGAAGAAAGATTTTTTCCGAAAGCAACTTTGCTTCCGAAACTAGCTTTCCCTTCCTCATCACTTGTGCCGTTTGAAAAGGTCCAAATATGAAACCTTCCCTGACTCCTTCTTTTCTAGCATTGTTTGCATAATATGTGCTTGCAGGATTGTAGTAACAATCTTTTTCCATGTGGTTTTGCAGTCCACACATTATGCATGCAATGTTAGTTTTTAAGGAATATGAGAGTTGCTGTTTCATGGTCCTCTTTTCTGCTTCAGCAACTTTTCCTTTTAACTTATGATCCTTTGTCAGGATAGGAGTGCTGGCATTACACTCTTTTCCTGAATCAGAAGTACCTAACACTTGGAATCCAGCTGAGATGAATACATCTTTTTGCTTTGGGTCAATCTTCAACTTGGACTCAGCCACTTTCTTAGCAGTTCTTTTAGCAGCTTTAACCCTGCTTCTTCTAGCCTTAGTGGTTAGGATTTGGTTTTCACATGAGGAGATGAGTATATCTTCCTGTTTCTCCCCTGTGGTGGCCTTTATTGTTGCTTCATCCTTCAATTCTAATGAGAAAGGGTCAGCAGTTGGAACCTCTTGCTCCTCAGTACCATATCTAGGTTGTCTAATAGACTCATAGGAATGTGGTGGAGCAATTTCATTGGTTCCCAACCCTCCTTTGTTCTGATAATAGAGTTTAGAATGGGAGGATGATGCAAGAATAGCTTGGAAATTTTGCTCAGAAATAGCATACTTCCTGAACTGAGCCTCAGTAGTGACAAGCTAAGTTTGAGCCTCAGACAATTTGGTTATCAATTCTTTTATTTGAGTCTTATAGTTTGAATGTTCATGTTTTAATAAGGACACAGTTTTCTCCAACTCCTCAATTTTTCTTTGATAGTCAGATTCAGCCCTTTTAAAATAAGTTTTTAAAACATTTAAAGACTCAATATCGGATTTAATCTCCATATTGTAGTCCTGATACTATTTAACCTTGGCAATACATGCAGGAGTACAGAGATGTTCATATACCTCAATGTCATCTGTTGCTGTCATGAGAGCTTGAGCGGGAGTCACATCTTGCACCATAAAGCTCCAGTCAACTTCTTGAGCCATTGCAGCTGTTTCAGTTGACTTTCCAGTTGGCTTTGAGATAGAAGGATGTGTGGAGGCCTGTGGGGTTCCCAGATTTGTCTTGGGAGCCTTGCATTCCCTTGCAAAATGACCAAGTTGATTACAGTTGTAGCATTTGGCCTTGGTTTTGTCAAACCCAAACTTGCTGTTAGTTGGGTTCTGGGGAAACTGCCTTCCAGTTCTTTTGAAGAAATTCTTTTCTCTGTAGGTTAAAATAGTCATCTGTTGGACTATGTCCACATACTCTACATCATCTGGACTAAAGCGTTCCAGATCATCAAAGCAATACTAAAAATCACTTAAATTTCCACTTCCTGAGACAAAGGCATAACTGTCCTGAAAGGAACTCTGCTGTGCTGGTTGAGACCTTGGAGTCTTAGGAAATATGATGTATGGTCCAGATGAGCAAGATGGCTGTTGAGTGTGAGTCAGGTACTGTTAAGGTTGTGTGGGTCCTGAGCCTTCAGCAACCATCAAAGCATTGCTAGTAGGAAAACTCAGGGGTATGCTTGTCTGATGGCCTCTCTTGCTTTCCATTTCCAAATGGTATCCATCAAGAATACCATAAAGCTTGGTCATGGTTAGTGTGTTCAGATTATCTGTTCTCTTGATAGAGACACAGTAGAATGTCCATTCATTAGGAAGAGCACTCATGAACTTTCTTGTAAGGTCTCTAAGTTCAGGAGTTATTCTCACAGACTGAAGGGAAGAAATGAGATCCATGTACCTGAAGTATTACTGACTGAGAGTTTCTCCAGCAATATAGGTGAAGTTCTCAAACTGCTACTTCAGTGAGTCCTTCTTGGAATCATTTGAGCTAGAGTACATTTGAGCAAGTGCATCAAACAATTCTTTGGCTGACTTGCAATGCTCAAACCCCACCATATGGAGTTTGGTATTGCGGTCATGAGAATAGTCATAGCATTACTGTCAATGTCCATCTTCTTTCGGTCCTCATCAGAGTAATCTTCAACAACCTTCTCTATCATAGCCCCGTTTCACCAGACGAAGCCACCTTGGGTTTGTACGGGCCATTGACAATGGATTGCCATATTTTGCTATCTTGATACCTGATGAATCCTTCCATTCGTCTGCTCCATGATCTGAAGTTTTCAAGGGTGATGACAGGTGCTTTGGTCATCGTCCCCATTTCAACTTCAGACTTGTTGAGGGCCATATTGAGTGTGTTGTAGTGAGGAGTGAAAAACAGGTTGATTTGGATGGTAAGATCTCACAATCAAGAGCCTGGAGCTCTGATACCAATTGCAGGATCGTTTTTGTCACTTAGAACTTGGTTTTCTCTCAACTCACAAATGCTACACTCAGATCAGATTAAGCAGAGTCTTATCTAAGAGCTGATAATAATATACTAAGTAGCAGAAAAGCACACATATATAATTTTCAAGATACTTGTATATATTACTTCTCAACTCAAAGTGTTACAAGACTCTTACAAGCATACTTATGAGTAACAATGAGAAACTATATATACTACTATCTACAGCCAGATATACTTTGATACCAGCTGGAAGCCTATGACTAAAGCATATACTACAATGCTAGAGTTAAGGTATCCTAGATAAAGTATTATCTAAGATATGGTAGTCATGACATGTCCATGACTTACCTTTTGTTACTAACTTAAGTTGGTAACTGTACAACCTAATAAAGGTGAACAGTGGACTAAAAGTATGGTCAACTACATGGCTTTTGAGAAAATGCCATGCAATATATCAGAGGTCTGCAGCAGAGTGTCAGAAGGACCATACTTATGTCCACTGGTTCATAGCAGTGTCTTCAGAAGGATAAGTTGGCTTCGGAAGAACAAGTTCTTCTGAGGCCACTTATGCTTTGGAAGAGACTGCTTCTTCCTAGGCTTGATGAACTTCATACTTCGGAAGCAGTCTTTTAATTTCTTCTCTTAAGACTTTATCTTCGGAAGCATGTCTTTGTCTTCAGAAGTAGTGCTTTGCCTTCGGAAGTTGATGTTTCACTTTGTCTTCGGAAGTACTCTACAACCTTCGGAAGTTTCATGCTAAGCTTCGGAAGCCTTTATATGTAGTACCAAAAAAATTGTCTAAGTGAGCTGGTTTTGGTTGCACCAGCCTTCTTCTTGATCCAACACTAACACTCCTATTTTTGTTGATAATTCTAATGCTATTGTTGTCACTAAAAATCCGGTCCAACATCCCAAAACTAAACACATCGGTATAAAATATTACTTTATACATGACTGTTTTGAGAAAAATTAATCGATGTGATTAAAATTAACACGTACTTTCAAAGAGCTGACCTCTATACAAAAGCTTTTGATAAACCGAGATGTTTCTATCAATTAGAGGTTAACGACATCAAAAAGAAAGATGATGTGATTCCGGAGGAATCAAGTCCATAGTCCGTTAGTCTTATCTTTTATTTTTATTTACGTCTAATTTCAATTTTATTTTTATTTCTATTTTTTATTTTCTGTCTTTCAGAATTTCAAAATCATAAAAAGATTTTCTATTTTGAAATTTCAGGGGGAGAACAGTTTATTAAAAAGGGGGGGGGGGATGGGCAAGCAAGCTAAAAGGCAAAGACAACAAACCAGAGAAATTGATTCATTACTATGGAAAATGATATTACATAACCATCAAGTTGTTTGGGACACCAAAAAGATTTTCTTTTTTGCATTATTTAGATTATTTTAGTAAACACAAAAAATTATAAATCTAAGATGTTAAAGCCTAATAAGTTGAGAAATGATAGTAAGCTAGTCTGTTACCATGGTTACATGGAGAAAATAGGTCTACGGGGTCGAAGTCCATTATACAATGTGTCGGTAGATTGAACACAATAGACTAGTAAACATCATTGGTGATTCACTTAAACTAAATCAATCATCAAGTCGTGGGTTCCCATCTTATCCCTGGTCTGCACAATCAATACATTTTCAATAAGGGGTGAGGAGCAAATATAAGCCAGAAATGTGTGCTAACGAGCAAAAACATGAGAAATAAATATGACAAATGTCATAAAGCTTCAAAATAAAAAGACTAAATGTAATGAAGTTGATGACAAATGTCATTACTGCGTTAAAAGGTCTTATCAAATTACTTTAAAAGAAGATAGGTCTTACGCCTCTCTGCTCTGCGGTGACACTGACCTAAGAAAAAGCATAACCTATATATTCTAAGAATTTATTGTTGTTCGCGCCTCTCTGCTGTGCGATGGCACTGACCTGAGGCAATGCATCTCTGTGAAATCTCTTAGAATAGTCTCTTCTTTACAAAAGCATCTTCTTTACTGATTTGAAGGTCTGGTTTTGTTTACTACTGGACCGCTCAAAAATCTCCTGAGGAAGCTTGATTACCATATAAGAATGGGATCCACAAATACGCGTTGATCTAATACACCTAGAATTTATAACCAATGTATGCCAAAAATCTATGTATGGATTTAAATGGAGAAATATACTGACAATCATCTTGGCTGCATTTCTGGATGTCTAAAATCAAAGTTTATAGCGTAACAGTTCTGGCAAGATCTCCTGTTAGTGCCCTTAATTCTTGGATGAAAAAGATTCTGTGAAATGTATAGACAAGTTATTCTGTTATTGAAAATATACGAAAAGTCTCAAAAATTATGTGTTTGCCTGTATGATTCCATATGAATCTTTCTCTAATTGAGGTTAATGCTTGAAGCTGGTCAGCTCAGGGGGAGAAAAACTCTAAATGAATTTACTATGTTTTTAACTCTACTTATATGAAAAAAATACAAAGTTACTTTAGCGTTACATTTAAATTTTTTTCTGTTTTGCTTGCGTCTGGAATGTGTCAGTGTCGGACTATGTGACAAGATCAAACTCTGTGAACGTCACAAGTGAACTGAATCAAGACTGTGAAAAGCTTGTTTCTAAAAGATAAAAGGATCACGTCAGAGGTGATCAGAAATTTTAACAAATGAAAGTTGATTGATAAAAGGGTCATATCTGAGGTGATCAAAGGATAAAAAGATCATGTCTGAGATGATCGATAGATAAGAAGGTTATGTCTGAGGTAACTATGTGCAAAACTAAGCCAACCTATGTTGAATTCATGAGATTGGCCCAGTAGCATGAGTGGACCATACGTATGGCCCAATCGCACGATTGGATCATGAGTATGGCCCAAACATACGATTGTAAGGAGGAGTAGACCAGTTGCATGATCGGAGAAAACGACTGGATCAATCATGCGATTGGACTCTAGTCGCACGTCTGGACCATGCGTTTAGATCCAATCGCACGATTGAAAGCAACTAGGGTATAAAAAGGGTTTCAATCGCTCCTCTGTACTTCACTTTTTCAAACTTGTCTGAAAACCGGAAAAGTGGGGGGGAACCTTTTCGAAATTTTTCTTGTGACCTAAACTTGTTCTTTCTACCACTAATTGATTGGTGTGTTATTACAGGTAAATGCGAGTTGAATTACAAGATCTATATTGTCTTAAACCGATCCAATACACGTGATTTTGGTCACTTACAAAACCAGAGAATGAGATCATCAAATTGAACCCATAACGAGCATTAAAGTAAAATTAAAAGACACCTAATGTTTTATCGGGTCAAGACACACCTAAGGACACCAAACTCGTAATTTTAGATAATGATTTTAACAAAAATCAAAATTTTTGGGCTCGAAATGTCTGTATACGATTGGACATCATGATGAACTACAATCGTACGACTGAACCATTTGCATGATTCAATCGCACGTTTGAACCAATCGGTTATCCAATAGTACGACTAGCCCAATCTTATGTCAAATCGCACGACTAAGCTCAGTCGAATGCTCAATCATGCGATTGATTTCAATCGTATAGTCTAATCGTACAAATGGACCAGTAACATGAGTTTGGTTGAAATTTAAAACTTTCTCGTGTGCTGAACTGTACTCATATGGTTGTTGGGCATTTGTGGTTTGTGATACAGTTAAAATGGCAGAGAGGTGGACGATGAACATAAAGCACAATATTTGTGGTTATCTGAACACCACTTCGAGGAATGCAACTGAATTTGTCAGAATCATCAACTTCCTAAATCGGTCCAGAATATTTAAGGATATTTCAATAGCCTATACCCCTTACAGATCTATGCATCAAACTTTTTGGGAGAATGTAGTTATAGATGGAAGTGTTGAGCCTTATAGAATTCGAATCTTGATTTTTTGGTGAAGACATTGATAGAGGAGAGGATGATCTAAGATGAGTTCTAGAACTGGGAGAAGATGAGACACACTCAATCAAGCTACATCCCCTAGTTGTTCGTGGCTGCTTCTTGCGTATCAAATATGCTGGAGACATTAATGCTGGGGTATTGAACAAGAGCCATATGTGTCCACCATTCAAGTATTTGGCGCATGTCGTACTCAGATGCCTTGCTTCAAGACGTGGCGGTTTCGATGAGTTGAGTGATTAGACGCAAAATGCATTTGTGGCACTGGTTCTGAATTATCCTTTTAGCTTCTAGAGGATGTTCTTCAACTACATGAAGGAGAATATTGAGATGAAGGGAAAAGACAGTTACTGCATGTATCCTCGTTTCCTATAGACGATGATAAATGAAAAGCTGCCAAACTTGCCAAAGAATAAAGATGATAAAGTGATTCTTGAGGTTATAGATGATACTACCTTAGGAAGAATGAAGGTGTATAGAGAAAAACCACAGAAGCCCACTGTTAGAAGATTGTTTGGCCATTTGGCCAATGTTAATTTTGTGGTGCCAGTGGGTAAAAAATGGCATCACGATGACAGTGACTCAGATGTGGAAAACGTGATTATCCCTAACGATCAAGATGATGATGGCGATGATCAAGAAGAAGGTCACGGAGGTGGTGGAGGTGCTCCACATCAAACCAAAGCTGCTGAAACCTCCACAGTCGCTCCAGTGTCTCAGCACGTAAGCTCTTCGGCTGCTAGAGGTTCTGGGCAATCATCAGCCGCCCTAGAAATTCCAATTATTGTTGATGTGGAGAACTTTGATCTGAGAGACGAATCAGAGACACAGATGAAGAACCACTTGCTGAAATGGTTGGAGGAAAGTGGATCGCAACTGCCCAAGGAAAGGAAGTGGTTGGTGCACGTCAATCAAAGTCAAAAGGTTTGGATACCGAGGAGGGAGATCCAATTTACATTCCTGAGCAACCAAGTACCAAAGGTCAAGAATCGACTACCTCAGGATCGAGAAAGAAATGAATGGCAATGTCGTACAAGAAGGGAAAACATCAAAAACTGGTTCTGATTAGCACTGAAAAGCCCGCTCAAGCACAACCTGTAACATCTTCTACTACAACCACTGCTACTTCCACCATCTCACCCACTACCACATATATACCCGTTCCAACCTCTCCCACAATCACTACAACCTTACTTCCCTAAACCTCACCCATTCCCATTCCTTTATTCAAAAATTTAACTACAAACCCTTTCATCTCACATCCAGGAACCTCAACACAATATGCATCTACATATCAAAGATCATCACTACCCAGTGTGGGTTTGAAGGAGCAACTAGCCAGCTTGAACAAGATGGTACTCAAGTTGCTTGCTGCAGATGACATGAAAACAAGCCAAATAAATCAATTGATGGCTAAAAATGCTGCTCAAAACCAACAGATAGCCCAGCTTATTAAGATTGAAAGGTAAAAAGGAAGATACCTTAAGAATAAAAGGTAATGGAGATGGAGATGGTGATGATGATGATGACTCTGACGATGATGGGTCAGATGATGAGGATGTTACCGATGGACGTGATGAGGAAAAAGACAAAGAGGAGAGTGATGATGAAGACCAACAAGAAGGTGATGGCAAAGCTTCTTCATCAACAAAATTATAGAAAGAAAGGAGAACAAAGAAAAATAAGACCGAGGAGCCTCATCCACTGCTCCACAAGAAAAGTACAATCAAGGCAAAGATAGAAGTAATGCTTAAAATGTCTATGTAACTTGTACTTGTTTGTATTGACATGTATTAAGTTAATGAATGTTAAATTATGGTGAATGTTATGATGTCTATTAAATTTTGCTATAATGACTATTCTATCTAGCAGATAAATCATAACAGGTTGATGAACTCATTGTTGAACCTCTTTAGAAAGTGAAGACTCAGTTCACTATGATACTGTATTTATAGGGAATTATTAGAAGGTTAATTAGCTATACACATGAAGAGGGCGAGATTACTCATGATTTATCTGATAAGCAGCTAGCTGAGATGTTCAGATTAAATCCAGATGTAATTGTTCAAGATGCACCTGAAATTGATGTTGTAAGTGAAGAAGAACTTCAAGGTGTCAATGAAGTGGAGATTGAAGATGTCACCTCTGAACATTATCCAAAATATACTAATGAAGATGGTGAAGAGTTACCAGATTTGGGAGAAATGTACGACAATGAAACGTTTGATAAAGTAAATGAAAAGGTGACTGAGAAAAAGACAATAGAAGAGTCCGTTCAAGCTAAAGATGCTGAAATTGAACAAAAGAAAGCTGAATGGTTCACTTGTTTTGTCGAGATTAGAAATCAAAGAGAATACCAAAATAGAATGCCTACACAAAACTGTATAAAGTCAAACGACATCAGAAGGTTTCTGGAAAGATCATCAGCTAGGCTCATTTTGAAGATTTAAACGTCTATGCTCTAAAGAGAGAAAATAGGATAAAATACTACAAACATCCTCATGATTTGAAGACTCTTCTGGGTTGTGAGCTGAATCGATTGGCCTGTCTGAATCTTTTGTATGATGATTCAAGACATATCTCCGGATGGTTTGAGAGAGCATTGAAGAAAGAATATCACACCAAGTAGGTGAATTTCAAGCCTCAACAGCCTCGACGATTTGTGAGTGAAACGGAGACTGATCCGACTTCTGGAAGACCAAAGGTTGTTCTCAGTGGAAACCTCCGAAGACCATGACAAGGATTCCACTGAGAAATATGCCACAATATTTCTCATTGTACATTAAGTGGTGGTACTATGATTGGAGAACTGGTGAGGTAGTTATTGCGTTGGATAGAAATGGCAAGATATATATATAGGGTATTTGACCCTATGTTGCTGACCAACTTGTCGGAGTATGATGTCTATACACTATACAAGTGGACACTGTTTTATGACACTCTCGACATCATGCAAGCTTTACAGTTCCAGCATATGATTAGAATTTGCTTTGTATTTAAAATTCATGTAGGAGTGTCCAAGGAAGAAAAGTATAAGAAGTTTGCTGAGTTTTGAAGACTGTAAGACATTAGAATGAACTAGGTCCAAGAGGGAGTTTGTTGATACATGTTGTCCGTAGTTTATTGTACTTGCTAATGTTTACATCTTCAGGCTTAATGATATTGAATACATGGGTATTTTGGTAATTTCATATGCGTTTGCATGTCAATTTACTATTATTTTTATTGTAATCTTATATCGCGTATATATACACGCTTGACTGAATAATATATATGTTCTTGTAGGAGTCATTTATAGTAATGAGTTAGTAATGGCTCAGTAGTGTGTTTGACTTAGTCTTATGGTTATCCATTCTTATGGACCAGTAGTACGACTGAACCAGGCGATTGGCTCAGTCGCACGACTGAGTCATAAGATTGACTCAGTCGTACGATTGAACCAAACGAATAGATCAGTCGTATGTATGGATCAATCGTATGACTTAGTAGCACAACTGAACCATATGTATGGCTCAGTTATACGATTGTATACTGCAACCTACGGATACCACCTAATTCGTGGAAAAACAAAACACTTCAAGATTTTGCATACCCTAGCCGTGCAGAGTGATTTCTAAAGCTATTCCAACTTCATAATTCATCCCCAATTGATTCCTACCTGTTCTTAATGTTATTTAATCGTTAGATTGATCTGGGTTTGCGATCTCACTGATTGGATCACCATTCAATAAGATTCGGCACTATTTGATTCGGTTTTACAATAAACCTGTTAGTACTCTGTATGCAATCAGTCCTAACAGATGCAAATAAAGAATCACTTGGCAAATCATTAAACTCCTCAGAGTCATCAGCACTCATCCCACCCGTTCCCTATAGACTCAAGCGACGAGCTCGGTGAAAACTTACCCCATATTCCATGTGAGTTAGTTGACTTCAATTAGGCAAACCGACCTAGAGAATAACATGCCCACGAGGGGACCACCTCAAGCCTACCAAGTTCTGATGGCGACTCATCAAGTACTTCTGATCACCTATCTGAAATCTCTGACTATTGAATCACAGTCTTCACCACCTTTCAGCAGATGGAATCAGCAGCCCTCATCAACCTTTTCACCAAACTACTCACCTTACTTAGCCTTTTTAGTGAGTAGGCTAATTTCTTCCAACTCTCAAAAGAAGATCTTGAATGCATTCATCTAGATGATCTTAAAGAACTAGACATCAACTATACAACAACCATGATCTCTTTCAGGGCTAAACAGTTCCAGCGAGAACCGAAAGAAATTTTCAAAGGCAAAGAAAATCAGGATTTGGATTTGATAAGAGCATAGTAAAGTGTTTCAATTGAAATCAGTTAGGACACTTTGCCAAGGAATGCAAAGCACCCAAATCCAATCCTTCTCCCTTAAGCTCACCAAACTTCAAACCATCTACAACCTACTAAAACCCATCTACTTCAGTCACTCAAACACACACGACAACTGTAGCTTTAGAGAAGAGGTGATAGACCAGAGCTCTCAAGTAGACGATATCACTCATATCAATAATGCATTGATGGCCGGTAGCTCAACTTCTTCACCTCAGGTAACATCTGAATCATGTTGTACACCTGAGTGCATTTCTAAAGTAAACATGTACAAAAGTCATAATCTTGATCTCATGAATGATGAAAAATCAATCAACATTCTTAAAACTGATTTTATGAAAACTAATCAAGCTAAAAAAGAAAAGATAAAAGAGCTAGAGAAGACTGTTTCATAATTTAAACATGAACAAACAAACTTGGAGACCAAAATTGATGATCTCTTAAAGAGATTAAAATCAGCATAATGTGATTTAGCAATAGCTAAAACATATGTTGATAAGTATAATGTTCAAATTAAAAAGTTTGAAAAATTGCTTGCCTTTACTTAAAACTCCCAAAGCTGTATCAAACCAAGACAAGATTAGGATATAATGCTATAAAACCACAACTCTCTATGCGGTAAAGGAGCAAGTATCTGCTGATCCAATCTATACAAAGCTAGCTGCTGAAAAAGTTAAAGTATTAAAGAAGGAGGGAAATAAGGGAGAAGTTGAAGTGAAATAAGAGAAATAGGAAAAGAAAAGAGAGGAAGTCTAGAGAAGGAAGAGAATATAATAAATCAGGAGGTGAAGTTTGTTAAGGACAACTCATATGCTCAAATCAATTACTTCCACTAGAAGAACCACAACATGAAATATTATGTGGGAATATGAAATCATTTGGAAGAGAGGTCACAACTATATGTTCAAAGGTCTACTCTTAAAGCTGTGAAGACCCATAACAAGCAGTTCCCATGGAAGAAAATTGATCCTCTATACATATTGACTATAAACTCAATAAAAGTATGTGTGGAAAGGTGAAAAAGGGTGAAGATGTCACACCCTCAAAATCCACTAACCGGGTTTACCATCAGGCGTGTGACATAATCGGGATATCAGATAAGCATCAGTTACCCCATATGACTCGATAATTACAAAACATATATATCACTTCATAATAATGAAACAAGCCATTCATGTTTAAATATTATGGAAGCGAATTTAGAAAACGTTTAAACAACTGTTAAAAACTAAGCAAAGACGCACCCAAACCACTTTAAACAAAATTAAATATAAACTAAATCAGTTTAATAGCAAATGATGATGATGATATGCAATGAATGATGTGCTCCTAGACGTGCCATATCACTAACATGAGAGAAAACATGCTAAGATCAGTACAAAGACTGGTGAGTTCATAGGTTTATCAAAAAATAGTAAGTAATAGTAATAAAATCCAGATTTAGTAATCAAAGCATATAAGTAGGTAGCTAGCCTACAACAAGTCACTATGTGTATGAAGTCACGACCGAGCTGATAATAATAATATAATGAATGCCTCAGCTATGGAATCCAAACCATAACACTATAAAACAGGCTAACTATTCACCCGTTTGACCACCTGTCAAGCTAGCGTGATTAGCCCATGGGGTTTGTCAAACCCAGTAGATCTACTAACAATCACCTTCGCTATACCATATTAACGATCCGAAGAGGCGTAGTGGTAACACAATTCTACACAAGTATATGCAGTATTACCAATCTAAAGTATTGTATAGTTTATGAAAAGCAGTATGTTTCTCTCCCCCAGAAGAGAGTATAGTATGAAAGTGGGGCTGTAAACTCACCTCGTATCCATAACGAATAAGGTAATGCAAAGAGCGGGAAATTAGATTTTCAAATAACCTGAATTTCAGTTAAATATATAATCAATATTAAATATTAGATAATAACACCAGAATTGTACGGTTTCGCGTTCCACGACTCAGTTACGGTGCATGCTATCGCTATCCCCCATTCACAAATAACACTGTCAAACACTAACCCACATCAAACATAAGGTACCTGATTATCACGAAGAAAAGTACACTTTAATTATCTTACATTTTTATACAATGAAACTCATACTTTTAACAACACCTGACCCACACATCACAAATATGTAACGACCCATACGTAACACCCACATAATAAATTATATACATATGAATTCCTACACATTCCACAAGATATACACCATCTAACATATACTTAATATGATATATATGTATTCGATATAATGATATACATTTATATATATGTATTCATTTATATATATGTATTCATATATATTTACCACATACTAGATATGATATGCAAATACTCGATATAATACATTTTGTAAAGCAAAACACACACATGCACAATAGATGACACACGCGCGGGAGAACACACACACTTATAATATACATTATACCCACATGCAAAGCACTAACCCAAACAAAAACCAAAATTCTATTGAACAAAAAGAACAAGAAAAGCTTCTGTCAAATTCAACTAACGCACACACACTAAATGCCATACACAACATCATACATATATACGTATATACACACCCACTGCCATGCTCACCCATATTCACAATGCATGACACAAGCACATGAAAACATGGCCATACATAAACCAACATAAACCAAAATAAACACATATGTGCACCATAGAACTTACGTACAAAGAAAACATACACGACACACACACAACGCAATACACACTCTAGCATGCATAAACACCAATAACACATCACATTGACACAAATTCATAGAAAAACACACACATACAGATTGCACATACATAATATCAACACCAACCGAATAACCCATACAATATAGATACGTACACAACAACCCGAACAAGAAACCCGAAGCCGTAAACGCCACAAAACGCGAGTAAATAAGCAATAAACCCTACCAAACTGGGCTGGCTTGATTGGATTACACAGCTTTCAAGATGTTGTCGATTGCCAACTCGGGGTTGAAGAAAGTAGAAGTCGTCGGGGAAGCATCAGCCGACCAAGTACCACGGTTGACGTCGCGAAGGCTACCGGAGATAGGATGTCGCGAATACACAGTTGTCGAGAGGGAGTAGCGGTTTCCGTCACTTGGTGATGAGGGGAAGAAGTTTAGGGTTCGCGTAAAGTGTTTCCGGTTGAAGAATGGCCGGGGTGGGGGGGTTCGGCTTACATAGAGAATTTGTGTGGAAGTTACACACTGGTCTCCCCAAATTTTCCTAAATTGCATTTTTGGTTTTAATTAGAGTTTGTTTATTTAGAGATAATTATTAGAATTAAATATACATAATAAAAAACCCCTTTTATTAAACACGTATAATTGATTAATTATAAAGTTGTGAAGAATGATGTTAACCAGAAAACTCGAGTTATCATATCATCCCCTTGTTGAAAGAATTTTCATCCTGAAAATTAGAACAACATGCAAGTTTAGCAAAGAACACTAGATTTACTGTTTGTAAAGCACAAAGAATAGGGTTTTCTATGAATCCAGAACAAAGGCAAGTAGAAAATATTTATAAGGTTTCGCTAGGGTTATGACATCATCCCCTTGTTGAAAGGAATTTCGTCTTGAAATTTAGAAGAGAAGATATCTTAAGAATAATACCTTAAGAAATGGATGCCTGATCATTGAACAATAACAGGTACTTCTTTCTCATTTGGTCCTTGCGTTCCCAGGTAAATTCTGGTCCACGCTTAGAATTCTATCTAACACGTACAATGGGAATCTTACTATGCTTTAAGGTCATGACTTCTCGATCCATGATCTCTACTGGTTCTTCAATGAAACAAAGTTGTTCATCAATTTCCAGTTCTTCTAATGGAACAATAAGTGATGCATGGGCTAGACACTTCCTCAGATTTCACACGTGAAACATGCTGTGTATTCCACTGAGCTCTTCAGCTAAATTCAGCTGATAGGCTACTGGACCAACCCGCTTGAAATCTCAAACAGTCCAACGTATCTAGGGTTTAGCTTTCCATGCTTTCCAAAGCATATTACACCTTTCCAAGGCGAGACCTTTAGGAGTACCTTGTCACCAATCAGGAATTCCAATGGTTTATAGCGTTTATCAACATAACTCTTCTGTCGGTTATGTGCCGCTGCCATATGGTTACAAATTTGCATGATATTCTCAGTCATCTTGTGCACTTGGTTCCATATAAATAGTGTCTCCAAATCATCAAGGCAAATACTATAGCTCCTAGTTCCAGATCATGCGTTATGTAATTCTTCTCATGCACCTTGAGCTGTCTAGATCCATAAGCTATGACTATATGGTGTTGCATCAGTACACATCCCAAACCCTTGATGGATGTGTCATAATAAACAACGAAGTCATCAGTTCTTTCTGGTAATGCTAGGATCGGTGCGCTGCCCCATTTGTAGATGATTCCTTTGTGAGTTAGGACAGTCAAAGGTTATGCCAACTTTAAGAATCCTTTGATAAATCATCTGTAATAGCCCATCAAACCAAGGAATTGTCGCACCTCGGTGGGCGTTTTTAGTGCCAACCAATCCTTGATTGCTTCAATCTTTGAAGGATCCGCGTGTATACCCTTTTCATTCACCACATGCCCAAGGAATTGCACTTCTCACATCCAGAAGTCGCATTTTGAGAACTTTGCATAAAGTTGTTCATTCTTCAATAAATCTAGAATGATTCTCAAGTGTTCCTCATGACCTTCCTTATTATGAGAGTAGATAAGGATGTCATCAATGAAGACAATGAGAAAATTATCCAAATAAGGCTTGCAAACATGATTCATGAAGTTCATGAAAACTTCTGGGCATTGGTCAGT
This sequence comes from Flaveria linearis, assembly GCA_024085815.1. NCBI lineage: Eukaryota > Viridiplantae > Streptophyta > Magnoliopsida > Asterales > Asteraceae > Flaveria > Flaveria linearis. The sequence goes on along the minus strand of CM044013.1, from coordinate 58,218,866 downwards.
CTAAAAGGCATCATCGTGAACTCGTAGTGCCCATAGCGAGTCCGGAATGCCATCTTCAAGATGTTGATGTGCTCTAAATTATACATAAAAATCCTATCAAAAGCATATCAATTATTCCTTAATATCTTCCTTAAAATGATGATTATGTACTTAAAATCATTAAATTAAGTTTTCAGGTGTTAAAGAGGACAAGATGGACAAAAGAAGCATATTTAACAAGAAATTAAAGAAATCCAAGCTTTGGAATCTAAGCATGGGGCCGTGCCTTATTAAGCACGCCCCCATGCCTTGCCTGAAACACACCCCCGTGTTAAATTTGGCACACCCACATATTTGGACATGTAACACCTGGATATTTTATAGACAAGAAAGAAGGAAAGAATAAACGCGAATAAAGAGGAGAAATGTAAAGTAACCCAAGTAGAGGGGTTAAAAGTGTCCAAAAGGACAAAACTTTAGAAAGTTGGTGGATAAAGCAACATGGCCGCCCAAGTTGCCTACTTACACTTTGACATTCGGTTTTAGAGAGAGAAACAACAGAGAATTCGAGTTCTAGAGAGAGAAAGAAGAAGAATTCGAAGTTTAAGGTAAGATTTTGTGTTTTAAGTTGTTTTGGTCGACTTAGCCTCGGTTATATGCTTATGTGTCTTATTGCATGTTCTGGTGGTGTGTTTTAGTGTGTTTTAGGTGTTAAAAACGTCTAAGAAGTTCAAGAGAAGGGTTCAAACTCGAAAGCAGCTAAGGTGAGTTCTAGAACCCCTTTTTTAACATGTTTTGAACAACTTTGGGGCTGGAAAATGCATGTGTGTATGTTTTTATAAAAAAATATGTTTCTACCCGTATGTGTGTGCGAATGTGTATGTCGGTGGGTGTATGTTTTGGGTGTAAATGATGTTATGGTTATGATTAAGAATGTGTTTTGTTGCTTAGAATGGAAGAACTAAGCTTAGAAAATGTTAGATCTGGATTTGGGACTGAAAATGAGTTGATTAGTAAAAGTTAGTTGCTCAAGTGTCTAAACAGTAGCCCATGCATCTAATGGTTTAATTTTCTAAGTGTTCCCAACCGCCCAAAAGTCCAACCGCCTAAACAGTACCCAACCGTCTAGATGTCCATGCGTCTAAGTCAGGCCTATGTGCCTGAATAGTACCGAAGCGTCTGGAAAATGTCCTAGAATGACTAAGTGTTAGGCCCAAACGCGTGAATAGTTCCCATGCACCTAAATAGGCCCATGCGTCTAAGTGAAAAATGACAGTGTAAGTCCAGACATCTACATAGTATCAAAACGCCTGAACAGGGCAGAAGCGCCCATATAGTGCCCATGCGTCTAGACACTTGAAATATTTTCTAAAAATTCAGGAAAAAGCAGAAAGTCTAGAATTTGACCAAATTTGACTTATGAGCAATGATTACCCATTTTAAGCATGATTATGGGATGTTTTAGGGTTATGGAATGTATGAATAATGTACGATATGTATAATGTGTTATCTTTTAATAATGATTAAACGTATTTATATTATGTTATAAAATACGTTATATATTATGTTATTACTTTACGTAGTATGACAACCGAATGAAAGAACGTAAAGAATAACGTAATGAAGTGAAAGATAACAAAGATGAAAAGTATAACGTAACGAACGAAGGAATGGCTTGCAAGCAAATGAAAGGAGGTGCACGACCATGTTGTCGTTAGCTAAACTGTGATGCGGGTTAGCTACCCCAAAGGATGCACACAGGGTCAATCATTGAGATTGACAAGGCCCTTTGGTATGCCCTAGGTGACTGGATCAGATTCGTGCACAATATTCGTGGTTTAATTACCACAGGTCCAGCATTAGCTTCATGCACAATGTTCAGGGTATACCAATTGGTTGAATGAATAGGAGAGATGACTTGTCCTAGGTGACTGGATCAGCTTCATGCATAATGGTCGTGGTTTAATTACCACAGGTCTAGCATCAGCTTCCTGCACAATGTTCAGGGTATTGTTCATCGATCCATATGAATGTAAAAGAATGAAGTAACATACGAAAGAAAGAAAGAAAGTAAACAAGTGCGAAAGTAAAAGAATGGTAATAAGTACGTTATGAAAGAATGAGAACGAAAGTAAGAGAATGTTAATGAAAAGCATGAAATGAAAGTATGCTATGAATATGATGGTGGAAAATGAACAATAATGAAATTTAATATTAGCATTCTCTATCCATACGTATAATGCATGATCGTGTATGAAAGAAAAGAAAGGATTTAACGAAAGTATGATATTTTATTTATAAAACTAGAACTCACTAAGCAAAGCTGACTTTTATGTATTTTCCAGTTGGAGGGTGAGAGTTGCTGAGGATGGCACGGGGTGGCTACTTGGCATTTTAGGATGGCATCCATTAGTATAACAATGACATTTTGGTGATGTAATGCAATTATAATATTTTGTAACAGGTAACTATATTGTATTACCTTGCAAAAGTTGTCATTTAAATATATGAAATGGCTTTAACTAATTTCTACTGCGATGTTTTAAATAATTGTATGTTTTATGTGCAGTGAATGACCAACTGTAAGGTGCCCGGGAACGGGGCCTTACAAGTTGGTATCAGAGCTAAAGTTTAAGTGAAATGGGTAAAAATTTTTAAAAGAAACCTAAGCTTAAACTGAGAATGGGACAAAGGGAAGGGATGCCAGACTAAGTAGCTACATGTCATCAGGTATTTTCTTTAATGTTAATCCGTATTATGTGCGCATGTTATTTGATTTGGTTGCCCTTAGTAGATTTAGATACGGATGTAGTCAGGATAGAAAATGATTTGGGTATGAAGAGTAAAGTAAGTGGCTAATCACAACTGACCACTGTAATTAAGGACTTACTATACTTGACATAAACTGAGCTATTACCTTGAATGACCATGTTAGTGTTTGAATCTTATAGCGATTAGGAATGGCTGGAGGTAGATCTTCTAAGGCTTCACAAGGTAGAGTACAGGGAGAACGTGGTGCTGAACCACGGGTCACAAGAGGGAGGCCCAGGGTTGAGAAGGTGACCCATGAGGAGCCTGAGACCCCTCATCCGAAGGGTGGTGATGAGAGTGCTAACTTAAGAGCCTCGGTGAAGGAAGCTGTAGTGGATGAGGTTCATCAGGTCATGCAGACGATCTTACCGTCTGTGGTGACCGAGGTGATTAAAGCGGTCAGATAAGGAGAGAAGAAGGAGAGGAACAGGTCCTCGGGAGGGAGAGAGCAACCCGAGACCAAGACGGTTATTCTTACTGATGAGGAGGAGGAGGAAGAGGAGCCTATGCTGGAGGCAGCACGAGGCTGTAATTATAGGGCATTCCAAAGGTGCAAGTCCCCTACCTTTGATGGTAATGGTACTGCTGCTGCTGCTCACCGATGGGTGAGGAAGATGGAGGCTGTTCTGGAAATCAGCGAGTGCCAGGAGGACCAGAAGGTGAAGTTTGCCACCCATTCGTTTGTGGACTCGGCTCTATGCTGGTGGGACAACATTGTCCAGCCGAGGGTAGCAGGGCGATTGGTAGAATAAGGTCGAGCGAGCTGAAGAAGTTGGCGATTTAGGAGTTTTGTCCCCATCGGGAGTTGGATAAGGTGGAGAGTTAGTTCTCGCAGCTGGAGGCTGGAACCATGACATATCAACAGTACACCAGCAAGTTCAACGAGATGGCATGGCTACTGTCAGATCTGGTGACGCCCCTGTCACGAAAGATTAAAAGATATATTCAGGGCTTGCCGGCGGATATCCGCAGGCACATGATCGCCGCCCGACCAAGTACGTTTAGGTCGGTGGTTGACTTGTCTGGGAGGTTGTATGATGACAGGGAGGTGATGGTGGTCGAGGGGAAGAAGACGGGTGGTGATGACCGGAACCGGAAACGGTTTGGGCGTGGTGGCTTCACCCCGAGTAACAAGAAGGTGAGGATGGACGATCGACGGGTGATTGTCGCAGGCTCGGGAGTGAAGAGATGCGGGAAGTTTGGAAAGGAGCACGCAGGTGAGTGCAGGCTAGGGCTTAATGTCTATTTCAAGTGTGGGAAGCCCGACCACATCTCTAGAGATTGCAGAGCGGCGAGGTGCTTCAACAGTGGTGAAGTAGGCCACATGAGTAGGGAGTGTAAGAAGCCGAGGGCAGAGAGTTCCGGAGCGGGGAAGAAGACCGGGACTAAGGGGCAAAGGGTGAGCGCCAGAGCATTCACGATCACCAGAGAGGAGGCTAGGACGGACCCCGATGTTGTGTCAGGTAGGTTTCTAGTAAATCAAACTCTTGCTTTTGTGTTATTTGATTTTGGTGCTAGTAGGAGTTTTATTTCTACTGCCTTCTGTGATAAGTTACCTGTTAGCAGTAGAAGTATTAATGATCCCTTTGATGTAGAAATTGCTATTGGTAAGTCCACTAGAATTACTGAGGTGATAGAGGACTGTGCCATAGAATTAGAGGGTCATAGGTTTGCTGCTAAGTTACATGTGATGCCCCTAGGTGGATTCGATGTAGTACTAGGGATGGATTGGTTAGCAACCTATGAAGCAAACATCATATGTCGAAAGAAGATGATTAGACTAACAGCGCCTGACGAGAGTTCAGTGACGATATATGGTGATCGAATTACGACGATTCCGAAAGTGATTTCGATGACGGTGGCGGGAAAGTGCATGAGGCATGGATGTAGTGCTTATTTGGCCTACGTGAAGGATGTGGACACATCAACACCACAATTTTCCGATGTGCCGGTGGTGTGTGACTTTCCCGATGTGTTTCTAGAGGACTTGTTAGGAGTGCCACCGGATCACGAAATCAAATTTCAAATCGACTTGATACCGGTGCTCAGCCAGTCGCTAAGGCACTGTATCGGTTGGCTCCAACTGAGATGAAGGAGATGATGGAGCAACTACAGGAGTTGCTTGATAAGGGTTTCATCAGACCGAGTATCTCTCTTTGGGGTGCTCCGGTCTTGTTTGTAAAGAAGAAGGATGGTAGCATGAGGATGTGTATCGACTACTATAAGTTAAACAAGTTGACGGTGAAGAATCGGTATCCATTACCAAGGATTGATAACTTGTTTGATTAGCTCCAAGGTGCCAGTTGGTTCTCGAGGATAGACCTTCGATCTGGCTACCATCAGTTGAAAGTGAAGGAGCAAGATATTCCTAAAATAGCTTTTCGCACGTGTTATGGACACTACGAGTTTCTCGTTATGTCCTTTGGTTTAACTAACGCGCCAGCTACTTTTATGAACTCGATGAATCAAGTGTGTCGGCCGATGCTAGATAAATCAGTGATTGTGTTTATCGATGATATCCTGATTTATTCAAGGAGCGAAGAAGAGCATGTCGGTCACATTCGATAGGTGTTGGAGACATTGAGAAAGGAGAAGTTGTATGCTAAGTTCTCCAAGTGTGCGTTCTGGTTGCGTGAAGTTTAGTTCTTTGGTCACGTGGTAAATGCTGAGGGAAGCATGGTGGACCCGGCAAAGGTTGAGGCTGTGATGCAATGGAAGTCTCCAAAGACGCCATCCGAGATTCGTAGTTTCTTGGGATTGGCAGGCTACTACAGGAGATTTATTCAAGACTTTTCCAAGATAGCCTCACCTTTGACAAGGTTGACTTGCAAGGATGTGAAGTTCATGTGGGGTCGAGAACAGGAGGATGCTTTCGAGGAGTTGAAGGTGAGATTAACACAAGCTCATGTCATGACATTACCCGAAGGTAGTGAAGACTTAGTGGTGTATTCGGACGCCTCTTATTCCGGGCTAGGTTGCGTGTTCATGCAACTTGGAAGGGTGATAGCCTATGCATCTCGACAGATGAAGACCCATGAAGTCAACTACCCTACACACGATTTGGAGTTAGCAGCTGTGGTTTTTTCCTTGAAGATTTGGTGCCACTACTTGTACGGGACGAAGTGCACGATCTTCACTAACCATAAAAGCTTGAAGTATTTTTTCGAGCAGAAAGATTTGAACATGAGGCAGAGGCAATGGTTGGAGCTCATAAAGGATTACGATTGCGAAATCCATTACCATCCTGGGAAGGCCAACGTGGTGGCAGATGCCCTTAGCCGAAAGGAGAGACTCGAGCCGATTCAGGTGAAAGCTTATCAGTTGATTATGACCTCTGACATGATGACGCAGGTCAAGGAGTTTCAAGGAGAGGCTTTGAAATAAGATCGTCTTAACTCTAAAAGGATGAAAGATCTAGTCACGGAATTGGGTGAGAACACTCTTCGTGTTAGAACCCGATTCGGACGAATGTGGATTCCTCGTTACGGGGATTTGCATGGAAAGATCATGGATGAGGCTCATAAGACTCGATACTCCATTCATCCCGGTGCTACCAAGATGTACGATGACATGAAGAAAGATTACTGGTAGCCGGGTATGAAGCATCACGTAGCAGAGTATGTGAGTAAATGCCTTACTTGTTTGCTAGTGAAGGCGGAACACCAGAAGCCGTACGGGAAAATCCAACCGTTGGATATACCCGAGTGGAAGTGGGAGCATATCACCATGGACTTCATTAAGAAGTTACCACATATCCCTAAAATGGTATGATGCTATATGGGTGATAGTTGATCGTTTGACGAAGAGTGCTCACTTCCTACCGATCGAAGAGACGTATTATTCTGAGAGACTCGTGGATCTATTTATCAAAGAGATTGTAGCTCACCATGGTGTACCAGTGTCTATTGTATCGGATCGTGAAACTTGGTTTACATCTAAGTTTTGGAAGAAATTCCATGATGCGATGGGAACGAGGCTACACATCAGCACGGCTTATCATTCTCAAACGGATGGTCAGTCTGAGAGGACGATCCAAACACTCGAGGACATGCTTCGAGCGTGCGTGATTGATTTTGGAGGAAGTTGGGATGACCATTTGCCATTAGTAGAGTTCTCGTACAACAATAGCTATCATGCCAGCATTGGCATGCCACCATGCGAGATGCTATACGGTAGGAAATGCAGGACACCCGTTTGTTAGGGTGACATCGGTTAGAAAGAGTTAGGAAGTATTGAGGTGATCGAGGCTATGACTGAGAAACTAGAAAATATCAAAGCCTTTATGAAGGCATCCAAAGATAGGCAAAAGTCGTATGCAGATAAACGATGTAGACCGATTGAGTTCCAGGTGGTGATAAGGTTATGATAAAAGTCTCACCTTGGAAAGGTATCATTCGGTTTAGAAAGCTGGGCAAGTTGAGCCTGAGGTATATAGGACCTTTCTGAACCATTGCTCGAGTAGGAGAGGTGGCCTACAGGTTGGAACTACCAGATGAGTTAAGTGGAATTCACCCGACATTCAACGTATCTCATCTGCGGAAGTGTTTAGCAGATGAGGATATGATTGTACCACTGGAAGATATCAAAGTGGATGAATGGCTCAATTATGTGGAGCAACCAGTGGCAATCATTGGTCGTAAAGAGAAAAGCTTAAGGAATAAAGTGGTTGACCTTGTGCATGTACAGTGGAAGCACAGGAAGGGATCCGAGTCTATGTGGGAGACTGGAGGAGAGATGAGATAACATTACCCTCATCTGTTTGAGGAATAATAGGTTTCGGGGATGAAACCTATATAAGGGAGGTGGACTTGTAACACCCGGATATTTTATAGACAAGAAAGAAGGAAAGAATAAACATGAATAAAGAGGAGAAATGTAATGTAACCCAAGTAGAGGGGTTAAAAGTGTCCAAAAGGACAAAACTTTGGAAAGTTGGTGGATAAAGCAACATGGCCACCCATGTTTCCTGCTTATACTTTGACATTTTGTTTTAGAGAGAGAAACAACAGAGAATTCGAGTTCTAGAGAGACAAAGAAGAAGAATTCGAAGTTTAAGGTAAGATTTGTGTTTTAAGTTGTTTTTGGTCGACTTAGCCTTGGTTATATGCTTATGTGTGTTATTGTATGTTCGGGTGGTGTGTTTTAGTGTGTTTTAGGTGTTAAAACATCTAAGAAGTTCAAGAGAAGGGTTCAAACTCGAAAGCACCTATGGTGAGTTCTAGGACCCCTTTTTTTAACTTGTTTTGAACAACTTTAGGGCTGGAAAATGCATGTGTGTATGTTTTTATAAAAAAATAATTTTCTACCTGTATGTGTGTGCGAATGTGTATATGGGTGGGTGTATGTTTTGGGTGTAAATGATGTTATGGTTATGATTAAGAATGTGTTTTGTTGCTTAGAATGTAAGAAATAAGCTTAGAACATGTTAGATCTGGATTTGGGAATGAAAATGAGTTGATTAGTAAAAGTTAGTTGCTCAAACATCCAAACAGTAACCCATGCATCCAACGGTTTAATTTTCTATGTGTTCCCAACCATCCAAAAGTCCAACCGCCTAAACAGTACCCAACCATCGTGTCCATGCGTCTAAGTCAAAGTCAGGCCCATGCGCCTGAATAGTACCCAAACGTCTGGAAAATGTCCAAAAATGACTAAGTGTTAGGCCCAAACGCCTGAATAGTTCCCATGCGCCTAAATAAGCCCATGCGTCTAAGTGACAAATGACTAAGTGTAAGTCCAGACGTCTGCATAGTAGCAAAACGACTGAACAGGGCAGAAGCGCCCAAATAGTGCCCATGCGTCCGGACACTTGAAATATTTTCTGAAATTTTAGGAAAAAGCTGAAAATCTAGGGTTTGACCAAATTTGACTTATGGGCAATGATTACCCATTTTAAGCATGATTATCGGATGTTTTAGGGTTATGGAATGTATGAATGATGTAAGGTATGTATAATGTGTTATCTTTTAATAATGATTAAACGTATTTATGTTAGGACCGTGTACTTACGGGGTACTAACTGATTCTTCGTTATACCGGATCAAATAGTGCGGAATCCTATTTGATTGGCGATCCAATCAGGGAAAACGTGAACAAGATCAAACCTAACGATTAGAAAACGTTAAGAACGAACTAGGAATGATCTGAAACGTTTTATGAACTTGGAAGGGAGGAACAGGGCACTCTGGGTCGACTAGGGTTGCAAATATTTGAAGTGTTCCGTTTTTCCACGAATTAAGTGGTATTTATAGGTTACAGCTCTCATTCGTACGACTGAGCCAAGCGACTGGCTCAGTCGTGCGACTGAGTCACACGATTGGTTCATTCGGACGACTGAGTCAGTCTTATGACTCAATCGTACGATTGACTCAATCATCTGGTTCAGTCGTGCGATTGGCCCATTTGCACGGTCCAGTCGTACTACTGAATCAGGATACTTAGTTAAACACATTCTTGAACCTTTAATGATTCAGAACTATGTCTAACAACTGTAAACCTATATAACATTGTCATATATGCGTGTAACAATTAATAATATAAATAGATATAACATTAAACAACCAACAACCATATATAGAAGAGATTCTCATTATATTGATTAAACATTACATATGTGTTACAAGAAGAAGTTCTATCACATTTAAGCTCACTAGACTAGAACTAGGGACGTGTGTACCAACAAACTCCCCCTTGGACCTAGTTCTATCTAGACTTTGACTTCTTTCTTGAACTCTTCAAATCTCTTCAGTCTCTCCTCTTTAGAAACCCCATCATGGATATTAAGTACAAAGCATAGACGTATGATATGCTGAAACTGTAGTGCTTGCACTATATCCTGTGTGTCAAAAAACAGTGGCCACTTGTACAGCGTACAAACATCTGACGCTGACAAGTTGATAAGCCACATGGGGTCAAACACCCTTATTGTGTCCATTGTGCCTTCCCTTTCCAAAACGATGACGGCCTCTCCCGAGCGCCAGTCATAGTACCACCACTTAAAGTGTGGGGTAAAGTCCTGTGGCATCTCCCTCAGTGGAATTCGGGACATTGTACGCAGAGGTCGCCACTTCAGGACTATCTTCGGCTGACCAGTGATGGGACTCACCTCAGACCTTCTAAGGTACCTCGTAGCCTACTAAGCCTTGAAGTTTACCCATCTAGTCCTGTACTCCCTTTTCAGGGCAGCCTCAAACCAGCCAGACATCTTCTTAGGATCAGCATATAGAAGCTTTAGTCGGGCCAACTGGTTGAGCTCAAAACCTGGGAGACTCTTCAGATCATGAGGGAATCTGGAGTACTCGATTCCCCTCTCCCTTTTCACCGCATACACACCAAGGTCATCAAAATGAGCCCAAGCAATGATCTTCCCTGGCACCTTCATGTTCTTCTTTACTTTGTATAGCCTGGTGTAGGTACTCTGAGTTGCTTTAGCACGTTGGGCTCGGACCTCGGCGAAGCAAGCCGCCCATTCAACATTTCGAATATCAACCTCAGTGTCCGAGGCTTGGGCTTGGCTTGTTGAGGCTTCTGCTCCTTTCTCCTTATCACTGAGTTTACCCAGAATGTCACTGTCGAGGGTGTTTACCAAATCTAGAAACACGTTTCCCTCTCTATCGGTGTATTCTGGGTAATGCTGATCTGTGTTGTCTTCAATTTCGATTTCTTCAACATCGTTGAGCTCGTCATCATCAGCATCATTAAAAATTGGAGCATCCTTAATAATTTCATCTGGATTTAGATGAAATATTTTAGCAAGCTGCTCATCAGTAAGGTCATGAATTATTTCTCCTTCTTCAGGAGTATAACTCACTGACCTTCTGACGATCCCCTGCAGATCAAGAATCATTGTGAGTTGAGACTTGATCTGTTGGAGGGGAGCAACATCATGCTCATCTTGCTGAAATCCCTTATCTGTTTAATATCAACATGTAGAGTAACAATCATTAGTATAAACTCAAGTTAATTAAACATTAATCATTAAATATTTACAAGAGTTTCATATACATCAAAAGATGAATCAAGTACAAAAGCTTAAGATTAAAACGTCTAATCAGTACTTTTGTCTTGAATCTGCTCGTGAGTTTCTGTAGTAGGTGATGAAGGAGGAGCTGCTGTAGATCCATGGTCTTGTCTTCTTTTTGAACATTGTTCCCGACCAGAATCAGCAGTATTTGAAGCAGAATCATCATCATCATCATCATCATCTTGCCCCTCCTTGGCTTGATCATCACCACTATCGTCATCATCCTCATCACTCTCATCATCCTCATCATCATCGTCATCACCATCATCACCGTCTCCTTCCTTTAGCTTCAAAGGATCAGCTTTGGACCCCTTCAGCTTCAGCATAATTTTCTTATTTGCAGATTCCAACTCCTCTATCTTTTGAGTTGACAGGACAATCCGTTCCTGGAGTTGGGCAATCTGAGTTGCTTGAGAAGCATTTTGCTCCTCAAGCTGAAGCAGCCTTGTTGTCTTTTCTTCATCAGCAGCTAGCAGCTTTAGCACCATCTTGTTAAGTGCTGCTAGCTATTCCTCCACTCCAATGGGAGGGAGGGGTGAACCTGTACTAGCTGATGACTGTCCAGCTCGGTGGCTAGTGGTGGTGGTTGTGGTGGTGGTGAACATTGGAGGTGGAATGTGAGTGAATGGTGGAGTGGGATGTACTGTGGTAGTTGGTTGGGTGGAGGTGACAGGTGGTGGAATGGTAGTAGTGGTGGTTGTGGTAGCTTGGGTGGTTTGGGTGGTTTGGGTGGTTTGGGTAGTGGTGGTAGCGGAGGAGGTAGTGATAAGAGTGATCCTCCTGCGTTTGGGCTTCAGCCCATGAGGCTGAGCCATACGTTTTCTCCGTGTCCCCCTGGACACAGAGTCTCCCCCTCGACTGCTGGGAGAGGCTGGGGTGTAAGATGGATCAACTGTAGAGCTCCCAGACTCTCCAGGGCGTCCACCAACCGCCCTTAATCCCCGCTTAGTTGCCACTTCCCGACTTCCCACAGTCCGGGTAACTGGCTCTTCATCGGACTCCTCCTCCTCCTGCATATGAAAATCAGGGTGTATCGGAGCTGGTTCGGGTTCTCCCTGGCCATCTCCTCCCTGATCAGCATCATGATCATCATCAGAGTCATCAGAGGGTAGAGCAACTTGCTCCACATCCGAATCACTGTCCTCGTGGCGCCACTTCCTTTTTGTTGGCGCCACATAATCATCCCGGGCCAGATGCCCAAATAGTCGCCTGACAGGGGGTTTTACATGCTTCCCCCTGTACACCTTCATCCTGCCCAAGGTGGTATCATCCATCACCTCGAGCACTACAGCGTCCTCTTTAACCTTCGGCAGCATCGGGAGCTTCTAGTCAATTATCATCTGCATGAAGCGAGGGTACATGCAGAAGCTCTCCTTGCCCTTCGCCTCTATGTTCTCCACTAAATAAGTGAAGATCATCCGTGAGAAGCTGAACGGATGGTTCAGCACCAACGCAACATATGCGCTCTGCATCTGCTCCGATAACTCATCAAAGCCTCCTTTCCTTGAAGCAATGCATCTGAGCAGCACGTGGGCTAAGTACTTGAACTGGGGGCACAGGTTGCTCTTGTTAAGCATACATGTGTTGATATCCCCAGCGTACTTTGCCCGTAGAAAACACCCTCGAACTGTCGGCGGGTGTAGTCGTGTAGGACAGTCACTGTCATCCCCAAACTTGAGGACTATCCTGAGATCTTCCTCCGTGATCTCTATGGCCTGACCGAGTATAGAGCTCCTAATACAGTAGGGCTCCACAGATCTATCTACAGCAGCATTTTCCCAGAATGCCTGCTGTAGGGAGCGATACGGAGTGCAGGGAGTAGATATAGCTCTGAAGATCCTCGATCTCCGTAAGAATGAGATGATGCCCGTAAACTCCGCTGCGTTTCTGGAGGTCAGATCCAGATGAGCACAAATATTGTGCTTTGTGCTTATGATCCAACGACTTGCCATCTGTTACACAATGTAAATAAGCGTTAGTGCATGTTGAGGATAGCTAATTTCAGTCAAAGAACTTTAAACTTTGGTTTAATCATGCGACTGAACAAACGACTGAGTTTCAGTCGTACGATTGAACTGTGCGACTGAGATTTAGTCAAACGATTGAGTTCATGCCTACGACTGAGTCATGCGATTGGACTCAATCACATGTCTTCTCATATGTGTATCTCAATCGTGCTCCTGAACTCATTCGCATGGTTCAGTCGTACGATTGAGTCATTCATTCATCTTAGTCGTACGATTGAGCCAATCGGACAGTTCAGTTGTACGATTGAAGTTCATCAGCATGACCAGTCGTCTATTCGACTGTTTGTCCATTCAAATTCTTGTTTTGAGCAATACTAAGTGTTAAACATCAAAATTATGCTCATTACACTCAGAACCAACCGATTAAGCCTATTGTAACCTTAATTTGATCAGTAAGTTCAGGTTTTAAAGTCTATTAATCCTATTAAGGTTGCTAGTACTGTTAGGTCATAATTTGTGCCCATTTTGATGATTTGACACAGTTTATTCGATGATTTCTCTTGTGCAGTACCTGTATGATCGAAAGCAAACGTCAGAGCAATGTAATCGAAGGTTCAGGTGATTTTGGGAAATTTTGACCGAGGTTCGATTAGGTCGTACGTATAGAGAGGCGATTTGGGTGAATGAGCGGCTGAGGCCGATTCAACCTGTATATATACTAGGGCAAATCCCAGTCGGGCGACTGAGCCGAGTCGCATAGGTCAGTCGTACGATTGAGTCTAGTCGCATGAGTGAGTTATGCGACTGAGTCTCAGTCGTACGATTCACCCAATTGTTCAGTTCCGATCGTACGATTGAGGTTCAGTCGAACGACTGTGACAGTCGGTCACCTTTAATCGTGTGCTTGGACTCATTCGCATTGCCCATTCATACGATTTGACTCATTCGTGTGTTCTAATCGTACGACTGGACCATATTTATGGTACAGTCGTGCGACTGGCCATACTTATCATCTTTTGACCATTTTACCATTACGACCCTTAGTTCCATTAACCAGTAGATAAACATTATAAGTAGGTTGATCATCTCAGACATGACCATTTAAAATAAAACTACATTTTCATCACCTCAGATGTGAGCCATTTATCCACCTGATCATCTCAGACATGACCCAATTATCCACCCGATCACCTAAGACGTGATCCATTTATCCACCCGATCATCTCAGACATGATCCATTTATCCACCCGATCACCTCAGACGTGATACTTTTATCCTTTCATAAACAATTTGTTTAAATAAACGTTAAGCTCATTTGTTGACGTTAACAGAGAACATTTTGCACAGTCCGACATTGACGCATTATACATATAACTTGAAAATTTTAAACTACGAACACAATAAAACATCTTTTTGTGATTTTTGTTAGGTCGGGTTAGTGTAGCCTATTAACATTGACATCATATCAAGGACAGACTCATATGCAATCAGACAGGCATAAGCAACATTACTTGGAATCTTTTATCTGTATTTAACTTTAAACCCTTGCATGAATTACATATCACAGTTATTTACTTATCTAAGACTTCTAAGATCTAACTGGAAATCATGCTTGACATGATAAGTAACACCCATTGATTTGGAGCATCAGGCAATGCAGCCACGACGATTGTCAGTATACTTGTCCATTTAAATCCATACATAGACTTTTGACACGCATCAGTGATCAATTAGATGAATTAGGTCAACAAGTATTTGTGTGTTCCACAGGTATATGGTAATCAATCTTCCTCAGGAGATTTTTGAGCGGTCTTGGGACTTGGAAGATCTAGTTCTAAGAATTTTCAAAGAGATGCTAAGCCTCAGGTCAGTGCCATCGCACAACAGAGAGGCGCAAACAGCAATGAATTCTTAGAACGGATAGGTTATGCTAAGCCTCAGGTCAGTGCCATCGCACAGCAGAGAGGCGCAATACCTATCTTCTTCTTAGAGCATTATATTAGAATATACATTGTTTTCAGTGACATTTGTCATCTTTTGCTCTGTTTTTCAGGTCTTTGCTCACATTTGTGGCATTTGCTTGCTCCTCACCCCTTATTGGAAAATTATTGATTGTGTAAGCCAGGAATACCATGATAACCCACAACTTGTTGAATTATTTAAGTTTAAGCCAAATCACTGATGATGTCTACTTATCTATTGTGTTGAATCTACCGACACATCGTACAATGCACTGGCACCTCCCTAGATCTACTTTCTCCGGGTAGTTACAGTATCAACCAAGCGTACTATCATTTTCCCAATATGTTAGACCTAGACTTCTCTGATTTGTAATTTTCTGTGATTTAAATTAACCTTGCAAAACATAAAAACCTTTTGGCGTTCCAAGTAATGTGACACCTGTGTACTATCACTTTCCATTTCATTGAGTCACATTTCCAGTATTTCTGTCTTTGCCTTTTCAGCTTAAGTAACCTCCCCCCTTTGATTTGTTTGTCATTGAAAAGGAGAGACTTATTTCCTGTCATGTGCCTGGAAGCTCCACTATCTACAATCAATGTATTGGTAGTAGCACTGTAGCGGACAACCTGCACATAATTGAAAACAATTAGTTAAGGAGGGGGACCCAAGCCTTAACTGGCTTGGGTTTCCCAGAGGCATCATACATTATGAACTCTACCCACTGTCCTTTGTCAGTTGGTGGGACCACAACCTTCAGTTTGTCACTGCTATCAGACACATCAGACATTTTAGATTTCCACATACCATCTTTATGAAAAGATTGTTTGTGATAGACAGTGGATTGATTAACAGTTTGAACCTTTGTTTTAGTTTCCAAAACTGGTTTCACCTCAGGCATCACAGACTTGCCAATGACTTGTTTGTGTTAGATGTGGTGTTGAGGAGATGTGTAAGACCTAGCAGGTGTGTTAGACCTAACAGGGGTCTTAGATCTCTGTTTTAGGAACTGAGTAACTTCTTTGTCCAGTTCAACTTTAACCCTAGGTGTCTGATAGCGGGGACAACTAGAAGATATGTGACCCCGTTTACCACAAGCATAACAGTATCTCCTTTCAAAGGAACTAGAAGATCTCTTGTGGGGTGGGGAGTAGACCTTAGGTATGTGCTCTTTGGTCTCGGTCTTTTGATGTTCACCTTCCTTGACAAACTTAACTTGTTTAACATTATGATTTATTTGCCTTTGAAGATGAGTGTTATCTTTCTTAACTGGTTTATTTTGAGTGGGTTTGGAAATCATGGATTGTGTGTTAGTAGACTTAGAACCCAACCCAAGAGATGCTTGAACATTCTCTTCCACCCTTTGTTCATTTCCAGTTGTGCCTGAAGTTGAGGGTTTCTTATCAGCACCCGAAGAAACAGTCTTAACTACTATGTCCGGGTCACTGACCAGAGGAGTTGTCACCACATGATCTTTAATTGGATTATTATTGATTGGATGTTGTTTGGTGTTCAAAAGAGTCTCATGTGGTGGGGGCACAACTTTATAACCCAAACCCTCCCCGTTGTTGCGTTCCTTAACCAAGTTTTTCAAAATATGCGAGGAGCTCGCTAGACTATGAAGTTTTGTTTTAAAGACTCATTTTCAACTAGTAAAACTGCTTTATCCTTTTTAGTTTCTTCAATGGTCTTTAAATAGAATTTAATATCATTCTCTTGGTTGAATGCAACAACTTCAGTCTCTTTTAATTGTTTCTTTAGTGCCTCAACCTTTTCCTTGTAACTGCTTTCATTTTGTTTTAAAACTTTGTTAGCCTCTGTGCATAATTTTAAGTACTTTACTAAGTTATCATTGTCATCTAATAACCTAGCAAATTTTAAGTCAATGCTTTCCCTAAATTTTTCACATTCAACACATGCATGTTTAGCAAACAGTTCATCTTTTGATTCTACCTGTGCAGATGTGGACGTTCCGGCCATGAAAGCATTTTGAGACTGTGGTTGTGCTTCAGATTCAGCATTTAGCTCATTCTCAACAATTTGGTTAACAGCAGCTAAAGTCTCTTCCATTTCTGCAGTATCAATCTCAGCTGAGCTATCTTCAACTGATGCTATGTTGGCTTCACTATCAGATAAGAATCGGAAGGACCAATCCTGTCCTTTATCACCTTGAGCAACCATAGTTTTGGACTCACTGCTTGTTGGAACTATCTTTTTCTCCTTATCTTGTTTGTTGAAAGATGAGAATGGATTCCCGTTGCCAGTCTTCTTTGGTTTTACACATTCCCTCTTGAAGTGGCCCTTTTCTCCACAGTTAAAGCAAGTGACTTTGGACTTGTCAAAACCAAATGTAGTATCTTTGGTAGCCACTAGATTCTTTCCCGTCTTTTTCACAAACTTCTTAGCTCCTCGCACCGCACTTGCTAGAGCCCACATTATGTCCATACGTTCCAACTCGTTCTCATCCACCTGCTCGTAGTCTTCATGAGCCAGGTGGCAGTTTCCAATCTTCCCGGCCAATAAACCATCATAGGAATGAACTACCGCAGCAAGTAGATTCATGTGTTCCTTTGCAACCACTATAGTTACTTTTCCTAAATTTTCAGTCATTAACTTCGTTGATTGGGTAACTATAGGACTTTGTAGAACCCCAAATGCACCATGTGACTCACTAGCAGATGATGAGCCTTGATCAGCTGATGGTGATGCATTTGACACAAAAGCAGTTTGCAGTGGAGCACTGGAGGCTTTGGAAGTAGAAGTAGAAGTAGGAGTAACATTGTAGAGTGATGGATCTTGAGTGTAAGCTCCATTCTTCGTTCTATACTTGTGTCGGACCTCTTCCTCTCTTGGTTTCAGAATGAAGTCATTAATATCCAAAGTCTCCAAAACTGAGTTATAGCGTAAAGTGGAAATAAAGGAATCCCACTTCTCTGGTAGACCCTCAGCCAAGCTTGTAACTTTATCTTCTTTAGACGTCTTAACCCCATGAGTGTGAAGTTCACTTATCAGATGGTAGAAGCGATCAATGATCTCATCCAAGCTTTCATTCCTAATAGACGAGAAGTTGTAAAACTCTTTCTTCAACGCTTTAGCCTTCAGTGATTTAAGAGTTGAATTGCTATCGTATCTCTTCTCAAGAGCGTCCCATAAATTTTTGCTTTGTTTGTGCTCTGAGTATTGATGAAAGATGTCTTTGGGAATCGACTGCGTCAACATTGCATAAGCCTTCTTTTCAGCATTATAGGCAACCTTTTGTGCATCACTTAGTCCACTTAAAGTCAACAGTATTCCATCAGCACCAACGGGCATGTTATATCCAGTCGCAATCGAGTTCCACAAATTGGTATCCACACCATTTAGATGAATTTCAAATCTTTGTTTCCACTGAGGAAATTCATCAATAGACAGTAGTTTAGGTGGTTTATTGTGGTTTCCAATTTCATTTTCCAGTAACAGAAGGTTCTGAATCCTAGAGTCCTTTCCAGCCGAGAAGGCAAAATTTTCGGAGTCCATTTTGTCTTAGTTTATACTTGAAGAGTGAACTGTTTGGGTGACTAGAATGTACGACTGAGAGGCGACTGACACAAACAGTGTGCGATTGAACTCAATCGTACGACAGGACAGGCGATTGTGACACTTGAGCGACTGGACAAACCGACTGAATCAACCGGGCGATTGAACTAGCGACTGAGTTCAGTCGTACGATTGAACTGGGCGAGTGTACTTCAGTCGTACGATTGAGAGAATCGTGCGACTGAGACTGCTGAAATCGAGGTTTTTCATAAACTTTGACCTAAAACACAAGTTTTTACACCCTAGACGACTGTAACTCGAAAAAGATTGAATTTTCAGAACATGCACACGTAAAAACTTGATTTTTGAGCAGAAAGAACGGATCTTTTCGCTAAAAACATAAACTTTTTCACGAGAAACGATTGAATCCATGAAGAATCAAGAGCCAAAGCTCTGATACCACTTGTTGAGACCGTGTACTTACGGGGTACTAACTGATTCTTCGTTATACCGGATCAAATAGTGCGGAATCCTATTTGATTGGCGAATCAATCAGGGAAAACGTGAACAAGATCAAACCTAACGATTAGAAAACGTTAAGAACGAACTAGGAATGATCTGAAAAGTTTTGTGAACTTGGAAGGGACGAACAGGGCGCTCTGGGTCGACTAGGGTTGCAAATATTCGAAGTGTTCCGTTTTTCCACGAATTAAGTGGTATTTATAGGTTACAGCTCTCATTCGTATGACTGAGCCAAGCGACTGGCTTAGTCGTGCAACTGAGTCATACGATTGGTTCATTCGGACGACTGAGTTAGTCTTATGACTCAATCGTACGATTGACTCAATCACCTGGTTCAGTCGTGCGATTGGCCTATTCGGATGGTCCAGTCGTACTACTGAATCAGGATACTTAGTTAAACACCTTCTTGAACCTTTAATGATTTAGAACTATGTCTAACAACTGTAAACCTATATAACATTGTCATATATGAGTGTAACAATTAATAATATAAATAGATATAACATTAAACAACCAACAACCATATATGGAAGAGATTCTCATTATATTGATTAAACATTACATATGTGTTACAAGAAGAAGTTCTATCACATTTAAGCTCACTAGACTAGAACTGGGGACATGTGTAACAACAATTTATATTATGTTATAAAATACGTTATATATTATGTTATTACTTTACATAGTATGACAACCGAATGAAAGAACGTAAAGAATAACATAATGAAATGAAAGATAACAAAGATGAAAAGTAAAATGTAACGAACGGAGGAGTGGCTTGCAAGCAAATGAAAGGAGGTGCACGACCAAGTTGTCATTAGCTCAACTGTGATGTGGGTTAGCTAGCCCAAAGCATGCACATAGGGTTAATCATTGAGATTGACAATACCCTTTGGTATGCCCTAGGTGACTGGATCAGCTTCGTGCACAATGTTCGTGGTTTAATTACCACAGGTCCAGCATCAGCTTCGTGCACAATGTTCGGGGTATACCAATTGGTTGAATGAATGGGAGAGATGACTTTCCCTAGGTGACTGGATCAGCTTCGTGCACAATGTTCGTGGTTTAATTACCACAGGTCCAGCATCAGCTTCGTGCACAATGTTCAGGGTATTGTTCATCGATCCATATGAATGTAAAAGAATGGCATAACGTACGAAAGAAAGAAAGAAAGTAAACAAGTACGAAAGTAAAAGAATGGTAATAAGTACGTTACGAAAGAATGAGAACGAAAGTAAGAGCATGTTAACGAAAAGCATGAAATGAAAGCATGCTATGAATATGATGGTGGAAAATGAACGATAATGAAAGTTAATATTAATAATTTCTATATGTACGTATAATGCATGATTGTGTGTGAAAGAAAAGAAAGGTTTTAACGAAAGTATGATATTTTATTTATAAAACAAGAACTCACTCAGCAACGCTGACTTTTATGTATTTTCCAGTTCACAGGTAAGAGTTGCTGAGGATGGCACGAGGCGGCTACTTGGCATTTTGGGATGCATCCATTAGTATAACAATGACATTTTGGTGATGTAGTGCAATTATAATATTTTGTAATAGGTAACTATATTGTATTACCTTGCAAAAGTTGTCATTTAAATATATGAAATGGTTTTAATTAATTTCCGCTACGATGTTTTAAATAATTGTATGTTTTATGTGTGATGAATGACCAACTATAAGGTGCCCAGGAACGGAGCCTTACAGGACATCTGACAGGACAAAAGTACTATCCCCTAAAAGTAAGCACGGGATCGTGCCCCATGAAGCACGAGGTCGTGCCCCACCCCAAACACGGGGTCGTGCCCCAATTGTCACGGGTCGTGCCCGACACCTTGCTACACGTACGAGCCGACCAACTTTCGTAAGCATTGTACTAACATGCTGTTGTGCTTAAACAGTCTAGGAAGCCTATAAATAGAGACTTAAGTTCACCATTTTTGCAAGCTTTTGGTGGGAGAGTTGCTTTGCATAATTCTATTAGGAATCAAGACTTGAAGATCATTTGGAGGCGTGGGAGGTGCATACAACACTTAGAAGAAGCTTGGGATTATCTAAACATCATCCATTTTGATCACCAGTTTGATTGTTCCGTTTCACCGATGAATCCATATCTATCTTTTATGTTATTTGTTGTTATGTTCAATCACATGATGACCTAAACTCTCATTATCAACCTAATTGGATGAAAATTATTTAATTTATGATGAAATAATGGTGTGATTTATAATGTGTTAATGTTATGGTGGTCTATGGAAACCTTTCGATGGGTAGCACCTACATTTGAATGAGAAGTTATAAACTTATGATTTGTAATTATGTATGTCATACACGGTTGAAAAACATATGATCAACTTTTATTCGCGAAACCGGTCTTCATAATAAACCCATGGCTAATGAACTAGAAATGGTTATTAGAAATCATATCACCTAAACTTTCTGATCATTTACTGGTTCCTTTTTATTATTTTGAGAAATCCTCAGTAATTGTTATGGTTTTCTAAAATTAATGGTATGTTAAAGGAACTTGATCAACTCTTTTCTTAACATTAAGTTACTTTTCAGAAATCATATGTCGAAAAGGTCACAAAAGATTTACCTACATTACTAGGGCTTTGACCTAAGCAGTAAATCTCAACCTGACATTGTCCTAGTCACTACGGAGCGGATAGACAAGAAATTGTGCCAGCTCACATTTATATACATTAACATGATTACTTTAATCAATATCTTTAATCACACCACCAATTCATCACAGTTACATAACTGTTATCTAAATAGGATTATAGCCTTTATTCCCTGGTTTTAGATCCAAAAGTTTTAATCTTGTTTTACTTTATTTTGATTATTATTTCTAAAACCCTAAAAATATTAGTTACATCAATGCAACTCATCATTTTCTCAAACAAAAATCAATTATGGTAGTCAATCATTAAGATTGTTGAGTAGGCTAGGTGTGTCCACGGATTGTTACTAGTTCTTACCATCACTTATTACCTCACAATAGGTACACTTGCCTTTTGTGTGTGTAGTTTAGTATTAGTAATAACCAATTAAAACTGAACTTATGCAAAAATCTTTAACAAAATATTTATACTTTTCACACGTATCAAGTTTTCGGC
The DNA here is from genome assembly GCA_024085815.1 of Flaveria linearis. Classification (NCBI taxonomy): domain Eukaryota; kingdom Viridiplantae; phylum Streptophyta; class Magnoliopsida; order Asterales; family Asteraceae; genus Flaveria; species Flaveria linearis. Next base: position 58,196,961 of record CM044013.1, on the reverse strand, counting down.
GCCGTTGTTGGGGACACACGACAGTTTTGAAAGACAATCTAAATCATTGATTATCTTGTATATATCTTGTTAATATATTTTTGTTCAAATTTATTTTTTATTTTTTTAAATAGTTTGCCTTAGTTAGTTAGTTTAGTCATAATTGCCTGATTCATTCTAAGCCTTAGTTACTTTATGCTTCCTTAAGTTAGTGTATGTCCGACTCGTCTAGTCCTGAACTTGTTTCGCCTCGTTCGAAACCCGAACGACTTTTCCGTCAAAGGTAACATGAAAGACTAATACAAACACCAACAATCATCAAAGTAGACATTTGAGAAGATATACCATCCAAAGAAGACATGGCTAACAAAGACGAGGAAATGAAGATGACGCACTATGCCACACCGTCAATCGATGGTTGCGAGCCTAGTGTTGTCCAACCAGCAATAGTGGCCAACAATTTCGAGATTAATTCTAGTATTATCCAACTCGTAGAAAACTCTGCTCAGTTTCATGGATTGCAAGACGAAGACCCTAACTCTCACATCTCATAATTCCTTCGTATCTGGTGTAACTTTCAAAATCAATAACTGTTCAGACGATGCTATTAGACAAAGACTTTTTCCATTTTCACTTCACGGTCGAGCCATTGACTGGCTCGATTCACTTCCGCCTGGTTCCATTACCATATGGGTGGGAATGGCTGAACAATTCCTCTTAAAACACTTTCCACCCAATCGCACTGCCAAACTGAGAAGCAGTATCATAAGCTTTCGCCAAGATGATGATAAATCATTACACGCAGCATGGGACAGATACAAAGGTCTCCTTTGGATATTCCTACATCATGGACCTGATCTGTGGCTGCAATCTCAAACTTTTTACGATGCAATCAGCAGAGCACACAAACAAGTTGTAGACCAAAGTGCGGAAGGAGATTTTGGAAGTGTCACGCCAACAGAGGTATACCATGTCACACCCTCAATTTCCACAAACGGGGTTTTACCGTTAGGCGTGTGACAAACAAGGATCTCAGACACGGTCATATCAAACGACACTATATGAATTTAAAAATAAACGTTTGACTTAAATCAGAGTAACGTAAATGAAATAAATAACAGTGTGGAAGCGAATATATGAAATGTAAGCCAATACTGAAAGTTATAAGTGCTAATTCAAAACAAAATGTCAAATGCAAGTAAATGAGTTTGATGATGCATGTCCTGAGTGCGTCCCTTAATCGTGCATCCTGAGCTTAAGCGTTCCTGTTACTTGAGAAAACATGCTAAAGTGTGTCAACATAAAGTTGGTGAGTTCACAGGTTTAGTCAACAATAAATGTGTTTGTAAGCGTTTCCATGGTTTGCGTTTCAATGGTTTAGTATATAGAGCATATCGTTAGGTAGCTAGCCTATGTTCTTGTTACTTAGCGTTTCGAACCGAAGCTGACTGTTTGCGTCCTATATGTGTTTGTTGTATCCCCGTCACGTCTCATCAGACCATGACAATGTGTTTCCACCACGTCTTAACCGACCGTGGCAATTGTTGTGTTAGGTCAATCAAGCACCCGTTTGACCTCCAATCAAGCTAGTGCGACTAGCCCGGGCGGGGTTTGTTAGACCCAGTAGTACTACTCAAAATTACCTCGCTAATCCCATTACTAACGGTTCGAGTGTGTCAGGACATGTTGTGTGTTTGCACTAACGTAACAAGCGATATCAATAATACTAAAAACCATTTATAAAATATGTTTGCATGTTTTCTCCCCCAAAAAGGAAAGAAAGTAAAATAGGGGCCGTGAATACTCACCTTGAGTGTAAAGCAACAAGTATATGTAAACACAAAAGATCGGGTTTCCAGTTAACCTGTGTTTCATTCAGATATATATATATATATATATATATATATATATATATATATATATATATATATAATTAATATTATTTATTAACTACAAATATAAGAGTCATACGGTTTCGCGTTCGCGTTTCGGTTCGATGTCGGTTGTCGATGTTTGCCTTGTGTACACAAACACACTCGTATGCAAAATATATATATCAATTCCAAGTATATAGTATATGCCATACTCAATATTTATCTTATATATTATAAATCACACTCACTGCTATATATATCATATATATATATCCATGCAAACTCACAATGTAACACACATACACACACCACTTATATATAATATACATATTACCCACTAAGTAAAATAAATAACTCATGCATATTATATACATACACACAAACACATGCATGCATACGTAAAGCACACACACACAAACCTAAGAATCCCATGCGCCCCACTATGGGCTGCCCTTGGCTCCCACGCACACCTAAACATACATCAAGCATACAACTCATGCGCTCATTTTATCACCACCTTGGCCTCATGCGCCTATAGGGACCTCATGCGCCCAAAGATTTTTAATCCATACATACATGCCCACATTCATAGCCACACACATACACGGCTGAATTGCTTCATAAACCCACGATGAATACATACATGTACACATGGTTTCACATACACATATATGCTTATAAGAACCCTTACATGCACATTCATATCCATACGCAGAAGATATTTCTAACTTCATATGCAAAACGTATACATACATTCATATGCAGAAAGCACATACATACATATATATGCATACAACACATACATTATACATACATATCGTAACATATATATATATATATACACAGAAAGCACACGCTCACAACGTCGAACATATGCGAAACCGATCAATGCAGCCCGTAACGAACCCAAGATTGAAACCGAAATCGAAACCGTGACGAACGTAAAAACTAAAAACAAAAAACTCGTACCGGACAGGATCCGGAGGAAGAGAGGATCCCACCGATGCTACTCTACTCCGAACCGCGACTGCCGAATGCTAAAAACACGGTTTTCAATTGTGATAATCGACCGAAATAGATGTCGCAGATTAGGATAGTTTGCGGTATAACGACGTCGTTGCTTGATGATGGATTCACGATGGTACACGGCTGTGGATGGGAGCAACCGCTGGAATACTTGCAAACCTGTCGTCCACAATGGTGTTGAGAGGGAACGGTTTAGGGTTTACGGGTGTGAAAGCCAATGTGTTTTTGAATGGGAGGAAAACGTGGATCGGGAGCATTATAGGGTTAATATAGTAGTATAATAATAAGTTTAGTAATTATCATTCCAACTAATTTATTTTAATTATTTTCGGATGGAAAAGTGGGTGCATTAATCAAATATAATAATAATAAATTAAGTAATAATAATAATAATTACTTCCATCTAATAAACAGAATGAGATTAGGCAATGAAAGTGGTGTTAACCTGAAAGCTCGGGTTGTCACATCATCCCCTTGTTAAAAGAATTCTCGTCCCGAAAATTAAGATATTACGCTCGATTAAATGCATGAGATTCCAGTGGGTTCAATCAATTGTGTGAGATTCAGCTAGAGTTAGTGGTTTGTAACGTGTCTGACATGTATGGTTTGACAGAGTTATGACATCATCCCCTTATTGAAGGGAATTTCGTCTCGAAATTTAAAGAAAAAGGTATCTCAAGAATGAATACCTTATGAAGTAGGTGTCTGATCGTTGAACAGTTGTGGGTACTTCTTCTTCATCTGATCTTCGCGTTCCCAGGTAAACTCTGGTCCACGCTTTGAGTTCCATCGGACTTTGACAATAGGGATATGACTATGTTTGAGCGTTTTGACCTCTCGGTCCATAATTTCCACTGGTTCCTCGATGAAACGTAGTTGTTCGTCAATATGTATTTCGTCTAATGGAACGACGAGAGTCTCGTCTGCAAGGCATTTCCTCAGGTTTGAAACATGGAACACATTGTGTACTCCACTGAGTTCTTCAGGTAGGTTCGGCTGATAGGCTACGGGGCCAACCCGTTTGACAATCTCAAACGGTCCCACGTACCTAGGGTTTAGTTTTCCACGTTTCCCGAAACGAATCACGCCCTTCCAAGGTGACACTTTCAACAGTACTTTGTCACCAATATGAAACTCCAGTGCCTTACGGCGCTTGTCGGTGTAACTCTTTTGTCGGTCACGTGCTGCTGCCATACGGTTACGAATCTGCACGATCTTCTCAGTCGTCTCGTGCACGAGTTCAGGACCGGTAAGTTGGCTTTCTCCAACTTCCGCCCAACAAATAGGTGATCGGCACTTACGCCCATACAGTGCCTCAAATGGAGCAGCCTTGATCGACGTGTGATAGCTATTATTGTATGAAAACACCACTAACGGTAAGTGAGTTTCCCAACTGCTGTCGAAATCAATCGCGCAGGCGCGCAACATGTCCTCCAAAGTCTGGATCGTACGCTCACTTTGGCCGTCAGTTTGAGGGTGATATGCCGTACTCATGTCTAGCCGTGTACCCAATGCTCGTTGTAATGATTGCCAGAAATGTGAAGTGAATCGAGCGTCACGATCAGAAATAATAGAAATTGGCACACCGTGCCGAGAAACTATTTCCCTAAGGTAAATACGTGTTAACTTCTCCATTCTGTCAGTCTCCCTAATTGGTAAGAAGTGTGCAGATTTCGTCAAACGATCTACAATCACCCAAATGGTATCGCATCCGCTGGGAGTCCGAGGCAGTTTCGTGATAAAGTCCATAGATATCTGCTCCCACTTCCATACGGGAATTTCTGGTTGTTGAAGTAAACCAGATGGTCGTTGATACTCCACCTTAACTTTAGAACAGGTTAAGCATCTGCTTACGTAAGTGGAAATGTTAGCTTTCATGTTCGGCCACCAGTAAAGGACTTTTACATCGTGATACATCTTGTCTGAACCCGGATGTATAGAATACCGTGACTTGTGCGCTTCGTCCATTACCAACTCTCGCAGGTCTCCATACAAAGGAACCCATATTCGCTCCATGAAGTAACGAATTCCGTCAGTTTTGGTTTCCAGTTGTTTCTCCATGCCTCGTAGTGATTCGGCTTTCAGGTTCTTATCTTTCAACGCCTCGAGTTGAGCATTACGTATCTGATCGGGTAATCCGGTGTGGATGGTGAGTTGTAAGGCTCGTACTCGCTTCGGCTTTGGTGTCTCCTTTCGACTCAAGGCGTCAGCTACTACATTAGCCTTGCCCGGATGATACTTGATCGCACAATCGTAGTCGTTCAACAGCTCGACCCATCGACGTTGTCTCATGTTCAGCTCCTTCTGTTCAAAGATATGCTGGAGACTCTTGTGATCGGTATAAATAGTGCACTTGGTACCGTACAAGTAGTGTCTCCGTATCTTGAGTGCAAATACAACGGCTCCCAATTCTAAGTCGTGTGTCGTGTAATTCTTCTCGTGAACCTTTAACTGTCGGGAAGCATATGCGATCACCTTCTCGCGTTGCATTAACACACAACCGAGACCTTGAATAGAAGCATCGCAATACACCACAAAATCTTCGGTTCCCTCGGGTAAAGATAATATCGGTGCCGTGCAGAGTTTCTGTTTTAAGAACTGGAATGCTGATTCTTGCTTGTCACCCCAACTGTACGCGGTGCCTTTTTGAGTCAACATTGTAAGCGGTTGGACGATCTTCGAAAACCCTTCGATAAATCGTCGGTAATATCCAGCTAATCCAAGAAATTGTCGTACCTCCGTCGGAGTCTTTGGTGTAGCCCAGTTCTTGATAGCTTCTATCTTTGCCGGATCAACATGTATGCCCTTCTCGTTGACTACATGACCCAAGAATTGGACTTCCCGAATCCAGAAGTCACACTTTGAGAATTTGGCATATAGTTGTTCTTGTTTAAGTAGTTCCAAGATCAGTCGAAGGTGTTCCTCGTGCTCTTCCTTGTTTCTTGAATAAATCAGAATGTCATCGATGAAAACGATAACAAACTTGTCCAAGTAGGGTTTGCACACTCGGTTCATAAGATCCATGAAAACCGCTGGTGCGTTGGTCAAACCGAATGGCACTACCAGAAATTCATAGTGACCGTATCTAGTTCTGAATGCCGTCTTTGATATGTCCTCCTCTCGAACTCTTAGTTGATGATAACCTGATCTCAAATCTATCTTCGAATAGAAGCTTGATCCTTGAAGTTGGTCAAACAGGTCGTCAATGCGAGGTAGAGGATAACGGTTCTTAACCGTCACTTTGTTCAGCTCACGATAATCGATACACATGCGAAAAGTCCCATCCTTTTTCTTGACAAACAGGACTGGGGCTCACCACGGTGATGAGCTAGGTCTGAAGAATCCTTTATCCAAGAGCTCTTGCAGTTGCGTAGACAGTTCTTGCAGTTCCTTTGGTGCTAGTCGATATGGTGCTCTAGCAATAGGGGCGGCTCTAGGCGTCAAATCAATCTGGAACTCGACTTGACGATGCGGTGGAAGACCAGGTAAGTCTTCAGGGAACACTTCAGGAAAGTCACGAACGATAGGGATATCTTCGATCTTCTTTTCTTCAGTGGTCTTCTCAGTGATCATAGCTAAGATAGCGGTATGGCCTTTGCGTAAGCACTTTTGGGCTTTCATATACGAAATGATGCTAGAAACGGCACCACTTTTCTCACCCTGAACGGATAAGGCTTCACCACTAGGGAGTGGTACACGAACGATCTTCTCGCGACAGAAAATTTCGGCTTGGTTTTTAGATAACCAATCCATGCCGACGACTATGTCAAAACTACCAAGAGTAACAGGCATAAGATCTATCTCAAATTTGTGTCCCAATAGCTCTAATTTACATCCTTTAAGAATGTGAGTTTCCTCGATTATTTTACCGTCAGCTAGTTCTACCGTATAACTAGGGTTCATTTCAGTCAAGGCTACATCTTAAAGCTTGATAAACTTAGTAGATATAAAACTTTTATCAGCGCCGGTATCGAATAACACAGAAGCAAAACAATCGTTCAGAGGAAACGTACCGGTAACAACATTTTGATCGTTCCTCGCCTCGCCAGAACCAATCACGAAAGCTCTACCTTTGGCGCCATTTCCATTGTTGTTTCCATTATTGCCCCTGTTGCCATTCTTCAGTTGTGGACAGTCCTTCCGGTAGTGGCCCTCCTTACCACACTCATAACAGCCTCTAGTCACTCCGCCCTGGTGTTGTTGCTGGGGTTGTTGCTGAGTCATCAGTTCACCCCTACAGTCCTTAGCAGCATGGCCCATCTTTCCACACCTTTGACAACGGAGTCGATCACACTGGCCAAGATGGTGAAAGTTGCACTTGTTGCATTTTGGATACTTGCCCACATAGTTGCTCGATCCCTGACCATTGTTGTTGTTGTTCTGATTATTGTTTGTGAAGCTTCTGGATGAATCAAACTTTCTGGTCTGCTATTATTGGTTGTTGTTGGAGTTTGAGGACTTGTTAGTAGTACCATCCCACTTTCGCTTATTATCAGTTGAGCCAGATGCAGCGCCCCGTTTAGGCAAAGTACCATGTGCCACTGCCTGGTCAGTGAGTTTGTGAGCTAGTCGAATAGCCTGCTGAATAGTGACAGGATCAGCAGCCATAACACTAGCTTGGATTTGAGGAGCTAAACCATCGATGTACTTCTCAATCCGTTTGTAAGCCGAGGTCACCATCTGAGGACATAAAGCAGCCAACTCGTTTGAACGAGTCGTATATTCCTCAATGTCAGAACCAACCATCTTAAGATTCCAAAACTCGGTTTCTAGTTTCTGAACTTCATTTCTGGGGCAGTACTCTTCCTTCATCAGTATCTTGAAATCATCCCAAGGCATACTGTTAGCAGCATCAAGTCCTAAAGTCTGGACCTGTGAGTTCCACCATGTCAAAGCTGGTCCCTCCAGTGTGCCAGAGGCGTACTTGACACGACTTCCAGCAGGACAGTTGCACATGGCGAACACTGACTCGAGCTTCTCCAGCCAGCGAAGTAGTGTGACAGCACCATCAGAACCATTAAAAGAGTGAGGCTTACAGTCCATGAACATCTTGAAGGTACAGATAGTTGGACCTAAATCAAAAGGACATATATAATTGTTTAAGAACCAATATGTGTTATCGTAGGAAAGATTAACGTGTCCGTTGATTCTAGATTACCTCCTTGATTCAGATTTTGGTTATTCTGGTTCTGATTGTGGGCCTGCTCATAAGCTGCAAGCGCGTCAGCAACACGCTCATTGATGATAGCATCCAACTCAGCTTGAGTCATGTTGATGTTTCCTCGTCCACTCGGGCGTCCAGGTCTTCTTCCAGACATGATTCTTCAATTCACAATACACGACAGTCACTAATCGAATAATAATTATTGATAAAATAAATTGTTTCATACTAGTAGGAATGAAGAATTTGTTTGCATATCAATAGTGAGGTTTTATGAGAAACGAGACCTTATGCCTACAATAGAGTTTCCAGAATTCTCATGCACGACAAATTACAATTACGTGTGCACCCGTGATTCTAATTTGCTTTGCATGGTCACCCATGGTTCCTCCCATTCGAGATAACATAGTTTGTCAAGTACCGAGTGCTATCTGTTAAGACTAGCGAAGATGATAGGGCATGTTGGAAGTAGAAACAAGTACAATAGAGTTAGAAAAGTAATGTGTGTTGTTCTCCTTGTTTGTCATCGTTAGATTTTTCGTGTGTGTTAGAAAAGAGTTTTGTGTTCCCAAGTGGTAATGTTAGGTTCAAGTCGTCGTTGCTTCATCTCCAGGAGTGAAGAAACAAGTGTAGATGTTGGAAGTAAGCGAGCGGGACACTCCGCCCCTCCGTTAGTCGAGGATGATACAGGTGACATGGATAGTGCGGATAATGTTTGATCATTCAGTAATGTAATGTTAGCATGCCGGGAAAATGTTCGTACAACGGTTGCAATCATGTAAGTGTGTCTGTGCAATACTAGTGTTGTGTCTAAGGCTATAGTCTAGATGCAAATGCAATCCTAGTTCTCTATAACCTGTGGCTCTGATACCAATCTGTCACACCCTCAATTTCCACAAACGGGGTTTTACCGTTAGGCGTGTGACAAACCAGGATCTCAGACACGGTCATATCAAACGACACTATATGAATTTAAAAATAAACGTTTGACTTAAATCAGAGTAACGTAAATGAAATAAATAACAGTGCGGAAGCGAATAAATGAAATGTAAGCCAATACTGAAAGTTATAAGTGTTAATTCAAAACAAAATGTCAAATCCAAGTAAATGAGTTTGATGATGCATGTCCTGAGTGCGTCCCTTAATCGTGCATCCTGAGCTTAAGCGTTCCTGTTACCTGAGAAAACATGCTAAAGTGTGTCAACATAAAGTTGGTGAGTTCACAGGTTTAGTCAACAATAAATGTGTTTGTAAGCGTTTCCATGGTTTGCGTTTCAATGGTTTAGTATATAGAGCATATCGTTAGGTAGCTAGCCTATGTTCTTGTTACTTAGCGTTTCGAACCAAAGCTGACTGTTTGCGTCCTATATGTGTTTGTTGTATCCCTGTCACGTCTCATCAGACCATGACAATGTGTTTCCACCACGTCTTAACCGACCGTGGCAATCGTTGTGTTAGGTCAATCAAGCACCCGTTTGACCTCCAATCAAGCTAGCGCGACTAGCCCGGGCGGGGTTTGTCAGACCCAGTAGTACTACTCAAAATTACCTCGCTAATCCCATTACTAACGGTTCGAGTGTGTCAGGACATGTTGTGTGTTTGCACTAACGTAACAAGCGATATCAATAATACTAAAAACCATTTATAAAATATGTTTGCATGTTTTCTCCCCCAAAAAGGAAAGAAAGTAAAATAGGGGCCGTGAATACTCACCTTGAGTGTAAAGCAACAAGTATATGTAAACGCAAAAGATCGGGTTTCCAGTTAACCTGTGTTTCATTCAGATATATATATATATATATAATTAATATTATTTATTAACTACAAATATAAGAGTCATACGGTTTCGCGTTCGCGTTTCGGTTTGATGTCGGTTGTCGATGTTTGCCTTGTGTACACAAACACACTCGTATGCAAAATATATATATCAATTCCAAGTATATAGTATATGCCATACTCAATATTTATCTTATATATTATAAATCACACTCACTGCTATATATATCATATATATATATATCCATGCAAACTCACAATGTAACACACATACACACACCACTTATATATAATATACATATTACCCACTAAGTAAAATAAATAACTCATGCATATTATATACATACACACAAACACATGCATGCATACGTAAAGCGCACACACACAAACTTAAGAATCCCATGCGCCCCACTATGGGCTGCCCTTGGCTCCCACGCACACCTAAACATACATCAAGCATACAACTCATGCGCTCATTTTATCACCACCTTGGCCTCATGCGCCTATAGGCACCTCATGCGCCTAAAGATTTTTAATCCATACATACATGCCCACATTCATAGCCACACACATACACGGCTGAATTGCTTCATAAACCCACGATGAATACATACATGTACACACGGTTTCACATACACATATATGCTTACAAGAACCCTTACATGCACATTCATATGCATACGCAGAAGATATTTCTAACTTCATATGCAAAACGTATACATACATTCATATGCAGAAAGCACATACATACATATATATGCATACAACACATACATTATACATACATATCGTAACATATATATATATATACACAGAAAGCACACGCTCACAACGTCGAACACATGCAAAACCGATCAATGCAGCCCGTAACGAACCCAAGATTGAAACCGAAATCGAAACCGTGACGAACGTAAAAACTAAAAACAATAAAACTCGTACCGGACAGGATCCGGAGGAAGAGAGGATCCCAACGATGCTACTCTACTCCGAACCGCGACTGCCGAATGCTAAAAACACGGTTTTCAATTGTGATAATCGACCGAAATAGATGTCGTAGATTAGGATAGTTTGCGGTATAACGACATCGTTGCTTGATGATGGATTCACGATGGTACACGGCTGTGGATGGGAGCAACCGCTGGAATACTTGCAAACCTGTCGTCCACAATGGTGTTGAGAGGGAACGGTTTAGGGGTTACGGGTGTGAAAGCCAATGTGTTTTTGAATGGGAGGAAAACGTGGATCGGGAGCACTATAGGGTTAATATAATAGTATAATAATAAGTTTAGTAATTATCATTCCAACTAATTTATTTTAATTATTTTCGGATGGAAAAGTAGGTATAATAATAATAAATTAAGTAATAATAATAATAATAATTACTTCCATCTAATAAACAGAATGAGATTAGGCAATGAAAGTGGTGTTAACCTGAAAGCTCGGGTTGTCACATACCAAGCCCTAGAAAAAGCAGCTAAGAAGAGATTTGCTTATAATCCCTTAAGAAACAAACCTATTTCTAAAGGTATTCATCAAGTAGACTCTGAAACACTGATTGCAACTCAGTTAGAAGCCCTAACCAAATGATTTGAACAATTGCAAGCCGAACTGAAGAAAATTCCAACAGGATGCAACACATGTGGAAATTCACACAAGACCAACGAATGCCCACAAAGCATTATGATGGTTGAAGATGTTGACTACCTAGGAGGCCCAAACAACTAGTATAACAACTCAAATTGGAGGAGCAACTGGAATTATAGAGAAGTTGGTAACAACCAATCATCATCTAGATTCAACCGCATGCCACCTTACCAACAACAAAAACCACCATACCAAGGTCCAAGCAGTAGTAACCAAGGCTGTGGAGCATCATTAATGGAAGACTTACTACAGCAATTGTTGATAACCACACAAGCGATATATGAATACATTTGAAAATCCGATCGAAGAAATGAGGAGAGGTTCCAAAGAAACGTGGCTGACATCAAAAGTAATAAAGCATCATTGCAAAACCATTAAAAACCAAGTAGGATAGATAGCAACTATCTAAAAGACCCCAAGGTGCTTTGCCTAGCAATACTATAACAGACCCTAATGTTCAAGTCAAAGCCATCACCACCAGGAGTGGTAAAACCACTCAAGGTGATGCACCTGCATTACAACCCATCCTTGAAGAAACAGAAACCGAAACTCCAAGTAATGCAAGTGACAAGCAAAACAAACTTGTTGTTATTGAAGAACCAGCCAAGAAATGCGTACCACTGCAACCCTATGTTCCACCACCTCCATATTCAGGTCGTTTGAGACAACAACAAATGGAGGCACAATATGGCAAATTCCTAGGGTTGTTCAAGCAACTCCATATTAATCTTCCCCTGGTGGAAGCCTTAGCCTAAATGTCAAATTATGCCAAGTTCTTGAAGGGTGTGTTGTCAAATAAAAGAAATTGGAAGAGTCATCACATGTAGTTTTAAATGAGGAATGCTCTTCTGTTCTTCAAAACAAACTACCTTAAAAGATGACTAATCTAGGAAGCTTCATCATACCTTGCCTAATATGAAATGTTTCTATCAGCAACGCGTTAGTTGATTTAGGTCCTAGCATTAACCTTATGCCTTATGTGGTTTTCGAAAAGCTAAACTTAGGTGAACCTAGACCTACTCGTATGAGCATCCAATTAGCTGGCCGTTCTGTTAAATATCCAAGGGGCATCGTCGAAAATCTCTTAGTTAAAATTGACAAATTCATATTTTCCGTTGATTTTGTGATCCTTGACATGGATGAGAATAAGAATGTTCCTCTCATCCTAGGTCGACCTTTCTTAGAAACCACTAGATCCCTCATCGATGTTTGCACCGACAAACTCACACTCTGAGTGGATGACGAGGAAGTAACATTTGACATAGGACAATCCGTGAAACATCCTCAACATCATGATTACTCACAATATCATTGATGTTTGTGATTTAATCATAAGCTGTAATTTAAAGAACACTCTTCAAACTGAAGCTTCCAACATTTAATTAATAGAAGTCCTAACCACTGAACCCATCTATGAGAATCAAATCGTTCCAGAACTTGAAGTTGATGAAACATCATCTTATCAAGAAGCATTTGAGATCATCAAAGAAGAACTAGAACCTAAATACAAACCTTCTATTGGGGGCCCTCCGATTTTAGAACTCAAAGAACTTCTATCTCATCTTGAATACGCCTTTCTTGAAAACACATCTCAACTTCCTGTAATAATCTCATCCGCCTTGTCAAATGATAAGAAGAATAAGTTGCTCAACGTGCTTAAGGCACATAAACAAGCAACTGCATGGAAAATCATGGACATCAAGGGAATCAATCCATCGTTTTGCACACATAAAATACTAATGGAGGGGAACTTCAAATCTGTCATTCAACCTCAAAGACATTTAAACCCAAGCATGCAAGAGGTGGTGAAGGAATAAGTAATCAAACTGCTAGATGCCGGTTTGATTTACCCTATTTCTGACTTGCCTTGGGTCAGTCCCATCCAAGTTGTTCTGAAAAAAGAAGGAATGACTGTTGTAACTAATGATAAGAATGAGCTTATTCCAACTGACTAGGTCCTAGAATGATAGTCTCTGTTGATGTGATATCAACAAGGATCAAATATGATGATTGAGTTAGTGATTAAGTAGCGGAAATACCAAATCAAAGAACATTAAATGTTGTATAGATAGTCATAAATGCTTATATATTGATTGATGAACAAACAAGTTACAATGGGTTTTAGGGTTTTCAAGAACAGTGAAAAGACAACCTCCGAACCTCGTAACTTGAGTACCAGTTATCTTTGTGAATGAAAAACTTGCATATGATGGATATTCTATTCTATTTATAGGCTGACATAATGCCTGTACAAGAAGACTAAACTACCCTGAAAACTATACAGAATACTAGTCTAAGTACAAAAGTCTTCAACCACATTAATTCTTAAACATCCACATTAACTAATGCGGATGCCTTGACTTCATCAGCATTTCTTGTTTCTTCATCAGCATTAAATGTTTGGTCATTAGCGTTAACTAATGCGGATGAGCAGACACTTATCAGCATTTCTTTAGTGCATACGCATTAACAAATGTGGATGAACAAATACTTTGCAGCATTTGTTCTAAGTATCCACATTTGTATACGCGGAAGAACAAACGCTTATCAGCATTTGTTCCTTGGTCATCCGTATAGAAAAATGCGGAAGCCAACACTTATCTTCTTTCGCATTTGCATTAACAAATGTGGATGAACAAATACTTTGCAGCATTTGCTCTAACTATCCGCATTTGTATACGTGGAAGAACAAACACTTATCAGCATTTGTTCCTTGGTCATCCGCATAGACAAATGCGGATAGCCAACACTTATCTTCTTTTCTTCACCCATATTTCTTCTTGGACTTACGGGAATCTACCAATAGAACAACCATCACCCATCACTTGAATTGGCATGTATGATCCTTTTAGGATCCAATAATACTCCCCCTAAGGATTATACAGCCTATGCACTTCAAGATTTTGATGGTGGATGAGGTTGTGAAGATTTTATCGGGTCTTCAGCAGGTGCTTGGACTGGTGATAATGGAGCAGTACCTGGGTTTGGAAGAGATGGGTTTAGGATGGACTTGATCATATTGGAGAAGTCTCTGGCCTCGTTCATCTCGTCACTACTCAGTACGTGAATAGTCATTTGGCTCATGGTGTGAATTGCTTCAATGGGCATCTTCCTTAGAGATATGGGTTCCCACACACCAACAGTGGATAACCCATCTCTGTGAATCAGGAGTGTTCCATCAGCATCAACCTCTAGTTTCATAATACTTCCCAGATTGAGAGGTGTCTTCTTCTTCTTCCTCTGTTCTCTCTTATGCCTGATTTGGACATAAGCCATCTTCAATATTTTGATACACTTCAGGAAGAAATACATATCTGCCTCTCCAAGCTTGTTGGTTATTTTCTTGAAGTGTCTTAAGAAGATGTAGTAGATGTAAGACTCATCAAGCAGTCTCACTTCATGTCCACTGAACAGGCGGATTTCAACCCCTTCTTTGCCTCCCCACTTCCTTTCAATCACCAACTCATATGTCTTTTCATCATAGTAGATATTTGAGATTGGGATGGAAGTTTGAGTGCCACCCAACATCTTTCTTTTTAGTGATTTAGTTGGTTTTACGTTCACCTTAGGAAATACCAACACTTCAGTCCTTTTTGTTCTTCTTTTCTTGTCCAGGGGATTTTGGAAAGTTTTATCTTTCCTCAAGTAGACTGCTTTCAATGAGTCAAAGTTCTTGGTTCTTTTGAAAATTCATAGAATCTCTTCAAACTCATATCCCCTTACATTGCTTGATAATTGATCAACTCAAGCTCAGCAAGTTCTTTAAGATCATAAATCAGCAGGGTGTTGATAAGAGTAGATTACTCTATGAAGAATTACACTAACCCTAAGATTAATTTGATCATTAACATGTTCTAGTCACTTTCATACTTCGAGGCAATGATCTTCACATCAGTTTTTCCCCTGGAGCCGACACACGCTGAATCATCTTTAAAGTGGTTAACCCTACTTGAAGCTTTAATTGAGAGGGTTCAGTAAACCATTTAGGATTCCTGTTGAGAATGGGTGCCAAGACATCATGGTCTTGATTAGTGAGCTGGATGTCTTAAGCTGTGAGTCTAGTTCTGGGTCTTCTTTCTATAACCTCCTCTTCCAACTTTTTCAATCTGTCTTTCTTTTCATTGATCATCTAGAGGATTACAGCTCTAAGAGAATTAGTTTTCATGTTTCCCAGTTTTCTATTTGTATATCCTTGCTTTGAAAGATAATCCTTCATTTCCCTGTCAGTCATGGTGTAAGGATCAGGATTTGGAGCTTGAGAGGTTTCAGTCTGTTTTGTGGTTGGGTGGTGAATGTGACTGGGGATTTAACTGATTTTCTCTCATATTTAATCACATTAGTTGGGTCAAAAAGTTGATTCATCTTTCTCACTTCTTCCACTATTGACTCATAGGTCATCCCAAAAACTTCATCAGCATCATAACCGTGATTGATCAGAAACATTGCATTGATCAGAAACATTGCATTGATCATCAAGTCATCGGTTTGAGCTTTTTCCACGATTTCCTCAACTGAGGTTTCAACGTTCACAAGACTGTCTTTTACCACAGGTTCATCAACCTGTATCCTCCTTCATCTCTCCTTCTTCCAAGTCAATAATATCAATCATCTCTTTTAATTGTGCCTCAGCCTTCTCATGTTCCTCAAGAAATTTAGCTATTGCAGCCAAACTCCTTGGATAATCTTTTTGCTTTTTCTTTATAGGCTCTTCTTCCTCTACAGGCCTTTTTCCCTTAACCTTCTCAGACATGTACTTCCTCTTTCTTGAGTAGGTATGTACATAGGGTCTGGATGAGGATGGCACAGATGTTTCAGATATTGTTGTACTTGATTTTTCAGCTTGCTTTTCAGCAGCTTCTTCCCTTTGTTTCAGCTGTTCACTTAGTTTTCTGGTAAGCTCTTTTTGCTCTTTAGACAGGGTGACTGCAAGAATAATTTGCTAGCTCAACTCTCTCTCCAATGGCACTAGAGTTTGAGGAATCACCACTAAGTGTTCTACTGGAGGTCTTGGGTCTCTAACAAACTCCCAAAACTCATCATCAATAGTAAAGTCTCCAGTAGAGTAGCTGTCAAGTTCTTTAATGAGATCTCCAAGCTCAAAATCTTGCTCTGTGGTTTCTTCAGATGGCTCACTGGAATAGACAACCATGGCTAGACTTTGCTCTGTCTCTGTTTATGTTTCTTGTTCTGGTTCTGGTTCATTTTCTCTTTGTTCTTGCTCATCACCTTTTATTTCATGATCCTCATCCAATTCCTCATTTATCTTGATTAACATCTCCAGTTCTGAGACCTGTTTTAATAAGGTTTCATTCTTGTTGCTAAGATCAGTGATCAGATCAGATTGGCTTTCAATTAAGCTTCCTTGTTCTTACATGGCAATAGTCTGTGTGGTCACAGTGTTAACATGCCTACTGATTTCTTCCTTAGCTTGATGGAGGGTAGCTTTGAGTTCATCAATTTCTTTCTCTTTCTTTTCTTTTTCAGCCTCATGTCTCTCTTTTAGATCTTTGATTATTAATTCTTTCTCATGTAGCTCTTGAATTTTGTCTTGAATAATGCCAGATCTTCTATTCAACAACTTTTCCATCCTTTGCACTTTCAACAGGAGCTCTATAATCATTTCATCTTTCTTATCAGGTGGATTGATTCCTGATTCAACATAGCTTTCAAAAGGCCATGCTTCTGATTGTACTTGTCTTACATGCATCCTCAAAGTGTGACCCTCCTCATCCGGAGATGATTCAAAGTCATCTAAAGAGCTGGTAGATTCACCAGACTCTATAGAAATTAGTAGCTATTGGAGAAGTATGAGGTGGAGAAAAGTGAGTCGGAGACATTTGTGGAGACTGAACAGGTGATGAACAAATAGAGAAGATATTCCAGCTTCTTGAACAAAAGGTCCTGAGTGAAGATCACCACCTACATCAACATGTGATGACTCAGGACTTTGTTCCTCCATTTCCTCTATAGCATGCTCATTAACATGTTGTTGATCATGAGCTGCTTGTTCTTCTTCTTCTAGAGCTTACTCATCAGGAGCTATATCATCTTGTTCTTCTTGTTGGTGGATTTGCTCTAACATCCAAGGAAGTAATGGATAGAAGGTTCCACTGTAGAAATTCCTAGGATCCCTCTTCTTTATGTACATGTAGGACTTGGCATTGTAATGAGGAATGTTCATTACAGGTCCTACAGGTATAAGTTGGGGAAATGCTTCAATGATGAGGCATTGAAGGAATCTAGGGTACATAAGGAACATGTGTCTTCTTCCTTCTTGAATGTTTGACACCAGACCATTGAATACACAAGCAGACATATTGAATGGTATGTTAGTGCATAGAGCACAAATAGCTAAAGAAGTAGTCGTAGGGATATCATTCCACCTTGTCTTTCTTTTAGACAAACAGTGTTGGAATAGATGGATCAGGAATCTCCATTGCAGATCAACTAACCCCTTGACGATTTGTTTTCCTTCATATCCTCCATCATATCCAATGTTGGCAAAGAAGGTCATGATTTCCTCATCTTCTAGTTCTTGAGGAGTATTGGCATCATCACCAAACTGTAGACACTGTCTCATAATTTGTTCAGTGATGGTAAGGGTGTGATCAACAGAAATTCTTCCAGATTGAGTTTTGACACCATCAATCTCTGCAACTTTATCTGTACTCTAGAATGATCTTATGAAGTTCTCATAAATGACTGGTCTTACTAAGATAGCATGAGCAACCCTAGTAGTGGATATGAATCGAATCATATCTCTAAGTCCTTCTGCTTTAGGGACTTAAGGGTCAAGAAATCCACTAACATTGTGGACCTTGCTCCAAGTGAGGTTTGCTATTAGCTTTTGCACAAGATTCATATGAGTTAGTTTTTGACATCAGATTATTAATTACATTGGTGAAATCAAGCTGATTATTTCAATTTTGACTTTGTTTGGTCAAATATGAGTAGTTAAAGGTACCGTTGCATAGACATTTGACCTAACTTTATTTTGCAATGTATGAACCATTTTGTTTTATTATCTTTCATTTTGATGTTGATTTTTTGTTTAAAATCTCTGTTTACATTCAACCATAAGTTTTGAATTCAACTTTTTCAGTTTGATGATCCCCTGTTCATAAGACAAATTTAGGGTTTTGAAAATCACTTGTTTGTGTTAATTTTCATGATCATTTATGTCACTGAGCTTGAAAATATCTATCAATCCTTGGTTTGTGGTTGATTTTAAGATTGTTTCTTTGTTTTGGGTTCTGAGTAAAAAATGAGTTTGACGAGTACATCATGGATTTTTTTTTAGAATCACCTTGTTTCGATACTACGATGGTTTTGAATAAAAATAGAGGCAATATGATGTTTGTAGAACTCAGGAATCAGAATGTTGTTGATGATTTTGATGATGGGTGAAGAGCAGTAGTATGGTTTTCGCTCGTCGCACTATAGTGTCTCTCAAATTTGAAAAGTATTAAATGCACTCTAAAGATCTGTTTAAATAGTCCTTTTAATGTCCTTTCCAAATTATACAGTTGTTAAAAACAATTGCGGTCGACTACTATAGCAAATAACGATGCTTAAAACAGTCAGCATTTTTTTCCTGTAGCAAATACGGAAGAGTAAAATCTGACAGCATTTGTTTACTGTAGCAAATGCAGAAGTTTTGAGTTCAGATACTTGAACACTGTAGCAAATGCTGATATTTTAAGTTTACATACGTTTTTGCACTATAGCAAGTGCGGATGTTTTAACTTTGTTTTGGCATTCGTACACTGTAGCAAATGCTGAAAAACTTGTGTTGTTCTGTATTTACTTCAACAAATGCGGATGAACAACAAAGTTGTCCGCATTTCTTGAACTTCAAACATGATGATAGAAGAGTGTGATCACACTTCTAATTTATGATGATACAAAGATATAACACAGTTTAAGTATTGATTTTAGCCATATTTGAGAAATATGGCTAAGGGAAACAAATGCGGATGAACAAAGTTGGCCGCATTAATTTTCATACTTGAAAACTGTAGTGGATATTTGTAGTGAGACTAATACGGTAGAGTTAACTTATCCGCATTATTTTCACTTGTGTTTTCATGACTTAAAAACTATTACCCACATTGGTTATGTGCTTGGGTTACCTTCACCCGCATTAACCAATGCTCTTACCTGCATTAAGCTTTGAACTTGTCAAATCTTAATGTTTTTACGTTGGATAGTTTTGGTTGTTTTTGCTTTGATGCTTGATCCATATAAAGCTGTGTCTTTTGCTTTTGACTGTTATCAAGATGAATATGTTAATTTGTTATTTATGAAGTTTTGACTGTTGCTTGGGTTGTCAATTCTTGCTTGAATTGACTTGTTCATCAAATGTGATACAAGTTTCCCAGTGTTGATTGATCTTGGACTTTTGTGCAACTTCTGCACCAACACAGTCAGTTTTATAATTTTTATACTTGTTGATTTTTTAATATTTTTCAAGAAAGGAAACAACTTGTACAAAGTGATCAAAATTTTAATTACTCCCCTAAAGTTTATATCCTTAAGAGATAGAAACTTTAATGATTTGTTAAAATTTTCAATAGAAAATATTTTTGTGATTTTTGTTTCTTATCTATACATGAAGTGGAGATATACCTTTCTTGGGATCATATCAATCTTACCTTTCACTAGTGCAAGCAATTGTTAGTAAAACAGACATGGTCATCAACATATTGATTGAAGGTATGTCCGTCCTCTTAAACTCATACTTGGTTAATATCTTAATGCTAGTAATCTTATAATGTTTTGAGTTGATTGGGTATTCAACATATACCTCACACTCAAAAGCATGGTAAGGTCAACCATCTACATGCAATGTATGGTAGAACTTTAACAACTTACTTGACCGGGTCACTTAAAATATGAAATCTCAATTTGCTTGATTCTCATTGGGATTCTTTTGTTTCGATCCTTTTATCTGATTGATCCACATTGGGATTCTTTTAACTTCACTTTGGAAGGTGGTCTCTCTTAGGATTCTTTGGTTGCATTCACTTGGAATGTATTTTATTCTATTGATTCATCCAAATTGGATGTGTTCCTTATTGGGAATCTTGATGGATCATGACATCAACATTATATACTTGTTTTTCCAGGTCTTTGATCAACAAAATAAAGGAAAAACTGATGTGAGTAAAAGAGATTCATATGACATCATTACGTAGTGTGTTTAGGTTGCTACACACAGAGACATTTGGATAAGCTAAGGTTTACACACACTTTGAGGTGGAAGCTTCACCATTGAATATAAGCTTTAGTTCATCACTGCATGTGTTTTCTTTTCCAAGTTGAGCCTACCCACATATCAGATGTCATGTCAGTCATTTGAGATTTATAAATAAGCACAATGAATGATATAACAACTGTAATTATATCATTTTCCACAAGTATAAACATATGCTTCTGCAAGATAATTCTATTTGTATTTTTGTGAATTTTTAAATGTTTTTGTTGATTTTGGTTTTTACTCAAGATTAATCATGCCAATTGATTGAACTAAGAATTCAAATCTACTTGGATCAAATGCCTTAGTAAATAAATCAGCTAATTGATTATTAGTGTAAACATGTATCAATTTTATTTACCCCTTTTCAGCACAATCTCTCAAAAAGTGATATCTAATTTCAATATGTTTAGTTTTTGAGTGTTGAACTGGATTATTTGTTATGAACATTGCTGCTATGTTGTCAATATGAATTGGTGTGTGTAAGAAGTTAAAACCATAATCAAGCATCTAGTTTTGAATCCAGAGAACTTGAGAGCAACAAGCTGATGCTGCAATGTACTCAGCTTCTGATGTTGAAATAAACACATTTGTCTGCTTCTTGCACTGCCAGGAGACCAGCCTGGGAACAAGAAATTGACAACCACGAGATATGGACTTCCTATTGAAGTTGCATCCTCCATAGTCACTGTTCGTGTATGCATAGATATTGAAATCTCCTTCCTTTTGATACCATAATCCAAGTGTAGGCTTGCCCTTGAGATATCTAAATATCCTCTTGACTGCATTCACATGAGATTCCTTAGGATCTGCTTGATACCTGGCACAAACACATACACTAAACATAATGTCGGTCTACTAGCCGTTAGATACATGAGTGATCTAATCATAGATCTGTAATTAGTCTGATCCACTGATTTTCCTTCTGGATCTCGACCTATCTTCATCTTGGTACCAACAGGAGTTTTGATAGACTGACAATCTGCAAAATAAAACTTCTTCAGCATGGTTTCCACATATTTTGATTGATTGATGAAGATTCCATCTACTCTTTGTTGTACTTACACTCCTAAAAAGAAAGTGAGTCCTCCCATTGCACTCATTTGGAATTTGGAATGCATGAGATCTTCAAAATCTTTGTAGACTTGTTTGTTTGTTGAGCCAAAGATGATATCATCCACATAAATCTGGACTAGCAACATGCCTTTTCCTTTACTCTTTCAGAAGAGAGTCTGATTAATCTTTCCTCTTTCATATCCATTTATGAGCAGAAAAGATGATAGAGTCTCATACCACTTTCGTAGGGCTTGATGAAGACCATACAAAGCTTTGTTAAGCTTGTATACCCTGTGAGGGAAGTTTGGGTCTTCAAATCCTGGTGGTTAACTCACATAGACTTCTTCAGCAATCTTTCCATAGAGAAAGGCACACTTCACATCCATTTGATACACCATGAATTTCATGGATGCAGAGTACGCAAGGAAAATTCTGATAGCTTCTAATCTGTCTACACGAGCAAACACTTCATCATAAGCTATTCCTTCTTCTTGTGAGTAGCCTTGTGCCACTAATCATGCTTTGTTTCTGATGATAATGCCCCTATAATCAGCTTTGTTTCTGTATAGCCATCTGGTACTGAGAGGGTATTGACCTCCTCGAAGATCTACCAGTTGACATACTTCTTGTTTCTTGAACTGGAGCAACTCTTCCTGCTTTTCCTCGATCCTATTGTTGTCTTGAAGAGCCTCTTTTATGTTCTTAGGTACTGTCTGACATAGAAAGCAAGAAAACAAACAGATGTTTGCAATACTTGACTTGCTTCTAGTCACCCGCTCATCTAGTTCACTAATGATGCTTGACACTGGATGATCCTTATGTATCCTGGTGGTTGGAATGGAGTCACCAGGAATTGATACGTCAAGGTTGGAGACATTTAGATCATCGTGGTAAGAGGCACCTTCAGGTTGTGATGTGGGAGAGTGATAAAAGTAATCAAAGGCTTCATTGGTTTCTGCTTAGGCATCTGCTGCACTTTGAACACCGTCATCATTTTCATTTCTCTTAGTTTCAACTGGAACAATAATTGGTGTTGGATTCCTCACTTTATTTGATGTTTCATCTAAAGGAGTTGGCATAGAACTAGGACCAGCCTCAGTTGAGACACTTTGATGTTATGGTGCTTGTTTGATAGGATCAGCTTGTAAAGGAACATCTTTATCTGGTTGATCAGCAGAAGTAGGAGGAATCATGGGAAAATCATCCCTTCTTGCTACTGTTCTAGAAGATTCAGGAAATTGTAGGTTACATAGGTATTATTCTTCCTCTGGGTCTTCAAGACAACCCATTCTTTAGGAATTTGAAATCCTGGTTTCAGAATGTAGCAATAAGTGTCGATGAAGTGAGTGGAATATTTCTTGTCACAGATCTGAGACACGCTAAGAAGATTGAAATTCAGCTGCTCGCAGTAGTTCACTCTATCAAAGCTTAGCAATTCGTTTGTCATAGATCCTTCACCCGTAATCCTGCCACCTTGTGAATCTCCACCAAATGATACAGTCATTCCTTGGATGTGCTTGAAGTCATAAAGGAGGGAACGATCTCCAGTCATGTGTCGGGAGCACCCACTGTCCACATACCATAAGCTATTGGACCTGTATGGATGATCCTGCAAGCAAAAAGAAACTAATTAAAATATGGAACCTAAGCCATGATGGTCTCGGGTTTCTCGTTTCTATCTAGGACTGTAACTTCTTGGTATTTTCCACTAGGTTGAACTTTAGAGGATGATGCATTGATTGATTGGTGTGCGGTTCTTCTTGTTTTCTTTTTCTTAACTTCAACTAACATGTCAGAAGAGTCATCAAACCTTTGGTCCCTATTTTTAAATAGAAATTGAGCACGTTTTTTATTTTCAGAAATCACTTTTGTTTTAAATCTTAGAAAAACATTGAGTGATTGCTTCATATTTTTATATTGCTTTTGTTTGACGCTCTTTGACTGCCAATTGTCATAGAAGTTATCATCAGAATTTGAGATTCTTGATTGTCTATTCTGCACTGGACTTCTAGATTTGACTTTAACAGTTGAAATTGGTGAAATGGGCTTGTTTTGAGGAACTCTCAAGCCTTTCTGATTAAAGAAGCACTCAGATGTATTGTGATTTGTCATATCACACACTGAACAATACTTGTTGAAATAACAATTCTTGTTTGATGATTGTTCATGTTACTGATTGAGCAGTATTGGTTGTAATAACACTCATCTATGTTGTGATTTGGCATATCACAGTTTTCACAGTACATCTGTCTAATCTTTGTTTTTGATGATAAAGCTTCTTGATGCTTAATTGATTTTGACTTTGACTCTTGTTTTGTTTTGATTGAAGATGCAGGTTCATCCTTTTTGATATCGGTAGATTGTTTCACAACTCTACTATGTCACTTGTTTGAAGGATGTCTTTGCTTCTTTTGAGCCTTTCTCACCTCTATATCAAATTGTTTAACATCCTTTTTATTGAAAATATCAAAACCTATTCCTTGTTTTGATTTAGGAAGTTAGCTTAGATCAATCTTTATTTTTGGTGATTGGTTCTTTGGGGATTTTGATTTAAATGATGGTGATGCTAAAGCTTTGCCTTTAGTTTTTGTTGAAACCTTGTCTGATTTGCTTGAATTATTTGGAGATTTAACCTCACTATCAGATTTGAATTCAGCAGTAGGTTTCAAAGGAAGTTTAGCATCTCTCTTTACTTTGAGTCTTTCTGGGATGAATTTCACAAAAGGAATGATGGCCTTGACTGGACTCTTTTGTTTCTTGACACTGACATGTTTGTCTGAACATTCTTTTATCTTAATAGGATGACCTAACCTGATTTTATCCTCATTTGCTTCAATGTACACATTTGGGTTATTTTGAGGATTTGTTGTCTGTGAAACTAGTGTTTTAGTTTCAATAGATTTAGGTTCATTTGCTTCAGACAAAGTAAGAGGCTCAGGCATGATAGTGTAGTTGTCATTGTATGGTGGTGGACAAGAATTGTATCCAATTCCAGTCATGTCTTTTGGCTCCTTTGTGAGTCAAGAAACTCTTGTAGCTTAGCAGAAGAGAATTGAAACTTTTCAAGTTTCACTTTAGTGGCTGATTGCTCAGCTTTGGTTTTGGTTAACAGTTCAGGTAACCTCTCATTCTCAGCTACTAGAGTATACTTCTCACCATGCAAAATTTTTCAATATCTGAAATTAATGACTTGATTTTGATTTCAAAGCTTTTCATTTCATGTCTTAGCATTTCAAATTTTACTTTTTCTTCTTTTATTTTAGTAGCCAGTTTGTGATTGTGTTCTCTGTACCTCTGCAATTCAGTGACATATTTTTCACTACAAAGATTAGCTTTTACCTCAGATGGCATGGGAGTGGGACTATCATTAATGTGAGCCATGAGTGCATGATTTTGGGATTGAGGTTTGACTTCCTCAGCATATAGACTCCAGTCACATACTCCATCTTGTCTAGTGACAAGTGCGTTTGAGGTTGATTTGCTGTTTCCATGGGCTTGTTGTGGCAGTTGGTGCTGACTTTGATGAGGTGGTTGATGATGAAGCTGATGCTGGAACTAATTTTCATGACTTGATTGAGGGGCTGATGATGAAGTTGATTAAGAGTGTGTTTGACTGTGTGAGCTTCTTTAGTAGTTGTTGTTTCTTCTAGGTGCATTGCATTCCCTTAAGAAGTGGCTAGTCATATCACAGTTGAAACACTTCATCTTGGATTTGTCATATCCAAGCGTTGTGTTCTCATTCAAGCTTAGCTTTTTACCTTTCCTAAAGAATTTCTTTGCTCTTATAGCAATCATGGCCATTTGCCATTGCAAATCCATTTCTTCAACATCATCTGGATCCATTTCTTCCAGATCTTCTTGGATTAGGTAAGCTGAAGTGAGTCTTCCTCCCAAGTATGCTTCAAAACTTGCAACAAAGGCATTGTAGGTAGCCTTCTGTTCTTCAGATTTATGATCAACAGGCAAGTTAGTGGGTGTGGAAGTGGATGGATTAGAGGTAGATTGCTTCTGTGGTTGAGATGAAGCAATGAAACCAGTGGATCTGGATTGATCTTTAGATGATAGAAAATCATCCTCTTCAGTAATAAAGGCATTTTCCACAGAATGAGTTTCTGATGGAAATTTGTAAGCCTCAATGACTTGAGATCCACTCAAGTTTCTGCTTCTCTCATCCAGTTCAAGAGCTTCAATCTTTGATATCATTATGTCTAAGCTTATGCTCTCATGATCAAGTGTATTTTTCAGCATGGTCACATTTTGCTTCCAGCTTTCAGGCAGACTGTGCAGCATCTTCTTGGTTATCTCTTTTTCTTTATAGGCGACCCCATTATCTCCAGATCATTTAGCAGTTGGATGAATCTATGAAGCTGTTTTGAGATAGATTCTCCTTTGGTGTGATGGAAGGTTTCATATTGATTAATCAATTTGTCTTTATTAATCTCAGTAACCTCGTTGCTCCTTTCACATATGATCTGAAGTGCATCCCATACCCCTTTTGTTGTGTTGTATTTCTCTAATCTTTTGAGTTCCATCTTCAAAGCCTGAGTTAGAATGGAGTAGGCTTTAAGATCAATCTTAATCTTCTTATATCATCATCATCAAGATTAAGGTTCGGATCCTCAATGGGGATTCTGACTGTCTTGTACTGTGTAGCTTGATCAACATTCAATGAAACTGGAATGTAAGGCCCTTTGCATATTGATATCCAATAGTCCGGATCTACACCTGTAATATAGTTCCTAAACCTGATTTTCATTGCTTAAACTCAGATTTGTGTTTAAGCATTGGAGGTTTAGAAGCATGACCAAGTTCAGAAAAGTTAATAGAATCCATGGTTTATAAACTGATTTTAGATTGTTTGAATATGGTTTAGATTGATTTTACATCCAAGAGTCCAAACAGTCCACGGTTTTAGTAATCAATTTATGAAATGAGTCCTTATGAACAGTAGCAGTCAGTAGGGTTTTCTTAAGCTGTAACAATTTCTTTTTGTATCTGTTTTGTTGATTTTTATGTATTTTGTTTGTGTTCAATCATAGATCTAAACAGTACTGATGATTTTCAGGGTGTTCTTGTTGTAGAAAAGTGAAAGAAGATGAAGTTTTCCGGGTTTTTACAGCTGCATACTCATTAACAACTAAGACTTGTTAATAAGGAACTCAATCACCAGATCAATCGATTTTCAGCCAAGAATGATATTCTCTATTGACGTGATGTCAACAAGGATTGAATATGATGATTGAGTCAGTGATTAAGTAGCGGAAATACTAAATCAAAGAATGTTAAATGCTGTAAAGATACTCATAAATGCTTGTATATTGATTGATGAACAAACAAGTTACAATGGGTTCTAGGGTTTTCAAGAACAGTGAAAAGACAACCTCAGAACCTCATAACTTGAGTACTAGGTATCTTTGTGAATGAAAAACTTGCATATGATGGATATACTATTCTATTTATAGGCTGACATAAAGCCTATACAAAAGACTAAACTACCCTGACAACTATACAAAATACTAGTCTAAGTACAAAAGTCTTCAACCGCATTTGTTGTTGAACATCCGCATTAACTAATGCGGATGCCTTGGCTTCATCAGCATTTCTTGTTTCTTCATCAGCATTAAGTTTTTGGTCATTAGCATTAACTAATGTGGATGAGCAAACACTTATCAGCATTTCTTTAGTGCATCCGCATTAACAAATGCGGATGAACAAATACTTTGCCACATTTGTTCTAACTATCCACGTTTGTATATGCGGAAGAACAAACACTTATCAGCATTTGTTCCTTGGTCATCCGCATAGACAAATGCGGATAGCCAACACTTATCTTCTTTTCTTCACCCGCATTTCTTCTTGGACTTGTGGGAATCTGCCAACAGAACAACCATCACCCATCACTTGAATTGGCATGTATGATCCTTTCAGGGTCCAACACCAACTCGTACGGTTACAGGATGGAGAGTTTTCACTGACTATCGCAAACTCAATGACGCTACAAGAAAAGATCACTTCCCTCTGCCTTTCATCGACCAAATGCTTGAGAGACTAACTGGAAAAATGTTCTATTACATACTTGATGGTTTCTCAGGTTATTTCCAAATTCTTATTGTTCTAAAAGATCAAGAGAAAACCATATTAACATGTCCATATGGCACATTTGTTTATCGCCGAATGCCTTTTTGATTATGTAATGCCCGCGTTACATTTCAAAGATACATGGTAGCAATATTTTATGACATGATCGACCACTCAATGGTAGTTTTCATGGATGACTTATCCATCTTTGGGAACTCATTTGAGCAATGTCTTGAAAACCTAGAAAAGATGTTGGTTAGATGTGAAGATTCTCAACTTGTCTTGAATTAGGAAAAGTGTCACTTCATGGTTACTAAAGGAATAGTGTTATGACATAAGATATCAAGAGTAGGGTTTGAAGTTGATCAAGCCAAAGTCAACGCAATTTCTAAACTTCCATATCCCATAACCGTGAAAGAAATTAGAAGCTTCCTAGGTCATGCCAGATTCTATCATTGTTTCATTAAAGATTTCTCAAAAATCACACGACCAATGACTCAATTTCATGAGAAAGATGCACAAACGAATGCATTAGTGCATTCGACATACTAAAAGAGAGACTGGTCACTGCCCCAATCATGGTTTCCCCTGATTAGACGCTACCATTTGAACTCATATGCGATGCAAATGATTTTGTGGTAGGATACGTATTAGGACAAAGGAAAGACAAGCAATTCCACCTAATTCACTATACGAGCAAAACCCTAAACAACGCACAAGAAAACTACACCACCACCGAGAAAGAGCTTCTTGCGGTAGTTTTCGCATTCGATAAATTCAGCTCGTATCTAATCCTTTCAAAAACAATCGTTTACACCGATCATGCAGCCCTTCGTTATCTATTCAACAAACAAGATGCAAAGCCAAGATTGATTTGTTGGATACTTCAGCTTCAAGAATTCAACATCGAAATTCGTGATAAGAAAGGAGTAGAAAATCTGGTGGCTGATCATCTCTCACGTCTGATTCAAGTCCTTTATAAACTGAGGAATTCAAAATAAACGATAATTTTCCTTATAAATTCCTTATGAACATGCAATCCTCAATCGATGAACATCCTTGGTTTGCCGATTTCACGAATTACTTGGGAAGCGGAATCCTACTCAAAGGAATGACTTATTAGCAAAAGAAGAAATTATTTACTGACCTTAAGCATTACTATTAGGAAGACTCGTATCTATTCAGAATTGATGCAGACCAACTCATCCAAAGATGCGTATACGGAAGTGAAGCGGAATAGATTCTAAGGCACTGTCATGAAAGACCCATATGAGGACACCATGGAGCAAGCCTAACACCCAAGAAAGTCTTTGACTCTGGATTTTACTGGCCCACAATCTTCAAGCACGCTCACAACATGGTACGCACCTATGATGCATGTCAGAGAGCAACCAATATCTCAACACATGATGAGATGCCTCAAAAACCCGTTCGAGTATGCGAGGCATTTGATATATGGGGTATTGATTTTGTGGGGCCATTTCAGGTGTTATTTGGTAATCGTTACATCTTGGTAGCAGTCGATTATGTTTCAAAATGGGCCGATGCTCAAGACCTACCTACTAATGATGCAAGAAATGTTGTCAAGTTTCTCAAGAAAATATTATCTCGTTTTGGTGCCCCAAGACTTTAATTAGTAACCGAGGAATGCATTTCTTTAATAACCAGCTCGAAAGAGCAATGGCTCGTCATGGAGTGCACCATCGCTTTATAACTGTTTATCACCCACAAGCGAATGGGCAAGCTGAAGTCACTAACTGAGGCATCAAATGAATCCTTGTGAAAACCATAGTCATCAAACAAAATCACAAGGATTGGTTTACCAAGCTAGATGATGCATTGTGGGCTTTTCAAACAGCTTATAAGACTCCCACTGGCACAAGACCGTTCAAACTTGTTTATGGAAGTCATGTCATCTACCTGTGAAACTAGAGCACAGGGTCTATTGGGCACTTAAAGCAGCTAACCTAGACCAAGGCCTTGCAGGAAAGAATAGATAACTACTGATCCATGAACTAGAGGAACTGAGAGAACAAGCATACGAAAACGCTAGGGTTTACAAGGAAAAGACAAGCAAATTTACGACTCTTGATTAAAGAGCATTAAATGTTTTCATGTGGGAGAACGTGTCTTACTGTATAACTCTCCTTTGTATTTGTTTCCCAGAAAGATGAAATCATGTCGGTCTTGACCTTACACGATTAAAAACGTGTTTCCAAATGGTGCCATCGAAATCGATAACCATGACGGTTTAAGTTCCAAAGTGAATGGTCATCGTTTAAAACCATATAATGATGGACCAACCTAGATTTTCTTGGAGGAATTATACCTCACCCTGACGAAGACTAAGTGTGGGGAAGGGTCGCGCCGAAGACCCGAAACTTAAACACGAAACCTGTACATAGGTTTTCTTTAATTTTTTGTAACTTTTTCTAGGACTTCACAAGCACAGTCATGGGGTCGTGCCCCATGGAACACGCACCCGTGCTTTTGACAAAAATTTTCCACGATCTCCGCTGACGACTCTGGAACGTTGCAAGATGAAATTAAGACGATTTCTGACAAACAGGGGGTCGTGCCTGGCCAAGCACGCCCCCGTGATGAACCTTCACGTCCTGTGTATAAATACCACACTTGTTCCAAGCTTACATCACATATATTTCTACTAAAAATGTTCAAAAGATGAAAGAATCAAGTCACGAAAGTTCAAACTGGTATCCTGCGAAGAAACCGCGTTCTGAAACACAAGAGCCAACAACGTAAGAATACTTCTTCAAGTTGCATGAACTGATCAAGCAGTTGCTAAGATGAACCTCATTGCATCTCAATGCCTAGCTGAACTCATCCAAAAAGTTCAGGAGATGGGCAAGGAACTCGTTTCCATCAACCATCAACTTACAGAACCAAGTAACCACACTTCACATTATCCCATCCCGAATCTTCCACATGAAATGTGTGGAGGGTTCTTTTTAAAGAATTTCATGATGTGTTATGTGCGCCGATACGAGTTAAGGAGTCTAATTTTGCAGTTTCAGACTCTCGGCTTTTAAGGTATTATGTAATCGTAGGAACGTTGGAAATGTAATTGTCATTTGGCTTGTTTTACTTAACTCTTGGACTATTTTCGTAGCTTTCGTGATGATTTGGAAATGATAAAACTTAACCGGGTAAATTGCGTAACGCGCGAAATAGAAAAATGGAACAACGAAAAACTGAAACCGGGTAGAACAAGGGGAGCACACCCCCGTGCCTAAGGAGGCACGCCCCCGTGCTCGACAAAAAATAACTTGATCTGACTTGTTTCAGCCATTTGTCTTGTTCCCCATCAATTCTCAATCATAAATATTGAATGCATGCCGGCTACAACCCGTATCCACTCTCCTTTTCATCACTTTTCCATTTTTTTACTCATTTTCAAGATTTCTTTCAAGTGTGATTATCTAAGAGGTTGGTATTACTAATTCTTAGCATAATAATGGTCATTTACATGTAGTTAGGTGATTGGATCTCTAAACAACCGAAATCCTAGCAATTATATATAAACCTTGTAGTGAAAAGTCTTATTGAATGATGAATACTTTAAGCCTTCTTGTTCATGCTTATCTTTGTATTTGATTAGTGTTAATTACTATGTTTAGTTAGATGTTAGTATGTTTTTTCCTTTCATTTTAACAACACTATCTTCATAATTCGTGGTTGAATCATTGTTAAGTACATTCAAGTTACAATAGCTCGAATTGTCAAACATATGGTGATTAAACACTATATATATTTTGGATATCTTAAATTATTAACAAGTGATTAAAATGATATGTGTAACCTTTGGTTTTTCAAGCAAGAAAATGTTAAACCCGTGCTTAATCAAAGGTTTACCAACAAAACCATGCGTGCTCGAGTTAAAATTTCATACTTCAAAATGTTAACCGCACCCCAATGTTTCACGAGACACACCACCATGTTTAACAGTTTTTCTTGAATACTAAACCTTTTACTGTTTTTAAACATGTGTTTAACAAATTTGATGCTATGTCTCGTGAAACCCATGTTTGTCACCAACGTAATAAAACTAATCCAGTAATTTGTTTTGTATAGTTTAACTTATTTGTCCAAAATTTCAGGATCATAATTCATCCTATTTGCAATTCGAGGGAAGTCGTGAAAGATGGTGTTGTGACTGGCTGCAAAGATTGTTGCAAAGGGCTGAAAAGTCACATTTGCAAGCCGATGAAGAAACCCTGGCGGCTGTCGGCAAGCTCGAAAGATATAATAATTTATTGAGTATTTAGTGGAAGCGTCTATTTTCATAAAACAAACCTTCTATTTATGTACTAACTCTTGAATTCTAAGCATCTTTCAGATTTAGCATAAACGACTCTGACCCATAGGATGATGAACCAGTTTCATTCAGACTAGGTGGATGTTGGTGAAAAACATCCATAGCCTTGTTCGGTGTCTATCTTGGTATTTATACAGAACAAGAAATGGATGAGGAAGCAATATCAGGAATGCCAATATACCATACCTTTCCAGATGAGGAAAGTAGGGAAGCGGAAAGTGGTGCCATGAGAAAAGCATTCTGGGATAGAATTGGAACAGGGGTGTTTAACTCGAGTAAAACCACCAGCAACCATGCAAGGCGATCATTTGAATACGCACAACAAGCTTTCAACCGAGTTCAAAATCTGCATTTTTGAGTAGATGACCTGAGCAATAATGTCATGTACATCAGAAACCGAATGCATCATGAGTGGGGGGATATCCCGCCACAAAGCCCTTGTAAACCGTATCACTTTCAGGGCCCAGGCACAGTTGTTTCATGCCAATCCATCTTTTAATTTATGTCATTTTATTTTTATTTTGTGTGTTTAGGATTTTATTGTTTTCAATAAATTGATGATATTTCAGATGATCCCGAGGATTCTCACAACTTAAGGCATGAGTCGAATTCATTGTTTTAGAAGAGTTATTTCATTAACTTTCTTGATTTTCATTTATAAATCACACTGAGGACAATGTGTATTTTAAGTGTGGGGATGAGGTAATTGAACATACGTTTGACACTTTGCTAAAAATGGTCCAAATTGAAAATTCTTTATAAAATCAGTTAACTATTAATTTTTATGACATGAAACCAAATATTTAAATAATTTTTAATAAACCGAATTATAAATATAAGTTTTTGGAAAATAAACAAGTAAATAAATGACATCTAAATAAAAATTGAAAACTATTTTTTATGATATCCTTAAAAGCAATAATCTAGTAAAAATATGTAATCATGTAAAACGAAACACTTTTACCCAATTCCATCTGTATGTGAGTTTATTTTTTGAGCCTTAAACAACTTTTGCAATTTTGCTTTCATTTTGGATTTACTTGAGGGTGCCTTATGATACGTATGATTAGAACTTGATTTGGGTATACATTTCAAGACCTTAATTAGTATAATCTGCATAAAAATGAGTTAGACATTAGGAAACCTTAACCATTCAAGCCCAACCATTTATTTTTACTTTCCTTACCCGAACATCAACCCTAGTTATCCCCGTTGAGCTAAAACTTTATTTGATCACCTGAACCACCAAGTCACTTAACCAAAAAGCCTTCAACAAAACCAAAAAGCCTTCAACAAAACCTGTTTTTCGTTAAAGACACGTTTTTCATTTATATGAAAAAAGGAGAAAAATTTGGTCTTTTACCGACAGACCTAAAAGAACTGTAATGCATTCTTTTGATTTTAATTTACTTTGTTGCCTTTATCACGTGAAACCGGGACTTCCCCTGGAAATCCGCGAACAAATTTTCAACCTCACATACAACGCAAGAAAGAAATGGTGAAAAAAGAAACAAGTTCCGCCATTTTATAGAATTTCAAAAAGTGCTATAAAAAGGCGGGCAGAAAGATACGAAAGATGCCCGAACTGTGGAAATTGTTCCCATAATGGAAAATGAAAAAAGAACCAAGCCGACTCCTAATACAAATACACAAAACTGATCCCATTGGGTGCTATTAGGCTTTAAGACTAACGATCCTTACAAAAGGAAAGTTTTGTGTATCTTCAGGTGAAAGATGAAGTAAGGTTTTTGAAATCAAAATACGGTCTTCACATTTTGACCTTAAACGAGTACTCAAGTTAGCATATCCGTTCTAGCTTGAAATATTGTATAGAGAACCTTTTACTGCTTTCCTTGTAATTTATATTAGAAAAATAAGCCAAGACCGTCATCTTTAGCATTTAGCCACTTTTTCCAAATATTCCATACCCGAGCCGGAGTCAAGTTACAACCCATCAAACACCTAACGATTTATGCAAGTAAATATCTAAGTAGGTGGAGATTTGATCCCTTAACAAGCATATGATTTCACATGTATTCATACTAGGCAATTGAGCGTATTAGTCATACTTAATCCTAATTATGACTCCATATATTTAGCCGAGTGTGAGCGCATCTTCTGAGAAGTGTAGATTTTTACATGATAATAATCTTTACTAAGTAATCTATTGATTGCTAGGATATCATTATATGCATGCTTAGATGAAAAGAATTTTACTTGCGTATTTCCCGAAAAACATATTTATCATTTGATTTATTCGGTTTTTGGTGGAATTCTCATTTTAAGTGATTTTGCTTGAGGACAAGCAAAGTTCAAGTGTGGGGATGTTTGATGTGCTCTAAATTATACATAAAAATCCTATCAAAAGCATATCAATTATTCTTTAATATCTTCCTTAAAATGATGATTATGTACTTAAAATTATTAAATTATGTTTTTAGGTGCTAAAGAGGGCAAGATGGACAAAAGAAGCATATTTAACAAGAAATTGAAGAAATTCGAGCTTTGGAATCCAAGCATGGGGTCGTCCCTCATTAAGCACCCCCCACGCCTTGCCTGAAACACCACCATGCTAAATTTGGCACACCCCCGTGTTTGGACATCTGACAGGACAAAAGTACTGTCCCCTAAAAGTAAGCACGGGGCCATGCCCTATGAAGCACGGGGTGTGCCTCACCCCAAACACGGGATCATGCCCCAACAGTCCGGGGCTGTGCCCGACACCCTCTGCACATTCGAGCCAACCAACTTTCGTAAGCATTGTACTAACACGGGGTCGTGCCTTTTAGGCATGAGGCCGTGCTTAAACACTCCAGAAAGCCTAAAAAAGAGGCTTAAGTTCACCATTTTGGCAAGCTTTTGGTAGGAGAGTTACTCTGCAGAATTCTCTTGGCACTAAAGACTTAAAGATGATTTGGAGCCTCGGCAGGTGCATACAACACTTGGAAGAAGCTTGGAATTTTCTAAAGATCATCCATTTTGGATCACCGGTTTGATTGTTCCATTTCATTGATGAATCCATATCTATCTTCTGTGTTATTTGTTGTTATGTTCAAGCTCATTATGAGCTAAACTCTTATTATTATCCTAACTGGATGAAACTTATGTAATTGTGATGAAGTAATAGTATGATTTATATTGTGTTAATGTTATGGTGGTCTTGGGAAAAATTTTGATCGATAGCACCTACATTTGAACGGGAAGTTATAAACTTATGATTTGTAATTGTGTATGTCATAGACAGTTGAAAAACATATGATCAACATTTATTCAGGAAACCAGTCTTTATAATAAACCCATGGCTAATGAACTAGAAATGGTTATTAGAAATCATATCATCTTAATTTTCTGATCATTTACGGGTTCCTTTTTATTAGTTAGAAAAATCTTCAGTAATTGTTATTGTTTTCTAAAATTAATAGCATGTTAAAAGGAACTTGATCAACTTTATTCTTAACATTAAGTTATGTTTTCAGAAATCACAGGTTGAAAAGGTCACAAAAGATTTACTACATTACTTGGGCTTTGACCTAAGCAGTAAATCTCAACCTGACGTGGTCCTACTCACTACGAAGCGGATAGACGAGAAATCACGCCAGCTCACATTTATAAACATTAACATGATTACTTTAATCAATATCTTTAATCACACCACCAATTCATCACAGTTACATAAGTGTAATCTAATTAGGATGACAGCCTTTATTCCTTGCTTTTAAATCCAAAAGTTTCAATCTTGTTTTACTTTATTTTCATTATTATTTCTAAAACCCTAAAAATCTTAATTACATCAATGCAACTCATCATTTTCTCAAACAAAAATCAATTTTGGTATTCAATCATTAAGATTGTTGAGTAGGCTAGGTGTGTCCACGGATTGATACTCGATTCTTACCATCACTATTTTACCTCACAATAGGTACACTTGCCTTTTTGTGTATAGTTTAGTATTAGTAATAACCAATTAAAACTGAATATATGTGAAAAACCTTATCAAAATATATATACTTTTCACACGCATCAATTTCTTCCTCCCGAACCATAACTGACGATAACCTGATCATAGATCAATCTTGGAATAGTAGCTTGATCCTTGCAACTGGTTAAACAGGTCATCAACGTACGGGAGTGGATATCTGCTCTTGATCATCACCTTGTTCAGCTCCCGGTAGTCAATGCACATTCTAAAGGTTCCATCTTTCTTTATAATGAAAAGCACTGAAGTTCCCCAGGGTGAAGAGTTGGAACGTATGAATCCCTTGTCCAGCAATTCCTGTAATTGCTTAGATAACTCTTGTAGTTTGTTCGGTGCTAAACGGTACGGCGTCCGAGCGATAGGAGCAGCTCCTGGTGCTAACTCTATCTGAAACTCCACCTACCTACATTGAAGAAGGCTAGTTAAGTCTTTTGGAAATACTTCTGGGAAGTCTCTGAAAACTTGAATATCCAACACCCTTCTCATCTGCCTTCTTCTCTATAACTAGTGTCAGTAGAGCAAAATGCCTTTTCTTGAGACATTTATACGCCTTCACGTATGAGATGATGCCCACCACAGCACCAAACTTATCACCTTCTACTGTAAGGATCCCATTACTAGGAAGAGATCACTTAATCAGTTTGTTTCCACAAATGATCTCTGTTTGGTTTTGGACAACCAATCTATTTCAACCACGACATCAAAGCTACCACGGGTAATAGGAATTACATTTATATCGAACGAATGTCTAGACAACATAGATGACAATTTCCAAGCACCTGGGTGGCGGTTATAGTTCTACCATCGGTTACTACTATCGTAAATTTTGGAGTTTAAGCTGGTAAGAACTACATTGGGTATGAAACTTCAATTGGCACTCGAATGAGACAATGCTAAAGAATAACTACCATTTCTGTCGGTTTCCTATCTTCTTGAGACTTGAATAGTTTCTCTTTAAATGCACATGTTGTCTGCACTTATTACATCCTTTCTATGCTTCTTGTGGCTGAGGGGACTTGGCCGGGAAGTTCACGTGATAGCTCTTGATGGCATGGCCAATTTTCCACAGATCGGTCTCAGGTGTCCTCATTGCACAGCCCATGGCGATAATAGTTTCACTTGTTGCTTATAATGGAAACATAGAGATATAACAGTCAGGGTTGTCGTAAGACACTTTGTTAACTGACCTTGCGCCAAATGCAGTCAACCAGGAAAATCCAATTTGAATCCCACCACCGGGGGACAAGCAAGAGTAACTATGCTCAACATGATAAATACCAAATGAAGCGAACGTTGGAACGTTTAAATGGGCAAGACTCCAGTCTTAAGATTAACCCAATGAACAAAGAATACATGCGCATAGTGTATCACTACTTTGTTGTAACTTTCATGAAAAATTACACACATATCATATAAATAGTATTGCACGATAACCAAAATGCTAGAAATAGCATTGTCTCATAGTAGCTAGGATTATATTATATACCATTAGTGATGTTTTATAAGGATTGAGACTCTCCTATCCCAAAGTGTAGAAATGGAAATTTGTATTGACTATGATCGTAATCATCTGACATGGTTCGCCAGACTTCTCATGCACGACAAATTACAACTACGTGTGCACCCATGATGGTAATTTGCTTTGCATGGTCACCCCTGGTTCCTCCCATCCGAGATAACATAATGTAAGGTTTATATTGAGGCTGATGCAACCAGAGCAACCAAAGGGCTTCCTGTATGCATGCATCAAAGTACCAAGTAGAACTGCTATGGAAGTTTTATACTTTGTATGAGAATTATGTTAAGTATAAAATCTTCCGAAGCCAAAAGTTCCTGTGGAAGCTTTATACTTTGCACAAGAAATATTCCAAGTATAAATTCTTCCGAAGCCAAAGATCAAATCTTCCAAAGCCAAAGATGAAGTCTTCCAAAGCTTCAAAGACAAAGTCTTCCGAAGCCTAATAAAATGAAGACTGATTTCTTCCAAAGACTTAGAAGAACATGCTTTTCTCTGATGTACTTTTACAAAAGCTGACCAACTTTCCGCTATAACTCTGAAGACTCGCCAACTTACATAAGTTGGTGAAAAGGTCGATGCTTTTGTAACTGTACATTAAGGTCTTTGCCTATAACTTTCTACTTTATGTACTTTTATCCTTTTTATATAATATTAGGATGTGATCTATGGCATGTCATAGTCACTAGTCAAAAGGCAATCGACCTTTTAACTCTACATTGATTTTGTTGTCTTTCAATGTTTTAACTTGCTTTCCAAGTACGGTCGGTTGTAGGGTGTAGTATAAAGTATCTTAATGTCTTGTAACTTATTACTCATGCATTGAAACTCTTGTAAGAGAACTTGAGATTAATATACATCACTCTTGAAAACCTTATATATATTGTCTTAAGTTCTGTCTCTTTACTTACTTGTGTTCTTTGCATCCTAACTCTCAAATTTCCGGTTCCCTATTTGATCTGTTAAGTGCTCTAACTCTCTCCTCATTATAAGAATGATTGTATTGACCATCTCTTAACCGGTCCTGCAATTGGTATCAGAGCTTTCCACGCTATTGATTGTAAGATCTCACCATCTTAAATCTCCTTAGTTCTCACAAATCACTTAACAACTCAAATGGCAGCATCCAAGGCTGATATGGAAACCGGTACCATGGTAAAGTCCCCACTGATCACTCCTGATGATTTTGATACTTGGTGCCTAAGAATGGAAGGCTTTATCAAGTCATTAGATAGCAGGATGTGGGAGTCTGTTACTAAAGAACCTTACATCCCATGCACCTCTTCAGCTGTTGCTGGAGGTAGCATATTCCAAAGGAGGTGGCTGACTGTTCTGAAGAGGATAGAAAAAGAATAGAAATAGATCAGAAAGCCTTGAATACCTTCCAAACTGCTCTTCCAAATGCCATCTATAGAGGCTTCAAGAAGTGCAAGACTGCCAAGCAGCTTTGGGATGCACTAAAGCTGATGTATGAAGGTTCTTCTGATGCAATAGAAAACAAGAACGATCTTCTAAAGTAATAGTTTGAGAATTTCACCTTCAAAGCAGGTGAAACCATGACTAAACAATACTTCAGGTATGCTAAGATTGTGGATACTCTGATGGATGTTGGAGTAAAACTGCAGAATAGGGACATTGTGAGAAAGTTCATGTCCTCTCTTCCTAGACAATGGGCACACTATTGTGTGGTCATTAAGAGGACTGAAAATCTCAAGACCCTCACTATCACTGAGTTGTATGGCATACTCAGTGGTTAACAGATGGAGATGAACATGCAAAATCCATCTGGCAACTCTAACAATCAGTAGAGTTCTGCCCTTCATGTGGTTGAAAGGGATTGTAGAGAACCACAACACCATTTCATCTCTTACCCTGACAACTCACCCGATGGACATTTCAACACCTTCCCTGAGACACCAAAGGAGAGCTACATCCATGGAAGCCCATTCCAAAAGACACGCTCATCGTATGCCTTTGTGTCACATGATGAAAGCACATGCAACTTTCTCTTCACCCTTGAAGACTTGGATTGCATCCATCTAGATGACCTAGAGTACATAGAGATAGTTCAACAAATGACTCTTCTCACTCACAGATCCAAGAAGTTCTACAAAAGGACGGGGAGAAAGTATCCTAGCAATGTATCTAGTGGAAAGTTTAGGCTGGATAAAGCAAAGTGAAGTGTTACAACCATAACCAAATGGGACACTTTGCTAGGGAGTGCAAGGCACCCTGGACAAATAGTGGCCAAGCACAACCCAAGCCAAACTACACTGAGGGAGCTTCACACACTGAGAAGCCTAAACAGCAAGCTACAGTTGATATTGAAGAATGAGGCTTTGATTGGAGCTTCAAGGTAGAAGATGTGTCTCCAAACCAAGCACTGATAGCAGATCTGGATGAAGCCAAGGATTTGGAACATCTTTGTACCCCAGAATGCATTGCTAAAGTTAATAGATACGGGTCCTATAACTTAGAAATGAGATCTGATCTTGAGTCCTTGAATATATTAAAATCTAATTTCAAAAGAGCTGAAAATAAGTATAAGTTAAAAATAAAAGACTTAAAAAAACCATTTCAACTCTTAAACATGAGCATACCAACTACAGGACTCAGATTAAAGATCTCATTACTAAGTTAACTGAGTGCCAAGCTGAGCTAGTGACCAGCAAAGCCAAGGTAGAGAAGCATGCTCTTGAAGAAGAGACCGTCAAGAACATCATATCCTCATCCCTACATTCAAAAGTGTGTTATCAGAACAAACAGGGACTAGGATCTACTGAGATAGCTCCCTCACACACTCTATTGTCTATAAGATCTCCACGGTGTGAAACTAGTCAAGATGAGATGCCATAAATCCCAGTGATAAAGGGGATGAAGAGGAGGTAGTGAAGGATGGATCTGGGAAGTGTGAAGAAGATCATACTAACAAGGGTCGCTATACTCCTAGGGAGAGGAAGAAGTCAGGGATGACTAAGTCAAAGAGGAAGAACTTGATCCAAGTAGCAAAGAGAAGATCAAAGAGAGCTTAGGAGATTAAGGCCATTTTCAACTCCAAGCAGAAACAAGTCTTTATGTCTTTAGGTTTTGAAGTGGTAAAGACTGAGGACACAACTTTGAACTCTAGTACCAAGAGTTCAAGTACATGTTCAACTCATCCCAGTGAAGGAATGAAGACTGAGCAGCTGTGTAACACTGCTACACAACATGAACCATCCACCTCTAAAGGCAAGCTTCACCTTAGGAGGCCTGCCACAACATCTTCAAAGATGGGGATGGAGATGGAAAGTGATCAAACTTAGTCTTATACTCATAAAAAGACTCTCATAAGAAAGAATTTTGAATGCATTATGTGTGGCAGTACTTATCATCTGGCTAGGATTGTATCTACAATCCCAAAAGTACTGTCAACATAACCAAGAAGATGACTTCTGCGAAGAGCAAGAAGAAGAAAGCTTTGAAAGAAATCAGTGTTTCTTTAGGAAGCTCCAAAATGAAAATGAAGACAAGTGAAAATTTCCTTCGGAAGAAAAATTGGTCTCGAAAGAAAGGAATGCTTCTGAAGCACAGAAACTTGCTGCAGTGAAAGCAAGATCTTCCAAAGGGTCAGTTTCCAAAATTCCAAAGTTGTAAAAACTTTCGACGCTTTGAAGGTCAAGTCTAATATTCCAAAGATGGTGTGGAAGATAAATGAAGACCATGTGACTGAAAATTCTTCATGTACAACAGCAAATGATCCCCATAGTCTCAGTATAGGATCAATTAGTATTGCATTGTCTTCAGTTCATTTTGAAGAGCCCAAGACCAATGAGGCTTGGGTTTTCAAATATAACTAATTCTCCTTTTATTATGCAGGAACAGCTGAAGACCAAAAGAAATGTATGGATCATTGATAGTGGCTGTTCCAGGACCATGACAGGCAGTGGCTCCTTGCTTCAGAATTTTAAGAAAATTGATGGAGGACCAATTGCTTTTGGAGGAGATGCTGGTGGTTACATTACTGGAATGGGCAGTGTCACAAATGGTAAGCTCAGTATTGAGAAGGTAAATTTTGTTAAGGAGCTTGGGTAGAATTTACTGAGCGTATCCCAATTTTGTGACCAGAGACATAACATGCTCTTTACTAAGCATGAGTGCATTGTTCTCAAGCCTGGGGTGGTCATTCCTCAAGAGCATATCCTGCTTAGAGCACCCCGGAAAGGGAACATGTACAAGATGGATTTGCAGGAAACATCCCTCTCATGAGAAGTTTCTTGCTTTCTATCTAAGGCCAATATTGATGAGTCTTTCATTTGGCATAAAAAGATATGCCATGTAAACTTTAAGAACTTGAATAAACTAATTAAGAATGATTTGGTAACTAGAATGCCAAAGAAAGAGTTTATAAGTGATGATCACTGTGCTGCATGCCTGAAAGGGAAACAACACTTGGTGTCTCACAAGCCAAAGGTTAAGAACTCTATCACTACTCCCCTTCACTTATTACACATGGATCTCTTTGGCCCTACCAGTGTAATGAGTTTAGGAAGGACCTCATACTGTTTGGTGATCACAGATGACTTCTCAAGATTCACTTGGGTTTTCTTCCTTAGATATGATCAATGAACTGAATTCAAGAACCAAATCCTTGACACATTTTGTGATGAAAAGGGTATTACAAGACAATATAGTGCTCCCAGGACTCCTCAGCAAAACGGAGTTGCTGAGAGGAGAACAGGACACTTATTGAAGCTGCAAGAACAATGTTGCTAACTCTAAACCACCTATTACCTTCAGGGCAGAGGCAGTTAATACTGCCTGCTATGTGCAGAATAGAGTTTTAGTAGTTAAGACTCATGGTAAGTTTAATGACAAATCAGATGATGGACACTTCTTTGAATACTCCTCTCAAGCTAAGGCTTATAGAGTATACAATCTCAGAACTAAGAGTAGTTGAAGAATCAGCCAATGTGATCTTCAATAAGCACATACCCTTTATGAAAGGTTCTGGTTGGCTATTTGATCTTGATTTAGTTACCAACTGTTTTAACAAATCTTGTGAAAATTTTTCAGGATCAGCAGGTAACACATCAACCGATGATCCTGATCCAAGATTTGAGCTGAGAAGACCAAGACAGACTGCATCTTCAGCTCCAGTGGTAACCAACCCTACAAATAAAGTTCCTATTAGCACAAAAATGACAGATCATGCTGATACATCTCAAGTACCTGAAAATTCTAGCTCAGAGGTACAAGACACAGATGCAGGAGCTTCAAATGTAGGAGTCAATAATAGTGGTGAGAGAGATCAAGAATTTCTTGATGCTGATAACCACTCCATTGATGACAACATCAATGATGTCACACACTTATTGGATCAAGCTTCTCTTGATAAGTGTGCTGATATGGTGGAAGACATTTCATTTCCAGATCTAAACTTTTCAAATTTAGATCTATCTAAACAACTTGATGTGATCCCTCAACTCGGATCCATAAGTCACACCCT
The DNA here is from genome assembly GCA_024085815.1 of Flaveria linearis. Classification (NCBI taxonomy): domain Eukaryota; kingdom Viridiplantae; phylum Streptophyta; class Magnoliopsida; order Asterales; family Asteraceae; genus Flaveria; species Flaveria linearis. The sequence goes on along the minus strand of CM044013.1, from coordinate 58,153,798 downwards.
ACCACAAACATAATTGGAGATGTTGACAAAGGGTTGAGAACAAGAGGTCAAACCCATGACAAAAATTTTTGTCTACACTCTTGTTTCTTGTCCCAGATAGAGCAAAAGAAAGTTAATGAGGCTTTGAACAATGGAAGTTGGTTGAAGCAAAGCAAGAGGAGTTGTATCAATTCAAAAGACAAAGGTTTGGAACCTATGTCTTTTTCCTCATGGGAAGACTACCATAGGTACCAAATGGGTGTTTAGAATAAGAAGGATGATAAAGGACTTGTCATCAAGAACAACGCAAGACTATTATTCAAGTGTACACATAAGAAGAAGGAATTGACTAAACTGATGTCTTTGCACCAGTAGCAAGACTTGAAGCTGTTAGGATATTCCTGGCGTTTGCTGCATCCAAGGATTTCAAGGTCTACCAACTTGATGTCAAGTGTGCATTTTTATATAGGGTGATTGATGAAGAGGTGTATGTCAAACAACTACATAGCTTTGCAGACCCAGACCAACCTGATTATGTTTGCAAGATTGATAAAGCTCTTTATGGGTTGCACCAAGCTCCAAGGAAGTGGTATGAGACACTATCTCAGTGTCTCTTTCAATATGGATACAAGAGGGGTACTATAGATGGAACTCTCTTCATCAAAGGAACATGGAATGACTTGATGCTGGTTCAAGTATATGTAGATGACATTATATTTGGGTCAACTAATCCAATGCTCTACAAAGACTTTAAGAAGCTGATGAAGAATAGATTTGAAATGAGTGCCATGGGAGAACTCAATTTTTTCTAGCAATTCAAGTGAAGCAAGTTGAAATGACATCTTCATAAGTCAGTCAAAGTATGTACAAGACATACTTACAAGATTCAACATGACTGAATGTAAGATTACAAAGACACCCATAGCCAGAAACCACTCCCTTGGACCTGATCTTGAGGGGGAGTGTGTAGTTGAACATCTTTACAGGGCAATGATTAGGTCTCTTATGTATCTTATAGCCAGCAGGCCTGATGATATATTTGCTACATGTATATGTGCAAGATATCAAGCCAACCCCAAGATGTCACACATGGTTGTTGTCAAAAGAATTCTTAGATATCTCAAAGGTGCTCCTAAGCTAGGCCTTTAATATCCAAAGAACTCTCACTTCAATCTGTATGCTTATATAGATAGTGACTATGGTGGCTGCAACATGAATGCAAAGTCCACATCTGGGTGATGTCAATTCCTTGGTGGAAGGATAGTCTTATGGCAATGTAAAAAACAATCATGCATATCCAACCCCTTTTCATCAATGCAAAGTCCACAGGCTGAATACATTGCTGCTGCAAGCTGCTACGCTCAAGTACTTTGGATTTAAAATCAAATGTTAGACTATGGATACAATTTCAAAGAGACTCTTTTCCACATAGACAACAAAAGTGCTATCTCTATCACAGAGAATCTTGTGCATCACTTATAAACAAAGCACATCAATATCAAGTATCATCTAATTAAAGATAATCATGAAAAGGGTTGATAAAACAAATCAAGGTTGATACAAATGAATAATATGCTGATTTGTTCACAAAAGCTTTTGATAAATAGAGATTTAAATATCTTATATCATCTATTGGGAGGATTAACCTTGAATAGATTTTCTTAAAACTTAATCTATATTATTTAAAAAAGGAAGTGTGTGTCCTAAGTTGTCTAAATTAATCACCTACATAATCCCAGATTATCTTGGAAGAAATTTTTAAAAAATGTTACTCCTTAGCATTTTGAAAATTACCAAGTGTATTTCCCTTTGGAAGATCTTAACATTGCCTTCGGAAGAATTTTAACTCTACAAAGATATAACTACTTAAAGGAGATTTACCTTTGGAAGAAATTTCATATTTCTTCCAAAGCCAAAATATGCTTCTAATTACTTATGTATATTCTAGAACAAATTTTTTCCGAAAGCATTTCTTCAGAGACTAAATACTCTTCGGAAGAGAATTTTCCTAAGTAATTTTCTTCCGAAGCCATTTTTCACTAAGCTTAGGAATATCTTCCGAGTCAAAATTTGGCTTCGGAAGATTTTTACAAATCTTCCCAAGACAAATTACCTTCGGAAGAAATCTCCACTTCCAAGAAAACAACCTTTTTGGGCACTTTCTCAGCGGTGGGACCGACATTCGGACTTCAAAGTTTATTCTTTTGCATTAACTTTGTCTCAAGTCCATTTCATATAAATATACCCAATAGTTCCCCCCTCTTTCACTATCTTCTTCGTCTGCATTCTCTCTAAACTAAAACCCACTCACCGCCTTTATTCATATCTTTCTTCACTCCAAAGTTGCCATAAATGGCCAACCTCATCGCAGAAACCAACCAGATTTCTCCATGCAGCTTCACAGGCAACACAACCAGGTTGCTTTGTTATACTTTAAGAAAGATCCAAGTCTCTCAGAGGTTTGTCGCTTTCTTTTACTCTCAAAATACTTCACCTCCCTTACCATTGATCCTCCACTTTATGAGGATCATCTTTAGGACTTTTAGAGGACCTGCTAAGAGGTCACCATGGACGGGGAGAATGCACTGTCTGCCATAGTGCAGGGAGGACACTGTTCATCACTCCAGCCTCCATTAACTCACATTTACATCTGTATGATGAAGAAGGTGAAGTGTCCTTTCCAAATCTATTGTAAATCATTCTTTTGAGCATATGGGCTATGAGGGGGACTTATCAATTAGAAACTTCATGAAAGGAATGTTTTCTCTGAATGGAAGTACCTCCTACATGTTTTATTCATAGTTTGTCCAACAAACATGGAGGATGGGACCAAATTCCAGAGGATCTCTCCTTCATAGTTCATGGAATGGTTCATGGGGTCAAGTTTATGTATTCATAATTTATATATACTAATTTGATTTCTAACTTGGACTCCTTAGAGTATTATTTGTTTCCTAGATATGTCCAGCATATTCTCAACTGTGAACTGCGCTCACAGTTGAGGAGAGTAGGTAATATTCTTAAAATGGGATAGATGAAGCCCTGTATCTTCAAAATAATGAGAAAGCCTACTGTGGGCTACTCAGGGGTAGAAACAGCCCTAGTCCTAAAAATGTTAGAGCTCATTGCTAAAGGTGACAACCTAGCAGCACTAACTAGTGTTGAACCCACACCTTCCACTTCAATAACACCCCACAGCCACAAACACCCTCACCTACCAAAGAAGATCCAAACAAACCCCTGCACAGGTTATTCAACTTGTGCAGGCCCCCATATCACCGCCCACACAGGAAGAAGTGGACACTGGAGCTCCCACTTCTCCTGAGGAGCGAACCACTCCCATCTCACCAATAATCAGCCATGAGATTCCTCATGCTTAGGCTGATGAGCTCATGACTCAACAATCCTTAAGCCTTCACTCAGAGTCTCAACACTCTGGTGAACAACCTTTAGGGGAAAGTTACCATCCCCAGCCTTTAGATTTAAATCAAGCCATGCCCAGCCTAGAATTCTATGATGATGAAGATATAGTTTTCAGTGAGTACTATGAGTCTCTCATCTTCTTTCCTACTCAAAGAGAAATGAGTACCCTTGTGTCCCCTATATCTAGCCCATATCATCCACCCCCAACTGAGGTGATCTTCCTGAACCTGTTCAGGAGATTCATATAGAAGAGGCTCTCACTTCTGAAAGTGATTACATCATTAAGACCTCAACCATGGCAACCCAGTCCATTGAAACTTCAACTAAAGCTGTCAGTGAGCAAGGGAAAACCAGTAGCCAAGAACAACAAGCTGGTAATCAGGAAGAAGACTTAGGTCCAATTATCTCATCCCCCAGTGATTCTTCTACTGAAGATGAGGGGAATCTTAGATTAAAGGTGCAAAACTGTCTAAAACATGCACTTATTTAGTCTCCAAGGTTAGTCACTTGTAATCTCAAGTGACTACACTACAAAGAAGAGTTAGTGATCCACAACTTGAGATTTCTGATCTCGAGGAACAACTAGTTAGGAGACCCTTCAGAAGGATTCAACCAGGAACCCAAGAACTTGAGTATGTAATTGACTTAACCTCCAGCTCACCTATGCAAGTGGGCGACGCTACCAAAAAGGGGGAGGAAGTTGTTACAATCACAGAACCTGGGAGTCCTTCTCAGAGTATGGACATTGAGGACTCACCAACCTCAATCGTAATTGTCCAGACTCAGCAACCTCCTCAAATTCACTTTGATGTAGACTCACTTATCCGGAGTTTATTTGAGGAGGGTATACCAAGGGAAATGCCACACCCACCTTTTGGAGCTGCAAATAAAATACATGGGTGGAGGTATGATGATGAAAGAAGAGCCCTCATACTGCATAGAGTTCAAGGACAACAAGTGGTCTTCATTTTCAGACCTTGAACTACTATGACCGCCTTTCTCTAGTCAATATGCCACTTGCCAACCCAAGTCAAAATAGGCAAGCTGACATAATAGCTGAGAGAATTCAAGATAGATTGTGAAGGAGCAAAGATATAGAAGAAGACAATTGCAAGCAGGCAATGTCATTGGTCAACTGGATGTTGAGGTGGACCCTAAGATTAGCTTCGAAGAGGAATCCTTGACTGAAGGCCCAGTAACTGAACCTGTGAGCATTGTCATGAAGTCAAGCACTCTAATAACATCCTGTACCCTCAGTGAGGCACCAATTGGTGAAGGTACTTCATAACCTCTCTCTAGCCAGAGCCTGACTGCTAAATCAGGCAATGAAGGCCAAAGCTCTCTCCACCTTGAGTCACCAAGTCCTGTGAGTGACAAAGGAAAAGGAAACTAACTCCTGAGGAGATTGAGGAGGAGAAAAAGAGAGAAAGAGGAGGTAAGGGGAGGGAGAGTTCACTTGGTTCCTCAGGCTTTATGTAAGCTGCAATCAGGACAGCCCCCAGGCCAAACACTCAAATTGATGAGTTGAGGGCTGCCAGATTGAACTATCAAAGAACCAGAAACTACAACATTGATGAACTCATCTCTCTTCCCTTAGAAGAGTTAAATGAACTAGCAGACTTAGAGCTGGCCAAGAGAGAAAGGAGGCAGAGGATGGAGAGTTGCTCTCAGAGTCAAAGACAAGAAGACAAAAAAGACTATACAAGATGCTCCTTCTCTCTCCCCAGTTCATGAAGTCCTAAAAGAGAGACTGTGGTAGCTAAACCACTTCAGGTAGACAGAGAAGCTGAGAGACAAAAATGATCAACTACCTGAGTGCCACAGATCTCTATTAAGCATCTGCACTTCTTCCCCTCTCCTTTGAATACATTGAATTTGAGTATCTTAAGCAGCATGAACTACAGTTCTTAAATAAACAAAAAACTGCTATGAGAAAAATAAAGGAAGAAGCTGTAAAGTCAAGGGCCATCATCCAAAAGAGCCAAAAGAAGTCTGTTGATAGACAAAGGATGATGAGCTTCTTGAAGCTGTATGGATTCTCCAGAAGGAGGCTTGGTCTAATCTCTATCCACTAAGGATGAGCACATTAGGGTGATCAAGTAGAAGATTAAAAAGGGAGAGCTTGTGGACTTGCATTCTCCACCAACCCAACCCAAGTTCTTCCTGAGGTTGAGGTTAAGGTTGAACCACAGACACACAACCTGGACCTTCAGATGCTTCACAGCCAACTTTATCTTCTATCCACAGCATGCTTCTACTTCTCTGAAACCATGAGAGATGGTAGGCACAACAGAACAACATGGTACTCAGACCAGCCCTCTCATCAAAAGAGTAGAAAAGGATAGCTGCAAAGAAAGTAAGCAACAAGAAAAAAGGCATTCTCTTCTCAGGAAGTGAGAACATCATGAGGAGGTGCAACAAGAAGCTGATCTACCATAGTACAGCCTCTTGTAGCTAGAAGAACATCCTATCGACTTGTGCTGCTAATCCAGACAGATGGTATGTCATCAGAGATCAAGGTGGTCAAGATGTCTACTTCTGGCAATCATACTTGATCTACCTCTGTATGATCTCCATGACATGAGAAAGTAGTATGAAAGTCTGAGGGATCCTGACCAATGATGAAGAAAGGAATGGCCATGATCCTAATGAGGATAATCAACTGAAGATCAACCTTCTTAGTTTTGGTAGCATAGCTAAGTCTGAGGATCCTAACCACTGATGAAGAAAGGAATGGCCATGATCCTAATGAGATAATCAACTGAAGATCAACCTTCTTAGTTTTGGTAGCACAGCCTAGGGGAGTTTGTAAGTTTATATAGAGGTTGATGCAACCAAAGCAACCAAAGGGCTTCCTGCACGCATGCACCAAAGTACCAAGTAGAACTGCTACTGAAGTTTTATACTTTGCAAGAATTATGTTAAGAATAAAAGCTTTCACAGCCAAAAGTTCTTGCGTAAGCTTTATACTTTGCACAAGGTTGGTTAACCAAGGTTGTACGAAAGAATTGATTGACGAATATTCATTTGGGCAAGAAACCGTCATGTTCTCAGGTCAGATGGGTCAGATATATTTTATCATAACGTTACCCTAATAAGTTATCTCCCAATGTCTATGATAACCAACAGTGCAGCTATTTCCTGCTCACAAGGGAAAGGAAGAGAAGTGGCAAGGTAGTAAAGAAGTATGACATAAATAGCTCTCGTTCGATCGAGAGCATTCAATAGGAGGCAGAACATGCTCCTGATGACCATCCCAGTCAAGTTACCAATGGTATTGTATCCGTTTTCAAAATGTATGATGTAAAAGGTATGGTAAACTTTAATAATACTTAACCTTCTCGTGAGTCACAATAATTCGGAGTCACCCGCGCTAAGGAACTGGCGGTAACAACGGGGAATCAGACGAACTGACCTTTCCCTGTTAGACTTAGCATAAGAAGATGATGACCATCCCTGTAGTTGAACACTCACAGGAACACGCCAAGCAAAAAATTCTCAAGCAACCAAAACAAGCAAGTATAACTTAATAATCTACGTGTGTGTAACTAATGCAAATTCAACTATAGTCTAAAATAGAATGCAAATGAGATGTACATTTTAGTTCGCTATAACTAATGCTCTAATACCAATCTGTCACACCCTGAAAATCCACTAACGGGGTTCTACCGTCAGGCGTGTGACATATCCAGGATCTCAGATAAGCATCAATTACACTAAACGACTCGATAATTATGAAACATATATATTACTTCATAATAATGGAACAAGCATTCATGTTTAAGTATTGCGAAAGAGAATTTAGAAAAAATTTAAAACAACTGTTAAAAACTGCACAAACACGTGGCCTAACCAATTTAAGCGAAAGTAAATGTAAACAGATCACCAAATTAGTAGCAAATGATGATGATGATATGCATGAATGTTGTGCTCCTAGACATGCCACATCACTGACCTGAGAGAAAACATGCTAAGATTAGTACGAATACTGGTGAGTTCACAGGTTTATCAGAAAACAGTAAGTAATAGTAATAAAATCCAGATTCAGTAATCAAAGCATATAAGTAGCTTGCCTATAACAAGTCACTATGTATATGAAGTCGTGACCAAGCTGACAGTAATAATATAATGAATGCCCCGACTGTGGAATCCAGACCACAGCACTGTAAAACAGGCTAAACATTCACCGGTTTAACCTCCAGTCAAGCTAGCGCGACTAGCCCGGGCGGGGTTTGTCAAACCCAGTAGATCTACTAAGAATCACCTTGCTATACCATATTAACGGTCTGAAGAGGCGTAGTAGTAACACAATAGTACATAAGCATATGCAGTATTACCAATCTAAAGTATTGTATAGTTTATGAAAAGCAACATGTTTCTCTCCCCAAAAGAGAGTATAGTATGAAATTGGGGCTGTAGACTCACCTCGTATACATAACGAATAAGGTAATGCAGAGAGCGGGAAATTATATTTCGAATAACCTGAATTTCAATTAATATGTAATCAATATATATTTAGATAATAACGCTAGAATTGTACGGTTTCACGTTCCGCGACTTGGTTACGGTGCACGCTATCGATATCCCCCTTTCACAAGTAACACAGTAAACACTACCCACATCAAACATAAGGTACGTGGTTATCACGAAGAAAAGTATACTTTATACACTTTAATTATCTTACATTTTTTTATATGAAACTCATACGTTTAATAGAACTTGACCCACACATCACAAATACGTAACGACCCATACGTAACACCCATATAATAAATATATGCATATGATTTCCTACATATTCCATAAGATATACACCATCTAACACACACTTAATATACATTTCTATATTATGTATTCATATATATTTACCACACACTAGATAAGATATGCAATACTTAATATAATACATTTGTAAAGCAAACACACACATGCACAACAGAACGCACACACGCAGGAGAACACAAACACACTTATAATCTACATTATACCCACATGCAAAGCACTAACCAAAACAAAAACCAAAACCCGTTGAACAAAAAGAATAAGAAAAGCTTCTGTTAAATTCAACCACACATACATACTAAATGTCATACCAACTCATACAGGTATACGCATATACACACCCACTGCCATGCTCACCATATTCATAATGCATGACATAAGCACATGAAAACATGGCCATACATAAACCAACATAACACATATGTGCACCATAGAACTTACGTACAAAGAAAACATACATGACACACACAACGCAATACACACTTTAGCATGCATAAACACCATAACATATCACCTTCACACAAATCACAGAAACACACACATACACATTGCACATAAATACTATCAGCACCAACCGAATGACCGAACAATATAGATACGTACACAGCAACCCGAACAAGAAACGCCACAAATGCAAGTAAATAGAAATAAACCCTATCAAACGGGTATTCCTTGATTGGATTACGCAGCTTTCAGATGGTGTGATTGCCAACTCGGTGTTGAAGAAAGGAAGAAGTCATCGGGGAAGAGTCGGTCGACCAAGTACCACGGTTGACGTCAGGAAGGCTGCCGAAGATAGGGTGTCATGAATAGAGATTTGTCGAGATTGGTTTTAATTAGAGTGTTTATTTAGAGATAATTATTAGAATTAAATATAAATAATAAAAAATATCCCTTTTATTAAGCAAGTAAAATTAATTCATACAAATTATGGAGAATGATGTTAACCCGAAAACTTGAGTTGTCACAGAAGAAATTAGTAGATTAAGTATTCAACCAGAAGGTGATACTTAAAGATTTTATGATCATAAGCTGATAAAGAAAAGGAAGAGAGAGGAGATGAGTAAGGATGTAAAAGACTTAGGAAGAAGACTTAGTCAGCCAAGCAGCAGATCAAGATCATGTGCTTAATGTGTGGGGAAAACAATTAATTTGCAAAAGATTGTTTATACAATCCCTTGGCTCAGTATATCAACCACTCAATAAAGCAAGATCATCATAGAGTCCTGTAGCTGATGATCAACTATATAAAAGAGCAATGGTTCTCATAGAGTTGTTCCAGAATAAACATTCAAGTGCTGAACTCTAGAAAATTTCAACACCTTAAGGATTAACAACCAATTTAGTATCTACAAAACCCAAGAAAGACTCCTAAGAAAGCCTCACCACCTCTAAATGCTTCAAAAGGTCATCAAGTAAAAGATGATATCAAAGAATCTAGTAATCCAAAGCCAAAAGGAAAGTCTATAGACCAAAGAAATCTACCAATCTTGATAAGACTCTAGATGTCCTAAAACTAAAATCAAACCCTCATCACTTCAAATTGAAACGTTTGCTAAAATCTAGATGACCCAGACTAAATACCTTGGTCCTTATTCATCACTACAAAATATTCATGTGTTAGAACATCCGCAAATCAAAGATAACTTGTGGATTGTGGATAGCGGATGCTCTCGACACATGACAGATAATATCTTGTCTATGAATCTTGAACCATATAATGGTGGATCTGTTGCCTTTGTAAGTGATACAGGAGGATACATTACTTGAAGATGGACAGCTAGCAATGGAAAGGTAAGCTTGATAAGGTGAACTTGAAGATGGACAGCTAGCAGGAAAGGTAAGCTTTGATAGTGAATTATGTAAAGGTTAACTATAATTTGCTGAGTGTATTTTAGTTGTGTGATAAAAAAACACAACTGTTATCACATATAATGTATTATTCTATCTCCTGATTTTGTAATACCAAATATAAAGTACTTTTAAAAGCCCCCAAGAGAGACAATATGTACAAGTTCAACACACAGAATGCATCACTTTCAGGAAATATATCATGCTTCATTTCAAATTTAATGAATGAATCCTCCCATTAGGACAAAATATTAGCACATGTGGATCTCAAAAACATGAATACTAGTTCAAAATGGGTTAGTCCTAGGATGCCAAACAAAGAGCTTGCATGTGCTGATCACTTTGTTACTGTTATAAGGGAAAACAACACAAATTTCTCATAAGTCTAAAGAATTGATTCTATCATAACTCTTTTACATCTGTTACACATGGACTTGTTGGTCCAACAGGTGTAAGAGTTTAGGAAGAAATCATATTGCTTGATAATTATAGATGATTTACAAGATTCACTTGGATTTTCTTTTCTAAAAATAAGGATGAAACTACTAAAATAATAAAATCATTTGTTATTAAAATTGATAACTAAATTGATCAAAAGTTAATTATCAGTTGATCAATGTATAATTAAAAACTGTACTCTTGATTCCTTATGTGTTACCAAAGGTATTGTAGGCAATATAGTGCTGCTAGAACTCCTTAGCAAAATGGATTTGCTGAGAGGAGAAATAGAACCCTTATTGAGGTTGTAAGGACCATTTTTTACTATAACTTCCTATAAATTTTAGGCTGAAGCGTCAGCATTATGGCTATATTCAAAACAAGTGTTAATAGTTGAGGCACGTTGGAGAACCTCTTATGAATTATGGCATAAGTAAAGACCATTCATAGGATTCTTAAGACTTTTTGGATGTACATGCACTCTTCTAATACCAAAGATCACTTATCCTAATTTGCTGAGAAATTTATATGGTTCTTTGTAGGATACTCATCACAAGATAAAGCTTACAGAGTATACACATAGTTGACCACACTATTGAGAATCTAAAAGTTATATTTAATGAAAATTCCTCAAAAGGTAGGAAGTACCCCATTTTAGATGTTTGATCTAAAGAGATTTACAAATGCTTTTAAACCATTTACTTGAAAATACTTCAGGAGACTCATTTAAAAGATCAATGCTCCACAAACCATAAGCACTAAGATTAAGAATTGATCGTCCACCTAGTTTCAGTCACATCAGTTCAACTTTTGATCCTGTCAAATAGTAATCAGTAGATGTAGATGCTAGTACTACAAAATATTATAGATTAACCATCACATCACATCAGTTCAACTTTTGATCCTGTCAAATTAATCAGTAGATGTAGATGCTAGTACTACAAATATTATAGATCAACCATCACATATTATGATGATTCATCAGATGAGGAGTCTCATGAACACTGTAGTACTAGGTAGTCTCCTGACAAGGAAACAAACTAGGAAAATACTTAAGAAGGATACAATTCAGCATCTGATCCAGTCACCTCTACTAACCCATGTGTTGTTCTTGAAACAAACTTCTTGAACTTAGATTTATCTCAACAGCTTTAAGTGATCGCTAGACTAAGAATTCAAAAACGGCATCCAATTAATAGTGTCATTGGCGATGTTGGTGCCGCTGTCAAAACAATAAGCAAGGCTCATGAGGAAAACATTTGTTTGTTCTTATGCTTCATGTCTTAATTCGAACCAAGAAAAATAAATGACGCACTAAGAAAGAACAACCAGGTAGAAGCTATGCAGGAGGAGCTTTTAAAGTTTGAAAGACTGAAGGTTTGGAAACTATGTGCACTTACTAAGGGGAAGACTACAATAGGAACCAAATGGGTTTTCAAAAACAAGAAGTATGAAAGGGCTATTATTATCAAGAACAAGGCAAGACTTGTGATATAAGATTCCATAAAAGAAAAGGGATTGATTATGATGAAGTCTTTGCTTTGATAGCAAGACTTGAGGCAATCAGAATTTTTCTAGCCTTTGCTGCCTCAAAAGACTTCAAGGTACTTCAGATGTATGTCAAGAATGCATTCCTTTATGGTAAGATATATGAAGAAGTATATATCTGTCAACTCCTTGGTTCTGAATATCCAAAGTATTCAGATTATGCATGCAAACTTGATAAAGCTCTCTCTATGGCATTCATCAAGCTTCAAGAAAATGGTATGAGACACTCTCTACCTTTCTTTTGAAAATCGATACACTAGAGGGTCTATAGAAAAACTCTCTTCATAAACAAAGTTGAATTGGATATCATTTTAGTGCAAATATATGTGAATAACATTGTATTTGGTTCCACAAATGAGTGATTGTGTAAGAACTTTTAAGAATCTCATGAAGTCAAATGTTGAGATGATCTCAATAGGAGATCTCACCTTCTTCTTAGGGCTATGATAGAATCAGCCTGTTCTTGAACAAACTTAGAGTTTTGTTTTTGACAAGGATGATCCTCCAAGGATATTTTTCAATCTTTCAAATGATAAATCAACAAACAATCAACATGGTAGGGAAACCCATGATGATAGTCATGATTTCTATTACGTGTTTGTGTGATTGTGTGTATGATTGCTAGTGGTTGTTAATGATTGAATGCACTCAATGATGAAATGCTTGTTTAATTGATTAAGATGTTCAAAAGCTTGTTTAGATGTTATCCGTTGTGATGTTATTTATCCGCTATGGATAGTGAACATCCGTTATGAACTTTTTTATCATCTATGACTTTGTTCATCCGTTGTGTGTACTTGGACATTTCTTCTAAGTCTTCATCTGCTACACATTCTTGTTTATCCGTAGTGGGCATTCCTTCATCCACTGCCAACACCTGTAAAATTTCTTTTATCTACAAATCTATAAAAGAAATATATTTTGTGTTTTATTTGAATGATACTAATATTTAAATGTTAGTATATGATTGTTTGAATGTTAGAACACATTGATTTATTAAGGTTGGTTTTATATTTCAATGAGCATGTTGTAATCCAACAATACTCCCCCTAAGGATGGTGCTGCGAATCTTTGATATGTTTGAGTTGTTACTGATTTTGTTTGTTAGACATGGTATGATTGATTATACTTGTTTGTTTGATTAAATGATTTATTGGCTGGCTGTGAATGATTATGTTTGATTAAATGATTGATGATTGCTTGATTGACTGATTGTGACTGATTTTGTTTAGTTAAATGATATTACAAGCGATTGATTGATGTATGTTATGTATCGTTGAATAATGATATTGCAACTAAGTAATGTTATGTATGGTTAAATGATGATGTTGCAATTGATTGATTGATGTTATGTATGGTTGAATAATAAGGTTGCAATTGATTAATTGATGTTATGTGTGTTACATATGGTTGACTGATGATGTTGTAACTGATTGATTGTTTAAAGTTGTTATAAATGATTCGTTATTATTCAATGCAACTTAAGTGTGTAGAGTCTGTGTAAGGCCCCATTCCCAGGACGCTTAGAGCTGGTCGATCGTCGCACATAAAACATACATTCTCATTTATCTTAAATAAACATCGCAGCGGAAACATTCAAAATGACATTTCATTTCATTATAAAGGCTTTTGCAAAATAATACAATCGTTAATCAGTTACAAAATACATTGTTGCATTACATCACAAAAGCATTATATGAATGGATGCCATCCAAAAGAGCTGAGTAGCCGCCCCGTGCCATCCTCAGTAACCATTACCTGCCAACTGGAAACACATCAAAGTCAGCGTTGCTGAGTGAGTTCTAGTTTTAAATAAAACATACTTTTCTTTCATTAAAACCGTTCTTTACTTTCTTTCAAATCATACTATACTTTCGTACATGATCACCCATTATACGTACACAGATAATATCTGTTAGGACCGTGTACGTACGGAGTACTAACTAATTCTTCATTATACTGGATCAAATAGTGCGGAATCCTATTTGATTGGTGATCCAATCAGGTAGAACGTAATGAAGATCAAACCTAACGATTAGAAAACGTTAAGAACGGACTAGGATTGATCTCAGATGTTCTATGAAGTTGGAATTGATGAACAGGAAGCTCTGGGGACTAGGGTTGCAAGTATTCGAAGTGTTGTATTTTTCCACGAATTAAGTGGTATTTATAGGTTACAGCTATCATTCGTACGACTGAGCTAAACGACTGGCTCAGTCGTGCGACTGAGTCATACGATTGATTCATTCGGACGACTGAGTCAGTCTTATGACTCAATCGTACGATTGACTCAATCATCTGGTTTAGTCGTGCGATTGGCCCATTCGCATGGTCCAGTCGGACGACTGAATCAGATTACTTAGTTAAACGCATTCTTGAACCTTTGATGGTTCAAACGTATGTCTAACAACTATAAACCTATATAACATTGTCATATATGCGTGTACTAATAATTGATATGAATAGATATAACATGTAAACAACCAAAAAACATAAACACAAGAGATTCTCATTATAATGATCAAACGTTACATATGTGTTACAAGAAGAAGTTCTATTACATTGTAGCTCACTAGACTAGAACTAGGGACATGTGTACCAACAAACTCCCCCTTGGACCTAGTTCTATCTAGACTTTGACTTCTTTCTTGAATTCTTCAAATCTCTTCTTCTTATCCTCTCTGGAAACCCCAGAGTGAATATCGAGTGCGAAGCATAAACGTATGACGTGTTGGAACTGAAGTGCTTGCACGATATCTTAAGTGTCAAAAATTAGTGGCCACTTGTACAAGATGTATACATCTGAAGCAGACAAGTTAGTTTGCCAAATAGGGTCAAATACCCTAACTGTCTTGACCTTCCCTTCTTTCTCCAAAACTATGACTGCCTCACCAGTACGCCAGTCATAGTACCACCATTTAAAATGGGGTGCAAAATCCTGTGGCATTTCCCTCAAAGGAATACGTGACATTGTGCGCGGAGGGTGCCATCGCAAGACCACCTTTGGTCTTCCTGAGGTGGAATCAACCTCGGTCTTATGTATTAACCTTCTGGGCTATTGAGGTTTAAAGTTTACCTACCTCGTATGATACTCTTTCTTCAGTGCCTGCTCAAACCACCCTGACATCTTTCCTGGAACAGCATACAGGAGGTTCAAGTTGGCTAGACGGTTAAGCTCAAATCCAGGGAGAGTTTTCAAATCGTGTGGGAATCTGAAATATTCAATTCCCTTCTCCCTCTTGATAGCATACACCTTGAGATCCTCAAGGTATGCCCAGCTGATAATTTTGCCAGACACCTTCTGATGTTTCTTTATCTTGTAAAGCTTGGTGTAGGCATTTGACTTGTTTGGCACATGCTATTTCTTCATCTCCTCCAGGCAGGCAATCCATTCAGCCTTTTTGACTACCATATCAGCATCATTTGCCTGAGGAGCTGCTGCTGTAGCAGCTTTAGCAGCTGTCATCTCTTCAACCTTGTTGAAGATACTGCTGTCAAAAGTTTCCCCCAGATCTGGGAGAACTTCGCCTTCGGCGTTAGTATACTGAGGATACTCATCAGCAGTGATGTCCTCAATCTCCACTTCATCGACGTCTTATAATTCATCATCACTGACTATGTCGACCTCTGGAGCGTCTTTCACCAGCTCGTCAGGATTCAGACTAAACAGTTCAGCAATCTGTTCATCTGTTAAACCATGTATTATCTCCCCCTCTTCAGCAGTGTAACTGACAGATCGTTGTACGATCCCTTGTAGATCGAGGATCATCGTCAATTTTGAATCGATGTGACAAAGGGGCACAACATCGTGCTCATCAACTTGTTTAGCTGAACCTGTTCAACAACCAAATACAGTACAAGTAAGTATACATTAAGCACATAACTGATGTTGATTTAACCTTTTAATTTTATATACATAGAACAGAATTTGATACAAGATTTCAAGTACAAAGTTTAAATAATAAATAAACATCTAATCTTGAACTTTTCCTTGAATCTGAGCTGGTTCTTCTGTAGAGTGAGAGGTAGACGGAGCAGAAGAAGAGGCCCTCTGATCTTGTTTTCTTTTAGTTCTTTGTTCTTGCTCAGGATCAGAGGGGGATGTAGCTGCGTCTCCTTTATCAGCATCATCGTCTTTGTCCTGTGAATCTTCGTCACCTTCATCATCAGCATCTTCATCATCATCCTCGTCATCATCATCCTCATCATCATCATCATCACCTTCATTACCATCTCCTTCTCCAATCTTTAGAGTCTCACTTTGAGTCCCTTTGAGCTTTAGCTGGATAGACTTGTTTGCAGCCTTTAACTCCTCCAACTTCCTATCTGTCTCAATCTCGTGCTCTAATAGACCAGTGATCTGATCAGTCTGTGCCGCGATCAGCTGAGCTTGAGATGAAGTCAACGCCCTTAACTGATGAATCTCAGCTGTCTGGGAGGAACACTGC
The DNA here is from genome assembly GCA_024085815.1 of Flaveria linearis. Taxonomy (NCBI): domain Eukaryota; kingdom Viridiplantae; phylum Streptophyta; class Magnoliopsida; order Asterales; family Asteraceae; genus Flaveria; species Flaveria linearis. The sequence continues at coordinate 58,137,329 of CM044013.1, read as the reverse complement.
TCTCTTAACTTCTGAATCTGAGCAGTCTTGGCCTTATCCAAAACCATCAGCTTGACCACCATGCTATTTAGTGCAGCAAGCTGCTCTACCACAGACACTGGTGGTATGAATGAGCTGGATGGAGCAGATGAGGGTTCGGTTGGTGAGTAGTGGTGGTTGTGGTGGGTCTGGTGAATATGGGAGGCGATGGGAAAGATGTAGTAGGGGGTACAGTGGTGGTGGTGGTGGATGTGGGAGTGTGAGATGTAGGAATAGCGGTGGTGGCTTGAGAGGTTTGGGATGGAGTAGAGGTAGTTTGGGTAGTGGCGGTGGAAGTGGTCAGGGTAAACCTCAATCTCTTTCCCTTCTTTCCGTAGAGACGAGCCATAGTCTTTTTCCTCTTACCTTTAGATGCAGAGGCTCCCCCTTGGCTACTGATTTGATCCGGGGCATATGAGGGATCTGATGCCGCTGCAGCATCCCGGACTCCACTGGGCGTCTACCTACTGCCCTCAAACCTCTTTCTGTGGCAATAACTTTGCTACCCACAGTCCTCGTTAGAGGCTCTTCATCTGACTCCTCCTCTTCTTGCATATGGAAATCAGGGTGAATTGGAGCTGGTTCTGGTTCTCCCTGACCATCTCCTCCCTGATCAGTACCGTCATCGTCGTCGTCGGAGTCATCGGAGGGAAAAGCAATCGGCTCAACATCCGAGTCACTATCATCGTGACGCCACTTTCTCCTAGCTGGCGCCACGTAATCCTCACGGGCCAAATGCCTAACAAACTCCTCACCGGGACTTGACCTGCTTGCCCCGGTATACCTTCATCCTTCCCAATGTAGTGTCGTCCATGATCTCCAGGACGACAGCATCATCTTGAGCTTTCAGGAGCTGGGGAGCTTCTGGTCTATAATCATCTGGATGAACCTTAGGTACATGCAGAAGCTTTCCTTCCCCTTGGTTTCGATGTTCTCCACCAAATAGGTGAAGATCATGAAAAGCTGAATGGAAGGCTCAGCACCAGCGCAACATATGCGCCTTGCATTTGCTCTGACAGCTCATCAAAGCCTCCCTTCCTCGAGGCTATGCAACGTAGAAGCACATGGGCAAGATACTTGAATTGGGGGCACAAGTTGCTTTTGTTAAGCATACCCGAGTTGATGTCCCCCGAGTACTTTGCCCTCATAAAAACCTCGGACAGTAAGGGGATGCAGTCTAGTTGGGTGTTCTGCGTCGTCCCCAAGCTCCAGTACCGTTCGTGTATCCTCCTCAGATAGCTCGATATCTTGTCCAAAGATAGAGCTTCTAATAGTATATGGCTCCCTGGATCTGTCGACCACAGCATGTTCCCAAAACGACTGCTGTATCGACCTGTATGGTGTACACTGTGCAGAGGTCACTTGGAATATCCTCGATCTCCTCAAAAATGTGATAATGCCAGAAAACTCGGCGGCATTCCTGGAGGTCAAGTCCACATGAGCACAAATGTTGTGCTTCGTGCTCATAATCCATCGACTTGCCATCTGTCACACAATGTAAGTAACCGTTAGTGCATGCAGAAGATAGCAAATTAAAGTCAATGAGCTTTACCCCTTGGTTAAATCGGGCGACTGAGCAAACGAATGAATATAGTCGTGCGACTGAGTAGGACGACTGAGCTTTATATGAGTGAATTGGTTCATGGGCGACTAAGTCAAGTGAATGGACATAGTCGTACGATTGAACCATTCAATCATTCAGTCGTGCGACTGAGACTAGTCGTCTTCTCAGTCGGGCGATTGAAGTTCATCAGTGTGTCCAGTCGCCTACTCGACAGTTTGTCCATTCAATTCTTGTTTTGAGCTAAATTTGATTTTAAACGTCGAACTTAGGCTCATTACACTCAGAAACGACCGATTAAGCGTATTTTAACTTCTGTTTGAACGTTTAGATTAGTTTTGATGGTCTATTTGTTCGTTAAGTTCTTGGTTACTGTTGGGTCAGAATTCGAGTGATTCTAGATGTCATTTATTAGTTTTATCGATGAAACTCCACGAGTATTACCTGTAGAAGCACAAATGAAGGTTAGAACACACAAAACGAAGGTAAATATGAATCAAATGAAATTTTGGCAGCCGTTTGTTAGGTCGTGCGTATAGAGAGGGGCGATTTGGGTGAATGAGCGACTGAGGTCGATTCGACCTGTATTTATACTAGGGCAAATCCAGTGTACGACTGAGCCTAGTCGCCTGGCATAGTCGTGTGACTGAAGCTAGTCGCTTAATTGAGTCGTACGACTGAGCTTGAGTCGTACGGTTCACCCAACCGTCCATTTCCAATCGTACGATCAAACTTCATTCGCACATCTGACCTAGTCGGTCACTGTCAATCGGGCGATTGGATTCATTCGCATTGTCCAATCGTACGATTGTACTCATTCGTAATCCATTCGTACGACTGGTTCATACTGATCATTCAGTCGTGCGACTGGGCCATACTTGTAACATTTTGACCATTTTCCCACCGACAATTAGCTTCACTTAACAATAGATAAACATTATGAGTAGGTTGATCATCTCAGACATGACCATTTAAAATAAAAACTACATTTTGATCACCTCAGAAGTAATCCATTTATCCACCTGATCATCTCAGATATGACCCATTTATCCACCTGATCACCTCAGACATGACCCATTTATCCAACTTATCATCTCAGACATGATACTTTTGTCCTTTTAGAAACAATTTGTTTAAATAAACATTAAGCTCACTTGGTGACATTAACAGATAACACTATACACAGTCCGACTTTGACATACTTATACTAATAAATTGAAAGAAATTTTAATCTATGAACAAAACGAACATCTTTTTGTGATTTTGTTAGGGCAGGTTTGTGTAGCCTATTAGTATTGACATTATATTAGGGACAGACTCATATGAAATCAGACAGGCATAAACAACATTACTTGGAACCGTTGATTTGTATTTAACTTTAAACACTTGCATAAATTTCATATCACAGTATTCTCACTCATCTAAGACTTCTAAGATCTAACTGGAAATCATGCCTGATATGATAAATAACATACTTTGATTATCAACTTCAGTCGGTGCATACACGACGATTATCAGTATACTTGTCCACTTAAATTCATACACAGACTTTAGACACGCATTGGTGAAGAATTAAGTTATATTATTTCAACCAACATTTGTGGATCCCAAGCTTATATGGTAATCAGTATTCCTTAGAGGACTTTCGAGCGGTCTATAGGTATTTTGACAAGAAGAGACTATTCTTAGAGCTTTAAAAGAGAAACCAAGCCTCAGGTCAGTGCCATCGCACAACAGAGAGGCAGCAAACAATAATGAATTCTAGAATATGTAGGTTATGCTTATCCTCAGGTCAGTGCCATCGCACAGCAGAGAGGCACACAACCTATCTCCTTGTTAGAGCATATCTTATTTTCTTTTTCACATAACGCACTAACAACATTTTGTTATCAGCATGATTGTGCTTGTATTCATTTTTTCTTTTGCTCTTTTTGTAGTCACTTGCACACCTTTGGTGGTGTTTATTTGCTCGTTATCCCTTATCGGAAATAGCTGATTATGTTAACCAGTGATAAGATGGGAACCCACAGTTGATTGAACCATTTAGTTTAGATTGAGTTTACCAATGACGTCTACTCGTCTAATGTGTTGAATCTACCGACACATCGTATAGTGAGCTAGCACCTCCCTAGATCAACTTTCTCCGTGTAATTACAATACCAACCAAGCGTACTATCATTTTCCCATTTTGTTAGACTTAGACTTCTCGGATTTATAATTTTCCTATGATTTAATTAACGTTGCAAAACCAAAAATCCTTTTGGTGTTCCAAGTAACCCGATGCCTGTGTACTATCACTTTCCATTTTATTGAGTCACATTTCCTGTCTTTTTGTCTATGCCTTTTCAGTTTTACTTACCTTCCCCCTCTTTTTTTAAGTAAATAAATACTGAATTTAACCTAATCTCCCCCTAAAATTCTAAAACAGAAAATCTTTTTGTGTTTTTGGATTTTATACGACAAGGAAATTTAAAAAATTAAAGTAAAAGAAATACAAAAAATTAAAAAAAAATGGTGTTGGACTATGTATCTGTTTCTTCTAATATAACATCACTTTTCTTTTTAACCCCGTTGACCTCTAGCAGATAGAAAATCTGGGTTTATCAAATGGTTTGGTGTAGAGGTCAGCGCGTTGAAAATCCGTGTTTATTTTGACCACATCAATTAAGTGTTTTTCATAGCAGCCGCGTATGAAGTGATACTTTATGCCTATGTGTTTGGTCTTAGGATGTTGGACCGGATTTTTAGTTACTGCAATTGCAGCAGAATTATCAACAAATATAGGAGTAGAAGTGAAGTGCAAACCGTAATCTCGCATTTGCTGTTGTATCCAAATGATTTGAGAGCAGCAGCTGGCGGCAGCAACGTATTCGGCTTCACAGGTAGATAGAGAGACTGACGTCTGCTTCTTGCAGCCAAGTTACCAATCTTCTCCCAAAAAATTGACATCCTGCTGACGTAGACTTGTAATTCATTTTGCAGCCTCCATAATCCGAGTCACTATACGCCGTTAGCTCAAAGTCATCATCATGAGGATACCACAACCCCAGTGTTGGAGTACCCTTCAGATAATGAAAAATCCTCTTGACTCCAATCAGATGATTTACTTTGGGTTTCGCTTGATATCGGAACACGGACATGTGGCATACATGATATCTGGACGCGAGGCAGTGACATGAGAGATCCGATCATCCCACGATACATGGTGGTATCCACCAAATCCCCATTCTCATCAGGAGCCACATCATGATTTGTGGTGAGTGGGGTACCGGCAGCAGAGACATTTTCCATATCAAAGCGACTAAGAATGTCACCTACATACTTAGTCTGATGCAAAAAGATGCCGGTAGGGGTTTGATCTACCTGTAATCCTAGGAAGAACTTCATTTCTCCCATGGCACTCATCTCAAACTCAGCCTTCATCACAGATTCAAACTCTTTACATAACTCTTCGTTTCGTGAACCGAAGATTATGTCATCCACATATATTAGCACCAGAAGCAAATCACCATCCTTTTCTTTGATGAACAATGTACAGTCAATCACACCCCTGCGAAAGCAGTGCTTCAACAAATGGGTGGAAAGCTTTTCATACCAAGCTCTAGGAGCCTGATGTAGCCTATACAGAGCCTTGTCTAGCTTGTAGACTCTGTCCCGATGATAAGGATCTTCGAATCCTTCGGGTTGACTGACATATACTTCTTCACGGATTTCCCCATGCAAGAATGCACTCTTAACATCTAGTTGATAGACTTTGATTTTCATGTAAGAGGCGTAGGCTAGAAAGATGCGAATAGCTTCCATTCTAGCTACTGGAGCAAAGACTTCATTGTAGTCGATTCCTTCGACTTGTCTAAAGCCCTGAACGACCAACCGTGCCTTGTTTCTGATAACAACACCCTGGTCATCCTTCTTGCATTTTAGTACCCATATGGTACCAATTACTTTGACTCCTTTGGGTCGGTCAACAAGAGTCCACACTCCAAGTTTCTTGAACTGTAGCAACTCTTCTTGCATAACATTTACCCATGCTTCATCCTTAAGGGCATCACTTACGTGTTTGGGTTCAATTTGAGAGACAAAACATCTGTAAGCTCCATCATTCATGTAGCCCTTTTCCATTACTTCAGCGTAATCAGCAGTGTACAATCGACTTCTAGTCTGCACGCCGGAGTGGAGATCACCAATGATAGCATCTGGCGGATGACTCGTATTGATCCTAGTCAAAGGGGTTGTAGGAACAACAACTTCAGAGTCTAAAGTTGTGACTGGAGGTTCAGTATCTGTATTTCCAGATGGAGGTTCAGCAGCTGAAGAGCTTCCTTCTTGATCAACATTTGGTGCATTGCTGGTTTCAGTTGCTTCTTCTTCATCAGAAGAGTCCTCACTATCATCCTGATCAGTTATGGCAGATCCCGATGAACCACTCGCAGGTGTTGCATTGCTAGTATCCAGATTTGGTGAGTTGAGCACATCGTGCATCATCTGAGTAGCAAGATCATCATCTGAATCTATTTGAGGAAGATTGAATGATCTGAAAAAGGCATCGTAGTCAAATAATGACGATGGACCTTTTCCAGCAGGGGGGATAGTGAAACGTTGAACATCAACATTGCACCATACTTCTACCTGACCAGTAGAGTTGTTGTAAACTCGTTTGTCGGGTATACTGTATCCCAGAAAGATCCCCTGATCTGCCTTTTCATTAAACTTGCCTTCTTGAGTTTTCTTCAGAAGTGTACAAGGAGCACTGAAAGGTTCCAAATACTCCAAGTTTGGTTTACGCTTCTGTAGTAACTCATAGCAAGTCTTCCATGCCTTTTCACTACTAACACACGATTGAGTGTGTAGCAGGCATTGCTACCGCTTCGTTCCAGAACTGTACTGGCAGTTTTGAGTCTGCCAACATAGTCCTGGCGGTCTCGATCAGGCTCCTGTTCTTTCGCTCAGCAACTCTATTCATCTGTGGTGTGTATGCAGAGGTGAATTGATGAACAATTCCCTTTTCTTTGCAGAAAGCATCCATCCACTGATTCTTAAACTCGGTTCCATTAACTGAGCGAATCTTTCTCACCTTCAGTTTGTAGAGTGATTCTAGAGTGGTGACCAGCACTTTGAATGACTCAAAGGTTTCTGACTTTGCTTTCAGAAACATCACCCACGAGAATCGTGAGTAGTCATCAATGACTACGAAGCAGTACCAGTCTCCTGCGATACTCTTCGTGCTGACTGGACCGAATAAATCCATGTGCAGTAGCTCCAGGGGCATCTCGATAGAATTGACATTCTTGGTCTTGTGAGATTTCCTGGTTTGCTTTCCTTTCTTGCATGAGACATAGAAATCAGGAAGCTTGAAGTTCTTGACAGGAACTCCATCAACTAAGTTGTTATGAATCAGATGATTCATCTTCCTATGATTAATGTGTCCCATTCTTCTGTTGCCACGAAATGGAGTCCTTCTCTGTAGCTTTGGATAAGAAACATTGAACAGTAGAAGCACTAGTAGAAGCATTAGACATATCTAGAACGTACAAGTCATTATATCTAGATGCGGACATTAATACCTGCTCCTCTGGAATATCCATTTCTTTCTTCAGAATGTAACATTTGCGATTGTCAAACATGACTTTGAAACCCTTGTCACAAATCTGAGACACAGAAAGCAGATTGTTTTCTAATTGCTAAACAAAGTTGACTTTGTCGAACCTTACCTTTTCATTTCCTACTTCGCCCTGAGCGATAATGTATCCTCCTTTGTTTCAAGCAAAGGAAACGTGTCCCCCTTTAATTTGTTTGACATTGAAAAGGAGAGACTTATTTCCCGTCATGTGCCTGGAAGCTCCGCTATCTACGATCCATGTATTTGTAGATGCACTATAGCGGACAACCTGCACATAAGAGAAAATAATCAGTTAAGGAGGGGGACCCAAGCCTTGACTGGCTTGGGTTTCCCAGAGGAATCAACCATCATGAATTCGACCCACTATCCTTTATCAGTGGGTGGAATCTCAACATTCAGCTTGTCCTTGCTTTCAGACTCATCAGTCGTTTTGGCTTTCCACAAACCATCCCTGTGAAAGGATTGTTTGTGATAAACCTTAGACTGATTTACAGTTTGAGCATATGGTTTAGATTCAGAAACAGGTTTCACTGCTGGCATCACAGACTTGTCAGTGGCTTGTCTGTGTTGCCTTTGGCGTGGTGGAGACGAAAATGACCTAGAAGGTGTTTTAGACCGAATAGGTGTTTTCGATCTAACAGGAGTCTTAGATCGTTGTTTTGAATCTAAATTAACTTTGTTGTTCAGCTCAACCTTAATTCTTGGAGTCTGATAGCGAGGACAATTTGTCGAAATATGACTACACTGTCCACAAGTATAGCATGACCTCCATTCATCAGGGCTAGGAGATCTCTTGTGGGGCGGTGAGTAAACTTCAGATACTTTCTTTTTGTTCTCACTTTTAAGGCTTTCACCTCCCTTGACAAATTTAACTTGTTTAACATTATGTGTGTTTTGTCTTGGAGAAGATGGGATTCTTGTTTCACTGATTTAGATTGAGTGGGTTTGGAATTCTTAGGTTGTGTGGTAGTCAATTTTTGACCCAAACCAAGGTTTGCTTCAACATTTTCTTCCACTCGGTTTCCAGTGATTTTTGTGTCAGCTGTGCCTGATGTAGATGCTTTCTGATCAGTGGCCGGAGGGGCAGATTTAACTGCTGTGTCCGGATCGCTGACCAGAGGAGTTTTCACCACATGATCCTTTATTGGGTTAGTATTAATTAGATGTTGTTTGGTGTTCAATAGGATCTCATGTGGTGGAGGCACAACCTTATATCCCAAACCTTCCCCGTTGTTGCGTTCTTTAACCAAGTTTTTCAAAATATGTGAGGAACTAGCTAGACTGTGGAGTTTTTGTTTCAAAGACTCGTTTTCAACTTGTAAAACCGCTCGTTCCTTTTTAGTTTCTTCGATTGTTTTTAAGTAAAACTTGATATCATTTTCTTGGTTAAAAGCAACAACCTCAGTTTCTTTTAACTGTTTCTTTAATGCTTCAACCTCTTCTTTATAGCTGTTTTCATTTTGTTTTAAGATTCTATTTGCCTCAGTACACATTTTTAAATCATTTAGTAAGTTATCATTGTGATCTAATAACCTAGCAAATTTCAGGTCAATGCTTTCCCTAAATTTATCACATTCAGCACAAACATGTCTAGCAAAGAGTTCATCTTTCGATTCTACCTGTGCAGATGTAGACGTTCCAGCCATGAAAGCATTTTGAGGCTCAGATTGTGCTTCAGATTCAGCATTCAACTCATTTTCAATAAGTTGATCAACAGCAGTTGTAACTTCATCCAATTCAGCAGTATCAGGTTCAGCCGAGTTCTCCCCCTCACTGGCTGAGTCTTCATTTAGATCATCAACGGATGCTATGTTGGCTTGACTATCAGATATGAAACAAAGGACCAGTCCTGTCCTTCATCACCTTGCGCCACCATAGCCTTTGAGTCACTGCTGGTTGAAGCTGGCCTCTTCTCTTTCTCTTGCTTTGTGAAGGAGGAGAATGGGTTTCCATTCCAGTCTTCTTCGGTTTGACACATTCCCGCTTGAAATGTCCTTTCTCCCCACAGTTGAAACAGGTGACTTTTGACTTGTCGAATCTGAAAGTAGTATCTTTTGTAGCCACCAGATTTTGACCTGTTTTCTTCACAAATTTCTTTGCTCGTCGCACAGCACTTGCGAGAGCCCACATAATATCCATCCTCTCCAACTCATTCTCATCCACCTGCTCGTAATCTTCATCAGCCAAGTGGCAGTTACCTATCTTCCCAGCAACCAAACCATCATAGGAATGGACCACAGCAGCAAGCAGGTCCATGTGTTCCTTGGCCACTTCCACAGTTACCTTACCCAAGTTCTCTGTTATTAACTTTGTCGATTGTGCTTTAGTGACACTGTGTTGAACCCCTGATGAGACCATTGACTCACCAACAGATGATGAGCTTTGTCCGGATGCAGATGTATTAGTAACAAAAGCAGTGTGCAGAGGAGCATTTGAAGGCTTGGCAATAGGAGTTGGAGTCACATTATAGAGTGTCGGATCTTGTGCATAAGAACCCTTCTTTGCCTTGTACCTGTGTCTGACTTCTTCCTCTTGCAGTTTCAGGATAAAATCATTTATATCCAATGTCTCAAGAACTGAATTGTGTCTCAAGGTGGAAATGAACGAATCCCATTTTTCTGGAAGACCATCAGCCAAACTAGAGACCTTTTCTTCTTTAGACGTGGTTACCCCATGAGTGTGAAGTTCACTCATCAGATGATAGAAGCGGTCAATAATGTCGTCCAAGCTCTCATTCCCAATAGCAGAAAAATTATCAAACTCCTTTTTAAGTGCTTTGGCCTTCAAAGACTTCAGAGTTGAACTCCCTTCATATCTTTTCTCGAGAGCTTTCCAGAATTTCTTACTTTGTTTCTGATCAGAATACTGATGGAAGATCTCTTTAGGAATAGACTGGGTGAGCATCGCATATGCCTTCTTTTCAGCATTATAGGCAGTCTTTTGAGCATCAGTCATTCCACTCAACGTTAATGGCAAACCATCAGCACCAACTGGCATGGTGTAACCAGTTTCAATAGAATTCCAAAGATTAGTGTCCACACCATTGAGATGAATCTCAAACCTCTGCTTCCACTGCGGGAACGCATCGAAGACAGAAGCTTAGGTGGCTTATTGTGGTTACCAATCTCATTCTCCAGAAGCAGTAAATTCTGGATCCTTGAGTCTTTCCCTGCTGAGAACGCGAAATTTTCGGAATCCATAATGAATGTTGACTTAAACTTGAAAACAAACTGTTAATGCGATTGGGGAGTACGACTGGGATGCGATTGATACTAACAGTATGCGATTGTCCATTAGCATGGCTCAGTCGTACGACTGAGTCTCATTCGCATATGCCCCTGCGAATGACCCAGTTTCATGTGTTTACAAGGTGTATAACATTAAGCCTAGACTATTCGTCAAGCGACGGACACACTATATATGACTATATATGCTCCAACAAATTCCCCCTTGGACGTTGCTTGCGAATAGTTGATAACACCTCTTACAATCTTCAGTCAATCTTTGCTCTGGTTTCCAATAGAATCAAACAAAAACCATATTAGCCAACATTGCCGATCTGTCAGGTTACTACAATATCCCTGAAAATGAATTTAGGCACAATATCTTTCGTTTACTTTGCAGAACACCATCATAGCAGTAAGATTCCCCAAATGACTGATTTTTCCAGATAACAACATGAACAGTTTTCCATTGCTTCAATCTTCACACAGGCTAACCTGATTAACATTAACAACTGCAGAAATTCCCCCTCACATTCAGCATATCCCAATATATAAACGTTGTGCTCTCCTAACGTCTTCATACGGTGTATTGAGCAAAAGGTTGAAGGTTCCAATCCACAGCTGACAATATCAAACAAATCAGCATGCATGTAGATTCATCATCAGAAACCTCCTTACATCATCACTTTCTGATTGCGTCTTCAATCTCTCTATACATGGATTCCCCCTAAGAATGAGAATCCTCTCTGTGCGGATAAATATAACTTGATTGGCCCATAAATAGTCAGATGCTCCTGACTACCCCACAAAATCAGCACCGACAGCTGATATCTTCTCTTCTCTCTTTCGTGTTCTATAAACATTGACCTATTCTGGAAGTCCAACGAATAATGGGGTATCCATCGAACTTGTTTGACATAAGAATCTCAGGGTGAATGTCCTTTGCTCATCCTCAACTCTTGCATAGACTCTCCAGGAAAATCTTCACTATTGACCCGAAGACGAACAATACATGACCCGATAATTTTCCCAAAAAAAAATTTTATTTTACCAAATTTTTCCAAAAGGCTTCCCGACTGATAAAAATGGTTTAGGGAAAAAATCGTGCAAGAAGCTGTTCCAGACTCTTTTTTTTTTGGTCTCGTACACAGCCCATTCGTGCGACTTGAACAGATGAATGAAGACATACGTACGAATGGGTGATTCGTGCAAATGGATACTTTGAATGTGTCAGTCGTGCGAATGAAGTACATGAAAGGGTCAGTCGTGCGAATGAATGTTCATTCGTACAATTGGACATACGTCTGGGTTAGTCGTACGAATGGACCATACGAATGGTTCAGTCGTGCGAATGAGGCCCAGTCGCATGGCCCAATCGCATGAACGGGTCTGAACGCAGAAAACCAGATCTACAGCCGCCACAAAGCTGAAAAGCCCTAATCCGATGATTTGGACGAGATACAACACAAAATTTGCATCACTGGATTCATTTTTTATGATCTGAAGAAGATTCCGAGTCCGGTTTTAACAAACAAACATCACACGTAATGAGATTTGAGCAAAACAAGATGAACACGAAGAAAACGAAGTGGGTTTAACGTCAAAGAACTGAACTTTGATCCAGAAATCAAGAGCTCGGGTTGCTAGAATGATTGTTAGATCATTCTAGCAGTAACCTGGCTCTGATACCACTTGTTAGGACCGTGTACGTACGGAGTACTAACTAATTCTTCATTATACCGGATCAAATAGTGCGGAATCCTATTTGATTGGTGATCCAATCAGGGAGAACGTAATCAAGATCAAACCTAACGATTAGAAAACGTTAAGAACGGACTAGGATTGATCTCAGATGTTCTATGAAGTTGGAATTGACGAACAGGAAGCTCTGGGTCGACTAGGGTTGCAAGTATTCGAATTGTTGTATTTTTCCACGAATTAAGTGGTATTTATAGGTTACAGCTATCATTCGTACGACTGAGCTAAGCGACTGGCTCAGTCGTGCGACTGAGTCATATGATTGGTTCATTCGGACGACTGAGTCTGTCTTATGACTCAATCGTACGATTGACTCAATCATCTGGTTTAGTCGTGCGATTGGCCCATTCGCATGGTCCAGTCGGACGACTGAATCAGATTACTTATTTAAACGCATTCTTGAACCTTTGATGGTTCAAACCTATGTCTAACAACTGTAAACCTATATAACATTGTCATATATGCGTGTACTAATAATTGATATGAATAGATATAACACGTAAACAACCAATAAACATAAACATAAGAGATTCTCATTATAATGATCAAACATTACATATGTGTTACAAGAAGAAGTTCTATTACATTGTAGCTCACTAGACTAGAACTGGGGACATGTGTACCAACAATATCATTATTATCTTTCATTATGTTCGTTAACTTTTGTTCATTCAACGTCCATCATTATCAATCATTTCTCATATAGATCCCATCAAGCTTTACCCTCCTCATAGCACACAGCCACGAATACTGAGGTTGAATGACAAGGATCCCGTTTCATTCTTTATTATGATATTTCGTTAACGTTCAATTCATACATTCATTCTTTTCTCTTACTTTCTTTTCGTACGTTCATTTCATTCGATGACATGTACATTACCCCAAACATTGTGCACGAAGTGAGTAACTGAGCCTGAGGTCTTTCATAGACCTCAAACATTGGGCACGGAGCTGGCTCCAGTACCTAGGGTAAGTACATTCACCACTTATCTTTTCTCTTTCATTTTGGATCAATGCCATATGATATACCCCAAACATCGTGCACGAAGCGGGTCTGGGCCTGAGGTCTTTCATAGACGTTGAACATTATGCACGAAGCTGACTCCAGCACCTAGGGCAAGCGGCAAGGATCCCATACATATGGTCAATCACAAAGATTGGATCCCAGTGTGCATCCTGCGGGGTAGCTAACCTGCACACCATTGAGCAAACACCTTCATTGGGTGTGCACCTCCATACATTTGCTTGCAAGCCTTTCTTACATTCATTCATTCATTAATGCATGCATTCATTCATCATGTTCCTCTTTCATTATCTTCCACTTTATGTTACATAATACTTTCGTTTCATTCATTAACATAACACGTAAAGCCACGGGAAAGATAAACATACATCATAATAAGGAACATCAACATACATAGTAGCATCATCATACAGGGCATCATCATACATAGATAACATACATCATGCATAAACGTGCAACATCGTCATGCCCAACGTACCCTTCAGGCGACTGAACATCATGCGAATGGACCAATGCGGATGAACGCCTATACCCCAATCGTGCTAATGGACCTCATGCGGATGAACACCAATGCGGATGAGCACTTATGCGAATGGGCTCTCAGTCGCATGACTCCCCATGCGACTGGCCACCCAATCGTGCGAATGAATCTCAATCGTGCGAATGAACCTCAATCGCACCCCATTCGGCCGTATGGCCTCCATTCGGTCGCCTAGCCCTAGCTGATGCAAAATGCAGTTCATCCTGAACCCAATCTGCCATTTTCGACCTCCAAGCTCATCCAAACTGTTGGTACACATGTCCCCAGTTCTAGTCTAGTGAGCTTAAATGTAATAGAACTTTTTCTTATAACACATATGTAATGTTTAATAAATATAATGAGAATCTCTTCTATATATGATTGTTGGTTGTTTAATGTTATATCTATTTATATTATTTATTGTTACACGCATATATGACAATGTTATATAGGTTTACAGTTGTTAGACATAGTTTTGAACCATTAAAGGCTCAAGAATGTGTTTAACTAAGTATCCTGATTCAGTAGTACGACTGGACCATGCGAATGGGCCAATCGCACGACTGAACCAGGTGATTGAGTCAATCGTACGATTGAGTCATAAGACTAACTCAGTCGTCCGAATGAACCAATCATATGACTCAGTCGCACGACTGAGCCAGTCGCTTGGCTCAGTCGTACGAATGAGAGCTGTAACCTATAAATACCACTTAATTCGTGGAAAAACATAACACTTCGAATATTTGCAACCCTAGTTGACCCAGAGCGCCCAGTTCGTCCCTTCTAAGTTCACAAAACGTTTCAGATCATCCTAGTTCGTTCTTAATGTTTTCTAATCGTTAGGTTTGATCTTGTTAACGTTTTCCCTGATTGGATCGCCATTCAAATAGGATTCCGCACTATTTGATTCGGTATAACGAAGAATCAGTTAGTACTCCGTAAGTACACGGTCCTAACAAGTGGTATCAGAGCCTTGGCTCTTGATTCTTCGTGGATTCAATCGTTTTCGTGAAAAAGTTTACGTTTTTAGCGAAAAGATCTGTTCTTTCTGCTCAAAAATCAAGCTTTACGTGTGCATGTTCTGAAAATTCAATCTTTTTAGAGTTACAGCCGTCTAGGGTGTAAAAACTTGCGTTTTAGGTCAAAGTTTGTGAAAAACCTTGATTTCAGCAGTCTCAGTCGCACGATTATCTCAATCATATGACTGAAGCCCAGTCGCCCAGTTCAATCGTACGATTGAACTCAGTCGCTTGTTCAATCGCCCGGTTGAGTCAGTCGGTTTGTCCAGTCGCTCAAGTGTCACAATCACCTGTCCTATCATACGATTGAGTTCAATCGCACACTGTTTGTGTCAGTCGCCTCTCAGTCGTACACTCCATTCGCCCAAACAGTTCACTCTTCAAGTTTAAACTAAGACAAAATGGACTCCGAAAATTTTGCCTTCTCAGCCGGAAAAGACTCTAGGATTCATAACCTTCTGTTACTGGAAAATGAAATTGGAAACCATAATAAACCACCTAAACTGCTGTCTATTGATGAATTTCCCCAGTGGAAACAAAGATTTGAAATTCATCTAAATGGTGTGGATACCAATTTGTGGAACTCGATTGAGACTGGATATAACATGCCCATTCGTGCTGATGGAATACCGTTGACTTTAAGTGGACTAAGTGATGCACAAAAGGTTGCCTATAATGCTGAAAAGAAGGCTTATGCAATGTTGACACAGTCGATTCCCAAAGACATCTTTCATCAATACTCAGAGCACAAACAGAGCAAAAAGTTATGGGACGCTCTTGAGAAGAGTTACGATAGCAATTCAACACTTAAGTCACTGAAGGCTAAAGCGTTGAAGAAAGAGTTTTACAACTTCTCGTCTATTGGGAATGAAAGCTTGGATGAGATCATTGATCGCTTCTACCATCTGATGAGTGAACTTCACACTCATGGGGTTAAGACGTCTAAAGAAGATAAAGTTACAAGCTTGGCTGAGGGTCTACCAGAGAAGTGGGATTCCTTTATTTCCACTTTACGCTATAACTCAGTTTTGGAGACTTTGGATATTAATGACTTCATTCTAAAACTGAGGGAGGAAGAGGTCCGACACAAGTATAGAACGATGAAAGGAGCTTACACTCAAGATCCATCACTCTACAATGTTACTCCTACTTCTACTTCTACTTCCAAAGCCTCCAGTGCTCCTCTGCAAACTACTTTTGTGTCAAATGCATCACCATCAGCTGATCAAGGCTCATCATCTACTAGTGAGTCACATGGTGCATCTGGGGTTCTACAAAGTCCTATAGTTACCCAATCAATGAAGTTAATGACTAAAAATTTAGGAAAAGTAATTGTAGAGGTTGCAAAGGAACACATGGATCTACTTGCTGCGGTAGTTCATTCCTATGATGGTTTAGTGGCCGGGAAGATTGGAAACTGCCACCTGGCTGATGAAGACTATGAGCAGGTGGATGAGAACGAGTTGGAACGTATGGACATAATGTGGGCTCTAGCAAGTGCTGTGCGACGAGCTAAGAAGTTTGTGAAAAAGACGAGACAGAATCTAGTGGCTACCAAAGATACTACATTTGGTTTTGAAAAGTCCAAAGTCACTTGCTTCAACTGTGGAGAAAAAGGCCACTTCAAGAAGGAATGTGTAAAACCAAAGAAGAATGGCAACGGGAATCCATTCTCATCTTCAACAAACAAGATAAGGAGAAAAAGACAGTTCCAACAAGCAGTGACTCCAAAGCTATGGTTGCTCAAGGTGATGAAGGACAGGATTGGTCCTTCTGATTTTTATCTGACAGTGAAGCCAACATAGCATCAGTTGAAGATTTGAATGAAGACTCAGCAAGTGAGGGGGAGAGCTCAGCTGAGATTGATACTGCTGAAATGGAAGAGACTTTAGCTGCTGTTAACCAAATCGTTGAGAGTGAGCTGAATGCTGAATCTGAAGCACAACCACAGTCTCAAAATGCTTTCATGGCCGGAACGTCCACATCTGCACAGGTAGAATCAAAAGATGAACTGTTTGCTAAACATGCATGAGACTCTTTTGAACACCAAACAACGTCCAATCAATAATAATCCAATTAAAGATCATGTGGTGACAACTCCTCTAGTCAGTGACCCAGACACAGTAGTTAAGACTATGTCTTCGGGTGCTGATCAGAAACCCTCAACTTCAAGCACAACTGGAAATGAACAAAGGGTGGAAGAGAATGTTCAAGCATCTCTTAGGTTGGGTTTTAAGTCTACTAACACACAATCCAAGATTTCCAAACCCACTCAAAATAAACCAGTTAAGAAAGATAACACTCATCTTTAAAGGCAAATAAATCATAATGTTAAACAAGTTAAGTTTGTCAAGGAAGGTGAACATCAAAAGACCGAGACCAAAGAGCACATACCTAAGGTCTACTCCCCACCCACAAGAGATCTTCAAGTCCCTTTGAAAGAAGATCCAGTTATGCATGTGGTAAACGGGGTCACATATCTTCTAGTTGTCCCCGCTATCAGACACCTAGGGTTAAAGTTGAACTGGACAAAGAAGTTACTCAGTTCCCAAAATAGAGATCTAAGACCCCTGTTAGGTCTAACACACCTGCTAGGTCTTACACATCTCCTCAACACCACATCCAACACAGTCAAGTCACTGGCAAGTCTGTGATGCCTGAGGTGAACCAGTTTTGGAAACTAAAACAAAGGTTCAAACTGTTAATCAATCCACTGTCTATCACAAACAATCTTTTCATAAATATGGTATGTGGAAAGCTAAAATGTCTGATGTGTCTGATAGCAGTGACAAACTGAAGGTTGAGGTCCCACTAACTGACAAAGGACAGTGGGTAGAGTTCATAATGTGTGATGCCTCTGGGAAACCCAAGCCAGTTAAGGGTTGGGTCCCCCTCCTTAACTAATTGTTTTCAATATGTGCAGGTTGTCCGCTACAGTGCTACTACCAATACATGGATTGTAGATAGCAGAGCTTCCAGGCACATGACAGGAAATAAGTCTCTCCTTTTCAATGTCAAACAAATCAAAGGGGGACACGTTTCCTTTGCTGGTAACAAAGGAGGATACATTACCGCTCAAGGCGAAGTAGGTAATGCAAAGGTAAGATTTGACAAAGTAAAATTTGTATAACAATTAGAAAACAATCTGCTTTCAGTGTCTCAGATATGTGACAAGGGCTTCAAATTGATGTTTGACAATCGCAAGTGTTACATACTGAAGAAAGAGATGGAGATTCCAGAGGAGCAGGTCTTAATGTCAGCATCCAGGTACAATGATTTATATGTATTGGATATGTCTAATGCTTCTTCCTCTGCGTCTACAGTTCAGTGTTTCTTATCAAAAGCAACAGAGAAGGAATCCATCTCATGGCACAGAAGAATGGGACACATTAATCACAGGAAGATGAATCATCTGATTCATAACAACTTAGTTGATGGAGTTACTGTCAAGAACTTCAAACTTCCTGATTTTTGTGTCTCATGCAAGAAGGGAAAGTAGACCAGGAAATCTCACAAGACCAAGCATGTCAATTCTACAGAGATGCCCCTAGAGCTACTACACATGGATCTATTTGGTCCTGTAAGCACGAAGAGTATAGCAGGAGACTGGTACTGCTTTGTAGTCACAGATGACTACTCACGCTTTACTTGGGTGATGTTTCTGAAAGCTAAGTCAGAAACGTTTGAATCATTCAAGGTTCTAGTCACGACGCTGGAGTCACTCTACAACCTGAAGGTTAGGAAGATTCGTTCAGACAATGGCACAGAGTTCAAGAATCAGTGGATAGATGCTTTCTGCAAGGAGAAGGGAATTGTTCATCAGTTCACCTCAACATACACGCCACAGATGAATCGAGTTGCAGAACGAAAGAATCGGAGCTTGATCGAGGCTGCAAGGACAATGTTTACAGATTCTAAGCTTCCAGTACAGTTCTGGAATGAAGCAGTTGCAAATGCTTGCTACACACTTAACCGTGTATCAGTAGTCAAAAGGCATGACAAGACTTGCTATGAGTTACTTCAGAAGCGAAAACCTAACTTGGAGTATCTGGAACCATTTGGAGCTCCATGTACCCTGTTGAAGAAGTCTCAGGAAGGCAAGTTTAATGAAAAAGCTGATCAAGGGATATTTCTAGGATACAGCATACCAGACAAATGAGTTTACAATAACTCGACAGGTCAGGTTGAAGTGTGGTGCAACGTAGATGTGCAAAGATACACCACCCCCCTGCTGGAAAAGGTCCATCGTCATTCTTCGATTACGATGGCTTTTTCAAATCCTTTAATCTTCCTCAGCTTGATTCGGATGATGTGATTGCTACTCAGATGATGTACGATGTTCTAAATACACCAAATCTGGATTCAAGCAACACAACACCTGTAGATGGTGCTTTAGGTTCCTCAGCTCATGCTCAGGATGAGAGTGATGATTCATCAGATGGTGAAGAGGCAACTGAACCAGACAGTGAGCATAATGTAAATCAAGACGTTAGCTCGTCAGCTGCCGAACCGGCATTGGGAAATATGGATACTGAACCAGTAGTCACAAACTTGGATTCTGAAGTTGTTGTTCCAACAACACTAGTGACTAGGATCAGTGTGAATCATCCCCCCCATCTATCATTGGGGATATTCAATCTGGTGTGCAGACACGAAATCAGCTGTACTCGGCTGATTAGCTGTAATCATGGAAAAGGGATATGTCAATGACGGGGCTTTCTCATGTTTTGTTTCACAAGTCGAGCCTAAGTACATCAGTGACGCCCTCAAAGATGAAGCCTGGGTCAACGCGATGCAAGAAGAGCTTCTACAGTTCAAGAAACTTGGAGTATGGACACTCGTTGATAGGCTAAAAGGAGTAAAAGTGATTGGTACCAAATGGGTACTAAAGTGCAAGAAGGATGACCTAGGTGTTGTTATCAGAAACAAGGCACGGTTGGTTGTTCAGGGATTCAGACAAGTCGAGGGAGTCGACTACAATGAAGTGTTTGCACCGGTGGCACAATGGAAGCAATTCGGATATTTCTTGCCTATGCATCGTATATGAAGATCAAAGTTTATCAGTTGGATGTGAAGAGTGCATTCCTTCATGGGGAAATCCATGAGGAGGTATACGTCAGTCAACCCGAGGGATTCGAGGATCCCTATCATCGGGACAGAGTCTACAAGTTAGACAAGGCTCTGTATGGGCTACATCAGGCTCCTCGAGCTTGGTATGAAAAGCTCTCCACCTATCTGTTGAAACACGGCTTTCGCAGGGGTGTGATTGACTGTACGTTGTTCATTAAAGAAAAGGATGGTGATTTGCTTATGGTGCAGATCTATGTGGATGACATCATCTTCGGTTCCAGAAACGAAGAGTTGTGCAAAGAATTCGAATCTGTGATGAAGGCAGAGTTTGAGATGAGTGCCATGGGAGAAATGAAGTTCTTCCTAGGATTACAGGTGGATCAAACCTCAACCGGTATTTTCTTGCATCAAACTAAGTATGTCGGAGAAATTCTGAGTCAGTTTGATATGGAAAATGTCACTGTTGTCGGTACCCCTCTTGCCACAAATCATGATGTGGCTCCTGATGAGAATGGGGATTTGGTGGATGCCACTATGTATCGTGGGATGATCAGATCTCTTATGTACCTCACTGCCTCGCGTCCAGATATCATGTATGCCACATGTTTATGTTCCAGATATCAAGCGAAGCCAAAAGTGAATCACTTGATTGGGTTTAAGAGGATTTTCCGTTATCTGAAGGGTACTCCAACACTGGGGTTGTGGTATCCTCATGATGATGACTTTGAGCTAACGGCGTATAGTGATTCGGATTATGGAGGCTGCAAAATGAATTACAAGTCTACGTCAGCAGGATGTCAATTTTTCAGGAGGAGATTGGTGACTTGGCAGTGTAAGAAGCAGACATCAGTTGCTCTATCTACCTATGAAGCTGAATATGTTGCCGCCGCCAGCTGCTGCTCTCAAATCGTATGGATACAACAGCAAATGCGGGACTACGGTTTGTTTCTCTTCTACTCCTATATTTGTTGATAATTCTGCTGCAATTGCAGTAACTAAAAATCCAGTCCAACATCCTAAGACCAAACACATCGGAATCAAATATCACTTTATACGTGACTGTTTTGAAAAGAATTTAATCGATGTGATAAAAATTAATACAGATTTTCAACGCGCTGACCTCTATACAATAGCCTTTGATAAACCTAGATTTTTATATCTGTTAGAGGTCAATGGTGTTAAAAAGAAAAGTGATGTTATCTCAGAAGACACAGACGCGTAGTCCGACACATGTTTATTTTTTTAATTTCTTAATTTCCTAGTTTTATTTCATTTAATTTCCTTGTCGATTAAAAATCCAAAACACAAAAAGATTTTCTGTTTTAGTATTTTAGGAGGAGATTAGGTTATGTTCAGTAATTATTTGCTTAAAAAAAAGGGAGGTTACTTAAGCTGAAAAGGCAAAGACAGAAATACTAGAAATGTGACTCAATTAAATGGAAAGTGATAGTACACAGGTGTCGCGTTACTTGGAACACCAAAAGGTTTTATGTTTTGCAAGGTTAATTAAATCACAGAAAATTACAAATTAGAGAAGTCTAGGTCTAACATATTAGGAAAATGATAGTACGCTTGGTTGGTACTGTAACTACCCGGAGAAAGTAGATCTAGGGTGGTGTCAGTGCATTGTACGATATGCCGGTAGATTCAACACAATAGATAAGTAGACATCATCAGTGATTTGGCTTAAACTTAAATAATTCAACAAGTTATGGGTTTTCATGGTATCCCTGGTCTGCACAATTAATAAATTTCCAATAAGGGGTGAGGAGCAAGCAAATGCCACAAATGTGAGCAAAGACCTGAAAAACAGAGCAAAAGATGACAAATGTCACTGAAAACAATGTATATTCTAATATAATGCTTTAAGAAGAAGATAGGTATTGTGTCTCTCTGCTGTGCGATGGCACTGACCTGAGGCTTAGCATAACCTATCCGTTCTAAGAATTCATTGCTGTTTGCGCCTCTCTACTGTGCGATGGCACTGACCTGAGGCTTAGCATCTCTTTGAAAATTCTTAGAACCAGATCTTCTAAGTCCCAAGACCGCTCAAAAATCTCTTGAGGAAGATTGATTACCATATACCTGTGGAACACACAAATACTTGTTGACCTAATTCATCTAATTAATCACTGATGCGTGTCAAAAGTCTGTGTATGGATTTAAATGGACAAGTATACTGACAATCATCGTGGCTGCATTGCCTAATGCTCAAAATCAATGGGTGTTACTTATCATGTCAAGCATGATTCCCAGTTAGATCTTAGAAGTCTTAGATAAGTGAATAACTGTGATATGTAATTCATGCAAGGGTTTAAAGTTAAATACAGATAAAAGATTCCAAGTAATGTTGTTTATGCCTGTCTAATTCCATATGAGTCTGTCCTTGATATGATGTCAATGTTAATAGGCTACACTAACCCGACCTAACAAAAATAAAAAAAAATGTTTTATTTTGTTCATAGTTCAAAATTTTCAAGGTATATGTATAATGTGTCAATGTCGGACTGTGCAAAATGTTCTCTGTTAACATCACCAAATGAGCTTAATGTTTATTTAAACAAATTGTTTCTGAAAGGATAAAAGTATCACGTCTGAGGTGATAAGTTGGATAAATGGATCATGTCTGAGATGATCAGGTGGTTAAGTGGATCATGTCTGAGGTGATCGGGTAGATAAACGGATCACGTCTGAGGTGATCGGGTGGATAAATGGGTCATGTCTGAGATGATCAGGTGGATAAATGGATCACATCTGAGGTGATCAAAATGTAGTTTTATTTTAAATGGTCATGTCTGAGATGATCAACCTACTCATAATGTTTATCTACTGGTAAATGGAACTAAGGGTCATAATGGTAAAATGGTCAAAAGATGATAAGTATGGCCCAGTCGCACGACTGAACCATAAATATGGTCCAGTCGTACGATTGGAACACACGAATGAGTCAAATCGTACGAATGGACAATGCGAATGAGTCCAAGCACACGATTGAAGGTGACCGACTGTCACAGTCGTTCGACTGAACCTCAATCGTATGATTGGAACTGAACAATTGGGTGAATCGTATGACTGAGACTCAGTCGCATAACTCACTCGTGCGACTAGACTCATTCGTATGACTGACCTATGCGACTCGGCTCAGTCGCCCGACTGGGATTTGCCCTAGTATATATACAGGTCGAATGGGCCTCAGTCGCTCATTCACCCAAATCGCCTCTCTATACATACGACCTAATCGAACCTCGGCCAAATTTTCCAAAAATCACCTGAACCTTCGATTACATAGTTCTGACGTTTGCTTTCGATCATACAGGTACTACACAAGAGAAATCATCGAACAAACTGTGTCAAATCATAAAAATGGGCACAAATTAATAGACCTTAAAACCTGAACTAACTGATCAAATTAAGGTTACAATATGCTTAATCGGTTGGTTCTGAGTGTAATGAGCATAATTTTGATGTTTAACACTAAGTATTGCTCAAAACAAGAATTTGAATGGACAAACAGTCGAATAGACGACTGGTCATGCTGATGAACTTCAATCGTACGACTGAACTGTCCGATTGGCTCAATCGTTCGACTAAGATGAACGAATGACTCAATCGTACGACTGAACCATGCGAATGAGTTCAGGCGCACGATTGAGATACACGTATGAGAAGACATGCGACTGAGTCCAATCGCATGACTCAGTCGTACGCATGAACTCAATCGTTTGACTAAATCTCAGTCGCGCAGTTCAATCGTACGACTGAAACTCATTCGTTTGTTCAGTCGCATGATTAAACCAAAGTTTAAAGTTCTTTGACTGAAATTAGCTATCCTCAACATGCACTAACGTTTATTTACATTGTGTAACAGATGGCAAGTCGTTGGATCATAAGCACAAAGCAAAATATTTGCACTCATCTGGATCTGACCTCTAGAAACGCAGTGGAGTTTGCGGGCATCATCTTATTCTTACGGAGATCGAGGATCTTCAGAGCTATATCTACTCTCTGCATTCCGTATCGCTCCTTACAGCAGGCATTCTAGGAGAATGTTGCTGTAGATAGATCTGTGGAGCCCTACTGTATCAGGAGCTCTATCCTCGGTCAGGCCATAGAGATCACCGAGGAAGATCTCAGGATAGTCCTCGAGTTTGGGGATGACAGTGACTGTGCTACACGACTACACCCACTGACAGTTTGAGGGTGTTTTCTACGGGCAAAGTAAGCAGGGGATATTAACGCAGGTATGCTTAACAAGAGTAACCTGTGCCCCTAGTTCAAGTACTTAGCCCACGTGTTACTCAGATGCATTGCTTCAAGGAAAGGAGGCTTTGATGAGTTATCGGAGCAGATGCAGAGCGCATATGTTGCGTTGGTGTTGAACCATCCATTCAGCTTCTCGCGGATGATCTTCACCTACTTAGTGGAGAACATAGAGGCGAAGGGCAAGGAGAGCTTCTGTATGTACCCTCGCTTCATGCAGATGATAATCGACCAGAAGCTCCCGATGTTGTTGAAGGTTAAAGAGGATGCTGTAGTGCTCGAGGTGATGGATGATACCACCTTGGGCAAGATGAAGGTGTACAGGGGAAGCAGGTAAAACCACCTGTCAGGCGACTATTTGGGCGTCTGGCCTGGGATGATTATGTGACGCCAGTAAAAAGGAAGTGGCGCCACGAGGACAGTGATTCGGATGTGGAGCAAGTTGCTCTGCCCTCTGATAACTCTGATGATGATCATGATGCTGATCAGGGAGGTGATGGCCAGGGAGAACCCGAACCAGCTCCGATACACCCTGATTTTCATATGCAGGAGGAGGAGGAGTCCGATGAAGAGCCACTTACCCGGACTGTGGGAAGTCGGGAAGTGGCAACTGAGCGGGGATTAAGGGCGGTTGGTGGACGCCCTGGAGAGTCTGGGAGCTCTACAGTTGATCCATCTTACACCCCAGCCTCTCCCAGCAGTCGAGGGGGAGACTCTGTGTCCAGGGGTACACGGAGAAAACGTATGGCTCAACCTCATGGGCTGAAACCCAAACGCAGGAGGATCACTCTTATCACTACCTCCTCCGCTACCACCACTACCCAAACCACCCAAACCACCCAAGCTACCACAACCACCACTACACCCATTCCACCACCTGTCACCTCCACCCAACCAACTACCACAGTACATCCCACTCTACCATTCACTCACATTCCACCTCCAATATTCACCACCACCACAGCCACCACCACTAGCCACCGAGCTGGCCCGTCATCAGCTACTACAGGTTCACCCCTCCCTCCCATTGGAGTGGAGGAACAGCTAGCAGCACTCAACAGGATGGTGCTAAAGCTGCTAGCTGCTGATGAAGAAAAGACAACAAGGCTACTTCAGCTTGAGGAGCAAAATGCTTCTCAAGCAACTCAGATTGCCCAACTCCAGGAACGGAATGTCCTGTCGACTCAAAAGATAGAGGAGTTGGAGTCTGCAAATAAGAAAATTATGCTGAAGCTGAAGGGGTCCAAGCTGATCCCTTGAAGCTAAAGGAAGGAGACGGTGATGATGGTGATGACGATGATGATGAGGATGATGAGAGTGATGAGGATGATGATGATAGTGGTGATGATCAACCCAAGGAGGGGCAAGATGATGATGATAATGATGATTCTGCTTCAAACACTACTAATTCTGGTCGGGAACAACGTTCAAAAAGAAGACAAGACCATGGATCTACAGCAGCTCCTCCATCATCACCTACTACAGAAACTCACGAGCAGATCCAAGACAAAAGTATTGATTCGACGTTTTATTCTTAAACTTTTGTACTTGATTCATCTTTTGATGTATATGAAACTCTTGTAAATATTTAATGATTAATGTTTAATTAACTTGAGATTACACTAATGATTGCTACTCTACATGTTGATATTAAACAGATAAGGGATTTCAGCAAGATAAGCATGATGTTGCTCCCCTCCAACAGATCAAGTCTCAACTCACAATGATTCTTGATCTGCAGGGGATCGTTAGAAGGTCAGTGAGTTATACTCCTGAAGAAGGAGAAATAATTCACGACCTTACTGATGACCAGCTTGCTGAAATATTTCGTCTGAATCCAGACGAAATTGTTAAGGATGCTTCAACTTTTGATGATGCTGATGATGACGAGCTCAACGATGTTGAAGAAATCAAAATTGAAGACATCACATATCAGCACTACCCAGAATACACTGATCGTGAGGGAAACGTGTTTCCAGATTTGGTAAACACCCTCGACAGTGATATTCTGGGTAAACTCAGTGATAAGGAGAAAGGAGCAGAAGCCTCAACAAGTTAAGCCCAAGCCTCGGAAGCTGAGGTTGATATTCGAAAGGCTGAATGGGCGGCTTGCTTCGCCGAGGTCCGAGCCCAACATGTTACAGCAACTCAAAGTACCTACACCAAGCTATACAAAGTAAAGAAGAACATGAAGGTGTCAGGGAAGATCATTGCTTGGGCTCATTTTGATGACCTTGGTGTGTATCCGGTGAAAAGGGAGAGGGGAATCGAGTACTTCAGATTCCCTCATGATCTGAAGACTCTCCCCGGTTTTGAGCTCAATCAGTTGGCCCGACTAAAGCTTCTATATGTTGATCCTAAGAAGATGTCTGGCTGGTTTGAGGCTGCCCTGAAAAGGGAGTACAGGACTAGATGGGTAAACTTCAAGCCTTAGCAGGCTACGAGGTACCTCAGAAGGTCTGAGGTGAGTCCCATCACTGGTCAACCGAAGATAGTTCTGAAGTGGCGACCTCCGCGCATAATGTCCCGAATTCCACTGAGGGAGATGCCACAGGACTTTACCCCACACTTTAAGTGGTGGTACTATGACTGGCGCTCGGGAGAAGCCGTCATCGTTTTGGAAAGGGAAGGCACAATGGACACAATAAGGGTGTTTGACCCCGTGTGGCTTATCAACTTGTCAGCGTCAGACGTTTATACGTTGTACAAGTGGCCATTATTTATTGACACACAGGATATAGTGCAAGCACTACAGTTTTAGCATATCATACGTCTATGCTTTGCACTTAATATCCATGCTGGGGTTTCTAAAGAGGAGAGACTGAAGAGATTTGAAGAGTTCAAGAAAGAAGTCAAAGTCTAGATAGAACTAGGTCCAAGGGGGAGTTTGTTGGTACACATGTTCCCAGTTCTAGTCTAGTGAGCTTAAATGTAATAGAACTTCTTCTTGTAACACATATGTAATGTTTAATTAATATAATGAGAATCTCTTCTATATATGATTGTTGGTTGTTTAATGTTATATCTATTTATATTATTTATTGTTACACGCATATATGACAATGTTATATAGGTTTACAGTTGTTAGACATAGTTCTGAACCATTAAAGGCTCAAGAATGTGTTTAACTAAGTATCCTGATTTAGTAGTACGACTGGACCATGCGAATGGGCCAATCGCACGACTGAATCAGGTGACTGAGTCAATCGTACGATTGAGTCATAAGACTGACTCAGTCGACCGAATGAACCAATTTTATGACTCAGTCACACGACTGAGCCAGTCGCTTGGCTCAGTCGTACGATTGAGAGCTGTAACCTATAAATACCACTTAATTCGTGGAAAAACGTAACACTTCGAATATTTGCAACCCTAGTCGACCCAGAGCGCCCTGTTCGTCCCTTCCAAGTTCACAAAACGTTTCAGATCATTCCTAGTTCGTTCTTAACGTTTTCTAATCGTTAGGTTTGATCTTGTTAACGTTTTCCCTGATTGGATCGCCGATCAAATAGGATTCCGCACTATTTGATTCGGTATAACGAAGAATCAGTTAGTACTCCGTAAGTACACGGTCCTAACACAAACTCATTCTAAGCCCAAATCAACCATCCTAAACCTTAGGAATGCATACCACAACACCATTCAAGCACACACAAGCCCGGAAACAAACTCCAAACGCATCACACGCAAACACATACAAATGGGTCAAACACACACACATACAAAACGGGTTTCAGATGTGTTCCAGGCCTAAAATCGACCAAACGTGTAAAAGAGGGGTCCTAGAACTCACACAAACAACACCGAGAAGTAGAGCTTCGATTAGACCTGCTACACCACGATTTTTGCACACTTGAATCTAGCCGAACTAACTTTTCTCCCCTTTCCTCTCTTCTCCTCTCTTCTTGGCTGAGTTTTGCAAGAGTGGGGAGGGTGTGGGCTGCCCTCCCCCTTTTATACCCCCACTCATCCAAATTTCTTCCCGTTTTGGCAAGATTGGTCCCTCGACTTTGGACTTTATTTCTTTTCTTCTTTCGTTGACTTCAAAGAAAATATCCAGGCGTTACAAGTCCACCCCCCTTATATAGGTTTCGTCCCCGAAACCTATTATTCCTCGAACAAATGTGGGTAATGATGTCTCATTTCTTCTTCGGTCTCCCACGTTGACTCGAATCCCTTCCTATGCTTCCACTGTACACTCACAAGAAGAACCATTTTATTTCTCAGCCTCTTCTCTTTTTGATCGATGATTGCCACTGGTTGCTCCACATAATTGAGCCGTTCGTCTACTTCGATCTCCTCCAGTGGAAGAATCATATCTTTATCTGCCAAGCACTTCCTTAAATGAGATACGTGGAATGTCGGGTGAATTCCACTTAACTCATCTAGTAACTCCAATCTATAGGCCACCTCTCCTACTCGAGCAATGATTCGGAAAGGGCCTATGTATCTCGGGCTCAACTTTCCCTGCTTTCGGAAATGAATAATACCTTTCCAAGGTGAGACCTTCAACATCACCTGGTCACCCACCTGGAACTCAATCGGTTTGCGTCGTTTATCAGCATACGACTTCTGTCTATCTTTGGCTGCCTTCATGAAGGCTTTGATCCTTGCAAACTTCTCAGTCGTAGCCTCGATCACCTTAACGCTCCCTAACTCTTTATAACCAATATCACCCCAACAAACGGGTGTTCTGCATCTCCTACCATATAGCACTCATAAGGTGGCATACCAATGCTGACATGATAACTGTTGTTGTACGAGAACTCTGCTAATGGTAAGTGGTCATCCTAACTTCCCCCAAAATCAATCATACATGCCGGAAGCATGTCCTCCAATGTCTGAATGGTCTTTTCTGACTGACCATCAGTCTGGGTATGATAAGCCGTGCTAATATGTAACCTCGTCCACATGGCGTCGTGGAATTTCTTCCAGAATTTGTATGTAAACCGGGTGTCACGATCAGACACAATAGACATCGGCACACCATGACGAGTCACAATTTCCTTGATAAACAGATCAGCCAACCTCTCAGATGAATATGTCTTGCAGATCGGCAGAAAGTGAGCACTCTTCGTCAAGCGGTCAACAATCACCCATATAGCATCATACCCTTTCGGAGTACGTGGCAGCTTCGTAATGAAATCCATGGTGATGTGTCCTACTTCCATTCCGGTATATCCAAAGGTTGGATCTTCCCATACGGCTTTTGATGCTTGGCCTTTACTTGCAAGCAAGTAAGGCACTTACTCACATACTCCACTACGTCACGCTTCATACCCGGCCACCAATAATCTTTCTTCATGTCTTGGTACATCTTTATAGCACTGGGATGAATAGAGTATCGAGTCTTATGAGCTTCATCCATAATCTTCACGCGTAGATCCCCAAAACGAGGAATCCACATCCGCCCATCGGGTTTTCACACCAAGTGTGTTTTCACCCAATTCCGCAACCAGACCTCTCATCCTTTCAGAGTTAAGATGATCTTCTTTCAATGCCTCATCTTGAAACTCTTTGACTTGCTTCATCACATCCGAGGTCATGATCATCTGATATGCTTTCACCCAATCGGCTCGGGTCTCTCTTTCCAGCTAAGGGCGTCCGCCACCACATTGGCTATGCCCGGATGGTAGTGGATCTCATAATCGTAGTCCTTTATAAGCTCTAACCATCGTCTCTGCTTCATGTTCAGATCTTTTTGCTCAAAGAAGTACTTCAATCTCTTGTGGTCGGTGAAAATGGTGCACTTCGTCCCTTAAAGATAGTGCCTCCAAATCTTTAGTGCAAATACCACGGCTGCAAGCTCCAAGTCATGAGTAGGGCAATTAACCTCATGAACCTTCAACTGTCGAGATGCATAGGCTATAACCTTCCCTCTCTGCCTTAACACGCACCCCAATCCCGAGTATGAGGCATCAGAATAAACCACCAGATCATCACTTCCATCGGGTAATGACAGAACAGGAGCTTGAGTCAATCTCGTCTTCAATTCTTCGAACGCATTCTCTTGAGCTTGACCCCATACAAATTTCACATCTTTTCGGGTTAATTTGGTTAGCGGATAAGCGATCTTGGAAAAGTCTTGGATGAATCTTCTGTAGTACCCCACCAAACCCAAGAAACTACGAATCTCGGACGGCGTCTTTGGAGACTTCCATTGCATCACTGCCTCCACCTTTACCGGGTCCACCATAATCCCGTCGGGATTTACCACATGGCCCAAAAACTGAACTTCGTGCAACCAGAACACGCACTTAGAGAACTTGGCGTACAGCTTCTCCTTTCTTAATGTCTCCAAAACTTCCCGAATATGACCGGCGTGCTCGATCTCGCTCTTTGAATAAATCAGGATATCATCAATAAACACAATCACTGATTTGTCCAACATCGGCCGACACACACGGTTCATCAGATCCATAAAAGCAGCTGGCGCATTGGTCAAACCAAAAGACATGACAAGAAACTCGTAGTGACCGTAACGCGTGCGAAAAGTTGTTTTAGGGATGTCCTGCTCCTTCACCTTCAACTGATGGTAGCCAGATCGAAGGTCGATCCTTGAAAACCAACTGGCACCTTGAAGCTGATCGAACAAATCATCTATTCTCGGTAAGGGGTATCAGTTCTTCACCGTTAACTTGTTCAGCTCACGGTAATCAATACACATCCTCATACTACCGTACTTCTTCTTTACAAACAGGACCGGAGCACCCCA
This sequence comes from Flaveria linearis, assembly GCA_024085815.1. NCBI lineage: Eukaryota > Viridiplantae > Streptophyta > Magnoliopsida > Asterales > Asteraceae > Flaveria > Flaveria linearis. Next base: position 58,106,540 of record CM044013.1, on the reverse strand, counting down.
AGGAGAGATACTTGATCTAATGAACCCCTTATCAAGCAGCTCTTACAACTGCTTCATCAACTCTTTCATCTCTTTCAGAGCCAACCGATACGGTGCCTTGGCAACAGGATGGGCACCCGGTATTAGATCAATCTAAAACTCGATCTCTCAGTCAGGTGGCACTCCTGGTAAGTCTTCTGGGAACACGTCTAGAAAGTCACACATGACCGGAACATCAGATAGTTGTGGTGTTGGCGTATCTACATCCTTCACATAAGCCAATTAGGCGCTACATCCACGCCTCATACACTCTCCCGCCACCGTCATTGAGATTACTCTCGGGATTGTCGTGACTCGATCCCCATAAACAGTTACCGAACTCCCATCAGGCGCTGTCAAACGAATCATCTTCTTGCGACACACAATGTTCGCCTCGAAGTCCGCCAACCAATCCATCCCAAGAACCAAATCGAAACCACCTAAGGTCATCACGAACAGGCTAACTGGAAACTTATGACCTTCTAGTTCCACATCACAGTCCTCTATCATCTTAGAAATCCTACTAGACTTACCTATGGCAGTTTCTACATCAAAGGACACATCAACACGTCTACTACTAACCGGCAGCTTAGTACAGAACAGCAGAAATAAAAATTTTACTAGCACCAGAATCAAACAACACAGAAGCTAAAGTTTGGTTCACTAGAAATGTACCGGACACAACATCAGGGTCCGTCCTAGCTTCCTCTTATGTCATGGTGAATGCTCTGGCGCTCGCCCTCGGTCCTTCACTCCCCGTCTTCTTCGCCCCGGAACCCTTGGCCCTCGGTTTCTTACAGTCTTTACTCATGTGACCACTTTCCCCATAGTTGAAGCACCTTGTACCCCTACAATCTCTAGCCATATGACCAGGCTTCCCACACTTGAAACAAACGTTCAACCCCCATCTACACTCGCCACTGTGCTCCTTCCTACATTTGCCACACTTTTTCGATCTCGTACCCGGTATGGTTACACGGCGATCATCCACCCGTGCCTTCTTGTTACCCATCGAGGCATCACCCCGATCAAACCACTTCCCACTCTAGTTTCAATCACCACCACCCTTCCTACTACCTTCATCCACTACCACTACAGCCCTCTCATCATATAATCTCCCTGCCAAGTCCACCACCGACCTAAACGTGCTCGGTCGGGCAGTGATCATGTGCCTATGAATATCCGCTGGCAAACCCTGAATGTACCTCTTAATCTTTCGTGACAGAGGCGTCACCTGATCCAGCACCAGACGTGTCATCTGGTTGAACTTCGTGGTGTACTGCTGATGTGTCATGGTTCCTGCCTCCAGTTGCAGGAACTCCCTCTCAACCTTGTCCATCTCCCGGTGAGGACAGAACTCCTCAATAACCAACTTCTTCAGCTCCGACCATCTCATTCTCCCAATAGCCCTGCTACCCTCGGCTTGGAATATGTTGTCCCACCAGCATAAAGCCGAGTCCACAAAAGAATAGGCAGCAAACTTCACCTTTTGGTCCTCCCGGCACTCGCTAATATTCAATACAGCTTCCATCTCTCTCACCCACCGGTGAGCAGCAGCAGCAGTGTCGTTTCCATCAAAAGTAGGAGGCTTGCATCGTTGAAATGCCCCATAGTTACAACCTCGTACTGCCTCCGTTACAGGCTCATCTTCTTCCTCTTCTTTATCATCGGAGAGAACCGTCTCAGTTTCCAGTTGCTCCCGTCCTCCTGAGGACCTGTTCCTCTCTTTTCGTTCTCCTTCCCATACTGCCTTTATCACCTCAATCACCACAGACGGTAAGATCGTCTGCATGACCTGATGAACTTCTTCCACAACAGCCTCCTTTACTGAGGCTCTCAAATTGGCGCTCTCATCTCCACCCTCCGGGTGAGGGGTCTCGGGTCCTTCAGGAACCACCTTTTCAACTCTAGGCCTACCTCATTTGGGCCGCGATGCAGCACCAAGTCCACCCCACGAGGCTTTAGATGATCTACCACCGGCCATCCTCTAACACACACTGAAAGATTCAAGCACCAACACGGTCATTCAAGGGAACAGCTCAGTTTATGTCAAGTATAGTAAGTCCCTAATTACAGTGGCCAGTTGTGATTAGCCACTTACTTTACTCTTCATACCCCAAGCATTACCTGTCCTGACTATATCAGTATTTAAATCTACAAACAGCACATAACCATATACCATGTGCACAAAATACCGGTTAACATTAAAGAAAATACCTGATGGCACGTAGCTACTTAGATTGGCATCCCTTCTCTTTCCGTCCCATTCTCAGTTTAAGTTTAAGTTTATTTTGAAAATTTACCCATTTCACTTAAACTTTAGCTCTGATACCAACTTGTAAGGCCCCGTTCCAGGGACGCTTACAGCCGGTCGATCATCGCACATAAAACATACATTCTCATTTATCTATACTATATTAATAAGAATATCAAAGGGACAAAATAGTCATTTGACAAAAACTCTTAATTTTAAGAGTTGTACAACTCTTTAAGCACACAATACCACTCTTAAAGCATGATAGTTCAGACAAAGCTTAAAATCCACCCACCCCCAAGAAGCAACATCTTTCAGATCCAATTTCAAAATTTAAACAAATAAGCAGCATCGTTCTCCGTCGCTCACCTCCTCCGATAAGCTCCACCTCTCTCCGAATCAAGCGATCGGAAAAGGTGTAGATTTGAAATGGAGTTCGTGCTGTACGATCATGCTGTCTTTTTTTTGTTTTTGTAGGTGATGTGTAAGGAACTCTTTGGTTAATATGTCTGCTGAGATAAATTTCAACGATGTCTGCTGAGATAAATTTCAACGATTACTTGTTGTAGGTGTTTGTACTTTGGTGTATCTGTGATATTGGTGTTTCTGGTTGCACAGGGTTCTGTCGATAGTGATAATCTCGAGGGTATTTCTTCTTGATTCTTAGAAACCCTTGCTGGTTATTTACGAACTTCATCTTCTTATTCATGTTATTGCTAGAGCTTTGATTATCTTAATATGAATGACTGCACCATTTCATGGTATTGAGATTTAGGTTTTATCAATCCTCAGACTGTCAAAGAAAGTGGAAATTCTTTTTTTGCTTTAATTGACAATATTCATGTTTTAAATATACATAATGATGGATTCTGGGAAAAAGACAACGGTTTAACTGATCATCTTTGTATTTACACAATGCGCAATGAAAATAATTCAATTTGGCTTTGTTGTAGAGTTTGTGTGATTTCGAATGATGTTGTTTGCATACATGTAATGCATAACCTACATGCCATATCACCATACTGTGATAATTGCTTGGTAGCCTAGGAAATTATTCCAGTCGCGGTGTTGTATGTAATAATTTTGTGTAATTTGGACAGTTAAAGCTCTTCAAGATCTGTATAGATCTTTTAATACTCCACCACAGCTCAAAGGATGGAATTTAAGCGGTGGTAATCCATGTGAAGAATCATGGACTGGAGTTTCATGTTCTGGTTCTTCTATCATCCAAATTTTAAGTTTAAATATTTCCTCCATATAGTTAATCCAACCATTTAAAAGTGTCAGTGACTCTGTTTGGAATAGATGGAAGTTAACTAGGAGTATGCCTTTTTCATCTCTTACAATAAACTTACCTTCACTTACAGTAAACTTGACAACCAAAACATTAGTGGAAGCCTTGGTTACATATGTTTTTAGTTAAAGATAATCATACATGTACAACAATGTGTTTTTAGTTGCATATGGTTTCGCATAGTAGGCTATTCAAATCAATTTACAAGAGGTGCTCAAGTCGGTTATGAAATTACTTGGTGGTCAGGTTGTATGTTGTCCCGTAAATGAAAGTGTTCAGGTTCATCTTGAAAGAGGTAATCATCCAACCTAATTAGATCATTCGGCAATTTGTAATCTGCATCAACATCAATGGGTGATGGTTTTCTATCATATTGTCTTGCTTTGGGGAGTTCTAAGTTGTTTGAATTGTACAAAACAGAAAATCAAGTTTGGGTTATATATTGTATGATGAGCTTATACATGTTCACTTTTTCAAATAGTGAACTCAAAATATATTAGAAAATGATGCCCTCTAAAATACTATCACAAAGATCACAACTCTTCTGCAGTCAAAAGGGCCTCTACTTCCCCATACTTTTCTTTTCCACAAGTATCATAAACTATTCTACCTGCATATCTAGAATTGGGCTGCAAAATAGCCTCTAACTTGATCTGTTTTTACCTGCATAACAATGGCTTTTCAATATGTTTTTATGTCCAAAATCAGGCTTCAAAAGTACCTTACATTTGATCTTTTTAATCCTTGTTAGTTGCTGACCAAGGATGTGTTCAATTCAAAATTTGAACCATAAAAGGGTTATGTTCTAATTTGTTTGTCCTTCATCAAATTGATGGTAATCAATCTTCTCATCATCCGTTTAACTTTGTTACTTGTATTAGATAAGGTTGAGATATCTATATATAATTGTTCATAAAATCAATCATGGTTTTAGTAGATATAAAAAGGAACAAAGAGCATAAATCATGATGTAATTGGGAGGCTTGTTGTTGCTTTAGAGAGATTACATTAGGTCAAAATAGAGAGAATGCAAAGAGCAAGTAGATGGTTATTATTCAAATCTAATGGGTAAATGTATAAAATGGAAAAACTTAAATGGGTAGAATGGGTCCTAAGTGACCAGAAGTTTATTTAAGTAGTTACTACATCTTAATTGCTTTATTGAAAAAATTGACCTGGTCGAATGGGACCACAATGTATTCAAATACAAATACTAATCGTTACAACCTCTAGAATTGCTTTATTAGAAAATTATATTTTTATATTCATTTGGTTTTTACTTCATTATAATAATTACTTAAAAAGAATATAAACGTCAACTCGACCCATTTTGACCCATTTATATAGATACACTTGTTGAAGAGCAACAAATACTTCAGTGTTACCAGTAAGGCATAACTTCTTAAGAGCAAGAGATTATAGAGCGCAACTTGCTTTTTGTCAAGTTCATTAATTATGTATGTTATGTTGTAAAATGTATGTATTATTTTGTAGGATTACGAAATCTGTTACATTGAATATATGTTTTTTTAAATGTTACTTGATATTTGGATTGGGGACAGTGGGTCTCTAGAAAGATGAGATGATAAGTACTAGGTATTGATTTATGAATTTGATAAAATATGTTACCACTCTATGTTATCGAAACAAGTATGCCATAGCTTTTTATTTATGAATTCGATAAATTAGTAACTTATGTTTGGAAATTTCCAAGAGAATATGATGTTTAACACAAATAAATTAGGTCTTCAACTATTACTAGGTTGTGGTCTTTTCTATTGACTATGCTATCAAATATTAATATCTTAGAAAATATTCTTAATTTACGTTTGTGAAGACATGTTTTTTGAAAATAAATTTTTGTTTCTTGATGCAGTTTAAGTATCTCCTCAAGAACGCAGTTAAATGCATATCAAGTACTGGGTATATTCTCAAAGGATCAACTACCACAAAATAGAAAAGTTACTTTTTGACTTTTGATGTAGTTCATATGATGTAAAATATCATTATTCTATATCATATGGTGACCGTACCAATGCTATGAAATAAAAACCAACAAAACTATACAAAAGATAAATGAAAACCAACATAAGTATACAAAAGATAACGAGAAGATTAACAAACCAAAGGAATAACAATTAGGCCTACGAAACATGATGTAATGTTAATCCTTTTTGGTTTAACTTTTCGCACCTGCTAATTAATGTCTTTTTCTGTGAGTTAGGTGGTCGGAATAACAACCTTTTCTGGTGGATTATGTTCGTTGAAGTCTCAGGCAAGTGAGCTGTTGATATTTTCTTGAAAACACATTCACTTTAGAACTTCATTTTTGATATGTCTTGACTGAAAGATACATACATATAGATGTGTGTATCTATAGGTGGTGGTGGTGGTGGTGGACGATATTGATGACAGTGGCGTCACAGAAAAGTTCTAATAACAATCCTTTCTAGTGGATTAAGTTTGGCAAGTGAGCTGATGTTATTTTCTTGAAAACACATTCGATTTAGAACTTCCTTTTGGATTTGTCTAGACTGAAAGATACATACATGTAGTTGTATGTATCTATAGGTGGTGGTGGACGATAACGACACAGAAAAGTTCATTAAAACGGTGTTTGGAAGGGTGGGAGTGTATGGTTTTGGTGCTGACCAGCTGAAAAGAATACGATATTAGATTCATTATGAAGATGACGCCACGAAAATGGTTTAGCTTGGTGCTATTAGAACCAAGAATGTGCTTATATTGATGAATGACACAGGAGGGAGCCATCGTGCCTCCGCAGAGGCTGTTCGTGATGTCTTCAAGATGGAATATGGTGATGAATTCAGGGTGCACCTTTGTTCAATTTCATATGCTGTTTAGTGTTGAAATTTGCATTAGATTAATCGTACTGTGATGTTTAGTGTTGAAATTTGCATATTACATCATACGGTGGATTGTCTTGCTCTTACACATAAACGAAACGAAAAAATAAATTGCTTCATCTTTTTATTGAAATTTAATGTATTTATTTTGTACAAATAATTTTACCTCTGATTGTTCTAACACACATATATGACTTGCACTACATGCCTCATCAAAGCAAATGTTCAATAAGTGATTTTAATAGAGATAATAACTGTGTCTGTGGGACCCTGATCTAATTCTACGTCAGAGTTCAAACCAATGGAGCATACCCCAGCATTTATGAAGATAATCATGATGTTAGTGTGCTTCAGATTTGTATGATTACCAGGTATGGTGGACTTCATTTCTCAACTCATCAACACCTTGAAAAGTGATGGATTATTTTTATTTTGTAGTTACTACACGAGGAGGATGTTGGACTTGCTTTTTCTATTAAGTTTATAATTTGGACTTCTCTTGCAACACAAATGATTATATAGAATCACATGAGAGATCTATAATTAGTACACGAGTAAATTACTAATGTTGTCCTTGCAATCTGCAAAGCCTAATTATTTTTATGAAACTAATCCTTGCTATTGCAAAATCAAAACATCGAGTCAAAACAAACTAAAAAGCAAAAAAAAAGTGAAATTGATAAATCAATTTAAAACTAAATATAACGGGTAACGAACAATTTAGGTTTATGTTTACTTAGATCATTGAAATTCACTTTTTGCTCAATCAAAGGAACTCGCTCTTAAAAACATTTAAAAAGGTTATTTTGCAAAGAATAAAAATAAAAAATATAGGGTGTGATTAGCTTTATGATCATTTATTGAGTTATCATCAATATGTTTGTGATTGTTTTTTTCTTATTCATTTTTTTGGATCTTGATTTTTAAACTACTATGTTTATGATTGATATTGTCTTATTTGTGTCTTTGTTATTATTTAATTATGATATAGATAAACCACGCTACTAAAAAAACTAACCGAAGTATTATACAATATGTTATGAAAGTATTGATAACTAATAGAACACAGGTACCATGATGTAAATTGTTGCCGCCGCCGCATCGCGCGGGTTTCGTACTAGTCTTAAATAAACATCACAGTGGAAACATTCAAAAATGACATTTCATTTCATTATAAAGGCTTTTGCAAAATAATACATCGTTAATCAGTTACAAAATACATTGTTGCATTACATCACAAAAGCATTATATGAATGGATGCCATCCAAAAGAGCTGAGTAGCCGCCCCGTGCTATCCTCAGCAACCATTACCTGCCAACTGGAAACACATCAAAGTCAGTGTTGCTGAGTGAGTTCTAGTTTTAAATAAAACATACTTTTCTTTTGTTAAAACCGTTCTTTACTTTCTTTCAAATCATACTTTACTTTCGTACATGATCACCCATCATACGTACACATAGATAATATCATTATTATCTTTCATTACATTCATTAACTTTTGTTCATTCAACACCCATCATTATCAATCATTTCTCATATAGATCCCGTCAAGCTTTACCCTCCTCGTGGCACACAGCCACGATTACTGAGGTCGAATGACAAGGATCCCATTTCGTTCTTTATTATGATATTTTGTTAACATTCAATTCATACATTCGTTCTTTTCTCTTACTTTCTTTTTGTACGTTCATTTCGTTCGATTACATGTACATTACCCCGAACATTGTGCACGAAGTGGGTAACTGAGCCTGAGGTCTTTCACAGACCTCGAACATTGGGCACGAAGCTGGGTCCAGTACCTAGGGTAAGTACATTCACCACTTATCTTTTCTCTTTTATTTTGGATCAATGTCATATGCTATACCCCGAACATTGTGCACGAAGCGGGTAACTGGGCCTGAGGTCCTTCATAGACCTCGAACATTGTGCACAAAGCTAACTCCAGCACCTAGGGCAAGCGGCAAGGATCCCATACATATGGTCAATCACATAGATTGGACCCCAGTGTGCATCCTTCGGGGTAGCTAACCCGCACAACGTTGAGCTAACACCTTCATTGGGTGTGCACCTCCATACATTTGCTTGCAAGCCTTTCTTACATTCATTCATTCATTAATGCATGCATTCATTCATCATGTTCCACTTTCATTATCTTCCACTTTACGTTACATAATACTTTCGTTTCATTCATTAACATAACACGTAAAGCCACGGGAAAGATAAACATACATCATAATAAGGAACATCAACATACACAGTAGCATCATCATACAGGGCATCATCATACATACATATCATACATCATGCATAAACGTGCAACATCGTCATGCCCAACATACCCTCTAAGACCCCAACAATCATCTTACTTGAACTTATGGGAACTTCCACGTCAAAACTTACATCTGCACTTTCCCCCGAAAGTCAGAAATTAAACTGCGCTTCTCCTCATGTACACCAGCCCTATTTGGGCGTATGGGCACCCTTCAGTCGCATGGCCTCCAGACGACTGAACATCATGCGAATGGACCAATGCGGATGAACGCCTATGCGGATGAACACCCCAATCATGCGAATGGACCTCATGCGGATGAACACCAATACGGATGAGCACTTATGCGAATAGGCTCTCAGTCGCATGACTCCCCATGCGACTGCCCCCCCAATCGTGCGAATGAATCTCAATCGTGCGAATGAACCTCAATCGCACCCCATTTGGTCGTATGGCCTCTATTCGGTCGCTTAGCCCTAGCTGATGCAGAATGCAGTTCATCCCGAACCCAATCTGCCATTTTCGACCTCCAAGCTCATCCAAACTCATTCTAAGCCCAAATCAACCATCCTAAACCTTAGGAATGCATACCACAACACCATTCAAGCACACACAAGCCCGGAAACAAACTCCAAGCGTATCACACGCAAACACATACAAATGGGTCAAACACACACACATACAAAACGGGTTTTCAGATGAGTTCCAGCCCCAAAATCGACCAAAAACGTGTAAAAGAGGGATCCTAGAACTCACACAAACAACACCGAGAAGTAGAGCTTCGATTAGACCCGCTACACGACGGTTTTGCACACTTGAATCTACCCGAACCAACTTTTCTCTCCTTTTCTCTCTTCTCCTCTCTTCTTGGCTGAGCAAGAGTGGGGAGGGTGTGGGCTGCCCTCCCCCTTTTATACCCCCACTCATCCAAATTTCTTCCCGTTTTGGCAAGTTTGGTCCCTCGACTTTGGACTTTATTTCTTTTCTTCTTTCGTCGACTTCAAAGAAAATATCCGGACGTTACAATCTGTCTAGGTAGTCCACCTTTGTTCTTGTTAGAAACAATTGTTTGTTTCTCAGTTAATTTCTCAGTCTGAGATTGGTTGTTTTGCTTATTATTCTTTTTGTTGGAAAAGCAACTTGTAGCGTTTTGATTTTTTCTATAGCAAATAGAACAATAATTGTGAAATGACATGTTTAGGTACTGTGGTTGTTCATGTCACAGTACTTGCAATACTTTTCATATTTGCACTCTTCAGTATTGTGAGTGTATTGATCACACTATTCACAGAATGGTAAATTGGAATTATTTTAATTGACGAAAACTTTAAATCATTTTGAAATTTTAAAATTTCAAATGCAATACTTATGTTATTTATTCAATTTATGTCATTTTATAATTTATGAAACTAGCTTATATAAATTTACCAGAAAATTATTGTTAATTATGAGATTTTAATCATCTAAATAATTAAATTACAAATATTTTATAAGATTTATAATCTTTATGAAGTTTTTATAAATAAATAATTTGTTTAATTATTGAAATTTAAAGTTTATAAAAGTTATAAAGTTTTATTTGTCATTTATGACTTTTAGATATTAAATTAAAATAAATAATTAAATCATCAAGTTTTGACAAGATTTGTAAAACTTATAAATAAATTAATTCTTCAATTAAATTAGGCTTTATTTAAATTTGAGGGTTTAAATTGTAATTAATAAAACTTGAACTATAAAGTTTTGGGCAGAAAATAAAAACACTTAAAACATGAAGGACCAAAGTGAAAATTGTTTAAACCAACCCAAAACCACCCCCTGGTCTACTACCCTTATCTCCAGCCAACTCTGGCCAAGTCTCCGGCAACCACCGAAACTAATTTTCGATTGAGTTAACCAAATCAAACTTTCCCTCTACCTTCGCGCGTATTATTCGAACATAAGATAGTAACAATTTAACAAACAACACACACATTCATCGAATACTTAACTCTATGAACATAAGCTGGTATGCATGTGCATTCGAAACTGAAACCCCTGATTCAAATACTTAACTCTGTGATCTTAAAACAAGTAAAATTGATACTATATAATTGACACTAAACGATCTAAACAATTCCTCTAAGTTATTTGAACAATCAATTACACAAACAACACATATATTCATCGAATTTATCGAAGGCTTCACCCACGACTGAAACCAAGGTGTTTATCACCTTTGGCCATTCTGAGCTCCAATTGAGGGAGGGATTTTGTTTCTCATCATCCAAAGAAGCTTACCCTATAAGCAATTAGGTTATCTTCAACAAAATCACCTCGATCCAGGTAATTAGACACCCACACAAACTCGGTTTCAAATAGGGATCAAAAGCCCTAATGTTGATTCAATTATCATCATCGATTTGATGCTCAATTCAGATCACTTAATTTTAGGGTTATGGTGGTTCGCTAGGGTGAGGTGTTGTGCTGGTGATGGATAACGGTGAAGACGAAGGGGGATTACGATGAGCGGTGGTTGTGGTTGACGGTGGTGCGATGGTGATAAAGATGGAGCAATGATGATACATGATAGTATGATGTTAATTAACGACGATGGTGGTGGTTCTCCGTTAATTCACGGTGGGGGTGAGAGTCACCGGTGGTGGAGATCAAAGCCTCACAGGTGGTGTTTGTGGTGAAGGAAGAGTGAGGGTGAGGGTGGGGGTTGGGGTTGGGGTTGGGTGTGTTGGGTTAGGGTAGGGGTGGGGTGGGGTGGGACCCTGTAATACTATTATTTTTACATGTAAGGGTTATTTTAGTAATTTCACACCAACACTGGAAAAACTAACGACCATCCACTCCAGGGACCAATCGTGTTACGGTTTAGTAAACAGTAAGGACCATACATGTATTTTCTCAAAAGTTGGGACTAATAATGCAATAGAGGCAAAGCACAGGGACCAATCATGTAATTAACTCTAAAATAATAAACCAAACTTTATTTTCGTTTTGTCATGATATTTATATAAAACATTTTGAAAGAATGCATCTTTTGTTAAAATAGTTTTTCTTATTACATCTTTTAAGCTATTGAAAAATATTTTTTAAAAATACATTTTTTAAAAAAGAATAAAAAATGTGCCTACTTTTGTGTGAAATTGAAATAAAATTATAGTTAAAATAATTCAACTTTTCTATATGAAAAGACGATTTAAAATTAAGTATAAGTGAATTAAAAAAACAAAAAATAAGTTTTAGAAAAACTTTTGTTTTTAGTTACGACATATGAACCAAATGGTTTTATAATTTTATTAACCTTTATACTTTACTCATTTTAAATAATATTATTTTAAAATGAAATAAATTTAACTAATAGCATTATAGTGAGGAAAAAAAACATTTTTTTAAACTACTATTTTGGTAATAAAGTTTCTATATACACTATTTAAGTAAAGAAAACTCCATATGTAATTATAGCAATAGTTGATTTTTTAGAATAAATATGACTAACAATAAAGATAAATACATTTTTAAGCAGAAAATTAAAGGAATGGATGCCTAAGAAAATGACAAATGACACTAAAATATTATTTTATTAATAAGTATAGACATAAATATGTTAATTTTATACCATTAACCCATGTTGGATCATGATAAGGCTGGTGCAACCAAAACCACTTCATAGTCACTTTTGGTGCTACATTGAAGGGCTTCCGAAGCCAAGCAAGAGATCTTCCGAAAGTCTGAAGAACAACAGCTGAAGACTATCTTCCGAAGACAAAGACTATCTTCCGAAGACAAAGTCTGAGAGCTTCCGAATACAAAGTCTGCTTCCGAAGACAAAGTCTGAAAGCTTCCGAAGACAAAGTCTGATGAAAGAGCTGAAGACAAAGTCTGCTTCCGAAGACAAAGTCTGAAAGCTTCCGAAGACAAAGTCTGAAAGCTTCCGAAGACAAAGTCTGATGAAAGAGCTGAAGACAAAGTCTGCTTCCGAAGACAAAGAAGACTCCAAGCCTCGGAAGAAGCAGTCTTCCGAAGTATAAGTGGATTCGGAAGAAGTTATTCTTCCGAAGTACTTTATCCTTCGGAAGACATTGCTATGTCCAGCAGATAAAATGGTCCCTGACAGTCCGCTGCAGACCTCTGATACAGCATGGCATCTTCCTAAAGAGCCATGTTTTTTACCATACTTTATTCTACTGTTCACCTTTTTATGATAGTACATGTTACCAACTTTAGTTGGTGACAAAAGGTAAGTCAGGGACATGTCCTGACTACCAACTCTCAGGCTAAATGTCTGAAAGACCTCACCTAGAGTCTTGTAGTATAGATGTAAGGTTAGAGGTGTCCAGCTGGTATCAAAGTATATCCGCTGTAGGTAGTATTATATATATCTTCTCCCTGTAACTCTTTACATAAGCGATTTTGAGTCCAAGTGTCTTGTAATCCTTTGAGTTGAGAAGCAATATATAAAAGTACCTTGAAAATTTACTTGCTGTGTTAATTTTCTTACTGCTTGTTACTTGTTATATTGTGATCAACTCTTCATAGACTACTTGCCGAGTGTTGTTCACAGTGAGTTGAGAGAAAAACCACCCACAAATCCGATCCTGCAATTGGTATCAGAGCCCAAGGCTCTTGATTGTGAGATCTTACCATCCAAATCAACCTGTTTTTCACTCCTCACTACAAACCACTCACTCAAATGGCTGCTCTCACCAAGGCTGATATGGAAACTGGAACCATGACCAAGTCCCCACTGATCACCCCTGAAGACTTTGACACATGGTGTATCAGAATGGAAGGCTTCATCAAGTGTCAAGACTCAAGGATGTGGGATTCCATTGTCAATGGTCCTTTCATACCAAGCACCACTTCTACCACTGGTAATCGCATCATTCCAAAAGATGTTGATGATTACTCAGAAGAAGACAGGAAGAGAATAGAGCTGGATCAAAGGGCTATGACTTCTCTCCAAACTGCTCTCCCCAACTCCGTCTACAGACGCTTCAAGAAGTGCAAAACTGCCAAAGATCTATGGGAAGCACTGAAGCTGATGTATGAAGGATCCAAGGAAACCCAAGAGAACAAGAAGGATCTCTTGAAGCAGCAGTTTGAGAACTTTACTTTCAAGGCCGGTGAGACCTTGACTCAACAATACTTCAGGTATGTTGAGCTAGTAGATACTCTGGAGGATATTGGAGTTGCTCTTGAGAACAGAGACATAGTTAGGAAGTTCATGTCTTCCCTTCCTAAACTATGGATACATTACTGTGTTGTAATCAAGAGAACTTCGGACCTTAAGACTCTTACTCTGACAGAGTTGTATGGTATCCTAAGTGCATTCCAGATGGAGATGAACATGCAGAACTCCTCTGGTCACTCCAATAACCAACAGAGTTCAGCCCTTCATGTGGTTGAAAGGGAAACCATAGAACCACAACATCAGTTGCTATGTTACCCTGACAACTCACACAGCGGACCTTACATTACTCTACCTGAGACTCCAAAGTCTCAAAAGGTTCAACACAACTCTTCTCAGGATAGTTGTGCCTTTGTCTCTGGAAGTGGACACTCTGGTGATTTTCAATACTGCTTTGATGATCTTGAGTGCTTCAGTCCAGATGATGTGGAGTATATAGATATTGTCCAGCAGATGGCTCTTTTAACTTACAGAGCAAAGAAGTTCTTCAAGAGAACTGGAAGGCAATTCCCTTAAAACCCAGTCAACAGCAAGTTTGGGTTTGATAAGAGCAAAGCAAGGTGTTACAACTGCAACCAACTTGGTCACTTTGCTAGGGAATGCAAGGCTCCCAAGAACAACCCGGGAACCCCACAGGCCTCCACACATCCCACTGCTCCAAAGCATGAAGAAAAGTCAACTGAAACAGCTGCTGTTGCTCAAGAAGTTGACTGGAGCTTCATGGTACAGGATGTGACTCCTGCTCAAGCACTCATGGCCGGAACAGATGATGATCAGGTATATGAACATCTTTGTACTGCTGCCTGTATTGCTAAAGTTAAACTCTATAAGGATTACATTTCGGAAATCAGATCTGAGGCTGAGTCTTTAAATGTGCTAAAATCTGATTTTAAGAGAGCTGAATCTGACTATCAAAAGAAAATTGAGGAGTTAGAGAAAACTGTGTCTCTTTTAAAAACATGAAAAGACTAATTATAAGACTCAAATTAAAGATCTGATATCCAAACTGTCTGAGGTTCAAGCCCAGTTAGTCACAGCTGAGGCTCAGGCCAGGAAGCAAGCTATTGCTGAGCAAAGCTTCCAAACTATTCTTGCATCAACCTCTCATTTCAAAATGTTTTATCAAAACAAAGAAGGGTTGGGAACCAGTGAAATAGCTCCACCACACTCTTATGAGTCTATTAGACTACCTAGATGTGTTACTGAAGAGCAAGAGGTTCCAACTGCTGACCCTTCTCCATTGGAACTAGAGGATGAAGTGAAAATAGTGGCCTCCACAGGGGAGAAACAGGAGGATACACCCATCTCCACCTGTGATGATCAAATCCTGACCACCAAGGCAAGAAGAAGCAGAGCTAAAGCTGCTAGAAGGACTGCCAAGAAGGTTGCAGAGTCCAAGCTTAAGATTGACCCAAAGCAAAAGGGTGTCTTCATCTCTGTCGGATTTCAAGTGGTAGGTACTTCTGATTCAGGAAAGGAGTGTAATACCAGCACTCCTGTCCTACTGAAGGATCAGAAGTTGAAAGGGAAAGTTGCTGATGAAGAGAAGAAACCCAAGAAACAGCAACCTGCAAGTTCCCAGAAGACTAACATTGCCTGCATAATGTGTGGTCTGCACAACCACATGGCTAAAGATTGTTACTACAATCTAGCAAGCACACATTATGCAAATAATGTTAGAAAAGAAGGAGTCAGAGAAGGTTTCTCAGTTGGACCACTTCAAAAGGTCCAAATGATGAAAAGGGAAAGTTGGTCTCGGAAGCCAAGTTGCTTTCGGAAGAAACTACTTCTTCCGAAGGGAAAATGGCTTCGGAAGCCAAACCTTCTAAGGTTCGGAAGAACAAGAAGGCTCCCTTGAAACCATCTCAGAAGAAGACTGCTTCGGAAGAAAAGGTGGTGAAGGCTTCTTCCGAAAAGAAGAAGCTTCGAAGAAGGCCATGCTCATCTTCAAAGATCAACCAGAGTTCAAGGAAGATGCTGCAGCCAAACCTCAACTGACCTCTATTGGAAGAATTATGTCACTATCTTTGGAAGACCTGCAGGCTTGGGCTTCCAAACAAAACTAACCATCTCATCTTACTGTGCAGGGACATCCATTTGACAGAACAACAATATCTGGATTGTAGATAGTGGATGCTCCAGGCCATGACAAGGACAGGGATCCACTCCTTCAACAATTCCAGAACTTTGATGGAGGGCCTGTCTAATTTGGAGGTGAGGCCGGAGGATATATTTCTGGCAGAGGAAGTTATCCAATCAGAATAAACATTGACAAAGTTCACTTTGTCAAACAGCTTGAACACAATCTGTTAAGTGTTTCTCAATTCTGTGACCAAAAGCATCAGATGCTTTTCACAGAACATGAGTGCATTATCCTCAGACCAGGGATGACAATTCCTCCGGAATTGGTGCTTCTCAGATCTCCCAGGAAAGGGGATATGTACAAGCTAGATATGAACATGCTTTCTCATATGGGTGAAGATCAATCTTTCTTTCCAAAGCTGATAGTGATGAGTTAACACTATGGCATAAACGCATGTGTCATGTGAATTTAAAAAAATGAATAAATTGGCTAAAAATAACTTGGTACATGGTTTGCCTAAAAAGGAATTTTTTCTGCAAAGATAACTGTGTTGCATGCCTGAAAGGAAACAACACAGATCATCTCATAAATCCAATATGTTACTCTATCCTACTCCATTACACTTATTGCCCATGGATCTCTTTGGACCCACAAGTATAATGAGCATGGAAGGAAATCATACTGCCTTGTGATAGTTGATGATTTTACAAGATTTACATGGGTATTCTTTTAAAGAAGTAAAGATGAAACTGCTAAACTTTAAAATCTTTTATTCTTAAAATAGAAAATCAAATTGATCACAAGGTTAAGATTATTAGAAGTGATCAAGGGACTGAGTTTAAGTATTCGTTCTTGACTCATTCTGTGACTCAAAAGGATGCCAGACGATATAGTGCTCCAGAACTCCCAACAAAACGTTGTTGCTGAGAGGAGGAATATGACACTTATTGGGCTCCGGACCATGTTAGCTGATTCAAAGCTGCCTCTAACATTCTGGCAGAGGCAGAGGCAGTCAGCACTGCATGCTATGTGCAGAACAGGGTTCTTGTAGTGAAGCCCCATGGAAAAACCCCTTATGAGTTATGGAACAAGAGGCCACCGTTCATGGCTTTCTAAGGTCCTTTGGCTGCAGGTGTACCATACTTAACACAAAGGACAACTTGGCAAAGTTTGCTGAGAAGTCGGATGATGCTATCTTTATTGGATACTCTTCTAGCTCCAAAGCTTATAGAGTATACAATATCAAGAATCAACAATTTGAGGAGTCATCCAACATAGTTGTTATGAGCACACTCCTTGTGTTAGGGGAATGGACCTGAGTATATCTTTGATTTAGAATTGTTTCCAAACTATTCTAAACCATCTTGTGAGAATGTTTCAGCTGGAACAGGTGCTCAAAGTGATGCTGATGCTGATGCAGGTCAACTATATGAGCTTCCCAGACCTATTCCAAATTCTCCAAGAGCTGAAGGGCAACAAGCTTCAACTATTCACAGATCTGACAGTGTAACTATCTCCAAAATAGTGAAGCTTCAACAAGTGAATCGCTTGATCACCTCAAAGTTCCTCAGGTGACCCACTACAACACCAGGTTGAGGGAGTGGTATTCTGAAGGAACAGGCGACTGTTAATACTACTTCACAACCAACCATTGATGATGTTTCTCAATCATTCAATCAGTCCTCATTGAATGACTCTGAAACAGCAGTTGGACAGAGTGATCAGTTCCTGATCAGAATATGTCTAACCTAGACTTATATCTGCAACTGGAAGTGATTCCTCGTCTTAGGATTCACAACACTCATCCACTGAGAACATCATAGGGAATGTCTCTGAGGGTGTGAGAACAAGAGGACAAACTCATCATGGGAATGTCTGCTTGTACTCATGCTTCCTGTCTCAGATGGAACCAAGAAGGTAGAAGATGCCTTAAAGGATAGTAGTTGGGTTGAATCGATGCAGGAGGAGCTGCTTCAATTCAGAAGACAAAAGGTCTGGAATCTATGCCCACTACCATCTGGTCAAGTACCCATAGGCACAAAATGGGTATTCAGGAACAAGAAAGATGATAGAGGCTTGATTATCAAGAACAAGGCAAGACTAGTTTCAAGGGTACACCCAGGAGGAAGGAATTGATTATACTGATGTCTTTGCACCTGTTGCAAGACTTGAGGCAGTTAGAATCTTCCTTGCTTATGCTGCATCCAAGAACTTCACAGTCTACCACTTGATGTCAAGTGTGCTTTTCTATATGGGGATATATATAGGGAAATCTATGTGTGTCAACCTCCAGGATTTGAAGACCCACAGCACCCCAACTATGTGTGCAGACTGGATAAAGCTCTATATGGGCTGCACCAAGCACCTAGGCTGTGGTATGAGACCTTGTCTCAGTTTCTTCTGAAGAATGGATACACTAGAGGTACTATTGACAAGACTCTTTTCATCAGAAAGAGTGGAGAAGACATTTTGCTAGTACAAGTCTATGTTGATGACATCATATTTGGTCTTCAAACGATCAAATGTGCAAGGACTTTGAAAGCATTATGAAGCAGAAGTTTGAGATGAGTTCCATGGGAAAATGGACTTTTTCCTTGGAATCCAGGTGAAACAGATGAAGGAAGGTTCTTCATAAGTCAATCTAAGTATGTCTCAGACATCTTAGAAAGATTTGAAATGAAGGACTGTAAACCAGCCAAGACACCCATACCCAAAACCATAATCTTTGCCCTGACCTTGAGGGGAGGATACTGATCAACATCAGTATAGAGCAATTATTGGTTCTCTGATGTATCTCACTGCAAGTAGACCAGATATCATGTTTGCCACATGCATTTGTGCAAGATATCAGGCTGCTCCAAAGGTGTCTCACCTAGCTGCTGCAAAGAGAATCCTCAGATACCTCAAAGGAGCACCTAAACTAGGTCTCTGGTATCCAAGAAATAGTGATTTCAATCTCTATGGATACTCTGACAGTGACTATGGTGGCTGCAACATTGACAAGAAATCACATCAGGAGGATGTCAATTTCTTGGTGGAAGGATTATCTCATGGCAATGCAAGAAACAATCCTGTGTCTCTACATCAACTGCTGAAGCTGAATACATTGCTGCTGCTAGCTGCTGTGCTCAACTGCTATGGATTCAAAATCAGATGTTAGACTATGGGTTCAACTTCATGACTACTCCTATCCATATTGACAACAACAGTGCTATCTCCATTACCGAGAATCCGGTGAAGCACTCCAAGACAAAGCATATTGATATCAGGTATCATTTCATTAGAGATATTCATGAGAAACAGCTGATAAAGTTAATCAAAGTTGACTCAAATGAACAATATGCTGATTTGTTCACAAAGGCATTTGATGAACAAAGATTTAAGTATCTCATATCAGCAATTGGGATGATAAACATTGAATAACTACCTCATTTGAAACCTTTTTAATATGTAAAGTCTTGTGTCAATACAATTTAAGCCCAGTTACAAAAGATCTTTAAATTATTCCAAGTGTAAATTCCTTCCGAAGAGGAATTACTCTCAGAAGATATTCTTGAATATCTTCCGAAGCCAAATTCCTCAATGGAAATTTTCTTCTCGGAAGAGTTTTTGGTCTCGGAAGAAGCGATTGATCTTACATCAGATCTACTTCCGAAACTTATACAACTTCGGAAAGACAACTTTACCTTCGGAAGCAATGCCTTGCTTCGGAAGATAAAGTGCCTTCAAAGGACAATTTTACCTTCGGAAGCAATATCATGCTTCGGAAGAGAATTGCCTTCGGAAGAAAATTACCTTCGGAAATGTTTTACCCTCGGAAGTAAAGGTTTTTATATGTAACGGATATCTTTTGGGCCCCACTCTGTAAAAGTAAAGATTTTGTTGATGATGGTCAGATTATTTAAAATTATCCTTGCCGCCACTATCATTTCTCCGCCGTAAACCACCATACCACCCACAGTAACCCCAAACAGTTACCCTATTACCGCCTCTACCACATTCACCCCTTTTAAATAATCTTGACTGATCAATTTCATCTTCTTTTACCACTTTACAGCCCTAACTGTTCCCTTCACCGTCAAACCCTCAAATTCACCCCAAATTTCAAGCTTACCTTTTCTTCAATGGCGCTAAACCCTCAGCACAACCAAGTCGCATTACTTGACTCGTCAAGGGATGCCGACTTCACCCAAATCATCACCTTTCTCACCGAATCCACCTACCTCACTGCACTAACAGTTAACCCCACCGTATACTCCAACCATATGTCAGAATTTTGGAGCAACGGTGAAACTGCAGTACTGAATGGGGTTCGAGTCCTGAGAACCCGAGTTTGTGGCCAAGAGTTGGTCATCAATGAACAGCTCATCAGGGAGCATCTCGAGCTTCACGATGATGGGGCTCCTACTGAGTTCCCCAAGGAAGACTTGGAAGGCACCTATATCCTCATGGGATATGGAGGCGATGTCAGCAGGTCTACAGTATACAAGTTCAACTTCTCTTACCATTGGAAGTTCCTGCTGCACATTGTCCTACATTGCCTCTCCAACAAATCAGGGGTTGGGATCAAATCCCATATGAACTAGGATGCCTAGTTCATGGGTTGGTGAGAGGCTCAGATTCAACTACTCACGATTTGTGTTGAACAACCTAATCGCCAATCTGAGCAGGGATACATTCTTCATGTATCCCCGATTTCTTTCAACATAATCAACTGTGAGATGGAACCAAGCAAGCTTGTCTGCGCAGCTGCTCTTCCTGTTCCACACATATGGCCTACCATCTTCAAGATACTGAAGAAGATGTCCACCAACTTCACTGGACGGTACACTCCATTACCTCCAGAGATGACTGAGCGCATAGCTCCTGGTGACATCCCTTATCCCCACAGGTGATGAACCCACACCAGCAACATCCACCACAATACCAAAACCTTCTTTACCCATCAAAGCTACATATCAGAGACGCCCCAAACGAACCCTTGTTCAATCTACTCTGATTGAACAAGCTCCTTCTGTTCACACCCAAAGGACTAGAGTGAATCATGGGCTCCCACTCAGTCCGAGGTCACACCATCCTTCACATTTGACCTCAATGTGGGTTTTGAGCCTCCTCAGTCTCAAACCCCTGAGCCCGAACCCCAAGCCTTAAGCCCACAGGGTGAGTCTCTACACTCCCCTGTGCAGCCTTCTAGGGACAGCCCCACCATAGGCTCAATGCCTGTAGACATTGATCAAGGTCCCGGGTCGGTAGGACTAACCACCCTCTCTTTCACTGACCTTTTACTCCGCACTGATGAAGAGATTACATCTCTTCATGGCCATGAAGTTGATCTACAACACCCTCTGAAAGATCAACAGAGCCAAGAGGGATCCCTTGTCTCTAGCCCCCATCAGAAGCCAATTACTGAGGTGAGTCCCACTGATGTGGAGGGGACTCATGTAGGCTCAGCTGCCACTACTCAGAGTCTCTCATTGAGCTCTCAGGACAGTGGTAACATAATTAGGACTGAGTCTACGGCAACTTTGCCCATTGACATCTCTGAAAGAGATGACTATGAGCAAAGGAAACCAGGGTGCCAAGAAGCCACATCTGGTGGTGAGAGTGAGCATACTAGGTATGTTATCTTATCTTCCCATGATTCTTCTCATGAAGATGAGGGAAGTATGCAACTAACACTTCAGTACTTGCTTTCTAAGATCTCCAACCTGGAATCACAGGTGAGGATCTTAGAATCAAGGACTGCCACTCAGCAACTTGAGATTAACTCTCTCAAGGCTAAACTAGCTGAGAAACAGACGGAGAGGTCTGTTAGGCATGTATCAATTCAGGTCTTAATGACTTCTTCCTCTAGCTCATCTAGCTCTCAAGATGATGCTACCAAAAAGGGGGAGAAAGTTCAGAGACAAACATCTGAGGAACCACAGACCCAATTCATTTCTTCCTAAATCATTACACTACCTGAGTCATCTCAATCCTTTCTGTAGATTGACTCAAGGATGCTTCACGATCTCTACAGACTTTTCACAAAGTTTGTATTGAGATCATCCCTAGAACAGCCCAGCCCCGACACCATACTTGCATACTTTGGGGCTGAGGAGCTTCAAAGACTGACTGCACCTTCTACCACTGTGGAAGAAGTTGGTCAACCTAAGGTCTTCGTGGAACCTAAGATTAGCTTCGAAGGGGAAATGGGGACTGATGGCCCAGCAACTGAAATAGATGGGACAGAACTTGCAGCAGTCTCATCTTCCGAAGCTCTAGCTGAAGCTTCCGAAGCTTACATGGAAGCCTCGGAAGAACAAGACAAGTCTTCCGAGGCCGAAATAGAAGCTGCGGAAGGCTTATTTCAGATGTCCGAGGAACTGACCATCACAGATGTCATTGCTGAAATAGCATCTGAGGTGAGCAGGGAGGACACTTCTGAAATTCCTCCAACCTAAGCACCAGCTGAACTTCTCTCTCAATCACAACCCTCCATCCAAGAACCACCACAGTCAAGCACTGCTAAAGACAAAGGAAAGAGAAATTGACTGCGGAAGAGCTTCAGGAGGAGGAGAGGATTGAGAAGGCCAAAAAGAAAGGTAGGTTTCCTACTGAAAAGCTGCTAGCTGCTAGTTCTAAGGCAGCTGCAGCCAATCAGGAAGAAATCAACCTGAAGAGAAGAACAGCACTTATTGACCAGCTCATCAGTCTAGGAGCTGTCAATGAGGAGATACTCCTGCTACCACTAGAGGAGTTGGTGACTTTGGAGCGGTCAACCAGGCTACAACAAGAAAGGGAAGCCAGGTTGGCCTTGGAGAAGGAAGAAGAAGAGCAGAGGGAGGCAGCCCTGAAGCTGAGAGAGGATAGGATCAAATTCCTACTCTCAAGAGGCTTCAGTCTTCCTGAACTGTCTCCACATGATGATAACATGATCCTGCTGCTCCATAACAAAGAGCAGGATCAAATGGAGAAGGAAAGGAAGAAGGCTGCTAGGGAGAAGTTGAGGGAAAAGGAGAGGAAGGAGGAAGAGAAGAGGGTCACTGCCGCCAAGAAGTCTGATGATAAAGCCTGGATGAAAGACTATCTCCGGGCTCATAGCTTCTCTGGTAGGCAGGTGGGACCTATGTCCGAAAGGACACTCCAGCGGATAGTCAGTGAAATTAAAGCTGACATCCGTTTGGGGAAAAGGAAGGAGATGTATAGGAGGATGAAAGGAATGGTCTTCACCCCAGCCACTCAACCAGAACCAACCCTTTTCCCATCAAAACCGAACCCACTGATGAAACCTTCACCCCTCAACCCACAACTCTACCCAAGCCTACCACATCACCTCAACCACCCAAACTACCCATCCTAAAACCCAAAACACAACCCAAAACCACTAAACCTAAGCCTACCCAACAAACACCAAGACCATCCCCTCAGCCTCCTCAACATCTCTCCTTTGAGGAAATAAAGGAGTTCAAGACGAGGCACATCAACTGCACTACTTTGAGCAGCATCTCCTGTGAGGGAGAACTTATCAACATCACCTATGTTGATAACTCTTCAAGCTCCCTCACCCTAGGCCAATTTCTTGAGTTGCCTAGAGACACCTTGGGCCAGGCTGCAAGACTTCTTGGTCTCAACTCCGATATCCTCAATGCTGAGGAGAAGAGACTAAGAAGGAGACTGGTGACTCTGCTGGATACCAGGAAAGAGGACAGGATTTCTGGTCAATCTCCTGGACCTAGAAATGCTATAATCCAGTGGAGGTTCGATGAACCTTCTCACAACTTTGTTGTGGAAAGGGAGAATGGTGAAACCAACAGGCTCAATGCCACTTCTCTACTGCATCTCAGCAGATTTGATCTTGCTGAGCTTGCAGAGAAGCCATTCTCCAATCCCTCCAACTCTGAGACTGTTGTACACATCAGAAACCATATCAGCGGTCTCCACTTGGCTGAACGAAGTAGAAGAGCCAAGATTGAAGAAGAGTTGAAGATGAAGGAGTGGAAGACAAGGAAAGACCAACCACCAAAGGCACAGCCTTTCTACAGATGGTGGAAGGTCTTGAATTGGAACCAATAGTTCGATGGGAATATGACTATACTTCCCATCAACTAACTCTTTTCAGAGGGCCACAACAGAGGGTACACATAATCCAAGGTGACAAAGTAGAGGTTTTGTCCACCAAGGATCTGTACAAGATTCTCAGCACCACAGCAGGAAAGAATGAAGACACTGATAAACACTTACTTTCCTTGGTGCTGAGAGCTTTGAGAAGAAGAGAGAAGTGAAGTTTTGGTAGCATCAGCCTAGGGGAGTTTGTTGGATCATGATAAGGCTGGTGCAACTAAAACCACTTCATAGTCACTTTTGGTGCTACATTGAAGGGCTTCCGAAGCCAAGCAAGAGATCTTCCAAAAGTCTGAAGAACAACAGCTGAAGACTATCTTCCGAAGACAAAGACTATCTTCCGAAGACAAGTCTGAGAGCTTCCGAAGACGAAGTCTGCTTCCGAAGACAAAGTCTGAAAGCTTCCGAAGACAAAGTCTGATGAAAGAGCTGAAGACAAAGTCTGCTTTCGAAGACAAAGAAGACTCCAAGCCTCGGAAGAAGCAGTCTTCCGAAGTATAAGTGGCTTCGGAAAAAGTTATTCTTCCGAAGTACTTTATCCTTCGGAAGACATTGCTATGTCCAGCAGATAAAAGTATGGTCCCTGAAAGTCCGCTGCAGACCTCTGATACAGCATGGCATCTTCCTAAAGAGCCATGTTTTTAACCATACTTTATTCTACTATTCACCTTTTTATGATAGTACATGTTACCAACTTTAGTTGGTGACAAAAGGTAAGTCAGGGACATGTCCTGACTACCAACTCTCAGGCTAAATGTCTGAAAGACCTCACCTAGAGTCTTGTAGTATAGATGTAAGGTTAGAGGTGTCCAGCTGGTATCAAAGTATATCCGGCTGTAGGTAGTATTATATATCTTCTCCCTGTAACTCTTTACATAAGCGATTTTGAGTCCAAGTGTCTTGTAATCCTTTGAGTTGAGAAGCAATATATAAAAGTACCTTGAAAATTTACTTGCTGTGTTAATTTTCTTACTGCTTGTTACTTGTTATATTGTGATCAACTCTTCATAGACTACTTGCCGAGTGTTGTTCATAGTGAGTTGAGAGAAAAACCACCCACAAATCCGATCCTGCAACCCAGGTAAAAGGACAGTTAGATTTGCCAACTCACACTCGTGATCTCTGCACGGTACACTCACGTGAGTTGATGGAGCTCATTCCCGCTTATCATTCATGCACTATAACACCCGCTCTCTTTAAACAATCATGTGTATATTAATGATGTTAAAATTTAGAGTAAATTATAAACGGTTCTTTTTTAATATATAGAATTACATGTTATATCCTTTAGTTTTAATAATTACATGAAATGTCTTTTTTAAAACAATTTTCACATCTATTGTTCTTTAAAGTAACTTTCATCCAAATTTACAGTTAAGTCAGTCATGTGCCTTTATATATTTTATATGCCTATAATGAGTCAAATATATTTTACTTTGCTTGTTTCACGTCCCTTTAATGTTAGAGTGTTCAAAATCAGATATCCAAAATTTTCGGATAGTAGAAATTACTATACGTATCTGTATATATAATTTTGGATATCTAGAGTACGGATACGGATAGCGACTTAGATATCCGAGCTTCTTTTCTTTTGCAATAATTAGATATATGTTATTATAAAAATAAAATAAAAACAACACACATTAAAAAGGTTTCAATATATACTAACAAGTCCTAAGTTAAAATAAAAAAAAAACATTTCACACTTTAAAAAATAACAAAAATGTTTTTTAGTTTTCGAATAATTAGATATCCTGATATCCAAAAAATTCAAAAACAGTATTCGAATTTTTGAACATTCGCAATGTACATATCCAAATTTTAAGATATCTAAATTTCGGATATGCAGAACCATTTTAGTATACCAATCATAATTTGAATGTCACATCCTCAAAATACGCGTGCGGGGTTTTACCGCGAGGTGCGTGACTTACCAGGATCTCAGTCATTAGTTACCAAGAACGACTCTATATGGACTAACATTCAGAATCAGAGATTTACTTTAAATACTGCGGAAGCGTTTAAGAAACTAGAAAATCTAAAATAGTATAATATGAGTTGAAAATGCGAACATACGCTCCCTAAAGTTATGCAAAAACAAAGCATTTGTATTTAACAACCATAAATAAAACATTGTTTCATGACATGCAGATAACTTCATAATGCTGACTCGTGAGTGCTTCTAGGCAGTTGGCAACCTTAACCTAAGAATAGCATACTAAACAAGTCAACACAACGATTGGTGAGTTCAAGAGTTTGCGTTAAATCAAAATCAGTAACAGTTGCAAAACATAAGTAGTGTATTGTAATAGATAGCTAGTCTATACACAATTAGTAATAATCATAGTGATTTCACGTTTGAAGCTGACTATGTTACGTTTGTTGCATCCTGCCACGACTTACCAGGTCGTGACAATGTTCATTAGGACAATATTCACCCGTCTGACCTCGAGTCACACAGGTGGGGCTCGTCAAACCCAGTAGTACTACCCAAAATTTCCCCGCTAAGTAATTATTAACAAACCGAAAGTGTGAGGACTTTCCATGGTAATCAGCACTATATTAAGACTATACACAACTCATAATAATAAAGCGTTTGTAAAACCAGTATGCTATCTCCCCTAAAAGAGAGTATGTAAAAAGAGTGGGGCATGAACTCACCTGATACGCGTAAGAAATACTTAAAGCTTAACTTGACAAGAAAGAGTGGAAAAACAACCTTCAGAGGTTACCTAGAACACACGAGTACATAAGTACGTGCATACAGAATCATAATGAAACCCTAAGTGCTCTACAACCAAAGGACTCTGGTTTCAAAAAGACATACACGTTTGGCCCAGTTGACCCGTTTGACCTGTTGGTGACATTATAGGTGATAATTCATTCAACCAAGCATAACAATACTTCATACATGATTTACATACAAACTGATCACATATGACACTTCATTACCCATATGTACTACTTAGATCATCATACAACTAAGTATTATACAAATCATGCGAATCTCAAACTATTATCATGCTCAGTATACTATAACACAACCAATAAATCATGCAAGGATCAAATCATGAACAACATGCCCATATAACCCATCACTATGAATTCCCACGACAGGCCAAAACAGATAACTAACCAACTAAACATTCATACAACCTAAACAACACATTCAACCATATTAGAAATCATCCATAAACATACTAGCATGATTCTAATGTCCCAAACGTGCTCAAATCATCATATTCAAAAATTCATACAATTAAAGTTTTCTTTTGGAAAGTGCATCCCAAATTCATCAAACTCCCATTACATTCATGAATTTACCATTTACATACTCATTCAAGTTCATAACAACATCTAGACATGATCAACAACGTCTAGTTAACATGATTCATCAACTTCATACCCAAAAGTTACTATCTTTAGTAATGTATGAACTACAACGTGCATTCTTGAATTCCCAATGTTCATAACAACAATATAGCATCTAATCATCAGCATTTAAATGTTTTCATATTTCTTTTGATACTAAATTTTAAATATTAAATTTGTGATAATAACGTTCCTTAATACATTATTTTTAATTAACTTTAACTAGTTTATTATAATTTAAGATTTATAGGTGTTAATATTTATTTTTTGGAATATAATTGTTTGTAGAAGTGTTTTTTAATGCGCCATACACGTGCACACATACATATAATCTATTATCTAGACTACTTAATAAATAAAAATCGTAATGGACATGTGACCTAATATTAGTCTCTCCATAAAATTTTTTTCTAAATATTCAAGATCATTTTAAATTATTTCTTATAATTTAATATTATTTAAAATTTGTTTTCATCATATTTAATATTTTAATTAATATCAACCTAATAATTTTTTAATTGAATAATAAACGTAGATTTAAACTAATATTTTCTTTCAAAAAATCTAATAAACTAAGCCATCTACTAACCATGGTCCTCTATGATGAAATAATAGCTTATCAACATATAAGATATTTATTTATTGTCATGATTCAACATGTGTAAAACACAATAATATAACCTAGAGTCTTTATAAACTAATCTTTGAATTTCAAACACTTGTATGTATGTCCATATATACAAGAGGATTGCTATTGAATTAAAACGAGATGTCTTCTTAATTTTTTTTAACAATTTTTGTTACCAGGATAATATTACCAAGATGTCTGCTTAATAATAGTGTTGGATTACCATTTGATTGAGTGATAGTCTCATGATTTCTTTTAGGGGAGGTTGTGAGTTCGAGTCCTACTAGCAATAAAATGATGTTGGTAGGCCGGGTTTTACCGCAATAGGCACTCGGGTGACGGGTTTTCCCTGGAATTGGTGGTTGGTGGCTTGAGCTACCCAGCGTTATCTGTGCTCGTGGACGTATGAGGTGTCTTTTCATCATTGGGGTACACCGGTTAGCCGGGCTTTAATTAGTTGGCCGTTAAAAAATTAATTATTATGCAATAATAAACATGTTGAAAACACAAAATAAAGACAATAAATAACAAAAGTATAAAAGTAGTAAGTATGACTACAATTGAAACGACATGATGAGCGCGTCCAATGGACTAAAAACTTGTACGGAATAATACCCGAGCCCTTCGGTAACCCTTTTCACTTGCCTACATTTATGCCTCAATTGCCATTATTCTCTTCCCTATTTAACCAAAATAAATATCAAACCAAACAAATATTATCTCATCCTTTTATCCAAAACGACATGGAAGATGGGAGGCAAGGAAAAAGAAGCCTAGAAAACCACCCGTGTTCCAAGAACAACGACAACAATAACAGCAACAAAGAACAAGATCGGTTCTTGCCAATTGCAAACGTCGGTCGGATCATGAAAAAGGTGATTCCAACAAACGGGAAAATCTCAAAAGAGGCAAAAGAAACTGTCCAAGAGTGCGTCTCAGAATTCATTAGCTTTATCACCGGGGAAGCCTCAGATAAATGCCAACAAGAGAAGAGAAAAACGATCAACGGTGATGATATCATTTGGGCCATCACGACCTTAGGGTTTGAGGAATATGTGGACCCGCTCAAACAATATCTACTCAAGTATAGAGAGTTAGAAGGGGACAAGGTTAATAACAATGTGCCCAAACAACATCATTGCATCGAACAACAACATAATGCGGGAAATGTGTTACCCTATGAAAACGTCTATTCTTCTTCGGCCGCGAGTATAATGTCTCAACCGCCTTTCATAATGGCTTCTGATCAATCATTCGGCTTGCCATTTTCACCGAATTCAATTCAGACACAAATACATAATCAACAAGAAAGCATTGATTCGGTTGGACATTGGTAAATGGATGTTATTCTTGGGTTTCATAAAAACAATTTGTAACTATGAATTTTATTTAAATGTTTTACTACACTTTTGAATATCTTTAAAAGTTGTGTAATGGGTCGGTTCAAACGGGACACGCAGGTTGGGCACAAATATTTTTTATTAAATTATGATAACTAATGTGTAAAATATGAGCATATGAAAACGATATCATTAAAAAAAATTCAACCTTTTATAAGGAAACGATCTACAGTGTTACATACACTTTATTCGACTTTCAGCCTGTTAATTTCTAATTTAACCTTTTCTTTTTATTATACTCCTTTGACCAGTAATTAAAAAAAGTTTTGATATCGACCACTTTAAATCTTTAGTAGCTACTCTTATTCATGCATAATCTCCAACTACCAACTATAGTCTCCTGTTTTCTCTCGCACAATCATCTTACGTGATAGTCTTTGAAAGAAAATAGAATTGGTAGTTATGTTTGTTTAAATATTAATATTTTCTTTTAAAACCATAGCTTTTTAAATTAAATATACAATATACAACACAAATTCATCTTGTTTCCATGTGCCTTACAAATACATGTAGATGCCATGCTTAATTGCACACTTGCAGTAGTTGATGCATATATTTATCAGCAATCTTTTTCATAGATATTAATGTATATATAACTGGCACTGCATGATTTGTAGACCACAAAAATGTATCTAAGAGAAACGGTATAAGAACGAACCGACATCTCAGGCCAGAAAACATACCCCCTTCATGGCATTCTTCTATTAGTTTTCACCTACATTCTTCATATATTAACGCATCAATGAGCTTTGATTTGAATTCCTCAAAACTTGAGTTCAAAAAAGTCCAAGTTTTGTCCCAAAGGAAGTATCCTGATGGTTATGTGATTTGTTTTACAACAAAAAACTAAGATTAAATCATGCAAGTTACAGGTTGTATTATATTTATCCTATAAAATCAAGGAATAGATGTTGTTAAAAAAATATTCCTGCTAATGAACTTAATTTGTTGTGTTGATTTCTTGTCTACGTTTTATAATTTCTTGTCCAATAGTATTACACATTCGTGGTACGTAATAATGTGTTGTTCAATGGCTTAAGCATGCCATTGATCCTAAACCTAAAATAACGTTACTTGTTCTAGTGTATAGCTTTCATAGTATAAATACCTTACACTCGTATAGTTTTGAGGTTAGCTCTTATGCATATTTGTATTGATGTTATTACTCTTTTATAATCAGTGAATTATAATCAAGTAAATACTTAGAAATAATTTCTTTATGTTATTTTCAATTCGAGTATTGCAATCTTTTTGTTTCTGCTAAGTAATTAATAGAGATTCTGCTTCTACTAATTGTTGATTTACAAAAGTTTTTGTTCAAATCGATCTAACAGCGACGACAAAGATGATCTATCTTTATTTTTACCCGGTTTTGATTTCCACCTCTGCCAAACCAGATGCCGCCGAGCGCCCGACTTTCTTTTTGGGTTCCAAAAGGCACAGTAGCTTTAACATCGGGAAACAGCACGACACTCTTTATAAAAGCCCCCTTTGCCATCTTTGACAACCTTGAACAACCCTGCGGAAAAATAGCTCGACGCCATGATGATAAAAAACTTCACACCTTATGTTCGTATTTTTTCTAAAGCATAAGATATTTTAGTCATTTGCATCAAACTCAAACTTCCTTCTTGTATTGTTTGACAAGGCTGTTCGCTTGAGGGCACTACTCCCCAGGAGTTGAGAAGGGAAACACGGAGTCTTTTAGTTCAAACACCCTTAGCTCTAATCATAGCCTTAATAGCATTATGGATTAAAAATGTATGTTCTAGCATTTGATCGCGTACCATTGTTAAAATCATAGTGTAACGCGTATCCTCTCCTGTTTTGATCATGGAATAGATGAAATAAAGAAAAAAAATAAAATTTTGTTCAAGAATGAAATCTTGTTGGAACTGGCTTCTGGCTTGGCTACTGTTTCTCCGCCTTTTATGTGTTATAGTTGAGAGGGGTTTAGATGTGGCCAACATGGTCCTGGTGGATGGCGGCGATGGTCTCAGTGTTGTTGATGGTGCGGTCGCTTGCATGTCGGCATACCATTTTTACCTCAGGTAGCCCCGATCTCAGATCTGATATGCTTTTGATGGTCACGGTGGCGGTGGGTCTATTGCCCTTCCGTCTCCCTTACGTGGTTGAGGTGGTGCCGTAAGTTGTCTATGTCCCCCAGATATGATCTATTGTTCCAGATAGTTGATGTAGATGATGGTAGGTGTTTTTTGGTCATTGGTTGATGTCAATGATGCTAGGCTTACACTTATCTAATACTCTGTTACCCGTTGATGAAGTTGAGCTTTAGCCCAATAGAGATGTTGCTATATGTGTATGTGAACCATTGTCTGTTTTTGATATGATATTGTTGGACGAGACTGTTGTTTGCTAATGTTGATTTCATCTGAGACCCATAATTTTTGTTGTTGTGTGGCTATGATGATACATAAAACTGTAGCCGATTGCCTTGACTTGGCAGCCATTTTTGCTTTACAGCCACAACCAGGCATCGATTCTGACCCGCACTCTGTGATTTAAAGGGGTTAAAGGAGAGACTTTTGTCTGCACAAAGGGTTATTTTTTCATGTGTTTTTTGTTTGTATTTTTATTTGTCATGTTATGTTCTTTGATGTCACTCATCTGACGGTTGTATGGTTACTAATTCTTCACTAATTTGTTAATAAAAAATTATCGTATCTCCATTAAAAGAAACATAAATATAGAGCTATACACTAAAGAAATGTTTTTATAAACATAGTACGTTAAAACTAAATATCTGAGCACACGAATAAGAGAATACAAGTCATAAACATAGTAATGAATTGATGGTATATTAAGAAGTTCCTTCTTTAAAACTAAATATCTGAGCACACGAATAAGAAGTTTCTTCTTTGGTTCATATGGGTACACTATAATTTGAAAAAGTTTGATTTTGATATGGGTACACTATAATTTGATATTCAACTCTCATGTAATGAATTGATGGTATATTAGTGTATACATTAGAAAACGTCAAGGTATAGGTGTTGGTATATGGGTGTATAGAGGCATAAAGAATAGTGGATGTGATGGTATATGTGTTTATAAGCTTAGATGATTGTGGGTATGTGAATGTGAAGTTATATGCCTATACAGCATAAAGAGTCCTAAAAAATTGTTGTAGGAAGCTTTTGATATCGAAATTTAAATCCGAACTGGTATTTTGATATTAAACTACTATATAACCCTTTAGAAAATTAGAAAATTAACCTTTTTGTTATATATAGATGTGACTCGTTTAGAAAATGATGTCTTTTTTTGCTAGTAATTGTTCCCATAATTGGTTATGGTTATAAACAGATGTGACTGACTGACTGGTTTATCAAAAAAATGAAGTTTAAAGCTATTGCCTCAAATTGTTTGCACCTATAATAATCTTATGATGCTATTTGGTCACTAAAGAATTAATCAGATTAAGTATTAGTATGGAGATAAATCTATAGCACTAAGCTAATAAAGTGTAAAGTGAAAAAAGGGTATACCGAATCAGATTAATAAAAAAACCCCATCAAAATTAACAATTTTATGCTTTCGGAGGTTCGGGTTTTGATTGGCTGGTACCTGTCCTAAAGATAGAAGATTCTTAACTAGTACATTTGGTGCGTAACAAAAGAAATGGTGCAAGTTATAATATGCATAATGTACAAGTGTAACAGAGGCTAACCTCTATAGCATAATGTACAAGTGTAACAGAGGCTAAAAAAAGTTGAAACAAAATTGATGAAAGAAGCTGATACTACCTGGACATGGCTTGAGCTTTATTCTTCCTTCTCTCTTCAGCTCCCCTTCTCTCTTCTTCTTCAGCATATGCCTGCAAAACCAGAATCATCATCAACCATATATAATGTTTTGATAACCAGACCAGCCAACACTACTGGTGCACTGGTTGGAATGGACTCCACAACTAGAGGAGAGGCGTCATAATTTATTTTTAAAGCAAATAAATATATACTGCATAAATTTAAATAGTATATCATTAACTTGATGTCAAAAGTTGATTAATTTACCTCTAGAATTGTATTCTTGAATCCACTACACACCACAATGCCATTATATACCCAGCTTCTTTGCAATAGCAAAGATTCTTGGAAACCCCAAGTGCACGGTTCCTGGGGGCTAACACTTCTCCGACGCACGTCTACTTACCCACGATCATTCTGTACACCAATATAATAAACAAAATGTTATGACCATACTAGAAGAGATTATAATCTAAACAAAATCATATGACCTTTGGCACAATCCCATTTTCTGCTGAAGGCAAACACAAGGGTTCTGTTTGCCATTTTCCGTAAAGATTGATGGTGCCTCCGGGCCCTATGCAATCATTTTCATCATCTTCATCTGCTTCAGGAACTTTCCCTTTGTTGACTTTTGTTGATCGCTTCAAGACTTTCAGTGGAAGTTCATTGACTTTTAATTGTAGCCCTTCCCTTATCCATCTCTCTTTAGTGTGCGGCGTTTGGACACAAGCTCTTGGGTAAACAGAATGACCAGAACAAAACCCCAAAACAGGGCCCTTTGGGTAAAGAATTTGGTACTTTGTAAGCCATCTTTCAAGAGCATATAAATGATGATTTTTATATGCCTGCATAGATATCAATGAAATGCCAAAAGATTAGTAACAATGTACTAATAAATGTGACAACAGGGCAACCTGTTATGAGAACAGATAAAACATCATGAGTGCCACAAAAAGAGTGAAAATCAATGTCAAGTGTAAGTAATGATTAAGAAAACAACCTGAGTGAAAGAATCATCATAAGCACTATCAATCAATCGTCCCCGACCAATTAAACATAGTAAATGTACCCTATGTACAAGCTCAGCCACTACCTGTGACAAAAAAGAAAGAACTTATAAAGTGACTTTAGGTACAAGTTATTCACAGATCAAGGGTTGTTTTGTGTGTCACATGTCAAACTGATATGATTTGCATATGCTATAATATATTAATGGGAATGGGATATTTTTTTATTATTTAATCTATGTGAAAAGCATCCCTCTTTATGCATAGAAAGGAGAATGAGAGGCTGAAGAAGATTAAGGTAAAACATATGTAATAATATCTTCATAACTTATTTAAATTATAACAAATTAAGAACTAAGAGTCATCAAAAAAATCATAAGTTGAGTCACAATATACTGTACTTTTATACTTCAGCACTTCCATCACCTTAACCATCATAAACCGTTACCACAGTTATATAAAACTTTCTTAGAGAAAAAAAATAGCAACAATATACTTGACCCGTAATTGTTATTTTAAACAACATGAAAGATGAACAAATGAAAACACACCTGCTTAGCATCATCTCTAAATTTTTCCTTCCCAACAGCCATTCCAACCAAACTAATGCATTCCATGGCTTTAGCTCGAAGCATACGATTAGCTTTATCATTAGCACTCACTAATATAGCTTTAAGATAAGGGATAACCACATCATAATATTTTTGGAAGTGTTCCTGCTGATGCACAATGCATCTGAGTGGCACAACCAGTGTAAAGTTATAGTGTGAATAATTAAATACTTGATGTAGAGTTACCTGTGATGAATCAGCAACTGATGTTAGAGCAGTCAAGGCCCCTTCTTGTACCATTTGTTTACCATTCTACAGAAAAACAAACAAAACATCATAATTCAATTTAAACAAATTTAAAGTCTTATTCTACTCACAATGCATAGCAACAACCATGATTCCACCCCCGGAGCTTTACCTGTAACAATACAAGCAGTTTGCTCATCATCTGATGTACGTAGTCTTACCGTTACCCTACACTTTGTGTGAGAGGTTGTTTTTGTGATGAAATATGAATTCGGTTACTAATTTGGGATTAGGGTTTGATTACACTTTTGTATGATCTGTGCTACACATCTTTGCGTTGATTTCAGAGTGATTTGTGTTCATGACATTAGTATATACATTGATGGTTCTGATGGGTTCATCTTAAAACAAGAACAAACAGAAAATGGCATTATGAATATGTAACAACAAGATCTGAATTGTATTATTACTCACCTTCAATTAACCTGTACTACCTTGTGGATTGAGCAATAAAAATGTCAGATGGGGACAAAGTTCCTGACTCATCCACATTAAGATTCCTAAACTCGGCCAAAATAAGCGCGATATCTTCTTGATTAATCTTTCCCATTTCCTTTAGCTTATAGATCACGAACTCTGCAGCCCTGGGTTTGTTTATAACACAAGAAAATCGATTAGAACTCACTTTTATGTGAAAAGTTTGAAATTTAGGGTTATATGGTGCAATTTGGCTTACCCCACAACCCCATCATCATCAAGATCTGCTGCTTCGAGATCTGCAGTAGTTGTTCTTCTTATAAGAACCCATCTAGCCAATGATCTCTGTCTGCTTCCTGTATATAGCTCAGCAAAAGCAAAGAGCAACTGGGCTAAACATATAGTGCTTGTTAATATCCAAAAGACAACAAATATACGCCCTGCCAGAGTCGAGAAGCTTTTGTCTCCGTAACCTAGGGCTAAACATATAGTGTTTGTTAATATCCAAAAGCTTTTTCCAAATTCAAAATTTTCAGTAGATCTGAAGCATTTTCCCTGATCGATACATGAAATTCGCTAGGGTTTTGTTCATAGTAGTTCGATTAGTGAACTCATCAGTGTGAAAAATTCATAAGATCATAGATTTTCAAACAGAAATTAAAGCCGTTGACGAAACATCAATTAAGTAGTTCAGATCTAACACATATTCAAACGATGGAATTGAAAATCTGGAGCATCAATTGATGATTCTTACTGACCTTTTAATGGATGTTGATTGTGTGATTAAGCTAGAGCTGATAGTAAGAATCTACTGATAGTGAGATGATTGAATATGTCGGTTAATATAATCTCCGTTGATCGGAGCTAAACTCCGGCGACGAACTTTATCGTAGGCTGTACGATGAGATATTGAGAGCGATAATCGATCTTCGAATCTACAGATCTGTGATTTTGCTTTCAACCCTTTTGAATTTTGAATCTACCTTCTCCTCCTTTATTGTTGTGAGTATGCTTTAAGTATTGTACATTATGCTTTAAGGGTTATACATCTCTTAATTTTAAGAGTTTTGGGTGAAAAGACAATATTGCCCTTCCCAAATGCTTATTAATATAGTATGGATAAGTAATTTATATATAATTTATATATGTATTTTATATTTATATATAAAACTTAATTATATCTACATATCCAACACACTAATTTATGGTTCAACACCCCGTTTTTACACATAAAAATCAAAAAAAAAAATACCAAAATCCAGTCCGAATCGATCCAGTTTTTCGGTCTGACCACTGGTTCGGGACAAACCGACCGGTTCGACCAGACAAAAATAATCCATATTAAACTGGAACGACCACTTAACCGATTCCCAGTTGAACCGGTCGGATCGGCCGGTCCTATGCCCGTCCTAATAACAACAGCTCTTATTGTATATTTGAGGTCAAGTGAAGTATTCAAGTATATATTAATAACTAGTTTTAGTTACCCATGTATTACACGGGAGGTGGAGAGTTAATTATTAAAATAACATAAAAAACATAAATAAAACTAAATGTATTACACGAGTTTAAAAAATAAAATTGATTAGTTGTTGATTGTTATTTATATAACACTAACTTTAGTAAAATCGTGTATTACATGAGTTAAAAATAAAATACTAATTATGATGAGAGTTTATGAAATATAAAATAATATTTCAAAATAAGATATGATTAAAATTACATATGAGTAATAATTATAAGTAATAATTTTAATTTTAATTTTCAAAAAAATTTAACCATTTTTTTCCAAGCAAACCGTATTAAAAATATCATTTTTAAAAGTTTTTTATTGTAACTTCTAATTTTAATTATTTAGTTTATAAAAAAGTTTAATTTTTAAAACATCAATTTTAAGATATTTCATATTGTTAAAAATGTTTGATGTTTTAGAAAAACTCTAATTTCATAAAATTTTGTTTTCTAGAAATAATATTAATAAAAAGACATCTTTTATTATAACTCTTAAATTTAAGAATTTGACAAGTGTCCCTTCAAGTTACTCTTTTAGTATTATACTAGCTATAGTAACCCGTTTGTTACACGGATTGAATAAATAAAAAATTAATATAACAAAATTTATTAATTATAAAATAATATTTTAAGATATAATATCACTGAAATTATGTATTAGAAATAACTGTAAGTTATAAAATAGTGATATCAACTTTTTAAAACTTTATTTTTTTTCAAAAAAAATAAATAAACGTTTTGTTTTAAAACAAACCGTATAAAAATGTCATTTTTAAAAATTTTCTTATTATAACTCTTAAATTTAATTATTTTTGGTTTTAAAAAAATAACCTTTTAAAAGTACCAATTTTAAATATTTTGTATTTTTAAAAAAAATCTTAAGCTTTAAATAAATTTATTATTTTATAAAAAAAGTCTTAAGCTTTTTATTAATTTATTAAATCTAAAAAATATTAAATAATATTATTAGTAATTAAGGTAATTATTTAATAGGAGAGAGGGGCGGAGAAATTTTGATGAAAATGATTGTGGCGTTGACATCAAACAACAAAGTCAAACCCATTCCTTTCATACGGAATCGAGAGCCTCAAATTGAAGCTGAGATGATTTCAGTAGAAGAAGCTTTACGAATTGTGTTGGAGGCATCTAATCGCCTTCCGCCGGTGACGGTGGCCGTCGACGATGCTCTCGGAAAGGTTTTGGCGGAGGACATTCGAGCTCCCGATCCTCTTCCTCCGTATCCTGCTTCCATAAAGGTCTTTTGCAACTCTCTCTACCACAAACAAGAGATACATAATCGAAAACCTATGGCTGTTGATGAATTAATGGAATTTGGATTGAATGAAGTTTGATATTCAAAATTACCTAATGTGTGTCTAGCATGGTACTTATTTCCTTAGTAGATTGATGATTTGACTTGAAGCTTTAGATTATAAGTTTGTGGATTTTGTGTGGTTAAGGTACAATGGTACTTGAATGAAATTTTGAGACGAGAAAAGACGTAATGTGTGTGATTTGGTACTTCCTATGCAAGTGAAGATTTGGATGGAATTTTAAAAATTCTTATGTGATTTAAGATTTGAATGGCATTTGAGAGAAGGACACATATAGGACGTGAAGTGTGTGATTTTGTTTTTGTTATTGTTTTTGGATCGTTGATGTTATGTGCAGACACATAGATATCTTTAATTTACCTGTAATTTTAACTCCTCTTTCATAACTCTTTGAGATCAATCATTAATTTATGCTTTGTTGAATTAGAGACATGTATTTGTTTTCATGAAACATGTATGACGATTTTAGTTCGAATTCGAATGGTGTAGTTTATTGGTATAGAAGCCTGAGTCCATGCCTATTACATACATGATTAGTTTCAGGTTATAGTCTTGAACTCTTGATGATGGATTTATTCGTGACATAAAGTTTATGCTCTGTGCTAAACTTTGCAGGACGGATATGCTGTAATTGCTGCTGATGGTCCTGGTGAGTATCCTGTAATAACTGAATCAAGAGCAGGGAATGACGGTCTTGGTGTGACAGTGACCCCTGGAACCGTTGCATATGTTACAACTGGAGGTGAACTTTTATATCTTTATTTAGGTCTCTGAAATAATCATCTTTTGTATAATTATCGTTTGTCATAAAAATGCATTATTCTGCTCTCTCAGGCCCAATACCAGATGGGGCTAATGCGGTTGTGCAAGTTGAGGATACTGAACTAGTAGAAAGTGCGTCATCTGAACCAAAACGAGTACGTGTTTTGGTAAAAACTAACAAGGGAGTTGATATTCGTCCTGTGGTAATAAGCTATTAATTTTACAGCTTTACTTTTCTATTTAAATACTTCAAAGTTCAAACTATTAAAGAATGACAATTCATAAAACTGAAGGCCAGAAATACAAAATCTTATTTTGAAATTGTTCTGAACAAGATAAGTTTTGAAATTTTGTTCTGTAGAATATCTTAAATAGCATCACAATATGTTCATGTGTATAACGTTGGTTATAGAAACATTGTTTGACAGGGATGTGACATAAGCAAAGATGATGTAGTTTTGAAAGCCGAAGAACTACTTGGTGCTGCAGAAATTGGGCTACTTGCTACAGTGGGTGTTTTAACAGTGAAGGTATTATTAGTTCTATGGGGTGCTCATAAACAGTTGAAACCGACTGATGTTTGAGATTTATGCAGTTTGGTTCATGGTTCTGACTGTTTAATGGTCCAGCTGACAGTTTGGAACTAGGAACCAGATGTGTAAACCGATCTAGTTTGGAATTTTGTTATTTTGAAACCAAAGTTATTGGTTTGGCACAAAATTTCCGACACAACCAGCCAATGTTGTCTTTAACTGCCAATGTTATGATGCATATCATTTACTACTAAATATGGAATGATGCCTTTAACTGTCATTGTTTACATGTAGGTATATCCTACTCCAACTATTGCTATACTTTCCACAGGAGATGAGTTGGTGGAGCCAACTTGCAAGTCTTTAAACCGTGGCCAGGTACTGCATGCTTATATATATATGGAAGCAAAAACTAAGAATGTAAATGAAGTTAAATAATATGGTGTACATTTTTCACGGAGAAATATGCATTAGTGCCTTCATATATTAGTGGACATGATCATTGTGTTTTCCTTCCATGTGTCATCTATTCATTCTACTTTGAAGGATATAGACATCAACAATGGTCTTTTCTTTCACGATTTACATAACTTATGGCACTGCATGATTTTTTAAAGTATTTAAACAAACCAAACAAGGTTTTATGATTCCACTCACATGTCTTTTAGATTTATAAAGGTCAGAAATTAATTTTTGTTGTTTGTAGCATATTCTTTCTAGTTTACTTTATTTTCTACATGTCACAGGCTCCTCTTCCTTCAGTTAATACCATGTAACTATCTAGGACGTATTGGTTTCTGTATCATTTTAACTCATGTGTCAATTTTCTGCTAGTTTCCCATATTAATGAAACCTGTGAAGAAATCTAGAAATCTAACAGTTTGCAGTGTCTGTTATTGAAGCCCAGAACGTACATGCATAACATCTATGTTTGTTTAGATAACTCATGTGTCAATTTTCTGCTAATTTCTCGTATTAATGACTTTCCTATATTAGATCCGGGACTCCAACAGGGCAATGATTGTTGCTGCTGCAACACAGCAGAAGTGTAAAATTGTTGACCTCGGTATTGCCCGTGATGATGAGGATGAAATCAGGGCAGTTTTGGATAAGGCATTGGCATCTGACATTGATATTCTTCTCACTTCGGGAGGTGTTTCTATGGGAGACCGTGATTTTGTCAAACCTTATCTCCAAAATAGAGGCAGAGTGTACTTTGACAAGGTAAGACATGCCAATTTGTTCTGTTCCATTGTCTGTATCTTGGTACGACATGCCCATATTTTCTTTTTCATTGGCTGTATCTTTGTTTTATTTCGGGTTGAAACACGTGAGTTTAATTGGTTGGGTCGGGTTGACCCATAGACAAGTTATTTTTCCATTGCTAATTTGTTTTATTAATTGTTGATCCTTTAGTTGTGATTGAAAATCAGATTATTGCAATAATAATCTGAATCTTTGAATAACATGATTTTGAAAACTGTATGCATTAAAATAGATTTTCGGCTACTTTCAACCTATTTGGTTGGTTCCTCTTTTTGCTACTTTTTCATATAATTTAATCTATTTAAGATAGAACACAACCCAAATCGATTCAGTCATAATTGAATTGGTTGAAATCACCATCTCTAGAAATGTCAAATCGATGCAAAGTGTGTGGCAGTTCTTATCTTGTGTCACTGTTTAATTTTACCGTTTGTTATCTACCTTTTCGCCTTAAAGATATTGATTGGCTGGCAGCTTGTGAAGTTTAGAAAGTAATAGAAGGGTGTAAATGTGAGTTATATTTGATGCAGGTTACCATGAAGCCTGGAAAGCCTCTTACATTTGCAGAAATCATAACTCAATCTGGAGAGAAGGTGAAAAAGGTTCT
The DNA here is from genome assembly GCA_024085815.1 of Flaveria linearis. Lineage (NCBI taxonomy): Eukaryota > Viridiplantae > Streptophyta > Magnoliopsida > Asterales > Asteraceae > Flaveria > Flaveria linearis. The sequence continues at coordinate 58,065,005 of CM044013.1, read as the reverse complement.
TGCATTTGGGTTACCTGGAAATCCAGTCAGCTGTTTGGTCTGTTTCAACATCTTTGTCGTTCCATCAGTTCGTAATCTTTCTGGATGGACAAAACCACATCTTCCGAGGTGTTCTTCCTAGCTACTTAATTTAATATAACATTTGGTAACAGTAAGCATTATTAGAGTAGTATCTGATCACAAAACTCTGGATTTGTTTGTTTCACCTGTTGCAGAGTACGTGCTTACCTTAAACATTCGATTAAGACAGATCCAGCACGGAAGGAGTTTCATCGTGCCATTGTCAAATGGGAGAATGATGCAGGACTCGGATTTCCAGGGTATTGCATTCAGTGGATACTGTAGTAGTATGAGTAGAGGTGGAAAATTTGACCCGCTTACTTATGAATGAATCAATTCTAGTTATGTATTGTCTCTAACGGGTCAAATGGGTAAAATATGTGAGCTTAGCTATAAACGAATCAAGTCAAATGGGTCAAGTGAGTAAAATATAAATAAGTTAGCAAAAAAGGAAAGATGCCAAATAATATACTTTTGCAATCACATTTGACCAATTAGTTATAAAAAATCTATAAAACTGGACAGAAAGTATTCTGGGTCTACCCAACCTGTTTTGACATGTACCAAAATTACCTGTATTGACTGATCACCCAGCCCACCATTTTTCCGCCTCTACTTTTATGTCTGATAATTAGTTAGTCAAGAATAGTCTTATTTTGACTGTCTTTTCCACCACACCTACAGATTAGTGGCTGAGAGCACTGGTCATCAAGTGAGTAGTCGGCTTCTAAGTATGAAGTCTGCAAACGCACTGTTAGAATTACCACAATCAGGAAGAGAAATACCTTCTGGGACTCCCGTATCAGCAATTTTAATTTCTGATATTGTTGGGATTGCACCTGGGAATGATTTATCATCATCAAACCTAGATATTGTCACACATAAAACAATGTCCATGATGTTAAGTGCTGATACCCCTGCATGCTCCACATATAAAGTTGCTATCCTTACAGTCAGTGATACTGTGGCATCTGGCAATGGACCAGACCGCAGGTATTTTACACTTTATTGAAATCAATTATATCACCATTTGGCATAATTTCATGATTTTTTATAATATGAAATCATTTTTTCTGGAAAATTTTTAAACTGCAGTGGTCCAAGAGCGGTTTCTGTTGTGAACTCATCTTCTGAAAAATTAGGAGGAGCGATGGTAGCTGCAACAGCTGTGGTTCCTGATGATATACCACTTATCAAGGGGATATTGGAGAGATGGAGTGATGAAGAAAAAATGGATTTGATTTTAACGCTTGGTGATTTATCTTATTATTTATTTTACTTAAATACTAGTAAATTCTCATTTATGTTTAACTTCTTACTCTCTCTTTGATTTTTATACAATGAATTTTAATGATAGGTGGTACTGGCTTCACCCCTAGGGATGTTACACCTGAAGCGACAAAAGCTGTAATAGAAAAGGAAACCCCTGGACTTCTACATGTCATGATGCACGAAAGCCTTAAGGTATTTTCATTGCCACATGTTTTTGAGTTAGGTTATGATTAGATTATTTGCACTTGACTCCATGTCGAAAAAACATTTCTGTTAATCACGTGGAAATGATAATCAGGTTACACAATTTGCAATGCTTTCGCGTGCTGCAGCAGGAATACGTGGATCAACACTAGTAAGGGTTTCTTATTCCAAGTATTTCTTCTTGAAAAAGTCTAAATGAATGTAAAAAAGATGGTTATTTTGCAGAAACTAACCTTTATTTGATGATGGTATATATGTATTGAAGATATCATATTTACCCAACATAAAATCATAATATCAAATATACTCATTTGTTAAATATGTGGCATTTATACCCTTCCGTTGAAACTTGCATTTGGATGTGCTGATGTGAGCATTTAGAATAAGGAGAAAGAGAAGGGTATAATGGTCATGTTACAATCTACTTTTAATAAAATGAGTAGAAATATGAAATTTTTAAGTATTTTGTGCGATATATTTGATGTCTGTATATATATTATTGGTTGGTAACTGATATTAGGCAAGTTTGAAAGTATATAAGAAAGTGGCCCCTTTTTTGATGATGGTTATGAAAATATGCTAGATCATCAATATGCCGGGAAATCCAAATGCAGTTGGTGAGTGTATGGAGGCATTGCTACCAGCATTAAAGCATGCTTTGAAGCAAATAAAGGGAGATAAAAGAGAGAAACATCCACGACATGTTCCTCATGCACAAGCCGACCCAACAGATGTATGGGAACGTAGTTATCGCGCTGCTCATAGCGATGCTAAAGAGTCACCTGCTTCTTTGCATACGTGTGATTGCAAGTAAGTGTTGTACGCATCATGATGCCAAAAATTTAATATTTAAAAATTCAAATCTGGTACAGTCATAAAACCATTTGCTTGTTCAAATGCAAATTGCACCCCCTTAAAGTATCTGTTGCAAGATAACTATTTATCACTTGCTCCTTTTACTTGTATATTTGTTTCAATATAGAGGTGAAGGTGTTAATAACTTTTTTGGAAATTATTTTATATACCATAAATATATTACATGCAAACTTGATGCCCTTGTCAATTGAAGTTGATTCCAACAACATTCGCAAATTGTATTATCGGACCATCCTAAATTTTAATGGATAATAATAATAGTTTATTTTAACAATATGAGCTATACAGATTTGAATTATGTTTATATGCATGCCATTGGAAACACACTATTTTGATCTATGTTCATATTACATAACTGTCAATATTATGCCTAAATTTTTTATGACCAAATATAGGAAGTTAAAAAAAAATTCTAGAATTTTAGGGTTGAGGCGAGTATTTGAAGGTTAACTTTTTTTTTTTAAAAGACCAACGAATACTTTAAGCCCGGGCACTCGGGTAAGCCCATTTGAGGAAGGCAACCCACCTAAGAACACAAACAACGTTGGTGACCCGTCCCGCCCATCATTCTTGGGGGAAAACCCACCATCTACCCCTGACCCGTTTGAAGAATATTGCACGTAGTGAGATTCAAAGATTTCCACTTTGGAAAGATTTGTTAGAACTCATTGTCTCAGGTCCAACTCCTAATTTCCATAAATAAATTGTCTATTATTATTTGAGGAGTTAACTACATGGACACCCCATTTGATTTACATTTCCTTGTCCCTATAATGGCTATTAAGGTTGTGCAACCGGTTCGAACTGACTATTAGTTAAGAAAAAACATATCGGGTCATATCACAAACTATAGTGGCTGAAAATCAAGTAATCAACCACCGCTGCTTGAAAAATCATGAGGTAGGAAAGACGAATGAGATCCAAAGTCATCTTCTGTAAATGCTTGACACAAGTTTGTGGTTTCCTTTGAAATCTAAAAATTGTCATTGATGTGTTCTTAAACCTCTTTTGGACGGCCATCAACATTTCTGACCAACTTGCATTTAGTTATAAATCATAATCTTTATCAAATCATCCATCTTTGATGACCTTTCTTGTATGTTTTCATAGCAAGAAACCTCAGAAGGTATAAAATAAAGCTATGCTTGGATTTTGCATCTTTAATCAAGTTTTTCTTAACCCATCTATACCGGATTTTAGTTTCTTGATGTTTTGGTTCATCCAGAGGAACTTGGTGTAAGCATTCTACCACTAATGGATTTCGCTCGTTCGTATCACGTTCGAACCAATACAGAAGCCCACAATATGATCATCTAGGGAATTTCCATCTTAAACGACAACTCAAAGAATATCAATCTAAGAGAACCTAAGAACAAATGAAAACAACTTAGAATTAAAATTCTATTTCAATTTACAATAGCAATGGACGAGGTTTTAGGAAATAAAAACTAGTCTTGGTGCCAAAATGAAATAAAAGAAACTTAAAGAAAGATGACGTGTTGTAAAAAAACATTGTTTTAGGTCACGTTTTTAGGTCATTTTTGTCTAATTTGTAGTTAGATTCATTGGTTTTTGTTTATTGTTTGTTATTATGTGGTTTATTAGGGGCTCGGATGCTAAAAGTGATTGAAACGCGCGAGAAATGAAGAAAAGAGCCAAAGGTGAAAAAGACTAACATTTAGAACTTTTTCTAAGTGTCAAACTCAAATCTCACTAGAAAAATTCATCTACGAGATACGCGCAGGTTAAAGTTCCTGCTGTACGTATCACGTAGCTCGTAAATTAAGGTTTTAAGATTTTTATAATCTATGTGATGCGCGCAGGTTGAAGTTCATGCTGTGCATATCGCATAGATGAGTTTTTATAGGAATTTTTAGAAAGTTGTATTTAAACAACTTTTCTTAACCTTAAATGAGGGTTTGATTACCAAAGGTTGAAGCTAGGATCATAGAAACTATTGCAAACGCTTGAGTACAGTTTTTTTATCTTCGACACTTTGTTTATCTTTCATTGTTTTGAACATGTTGAACCTATTTTTAGTGTTTAAGTTGATGTTTCTACTAAATATAAGTAGCTAAAATCCCAATACTATCTAGGTTGATGATTAGTTTGTGTTAACATTCGTGGAAGGAACATTTATTCAATCTATTTGATGTGTTAGAGTATTTTGATATAGTTATTGATGATTGCTATATTCCATATGTTAGTTGTTGAATGTGTTTAGAAACTCGCATATCTATTTCAATTACTTTGTGCTTATGATTGGTTGATGGTTTGTTAGACGTAGTAACCATAGGAATTGACTTGAATTAATAATTAGGACTTAATGCTCTACTTAATTTAAGACCTAAAGGTGAGAATTAATCAAATTATCCTTGTGATTAGGAGATTAGGAATAAACGGTCCAAGCGGAGGTCTCCTTAGTTTAGCTAATTGCACTGCTAATCGTGTCTAATAGATTGTTTAAAAGTTACCCCTTGTATTGTGAATGTAGTGTGCTAGTTTGATAGAGAGATTAGCTATCAGTCGGGTACATAAGTGTTGTCAAAGAGACTGAAAGGTAGTTTGACCAATTGATAGTTTTGCGCGTCTTCTAGGTTCTCTTATTGGTCACACCTGGATAATAATCCGGGATCCATTAGATGTCTTAGAGGTCCATATCATCATATCCCGATTCCGCAATAGTTCAATAACCATATGAAGTTCAAGGGTCACAACCAAGATTTACCTAGGTAGTATCTTTCCAATTTCTATTCTTGATTTTCTAAAGAGTTCTAGCTTCCTTGTCTTCTAGTTGGTAAATCGCTATTTAATAAATTAATTAAAAGCAGTTTTTATTTCTTTAGGTTATTTAGAACCCCCCCATTTTAAATCAATTTCGTTTTAGTCCTTTCCGAGTCCAATTTAATTTCTAATAGTGTCTCTAGGGTTCGATTCTAATTTTCCTTAGTCTTGTCTGTTGTTGATTAGTGGTCTAGGTCTAGGTTGTCTAGGGTTTTATTTGAATATCTAGATTGAGTCTAATCTAAGTTGTTTTTATTGGATCACTTTTTGAACATCAAAAGAAGAACATCTTCATCGATTTTTCTTGCAACTAAAGGTATTCATGGGTTAGTTTTGATTGTTCCATGGTAATTCTATCACCAATATAGTATTTAACAAAGTATTGAATGATCAAGGATTATCAAATTAGGCAAAAACTAGGTTTCATCATCATTCTTCATGAAAGGTGTGAAGTTAGATGTAGAATTAAAAGTGAGTTTATGATCCCGTTTTTACTTATTCATGGGGTGAAATGCATACATGAATGTTGTTTTCAAAGATTTGGAATTTTAAACTAGCCATGTAGAAGCTTTATGTTATGTGACATTATGTCCTTATTGATTTTTGATGCATGTGAAAAGTATATATAATTTGATAAAGGTTTTCGCACAGATTTAGTTTTAATTGGTTATTACTAATACTAAATTACACATACAAAAAGGCAATTGTACCTGTCGTGTGGTAATATAGTGATAGTAAGAACCGAGTATCAATACGTGTACACACCAAGCCTACTCAATAACCTTAATGTTTGACTACCAGATTTGATTTTTTTTTGGTTTTGAGAAAATGATAAGTTGCATTAATATAATCATGATTTTTAGGGTTAAATACAATAATTAAAATAAAGTAAAAGTAAGGTTGAAACTTTTGCGTTTAAAACCAGGGAATAAAAGCTATCATCCTAATTAGATTACACTTATGTAACTGTGATAGATATCATGGTGTGAGTAAAAATATAAGTTTAAGTAGTTATGTTAATGTTTGTTTTTCTCCTTTGCCGGCTCCGTAGTGATTGTGATACCAACATGAGTAACTTATAGTACTTGTCAATCAAAATCACTAGTAATGTAGGTAAATCTAATGTCGTCTTTTAACATATGATTTCTTAAAACATAACTTAATATTAGAAAGATAGTTGATCAGGTTACTTTTTAACATACCATTAATTTTAGAAAACATGACTTAATGTTAGAAAGAGAGTTGATCAGGTTACTTTTTAATATACCATTAATTTTAGAAAAGCATAGCAATTACTGTAGATTTCTTAGACTAACAAAATGGAACATGCAAATGATTAAGAAGCTAAAGTTATATGATTTCTAATAATTATTTCTAGTTCATTAGCAATAGTTTTATTATGAAAACCGGTTTCGCGAATAAAAGTTAGTTCTTACGTTTTTCAATATAGTATGACATTCACAATTACAAATCATAAGTTCATAACTTTCCTCTCAAATGTAGATGCTACCCATTAAAAGCTTATCCAAGATTACCATAACATCAACATAATATAAATCGCACCATTAGTTCATCACAAATTACATTAGTTTCATTCAATTAGGATGATAATGAAAGTTTAGCTCATAACGAGCTTGAACATAATAACAAATAACATAGAAGATATATATGAAATAATCAGTGAAATGGAACAATCAAACCGGTGATCCACAATGGATGATCTTTAGACAATTCCGAGCTTCTTCCAAGTGTTGGATGCACCCCCCGAGCCTCCAAATGATCTTGAAGTCTTAATTTCGGAGAGAATTCAACAGAGTAACTCTCCCACCAAAAAGCTTGCCCAAATGATGAACTTAGGCCTCTATTTATAGGCTTTCTGGAATGTTTAAGCATGGCCACGTGCCTAAAAGGCACGCCTGTTGATACAGTGTTCCTAGTTTATGTACTTCAACGTAAATGTCTTTCATTTCTTACACATATCTAATGAAAATGCTTAATGAAATATGATTTGCTTTTGTTGTTTAATTGTCTTTGTTTATATCATATTCTTATTGTAATTGGGATTACTTATATTCATGAACATTATATATAGGTTTGAGATTGTTGTACATAGTTCTGAGTCAATAATGATTCAGAAATGTGTTCAACTTAGTCAAGTGGTTATTCATGCTAATGGACCATACTTATGGACCATACGCACGAATGAACCATACTTATGGACCAGTCGCACGACTGAACCTGGTGACTGGATCAGTCGTATGACCGAGACATAAGATTGCCTCAGTCGCACGACTTAACCTTAAGTCGTGCGTATGAGTCAAATGCATGAGCCAGTAGCACGACTGAACCATGCTAATGGTTCAGTCGTACAAATGGATACTGAAAACCTATAAATACCACATAATTCATGGAAAAACATAACACTTCGAATACTATCATACCCTAGCAGTCCAGAGCGTCCCCGTTCGTCCATCCAAGTTCATAGTTCGTTCCTGATCGATTCCAACTCGTTCTTAATGTTTGTTTAATCGTTAGATTGATCAGGTTATTCGTTCTCACTGATTGGATCGCCAATCAAATAGAATTCCATGCTATTTGATCTGGTCTCACGCAGAATCCGTTAGTACTCCGTACGAAAATGGTCCTAACAAGTGGTATCAGAGCTTTGGCTCGTGATTTTGCGTGGATGCGATTAGTTTTGGTGTTAAAATTAACGTTTTTAATCAAAAGATCCACTTTTTCCTTCAAAAACGTGTTTTTGACGAGTGCATGTGTTATAGTTTCGATTTTCAACATACGACAGATTAGGGTTCCTGAAAAATTCGTATTTTGTGTCAAAGTGTTCAAAATTTGACTTTTTACTGCAACAGCAGCCTCAGTCGCACTGTTAGCTCAATCGCACGACTGAATCCCATTCGTATATTCCAATCGCACGATTGGACTCATACGCATAGCTCATTCGCACGGTTAAGCTTTTCCAGTCGGTTGACCTCAATCGTCCTCTTCATTAGCACGACTGAATCAAATCGCACGATTGAATTCATTCGCATTCTTCAATCGCACGATAGACCCAGTCGCCTTGCTTAATCGCACGATTGACTCTGTCTTTTCTCAAGTTAGTCAAGTTTTAAGCCATAGAAGACCAGTTTCCTGCGTTCATTGCAGGAAAAGACTCGCGTATCCAGAATCTTCTTCTTCTGGAAAATGAGATAGGGAATCACAACAAACCGCCGAAGTTGTTGACGTTGGATGAGTATCCTCAGTGGAAACAGCTGTTTGAGATCTACTTGAATGGTGTTGACCTAAATCTTTGGACGTCTATAGAGACTGGTTATACTGTACCAGTCAGTGCAAATGAGGTGAAGTTGACTTTGGGGGGTATGAATAAAGCTCAGAAGGTTCTACATAACACTGAAAAGAAAGCGTATGCACTGTTGACTTAGTCGATACCTAAGGATATATTCCATCAATTCTCTGAAAACAAGCTGTCGAAGAAGCTGTGGGAGGCGTTAGAAAAGAGATATGATGGTAATGCAACCTTGAAGTCGCTGAAGGCTAAAGCTCTCAAAAAGGAGTTCGATAATTTCTCACCAATAGGAAATAAGAGCTTAGATGATATCATTTATCGGTTTTATCATTTGATGAGTGAATTGCATACTCATGGTATGACTACATCTATGAAAGACAAAGTTTCAAGTTTTGCTGATGGTCTGTCAGACAAATGGGATCCGTTTGTGTCTAATCTGAGACAAAACGACACTCTTGCTACATTAGACATAAATGACTCCATCTTGAAGTTAAGGGAGGAGGAACTACGACTGAAATACAAGTCAAAGAAAGGATCCTACGCACAGAATCCTTCACTGTATAACTCTGTTCCTACTCCAGCTTAATCAGGCGCACCGCTACAAATAGCGTTTGTGTCTAATTCATCTGCTCCTTCCCAAAGCAGTTCCTCGGGAAGTGAAGCGTCAGGTTCATCTGGAACCCAATACACTGTACCTGATTACAACCCAATTAAGCTAAAGACCAAGAATCTCAGAAATGTTACTGTGGAAGTTGCCAAAGACCACATGGATCTTCTAGCAGCAGTTGTTCAGTCTTATGATGGGTTAGTCACTGGTAAGATTGGAAATTGTCATCTCGCTGACGAGGACTATGAGAAGGTGGATGAGACTGAGTTGGAGCGTATGGATATAATGTGGGCTTTGGCTAATGCAGTTAGAAGAGCCAAAAAGTTTGTTAAGAAGACGGAGCAGAACTTGGTTGCTACTAAAGACACTACATTTGGGTTTTATAAAACCAAGGTCACATGCTTCAACTGTGGAGAAAAGGGGCACTTCAAACGGGAATGCGTAAAGCCAAAGAAGACTGGTAATGGAAACCCTTTTCCTTCGTTCAACCATTAGGACAAAGAGAAAATTGGGGCAACATCAAGCAAAGAGTCAAATGCTATGGTCGCTCAAGGCGATGAAGGACAAGACCGGTCCTTCAGATTTGTATCTGAGGGAGAGTCAAATGTAGCACAGGTTGATGATTTGGATGATGGATTTGCAAGCGAGGGAGACATCATAGCTGAACATGCACGTTCAGATATTGAAGAAGCTATGAATGTGGTAGATCATCTTGTTGAAGAAGAGTTGAATGCTACAAACTCAGAATCTCCAGTTATTGAAGTGTCTGACTCTGCATTTATGGCCGATTCGTCTAGTTCCGCACAGGTATACTCTAAAGATGAATTATTTGATAAACATGCTTGTGCTGAATGTGATAAATTTAGATAAAGCATTGACTTAAAGTTTGCTACGTTATTAGAACATAATGATAATCTGGTAAATGATTTAAAACTGTGCACTGAAGTAAACCGAGTTTTAAAACAAAATGAGTGCAGTTTTAAAGAAAAAATAGAACTGCTAAGGAAACAACTAAGGGAAACCGAGGTTGTTTCCCTAAATCAATCAAATGACATTAAGTTCTATCTAACTACTTTAGAGGAAACTAAAAAGGAAAAAGCAGTGTTGCAAGTCGAAGTTGAATCTTTAAAATAAAAACTGCATAGTGTAGCAAGTTCCTCTCACATAGTTCAGAACTTAGTGAAAGAACGTAACGGTGGGGAAGGTCTGGGACATAAAGTAGTACCACCACCACATTCAATCCTTTTAAATACTAAACGTAGACCAATAAATAATAACCTGGTTAAGGATCATGTGGTGACTACTCCTCTAGTCAGTGATCCAGAGTCCACAGGTAAACCTGTGCAGTCTGTCACTGAACAGAAGGCTACTACTTCGGGATTGAAATATAAGGAGCTTAAAGAGGATTTGTGCGTTAACATTGAAAAGGATAGTGTTGGGTTGGGCTCACAAACATCTACGTCAGAACCTAAAAATTCTAAACCGACAAACCCTAAACGTGTAAATCATCAAAATCCTGATAAAAAGAAAGAAAAATACGTTCAAAATGTCAAAACAATTAATTTTGTTAAAGAAGGTGAAGCATCTAAGAAGGACGAGAAACAGACCAGCTCCCGACCAGACTCAACCCCTTACAAAAGATCTCCCCACCTATCGAAGGGAGATCCTGCTATAGTTGTGGAAAACGAGGACATATTTCTCCAAATTGTCCTCATTATCAGACACCCAAAAGAAAAAATTGAGCTTTTTGATGAAAAACCAAGATTTTTCAAAAATAGATCTAATACTTCTCTAAGATACCAAAGTCAACATAGACAAGCTCAAAGCGAAGCTGTGTTGTCTAAGGCTAAACTTAGGATTATTAGTGAACCAGAAGTTCATACCACAAGCCAGTCGTTTGTTACCACAAACAGGCCTTACACAAAACTGGGTTACAGAAAGAAAAATCAAGTAACGTGTCTGACAGTGAGGACAATAAGAAGAAAGATGTGTACTCGTCCTCTGAAGGTCAGTGGGTTGAGTTCATGATATGTGATATCTCTGGGAAACCCAAGCCAGTAAAGGCTTAGGTCCCCAACCTGAACTAATAATTTCCATTCTTTGTGCAGGTTGTCCGCTACAGCGCTATCACTAATACCTGTATTATTGATAGTGGGGCTTCCAGGCACATGACCGGGAATTCGTCTCTCCTTTTTAACGTCAAGCAAATTAAAGGGGGACATGTATCCTTCGCAGGAAACAAAGGAGGGTATATCACTGCACAAGGAGAAGTGGGAAACGAGAAGGTAAAGTTTGACAAGGTAAACTATGTTCAGCATTGCAAAACAACCTGCTTTCAGTCTACCAAATTTGTAATAAGGGCTTTAAGGTCGTGTTTGACAATAATAAGTGTTACATACTTAAGAAGGAGCATGTTATCCTGGAGGAACAAGTTCTAATGTCGGCCTTAAGATATAACGACCTGTATGTCTTGGACCTTTCAAAACCCTCCACAACTGAGTCTACTGCTCAGTGCTTCTTGTCAAAAGCAACTGAAAGGGATTCAGTTTCCTGGCACAGGAGAATAGGACACATTAATCCCAGGTAGATGAACCATCTGGTTCAGAATGATCTGGTGGACGGTGTTACAGTCAAGAACTTCCAGCTTCCAGACTTCTGCATCGCATGCAAGAAAGGGAAACAGACAAAGAAGTCTCACAAATCAAAGAAAGTTTATTCTATTGAGATTCCTCTTGAGCTTCTACATATGGATCTGTTTGGCCCTGTCAGCACAAAGAGCATTGCTGGTGATTGGCACTGCTTTGTGGTGACGGATGATTACTCAAGATTCACTTGGGTGTTTCTGAAAGTGAAGTCAAAGACATTTGAATCATTCAAACATCTAGTTAACACATTGGAGTCACTCTACAAGCTAAAAGTAAGGAAAATACATTCAGACAATGGGACAAAATTCAAGAATCAGTGGATGGAGGCATTCTGTCGAGAGAAAGGGATTGTTTATCAATTCTCTTCTGCCTACACTCCACAGATGAATGGAGTTGCTGAACGGAAGAATAGGAGCTTGATAGAAATAGCAAGGACAATACTAGCTGACTCAAAACTGCCGGTTCAATTCTGGAACGAGGCAGTGGCTAATGTGTGTTATACTCTCAATCAATTCTCAGTAGTAAAACGTCATGGAAAAACTTGTTATGAGTTTCTCCAACAACGTAAACCCAACTTGGAGTATCAGGAACCATTTGGCGCACCCTGCATGCTGTTAAAGAAAAATCAGACTGAGAAGTTCTGCGAGAAGACAGAAGAAGGTATCTTCCTTGGCTATAGTATACCAGACAAAAGGGTTTACAATAACTCAACTGGTCAGGGAGAAGTGTGGTGCAATGTTGATATACAAAGATACACCACCTCCCCTGCGGGAAAAGGACCTTCCTTCTTCTTTGACTATGATAGATTTTTTAAATCCTTCAATCTACCTTCTTCCCATTCTGATGACGAGGTGGCCGCTCAAATGATGTACGATGTGCTTAATACTCCTACTCAAGATTCCACATCCTCGGTTCCATTAGAAGATACTAATAGCCCTTCAGGGGGAGAGCTAGAGATAAGTGATTCCTCTGATGATGAAGAAGTTGAAACTGAAAATGTGAACCAGGAGGAACAGGTACCCGCTGCTGAAAGTACACCTACAACTGATCATGAAGTAACTAGAACTTCTGAAACCAGTCATTCAACAGTCACAGAAACTGAACCTGTGATTCCAAACCTGTATGATGAAGTAGCAGTTCCCATAACTCACGGAACTAGGATTAACGTGAATCATCCCCTGGACAACATCATCGGGGATATTCTCTCGGGAGTTTAGACAAGAAATCAGCTTTACTCAGCTGACTATGATGCGGTCATGGAAAAGGGGTACATACATGATAGGGCATATCGATGTTTTGTGTCTCAAGTTTAGCCTAAGTATGTAAGCAAGGCCTTAAAGGATGAGGCATGGGTAGCTGCCATGCAAGAAGAGCTCGTACAGTTTAAGAAGTTAGGTGTGTGGACACTTGTCGACAGATCAAAAGGTGCCAAAGTGATTGGCTTTATGTGGGTTCTTCGGTGTAAGAAGGATAACCAAGGGTTCATAATCAGAAACAAGGCTAGGCTAGTTGTTCAAGGGTTCAGGCAAGTCGAAGGAGTTGACTACAATGAAGTGTTTGCACCAGTGGCCAGGATGGAAGCAATTAGAATTTTCCTAGCCTATGCATCCTTTATGCAGATCAAAGTATATCAATTGGATGTGAAAAGTGCATTTCTTCATGGTCAGATCCGTGAAACAGTTTACGTCAGTCAACCCGAAGGATTCAAGGATCCTTATCATCGGGATAGAGTTTATAAACTAGACAAAGCTTTGTACGGGCTCCATCAAGCCCCTCGAGCCTGGTATGAGAAACTCTCCAGTCATCTGCTGAAACATGGCTTTCGCAGAGGTGTAATTGACTGCACGTTGTTCATAAAGGAAAAAGATGGTGATTTACTAATGGTGCACATATATGTGGATGACATAATATTTGGTTCCAAAAACGAAGCATTATGTAAAGAATTTGAATCGGTGATGAAAGCTGAGTTTGAAATGAGTGCCATGGGAGAGATGAAGTTATTTCTTGGTTTACAGGTAAATCAGACACCAAATGGAATCTTCCTGCATCAGACCAAATATGTTGGAGATATCCTTAGTCAGTTCGACATGGAGAATGCAACGGTTGCTGGTACTCCACTTGCCATGAACCATGATGTGGCACCCGACGAAAATGGTGATCTGGTAGATGCCACTTTGTATCGAGGAATGATCGGATCTCTCATGTACCTCACAGCTTCTCGTCCTGATATTATGTACGCCACGTGTCTCGGTTCCAGATATCAGGCAAAACCAAAGTAAATCATCTGATTGGGGTAAAAGGGATCTTTCGTTATCTGAAGGGTACTCCAACGCTTGGGTTGTGGTATCCTCATGATGATGACTTTAAGCTAACAGCGTATAGTGACTCAGATTATGGTGGTTGCAAGATGTATTACAAGTCAACATCTATAAGATGTCAGTTCTTTGGAAGACGATTAGTCACCTGGTAGTGTAAGAAGCAGACGTCTGTTGCTCTGTCAACATGTGAAGTTGAATACGTTGCTACGGCAAGTTGCTGTTCACAAATCATCTGGATTCAACAGCAAATGCGAGACTACGGTTTGAAATTCTCTAACACCCCTATATTTATTTATAATTCTGCTGCTATTGCTGTCACCAAAAATCCGGTCCAACACCCCAAAACTAAACACATCGGAATTAAATATCACTTTATACGTGACTGTTTTGAAAAACAATTAATCGACGTTAAAGTCAACACGGATTTCCAACGCGCCGATCTTTACACAAAAACTTTTGATAAACCTCGATTTCATTATCTATTAGAGGTTAATGGCGTTAAAAAGAAAAATGATGTGATTCCAGACGAATTAAGTTCATAGTCCGTCTCTATATTTTATTTTTTAATTTAATTTTTCTTTATTTTATTTTATTTTTTCCGTCTTTAAAAATTCAAAAACACAAAGATTTTCGGTTTTAGAATTTTAGGGGGAGAATAGTTTTAGTTTCAGGAGTTAGTATTAAATTTCTTAAAAAAATGGGGGCGGGCAGATAAGCTGAAAAACAAAGTTATCAAATCTGTGAAATCAATTCAAGATAATAAAAATGATAGTACACATGCATCAAATTTTTTGGGACACCAAAAGGATTTAAATGTTGTAAAATATTATATTCAAAGTTACAGATAATTATAAGTCTAAGAAGTCAAAGCCTAATGAGTTGAAAAATGATAGTAAGCTAGTCTGCTACTGTGGTTACATAGAGAAAGTAGATCTAGGGGTTGATAGTCCATTATATGATGTGTCGGTAGATTCAACACAATAGACTAGTAGACTTCATTGGTGAACAACTTTAAAACTAAATCATTCAACAGGCTGTGGGTGTCCATCTCTTCCCTGGTTAACACAATCAACGTATTTCCAATAAGGGGTGAAAAGCAAAATGAATGCCACAAATGTGTGCGGACGACCATAAAAAGGAGCAAAATGCATGAAAAATGTGAAATGCAATCAAGCTAATGACAAATGTTACCATATAAGTGTGAGATCCACAAATGCTTGTTGAAATAATAAACCTAAGTAATCACCAATGTATGTCAAAAGTCTGTGTATGGATTTAGGTGGACAAATATACTGACAATCATCGTGGCAGCATTCCCCGATGGTCAAAATTGTGACCTCTCGTAATTTCTATTTAATAATTGTTAATATTAGCATTCCCCGATGGTCAAAATTGTGACCTCTCGTAATTTCTATTAATAATTGTTAATATTGTTATCTTTTGTAAGGGTTGTTTTGTCAATAATGCAAATACGAGGACTCGTTTGTAATTCATCGTACCTTGATCTCTTTTATTCCTAAATAATTAAGTAACTAATAATAATAATAATAATAATAATAATAATAATAATAATAATAATAATAATAATAATAATAATAATAATAATAATAATAATAATAATAATAATAATAATCCTAATAATAATAGATAATCATAATAAGTGTTAATCTTTAAAATAAATGAAAATAATATAAGTTTTATTATCCTAAAATTGTAATTAAATGTTAGGGCATGAAATAATAAAACTTTAAAACCCCGAGGACCAAACTGTAATTTGGTTTAAACTAAAAGTTAAACTTTGGAATTAAAACATCAAATACATAAATCACAGGGACCAAACTGTAATTAACTAAAACTAAACCCCCCCCTCTTCCCCGTTTTTCCGGCCAAAGCCTTCGGGCGGCTCCGACAAACTCCGGCGAGCCCAAAACGCCATCATTAGGCCGCGGTTTTTAACCCAAACTCACCCCAACCGGCTCATGAATCCGATTCGAACAAGGGGGCATGTTTTAATTCGAAATTAACATCGGTTACAATAACATTCAAAACGAAACCGATTACTCCTGGAAATGAAACTGATTTTACACTTAAATCTGCTTAATCATCAAATTGATTGAGCATAAAACATCGGTTAATCACATCGAATTTAATGGGATGATTAAACCCACGTGAAACAGCTTTATCCTCGTTTAATTCGATCTGAAACGGCCGACCATTACTTCATAGCCGTTGAGTATGTCTAAGCTCAAATTGAACCTATAAATGAGAGGGTTTCTATTGAATTGGGTTTCCTAAACTCTCTGAACCCTCAATTTCACCAAACACGCACACACACACCGAATTGAATCAAGAACAGCCGATATTCTATTCATCCTGGGTCCGACGAAATGTACATGGATCTGCGTGGCCAATATTAGTGGCATGGCATGAAGAAGGATATTGCATTGTATGTTTCCAAATATCTCACGTGTGCGAGGGTCAAGGCTGAACATCAATGGCCTAGTGGTTTACTTGAACAACCCAAAATCCCTATGTGGAAATGGGAACACATATCCATAGATTTCATAACCAAGTTACCACGTACCTCTCGTGGCCATGATAGTATATGGGTGATTGTTGACCGTTTGACCAAAACGACACATTTCATACCAATATGAGACACTTGCAAGGTTTCAAGACTGGTCGTCGTGGCATGCCGTTGCACATTATTTCCGATCGTGATGCTCGTTTCACTTCGCATTTCTGGTCTTCGATGCAAGAACTCTTGGGTACCCAGCTAGATTTAAGCACGACTTACCACTCTCAAATGGATAGTCAAACCGAGCGAGCAATCCAAACTCTTGAGGACTTACTGTGTCTTTGTGTCCTTGATTTTGGTAGTGATTGGGATACGCATCTCCCTTTAGTGGAATTTTCGTATAACAATAGTTATCACTCAAGTATCAAGATGACACCATTCGAGGCTTTGTATGTTCGTAAATGTCGTTCTCCGATTTGTTGGACTGACATTGGCGAGAATTTCATCACTGGTCCTGAACTTATTCAAGAGACGACCGACAAAGTTTTCAAATTCAAAATAACCTTGAGGTGGCTAGAAGTCGTCAAAAGAGTTATGCCGATAAAAGATGCAAACCATTGGAATTTCAAGTTGATGATATGGTTCTCCTTAAAGTCTCTCCATGGAAGGGTGTTGTTCGTTTTGGAAAGATTAGCACTATGTTTTGTAGGGTCTTTCAAGATTCTGAAAAGAATTCGGAAAGTGGTTTACAAACTGGAACTACCTTCTGAATTTAGCAGTGTTCATCCTGTCTTCCATGTCCCAAACCTGAGGAAATGCCTGGCTGATGAAATTTGCATGTTCCTCTAGAAGAAATCCAAGTAGATGAGTCATTGCATTTCGTTGAGAAGCCTGTCGAGATCATGGACCTAACCCTGAAGAAGACCCGAACAGCTACCACACCGATCATCAAAGTCCGTTGGGAAAACAAACGTGGACTTGGGAACACGAGGATCACATGAAGAAGAAATATCCCTATTTTTTCGTTTAGTCTTGTCTTTAATTTCGGGACGAAATTCCTTAAAGTTGGGGAGACTGTGACCTGTTGTAATTTCTGTTTAATAATTGTTAATGTCGTTATCTTTTGTAAGGGTTGTTTTGTCAATAATGCAAATACGAGGACTCGTTTGTAATTCATCGTACCTTGATCTCTTTTATTCCTAAATAATTAATAATAATAATAATAATAATAATAATAATAATAATAATAATAATAATAATAATAATAATAATAATAATCCTAATAATAATAGATAATCATAATAAGTGTTAATCTTTAAAATAAATGGAAATAATATAAGATTTATTATCCTAAAACATGTAATTAAATGTTAGGGCATGAAATAATAAAACTATAAAACCTCGAGGACCAAACTGTAATTTGGTTTAAACTAAAAGTTAAACTTTGGAATTAAAACATCAAATACACAAATCACAGGGACCAAACTGTAATTAACTAAAACTAAACCCCCCCTCTCTTCCCCGTTTTTCCGGCCAAAGCCATCGGGCGGCTCCGGCAAACTCCGGCGAGCCCAAAACGCTATCATTAGGCTGCGGTTTTTAACCCAAACTCACCCCAACCGGTTCATGAATTTGATTCGAACACGGGGGGATGTTTTAATTCAAAATTAACATCGATTACAATAACATTTAAAACGAAACCAATTGCTATTGGAAAATGAAACTGATTTTACACTTAAATCTGCTCAATCATCAAATTGATTGAGCATCAAACATCGGTTAAGCACATAGAATTTAATGGGATGATTAAACCCACCTGAAACAGCTTTATCATCGTTTAATTCGATTTGAAAAGGCCGATCATTACTTCATAGCCGTTGAGTATGTCTAAGCTCAAATTGAACCTATAAATGAGAGGGTTTCCACTCGAATTGGGTTTCCTGAACTCTCTGAACCCTCAATTTCACCAAACACACACACACACACACCGAATTGAATCAAGAATGATAGGACCAAATGCATCAATCTGTAATGATTTATGTATACAATTCAAAGAAACACAAACAATTGTAATCAAATCAAACACATATCAACAAAATTCACAATTTCATTGATATAGCAAAGACAATTACAAGAGTAAGAAAGCAGTACATCGAAAATCTTACATCCATCAAATTCTACTCTAGTCTAAGCTATTTATACTACCAACAAACTAAAGACTATCTATTTACAATTCTAGTCCCTATACTATGACAAAATTATAAAAGACACACTAAGACTAAATGTTAATCATTCTAGAGTACTAACAATACTCCCCCTAAAATTGACATTGTCTTCGGTCTTCAAAAGTCTTCTCTTTGTCTTTATTTTCTCTTATCTTTGCTTCTGAATCTTTATCTTCTCTTTGAATTTAGCTATCCATCTTCTCTTTATCTTCTGTCTTCTATCTTCATATAGCAAAGAAATCTTCTGGTTTTTCTTTGATCTTGAACATTGGCTTCTTCTTGTACATCTCAAGCTCCTTCAGTGCATTCTCAAATGATGACTTCAATTTACTAGCAAGAACAGCTTGTTCAGGTTTTGATTCATTTGTCTTTATCTCCATCTGCTTCATTCTTTCTAAAGTATCCTTTGACAAGCATGCAATGTCAACATTAGCATACAACTCAATAGGACGTTTGCTTTCTTTGCAATACACCTCCACTACTCCTTTCCTTGAGATTCTCATAAACTCAATATTATTAATGTCTCTCTTTACAATATTTGCATAAGCAAGAGCTTTTCGCAATGAAATTCTTTCCATAGCCGCATTCATTACATTAATCATTGACACAAAATACTTCTTATCATTCTCAGCAATCTCAGGATTCACCTTCTTAAATCTTTGAACAACAAGAAAAGAGATATAACTTGGATGTAACAGTTTGAGCTCAAAAACTCCAAATAAAGTAATCATATCTACATCCCAATTCTCAAGATATCGTACCAGTTTTAGTTCAAAAGTCTCAGAATTGTAAAACCATCTCAAGATAGGTTTTGTTCTTTGAGTACCTTCTATAACTTTCAATCCCGGATTGGTAACTTTAGGAAAATAATGATCACAAAATTCCAACATGAAATGTTCTTCATCTTTTTTCCTTCCTTGATATTTGTTTTGCTTCTTCAACTCAGTGAAGTAAGCCTTATCTTCTTGTTCACATCTTGTCTTAAGGAAACACATATCTCGACTCATACCTATGTGAAGTAATTCAACAAACATTTTCCCACGTTTAGCATTAGATGGGTTAATCAAAGGTACTTTGTCTAACTCCTTTAGATCTTGCACTGGAAGCTTAATTATACTTGTGTAAAAGTGATAGACATCACACACAATTCACTCTTTTAATAAAAAACACTCTTTTAATAAAAAAGACATCAAATATCTCATCGTTTCCATGCAATGATTTTAACTTGTTTAGTGAATCAGGAGCAATCATAGCATTCAATAGTTCAGCTACTGACTGTCCTTTTGCAATATGTTTCTAACCATATCTCCTGTACTTCTTTAGTTATCAAGTATATGCCTTTGCTTAGGAGTGGCTTTATATGCTTCTTTCTCAGTACCAGCAAACATCTTCATCAGCTCTTTTCTTTTATCATAGTTGCTGTTCTTCCTTGCCATAGACTGAATTTCTTTTGGTTTCAACATCCTTGTTCTTTTTGCAATCTCCAGATATTGAGGATTGTCTGTGTCAAGAATAATCATCTTATTAGCAAGCTTTTTAGTTTCCTGAAAACTTCTGACAAGATTTCTCAATGAGGTGGACTGGAGTCTTTTAAGACTCTTCCATGGATAATTTCTAGCTTGTAACCATGACCTCAATGCTAGCACATTCATATCTTCAGGATCAGGATGATGTAACTCAGACTTTGGTAAATCATCAACATTGATTACCTCTTGAGCTCTAACCCATTCTCCATGTTCTATTACTATCTCATTTGGATCAATTGGTGCTACATACTCAGCTGTGACACATTTCTCATATTCATCATTGATCTGAGACACTGTTAATTCATCCAAATACTCTTTTATACTTCATCCTCACCAGATAATTATATCTGTCTTCAAAGTCAACAGGAATTTCATCTTGATCTTGAGGTTGTTCAATAGGAGATAAAGTTCTTTCAAAGGTTGCTTCATCAATATCATCATCATTCAAAACTTCATCATACCAATCATCCTCAAATTCATCTTCTATATCATCTAAAGCTTCAATCTCTTCTTGAGACACTTTCTCTTGAACTTTTTGAATTTCATCATCAATCCTTTGTTCCTCGTTACCTTCTTTCTCAATTTCTTCTTCAACTCTTTGAATTTTGGAGGAAGATTCAGGTAAAATTGAATCATCAACTTCATCAATCTTTCTTTTACCTTTATCTATCACTTTAGGAGCTTCATTTACCATTTGAGGAGCTTCAACATCTATTGGATTTATCTAAGATACTATTACAATATCTGAAGATGTTGGCTTTTGAGGCTCTTGTTTCTTGCTTAGTTCTTCTTTCAGTTTCTCATTCTCCTCAGTTACTCTCTTGAATCTATCTTCCAAAAGATCATAATCTTTAATCATAAGATCAAAGTTCTTTAAGACATCATCTTTATCCTTTGCATAACTCTCAAGCTTTTCATTCTTGTTTTTTAGATCTTCTTTGAGCTTTTTATTTACATCTTTCAGCAAACTCAATTCTTTTTCATACTTCAAGTTTCCTTCTTGCATTTTATCAAGTTTGACTTTAAGTTCAACAATTACTTTCTCTTTAGATACATTTTCTTCTTTAAGTACATTCAACTCATCTAAATCAACCTATCTTCTCTGTTTGTACAGACACATCATGTGTTGCACTTACAGAATTTCTTGATTACACATAAAGGCATCCATAAAATCATACTCAAAGGTTTGATTTTGCACCTCAGCCTCATGCTCAACCTCTTCATTCTGAATGTTTATCTCAGCATCAACATTTTCAACTTCATGTACAGATTCATTGTGAATCACATCATCTACATCTTCAGGTGCTTCATTCACATTATCATCTTGTAAATCATCACAAGATATTCCTTCCCCTTCATGTTGAGCTTCATCAACATGCTCAGACATGGTTCTCTCACTGCTTAATGATTGATGTGTGTCAGCACCACCATTATCATCATTATCATCATTAGAACTAGACGAGCTATCATCATCATCATGAGTATCTTCATTATCATCATCAGCATCTTGCTCATCATCATCTTGAGAAGGGTTTAGAGGAAATTCATCAATCAGATCAGATGGATCTATTGGTTCACCTTCCAATAAATGATAGTGATCCACTGTAATATCTACCTCATCATTAGCAACATTCCTCATATATTCAAACATAGGAACATTTTGAGCACCAGTCAACATAGCTAGCCTCTTATATGATATTTCAGACATATGTTCCAATTCAAGTCTATCTCCTCCAACTCCTTAGACATGAAGATCAGGATATTCCTCGTTGATGATCATTTGTAGAAATCTAGGGCACATAAGGTATTTATTTCTTATACCTTTCTCCAGATGGAATATGAATCCATTCAAGATCCATCTAGCCATATTAAATCTTCTGTTTGTTGCAATGGCTATAATCGGAGATGCAATGTCCACTGGGAATGAATTCCACCCAGCACTTCTCTTGGACATGCAGTGTTGAAAGATATAGCATAGAAGCTTCCAATGGTTATACACACGAGCTGTGAAAAACTGTTTCTTTAGGAAATGATCAGGATGACCCATTTCCATGAATGTCTCTCTACATTCATTAAATGTAAGCTCGGAGTGATCTTCTGGATCATTGTGACCCAGTCTCAAAGCAACCCTTAGGACTCTTCTGATACTTCTATCATACGATCTTTAGTCACAAATCCTCTCAACACTTTCCTTCCTTCATCATTCACTTTAACTTTAGCAGTGCTCCAGAACTTCCTGATTAGTCAGTCATAGATTACTGGCTGATAGCACATGGCATATACATATTTGGTCCTCAGAAGAAATCTAATCATCTCCTCATATGATATGGCATCTTGGACATCTTCATTTAGCAAAGCAACAATATTATGCTTAGGCTCAAACTTCAAATCAGCCATCTGCACAAGTTTAAAGCAATGATATTAGTAAATGTGTGAATTTTAAAGCAAAAGATTGAATATGAGTTTGAACATGTGATCATGTAAGATATAATAAACTAATGTGTTTAATG
The DNA here is from genome assembly GCA_024085815.1 of Flaveria linearis. Taxonomy (NCBI): domain Eukaryota; kingdom Viridiplantae; phylum Streptophyta; class Magnoliopsida; order Asterales; family Asteraceae; genus Flaveria; species Flaveria linearis. The sequence continues at coordinate 58,042,153 of CM044013.1, read as the reverse complement.
AATTTGACTTATAAACTCAACTTGTAATATTAATTAATGTTAAGTGAAAAACATTCCTGTTTTATAAAATTTTAATTATCAAGTTGAACTTTATAAAAATTAAACACATTTGATTATTTTATATTTATCAATTTTATTGAACATTTTAATTCTTTTGAAATGAGTTTTATTAATTTTTTTATTAATTTTTAATTAGATTAAAAAAAATTTAATCTGTTCATCATCTTCTTCATGTTCATCTTCAAGTTCACTATTCATCGATGAACAGTGAACAGAGACCTTCAATCAAAGTTCATTTCAATCCACGTTTAATATATCAATATGCTCGAAATCATATGATAATCAACATTCAATGATCAATTTATGAGATTGTTTCGATTTATATGCTCAAATATGAGATGTTGACAATCTTAGGGTTCGAGCGCCTGAATAGGAGTCGAACGCCCATCACAAAGTCATCATTTAATCACAAAACAGATTAATGTAGACCATAAACTTATGTTCACAATCTCACAAACACTATCAATAATCTGTGATTAAAAGCTCAAATGATTTGAATCGATGAAAATGGGTTAACCGAGAGTTCAAGTGTTCAGTGGAGAGTTTACGTGAGTTTTGAAGTGCGAATGAAATGAAAATTACACAAGTGTTCTATTTATAATAAGTGAAGTTTTTAGGCGCATGAGCACTGTTTGTGTGCATGATGACCTAAATTTCACTGTTATTAGGCACATTAGCACTGTTTGTGAGTATGAGATCAGACGCATTAGTACTGTTTAGGTGCATAAGCACTGTTTAGGCGCTTTTACACTGTTCAGCGCATGAAGTTTCTGATACGCCTAACACTTGTGAATTTCACTTGACATTCAAACCCTGAGAATTCTGAACACTGTGTCCGCATGAGCAACATGAAACGCCCAACACTTGGTTTAAATTTCATACTCATGACAACTGTTTAGGCGTATGGGTTTATGTAAAACGCCCAACACTTGTTAAAATTTCAGACTTGTTTCAACTGTTTAGGCGCATGGGATTTTTAGAAATGCCCAACACTTATAAAATTTCTAAAATTTCTTCATGCTACTATTCAGGCGTATGGCCACTGTTTAGGCGTATGAGATGACTTCAATGAGACTTACACTTGTGACTTTTTCAAATCCTTCACCTGCACACTGTTTAAACACATTAGTAATATTTCATACTAATATTTAAACAATTTTTGCATATTTTTGACTTTTTCCCCAAAATTTACATTTTAGACCCCAAAATTGAACTTTTTACACTTTGACCCCTAAAGTTTCAACTTTTGTTCATTTCAATTATTAATCTTTTGTTTAACTTTTGAAATTAATTTCCCGTCATTTTAGTCTCTAAATTTAACCAACTTTAGACTCGCAAAATATTTTGCATGAAGCTTTTTCAAATTTAAAGTGCTTCAGGTTCATTGTTTTATGAAAAACAAAACACACATGCTTAAGTTGTTTAGCTTCATCCTTTCCATCCAAAACATTCCATTTTGAATTTTCTCCTGAAATCTTCTTACTTTTTACTCCCCCTAAACTTTTAAGTTTTACAAACTTAGAAGTTTCTAAAAATAGCAGAAGAAGATCACACAAGTCATGTTAATAAGCCTTCACATACACACAAAACATGCATAAAAGAAAAATGAAAGTAGAATGGGAAACTAACAAACACATATGAATCAAAGTCTACAGTGAGATCATATCAGTATAAGTTCAGCACATTGAACAACGATAAATTGTGAATAGTCAATGACACTGATTAAATCCTGATCAAGTGTGTTCCAGGTCAGCAGATACTGCAGCAAAGTAGAAACATGATCTAAGGACAGATACAAAGTGTTTTGGTAAACGGTGCAACACACTTACTTTTTCAATTCTTGGATTGATCAAGGTTTATTTTAATATGACATGACATGTCTCACACAAAGACTTAGAGAGACCAACTATCATCAAGAGAAACAAGAAAGTACAAACTTCTCAACTTGATTACCCGACATATATTCATAACCAGAGTTCATGTTTATAATTTAATTGAGAATTATCATGGATAACCATTTGATAATCTCTTAACCACTCATGATGAATGGGTTGTGCACATTGGCATCTTTTGACATCAGGAGATAATCCAGGTCTGTAATTCCTTACAACAGAGGATATCTAATCACTTCAGGTCTATGATGACTTATAATAGAAAAGTGAGTTGATGCCTTTAACATAGCTTCATGGTTAATCATATCACCACCAGGTGTGAGAGTTGTAACTTTACAAGCATACTATCCGATTAGCTAATGCTACTCATCAGTACTAAGATGAATACACATACATGCATAGAGGATTTAGTTGAATCACAAGAATTTACTTGTTCAGTCTAATTGCATGACCTTACCTACACATCTGATCTGATCATGCCAGACTTTATTGATGAGTGAACTATGCAACTGAACCAACTAATGTACTATCATCTCTCACATATTGTAGATTTGATTCAATCCCTAAGAAATGTAAACTAATACTAAAGTAGTATACTTTGCTATTTTTTTATTTTCTTTTTCATACACTGCACACATGCACACAATATATACACAGAAGGCAATTAACATTGATAGTTGATCATGAAAAATTTCTGTTTAGTTAATGGAGGGTTTGTATCGTTTTTCATTCAAATCAAATTTCAAATATGGTTGATTAAACCAATTGACTCGACTAAATATTCAAACCTGCCTGGTAAGAAGGCTTCGGTGAATAAGTCAGCCAACTGCTTTTCAGTTGCAATTTGAATTAAAATGATTAAACCTTTTTCAGAGTTATCTCTGAGAAAATGATATCGAATTTCGATATGTTTGGTTTTGGAATGTTGGACGGGATTAGCTGTTATAAACATAGCAGCTGTGTTATCAATATAAATTAGTGTTTTCAAAAAATTAAACCCGTAATCCAATAGTTGATTTTGCAACCATAGGATTTGAGAACATCCCGCTGAAGCAGCAATGTACTTAGCTTCTGCTGTTGACACAGAGACGTTGGTTTGTTTCTTACATTGCCACGAGACTAATCGGGGACCCATAAATTGACACCCACCCGTTGTCAATTTTCTATCTTGACAACAACCACCGTAATCACTGTCTGTATATCCATGTAACTCAAAATTCCCTTCATAAGGGTACCATAACCCTAATGCTGGTTTACCTTTGAGATACCTAAATATGCGTTTGACAGCAATTAGATGTGATTCCTTTGGTTCTGATTGATACCTGGCACAAACACAAACCGCATACATAATGTCTGGACGCGATGCAGTAAGATACATCAACGAGCCAATCATTGATCTGTATAGCATTTGGTCGATAGATTTTCCTTTCGGATCAGGTTCAATCTTGGTGTTAACATCTGCAGGAGTTCTGATAGACTGACAGTCTTGCAACTTGAACTTTTTCAAGAGTTTGTTGACAAACTTCTCTTGATTTATGAAGATTCCATCTTCTGTTTGCTTGACCTGTAGTTCGAGAAAGAAGTTAATTTCTCCCATAGAACTCATCTGGAATCAAGACTTCATAATATCCTTGAATTCTTTGCACAACTTGGAGCTTGTAGATCCAAATATGATGTCATCAACATACACTTGTACACATAAGAGATCATTATCATCCTTCTTCATAAATAAAGTTGGATCAATTTTCCCTCTTGTGTACCCATTCTGGATTAAGTGTTGTGACAACGTTTCATACCAAATCCTTGGTGCTTGATATAGTCCATATAGTGCCTTACTCAGCTTATACACTCGATGTGGAAATTCAGCATCCTCAAAGCCTGGGGGTTGCTTCACAAATACTTCGTCAGTTATAGGACCATATAGAAATGCACCTTTGACGTGCATTTGATACACCTTAAACTTCATGAATGAAGCATATGCCAGGAAAACTCGAATGGATTCAAGTCTTGCCACTGGAGCAAACACCTCATCATAATCTATTCCTTCCTCTTGCGTGTATCCTTGTGCAACAACTCTCGCTTTATTCCGTATTACGACACCACGATCATCAGTCTTGTTTGTAAACAACCATTTCGTGCCTATCGCATTTTCACCTTCAGGTAAATCCACTAAATTCCACACTTCTTGTGCGGAATTGAAGTAGTTCTTCTTGCATTGCTTCAATCCAACCATTGTCCTGTAACGCCTCGGTGACGTTTTTAGGAACAATCTGTGAAAGAAAACAGGAGTATAAGCAAACATTTGCTTGTTCAGATTTACTCCTAGTAGTTCTTTCATTCAGAGGACCAATAATCTGGGATGTTGGATGGTTCCTGTGGATACGAGATGTCAGTATCTCAGTTCCTTGAACATTAACATCCAGATTGGTTTGGTTCAGATTGGAGAGCTGATGCAACAAGGTAGAAGAATGTGGAGTGAAATTTGGAGCTTGAGTCGGTAAATTGATAAAGTAATCAAGGTTACTATGATTAATTGCATCTCCAGAGATGGAAGATATGCCAGACTCAGGTTGTCCAATTTCTATACCATCATTAGGAATAGGATGTGATCCTTCTTGATCTAACGAGACTGAATGATCTGAAGCTGAAGTAGCATAATCATTGTCATTGAATTGTATCGTTGAGTCCTTGACAAATGAGAAGAATGGATAATTTGGGCATGAATCATCTGTATCATCAGAATCCAAATCGTCACTGAAATATCCAAGGTCTCCTCTAGAGTTCTTCTTACCTGTAGAATCATCAGATTGATTAAACAAGTTAGATTGAAATGAGTTTGACAAAGAATCTAAATCAAACAACCATGCAGGGCCATTTGAAACTGATGGAAAAGAGTTTTCCAGAAATTTAACGTTGAATGTTTCATTAATAGTATTTGTCCTAGAGTTATAAACTCGATAGGCTTTGCAAACAGATGAATATCCAACGAAAAACCCATTGTCAGCTTTTTCTTCAAATTTTCCTAAATGATCACTTGAGTTAAGAATCATAACTGGACAACCAAATGATTTAAAAAAATTTTGTTTGGTTTCCTGTCAAACATTAACTCATATGAAGTTTTCTTTTTATCTTTCAAAAGTAAGATTCTATTCTGAACAAAACAGGCTGTGGATATTGCTTTGTCCCAGAAAGTGATAGGAATTTTGGCATCAGCTAACATGGACCGGGCAGCTTCAATCAGTGTTCGGTTCTTCCTTTCAGCAACTCCATTTTGTTGTGGAGTACTGGGAGCACTGAACTGATAAACTATCCCTTTTTCTGCATAAAACAAATCAATGTTAGCATTTTTAAATTCCGTTCCATTATCACTTCTTATTATCTTCACTTTATGCTCTAGTTGATTTTCAACTTTATTAATAAATTCTTTTAAAAGTTCTGTAGTTTCAAATTTAGCATATAGAAAGAAAATCCAAGAAAATCTTGTGTAGTCATCTATGATAACTAAACAGTATGATTTTCGACCAATACTCCTAACATTAGTTGGTCCAAAAAGGTCCATATGTAACATCTGGAGTGGCTTGGTGTTTCAGTTTATCAGCTTGGACTTATAAGACGCTCGATGTTGCTTTCCCTTCAGACATGCTGAGCAGTGATCAGTTGTTGAAAACTTCTTAGAAGGAAGTCCAATGACATGATTTCCTACTACAAGCTTGTTCATGTTTTTGAAGTTTGAATGTCCGAGTCGTCTATGCCACAACTGGCTTTCATCATTCGATGCTTTAGCAATCAGGCAAGTTGTTTCTGTTGCAGGATCCACTTGAGACATATCTAGTTTATATACGTCTCTGTCTCATGCAGCTTTAACTATGACCCAATCATTGCTAATCTGAAAACCTGGTTTCAAGACATAACAGTGAGAATCATCAAAAAGAACAGAATAAGATTTGTCACAAATTTGGGATACACTTAATAGATTAAAGTTCAACTGTGAACAGTAGTTGACTTTATCAAAACTAATAATCCCATTTGACAATGTTCCCTCTCCTGTTATCTTTCCACCTGCATCACCTCCAAAAGCAACGTGTGTTCCATCTTTTAACTTAAAATCTTGCAACAAGGCTTGATTGCCCGTCATATGCCGGCTACACCCACTGTCAACATACCATGAGTTTATTGGTCTCCGCGGGCGTACCTGCATTCAAAAACATTTTAAGATGAGTTAGTAACCCAAGCCGATATGGTCTTGGGCTTTCCAAACTTATCAACAATTGTAAACTGTTTAAAATGAAGTTTGTTTACTTCAGGTTTCTTTTGATATTTAGCATTATCAAATCCTTTTTGAGAAACATGTTGATTATCTCTTTGTTGTTTTGATTTCAAAGCATTATATCTGTTTTCAAGATCATCATCAAGAAATCTTGAACCATTATATGAAGCATTTGAGAATGTTTCATTTTTTATTCTCACGGATCATGGAATAAACTTCCCTTGATTGTATTGCTGTGATTTGACAAAATATTGATTATCATAATCAGAATTGTTTATTTTGAAAGATCTCAAACCCAAGTAAGGTTGCCGTTGTTGTGAATATTTAAACCCAATATTATGATTTCTTTTAAATTGTGGATTTACAAATCCTTGATTACTAAAATCCTTTCTTGATGAGTTCTTTCTAAAGTAGCAATCCTTTGTATTATGATTTCTTTCATCACACAATGCACAGTATTTGTTAAAGTAGCAATCAGCAGTTGTGTGATTTATCATATCACATATATGGCAATACTTGTTAAAATAACATTCTGAATTGTCATGATTATACATATCACAGATATCACAATATTTTTGAGAGTGATTAAACAACATTTTGTTAACCCTTGAAGTGGAAGAAACATTTGATTCTTGTTTAAATTTAGGGTTAGGCAGATTAATTTATTGTTTTTTTGGTGTGAATTTGGTCATTTGATTCTTAGGATTTGTCTTTTGGACTTGATCACAATTCTTTGACTCCTTAGATACAAATCTTTTATGCACAGCGGAAGACTTAGGACCTGAACTTGTTTTCAGATCAGAGTTAGATTTGATCTTAGGTTTAGATGTCATTTCTGTGATTGTGTTCATGTCAAAAGTTCCCGCTGACACAAACTTCATTGGTTTAATTTGAATATTTTTCTTTGACTGATTGATTAAATCAATTTGCTTAGCTTTAGCAGCCTTTCTTCTTCTTTGATTTCTTAATCTTGATGACGTTTTGTTGCTTTGAATTTTAATTGAATCTTGAGAAGATTCTTTTAGACAATCTTTGTTCTCATTCAATTCATTTGAACTTGAATCATCATAAAAAGTATTATCTGATTTAAGCTCTTCACATTTTCCTTTCATTTTGTTATTATCATCAGTAGATTTTTCAATCTTTTGTTCATTTTGTTCAATAACACTTTCACATTTTGGTACAAACAGCTTTTTGCATTTGTTGAGGTTCATAAGATTTGACTTTAATTGAATGTCCATTCTTTATCTTTTCTAAGTCTGTTTCTTCATAAATTTCAACATTTATCTTGTTGAAGTTCTTTTGGTCTTGATATTCTTTAAGTTTAGCTTTATTTTCTGGTGAATGATCATGAGTATTAAAACTCTCAGGTAAGGTGTTTGAGATTGATTCAGGCATAGGTTCATGTGTAAAACCTAATCCTGTTTTATCTTTATCCTTTCTTCCATTCACCAGTTGCTCAACAATTTTCTTTGAGCTTTTAACTTTGGCCAAATCAATTTGAGTTGCTGCATGTGCCAATTTTTCTTGTTCAAGAGTTTTGGTCATCTCTTCAAGTTATTTCTTAACAAGTTCAAGTTCTTTAAGTGTTTTGTTCTAAGAAGCTTGAAGAGATATAATCTTGTCATCAGCAATCTTATGATCTGTTTTTAGCTTGTTGTGCTTTAATTCCTCTTGTTTGAGTTTATCACATATTTTGAAGGAGTATGTTCTATAATGTTCAACCTGTTCAAAACATGCTTTAGTGCACATTTTCTCTCTTACCTCCACTGGTATTTTTGGATATGAATTAGAAGATTCAGTGTCAGAAGATGAGTTAACAACCTTTGGTTGTTCAGATTGTGCCATTAGAGCAACTTCTTCAATGCTTTCTTTTGGATCTGATTTGTCACTCCAGTCATAATCTTCCTCTTGATCTGATTCACCATCTTTCTTAGGATCCTTATCTTCAGAACGGTCTTCATCATTAAGTTCAGCAACTAGAGCCAGACTAAAAGTGAGATCAGCAATAAACTGTTCTGCATATGCACTCCAATCATAACCATCTTTGATGCTTACAACCAGTGCCTTCTTTGGTTCCTCACTAGTCTTCTCTTCTTTAGGTTCTGGCATAGGTAGGCTTTGATAAGGCTTTTGAAATGTCTTGTTAGCCTGTTGCTGATATTTCTGACTCTTTGAGCTACCTTGACCATTTCCTCCTTGATTCCTTGGAGCTTTACATTCTCTAGAAAAATGCCCATAGCTATTACAGTTAAAGCACCTTGATATTGATTTATCAAACCCAACAGTTTTGTTGGCACTGGGTTTGTAGTTTCTGTTAGCATATGAGTGCTTTTGAGTCCTATAAGCTACCAGTTAAGATCCATTTCTTCTACATCATCAGGATCCATCTCAAACAGATCTTGTAGAACTAACTCAACTTGAGTCACATGACTGCCTTAGTAAGCTTGAAAACTTGCCATGAAAGCTGTAAAGGCAGATTTTGACTCTTCATCCTGTAAAAGAATATTAATGACATCTTTTACTTTGCTAGGATTGGCAGAGTTTGAGGATGGAATCTCAGTTTGAGGTTTAGGCATTTGAGCTTTAGGAGGATACTGTGGTAGTGGTTGAGTAGAATAAGCAGGTGTACTACTGAAGAATCCTGCACCCACAAACAAATCACCTTCATCTTCAGGAGTTGTCTGATCTTTTGCAAGAAATGCATTCTCTACTGTATTTGCTGGAGAAGCAACATACTTATATTGTGATGTTGATGCATGCCCGTCATTGTTTCTTGAACTCTCATCAATCTCTACTGATTCAATCTTTGCAATGAGAAGATCAAGATCCATTGGAAACTTTTCAGTGTGTTTCAACAAAGTAACAGTCTGTTTCCAGGATGATGGTAGTGCATTCAGAAGTCTATTATTTAGATCTTCAAGATCATTTTTGATTCCCAAAGTAGACTTTCTGTTGTAAGTTGCACAAATCTGTTCATCATCTGATTAATTGTCTCTCCTGAGATATGCTCAAATAATTCAAGTTGCCTTTTTAGTTTCTGTTTTTTAAGATCTTGAATTTCCTTTCCTCCTTCACAGATAACTTTCAATGCCTTGTACATTATATGTCCAGTTTGATAATTTTCAAGCCTTGATAGTACTTCTAATGGTAGCCCTTTGCACATTAGAGAGTAAGCCTTGATATCATTTTTCACCTTCTTTAGATTATCTCCATGTAGATTGTCTTCAGGATAAGGTTCTTGTGTATCTCTTGTATACACAAAACCTCTATCTGGACCATCAGTAGTCACAGGGATATAAGGTCCTTTTTCAATTGATTTCCATAAATCAGTGTCTATGGAATTCAAATGATGCTTTAACCTAAGAGACCAGTTTTTGAAATCAGCTCTATTTTTAAGTTTAGGAACTCTATTTTCAGAATCTTCTGATTTCAGCATTCTTATATTTTTGTTAATTTTCTAAGTTTTTGAATTAAGAAAAGAATTACAAATATTTTTGGATTTTTCAAATTTTTTATGAAGAATGTCTATCAAAGGAGATGTGTTTGAACAGTGGATTTTCAGAAAGTGAATGCGCCTGAACACTGATGGAACGCCTCAACAGTTGACAAACGTCTAAGGGATTGCCTTAGAAAAATTTCCAAAACGCCCAAGTTGATGCGACTAGAATTTTACTTGATTTCCAAAACTGCTCAACAGTACCAAAACTCCCAAACAGTGGTAAAACGCCTAGGGTGAAAACGCCTTAACAGTTGAAAAACGCCTAAACAATGTTCAAGCGCCTGGACACTTAGGCAAATTTCCATGATTTTTAACCCTAATGCGCCACATTCATCATGTTCATATGAATATAACGAACTCTGAATTTCTGAAATCCTTCAAATGTTGATGAATTGAACTGAAACTTTCCAATTAGTTCAATATAATGCCGATAATCATTCTTCTACTATCAATTTCGGTAATTATCAACAAGAATCCACTCAATTTCCAGAATTTCAGTTCATAAACTCATGAACTTTTTCTCGAACACTTTTCACTGAGTCAATCAATTTTGATGAAATATACTGCGATTTGTGATTCAAATCAAGTTTCTGATGATGAAACACAACTTTAATTCACAATGTTTCACTCAAATTATCAATCAATTACAGATTTTAGTGAATTTTTGAAGTTTCTATGTTCGACAGAACTTCAAAAACACTCAACCGAAAGCTCTGATACCATTTGATAGGATCAAATGCATCAATCTGTAATGATTTATGTATACAATTCAAAGAAACACAAACAATTCTAATCAAATCAAGCACATATCAACAAAATTCAAAATTTCGTTAATATAGCAAAGACAATTACAAGAGTAAGAAAGCAGTACATCGAAAATCTTACATCCATCAAATTCTACTCTAGTCTAAGCTATTTATACTACCAACAAACTAGAGACTATCTATTTACAATTCTAGTCCCTATACTATGACAAAATTGTAAAAGACACACTAAGACTAAATGTTAATCTTTTTAGAGTACTAACAATACTACCCCTAAGATTGACATTGTCTTCGGTCTTCAAAAGTCTTCTCTTTGTCTTTATCTTCTCTTGTCTTTGCTTCTGAATCTTTATCTTCTCTTTGACTTTAGCTATCCATCTTCTCTTTATCTTCTGTCTTCTATCTTCATATAGCAAAGAAATCTTCTGGTTCTTCTTTGATCTTGAACATTGGCTTCTTCTTGTACATCTCTAGCTCCTTCAGTGCATTCTCAATTGATGACTTGAATTTGCTAGAAAGAACAGCTTGTTCAGGTTTTGATTCATTTGTCTTTATCTCCATCTGCTTCATTCTTTCCAATGTATCCTTTGACAAGCATGCAATCTCAATATTAGCATACAACTCAATAGGACGTTTGCTTTCTTTGCAATACACCTCCACTACTCCTTTCCTTCAGATTCTCATAAACTCAATATCATTAATGTCTCTCTTTACTATATTTGAATAAGCAAGAGCTTTTCGCAATGAAATTCTTTCCATAGCCGTATTCATTACATTAATCATTGACACAAATTACTTCTTATCATTCTCAGCAATCTCAGGATTCACCTTCTGAAATCTTTGAACAACAAGAAAAGAGATATAACTTGGATGTAACAGTTTGAGCTCAAAAACTCCAAATAAAGTAATCATATCTACATCCCAATTCTCAAGATTTCATACCAATTTTAGTTCAAAAGTCTCAGAATTGTAAAACTATCTCAAGATAGGTTTTGTTCTTTGAGTACCTTCTATCACTTTCAATCCCGATTGGTAACTTTATGAAAATAACGATCACAAAATTCCAACATGAAATGTTCTTCATCTTTCTTCCTTCCTTGATATTTGTTTTGCTTCTTCAACTCAGTGAAGTAAGCCTTATCTTCTTGTTCACATCTTGTCTTAAGGAAACGCATATCTTGACTCATACCTCTGTGAAGTAATTCAACAAACATTTTCCCACGTTTAGCATTAGATGGGTTAATCAAAGGTAATTTGTCTAACTCCTTTAGATCTTGCACTGGAAGCTTAATTATACTTGTGTAAAAGTGATAGACATCACACACAACATTCACTCTTTTAATCAAAAAGACATCAAATATCTCATTGTACTTCCGTGCAATGATTTTAACTTGGTTAGTGAAATCAGGAGCTATCATAGCATTCAACCGTTCAGCTACTGACTGTCCTTTTTGCAATATGTTTCTAACCATATCTCCTGTACTTCTTGAGTTATCAAGTATATGCCTTTGCTCAGGAGTGGCTTTATATGCTTCTTTCTCAATACCAGCAAACATCTTTATCAACTCTTTTCTTTTATCATAGTTGCTGTTCTTCCTTGCCATAGACTGAATTTCTTTTGGTTTCAACATCCTTGTTCTTTTTGTAATCTCCAGATATTGAGAATTGTCTGTGTCAAGTATAATCATCTTATTAGCAAGCTTTTCAGTTTCCTGAAAACTTCTGACAAGATTCCTCAATGAGGTGGACTGGAGTCTTTTAAGACTCTTCCATGGATAGTTTCTAGCTTGTAACCATGACCTCAATGCTAGCACATTCATATCTTCAGGATCAGGATGATGTAACTCAGACTTTGGTAAATCATCAACATTGATTACCTCTTGAGCTCTAACCCATTCTCCATGTTCTATTACTATCTCATTTGGATCAATTGGTGCTACATACTCAGCTATGACACACTTCTCATATTCATCATTGATCTGAGACACTGTTAATCCATCCAAATAGACTCTGTTATACTTCATCCTCACCGGATAATTATATCTGTCTTCAAAGTCAACAGGAATTTCATCTTGAACTTGAGGTTGTTCAATAGGAGATAAAGTTCTTTCAAAGTTTGCTTCATCAATATCATCATCATTCAAAACTTCATCATACCAATCATCCTCAAATTCATCTTCTATATCATCTAAAGCTTCAATCTGTTCTTGAGACACTTTCTCTTGATCTTTTTGAATTTTATCATCAATCCTTTGTTCCTCATTACCTTCTTTCTCAATTTCTTCTTCAACTCTTTGAATTTTGGAGGAAGATTCAGGTAAAATTGAATCATCAACTTCATCAATCTTTCTATTACCTTTATCTATCACTTTAGGAGCTTCATTTACCATTTGAGGAGCTTCAACATCTATTGGAACTTTAACATTTAGGAGGCGCAAATTTGAGCCGAGCTTGAATTCAATAGAAACAAATTCAATCCATGTAATTGAGTGGGGCTTTGAACTCGATTTGATGTGGGAAATCAAAGCCCTAAGTTTAATTTATGCATCAACAATGAATACCTAATCAATTGATTCAATTTTGTTCTAGGGTTCTTAATTTGAAATTAGGAATTTTATGGGAAACGAGTTTTAAACAAAAGATCTTAATTCGTAACACCAGTTGGCCCGTAGCCCAACCGGTTTAAAACGAGTGTTGCTAGGCAGGAGGTCCCGGGTTCGACCCCGACCCCCTGCCAATATTTTTTAAGGGTTTTCTTATAACCACTTTTTAATCTCAGAAAAATGTTTGAGAATTATTATTAAATATATATTATTTTCAATCAAAAAAATCAAATAAAACTATTTTCTTTTTAATTTTCCTTAGGAAAAGTGGTTGATAAATTTGTAATCCTTTTATCTTGGAATTAATTAAATTATTATAAAGATATAAATTAGTAATAATTTTGACTTGTAAAGAAAGAAATCCTTTTTAATTTCTAAGAATTTGAACTTAATGGATCCTTCATTTTTATAATATATTTACAAGTTTAATTTGTATAAATAAAAGAAAATTCATAAATATGTGTACACTTATTGAACTTTATAGAATTTTATAAGCATAAAGACTACAAAATACTATTTACTATTAACTTGAAATTATAATAAATCTTAGTTAATTTTTGAATAGCTATAATATAATGAATTGTTCATTTTTATAAAATTTGGTTAGAAATTTGTTACATATATATATATTAAGAAGATAATATATATATGGACATACTTAAAATGTACACTTATTATGATGAATAATCTAGTCTTTTGCTATAATATTACTATTCCATTAAATAGTAAATAATGATAAATTGATAATAAAAGTTAACTTTTAATAGTGTAAATCCTTAGAATTCTTAATTCATCATTTAAATATCAAAATAAAGAATAAATCAAATCTACTCACTAAGAGTCATGAGTTAAATGGGTTAACACCATAATTATCATGACTAACTTAGCACGACGTTAATTTAGGTTGAACGTTAACGAATCCTCGGCATTATATACAAGACTTCTTATTGGTCATCCTTATTACCATGTGAGTTTTTCCATACCCATTTTATTTATTTTTATACTTTGGGGTGAAACATGTTAACCTTATGATCATTGCACTTGTAAACACGTTTGAATCTTGTAAACACTTGGGCAATTCATCTTGTTTGTCGTGGTTAGTTGAACTTTAGTAATTACCATGTGATGACTATTATATGTATAATCATTAGCTATTACTAGCTTGGCAACGTCATAGATCTATGGTCCTGACAAGGCTGCTTGGTTAATCCAAGTACACTTAGCTAATCGTTTAATCTTGTAATCTTGTAATCTGTCAAGGTTTGATTGTTACATCTGTTCATACATCCCTCGTTACTTTATTCACTAATTTACGACATGAATTGCCATCTTTTACATATAATTATGTATGAAAACTATGGAAAACTCACCAACGTTATGTTGACCCCTTTATTTTTAACATGTTTTAGGAAATGGTAACGGTTAGCTTGTTTTAAAGACTTATTGCATTCTAGGGTTGGACCTAGATTAATAATCAAAAGACACTTATTATTCCTATGTCAACTTTTCTATGTTTTATTATCTTTGGAAGACTTATGTTATTTCTACATTTGTGTTATGAACATTGATATTTATAATAATGACACTTTTAATAGTCGTTATGTGGTATGAACAATCTTAACACTCATATCTCGACATTTCCGCCATTAAGGTTAGGGTGTGAAAGGTTGGTATTAGAGCCCATAACTATAGGGATGTAGGTTATTAGAAATGATGGCCTAGGCTATGGTTAACCTAGGACCCTTTCATGAAAACTCGTTATGATCTTGTAAGCTTGCTCATATGTTTATCTTATGTGTTACTTGTTACATGCTAAATCCTTTATGTGCTATTTGTTCATATTTATAAATAGTGCCTTAGGATTGTGCCTTGAACCTTGTAAACCTCAACTTCCTAATCCTCCCTTATGCCTTTAAGTCTTACGCATCTAATCCTTTCTTAATTTCATTCTCGACTACGTTTGGAAATCTACGCACCTTATCGGGTGGAAAAATTCCTTAGACGATATGTCTAAATCTTGAAAAATCTCATCGAGGTTTTAATTCTAATAACCTTAGGGAAGTGTGTGACACATAAACACCTGTATTCTGGATTTCCTGGCAAAAGGCCCTCGGGCTAAGGCAAGCATTTCGTAAAAATCTCATTGCGAGACCTGTTATGCTTACCTGGGGATTTCTGGGATGAGTGCTAAATTATGGTCAACATACACATCTTCCTCGAGGTAATTGAGAATAAGTTACCTCGACGTGTCCATGTTCCTATTGGCTATGTGATACCAATTGGAAGCACCCTGGGTATATTTATAAGTATCTGAAATTCCTGTTGTCTTTTAACTGATTCATCTCCGAATACTAATATCTCCTTTATTTATCTTATAGAATGTCTCACCATCAAGGAAAGCGTGCGACCTCCAATCGTAAACTCGCTGCGATGATCGCCCGACAAATGGCTGCCGTACTCCCGACGATGGTTGTTGAACTTAGCAGCACCTTAATGGTCAACAATAGCAACAACGTCCATGGAAACAATGGTGGTGTGGGTAACAATGGTCATGGGGAAAATAGTAACAATCATGGTGAAAACAACCGCACCTACACGTTCAAGCATTTCAACTCGTGCAAACCCACTAACTTTAGTGGAAAAGAAGGAGCCACTGGACTTCTCGAGTGGTTCGAAAGTATGGAAAATACGTTTATCGTCAACGAGTGCGCCGAAGAACTCAAGGTCCGCAATGCTGCAAGTGTCCTTCAACAACGGGCACTCACGTGGTGGAATAGTGAGAAAAGGAACCGAGGGACTGAAGTTGCCTTGGCGTTGCCTTGGGAAGAATTTAAGGACATAATGATCCAAAAGTTCTGCCCGAGGAGTGAATTGCAAAAGCTAGAGGAAGAGTTCTGGAACCTCAAGCAAGACAGTGGCAACCATTTTGCTTGTTCCATCCGACATCATGAGTTGAGCATACTCCTACCCCACATGGTGGATATCGTGCTCCACAACATCGAGAAGTTTATCAAGGGGGTACCACCTCAAATTCAAGATACTTTGATGGGTAGTAGTCCCACAACTTTGGAGGAGGCGATTACTATCACCACCCAGCTCACTGAAAACCATATTAGGGTTGGCTCCTTGTCGGTGAAGGGTGCTAAAACTGCTGCGAAGGTGACTCCCGAGGCTACAAAGGAGGTGAAGGCCAAGTCCTCTTTTAAAAAACAAGAAGCGCAAGTTCATACCGACTCGTAACTACGCGGTGACAGCACCAAATGCCCCTCAAAGGCAAGCTGTCATTGCTAATCAAGCCCCCGTGGCAAGGGCTTATACTCGGCCGCATCCGATGTGTAACATTTGCAAGTACCATCACGCGAGTAACACTCCCTGCCGAGTTTGCTCGTTGTGCGGGAAGTATGGGCATCTGGTGGCTACTTGTCTTCGTGCCCTGAACAATGCTGCGCTGCTTGCTAATCGAGCCTGCTACAACTGTGGCAAACCTGGACATTTTCGCCCACAATGTCCTCGCAATGCGGGAACCGTGCCACCGGCTCGTGGAAGAGCCTTCAACATCAACGCCAACCAAGCCCAAGCCAACAACGACGAGGTGAATGGTACGTCGTTAATTTCTTTTAACCGTTCTTTGTCTTGTAAAATCCCTACCTGTGTTCATTATACCAATAATAGGTCATTACTGAACAGGTATGTATCTTGCAAATAACCATTATGCTTCTGTACTGTTTGATTCGGGTGCGGACAAAAGTTTCATGTCTTTAGAGTTCGAGCCTATTCTTTCTAAGCCGCGTTCTAATCTAATAAGATCCTTTTCAGTCGAAGTCGCCGATGGAAAATCGATCGTCGTTGACGTCGTAATACACGATTGTACATTGTGTCTTAACGAGCACGAGTTCCTCATCGACCTTATTCCTATGCAACTAGGAAGCTTTGATGTTATTATCGGCATGGATTGGTTAGCCAAGCAACACGCAGAAATCATATGATTCGAGAAGTGCATTCGAATTCCTTTATCATCGGGTGATACTTTGAAAGTCTCCAGGGAGAAATCATCTCAAACACTCAAACTCATGTCTTGCATCAAGGCCCAAAAGTGCTTAAGTAAAAATTACATAGCTTTCATGGCTTATGTAGTTAACACGAAAACCAAGGGCAAGGAACTGAAGTATATTCCTGTCGTGCGAGATTTTCCCTAGGTGTTTCCCGAGGATCATAGTGGGTTACCACCCGTACGAGAAGTTGAGTTCAAATCAACTTGATCCCTGGTGAAAACGCTGTGGCTAAGTCACCTTATCGTCTTGCACTATCCGAAATGCAAGAACTAGCTAGCCAACTGCAAGAGTTGACCGATAAGGGTTTCTGTTGGGTCACTATAAGGCTGGTGCAACCAAAACTACTTCACATAGTCAATTTTGGTGCTACATTCAAAGGATTCTGAAGCTAAGTATGAGAACTTCCAAAGTCTGAAGAGTTCTTCTGAAGACAAAGTCTGAAGACATCTTCCGAAGACAAAGACTGAAGACATCTTCCGAAGACAAAGTCTGCAGACAAAGTCTGAAGACATCTTCCGAAGACAAAGTCTGAAGACATCTTCCGAAGACAAAGTCTGAAGACATCTTCCGAAGACAAAGTTTGAAGACATCTTCCGAAGACAAAGTCTAAAGACATCTTCCGAATACAAAGTCTGAAGACAAGAGCTGAAGAAAAAAGTCTGAAGACAAGAGGTGAAGACAAAGTCTGAAGACAAGAGCTGAAGACAAAGTCTGAAGACAAGAGCTGAAGACAAAGTCTGAAGACCACAGCTGAAGACAACCTCTGAAGACAAACTCTACTTCCGAAGACAAAGAAGACTCCAAGCCTCGGAAGAAGCAGTCTTCCGAAGTATAAGTGGCTCGGAAGAAGTTATTCTTCCGAAGCAATTTAACCTTTGGAAGACATTGCTATGACCAGTAGACATAAGTATGGTCTCTGACAATCCGCTGCAGACCTCTGATACAGCATGGCTTCTTCCTATAGAGCCATGTTGTTGACCATACTTTATTCTACTGTTTACCTTTTTATGATAGTACATATTACCAACTTTAGTTGGTGACAAAAGGTAAGTCAGGGACATGTCCTGACTACCAAATCTCAGGAAAAATGTCTGAGATACCTTAACCTATTGTCTTGTAGTATAGGCTTTTTGGTTATAGGTTTCCAGCTGGTATCAAAGTATATCCGGCTGTAGGTAGTATTATATATAGTTCTCATTGTAACTCAATAGAAATAGAGATTTGTGCTTGTAATAGTCTTGTAATCCTTTGAGTTGAGAATCAATATATAAAAGTACCTTGAAAATTTACTTCTTGTGTTTATTATCACTTGATACTTGTTATATTGTGATCAACTCTTCTTAAGACTCTTTCTGAGTGTTGTTCTAGGTGAGTTTGAGAGAAAAACCACTTGTTGAGTGACCAACACCGATCCTGCAATTGGTATCAGAGCATTGGCTCTTGATTGTGTGATCTAACCATCCAAATCAACTTGTTTTTCACTCCTCCCTACAAACCACTCAAATGGCCGCTCTTACTAAAGCTGATATGGAAATCGGTACCATGACCAAGTCCCCACTGATCACCCCTGAAGACTTTGACACATGGTGCACAAGAATGGAAGGCTTCATCAAGTGTCAAGACTCAAGGATGTGGGATTCCATTGTTAATGGTCCTTTCATACCAAGCACTACTTCTGCTACTGGTAATCACATTATTCCAAAAGATGTTGATGATTACTCAGAAGAAGATAGGAAAAGAATAGAGCTTGATTAAAGGGCTATGACTTCTCTTCAAACTGCTCTTCCAAACTCCATCTACAGAGGCTTCAAGAAGTGCAAAACAGCTAAAGATCTATGGGATGCACTGAAGCTCATGTATGAAGGATCCAAGGAAACTAAAGAGAACAAGAAAGATCTCTTAAAGTAGCAGTTTGAAAACTTCACTTTCAAGGCTGGTGAGACCTTGACTCAACAATATTTCAGGTATGCTGAGATAGTGGATACTTTGGTGGATATTGGAGTACCTCTTGAGAACAGAGACATAGTTAGGAAGTTCATGTCTTCCCTTCCTAAAGTATGGACACACTACTGTGTTGTAATCAAGAGAACTTCGGACCTTAAAACTCTTTCTCTCACAGAGTTGTATGGTATCCTAAGTGCATTCAGATGGAGATGAACATGCAGAACTCCTCTGGTAACTCCGATAACCAACTGAGTTCAGGCCTTCATGTGGTTGAAAGGGAAATCACAGAACCACAACATCAGTTGCTATGCTACCCTGACAACTCACATATTGGATCCTTCATTACTCTACCTGAGACTCCAAGGTCTTAACAGGCTCAACATAACTCCTTTCAGGATAGTTGTGCCTTTGTCTCTGGAAGTGGACACTCTGGTGATTTTCAATATTGCTTTGATGATCTTGAGTGCTTCAGTCTAGAGATGTAGAATATGTGGACATTGTCCAACAGATGGCTCTCTTAACCTACAAAGCGAAGAAGTTCTTCAAGAGAACTGGAAGGAAATTCCCTCAAAACCCTGTCAACAGCAAGTTTGGGTTTGACAAGAGCAAAGCAAAGTGTTACAACTACAACCAACTAGGTCACTTTGCTAGGGAATGCAAGGCTCCCAAGAACAACCCAGGAACCCCACAGGCCTCCACACATCCCTCAACCTCAAAGCATGAAGAGAAGACAACTGAAACAGCTGCAATAGCTCAAGAAGTTGACCGGAGCTTCATGGTACAGGATGTGACTCCCGCTCAAGCACTCATGGACGGAACAGATGATGCTCAGGTATATGAACATCTTTGTACTCCAGCCTGTATTGCTAAGGTTAAACTTTATAAGGATTACAATATGGAAATCAGATCTGATGTTGAGTCATTAAATATCTTAAAATCTGACTTTAAAAGAGCTAAATCTGACTATCAAAAGAAAATTGAGGAGTTAGAGAAAACTGTCTCTTTTAAAACATGAACAAACCAATTACAAGACTCAAATCAAAGATCTGATATCCAAGCTGTCTGAAGCACAAGCCCGGCTTGTCACTGCTGAGGCTCAGGCTAGGAAGCAAGCTAATGCTGAGAAAAACTTCCAAGCTATTCTTGCATCATCCTCCCATTCCAAAATGTTTTTTCAAAATAAAGGAGGGTTAGGAACCAATGAAATAGCTCCACCACACTCTTATGAGTCTATTAGGCTACCTAGATGTGGTACTGAGCAGCAAGAGGTTCCAACTGCTAACCCTTCTCCATTGGAATTAAAGGATGAGGCAAAAATAGTGGCCACCACAGGGAGAAACAGGAAGATACACTCATCTCCACCTGTGAAGATCAAATCCTAACCACCAAGGCAAGGAGAAGCAGAGCTAAAGCTGCTAGAAAGACTGCCAAGAAAGTTGCTGAGTCCAAGCTGAAGATTGACCCAAAGCAAAAAGGTGTCTTCATCTCTGCTGGATTCCAAGTGGTAGGTACTTCTGATTCAGGATAGGGGTGTAGTACCAGCACCCCTGTCCTACCAAAGGATCAGAGGTTGAAAGGAAAAGTTGCTGATAAAGAAAAGAAATCCAAGAAACAGCAATCTTCAAATTCCCAAAAGACTAACATTGCATGCATAATGTGTGGTCTGCACAACCATATGGCTAAAGATTGTTACTAAAATCCAGCAAGCACACATTATGCAAATAATGTTAGAAAAGAAGGAGTCAGGGAAGGTTTCACATTTGGACCATTTCAAACGGTCAAAGTGATGAAAAAGGGAAAGTTGGTCTCGGAAGCCAAGTTGCTTTCGGAAGAAAGTATTTCTTCAGAAGGGAAAATGGCTTCAGAAGCCAAAGCTTCTAAGGTTCGGAAGAACAAGAAAGCTCCCTTAAAACCATCCCAGAAGAAGACTTCTTTGGAAGAAAAGGTGGTGAAGGCTTCTTCCGAAAAGAAAGAAGCTTCGGAAGAAGACCATACTGCAAAAGCTTCAACAAGCTCATCCTCAAAGATCAACCAAGGGATGGATTGGAAGATCAAGGAAGATGCTGCAGCCCAAACCTCTTCTTCAACGACCTCTATTGAACCCCATTGCATATCTTTTGGTTCAATTATGTCATTATCTTTGGAAGAGCCCAAGACCAGCAAGGCTTGGGCTTCCAAATAAAACTAACCATCTCATCTTATGTGCAGGGACATCCATTTGACAAGAACAACAATGTCTGGATTGTAGATAGTGGATGCTCCAGGCATATGACATGGAACAGATCTCTCCTTCAACCATTCCAGAACTATGATGGAGGGCCTGTCCAATTTGGAGGTGAGACCGGAGGATATATTTAAGGCAGAGGAAGTATATCCAATGGTAGAATAAACATTGACAAAGTTCACTTTGTCAAACAGCTTGAACACAATCTGTTAAGTGTTTCTCAGTTCTGTGATCAAAAGCATCAAATGCTTTTCACAGAACATGAGTGCATTATCCTCAAACCAGGGATAACAATTCCTCCGGAATTGGTGCTTCTTAGATCTCCCAGGAAAGGGGATATGTACAAGCTAGATATGAACAATGCTTCTCTTATGGGTGAAGTATCATGCTTTCTTTCCAAAGCTAATAGTGATGAGTCTACACTATGGCATAAACGCATGTGTCATGTGAATTTTAAAACAATGAATAAATTAGCTAAAAATAACTTGGTACATGGTTTGCCTCAAAAGGAATTCTTCTGCAAAGATAACTGTGTTGCATGCCTGAAAGGGAAACAACACAGGTCATCTCATAAATCCAAATGTGTCAACTCCATCACTACTCCATTACACTTATTGCACACGGATCTCTTTGGTCCCACAAGTATAATAAGCATTGGAAGGAAATCATACTGCCTTGTGATTGTTGATGATTTTACAAGATTTACATGGGTATTCTTTTTAAGAAGTAAAGATGAAACTGCTGAAACGTTAAAATCTTTTATTCTTAAAATAGAAAATCAAATTGATCACAAGGTTAAGATCATTAGAAGTGATCAAGGGACTGAGTTTAAGAACTTTGTTCTTGACTCATTCTGTGACTCAAAAGGGATTGCCAGATAATATAGTGCTCCCAGAACTCCTCAACAAAACGGTGTTGCTGAGAGGAGGAACATGACACTTATTGAGGCTGCTCGAACCATGTTAGCTGATTCAAAACTTCCTCTAACATTCTGGGCAGAGGCAGTTAGCACTGCATGCTATGTGCAGAGCAGGGTTCTTGTAGTTAAGCCCCATGGAAAAACCCCTTATGAGTTATGGAACAAGAGGCCACCGTTCATTGGCTTTCTAAGGTCCTTTGGCTGCAGGTGTACCATACTTAACACAAAAGACAACTTAGCAAAGTTTGCTGAGAAGTTAGATGATGCTATCTTTGTTGGATACTCTTCTAGCTCCAAAGCTTATAGAGTATACAACATTAAGAATCAACAATTTGAGGAGTCATCCAATATAGTTGTAAATGAGCACACTCCTTATGTTAGGGGGAATGGACCTGATTATATCTTCGACTTAGAATTGTTTCCAAACTATTTTAAACCATCTTGTGAGAATGTTTCAGATAGAACAGGTGCTCAAGGTGATGCTGATACTAATGCTAATCAACTATTTGAGCTGCCCAGACCTCTTCCAAATTCTCCAAGAGCTGTAAGACAACAAGCTTCAACCATTCACAGATGAGATAGTGTAACTATCTCAAGGAATAATGAAGCTTCAACAAGTGAATCACTTGATGAGCCTCAAAACTCATCAGGTGATCCATTACAACACCAGGTTGAAAGAATTAGTATTCTGAAGGAACAGGCAACTGTTAATACTACTTCACGGCCAACTATTGATGATGTTTCTCAGTCATTCAATCAGTCCTCATTAAATGACTTTGAAACAGCAGCTGGACAGAGTGATCCAGTTCTTGATCAGAATATGTCCAATCTGGACCTATCTCTTCAATTGGAAGTGATTCCTCGTCTTAGGATTCACAACACTCATCCAACTGAAAACATCATAGGGAATGTCTCTGAAGGAGTGAGAACAAGAGGGCAAACTCATCATGGGAATGTCTGCTTGTACTCATGCTTCTTATCTCAGATGGAACCCAAGAAGGTGGAAGATGCCTTGAAAGATAGTAGTTGGGTTGAATCGATGCAGGAGGAGCTGCTTCAATTCAGAAGAAAAAAAGTCTGGAATCTATGCCCACTACCTTCTGGTCAATTACCCATAGGCACTAAATGGGTATTTAGAAACAAGAAAGATGATAGAGGCTTGATTATCAAGAACAAGGCAAGATTAGTAGTTCAAGGATACACCCAAGAGGAAGGAATTGATTATACTGATGTCTTTGCACCAGTTGCAAGACTTGAGGCAGTTAGGATCTTCCTTGCTTATGCTGCATCCAAGAACTTCACTGTCTACCAACTTGATGTCAAGTGTGCTTTTCTATAAGGGGATATAGATTAGGAAATCTACGTATGTCAACCTCCAGGATTTGAAGACCCATAGCACCCCAACTATGTGTGTAAGATGGACAAAGCTCTATATGGGCTACACCAAGCACCTAGGCTGTGGTATGAGACATTGTCTCAGTTTCTCCTGAAGAATGGCTACACCAGAGGTACCATTGATAAGACTCTCTTCATCAGGAAGAATGGAGAAGACATTTTGCTCGTTCAAGTCTATGTTGATGACATCATATTTGGTTCTTCAAATGACCAAATGTGTAAGGACTTTGAGAGCACTATGAAGCAGAAATTTGAGATGAGTTCCATGGGAAAAATGGACTTTTTCCTAGGAATTCAGGTGAAGCAATTGAAGGAAAGATTCTTCATTAATCAATCTAAGTATGTCAATGACATCTTAGAGAGATTTGAGATGAAGGACTGTAAGCCAGCCAAGACACCCATACCCAGAAACCATAATCTTTGCCCTGACCTTGAGGGGGAGGATACTGATCAACATCAATATAGAGCAATTATTGGTTCTCTGATGTATCTCACTGCTAGTAGACCTGATATCATGTTTGCCACTTGCATTTGTGCCAGATATCAGGCTGCTCCAAAGGTGTCTCACCTAGCTGCTGCAAAGAGAATCCTCAGATACCTCAAAGGAGCACCTAAACTAGGTCTCTGGTATGCAAGAAATAGTGATTTCAATCTCTATGGATACTCTGACAGTGACTATGGTGGCTGCAATATTGACAAGAAATCCACATCAGGAGGATTTCAATTTCTTGGTGGAAGGATCATCTCATGGCAATGCAAGAAACAATCCTGTGTATCTACATCAACTGCTGAAGCTGAATATATTGCTGCTGCTAGCTGTTGTGCTCAGTTGCTATGGATTCAGAACCAGATGTTAGACTATGGATTCAACTTCATGAGCACTCCTATCCTTATTGACAACAACAGTGCTATCTCCATCACCGAGAATCCAGTAAAGCACTCCAAGACAAAGCACATTGATATTAGGTATCATTTCATTAGAGATATTCATGAGAAAAATCAGATAAAGTTAATCAAAGTTGACTCAAATGAACAATATGCTGATTTGTTCATAAAAGCTTTTGACGAACAAAGATTTAAGTATCTCATATCAGCTACTGGGATGATAAACATTGATTAACTACCTCTTTTGAAAGCTTTTAATGTGTAATGTCTTGTGTCAATACAATTTAAGCCCTGTTACACAAGATCTCTTTGAAATATTCCAAGTGTAAATTTCTTCCGAAGAGGAATTAACTCTCAGAAGATATTTCTAAATATCTTCCGAAGTCAAATTCCTCCATGGAAATTTTCTTCTCAGAAGAGTTTTTAGTCTCGGAAGAAGCGATTGATTTCTCATCAGATCTACTTCCGAAGCTTATAAAACTTTTCATTCGGAAAGTAGTTCTTACCTTCGGAAGCATTGTTTTGCTTTGGAAGAAAGAATTGCCTTCGGAAGACAAATTACCTTTGGAAACGTTTTATACTAGGAAAGAGAGTTCTTGCTATGTAACGGATATCTTTTTGGGCCCCACTCTGTAAATAGTAAAGATTTTGTTGATAATGTCTGATTATTTCAAATTATCCCTTACCGCCACTGTCATTTCATAACCGCAAACCGCCACCCTACCACCATTTAAATAATCCAGACTGTTCAATTTCATCTTCTTTTACCAATTTACTGCCCTAAACATTTCCTTCACTGCCAATCCTGAAATTCACCCAAGTTCAAACTTACTTTCTCTTACAATGGCGCTAAACCCTCAGCACAACCAGGTCGCATTACTTGATTCGTCAAGAGATGCTGACTTCACTGAAATCATCACCTTTCTTCCTGAATCACCTACTACACGGCACTTACTGTTAACCCCAACATTTAC
The DNA here is from genome assembly GCA_024085815.1 of Flaveria linearis. Lineage (NCBI taxonomy): Eukaryota > Viridiplantae > Streptophyta > Magnoliopsida > Asterales > Asteraceae > Flaveria > Flaveria linearis. Next base: position 58,016,672 of record CM044013.1, on the reverse strand, counting down.
TCCAACCACATGACTGAATTTTCGAGAAACGGTCAAGCAGAAATCCTAAATGGGGTTCGCGTCCTAAGAACCCGCATTTGTGAACATGAGTTGATCATAAGTGAACAACTCATCAGGGAGCATCTAGATCTTCATGATGATGAAGCTCCTACTGAGTTTCCCAAAGAAGACTTGGATGGCACATACATCCGCATGGGATATGGTGGAGACGTGAGAAGGTCAACCGTCTACAAATTCAACTTCGCATATCATTGGAAGTTCCTCTTGCACATCGTTCTTCACTGCCTATCCAACAAGTCTGGGGGATGGGATCAAGTCCCATACGAACTAGGATGCCTAGTTCACGTGTTGGTGAGAGGCATGCGCTTCAATTACTCAAGGTTTGTGTTTACCAATCTACTTGGGAATCTTAGAAGGGAAACACTTTTCATGTATCCCCGATACATTCAACACATCATCAACTGCGAGTTGGAACAAAGCAAGCTCGTCTGTCCAGCTGCTCTAACTATTCCTTAAGTGTGGCCTGCCATCTTCAAGACTTTGAAGAAGGTGTCCATCAACTTCACTGGCAGGTATACTCCTTTACCTCCAGATATGATTGAGCGCATAGCTCCTGGTGACATCCCTATTGACCTCACAGGTGATGAACCCACACCAGCAACCCTCACCACCAATGTCCCAATACCTTCTCCATCCATCAAATTCACATATCAGAGACGCCCCAAACGAACCCTTGTTCAATCTACTCTGATTGAATAAGCTCCTCCAGTTCAATCCAAAAGGACTAGAGTGGAAACATGGGCTCCCACTCAGTTCAGGTCACACCATCCTTCACCATTGACCTCAATTTGGGTTTTGAGCCTCCTCAGTCTCAAACCCAAGAGCCTGACACCCAAGCCTTTAGCCCACAGGGTGAGTATTTACACTCCCCTTTGCAGCCAACAAGGGACAACCCCACAAGACGCTCAATGCCTGTAGACATTGATCTAGGTCCCGAGTCAGTAGGTTTAACCTCTCTATCCTTCGCTGACCTATTACTCCAAACTGATGAAGAGATAACATCACTCCATGGCAATGAAGTTGATCTTCAACACCCTCTCAAAGATCAACAGAGCCAAGAGAGATCCCTTATCTCTAGCCCCCATCAGAAGCCAACAACTGAGGTGAGTCCCACTGATGTGGAGGGGACTCATGTAGGCTCAGCTGCCACTACTCAGAGTCTCTCATTGAGCTCTTAGGACAGTGGTAACATCAATCAGAATGAGTCTACGACAACTTTACCCATTGATATCTCTGAAAGAGATGACTTTGAGCAAAGGTATCCAGGGTGCCAAGAAGCCACATCTGGTGGTGAGACTGAACATACTAGGTATGTTATCTCATCTCCTCATGATTCGTCACATGAAGATGAAGGAAGTATGCAACTCACTCTTCAGTACTTGATCTCTAAGGTCTCAAACCTTGAATCTCAGGTTAAGATCTTAGAGAATAGGACATCCACTCAGCAACTTGAGATTGACAATCTCAAGGCTAAACTAGCTGAGAAACAGACGGAGAGGTCTGTTAGGCATGTACCTATCCAAGTCTCATTTACTTCTTCCTCTAGCTCATCTAGGTCTCAAGATGATGCTACCAAAAAGGGGGAGAAAGATCAGAGACAAACACTTGAGGAACCACCGATCCAGTCCTCTACTTCCCAAATCATTACCTTGCCTGAGTCATCTCAATCAATTCTCAAGATTGACTCACAAATGCTTCATGATCTTTACAAACTTTTCATAAAGTATGTATTGAGATCCTTTATAGATCAGCCCAGCCCGGACACCAAACTGATCTACTTTGGAGCTGAAGAGCTTCAAAGGCTGACTGTACCTTCTACCACTGTGGAAGAAGTTGGTCAACCTAAGGTCCACATGGAACCTAAGATTAATTTCGAAGGGGAAATGGGGACTGATGGCCCAGCAACTGAAAAAGTTGGGACAAAACTTGCATCATCATCTTTTTCCAAAGCTCAGGCTGAAACTTTCGAAGCTAAAGTTGAAGCTGAAGAAGAACAAGATAAGTCTTCCGAAGCTGAGATGGAAGCTGCGGAAGGACTGTTCAAAATATCCGAGGAGCTGATCATCACAGATGTCATTGCTGAAATAGCATCTGAGTTGAGCAGGGAGGACATTTCTGATCCACCTTCATCCCAAACACCAGCTGACCCTCTCTCACAATCCGAACCCTCTATCCAAGAACCACCACAGTCAAGTTTTACAAAAGACAAAGGCAAGAGAAAAATGACTGCGGAAGAGCTTCAGGAAGAGGAAAGGATTGAAAAGTTAATGAAGAAAGGTAGATTCTCTGCTGAGAAGCTGCTAGCTGCCAGTTCAAAGGCAGCTGCAGCGAATCAGGAGGAAATCAACAACAAGAGAAGGGCAACACTCATTGATCAGCTCATCAACTTAGGAGCTGCCAATAAGAAAGTACTCCTGCTACCACTAGAGGAGTTGGTGACTTTAGAAAGGACAACCAGGCTAAAACAACAAGAAGAAGCAAGGTTGGCCTTAGAGCGGGAAGAGGAGGAACAAAGGAAAGCCGCCTTGCAGCTGAGAGAAGCTAGGATTAAATTCCTACTCTCTAGAGGCTTCAATCTTCCAGAACTTTCTCCACATGATGATGATATGATCCTTTTGCTCCACAACAAAGAGCAGGATCAAATGGAGAAAGAAAGAAAGAAGGCTGCAAGGGAGAAGATAAGAGAAGAAGCAGAGGGAAGAAGTAGAGAGGGTCTCTATAGCCAAGAGGTCCGGAGACAAAGCCTGGATGAAAGACTATTTCCGGGCTCACGGCTTCTCTGGTAGGTAGGTGGGACCCATGTCCGAAAGGACACTCCAACGGATAGTCAGCGAAATAAAGGCTGACATCCGTATGGGAAAGAGGAAGGAGATGTATAGAAGGGGACAGGGAATGATCTTCACCCCAACCACTCAACCACAACCAACCACCCAACCATAACCTACACCAGAAGAACCAATCCCATTTCCCATCAAAACCGAGCCCTTAGATGAAACCTTCACCCCTGAACCTACAACTCTACCCATACCTACTTCATCACCACGACCACCTAAAATTCCCATCCTTAAACCCAAAACACAACCCAGAACCACTAAACCCAAACCTACCCAACTGATACCCAGACCATCCTCTCAGCCTTCTCAACATCTCTCTCTTGAAGAGTTTAAGGAAATCAAGACAAAGATCAACAACTGCACAACTCTGAGCAACATCTCATGTGAGGAAGATCTCATCAACATCACCTATGTTAATGACTCTTCAAGTTCCCTCACACTAGATCAATTTCTTGATTTGCCTAGAGGAACTTTGGGCCAGGCTGTAAGACTTCTCGGTCTCAACTCTGATACTCTGAATGCTGAAGAGAAGAGACTTAGAAGAAAACTGGCGACTCTACTGGATACAAAGAAGGAGGACAGGATTCCCAGTCAGTCTCCTGTGCCTAGGAAAGGTATAATCCAGTGGAGGTTCGATGAAACTTCTCACAACTTTGTTGTGGAAAGAGAGAATGGTGAAATCAACCGGCTCAGTGCCACTTCTCTATTGCATCTCAGCAGATTTGACATTGCTGAACTGGCAGAGAAGCCATTCTCCAATCCCTCCAACTCTGAGACTACTGCTGTCATCAGGAATCATCTTAGCAGTATTCACTTGGCTGAGCTAACTGCAAAGGCAAAGATCAATGAAGAGTTGAAGTTGAGAAGACAGGAAGAAAAGGAAAGACCTACCACTAAGGGCACAACCTTTCTACAGATGGTGGAGGGTCCTGAATTGGAACCTATAGTTAGATGGAATATGACTATAGTTCCCATCAACTAACTCTTTTCAGAGGGCCACAGGAAAGGGTACATATAATCCAAGGTAACAGACTGGATGTTCTATCTACCAAGGATTTGTACAAACTTCTCAGCACCACATCAGGGAAGAACAAGGAAATAGATATATATCTACTTTCCTTGGTGCTGAAAGTTTTGAGAAGAAGAGAGAAGTGAAGTTTTGGTAGCATCAGCCTAGGGGGAGTTTGTTGGGTCACTATAAGGCTGGTGCAACCAAAACTACTTCACATAGTCAATTTTGGTGCTACATTCAAAGGATTCTGAAGCTAAGTATGAGAACTTCCAAAGTCTGAAGAGTTCTTCTGAAGACAAAGTCTGAAGACATCTTCCGAAGACAAAGTCTGAAGACATCTTCTGAAGACAAAGTCTGAAGACAAAGTCTGAAGACATCTTCCGAAGACAAAGTCTGAAGACATCTTCCGAAGACAAAGTCTGAAGACATCTTCTGAAGACAAAGTCTGAAGACATCTTCCGAAGACAAAGTCTGAAGACATCTTCCGAAGACAAAGTCTGAAGACAAGAGCTGAAGACAAAGTCTGAAGACAAGAGCCGAAGACAAAGTCTGAAGACAAGAGCTGAAGACAAAGTCTGAAGACAAGAGCTGAAGACAAAGTCTGAAGACCAAAGCTGAAGACAACCTCTGAAGACAAACTCTACTTCCAAAGACAAAGAAGACTCCAAGCCTCGGAAGAAGCAGTCTTCCGAAGTATAAGTGGCTTCAGAAGAAGTTATTCTTCTGAAGCAATTTAACCTTCGGAAGACATTGCTATGACCAGTAGACATAAGTATGGTCTCTGACAATCCGCTGTAGACCACTAATACAGCATGGCTTCTTCCTAAAGAGCCATGTTGTTGACCATACTTTATTCTACTGTTTACCTTTTTATGATAGTACATATTACCAACTTTAGTTGGTGACAAAAGGTAAGTCAGGGACATGTCCTGACTACCAAATCTCAGGAAAAATGTCTGAGATACCTTAACCTATAGTTTTGTAGTATAGGCTTTTTGGTTATAGGTTTCCAGCTGGTATCAAAGTATATCCGGCTGTAGGTAGTATTATATATAGTTCTCATTGTAACTCAATAGAAATAGAGATTTGTGCTTGTAAGAGTCTTGTAATCCTTTGAGTTGAGAATCAATATATAAAAGTACCTTGAAAATTTACTTCCTGTGTTTATTATCACTTGATACTTGTTATATTGTGATCAACTCTTCTTAAGACTCTTTCTGAGTGTTGTTCTAGGTGAGTTTGAGAGAAAAATCACTTGTTGAGTGACCAACACCGATCCTACAGTTTCATTCGTCCCAGCTCTTCACCATGGGGTGCACCCGTGCTTTTTATAAAGAAGAAGGATGGTTCTTTCCGTATGTGTATCGGCTACTGGGAACTTAACAAGCTCACTATCAAGAACCGATATCCTCTTCCTTGAATTGATGATCTCTTCGATCAACTTTAAGGAGCTACGCAATTCTTGAAGATCGATCTACGTTCTGGATATCATCAACTACGTGTTCACGATGATGATATTCCAAAAACCGCTTTCCGTACTCGATATGGACATTACGAGTTCATGGTTATGCCATTTGGCTTGAGCAATGCACCTGTTGTGTTCATGGATCTCATGAATCGAGTATGCAAACCGTACTTGGACAAATTCGTGATCGTGTTCATCGATGATATTCTTATCTATTCCAAGACAAAAACCGACCATGAGTTGCACTTGCGACAAGTTCTCGAACTTTTAAAGAAGGAACAACTGTACGCAAAGTTCTCTAAATGCGAATTCTAGCTTGAAGAAGCCAATTCTTAGGTCATGTGTTGAATAGCCAAGGAATTCACGTCAACCCTGCTAAAATAGAAGCCGTGAAAAACTGGTGTGTTCCCACGACCCCAACCGCAGTTCATTCTTTCCTGGGTTTAGCGCGTTATTACCGTAGATTCATTGCAAACTTTTTGAAGATTGCTAAACCACTTACGACGCTAACTCATGAATCTCATGAATCGATGAATCTCATGAATCGACTCTTTGAATGGGGACCCGAACAAAAAGAGGATTTCAAGACGTTGAAACGCAAGTTGTGTAACGCTCCTATTCTAACACTCCCCGATGGAAACGATGATTTTACCATGTACTGCGGTGCCTCTAGTCAAGGTCTTGGTTGTGTTCTCATGCAATGAGGAAAGGTCATAACATATACGTCGAGGCAATTGAAGGTTCATGAAGTGAACTACACAACCCATGATCTTGAACTTGGTGCCGTGGTTTTTGCTTTGAAGATTTGGCGGCACTATGTCTATGGGACGCAATGCATAGTCTACACCGATCATAAGAGTCTCCAACACGTGTTCAATCAAAAGGATCTCAACATGAGACAAAGACGTTGGATCGAGTTTATTAGAGACTACGACTGCGACATTCGCTATCACCCTGGAAAGGCGAATGTTGTCGCTGATGCGCTGAGCCGCAAGGTCCATAACAAGACTATCTCGCTTCAAGAAAGCCAAGATCGAAGGCAATGGTTTGACACGTTAAAGGAATTTGATGCTGAGATTCACGTGGATGTTAATGAGGCTACTATTATGCTTCAAAACATAAGGATTGATAGTGATCTCGAGTTATGCATTCGCGAGGCTCAACAAGCGGTGCTAACCGAGGAAGGGAAAGATGAAGATTTGGCGTTTAACGTTCGGTCACAACTGGAGAAAAAACTGAATGGCATGTGGTATTTCTTGAATCGACTTTGGATCCCAAATCACGGTAATCTCCATCACTTCATCATGAACGAAGCTCATCAAACCCGCTATTCTATTCATCCAGGGTCCGATAAAATGTACATGGATCTGCGAGGCCAATATTGGTGGCCTGGCATGAAGAAGGATATTGCATTGTATGTTTCCGAATGTCTCACGTGTGCGAGGGTCAAGGCTGAACATCAACGGCCTAGTGGTTTACTTGAACAACCTGAAATCCTTATGTGGAAATGGGAACAGATATCCACAGATTTCATAACCAAGTTACCACGTACCTCTCGTGGCCATGATAGTATATGGGTGATTGTTGACCGTTTGACCAAAACGGCACATTTCATACCAATACGAGACACTTACAAGGTTTCATGACTGGCTCGAATCTACATTGATGAAATCGTGAGTCGTCATGGCGTGCTGTTGCATATTATTTCCGACCGTGATGCTCGTTTCACTTCGCATTTCTGGTCTTCAATGCAGGAACTCTTGGGTACCTAGATGGATTTAAGCACGGCTTACCACCCTCAAACAGACGGTCAAACCGAGCGAACAATCCAAACTCTTGAGGACTTACTGCGTATTTGTGTCCTTGATTTTGGTGGTGACTGGGATACGCATCTCCCTTTTGTGGAATTTTCGTATAACAACAGTTATCACTAAAGTATCAAGATGGCACCATTCGAGGCTTTGTATGGTCGTAAATTTCGTTCTCCGATTAGTTAGACTGACATTGGCGAGAATTTCATCACCGGTCCTGAACTTATTCAAAAAACGACCGACACAGTTTCCAAAATTTGAAATAACATTGAGGTGGCTAGAAGTCATCAAAGAGTTATGCCGATAAAAGACGCAAACCATTGGAATTTCAAGTTGATGATATGGTTCTCCTTAAGGTCTCTCCATGGAAGGGTGTTGTTTGTTCTGGAAAGAAGGGCAAATTAGCACCACGTTTTGTAGGGCCTTTCAAGATTCTTAAAAGAATTAGGAAAGTGGCTTAGAAACTGGAACTACCTTCTGAACTTAGCGGAGTTCATCCTGTATTCCATGTCTCAAACCTGAGGAAATGCCTGGCTGATGAAAATTTGCATGTTCCTTTAGAAGAAATCCAAGTAGATGAGTCATTGCATTTCATTGAGAAGCCTGCCGAGATCATGGACCGAACCCTGAAGAAGACCCGAACAACTACCACACCGATCGTCAAAGTCCGTTGGGAAAACAAACGTGGGGCTGAGTTCACTTGGGAATGCTAGGATCACATGAAAAAGAAATATCCCTATCTTTTCGTTTAGTCTTGTCTTTAATTTCGGGACGAAATTCCTTAAAGTTGGGGAGGCTGTGACCTCTCCAAATTTCTATTTAATAATTATTAATGTCGTTATCTTTTGTAAGGGTTGTTTTGTCAATAATGAAAATACGAGGACTCGTTTGTAATTCATCATACCTTGATCTATTTCATTCCTAAATAATTAAGTAATTAATAATAATAATAATAATAATAATAATAATAATATAATAATAATAATATAATAAATAATAGATAATCATAATAAGTGTTAATCTTTAAAATAAATGAAAATAATATAAGTTTTATTATCCTAAAACTTGTAATTAAATGTTAGGGCATGATATAATAAAACTTTAAAACCTCGAGGACCAAACTGTAATTTGGATTAAACTAAAAGTTAAAATTTGGAATTAAAACATCAAATACATAAATCACAGGGACCAAACTGTTATAACTAAAACTAAAACCCCCTCTCTTCCCCGTATTTCCGGCCGAAGCCTTCGGGCGGCTTCGGCAAACTCCGGCGAGCCCAAAACGCCATCATTAGGCCGCGGTTCTTAACCCAAACTCACCCCAACCGGTTCATGAATCCGATTTGAACACGGGGGCATGTTTTAATTCGAAATTAACATCGATTACAATAACATTCAAAACGAAAACGATTACTCTTGGAAAATGAAACTGATTTTACACTTAAATCTGCTTAATCATCAAATTGATTGAGCATAAAACATCGATTAATCACATAGAATTTAATGGGATGATTAAACCCACCTGAAACAGCTTTATCCTTGTTTAATTCGATCTGAAATGGCCGACCATTACTTCATAGCCGTTGAGTATGTCTAAGCTCAAATTGAACCTATAAATGAGAGGGTTTCCACTCGAATTGGGTTTCCTAAACTCTCTGAACCCTCAATTTCATAAAACACACACACACACTCACACACACCGAATTGAATCAAGAACAACCGCAAATTTCAGCCGAGCTTGAATTCGACAGAAACAAATTCAATCCAGATAATTGACTGGGGCTTTGAACTCGATTTGATGTGGGCTATCAAATCCCTAAGTTTAATTTATGCATCAACAACGAATACCTGATCACTTGATTCAATTTTGTTCTAGGGTTCCTAATTTGAAATTGGGAATTTTATGGGAAACGGGTTTTAAACAAAAGATCTTAATTCATAACACCAGTTGGGTTGTAGCCCAAACGGTTTAAAACGAGTGTTGCTAGGCAGGAGGTCCTGGGTTCGACCCCGGCCCACTGCCAATTTTTTAAGGGTTTTCTTTTAACCACTTTTAAATCTCAGAAAAATGTTTAAAAATTATTATTAAATATATATTATTTTCAATCAAAAAAATCAAATAAAACTATTTTCCTTTTAATTTTCCCTAGGAAAAGTGGTTGATAAATTTGTAATCCTTTTATCTTGGAATTAAGTAAATTATTATAAAGATATAAATTAGTAATAATTTTGACTTGTAAAGAAAGAAATCCTTTTTAATTTCTAAGAATTTGAACTTGATGGATCCTTCATTTTTATATTATATTTACAAGTTTAATTTGTATAAATAAAAGAAAATTCATAAATATGTGTACACTTATTAACTTTATAGAATTTTATAAGCATAAAGACTAAAAAATAATATTCACTATTAACTTGAATATATAATAAATCTTAGTTAATTTTTAAATAGCTATAATATAATGAGTTGTTTATTGTATAAAATTTGGTTACAAATTTGTTACATATATATATTAAGAAGATAATATATATGGACATACTTAAAATGTACACTTATTATGATGAATAGTCTAGTCTTTGCTATAAAATTACTATTCCATTAAATAGTAAATAATAATAAATTGATAATAAATGTTAACTTTTAATAGTGTAAATCCTTAGAATTCTTAAATCATCATTTAAATATCAAAATAAAGAATAAATCAAATCTACTCACTAAGAGTCATGAGTTAAATGGGTTAACACCATAATTATCATGACTAACTTAGCACGACGTTAATTTAGGTTAAGCGTTAACGAATCCTCGGCATTATATACAAGACTTCTTATTTGTCATCCCTATTACCATGTGAGTTTTTCCATACCCCTTTTATTTATTTTTACACTTTAGGGTGAAACATGTTAACCTTATGGTCATTGCACTTGTAAACTCGTTTGAATCTTGTAAACACTTGGGCAATTCATCTTGTTTGTCGTGGTTAGTTGAACTTTAGTAATTACCATGTGATGACTATTATATGTACAATCATTAGCTATTACTAGCCTGGCGACGTCATAGATCAATGGGCCTGACAAGTCTGCTTGGTTAATCCAAGTACACTTAGCTAATCGTTTAATCTTGTACTCTTGTAATCTTGTTATTTGTCAAGGTTTGATTGTTACATCTGTTCATACATCTCTAGTTACTTTATTCACTAATTTAGGACATGAATTGCCATCTTTTATATATAATTATGTGTAAAAACTATGGAAAACTCACCAACATTATATTGACCCCTTTATTTTTAACATGTTTCAGGAAATGGTAATGCTTAGCTTGTTTTGAAGACTTATTGCATTCTAGGGTGGGACCTAGATTAATAATCAAAAGACACTTATTAATCCTATGTCAACTTTTCTATGTTTTAATATCTTTGGAAGACTTATGTTATTTCTACATTGTGTTATGAACATTGATGTTTTATAATAATGACACTTTTAATAGTCGTTGTGTGGCATGAACAATCTTAACCCTCACATCTCGACGTTTACGCCGTTAAGGTTTGGGTGTGACAAAAATCAATGTGTGCTACATAACAGCTGTAGCATGATTTCCTATTAGTGCTCCTGACTCTTAGATGAATAAGACTCTGTGATTGGTAAATATAACGTTTTCTGTATCTACGTAAATATAAAAGGTCCCAAATGATTATGCTTATGCCTGTATGATTCCATAAGAATCTTTCTAGATAAGTTGAAAATGCTTGAAGCTGTTTTGCTCAGGGGGAGAAATCGTTTAAGGAATGTTAAAATGTTTTCAACCCACCTCGAATGAAAAATACAAAAAGAATGTCTTAATTTAGTTTGGTTAAAGTGTGTCTTAGCTTTAGTTATGTTTGTATCGAGTTGGTGTTAGACTATGTAACAAGATGAAATCTGTGAATGTCACTAATTGAACCGAACATTATCTGATAAAAGCTTGTTTGTGAAATGGTAAAAGGATCACGTCTGAGGTGATCACAAGGTTTTAAAGTAAAAGGATCACGTCTGAGGTGATCATAAGGTTTTCAATTAAAAGGATCACGTCTGAGGTGATCAAACAGTTTTGATTAAAAGGACCACGTCTGAGGTGATCAAAAGTTTTCAGTTAAAAGGATCATGTTTGAGATGATCAATGGTCATAATGTCATATATCAAATTCAAGTTTTTGAAAGGTTGAGAAAAGTGAAGTTAAACTCATAAGTATGAGCCAATCGCACGATTGGATCATAAGTATGGACCAGTCGCATGATTGAACCATAAGTATGAGCCAATCGCACGATTGGATCATAAGTATGGACCAATCACACGATTGGACCATAAGTATGAACCAATCGCACATGGACCATGAGTATGAGCCAATCACATGATTGGACCATGAGTATGGGTCAAGTACACGATTGGATCACAAGTACGAACCAATCGTATGACTGGCTGAAGAAGTCTAAGTCAGTCGTACAACTGAACCTCAGTCGCACGAATAAATCATGCGCATGGGTCCAGTCGAACGACTGAAACACAAAATAGTATTAAAAGGTGCTCGGTCGGTCGTAGCCCTACACTTGAGTTCTAAAAGCTCTCACGAACTGCCGATTACCAAACCCACCCTTTTCAAATTTTTCTCCGTCATTGAATTTGATTTCACCTCACTAACCGATTGTTATCCATCTACAGGTAAAATGAGACTGAGAACATACAATATTAGAATGTCAAATCGATCCTAAATGTTCGGATCACTTAAAACAAGAGAGACAAAGAACCCTAAAATAGAACACTTAAATGGACATAAACGTGCATTTAAAAGACAATAAGTTTAAAATAGAGTCCATGCACGCCTAATGAATATAAACTTGATGTATAAATGACTGTTTTGAAAAATATTCAAAATTTTGGACTCGCATAGTAGGTATGCGAAAGGACATACGGATGAACTTCAGTCGCACGATAGAGCCAGACGTACAATTCAATCGCACGATTGAATCAATCGGTGACTCAGTCGCCCGACTGACTCAACCGCATGTCATGGCATTCGACTAAGTCCAGTTGGAGGCTCAATCGTACGACTGAGTTTAGTCAAATGGTTCAATCGTACGATTGAACCAGTTGGATAAAATCTGTTCTAACTCAAATGTTTTCTCTTGTGAACGGATCTAATGTGTTTGTTACTTGTGTTGCAGCAAAATGGCTGAAAGATGGACGATGAGCACTAAGCACAATATCTGTGCTAATCTCGACTCTACATCTAGGAACGCGTCAAAGTTTATCGGGATCATGGATTTCCTTTAACGGTCGAGGATATATAGAGCTATTTCAGCTCCATGCACACCGTACAGATCTATATAGCAGGCATTCTGGGAGAATGTTGTGGTCGATCGCTCAAGAGAGCCAACCAGCTGAACCAACTGATGGCAGCTAATATAGCACAGGGCAAGCAGATTGCCCAACTTACTGAGAAGAATGAAGCTCAAGAGAGAGATTTAGTTTGAGCTCACAATGCCCTGCAAGCTCCAAACGAGCTAGTGCTTGCATCTACCAAAAGGATTGATGAGTTGGAGAAGAAGAATAAGAAGATGATGTTGAGGCTGAAGGGAACGACGAGTGAGCCTCTAAAAATTAAGGGTGATGGAGATAATGATGGAGATGATGATGTTGAAGATTCAAGCGATGATGAATCAGATGAAGAAGGAGATGATGAGGTAGCCGGAGGGAGTGGAAAGGAGAAGAAGGGCAATGACGATGATGAGGATGATCAAGCAGGTGATGTAACTGCATCAGCCTCGACTCCATCAACAAGGGAGAGGCGCACCAAAAGAAACCAGAATCAAGGAGCCTCTTCCTCAGCTCCTCAAGCTGAAGAGTCACAAGATCAAAGGAAAAGTAATGCTTAAATGTTTACGTATTTTGAAACTTTTGTACTTGAACTGTTTATTACATTAATGTAAATAATGAAAAATTATATTTAATGTCTTGATAAATGATTAATGTATGCATTGTTGGTTGTGTAATCGAATAGATACAACTCAACAGACCGATGATTATGATGTTGCTCCCTTTCAGCAAATCAAGACTCAACTCACTATTATTCTTGATTTGCAAGGGATAGTAAGACGGTCTGTGAGTTACACTCCAGAGGAAGAAGAAATCATCCACGACTTGAATGACGAGCAGCTCGCAAATATGTTTAGACTAAATCCAGATAAGCTTGTCAAAGATGCTCCAGAAGTCGACATTGTTAGTGACGAAGAGCTACAAGGTGTTAATAAAATCGAGATCGAAGATGTCACATCAGAATATTATCCAGAGTACACTGACCCTGAGGGTAATGTTATCCCCAACTTGGGTGAAACATTTGGCAGTGATACTTTTGGCACACTCGATGAGAAAGAGAAGGAAAAGGAAAATGATGATGGTAAAGCCCAAGCTACAGATGCTGATGTTGATCTTAAGAAGGCCGAATGGGCGGCTTGTTTGAAAGAGATGAAAGCTCAACATGAACCTACAAAGCTAAACGCCTACACAAAATTGTACAAGGTTAAGAGACATCAGAAAGTGTCAGGCAAGATCATCAGTTGGGCCTATTTTGAAGATCTGGATGTGTACGCTGTGAAGCGGGCGAAGGGAATTAAGTACTTCAGATATCCATATGATCTGAAGACACTTCCTGGTTTTGAGCTAAACAGGTTGGCCTATTTAGATCTTTTGTATGCCAACCCGAGGAAGATGTTCGATTGGTTTGAGATGGCACTGAAGAGAGAATACCATACCAGATGTGTAAACCTCAGACCTCAACAACCTAAGAGGTTCGTTCATAAGACTAAAGTTGATCCTATCAAAGGGAAGCCTAAGGTAGTGCTGAAGTGGAGTCCCCCACGCATGATGTCTAATATCCCTTTACGAGAGATACCTCAGGACTTCACTCCATATTTCAAATGGTGGTATTACGATTGGAGGACGGGGAAAGCGATCTTAGTCTTAAACAGAGAGGGTAAGATAGAGACAATCAGGGTATTTGACCCAATGTGGCTCACTAACTTGTCTGCTGATGATGTTTATACATTGTACAAGTGACTACTGTTCTATGACACGCAGGATATTGTATAAACTCTCCAGTTTCAACATGTGATACCACTTTGCTTTGCTTTTGAGATACATGCAGGAGTCACCAAGGAGGAGAAGTACAAAAAATTCCAAGAACATGTGAAGAATGTTAGACAATAGGATAAACTAGGTCCAAGGGGGAGTTTGTTGATACACTGATCCTAGTTTATGTACTACAATGTAAATGTCTTTCATTTCTTACACATATGTAATGAAAATGCTTAATGAAATATGATATGCTTTTGATGTTTAATTGTCTTTGTTTATATCATATTCTTATTATAATTGGGATTACTTATATTCATGAACATTATATATAGGTTTGAGGTTGTTGTACATAGTTCTGAGTCAATAATGATTCAGAAATGTGTTCAACTTAGTCAAGTGGTTATTCATGCTAATGGACCATACTTATAGACCATACGCATGAATGAACCATACTTATGGACCAGTAGCACGACTGAACCAGGTGACTGGATCACTCGTATGACTGAGACATAAGATTGACTCAGTCGTATGACTGAACCTTCAGTCGTGCGTATGAGTCAAACGCATGACCCAGTCGCAAGACTAAACCATGCTAATGGTTCAGTCGTACGAATTGATACTGAAAACCTATAAATACCACATAATTCTTGGAAAAACATAATATTTCAAATACTATCATACCCTAGCCGTCCGGAGCATCTCCGTTCGTCCATCCAAGTTCATAGTTCGTTCTTGATCGATTTCAACTCGTTCTTAACATTTGTTTAATCGTTAGATCGATCAAGTTGTTCGTTCTCACTGATAGGATCGCCAATCAAATAGAATTCCATGCTATTGATCTGGTCTCACGCCGAATCCGCTAGTACTCCATACGAAAACGGTCCTAATAAGTGGTATCAGAGCTTTGGCTTGTGACTTTGCGTGGATTCGATAGTTTTGGTGTTAAAATTAACATTTTTAATCAAAAGATCCACTTTTTGCTTCAAAAATGTGTTTTTGATGAGTGCATGTGTTAAAGTTACGATTTTTCAACATACGGCAGATTAGGGTTCCTGAAAGTTTCGTATTTTGTGTCAAAGTGTTCAAAATTTGACTTTTTCCAGCAACAGCAGCCTCAGTTGCACGATTAGCTCAATCGCACGACTGAATCTCATTCCCATATTCTAATCGCACGATTAGAATCATATGCATAGCCCATTCGCACGGTTAAGCTTTTCCAGTCGGTTGACCTCAATCGTCCTCTTCATTCGCATGACTGAATCAAATTGCACGATTGAATTCATTCGCATTCTTCAATCGCACGATAGACCCAGTCACCTTGCTCAATCGCACGATTGACTCTGTCTTTTCTCAAGTTAGTTAAGTTTTAAGCCATGGAAGATCAGTTTGCTGTGTTCACTGCCGAAAAAGACTCGCGTATCAAGAACCTTCTTCTTTTGGAAAATAAGATAGGGAATCACAACAAACTGCCGAAGTTCTTGACGTTGGATGAGTATCCTCAGTGGAAACAGTGGTTTGAGATCTACTTGAATGGTGTTGACCCAAATCTTTGGACGTCTATAGAGACTGGTTATACTGTACCAGTCTGTGCAAATGGGGTGAAGTTGACTTTCGGGGGTATGAATGAAGTTCAGAAGGTTCTACATAACGTTGAAAAGAAAGTGTATGCAATGTTGACTCAGTCAATACCTAAGAATATATTCCATCAATTCTCTGAAAACAAGCTGTCAAATAAGCTGTGGGAGGCGTTAGAAAAGAGATATGATGGTAATGTAACCTTGAAGGCGCTGAAAGCTAAAGCTCTCAAAAAGTAATTCGATAATTTCTCACCAATAGGAAATAAGAGCTTAGATGATATCATTGATCAGTTCTTATCATTTGACGAGTGAACTGCATACTCATGGTGTGACTACATCTATGGAAGACAAAGTTTCAAGTTTTGCTGATGGACTGCTAGACAAATGGGATCTGTTTGTGTCTAATCTGAGACAAAACGACACTCTTGCTACATTAGACATAAATGACTTCATCTTGAAGTTAAGGGAGGAGGAACTACGACTGAAATACAAGTCAAAGAAAGGATCCTACACACAGAATCACTGTATAACTCTATTCCTACTCCAGCTTCATCAGGCGCACTGCTACAAACAACGTTTGTTTCTAATTCATCTGCTCCTTCCCAAAGCGATTCCTTAGGAAGTGAAGCGTCAGGTTCATCTGGAGCCAATACATTGTACCTGATTCCAACCCAACTAAGCTGAAGACCGAGAATCTCGAAAATGCTACTGGGAAGTTACCAAAGACCACATGGATCTTCTAGCAGCAGTTGTTTAGTCTTATGATAGGTTAGTCGCTGGTAAGATTGGAAATTGTCATCTCGCTGACGAGGACTACGAGCAGGTGGATGAGACTGAGTTGGAGCGTATGGATATAATGTGGGCTTTGGCTAGTGCAGTTAGAAGAGCCAAAAAAGTTTGTTAAGAAGACAGGGCAGAACTTGGTTGCTACTAAAGACACTATGTTTGGGTTTGATAAAACCAAGGTCACATGCTTCAACTGTGGAGAAAAGGGGCACTTCAAATGGGAATGCGTAAAGCCGAAGAACGTGGTGCTATAGATCTAATACCTTTCGGGTTGGGAAGTTTTGATGTGGTAGTGGAAATGGATTAGTTATCAAAATGTGGTACTAAGATTGTCTGTTAAGAAAAGGTGGTGCGAATACCTATGCATAATAGTGAGGTGCTCAAGATTCACGGGGAACGAACATGAAGGAATCTGACCCTCATCTCTTGTATGGAAGCCTAGCAATGTTTGAAGAAGAAATGTTATGTATTCTTAGGACACTTAGTAGAGAAGAAGGAGGATGAGAGAAAGTTAGAAGATATTCCCATTGTACGAGAGTTTCCAGAGGTATTTCCCGATGATCTCTTGCTAATGCTCCCAGGTTGATGCGATGTATTCCACCAGTTGACTGAAGACTTGATTACTCTATAAGTGGAGTTCCGCATCGACTTGATTCCTGCAGCGACGCCCGTAGCAAAGACACCCTACCGGTTAGCACCATTAGAGATACAGGAACAGTCGAGCCAACTGCAAGAGTTATTGGATAGAGGTTTTATTCGACCAAGTCTCTCACAGGGGGGAGCGCCGATATTGTTTGTCTAGAAGAAAGATGGGTCGTTTTGGATGTGCATAGATTACTGGGAATTAAATAAGCTGACTATCAAAAATCGATAACCACTTCCCAGAATCGACGATCTATTCGACTAGTTGTAGGCATGGTTGTAAAACAAGGTCTACAAAGCCGATTACTCTCCGAGTAATCGTTACAAGGTAGATTACTGAGGCGACTTTCTTCAACTCTACTTAATTACTCGGAATCGATCAAACGTGGTCAACCTTGACCAGATCAGATATAGTAGGTGAAGTTGGGTCGATTTGAACTTCAACAAAAGTAAAACATAATTTATATGTCTATTATATCAAAGAATGAATATTATTTTCACATATTTTGTTATAAGTGTTAGTAAATTTACGTTATTTGACATATATTTAATTTGTCAAAAATAAATTCTCTATAATTTAACATGTCCGAGTACTCCCTGAGTACTCTCCGCCTAGACCGAGTACTCTCAACTCCTCGCTTGACCGACTAGGGAGCGCCTAGTGAATTTTGAAACCATGGTTGCAGGGAGCAACCTTTTTCTCCAAGATTGACCTTCGATCAGGATATCATCAGCTGAGGGTTCACGAAGAGGATATGCCAAAGACGGCGTTCCAAACTTGTTACGAGATTATGAGTTCTTGGTGATGTCGTTTGGATTAACGAATGCTCCGACAGTGTTTATGGATTTAATGAACCGGGTATGCAGACCATATCTAGACAAATTTGTGATCGTATTTATCAATGACATCCTCATCTACTCGCGGTCAAAAGAGGAGCATGAGCAGCATCTGCGGGCAATACTGAAGTTATTGGGAGAAGAGAGGCTTTACGCCAAATTCTTTAAGTGTCTATTCTGATTGCGTGAGGTGAAATTTCTAGGGCACGTGGTTAATGATAAAGGAATTCATGTCGACCCAGGAAGGATCAAAACAATAAAGAAATGGGATACACCTAATACGCCCTTGGAGATTCGGCAATTCTTAGGGTTGGCTGGTTACTACGGGTGATTCATTGCAAACTTCTCCAAGATTGCTCAAGCGTTGCTGATGTTAACCCGGAAAGATAAGAAATTTGATTGGGGTTCTAAGAAAGAAGAAGCCTTTCAGATGTTGAAGGACAAATTGTGTAACGCGCCAATCCTAACCCTCCCTGATGGATCAGACAACTGTGTGATGTGCTGTGACGCTTCACACCAAGGTTTAGGTTATGTGCTAATGCAAAAGGATAAGGTGATTGCTTATGCCTCGCGTCAGCTTAAGGTTCACGCATGACCTAGAATTAGGAGCGTTGGGTATTGCACTTAAGATATGGAGGCATTCTCTGTACGGGAGAAAGTGTGTTATCTACACTGACCATAAAAGTCTTTAGCACATTTTTGATCAAAAGGAACTGAATATGCGCCAAATGCGATAAGTGGAACTTCTCAGTGACTATGATTATGAGATCCGATATCATCCTGGAAAGGTAACTGTGGTGGCTGATGCCTTGAGTAGGAAGGAACGTGTAAAACTTTTACGTGCACTAGCGTTAGGAATGATCATTCAATCAAATCTAAAAACTCAGATCCTGACAACACAAGGTAAAGCAGTAAAGGAAGAGAATATTGCAAGTGAGAAATTTCGAGGATTGGATAAACAGATGAATTGTAAAGAGGATGGCGTACGGTACTTTGTAGATAGTATATGGGTACCTAAGTGGGGAGATGTTCGAAACGTGGTTATGAACAAAGCACACAAGTCCAAGTATTCTGTTCATCCTGGTGCAGACAAGATGTACCGAGAGCTTAAAGAGTTGTATTGGTGGCCAAGTATGAAGAAAGATTTTGCGACATATGTAGGTGAATGTCTGAATTGTTCAAAAGTCAAAGCCGAACATCAGAAACCGTGAGGTCTATTGCAACAACATGGAATTCCCAAATGGAAATAGGAAAATATAGCAATGGACTTCATCACTAAGTTACCTAGAACAAGTAGTGGGCACGATTCGATTTGGGTTAATGTGGATCAAATGACAAAATCTGCTCATTTCTTACCGATGCACGAGGAGTATAAGATGGAAAAGTTGGAGAGATTATATGTGAATGATATCATGGCTAGGCATGGAGTGCCTATGTCAATTATATCATATCGCGATAGTTGATTTACGTCGCGGTTCTGGCAGACTTTATAGAAGGCGATGGGCACTCGATTAGACCTAAGTACCGCTTATCATCCACAAACGAATGGTCAAAGTGAAGGTATGATATAGACTCTAGAAGACATGCTTAGGGCATGTGCGATTGACTTTTGGGGTAGTTGAGATACTCATTTACTGTTGGTCGAATTTTCTTATAATAATAGTTACCATACGAGCATTGGATGTGCTCTGTTTGAAGTGTTCTATGAAAGGAAGTGTAGGTCTCCCGTATGCTGGACTGAAGTAGGTGAGACTCAACTGACAGGTCCGGAGATCATCCAAGAAACGACTGATAAGATATTCCAAATCAAGGATAGACTTAAGGTAGCTAGAGACCGCCAGAAAAGTTACGTCGACAACCGTCAGAAACATCTAGTGTTTAGCGTGGGTGATCGTGTATTGTTGAAGGTTTCTCCTTGGAAGGTAATCGTACGATTCGGAAAGAAGGGAATGTTAGCTTTGAGGTATGTTCGACCATTCGAGATCACTAAACGAATTGGTCCTATGGCGTATCAATTAAAATTACCTCAAGAGCTTAGCGGCATGCATGATACATTCCACGTATCCAACCTTAAGAAATGTTTAGCTGATGGATCGCTCCATGTCCTGATTGAAGAAATTAAGGTTGACGAGAAACTCCATCTTGTGGAATAACCGATAGAAATCATGGATCGATAAGTCAAACGACTGAAACGTAGCAAGATTTCAATTGTGAGGGTGACATGGAACTCTAAACGATGTCCAGAATTCCCGTGGGAACAGGAAGACCAGATGAAACTCAAATATCCGCATCTGTTCGCGGATAGTATGACATCCGTCACTGATAGGTCCATCAATTAACGTAACCTCGTTAACTCTTCTCGTGCATTTATTATCGTGCGTAACTAATTCGTTCTCGAACTAGAACTTGTCGTTTTTTCCCTTGCGTGTTGAACCTAATATTATATAAATTAATAAATGATAAAATTAACATTATATAAATAATAAACGATAAAACTAACTATTAATAGTATAATTAATTTTATTTATTATTTTTACATTCTTCTAAATTTAATAATGTATATTATTAATAGTATTAATATTATTAAAATTATTATTAATATAATTAATAATTGCAGGGTCTAAATTATAATTTAACTAATTTAGAGGGAATAATTAATTGAAACTTCAGGGTTCAAATTGTAATAGGAAAAATACATATTTCAAACCCAAACCGTTGGCCCCCTTCGAAAACCCTATTGTTGTAACCTCCCTACCGCCGTGAACCATCTAAACAACCCCGTTTTGCCGTCTTGTGCCGCCGTCGGTTTCCGCTGACTCATCCTTTGGTCGTTTCACAGGTATACGATCCATCTAGACTTCATTTCGTCTTGTTCCGCGGTGGTTGGACCAGTTTGGTTGTATCGGGATTGCTTGTATTCGTTCGTATGTATGTGAGTGTGTATATATATTCATGTATGTTACTCGTACGTGTATATGAGATGTGTGTGTTCGGGTATATATAGGTATGTGTGTGATGTCGTGTATATATATGTATGTGTGTGCGTCTCTAGTGTATATATGTGTGTGTGCTACTGCTATGTGTATATATGTGTATGTATATATGTGAACTTCTCTTGAATATATGTATATGTGGGCAAGAAACACCACATAGCAGCCTCTGGCTGCTGCTATGAGTGTATATGCGTGTGTTTCATACGTATATATGCGATGTGTATGTTCCGGTATATATATATATGTGTGTGTGTTTTTTGCTGCGTATGTATGTCTCTCGGTATATATATTGATTCTGGGTGTATAGTTTGTATGTATATATGCGTGTGGATTTGTATATATCTGTATATATATATATTTATATATGTTATGTGTATGTCATTTTATATATCTGTGGTGTGTGCGTTCCAAACCATGTGTGTGTGCGTGTGCCGTTCAAGAGAAACAAACGCAGCAGCCTTCGGCTGCTGTGTGCGTGACGAAAGTGTGTGTTTCGATATGTATGTGTTGGTAAAGAATGTGTGCATGCGCAACTATGTATATATATTGTCACACCCTTAAAATCCGCGTGCGGGGTTTTACAGCGAGGCGCGTGACAAACCAGGATCCCTGTCATTAGTTACTTAGAACGACTCTACATGAACTAATAAACACAATCAGAGTTTACTTTAAAAACTACGGAAGCGTTTTAATAACCAGAAGACCCAAACATTGTAACATGTAAAGAAAATACACAAAACATACCCACTCAATCATAATGCAAAAACCCAAGCATAACTGTTTAAAATAGACATAATCCATAATAGTATTTTAAACAATGCAGACAACCCAACAATGCTGACGTGTGCGTGCTCCTAGGCAACTTGCAATCTTAAGCTGAGAATAGCATACTAAACAAGTGAACACAATGGTTGGTGAATACATGAGTTTGAATATTCAATTAGTAATATTCATAGTGATTTCACGTTTGAAGCTGACTGTGTTACGTTTGTTGCCTCCTGCCACGACTTACCAGGTCATGACAATGTTCATTAGGAAAAATATTGCACCCGTCTGACCTCGAGTCACATAGGTGGGGCTCGTCAGACCCAGTAGTACTACCCAAGATTTCCCGCTAAATAATTATTAACAAACCGAAAGTGTGAGGACTTTCCATGGTAATCAACACTATATTAAAACTATACACAACTCATAATAATAAAGTGTTTGTAAATACCAGTATGCTATCTCCCCCAAAAGAGATTGAGTAACAAGAGCGAGGCATGAACTCACCTGATGCGCGTAAAGGATACGTAAAGTTTAACTTGACAAGAACAAGTGGAAAGACAACCTTCAGAGGTTACCTAGAACACACAAGTACATAAGTACGTGTATACAAAAATCCCAAAGAAACCCTCTACAATCAAAGGACTTAAGCTCTACAAAACAAAGGATATGACCCAATATAAAGACAAAACACATATGACCCACCACCGTTTAACCCGTGTTGAATATTAGTTGAAATATAGTTTAGTCATGTATGACAACTGAACATACAAGAGTATCATACAAATTATCCATGTGTATCACATTGTTAACCCAAGTTCTACCTAGGTCATCATACCACATTAGATCATTATACAATGTGACACCCTATACATATCCCACATCGGCCGTGGACAGGAGAGAAACCTGGTTCATAAGGAATGTCTGGCCTTTAATATCAACAACGCGTTTTGGGCGCATTAGCTTTGGATGAGAGGAGAACTCCACAGTTAAGCGTGCTCAGGTGGGAGCAATCTAGGGATGGGTGACCTCCCTGGGAAGTTTTCACCCGGGCAACCAAAAGCAAATCCGTGATCTCTTCGTGGGCGAAGCGGACAATATTGTTGGTGTGAGAGGCCGGGTGTTACATACAACTCATGAAAGTCCCTAGCAACTATCATGCTCAGTGTAACTATAACACAACTAATGCATCATACAAGGATCAAATCATGCATAACATATCCATATAACCCATAACTATGAATTCCCATAAACAAGCCAAACTAGTAACTAATCAACTAAACATTTATACAACCTAATCAACACATTCAACCACATTAGAAATCATTCATGAACATACTAGCAGGATCCTAATGTCCCAAACATGCTCAATTCCTCATATTTAAGAAATTGCAGAAATAAAGTTTCCCTTTTAGGAAAGCACATTCCAAATCCATCAAACACTTAATGTACTCATGAATTCATTACTAATATACCAATTCAGGCTCATAACAACATCTAGACACGATCAACAATACCTAATCATCATAATCCATCAATCATCATGAACAAAAGTTACCACTTTTGGCAAGATATGAACTAGCCTACATCATGCATAGATTTGTTGCACCTAAATCATTATCTAATTCCCATGAATCATTATCAAGCATATTACATCACCAATTCATTACAATTCATCAACATTCAACATCAAAAGTTTCTACTTTTGGCAAACTATGAACTACAACGTGCATTCTTGAATTTCCAACGTTCATAACAACATCCTAGCATCTAATTATCATCATAATCACATCCATAACACCAATTCATCAACAATTCAACATTTCATGCAAAATAAAGTTACTATTCTTAGTAACCTATGCACAATGCATCAAAATCCAAACTTTCTTGAACAATCGACGTTAACTAGCATGTATTCAATCTAAATAACATATTAACATCATCAATAAACCAACATTCAGCCACCAATTGATCAAAATCGCACAAAACTATCGGCCATAATCAAAACACATGATAAGAACACGAAATTAACCTTTAATTCGAGGAAAGGAACAAACTTTGATGTTGTGAACTTGTTGTATGGCTTGAAATTGAACCAAAATCATAGCAAATCGATTGTTGTTGCTGAAATCCGATGGTGTGGTGTTGTAGAATCAAAGTTGCGGCCATAGGGGTGTTGTGGACTAGGGTTTTTGTTTTAATTAACTTAATTATCTCAAAATACCCTATTAACCCTTATAATTTGTGTTTTATCAAAATTAGACTTTTAAACTCTTTATAAAGGGTTTTTAAGTCAATAATATAAACATTATTAATCAACAATAAAATTTTATAAATTATTTCACTAGTCACAAGATTCACAAAATAAATGTACACGTTTCCACGTTACGCGATAAAATTCGCAATTAACATTTAAATCACATAAACACATAAGCATAAGTTAATAATCACATTATTAACTAAATTATTATTAGTTTAACATTATTAATTATTATCAAGGTACCAACATTCAACGACAACCAGTGGGTGCTCACGACACGTG
The DNA here is from genome assembly GCA_024085815.1 of Flaveria linearis. Taxonomy (NCBI): domain Eukaryota; kingdom Viridiplantae; phylum Streptophyta; class Magnoliopsida; order Asterales; family Asteraceae; genus Flaveria; species Flaveria linearis. The sequence continues at coordinate 57,992,244 of CM044013.1, read as the reverse complement.
TATGCAAGACTTAACGGAACTAACGGAGTTTGGTAATAGAAAATTACCGGATGTCACATTATCCCCATGTTGAAAGAATTTTCGTCCCGAAAATTGCATTACATGGTGAGTGTTCCATCACTGGTCTATTGCATTGGCACAGAGAAATTGAAATCGAGTGAGCTTTGGATGAGTTGTCACACATCCCCATGTTGAAAGAAAGTTCATCCCGAATTTAAATCAATACCTTCATCTGCAGGTATCGTCTTTTTGAATAGTTGAGGATACTTAAGCTTCATTTGGTCTTCACGTTCCCATGTGAATTCTTGTCCACGTCGCGAGTTCCAACGAACTTTCACTATGGGTATCTTGTTTTGCTTAAGTGTTTTCACCTCACGATCCATTACCTTGACTGGTTCTTCAATAAAGCGTAACTGTTCATCCACTTGAACTTCTTCTAGCGGTATGACCATTGTTTTGTCAGTTAAGCACTTCTTTAGATTTGAAATATGGAATACGTCATGGATTCCACTTAGTGAATCAGGTAGGGCTAATCGATAAGCCACTGGGCCTATTCTTTTCAAGATCTCAAATGGTCCAACGTATCTCAGATTTAGCTTTCCTCCCTTACCAAACCGAACTACGCCTTTCCATGGTGAGACCTTTAATAAAACCTTGTCACCAATCTGAAACTCTAAGGGTTTCCGTCGCTTGTCAGCATAACTCTTCTGTCTGTCTCGCGCTGCAGCCATACGGTTCCTTATCTGCACAATCTTCTCAGTTGTCTCATGTATTAGTTCGGGACCCGTTAGCTGACTATCACCAATTTCAGCCCAGCAAACTGATGATCTACATTTTCTTCCATACAAAGCTTCAAAAAGTGCTACCTTTATGCTAGTATTGTTATAAGAAAATTCCATCAATGGTAGATGAACTTCCCAGTTATTCCCGAAGTCAATCACACAAGCACGTAGCGTGTCCTCTAACGTCTGTATAGTATGCTCACTTTGACCATCAGTCTGTGGGTGATAAGCAGTACTCATATCCAATCGCGTACCCAAAGATTTCTGCAGTGATTGCCAGTAGTGCGATGTGAAACGAGCATCGCGGTCAGAAATAATTAAGATCGGTACGCCATGTCTCCAAACGATCTCCTTCAGATATAGTCGGGTTAATTTCTCTATCTTGTCTGTTTCCTTAATTGCTAGGAAATGAGCAGACTTTGTTAATCAATCCACGATAACCCATATCGTGTCACAACCAGTAGAAGTGCGAGGTAACTTAGTGATAAAATCCATGGATATCTGATCCCACTTCCACACAGGGATCTCGAGTTGTTGTAGTAGACCAGATGGTTTCTGGTACTCCACTTTCACCTTCGAACAGGTCAGACACTTGCTCACATAAGTAGCTAGATCTTCCTTCATGTTAGGCCACCAGTAGTGCGCCTTCAAATCATGGTACATCTTGTCAGATCTAGGATGTATAGAGTACTTAGACTTGTATGCCTCACTCATCACCAAGTCTCTTAGATTTCCATGTCGAGGTATCCAAAGTCTGTACATGAAATAACGAATTCCATCCTCTTTCATCTCTAATTGTTTATCCATTCCACGTAACGACTCGGACCTAATGTTTTCTGCTTTCAAAGCCTCTGTCTGTGCTTCCTTAATTTGCTCAGGCAGTTGAGTGTTGATCGTAAGCTGTAAAGCTCGCACTCGTCTAGGCTTAGAGGTTTCTTTTTGGCTTAGGGCATCAACAACCACGTTCGCCTTCCCCGGATGATACTTGATAGCACAATTATAATCGTTCAGTAGCTCCACCCAACGCCGTTGCCTCATATTCAATCCCTTTTGCTCAAAGATATGTTGAAGACTCTTGTGATCGGTGTAGATAGTGCACTTGGTACCGTACAATTAATGTCTCCAAATCTTTAAGGTAAAAACCACCGCACCCAGTTCCAAGTGATGGGTGGTATAGTTCTTCTCGTTAACCTTCAGTTGTCTTGAGGCGTAACCTATCACTTTATCTCGCTGCATCAAGACACAACCTAATCCTTGAATTGAAGCGTCACGGTAGACTATGAAATCATCATTACCTTCCGGTAATGCCAATATCAGCGCGCTACACAGTTTCTGCTTCAGCAACTGGAAAGCAGAATCCTGACTCTCACTCCATTTGTATGCCGTTCCCTTGGGAGTCAAAGTTATGAGAGGTTGTGCAATCTTAGAAAATCCTTTGATGAACCGTCGATAATATCCTGCTAACCCAAGGAATTGCCGTATCTCGCTCGGCGTTTTAGGTACAACCCAATTCTTTATTGCCTCAATCTTGGCAGGATCCACATGTATCTCCTTCTCATTAACAATATGACCCAAGAATTGCACCTCACGTATCCATAAATCACACTTAGAAAATTTTGCGTACAGTTGTTCTTTTCTAAGCAGTCCCAAGACTAAATGTAGGTGCTCTTCATGCTCCTCCTTAGTCTTTGAATAGATCAATATATCATCGATAAATACAATGACAAATTGATCAAGATAAGGTTTGCACACACGATTCATGAGATCCATGAATACTGCTGGTGTATTTGTCAATCCAAACGGCATGACCAAGAATTCATAATGGCCATATCGTGTATGAAAAGCAGTCTTCGAGATGTCCTCCTCTCAAACTCTCAGCTAATGAAACCCAGACCTCAGGTCAATCTTAGAATAATAACTTGACCCTTGCAGTTGATCAAACAAATCGTCTATTCGAGGTAAAGGATATGTGTTCTTGATTGTGACTTTGTTCAGTTCCCTATAGTCAATGCACATCCGAAATGTGCCATCTTTCTTCTTGACAAACATAATAGGTGCTCCCAAGGTGATATGCTAGGTCAGATAAAGCCCTTATCTAAAAGCTCCTGAATTATGACGACAACTCCTGTAATTCGTTTGGTGCTAATTGATAAGTTGCCCTAGCAATTGGGGCTGCGCTAGGAGTTAACTCGATCTAGAATTCCACTTGGTGGTGAGGTGGCAATCCAGGAAGATCCTCTGGAAACACCTCTGGAAAATAATGTACTACGGGAATATCCACCATCTTCTTTTCTTCCAGTTGCTTATCAGTGACGAGTGCCAATATGGCTATGCGACATTTCCTTAATAACTTTTGTGCCTTCATATACGAGATGATGCCTATCACTACACCATTCCTATCACCTATGACCATAAGGGCTCCTTCACCAACAGGAATCCGTATGATCTTCTCATGACATATGACTTCCGCTTGCTTGCCGGAGAGCCAATCCATGCCTATAACTACATCAAAACTTCCAAGCATAACCGTCATAAGATCTATGGTGAATGTGTGACCAGCAAGTTCTATCTTGCAATCTCTAAGAATATGCGTTACGTGAATCTGCTTACCATTAGCTAATTCTACAGTGTATTTAGCTTATAAGGCTGAAGGCATGTCACTTAAAAGACTACAGAACTTTAAGGACACGAAACTTCTATCGGCTCTAGTATCGAATAGTACAGTAGCAAAACCTCCATTAACTGAAAATTTACAAGTAACAGTCGTCGGGTCGTTTAGGGCCTCACCTGAGCCAATGACGAAGGCTCTTCCCTAGCTCCATTGTTGTTGCCACCATTACCGTTTCCATTACCGTTATTGTTGTTGTTGCCGTTGTTGTTGTTGTTGTTGTTGTCGCAGTTGTTATTGTTGCCATTCCTATTCTTCCTCAGTTGTGGGCAGTTACGCTTATAATGGCCTTCCTTTCCACATTTAAAACAACCTTTGGGAGTCTCCTGAGTTTGTTGTGGCTTCCTCATCAGTTCACCATGACAGTCTTTAGCTGCGTGTCCAATCTTCCCATAGCGCTGGCATTTGAAAGTATCACACCTTCCCACGTGATGGTAGTTACACAGTTTGCACTTGGGGTGTTTGCCGCGGTAACCACTGGGACCTTGATTGTTGGGAGTCGTCTGGTTGAAACTCTGATTATTGTCGAACCTCTATTGCTGCTGCTAAATTGGCTGTTGCTGCTGGGGTTGAGGTTGACTAATGGACGATGATGCTTTGTTACTGGAACCATCCCACTTTCTCTTGTTGTCGGACACGCTAGCCACAACGCCCCGCTTAGGTAGACATCCCTGCTCCACCGCTTGATCAGTTAGTTTATAAGCTAACCGGATGACTTGCTGAATAGTGGCGGGGTTGAAAGCAGTCACCATGCTTTGGATCTCAGGCACCAATCCCCGGATGTGGTGCTCGACCCTTTTGTGCATTTCGTTCACCATCCCCGGGCATAAAGTGGCTAGTTCATGGGTCCGGGTGGTGTAGACCTCAATTTCAGAGCCCTGCATCTTGAGCTGCCAGAACTCCATTTCCAGCTTTTGTACTTCGTTACGAGGACAATATTCCACAGTCATGATTTCCTTGAATTCAGCCCATGGAAGATCATTGGCCATAGCCTGGCCCAGCATTTGGACCTGAGCATTCCACCAGGACAGAGCCACACCTTCCAGAGTCCCTGTGGCATACTTCACCTGATCAACAGGTGGGCAGTTGCATTTAGCAAAGACAGTCTCTGTCTTCTCGAACAACCACACCAATCCTACAGCTCCTTCTGTCCCGCTATAGGTGTATGGTTTGCAGTCCATAAAGGACTTGTAGGTACACACTGGTGGTCCTGTTTTAACACAACAAACATTGGTCAGATATCCTATACAGTTAACTGGGGTAATTGGTTTAACTTCATGTTGTCATTTACCTGCTGGCTTTCCCGGCTGGGCAGTAACCACTACCGCCTGAACGTGCTCGTTTATTAAGACAACTTACTCCATAAGCATCATATTTATTGCACCGCCTCCACGACCTCCGGCGCCACGTCCACGTCCACGCGCACGTCCACGTCCACGTCCACCGGCGTCCATATTTCACTTTGCATTCACAAATACAATAATTACTAACATCCAACATATTTATCTCATCCAAGTATAGTAAACAATAAGAAATAACGATTTCATCACAACCACAACATTCATAACAAAAATAATAGTCAAAGGTAAATAAATTGGAATTGAGTCACAAAATATTCATCAATGTCAAAATTTGAGTTTGTCACTTGGGTAGGAAACAACCCTTCCCACATAGGTTTCAAAAGAAAGAAACATTACATAGTCTAAGTTATACAAAAATAAAATCAATCCATGACGTCTGACCCATCGCTGTCCTCATCCATTTCTGCAGGTTCCTTCTCCTCCTCAGGGGCTTCCTCAAGGTCCTCATCCTCAGGGTCCTCTACCAGAGCAGGAGCTATAGCAATCTGGAGTGCTACCAGTTGGGCTTCTAGAGTTGCAAACCTATCATTTGCCATGCCCTTCCGCTGCTCTAGTTTATTCATGTGTCCCGTAAGCGCTCCTACACCATCATCCATTGCATAGCACCCATTAAAGGACTTCTTTATGTTGTCCCTCGAGCGCATCCATTTGCTGTTGTAGTTCTCGTACCTCGTGTTTCAGGTTATATTTCTCATTAGTGAGTTTGTTGACTCGTTAGTGCTCGGTATCCAGTGCAGCCACTAGTGCAGCAATAACTTGCTTGTTTGACTGTACTATCCGTGGAATAGAAGGTGTAGGCTGCTCAGTGTTGTTCATAGTTCTTGAGCTCGAAACAGGCACGTGTTCATTATACATTAAGTGACCTACGAACTTAGGGTAGAAGATCCAGTCTCGTGGAGGATCACACTCCATCTAGGCAAAAGGTTGATCCCAATCAACTTATTTAGAAGGGTAATAGTGTCGGGGCCAGTTAGGTCCATCGTCAAGTACTGGTGAATAGGGAGGTGGGGACTTAGAATATGTAGGAGATACCGGTCGCGTCGCTTACCCGGATTTCTCGATGATGATGCCATGCCGCAGAGAATGTGATGTGTATGCCAACGAGTATACATTACAGAAATAAGAAACAAGTAACTAACTAACTGTGTGCAGTTATAGTCTAGTGTATATGCAACCTAGTTCCTTATAACTAATGGCTCTGATAGCAATCTTTCACACCCTCAAAATCCGTGTGCGGGGTTTTACCGTGAGACGCGTGACAAAGTAGGATCTCATTCGTTAGTTACTTAGAACGACTCTACGTGAACTAATAAACACAATCAGAGTTTACTTTAAAAACTGTGGAAGCGTTTTAATAACCAGAAGACCCAAACATTGTAATGTGTAAAGAAAATGCAAAAAACATACACGCGCAATCATAATGCAAAAACCCAAGCATAACTATTTAAAATAGACATAATCCAACATAGCATTTTAAACAATGTAGAAAAAAACCCAACAATGCTGACGTGTGCTTGCTCCTAGGCAACTAGCAAGCTTAAGCTGAGAATAACATACTAAACAAGCCAACATAATGGTTGGTGAATTCATGAGTTTACGTTAAATAAATATCAGTAATAGTTGCAAAACATAAGCAGTGTATTGTAATAGATAGCTTGTCTATACACAATTAGTAATAATCATAGTGATTTCACGTTTGAAGCTGACTGTGTTACGTTTGTTGCCTCCTGCCACGACTTACCAGGTCATGACAATGTTCATTAGGACAATATTGCACCCGTCTGACCTCAAGTCACACAGGTAGGGCTCATCAGACCCAGTAATACTACCCAAGATTTCCCGCTAAATAATTATTAACAAACTGAAAGTGTGAGGACTTTCCATGGTAATCAACACTATATTAAAACTATACACAACTCATAATAATAAAGCATTTGTAAATACCAGTATGCTATCTCCCCCAAAAAAGATTATGTAAAAAGAGTAAGGTATGAACTGACCTGATGCGCGTAAAGGATACATAAAGTTTAACTTGACAAGAACAAGTAGAAAGACAACTTTCAGAGGTTACCTAGAACGCACAAGTACATAAGTACGTGTACACAAAAATCCCAAAGAAACCCTAAGTGCTCTACAATCAAAGGACTCAAGGTTTTGTAAAGACAAAACACATATGACATAGTTGACCTGTTTGACCCATTGGTGACATATTAGTTGAAATATAGTTTATTCATGTATGACAACTTAACATAAAAGAGTATCATACAAATTATCCATGTGTATCACATTGTTAACCCAAATTCTACCTAGGTCATCATACCACATTAGATCATCATACAACTCATGCAAGTCCCTAACAATTATCATGCTCAGTGTAACTATAACACAACTAATGCATCATACAGGGATCAAATCATGCACAACACATCCATATAACCCATAACTATGAATTCCCACAAACAGGCCAAACAGGTAACTACTCAACTAAACATTCATACAACCTAATCAACACATTCAACCACATTATAAATCATTCAAGAACATATTAGCATGATCCTAATGTCCCAAACATGCTCAATTCCTCATATTTAAGAAATTGCAGAAATAAAGTTTCCCTTTTGGGAAAGCACATCCCAAATCCATCAAACACTCAATGTACTCATGAATTCATTACTAATATACCAATTCGAGCTCATAACAACATCTAGACATGATCAAAATACCTAATCATCATAATCCATCAATCATCATGAACAAAAGTTTCCACTTTTGGCAAGATATGAACTAGCCTACATCATGCATAGATTTGTTGCACCAAAATCATTATCTAATTCCCATGAATCATTATCAAGCACATTACATCACCAATTCATTACAATTCATCAACATTCAACATCAAAAGTTTCTACTTTTGGCAAACTATGAACTACAACATGCATTCTTGAATTTCCAACGTTCATAACAACATCCTAGCATCTAATCATCATCATAATCACATCCATAACACCAATTCATCAACAATTCAAGATTTCATGCAAAATATAGTTACTATTCTTAGTAACCTATGCACAATGCATCAAAATCCAAACTTTCTTGCACAATCCACGTTAACTAGCATGTATTCAATCTAACTAACATATTAACATCATCAATCAACCAACATTCAGCCACCAATTGACCAAAATTGCACAAAACTCTCGGCCATAATCAAAATGCATGAAAAGAACACGAAATTAACCTTTAATTCGAGGAAAGGAACAAACTTTGATGTTGTGAAATTGTTGTATGGCTTGAAATCGAACCAAAATCGCAGCAAATCGATTGTTCTTGGCTAAAATTCGAAGGTGTGGTGTTGTAGAACCAAAGTCGTGGCCATAGGGGTGTTGTGGACTAGGGTTTTTGTTTTAATTAACTTAATTATCTCAAAATACCCTTTTAACCCTTATAATTTGTGTTTTATCAAAATTAGACTTTTAAACTCTTTATAAAGGGTTTTTAACTTATTAATATAAACATTATTAATCAACAATAAAATTTTATAAATTATTTCACTAGTCACAAGATTCACAAAATAAATTCACACGTTTCCACGCTACACGATAAAATTCACAATTAACATTTAAATCACATAAACACATAAGCATAAGTTAATAATCACATTATTAATTAAATTATTATTAGTTTAACATTATTAATTATTATCAAGTCACCAACGTTCAACGACAACCAGTGTGTGCTCACGACACGTGTATGCAAGATTTAACGGAACTAACGGAGTTTGGTAACAGAAAATTACCGGATGTCACATATATATATAGACATGGGTGTGTTTGGGTGAAGATAAGTATATATACGTGTGATGTGTGTGTATGCTTACACTATAAAGTTGAATGCAAGATTAGACTTACATATTTCAACGAAAAATTTGACTCGATATTAGTTAACGTGCGTATTCGCCCATAACAATTCTCGACCACCGATGCTATAATACCTCATACGCATAACAATTCTCTACCACCGATGCTATAATACCTCATACGCATAATAATTCTCGACCACCGATGCTATAATACCATCAGCTAGTTAAACCTAATAGTGCATATATGCATTCTAGATCAACAATATTAATAAATAAAAAGTATTAACTTTTGATTCAATATATAGTGACAACTCCACAATTTATTAAAATATACGACAATTCGTGATAAAAACATAAACGTGAGTAGGTGTTTGCAATTTACATGGATGTGCATATATGCATATTATAACTACCCGTAGGAAATGTGCATAAATGCATATAATGTTGGAGAAATTGCTATTGCAAGAAATTATAAACAACGATTTGAGTGACTAGCTAATGGATCTGAAAATTAACACAATGTAATATAATTCTTATGGTCCATACCGCCATGTTGTAGTAGATGAAATGAATTTGAAAAATTATAATTAACCGTTTAAATTATACATACTAGTGTAATCTAGCCAATGATTTTCTTACAGTTAGTGTGAAAACATACCGTGCATTTGAAATCAGCTTTCTTTCTCTTATCAAAAATATTATTTCTCTGTCTATCTTTAATAAATATGAAAATATTAAGAACCGATAGCCACCCATATAAACAAATTTATATAACACGTGCAGGAAACTTTGGAGGAAAGGAAATAAAGGATTTCCAGTCAACTGTTAGTCTGTTAGGGGCCAGATTAATAAAAGCATCATATACTAATGAATTATTAAGGGATTTTAGAGCTGATACATATTCCATACAACTTAGACATGATAATGACATCTGATACAAACTACTGTCTTATTTCCTGTGTCTTATTTCCTGATCCTCCTTCCTATCAATTTATTCTAAGGTACCAAGAGGCAGGGGAAACAGATTTCTTTTAGTTAATGCTTCATAGTTAATGCTTTTAAAGAAATGGTTGTTTGTTACTTATTTTCTTCAACATAAAGGTTCAGAAATATTAAAAAAAAGATGCATGAATGCTTCACTAAAATGGATATGATCATGAAACTTCATGTCTAAATGTTCTTGACATTTACTTACTAAGGAGCCAGTTTGACTTCTTTTTTTTACATATAGTACAATCTGTTAATTAATGTGATTAGGTATGATACTGAAAACAAATACTTATCATAAACATATCCCAAATCATGTGAGCATAAGTTAACTAGGTAATAAAATTTAATGTTTGTCATTACTTAAATTAAAGTTCTAACAAACCAAAAATAATTGAACAACAAAAAACCATAAACATGATTATAGAGTATAATATATTCACTTGAACTTTATAATACACTACTTATGTTAAATATCTTACATTCCTAATTAATTGATACCCAGTTATATTGGAAGTGAAATAACATTAAAATCACCAAGCAAAGCAATTTTGTTTATGAATATCAAATTGATTCAAATGATAATCCGCCTATACACTACAAAACATGTTAAAACTATGTTTTTACTCCATTAACACTCCTAATTTTGAAACTTTCATTGATTTCCTAGACAAAAAATAAATTAGGTAGCTTTCAACACAAAAATTTGCATAATAATCAACTTACAAACCATTATATCAGGAATTTCTGATATATGGGTCCACATTATCGAGATCAACTTACAAACCATATATATCAGGAATTTCTGATATATGGGTCCACATTATCGAGCACTAAAATGCTAATCCTTGGATTCAACAAGTTTTTACTTGGTAGCTTTAGCTTTAACACAAAAACATGTAACTCATACAAAAGGGAATAATTATCGACATAAACGTCTATCTTAGACATCCAACATGAAGTAATTACTAACAAATAAAACCCTAACAAAGGTCGATTAAGTGAAAATTGTGCCGTAACATTGCTAAAAATATCAAAATCGAACTACAAGATACGCGCAAGAACTTACTTTTTGCGATTTTTGCCTCTGATGGATGAGTCTTAGAATTTTGAGTCAGGTTCTTTAATTTATTTTCTTTACTTGAACTAGTTCTACAAATCAGATTCTATGGATGTTTGCTCTTTCAGTTTTAATAGATACAATCGACCACCCACAAATTTTCAAATGGGCGGTTTTGGAAATTGAAATGGAAATCCCAATAATACCCCTAATACCATTTAGTCCGCCTTTTTTAACAATTGGAAATTTACAGATTTGCCCCTATATATACCATCCATTGATCAATAAATCTAGGGTCAAGATTGGTTCTTTTAGTTTTTTTTATAAAAATGGTTTTCATTTGAATGTCCCTATATATATATATACATATATATATATATACATATATATATATATATATATATATATATATATATATATATATACATATATATATACATATATATATACATATACATATATATATATACATATATATATATATATATATATATATATATATATATATATATATATATATATATATATATATATATATATATATATATATATATATATATATATAGTTAGGATCATTATAGAACCACGTATTATTTTCAGAACCACTTTTTATTTTCAGAACCACAGAACCATTGATTTACATAAATATAAATTAAGTCTGATATTACTTGATCTGTTTTACATATGTGTATATCAGACATGAACACTAAACTATATGAAACAACTAAATATCACCAACTTTAACTTACATATATGTAAATCAGTGGTTCATAATTTACATTTATGTAAACCAATGGTTCTTTTAGTTCTGAAAATAAAAAGTGGTTTTGCAATGATACTGACCCTATATATATATATGTATATATATATGTATGTATGTATGTATATATAGACATGGGTGTGTTTGGATGAAGAGAAATATACATACATGTGTGATGTGTGTGTGCAGCCAAGTATATATATATACATACACACACACGCATATATATATATATATATATATATATATATATATATATATTGCATGCAGCCAAGTATATATATATACATACACACACATACACACACACGCATATATATATATATATATATATATATATATATATATATATGTGTGTGTGTGTGTGTGTGTGTGTGTGTGTGTGTGTTTGAATGAGTGTGTATGGATATTGTGCGTGGTTAAAATGTAAGTTAGTAGTTGTTAGTTATAATATTGGTGTCAAATAGTTGTAATATATATATATATATATATATATATATATTTTGTATGTGTGTGTGTTAATATATATATATATATATATATATATATATATATATAAATTAGAGTATAAGTGGGTATATGTAAAACCTTTGAAAATAATGAATCAAAGCGTGTGATTATAAGGCTATATATATATAAAGAGTATAATAATACAATACTCAAATTATTATATATGGGTAAGTATATACATATATATATAAATATCTTTTCGAGCGAGTCACGCGACAAAGCCGAACCGACCCGAAACTGACCGAACGTACCTTTTTCTCATTGAATGTGTTTAAAGACTTAATTATAATTATTATAGGTGTTTGAGTGCTTCGCTCGCATTTCTTGAAGCGTTTCGTTCGCTTTATTTTCTAATTATTTCAAGGTGAGTTTCGTAGCCCCATTTTACTTACAGTTTAAAAATTTTGGGGGAAAAGTATGCTCATCATTTTCTGCTGTGATTTCAAATTATTCTGTTGGACTGTTGTGTTACTGTTTGCAAACAATATATGATTCATGTATGTGTATTCTATGTTAGTTGTTATTTCCATTTATCCCTGTTTGCAAATGATATCTGATTCATGTATGTGTTACTGTTTGCAAACAATATCTGATTCATGTGATATCGCTTGCTTATAACAGTTTACACTATGTCCTACAAATCTATCACACAGTATCAATTATGTTAGTACTTAACCCTTCGAACTCACCAGTAATATGTTGACATTTTGAGCATATATTTTCAGGTAATAATACTTGAGGATAGCTAGGGATGCTGCCTTAGCGACGACCCTAGGATTTGCATTATTTAAACTTATTGGATGTCTCTGATAATTACGTTGAATTTTATTTATTATTCTTGATTTGTAAACTTTCTCCCGGGTTGTGGGACTTTCAATCCTTTTGATTCTTTGACTATGTTTGTCGTGGAATTGACTAACCACGGCACAAGTCTTCATTTGTGTTGGGTGACGTCATGACGCGTTGACTTCCATCATTTAATGCATCTATATTAATTAACAATGTGTTATGACGATCCCGTCTGTTACATCCTCGTGTTTCCGCTATAACTGGGGGCTGTGACATGCTATGTGCAAAATAGGGTTCACATGGAAAAACCCCTTATCAGCTATGGAACAAGAGGCCACCATTCATTGGCTTTCTAAGGTCCTTTGGCAGCAGGTGCACCATAGTTAACACAAAGGACAATTTAGCAAAATTTACTGAAAAGTCAGATGATTCTATCTTCGTTGTGTATTCCTCTAACTCTATAGCCTATAGAGTATACAACATTAAAAATCAACAATTTGAGGAATCATCCAACATTGTTGTAAATGAGCACACTCCTTGTGTTAAGGGAATGGTTCTGACCATATCTTTGATTTAGAACTATTTCCCAACTATTCTAAACCATATTATGAGATTGTTTCAGCTGGAACAGGAACTCAAAACGATACCTCTAATGATCAACTGTCTGAGTTACCCACACCTATTTTAATTTCTCCATGAAAACATAAAGAACAAGCTCCTACTACTGCAAGACCTGAAAGCTTGAACATCTCAGGAAATAGTGGAGCTTCAACAAGTTATCAGCCAACTTAGCCTCAAAAGTCATTAGGTGATAACTCCAACACTCAACACCAAGCTGACGAAGACATTAATCTGGAGGAACATGCAACTATTGATGTTGCTTCACCGCAAAATACCATTAATGTTGTCACACGTTCATTCAATCAGTCCTTATTGAATGTGTGTGAAACATCAATTGGAATTGATGTTCATAATCCTGAGTTAAACTTTTCAAACCTGGATCTATCTATGCAACTAGATGTGATTCCTATGATTAGGATACACAACATTCATCTAGCTGAGAACATCATTAGGGACGTCTCAGAAGGTGTGAGAAATAGAAGATAGACTCGCAATGGGAATGTTTGCTCGTACTCATGCTTTTTTACTCAAATGGAACCCAATAAGGTAGGAGAAGCTCTCAAGGACAACAATTGGGTTGAAGCAATGCAAAACGAGTTGCTTCAATTCAAGAGAAAAAAGTATGGAACCTATATCCATTACCACCTGGCCAAGTCCCGACTGGCACCAAGTGGGTTTAGAAATAAAAGAGATGATAGACTTTGAAAGCATCATGTGGAAGAAATTTGAGATAAGTTCTATGGGAAAGATGGATTTCTTCCTTAGAATTCAAGTGAAGCAGATGGAATAAGGGTTTTTCATCAATCAATCTAAGTATGTCAAGGACATATTAGAAATATTTGAAATGAAAGATTGTAAGCCAGCCAAGACACCTATACGATGAAATCATAATCTTTGTCCTGATTCCGAGGGGGAGGATACTGATCAGCATAAGTAAAGGAAAATTATTGGATCTCTAATGTATCTCACTGCAAGTAGACCTGATATCATGTTTGCAACCTGCATCTTTGCAAGTTATTAGGTTGCTCCCAAGGTGCCTCACCTAATTGCTGTAAAGAGAATTCTTAGATACCTCAAAGGAGCTCCCAAACTTAGCATTTGGTATCCTAAGAACAAGGATTTCAACCTTTATGGTTACACTGACAGTGATGATGGAGGTTGCAACATTAACAAGAAATCCACACCAGGAGGATGTTAATTTCTTTATGGAAGGATCATCTCCTTGCAATGCAAGAAGCAATCATGCATCTCTACATCAACTGTTGAAGCTGAATACATTGCTGATACAAGCTGCTATGCTCAACTGGTATGGATTCAGAATCAGATGTTAGACTTTGGTTTCAACTTCATGGAGACTCCTATCCACATAGACAACAAGAGTTCTATTTCTATAACAAAAAGTCCAGTCAAACACTCTAATACAAAGCATATTGACATCAGGTATTATTTCATTCAAGATATAAATGAGAAAAACTTAATCAAATTAGTCAAGGTTGATTCAAATAAACAATATGTTGATTTTTTACCAAAGCCTTTGATGAACAAAGATTTAAGTATTTTGTTAGGCCTGGAGTTTTGTATAGGTTTAATTTTTGAATCAATCATTGTAATGACTTTTGTAACCTTTAATCATTATGTATGCAATATATGTGTATAGGTTAACCCATATATTCTGTATTGCTTTATATGCATGTTGCAGGAAAATCATTAGTATTAGTCAGTTTCAAGAAGGTGGCAAGTGTTGGAAACATCTACGGATGAACAAAATGTTCATCCGTAGATACTTTGGAACAAATCAAGGTCTTAGTGGAACTCCAGCGGAAGCCTTTCAAGATCAGCCTTCAAGTACATTCAACTCCCAAAGAAGACTAACTTCCTACAGAAGACAAGTGCTCCTGCGGAAGAGGAAATCTCCTACAGAAGACAAGTGTTCCTGCGGAAGAAGAAATCTCCTACGGAAGACAAGTGTTCCTGCTGAAGAACAATAATTCCTACGGAAGACAAAGTAGCAGTGCGTGATGTACTTCCAAGTACATCAAGTCAACAGAAAACTCTAAAGTAAAAAGTCAACATCTACGGATGACTTATACTTTAGTCAGAGAATGTCATATGAAAATATTCTTTGAGTAACTACCGTACCCCGATAAGGAAGTTACAGTTTCCAAATTAGTAAACCCTAAGCCTATAAATACAAGGCTTAGGTACACAATTAAAGACTTCAATTGCACTAAAACCCTAGCAGCCGCAATCGTCTTCACAACAATTCATATGCATCAATATAGCATTAGAACCCTAGCATTAGCAAGATCTTTCATTGATTATTGTAATCATTCGTTAATATTTAATGAAAAACAATTGATATATTTATGTCTGTTCTTCAATTGTTATTCAATTGTTCTTCATTAGTTTGAGTATTGAGTTTGTTCATCATGACATATATTTGTTTGTTTATTCATATTTATTAAATTAATCAAACACAAAGCAATGGTAATTCCGCGATCATTATTTTGTTAATAACTAAGCTGATAATTCCCTAGACGATCCTTGGATTCACAGGTAGTATTAGAGCCAAGTGCTCATTGATTTAGATCAGTTGATCTATCAATGTTAGTCTTTGTTCGATTAATTATGTATATCACTAGATCTGTCTCAGTTGATCTATCAATGTTAGTCTTTGTTCGATTAATTACGTATATCACTAGATCTGTCAAGTTTCTGACTAGATCTATTGATTTTCATTAAAATTTCTTTAGGGTTTGTTCATACGTTCAAAGGTATTAAACTCATCATCGATCATGTTAGTTGAACAAAACAATTAATTCACATATCGGGATTAGCTAATCAATAGCTATTTAAGATATTTGAATTAAAAAATTGGTGCAATTATTAAAGTTATTTAATTGAGCAAGCGGGTACTGTTTCATTGCCCGACCAACTCAAATCTACATTAAACTTGTTTTAATTCGTAGATTTGAGTTATGTTTCAGTTGATAACACTTGTTCAAACCTTATTTGAACATAGTTAACATTAAATATTCTCAATTAAAATTTTCAAAAGAGAATTTATTGATATTTTTAAGCAATTGTGACATAACTATCTTAATTAATTGATAAGTAAGAGGTTGTCATCAATTATCTAAATATGAGTAATTCAGCAGTTGGATCAGCCTACCAACCCCCTAAGTGGAGAACAAGTTCTGATTTCAAAATGTGGAAAATCCGTTTTAGGAACCATGTAAGTTATACTGATTTTGATCTATGGACTTTAATCACAGAGGGTCCTTACATTCCACCAGTATTAGGACCTGATTATAAAGATAACAATTAGCCAATTGTTACACCCGGTTATTTTTAAAAGATATGAAGAAGGAATAAAAGTAAAGGAAAAAGAAAGAAAATATAAGTTAACCTAAGTAGAGGGGTTAAAAGTGTCAAAAAGGAAAAATATCAAAAAGTGGGCACAAAAGTAGGCATGGCCGCCTACTCTTGCCTGCACACTTCTTTCATTTTGTTCTAGAGAGAGAGAGAGAGTAGAAAACTCTAGGAAGATTGTAGACGAAGCAGGAGAATTCAAAGTTTTTGGTAAAAATTCTTGGTTTTGCGATGTTATAAATAGTTCTAGTCTCGGTCATATGCTTAAAAGTGTTGTTGTATGTTCGGGTGTGTATGTGTGTGGGTTTTAGGTGTTAAGCACGACTGAGAAAGCTCAAGAGAAGGGTTCAAACCCGAAAGCAGCTAAGGTGAGTTCTAGGACCCCCTTTTATCATGTTTTGAACAACTTTTGGGCTGGAAAATGCAGATGTTTATGTTTTTATAGAAATAAATTTCTACCCATATGTGTGTGTGAAGGTGTATGTGGGTGGGTGTATGTTTTGGGTGTAAACGATGTTATGGTTATGATTAAGTATGTATTTGTTGCTTAGAATGTAAGAACTAAGCTTAGAACATGATAGATTTGGATTTGGGACTGAAAATAAGCCGATTAGTAGTTAGTTACTCAAGTCTAAACAGTAGACCATGCGTCTAAAGGTTAATTTTCTAAGTGTTCTCAACTGCCCAAAAGCTTAACCGCCCAAACAGTGCCCAACCGCCTAAGTGTCTATGCGTCTAAGTCAGGCCCATGCGGCTGAATAGTGCCCAACCGTCTAGATTATTGACCAGATTGACCAAGTGTAGGCCCAAACGCTTGAATAGTGCCCATGCGCCTAAATAGGCCCATACGTCAAAGTGAAAAATGACCAAGTGTAAGTCCAGACGTCTGCATAGTGGCAAAACGTCTGAACAGGGCAGAAACGTCCAAATAGTGCCCATGCGTCTAGACACTTAGAATATTCTGAAATTTCAGGAAAAACAGAAAGTTTATGGTTTTGGCCAGGTTTAACTTATGGGCAATAATTACCCATTATAATCATGACTACGGAATGTTTTAGGGTTATGGAATGCATGAATGATGTATGGTATGTATAACGTGTTATCTTTTGTGATTACGTATATATTATATTGTAAAATACGTTATATATTATGTTATTACTTTACGTAGTATGACAAACGAATGAAAGAACGTAAAGAAAACATAATGAAAGGAAAGATAACAATGATGAAAACTAAAATGTCATGAACGGAAGAATGGCTTGCAAGCAAAATGAAAGGAGGTGCACGACCATGTTGCCGTTAGCTCAACTGTGATGCGGGTTAGCTACCCCAAAGGATGCACACAAGGTCAATCATTGAGATTGACATGGCCCTTTGGTATGCCCTAGGTGACTGGATCAGCTTCGTGCACAATGTTCGTGGTTTAATTACGACAGGTGCAGCATCAGCTTTGTGCACAATGTTCAGGGTAGGACTAATTGGTTTGAATGAACAGGAGAGATGACTTGCCCTAGGTGACTGGATCAGCTTCGTGCACAATGTTCATGGTTTAATTACCACAGGTCCAGCATAAGCTTCGTGCACAATGTTCGGGGTATTGTTCATCAATCCATATGAATGTAAAAGAATGACATAACATACTAAAGAAAGAAAGAAAGAAAGAAAACAAGTACAAACGTAAAAGAATGATAATGAGTACGTTACGAAAGAATGAGAACGAAAGTAAGAGAATTTTAACAAAAAGCAAGAAACGAAAGCATGCTATGAATATGATGATGAATAATGAATGTTAAAGGAAGTTAAAAGTAATATTCTCTGTCTGTACGTATGATGCATGATCGCATATGAAAGTAAAGAAAGGTTTTAATGAAAGTAAGTATTTTATTTATAAAACTAGGACTCACTCAGCAACGCTGACTTTTATGTGTTTTCAGTTGGCAGGTAAAAGTTGCTGAGGATGGCACAGGGCAACTACTTGGTATTTTTGGGATGGCATCCATTCGTTTAACAATGACATTTTGTGATGGAATGCAATTATAATATTTTGTAACTTTAACCGTATTGTATTACCTTGCAAAAGTTGTCATTAATATATTTATGAAATGGTTTTAATTAATTTCTACTGCTAGTTTTAATAAATTGTATATTTATGTGCGATGAATGACCAACTATGAGGTGCCCGAGAACGGGGCCTTACACAATTAGTCTAAAGAATTATCACCTGAAGATGTAAAAAAGGTCAAGATCGATATCAGAACCTATAGTATGCTTACTATGGCTTTGCCTGAAGACCTTCTCGTTAGTTATGAAGCCTATAAAACAGTAAACTCACTGTGGAAAACTTTGCACACCCTATGTGAAGACAGTGATGAAATTAGAAGCATCAGAAAGGATACACTCAGATCCCAATATGAGACATTCAATCATATTTAGGGTGAATCCGTTCCTCAACAGCTACACAGGTTTATGCAGCTTGTGACTGAGATAAGCATTTTGAAGCTCAAGTATGATAATGAGGAACTTGACAAGAAGATGCCCCATACTCTACTTGAGAGTTGGGCACAAACAGTATCAATGTTCAAGAACATAATTGACTTAAAAGCTATGGGCTTGATACTCTGGTTGCTAAAGTTGAAGCTCTTGAACTTGATAAGAAAACAAGAAAGAAGAGCATGAAAGAACCTATAGCTCCATATCACTTTAAAGAATCAAAAATTATGGGGAGTGCTTTCATTTCAAATGAAGATAATGACAGCTCTTGTACAATGAGTGATGAAGAAGAAACTGGTTTCTATGCTTCAAGATCAGCCAGATCATCTAAACCATCATTCTAGAAATAAATCAAAAGGCAAAAATGATGATAAAAAGAATTCAACTACTAAGGGATCATCATAAAACAACAAAGCAACAATAGTTCAGAACCAATTATTGTGGTTCTTGATCCTGAAGAGTAGAAAGCATCATTTTCCGCATTTCTGCTCTAGCTTCCAAGCATACCTGGGAAGTACTTTAACTCTAGCACATTTTTGCCAGCCAAGATCTAGAAGAACTTCATCCTGATGAAGTAGAAGCAATGGATTTCAGTGGCAGATGGCAATGATTGCTTATATGGTAAAGATGCATCTGTGGAGAAACAAAGACCTATCTGCTCCTGGGAGAACAATAAAGATAGATATTGATAAATCAAAAGTGAGATGTTTCAAGTGTAATCTATATGGACATTTTCAAGGGAGTGCGACCAGCAGCATCCTCATCTCAGTAATAATATCAACATTATCAACATCAGCAACAAAATCATCAAGCAAATCAAAGGTCTTTCAATCAGCCTCAGCTCACCAACTCATCCCCACCAAGCAAAAGTACATCTGAAGCAAGCTCAAGCAAGAACCAAGAGACTGGGTTAATCATCTTGCAGGATGGTACTTGTGACTTGAGCTTACATGAGAAGGAAGTTTTAGAAGAGAGTCAAGCACTCATGGCAAACATGGAGAACAAAGTCCCACCAATTTCAAGAGAGGAAGGGAAAGATTATGTTCATCAAGCTGCATTGAGGAAGTTGAGAGATACAAAACTCATGCTCAACAACTTGCCAATAAAGTAAAAGAAACATTAGTTTTCAATGAATCTCATGTAAGGGAACATAAACTTTATCAAATAAAGAACACATCCTTACAAAAAGATTTAGATAAACTTGTTTCAGAAAATTATAATTTAAAGGCATAAGTTGATCATTTGACTACATCCTTAACAAAATCAATGACAGAACGTGCATCTACTGAAGGGAAACTTCAGAAGTTTCAACTGTTATCTTAACAATATGAGAAGTTGTTAAAATCTCATATTGAATCATAAAAAAATAAGGTTTGGGTTTTCATAATGTTCCACCACCTGTAAATAACAATTATACCATTGTACCTGATTCTATGACGAATAGCGTATCAAACCATTTTGTGCACAGCATCAATAATACGTTTAAAACTAATAATAATCAAGTGAAAAATGCTGATGATTCTGAGGTGAGTGATACTAAAGCAAATGATTCAGAAGTTTTACCACAAGATGAATCAGATTTTGATTTTGATGGATTTGATGATCGGTTTGAGCCAGATGATCTTGTTGAACAACATGGTGATGATAAGGGTAAGGGAACAAGTTTGGTGTTTGAACCTTCAATACCAAAAAGTGTTTGAAGAAATCAAAGTGCCCTATCCACCTCAACAGAGAAACTTGCAGAAGAATGTCTACAAAAGGATAGCTAATTGAATGCTGGAATTCAAGAGCTAAAGAAGCAAGAAGCAACAAGTCAACCAACACCAACCCCAAGTCTAAAGCTGAAACAAGTGTAAGTTCTACGGAAGAAGCAAAAACTACTTCCGAAGAAAAGAACAGGAAGTCCAAGTTCACAAATTCAGCAGATCTTCTACAGAAGAAGAAGATTTGTGAGATTCAAGAACCATCAGTAGATCATCATCAGACAAGTACAACTGTTAGTTCATCTAAACAGACATCCGTAGTCTAAGATCAACGAAGAAGCCAACATCTGCTGAAAGCTTAGCCAAAGCAAAGAAATTTTAGCTGAATCTTCAATAATCAAAAGCACCAGCAAGAAATCTATGAAGGCTATGCTTCATCACCAAACGATAGCTGCTAAACCATCCGAACCATTGAATTATGTCTAGAAGTGGCAAAGACTCTTAGCAGCAAAACTTGAGAGAGAGCTGAAAGAGTATAAAAAGTAGCTGAAAAACAAGAAGAAGCTTGAAAAAGAAAGTGATGCAGAAGACAAATATTGCAAGTGATGTGATATGACCAATCACAGCACTAAGGATTGCTTTACTTCAGTGGTTATTGCTCTATCTGCAACATGAACAACCATATGACCTTAGATTGCTACTTCAACAAGCACTTTATAATATGCAACAAGAATAATCATTCAACTCAAGAATGCTTCTTCCAACAAAAGGAACAAAAACAAAGTTCATAAGAAGAAGCAGTCTGAGACAAATGAAGTAGGTGCATAATCCGATGAGAGCATACAAGAGTCAAAGGAACCAAAGAAACAGCCAAAAGAACAAGGCTAAAAAATAAAGAAGACTACTGCTGCTGATGATCTACAACAAAAAAGAGTGAGAAGGTGAAGAATCTATCGGCTGCATCTAATACCTAACAAAAGAAGAAGGGAAAAACAGAAGCCTCAAAGCATGACACCACACAAAAGGTGGACTTGAATGATAAATATGTTGGACCTGAAAGGATCATACATGCCAATTCAAGTAGGGGATGATGGTTGTTCTGCTAAAATCTCCCTAAGTCCAAGACCAATTCGGATGAAGAATCTGCGCAAAAAAAGAAAGGAAGACAAGTGTCGGTTATCGCATTTGTACATGCTGATGAACAAAGAATAAATGCTGACAAGTATTTGTTCTTCCGCATTAACAAATACGGACAGCCGAACAAATGCTGCCAAGGATTTACTCTTCCGCATTAACTAATGCGGATGCTCAGCAACAAATGCGCTAAGTGTTTGTTCATCCACAGTTGTCAATGTTGATGACCAACAGTAATGCTGTTGAAGCAAAACAAATGCTGATGGAGTTCAACACATCCGCATTAGTCAATGCGTATGAACAAAACAAATGCTGATAAAGACCTTTTGTACTTAGACTAGATTATTTATAAGGATATTTTAGTCTTTTTGTAAAGGCTTCCTGTCAGTCTATAAATAGAATAGACAACCTCGTATGTGAGGTGACTTTAGACAAAAACTTTTGACTTTAACCTTAGACAATCAGAATATCTGTCTCTTGTCCCTAAGGTGTCCGGTTACTGTATAGTGCTCAAACCGTAGCATTTATTGTAACTGTTCATCTTAATCAATACAAAGAAGTATTTATGAGTATTTATTGCATTCAATGTTCTGTGTTTGTATGATTCCGCCATATAATCACTGACTCAATCATCATATTCGGTCCTTGTTGTTTCACAACAACAGAGAACATCATTCTCACACCCATTCAATTGGTATCAGAGCTTTGGCTCTCGGTTCTTCTTCAGATCTGCACAGATCTAAGTTGAACTCGATTGACCTGGTGATTGAGTTGCTGATAAAGTGTTCTACTTCCTCTATTCAGCATACAAGTTGAAGATCTGTGAACAGTAACTTCAACATAAAATCATACCAGAAACTAAATCAGAAATTTAACAAAAGAAGTTCTAAAAAATTTCTGCTATTCACTAAGCAGATCTGGTAGTATAAGACTGTTGATGTAGGTTTGAATACTCTTCTGACTCTTCAGTTGATGCAGATGTGATGAAACACCAAAGGCATAAACAAAAATTAACCACATCACCCAAGTCATAAATTAGAGGAAAGTACCAAAAAGTTACTATCATCGATAGGAATGGGAAACCCAAGACCATCATGGCTTGGGTTCCACACTCTAATTAGTTCTTTCTGTGCTTGCAGGTTCACTCATACTGGTCCAACAGTTTATGGTATGTGGACAGTGGGTGTTCCCGACACATGAATGGAGATCGTTCCCTCCTTCATGACTTCAAGCATATTCAAGGAACAACTGTGGCATTTGGTGGAGATTCACAAGGTGGTAGAATTACTGGTGAAGGATCTGTGACAAATGGGATGCTGAGCTTTGATAGAGTGAGCTACTGTGAACAACTGAATTTCAATCTGCTCAGCGTGTCTTAGATCTGTGATAAGAAATATTCCACTCACTTCACTGACACTTATTGCTACATTCTTAAACCAGGATTCCAAATTCCTGAAGAATGGGTTGTCTTGAAGACCCCGAGGAAGAATAACACCTATGTCTTAAACCTCAATTCTGCTTTGCCAAAAGAAGAAACATGTCTACTGTCAAAAGCATCTTTTGATGAGTCACAGCTTTGGCACAGACGTTTGGGACACATAAATTTCAAAAACATGAACAGATTGGTCAAAGGAAATCATGTCATTGGTTTGCCCCAGTAAGAATTTCACTTTATTGACCAATGTTCAGCATGTCTCAAAGGAAAACAACATAAATCTTTCCATAAACCAAAGCTAGTGAACTCAAATGATTCTCCATTGAAGTTACTTCATATGGATCTTTTCGGACCAACTCATGTTATGAGTATTGGAAAGAAACGGTATTGTTTGTTGATCATAGGTGACTTTTCCAGATTTACATGGGTCTTCTTCCTACTTCATAAAAATGAAGCATCCCAACTAATAAAAGATTTTATCACAAGAATTGAAAACCAACTTGATCATAAAGTTAAGACATTGAAGTGATAATGGGACAGAATTTAAGAATGAAGACATGAGTTCATTTTGTACAACCAAAGGCATCGCTCATCAATTTAGTGCAGCTAGAACTCCTCAACAAAATGGGGTACCTGAAAGGAGAAATAGAACACTAATTGAAGCAGCAAGAACCATGCTAGCCGATGCTAAACTGCCAATTACCTTTTAGGCAGAAGTAGTTAACACATCGTTCTTTGTACAAAATAGAACTTTGATTGTAAAAGAAAGCAACAAGACTCCTTTTGAACTAATCTTTCAAAGAAAACCATTTATTGGATTTTTTAAGTCATTTGGTTGTCCTGTCTCAATATTAAACACCCGAGACCATTTGGGAAAGTTTTCATCCAAGTCTGACGAAGGATTCTTTGTAGATTATTCTTTTGTCTCAAAGGCTTATAGAGTGTTTAATCCGAGATTAAACAAAATTGATGAATCAATAAATGTTCAAATCAAGGAACATTCTTTTCCCAAATCTACAAATGGTCCTGACTGGTTGTTTGATATTAACTCCTTTACAAAATCTTTTGATCAATTTCACTTGTCTGATGTAGGAAACCTACAATCAGCTGAATCTTCATCATTAGTTGAAAGAAGGAATGACTTTCCAATGATTCCTCCAACTTCTACTGAGCAACTTAATGAATATGTGCCACTGCAAGCTGATCCTGTCAGACAATCAGTTCAAAATAAAAGTGTTGCAACTGAGGATGGTCCAATCATACAACCATCTCCTTCAGAAGAACCATCCACTGAAGTCAGAAATCAAGATCGTGTTGCACCTCCAGTTGAAACTGAAAGAACTTCAAATGATGGAAGTAATCAAAGTGCTGCTGATGCTGAAGCAAGAACTAAAACAGTCTTTGATTATTTTCACAACTCCCCTACAGTACAAGATAAAGTTTCCTCGTACCAAGATGATCTGAATGTCTCCAATCTTCATGTAACCATTGCTGGTGACTCAATTCCAACCACCAGAATACACAAGAATCATCCAGTAGATAGGATCATTGATGAACTTAATGAGCGGGTGACCTGAAGCAAATCAAGCATAGCAAACATCTGTTTGTTCTCCTGCTTTCTTTGTCAAATAGTACCCAAAAATATCAAAGAGGCTCTTCAAGATAATAGTTGGGTTGACGCAATACAGGAAGAGTTGTTGCAATTCGAGAAACAACAAGTATGGCAACTGGTAGATCTTCCCGAAGGACGATACCCTATCGGTACCAGGTGGCTATAGAAGAAAAAAAACTGATGATAGGGGAATCGTCATTAGAAATAAAGCAAGACTGGTGGCTTAGGGGTATACTCAAGAAGAAAGAACTGATTATGATGAGGTGTTTGCTCCTGTAGCCAGACTAGAAGCAATAAGACTCTTTCTAGCATATTTAGCATTCATGAAATTCACTATTTATCAAATGGATGTGAAATGTGCTTTTCTATATGGAAAGATTGCTGAAGAAGTCTATGTGAGTCAACCTCCTGGATTTGAAGACCCAGATTTTCCACACAGGGTGTACAAGCTTGACAAAGCCCTGTATTGTCTTCATTAATCTCCAAGGAAGTGGTACGAAACTCCATCATCCTTTCTTCTTGAAAATTGCATGAAAGAGGAAAGATTGACCAGACTCTCTTTAGAAAAAAAGGAAAAGACATGTTGTTGGTTCAGATATATGTGGATGATATCTTTTTGGCTCAACAAACAAGGTACTCTGCAAAGAATTTAAAGAACTCATGCATTCAAAATTTCAAATGAGTACTATGGGAGAATTCACATTTTTTCTAGGAGTGTAAGTCCAACAAACAGCAGATGGAATCTTCATTAATCAATCAAAATATGTGGAAACAATGTTAAAAAGGTTCAAGTTTGCTGCTTGTCAATCCATCAGAACTCCTATTGACACAAGTGAAGATTGGTCCAGATCCTGAAGGCAAATCAGTGGATCAGTGTAACACCCGAAAAATTGACTAAGCAAGTCAAATAATAGTAATGGGATTAGACGAGACCATTTAATAAAAATAGGATGGTTATGGGTGTTAGACCGAGTTAACCCTTCGAGTCATGAGCTTGACGGGTTTAAGGTCCCGGGAACGCTCGATGTATATATATAGACGGATCAGCTGAGCAACTCTCATTTGCACTCAACACCCAGTTTCTAGAAAGAGAGTGTAGAGAGAGAAAGTGTCGATTTGAGGCTCGGTTGATCAAGAAATCGAAGATTGGTGTTCGTGGGCTTCCAAACAACAAGAATCCAGGTAAGAAACATCATTTAATTGTTCCTTTTGATTAAAACCCGGATTCTAGTTTTGGGGTTTTTGAAAGTGGCAAGAATCGCCCAAAAACTCACGTTTTTATTTAAGAAAACATGTAAAAAGCTTAGATATAGCTTCCTGGATGATAACACAAGGTTTTGGGTGTAAAAGATTGAAGTTTTGGGTTAAAAGGGGCTGATTCATGATTTTCAGACCGTTCTGCGAATTTAAGCATTCATCTAGCGAATTTATAGATTCGTCCAGCGAAACTAAGAGAAGATCCAGCGAAACTACAGTTTCGCAGGGGCGAAACTACAGTTTCGTGGATAAGTTCGCTGACAATGCTATCCAACGAAAGTTGGGCGAAACTGGCAGCGAAACTGGCAGCGAAATTGCAGCGAACCTGCCAGCGAATCTACCAGCGAAATTGCTGGCGAAACTTGCAGATAAACTGCTGATCGCCTAGCGAAACTGTGGGCGAAACTAGCAGTGAAACTGCTGGTCACCCAACGAAATTAGCAGCGAAATTAGGCAGAAATTAACTCCTTTGAGTGTTAACTTATCTGCAGGTGGGGTAGTGCAACCCTCTCTTTAAAGCTTGATTGAGAAGCTACTCATCAAGTACAGGTGAGTTCTAGATCCCCTTATTTAAACGTTTTTCCTTGTTTTTGGGGCTATTATGCATAGTAAACATAAGGTTTTCAAGATAAGGATTTCAAGGTGTTTTAACAAGGAAATACATTTTTCTAAAGTAAAATGTGACATTTAAATAGCTCAAAATAATTTTCGGCCCCAGCCAGGGGCGTTGCCCCTTGGATCCCACTAGGGGCTGTTGCCCCTAGGACCCCGCTGTCAGGGGCTGCCGCCCCCGAACCCCCGCTGTCCCGCGGAGGGTCGGTTACGTGTTATGATGACTAGTACTTGGTATGTTGTGTACGTAATAAGCTATGTATTATATATATATATATTAAGTGTATGTATACCAAGTAAACGTTTTCAAGTGAAACCGTGGGTTTATAGCTGTATGTTCGAAATAATATGCGTATGTATGTTTTAGAGTTGGACTATGGCTAAGAAATGGATGTTAGAATGTTTTAGGTGCCTTAGTATGATAGATCCATGTTTGGGCAGTGTTAGAAAGCTTTCAGAAAAGTCCCATGCAACCACTTTGGACTTAGGATTTTCTAAGTGGTGTTAAGTGGTAGAATAGAGGGATAGGCCCTATTATGATGTGATGGTCTATGCTTGATGTGTGCATAATGATGTGATGAGGTTTATGATTAGTATGTGTGTGAGTGATATGTTATCTTTCTTCGTTAAAGAGTTTTAAAATGTACGTATTATGTTTTATAATACATATTGTATGACTTTACAGGATATGAAGAATGAATGAATGGATCAATGAACTTAAAGTATTATGTAACGAAGGGAAAGATAATGATAAAGTATGAAACGAACTAACACATGAATTAATGAATGGATGAAAGGCTTGAAAGCAAGTATATGAGGTGAGTGACTCTGTGTCGTAACAGACTCGAAAGAGGTCCTTGTCGCGTACTACGGTATTGCAGGAGACAGGATCCAGATGAATGAGAGTAAGATTGGCTTGCAAGCAGAAGGAAAGAAGGTTCACGACTCATTGAGAGTTGTTAGCTCAACTGTGTGTGTATGTTATAGCGTGTGATCTTGGCTAACCTTTAAGGGGACATAGACACGGTGGGAGTTCAGTTTTGGTTGCTGCTCCAATACGTGCGATGTGGTATTTACTGTGTGCTATGTAGCGTGCGATTTTGGCCTACCTCATGTGGATTATGTAGCTTGCGATTTTGGCTAACCCATGAGATGGCATGCGATTATGGCTAAACCCCCAGAGTTATGACACACTGGGAGAGTTGGTCTTAGTGACAACTCTATTGGTGCGAATTGCACGAGATGAGATAGTGAGGTGAGCAACTTCGTGTTGCAACAGACTCGGATGAGTAATGAAAAGTAAAGAGCAAAGAAATGAATGAATGAACGAACGATGACGAAGATAATAATAACAATTATTATCTGTATGTAGGTATGATGTATGCTCACGAACGAAATACCATAATAAGAACGAAACGAGATCCTTGTCATTTGACCTCAGTAATCGTGGCCGTGTGCCATGAAGAGGGTAAAGTCTGACGGGATCTAAATAAGAAATGAATGACAAAGATGTACGATGAATGAATGAATGTTAACGAACGCAACGAAGAATAATAATGATATTATGTGTACGTATGATGTGTGAGCATGTACGAAAATATAGTACGATTTGAAAGAAAGTAAAGTACGGTTTTAACGAAAGTAAAGTATTTATTATAAAAACTAGAACTCACTCAGCGTCGCTGACTTTTGTATGCATGATAGTTGGTAGGTATTTGGTTGATGCTGAGGAGTTACAGGCATGGATGCATAAGCTACTGGGAGCGTTTTGAGGCTGGCATCCATACTTTGACATGTCGTAGTATTTTGAGAGGAAAGAATGTTGCAATGTAATAAAATGACATGTTTTAGTTACTAATGAATGTTTTTAAAATCCGCTGCAAAGTAAATATGTGTTTTAAAATGTTTTATGTGCGATGAACGACCAACTGTGAGGTGCCCGAGAACGGGGCCTTACAATCAGACTCACTATCGTTCTATGATAGGCTCACTTATGTATCTAATAGCCAGTAGGCCTGACATTATGTTTAGTGTTTATGAGTGTGCCAGATATCAAGCAGATCTCAAGGAATCCCATGTGAGTACAGTCAAGAGGATATTCAGATATCTTAAGGGCAAGCCTGCTCTTGGATTATGGTATCCAAAGGAAGGAGACTTCAATCTCTATGCATACACTGATAGCGATTATAGGGGATGCAGTTTTAACAGAAAATCCACTTCTCCCAGACTAGTCTCCTGGCAGTGCAAGAAGCAGACAAACGTATCTGTTTCAACAGCTGAAGCTGAGTATATAGCAGCATCAGCATGCTGTTCTCAAGTTCTCTAGATTCAAAACCAGATGCTTGATTATGGTTTTAACTTCTTGCACACTCCAATTCACATTGACAACATAACAGCTATGTTCATAACAAATAATCCAGTCCAACACTCAAAAACTAAACACATTGAAATTAGATATCACTTTTTAAGAGATTATGCTGAAAAAGGGTTAATCAAATTGATACAGGTTCACACTGATAATCAATTGGCTGATTTATTCACTAAGGCATTTGATCCAACCAGATTTGAATTCTTAGTTCAATCAATTGGCATGATTAACCTTGAGTAAAATTTAAAATCAACAAAAACATTCAAATATTCCAAAAATACAAAAAGAAATTAAAAGAAGAAGTGTATGGCTTATACAATGGGAAATGATATAATTACAGTCGTTATATCATTCACTGTGCTTACTTATAAATCTTGAATGACTGACATGACTTATCTCATATGCGGGTAGGCTCAACTTGGAAAAGAAGATATATGCAGTGATAAACTAAAGCTTATATCAACTGTGAAGATCTCATCTCATAGTGTGTGTAAGTATTGGCTTATCAAATGTGTGTGTATGTAGAAACCTAAACATACCAGGTAATGATATCATATGAATCTCTTTTACTAACATCAGTTTCTCTTCTGTTTTGCTGAGCAAAGACCTAGAGAAACAAGCATATAGTGCTGATGTCATGATCCATCAAGATTCCTAATGAGGAACACATCCAACTTGGATGAAACAAACAGAATAGAAATCATTCTAAATGAATAAAACAAAAGAATCCTAAGAGATCACCTTCCAAAGTGAAGTGAAAAGAATCCCAATGTGGATCAAAAGTGATAAAAGGACCAAAACTAAAAGATCCCAATGAGGATCAAGCAAAATGAGATTTCACATTTTAAGTAACCTGGTCAAGTAAGATGTTAAAAGTTCTATCATGCATTGCATGCAGATGGTTAACCTTAACATGCTTTTGAGTGTGAGGTACATGTTGAATACCCAATTAACTCAAAACATGATAAGATCACTTGCATCAAAATATTAACCAAGTATGAGTTTAAGAGGATAAACATACCTTCAATCAATATGTTCATGAACATGTCTATTTTACTAACAATTGCTTGCACTTGTGAAAGGTAAGATTGATATGATCCCAATGAAAAGTATATCTCAACTTCTTGTACAAAAATCACAAAAATATTTTCTTTCCAAATTTTCATCTCTTTAAAGTTTCTATCTTATATAGATATAAACTTTAAGGGGAGTAATTAAAATTTTGATTATAACTGTACAGATGTTTTCAAAACTCAAAAACAGTTTCAAAAAAAAAATCAGAAAATCTAACTGTGTTGGTGTGGAAGTTATATCATATTATCTCAGTTTCTTGCAAACATTTTGAAGCACAAAAGTCCAAGATCAATCAACACTGGGAAACTTGTATCATCTCTGATAAACAAGTCAATCCAAGCAAGAATTGACAACTCAAGAAACAGACAAAACTTCTTGATAAACAAGCAAAAGACTCATCTTCATAAAGTTCAAGCATCAAAGCAGGATCAACAAAAACCATCCACAGCTGAAACATTAAGTGTTGACAACTTTAAAACTTAATGCAGGTAAGTGCATTGGTTAATGCGGGTGAAGGTAACCCAAGCAGATAACCAATGCGGGTAATAGTTTGGAGATGGAAAACACAAGTGAAAGTAATGCGGATAAGTTAACTCTACCGCATTAGTCTCACCACAAATATTAACATTTTTCAAGTATGAAAACCAATGCGGACAGAAATTTGTTCATCCGCATTTGTCTTCTCAGCCGTAATTCTCTAATATGGCTAAAATTCTATACTTGAACTTTGTTATATATTTGTATTTTAGAAGTATGGTCACACTTTTCTGTCATTATGTATGAAGTTCAAGAAATGCGGACAACTAGGTTGTTCATCCGCATTTGTTGAAGTAAATTCAGGAAGACAATTGCTCTTCAGCATTAACTACAGTGTACAAATGCTGAATAAGTTAAACATACGCATTTGCTACAGTGCAAAGACGTATGTAAACTTAAAGCATCTTTATTTGCTACAGTGTTAGAAAGTCTGAACATAAACCTTCCGCATTTGCTACAGTAAACAAATGCTGACAGAATTTACTCTTGCGCATTTGCTATAGTAACACAAATGCTGATTGTTTTAATCTTCCGCATTTACTACAGTAGTCGACCACATTTGTTTTTCACCACTCGCATGTACTACAGTAGTTGACCGCATTTGTTTTTAACACTTGTAAGATTTAAAAGGTCATTAAAAGGACTATATAAACAGATCACTATAGTTCATTTAATACTTTTTAAATTTGAGAGATTTTATAGTGCGACGAGCGAAAAACACCATTCCTACTGTTCTTCATCCATCATTAAGATTCATCACCATCATCAAAAATTCAGTGTTCATCAAATCTAATAGTGACTAAATTTCAATTCTATACCATCATAGTATCAAAAACAAGGTGATTCTCAGATACAGTCGATGAACTCATTTCAAAATTTAGAACCCTAGAACTGAAAGAATCTCAAAAACATCCACAAACTAAGGATTGATGAGCATTTCCAAGTTAAATGATACATAGGATCTTGAAAATCATCACAAACAATTGATTTTTGAAACCCTAATTTTCTTTCAGATGAACAGGGGATCATCAAAACTGAAAATGTTGACCTAAAAACAAATGTTTGAAATGAAAAATGGAGTTGAATCAGAAAAAACATCAAAATAATATATAAAGCATAATAACAAAATCATACATTGCAAAATCAGGACTAGGTCAAATTCATATGTAACAGTACCTGTGATTGCTTAATTTTGACCATTAAAAGGTCAAAATGAAATAATCAACTTGATTTCATCAATGTAATTGATAAGGAATTATTCACATCTAACACATATGCATCTTGTGCAGAATCTGATGGCAAACCTTACATGGAGCAAGCTCTATAATGTCAATGGTTATCTCAACCCTGATGCTCCTGAGGTTGAAGGCTTAAGAGACATGATCAGATTCATCCTAACTACTAGAGTGGCACATGCCATTACTGTCAGACCTATTATCTATGAGAACTTCATCAGATCTTTTGGGGAAACTTCTGAAGTGACAGACATAGATGGGATGAGAACTCTGTCAGGAAGAATCACTGAAGATCACACTCTAGTGATTATTGAGCAAACTGTGAGACAGTGTTTATAGTTTGGGGATGATGCTGATACTTCGTTAGAGCTAGATGATGAAGAGATCATGACCTTCTTTGCCAACATTGGCTATGAAGGAGGATATGAGGGGAAGCAAATAGTTAAAGGGATGGTGGACCTACAATGGAGATTCCTTATTCACATCTTCCAACATTGTTTGTCTAAAAGGAAGACTGGTTGGAATGATATTCCTATATCCACATCATCAGCTATATGTGCTCTGTGCACAAACCAACCATTTAACATGTCAGCCTATGTGTTCAATGGTTTGGTATCCAACATCCAAGAGGGTAGAATACACATGTTCCTATTGTATCCTAGATTTCTTTAATCCTTTATCAACGAAGCATTTCCAGACTTAGTACCTGTAGGACCAGTGATGGATATTCCTCACTACACTGCTAAGTCCTACAATTACTTGAAGAAAAGAGATCCAAGGAATTTTTACAGTGGGACTTTCTTTCCTCTACTACCATGGATGCTTCAACAAATCAACCCAGATGAGGATATTAAGGATCAAGGAAAGGTGGCTGATGTGAATGAGTCTGTTCCAGAAGAAGAGCAAGCTGCTCCAAGTCAACACAATTTTGAGGAGCAAGCTAGCATGGCTGAAGAAGAACAAAGGCCAGTGTCACCACAAGTTGACGTAGGTGGTGATCTTCATACTAGACCTTTTGTTCATGCAGCAGATATAGTCTCACCTTTTGTACCTACACCAACCCCATCTCCTCAAAGATCACCTATCCCATTTCCTCAATCACAACCAATCATCTCACCACATATATCACCCATACACTCACCTCATGTCTCACCCATTCATTCACCCTATATCTCACCAATTCATCACCCACCCATATCTCCCATTCCATCATCTCCCTCTGCTGTTCATGCTGAGTTTGGTGATTCTGCCAGCTGCTCAGATGAATCCAAATCATCATCTGATGATAAGGATGATCAGATGCCTATGCCTGTGAGGCAAGTGACTTCAGAAGCTGGTCCTGCTAAGAGCTTTGCTGAATCAGAGATTAATAAACCAGATGAAAAAGGTGAATTTATCTATGAGCTTCTGAAGAAATTAGAAAAGATGGAAAATATCCTGAAAAGAAGATCTGGTATCATTCAAGACATACTTCTCGAGATGGATGAAGAATAAAAAGAGCTGAAAGAGAGAAAGTATGAGGAGGAGAAGAAAGAAAGGAAGATGAGATTGAGAAATTAAAAGAAGCTTTTTAGCACTCCAAGGATGAAGTAAGTGGTCACTTAGACACTTTGACCATCCAAACAATTGCAATGGAAGAACAAGAAGTGCTGATTGAAGAACAAGCTGTCACAATCATTGACCTGCAAGCTCAGGTAGCAACTCTAAACAAGTGAATTTCTGAGTTGGAGATGTTGGTCAGAATTAAACAAGAAGCTGAAAAAGACCAAGATGATCAAGGTGATGGCAAAGATAAGAAGAGAAAGTGGGAAAGTGACAAAGATGATAGTGATCAAGATTCATCAGGGGAAAGTGATAATGACTCCCCACAGGCTAAAAAGTTGAAGTTCACTGAGTCTAAAAAGGAGGCTGAGACTAGTGGAACCAAACAGATGAATCAAGCATGGAAATGGTGGTGTATTCAAGTAAACAAACAGAAACTCACACTGAAGAGGCTGAATTCAGTGACATAATCACAACTCTTGACCCCTTCACTGCAGAAGAATTCATCATTGATGATAACTTTTGGGACTTCATAGTCAATCAGAGGGAAGGTACTGAACCAATAGTGATTATCCCTCAATCTCCAATCCCAATTGAGATGGAATTGAGTCTACAAATAGTACCTGTTGTGTCCCTATGATGAACAAAAAGAGCTAATCAGAAAGCTATGTGAAGAACAACAGCAAAGAGAATCAGCTGCAGCTGCTGTAGATGAACAAGAAAACGCAGAATTTGAAACACTGCCCAAAGAAGCAGAACAAGCTGAATCCTCTTCTGATCCTACAGTGCAAACTACACCAGAAGGAGGAAATACTTGGATGAAAAGGCCAAGGGAAAAAGACCTGTTGAAGAAGAAGAACCGGTCAAGAAAAAGCAAAAAGATGATCCTTGAAGGCTTGCAGCCATTGCTGAATTTTTGGAAGAACATGAAAAGGCGGAAGCTCAACTGAAAAAGAAGGCTGAGGTCATTGATTTAGAAGAAGGAGAAATAAAGGGTGGCTATGTGGTTGATGAACCAATAGCTAAGGAAAGCCCTGAACAGGAGAAGCTATCAGTACATGAGGTGGTTGAGAAAGCCAATTCAGATGATCTAATGGCAAAAGCCATATTCTTGATTGACCGTAGTTATGATCCTGATGAGGTTTTTGGGATGACCTATGAGGGGATGATAAGAGAAGAAGAAAAGCTAAAAAAATTGCTAGACCCTACATTTGAGACTAAGTATGAAAAGTCTTATTCTCCCAAGGCTCCTATGCTAAAATTATATTCTACACCCAAGCAAATATCTTCTTCTCAATCACTGTATCCTGATCCTTACAGTATGACTGATAGGGAAATGAAGGACTATTTGTCTGAACAGGGATTTACTAAAAGAAAATTAGAGAATATGAAGACAAATTCTCTAAGGGCTGCTATCCTTAGAATGATTAATGAGAAGAAAGATAGGCTGAAGAAGATGGAAGAAGAAATAACAAGAAAGCAGCCCAGATCGAGAGTTTCAGCTCAAGACATGCAGCTCACCCATAAAGATCATGACTCTTTGGCACCTATACTTTATAGATATCCTGAGTGGTTTGCTGAGCCTTCACAGATAGAGCTTCATGAAGGACTCACCACTGCAGAGATGACAGTGACTGGAACATGTTCTTGGTCAATAGGATCTTAGGGTTAGTCCAATTCTTCTCAGAGTACTCTGCTCTAGTGAACTCCCTGCAGATCCATGATCTAAAAGAACTAGCCAATCTAAGATTGATTAATTATAAGGCTATGTTCAGGGGTTATGAGTTTGAAGACATTCTGAGGATGTTCAGAAGGACAGACAACTTCAATTCTCTCAAGGCTAGCTGTATGAGGAAAGATAGATCCTTTGTTAACCCACTTAAGAAGAAAAAGACCAAGTCAGCCGAAGTAGTCTTCCCTGAGCTCAAGGTGAAGCCTACTGAATCTTTGAAAAGAAAGATGGTAGCTAGAACTCATTCCTCCATCCCAATCTCAAATGTCTACTATGATGAGAAGACCTATGAGTTGGTGATTGAAAAGAAAATGGGGAAGAAAGGAAGGGGCTGAAATTAGACTGTTTAGTGGATATGAGGTAAGACTGCTTGATAAGTCCTATATCCACTACATTTACACAAGGCACTTTAGAGATATCAACAACAAGCTTGGAGAAGTTGATATGCAATTCTTTCTCAAATACATAAAACTTCTGAAGATGGCCTATGACAGAATACTTCATAAGAGAGAGAAGAGGAGGAAGAAGAAGACTCCTTTACAATTTAGGAACATTATGAAGCTGGAGGTAGATGCTAATGGATCTTTACTGATTCACAGAGATGGGATGTCAACTGTGTCATTCTGGGAACCTATCTCTTTGAAGAAGCTGCCAATTGAAGCCATTCATACTATAAGCCAAATGAAGATCCATGTACTGAGCAGAGAGAAGTTAGCTGATGCAAGACAGTTCTCCATCATGATCAAAGCCATACTAGATCCTTCATACACAGACCCAGCTCCTGTTTCATCTCCTCCTGCTGATCAAGACCCAACAGAATCTTCACAACCTCATCCTCCAAAACCTTAAAGTTCATAGGTTGTATAATCCTTAGGGTGAGTATTGTTGGACCCTGAAAGGATCATACATGCCAATTCAAGTAGTGGATGACGGTTGTTCTGCTGAAATCTCCCTAAGTCCAAGAACCAATACGGATGAAGAATCTGCATCAACAAAAGAAAGAAGACAAGTGTCAGCTATCCGTATTTGTACATGCGGATGACCAAAGAACAAATGCTGCAAGTATTTGTTCTTCCTTATTAATAAGTGCGGACAGCCGAACAAATGCTGCCAAGGATTTACTCTTCCGCATTAACTAATGCGGATGCTCAGCAACAAATACGCCAAGTGTTTGTTCATCCGCATTTGTCAATGCTGATAACCAAACATTAATGCTGTTGAAGCAAAACAAATGCTAATGAAGTTCAACACATCCGTATTAGTCAATGCGGATGAACAAAACAAATGATGATGAAGACCTTTTGTACTTAGACTACATTATGTATAGGGATATTTTAGTTTTTTTGTAAAGACTTCTTGTCAGCCTATAAATAGAATAGACAAGCTAGTATATGGGGTGACTTTAGACAAAAACTTTTGACTTTAACCTTAGACAATCAGAATATCTGTCTCTTGTCCCTAAGGTGTCCGGTTACTGTATAGTGCTCAAACCCTAGCATTTATTTTAACTGTTCATCTTAATCAATACAAAGAAGCATTTATGAGTGTTTCTTGCTTTCAATGTTCTATGTTTGTATGATTCCGCCATATAACCATTAACTCAATCATATCTGGTCCTTGTTGTTTCACAACAAGAGATAATATCATTCTCACACCCAGTCAAAATCAACAAATTCTGATGAGACATTCTTTGACAAGTTTGACAAGGGTATTGAAGTACCAAGGCCACAGTGAAAGGATGCTCAAACCTTTTTCAACAAAGGATCTTCATCAACAGGCAACGTGAAGACAAATAAAGGAAAGGTGCAAGAAGAAGTGACTAAGACACAAGTTCAAAATGTCTCTAGTCAAGCTTCGTCAGAATCATCCTCACCACCACAAACAGAACAAAATGAATCAAGTAAATCTAAAGTCAAATATGAATCATCAAGACTTATTCATGAAGGAGTGATAATTTTTGACACACTTGGTCAGCCTAAGCTCATTAATGCTTGGGTTCCCCATTCTAATTGAATTATTTTATGTGCAGGAACATACATGAGGGTTGACAACAAGTGGTATGTTGATTGTGGATGTTCAAGGCATATGATAGGAAACTGTTTTCTCTTACATCATTTCAAACAAAAAAATGCTTCTGATGTAACATTTGGTGGGGATAAGAAGGGAGATAAAATTGTAGGTGAAGGTATTGTAACCAATGGGGTGCTCAAATTTGAGAAAGTGAATTTTTGTGAAAATTTACAATTTAATTTACTCAGTGTTTCTCAAAATTATGATAAAAACTATACCACTTTCTTTGATAAAACTCACTGTTACATTCTTAAACCTGGTTTGTAAATCCCAGATGATTTCATCCTTCTTAAAACACCAAGAAAAGGAAACACATATGTTTTAGACATGAACAACACATCTTTATCATCAAATGAAACATGCCTAATTTCTAAGTCATCAGAAGGCGAATCTCAACTATGGCATAGAAGGCTGGTTCATTCTAATATGAAGAACATGAATAGACTGGCAAGAAATGACTTAGTCATTAGTCTTCCTAAGAAAGAATTTAAATGTTCTACTCATTGTACTTCATGTTATAAAGGAAAACAACATAAGTTGTCACACAAGTCCAAAACAGTAAACACAAATACAACACCACTCAAATTGCTTCACATGGATCTTTTTGGTCCAACCAATGTGATGAACATTGGAAAGAGGCAATATTGCTTAGTGATTGTTGATGATTTCACTAGATTCACATGGCTCTTTTTCTTAAAACATAAGAGTTAAACATCAGAAATATTAATGAAGTTTATCACTAAAATTGAAAATCAACTTGATTTAAAGGTAAAAATCTTTAGAAGTGATAATGGATCTGAATTTGTTATCTGTTTCTAGATACCTTTTGCAGGAACAAAGACATAGCAAGACAGTTCAGTGCACTAAGAACTACACAACAAAACAGAGTTGCTGAGAGAAGAAGCAAAACTCTTATTGAAGTAGCTAGAACAATGCTGGCTGATTCGCATCTGCCTATTACCTTTGGGCTGAAGCAGTGAATACAGCCTGCACTATTCAAATAAAACATTAATTGTTAAAGAACATAACAAAACACCTTATGAGCTTTGTTTAAACGGAAACCTTTTATAGGCTGTCTTACAGATTTTTGGGTGTCATGTGTTTGTGTTAAACACCAAGGAACACCTCGGAAAGTTTTCAAAAAAAATCTTATGATAGTTTCTTTGTGGTTATTCATCAATATCTAAATCATATAGAGTTTACATTCCACACCAACACATTGTGGAAGAAAAACCTAATGTCTCTTTTGATGAAACATCATTTACAAAATCTGTATTAGGTTCATCATGGTTGTTTGATATAGATTCTTTCACGAATTCTTTTTAACTCTGGTCATTTGATGTTGCAGGTTCTACGGATACTTATGATCCTTATGTCCCTCCAACAATGAGTGCAGTGCCACTATCTGCGGTCCACCAAACCTCCTACACTCACTTCAAGTGGTGCAGATCTTGGCCCATCTTCACAATTAAGTAATGGAATATCCGATGGAAATACAACTTTAGCCTCTCAATAAGTGAATGAAGTATCAACAAATGTTAACTCTGCTTCCGTAGATGTTAATACTATCTCCGGAGATGTACTCAATACTTCCGTAGATACCCCATCTACACCCGAAGATGCGGAAGTTCCTTCAAATGACGTTCCAAATCCATCAAAACATCCACCAAATCCATTAACAACATCAACAGATCCACAACCTACATTCGGAGATGTCACTATAACTCCTATGGAAGTTCAGACTACATCTGCTGAAGCATAAAATTAGGAAGATGACACTAATCCAGCATCAGTTCATAATGTAGAAGACTTTATGTACTTTGTCAATTCTCCATCTAAGTTGGATCAATTTCCATCTGCACCTATGACCAACTTGGACACTTCCATTCCAGTTGCATCTACTCCAACTACCAGAATTCATAAGAATAATCTAATTAACAACATAATTGGTGATCTTCATGAAAGAACCATAAGAAATCAAGGGGGAGCAGCCAACATTTGTCTCTTCTCCTGCTTTCTCTCTCAACTGGTTCCACCTAACATATCCGCTGCATTTAAAGATAACAGCTGGATTAAAGCTAAGCAAGAGGAGCTTCAATAATTCAGAAAGCAAAAAGTCTGGAATGTAGTTGACTTGCCTGAAGGCCAATATCCAATTGAAATCAAATGGCTTTTCAAAAACAAACTAGATGATAGAGGAATCATTATAAGAAACAAAGCCAGGCTGATGGCACAAGGCTATACGTAAGAAAAGGAATAGACTATGATGAGGTCTTTGCTCCTGTTGCAAGGATTGAAGCTATCAAAGTCTTCCTATCCTATGCTTCCTATAAGAAATTCACAGTTTACCAAATGGATGTGAAAT
Source organism: Flaveria linearis (assembly GCA_024085815.1). Taxonomy (NCBI): domain Eukaryota; kingdom Viridiplantae; phylum Streptophyta; class Magnoliopsida; order Asterales; family Asteraceae; genus Flaveria; species Flaveria linearis. The sequence goes on along the minus strand of CM044013.1, from coordinate 57,952,309 downwards.
GTGCTTTCTTATATGGTAAGATTGATAGAGAAGTCTATGTTTCTCAACCTCAAGGCTTTAAAGATCCGGACTATCCACATAGAGTATACAAGCTTGACCAAGCTTTATATGGTCTTCATCAGGCACCAAGAAAGTGGTCTTAGACATTCTCATCCTTTCTACTAAAGCATTGATACAAAAGAGGAACTATAGATCACACTCTCTTCCTTAAACATGAACATCAAGACCTCTGGGTGGTGCAAATATATGTGGATGACATTATATTTGGATCAACAAACAAGAGATTGTGTGAAGAATTTGAATCATTGATGAAATCTGAGTTTCAGATGAGTTCTATGGGAGAGCTAACCTTCTTTCTCGGCTTGCAAGTTCATCAAAAACCAGATGGTATTTTTATCAATCAAAAGAAGTATATTCATAAAATACTGAAGACATACTCTCTTGCTGATACATCTTCATGCAAAACACCAGCATCCACCATTGATAAACTTATATCTGATTCTACAGGGAAGTCTGTAGATCAAAGACAATATAGATCATTGATAGGATCATTAATGTACTTAACTGTAAGCAGACCTGACGTTATGTTTGTTGTTTCTATGTGTGCTAGGTACCAATCAGATCCAAAGGAATCACATATGAATGCTGTGAAGAGGATATTCAGATATCTTAAAGGGAAGCTAGCTCTTGGCCTTTGGTATCCTAAAGAAGGATAATTCAATCTCTACTCCTATTCAGAAAGTGATTTTGGAGGATGTAATAATAGCAGAAAATTCACAACCAGTGGATGTCAATTTATAGGACCTGTTTCTTGGCAGTGTAAGAAACAAACAAATGCATCAGTATCCACAGCTGAAGCTGAGTATATAGCTGCTTTAGCTGGTTGCTCTCAAGTTTTATGGTTGCAAAATGAATTACTTGATTATGGGTACAATTTTATTTAAACACCAATACATATAGATAACTCAGCTGCTATGTTTATCACTGTAAATCCACTGCAAAGCCATGGTTTATTATGAAGAACGGTTTCGTGAATGAAAGTTCATCATACGTTTTTCAACCATGTATGACAATCACAATCACAAACCATAAACTTATAACTTCCTATTCAAATATAGATACTACCCATCAAAAGTTTTCCCAAGCCACCATAACATTAACATAACATATATCACACCATTAGTTCATCACAAATTACATAAGTTTCATCCAATTAGGATGATAATAAGAGTTTACCTCATAATGAGCTTGAACTTAACAACAGATAACATAGAAGATAGATATGAAATTATCAGTGAAATGGAACAATCAAACCGGTGATCCACAACGGATGACGTTTAGACAATCCCGAGCTTCTTCCAAGTGTTGTATGCACCTCCCGAGCCTCCAAAATGGTCTTGAAGACTTGATTCCTGAGAGAATTCTCCAGAGTAACTCTCCACCAAAAGCTTACTGAAATGGTGAACTAAGGCCTCTATTTATAGGCTTTCTGGAGTGTTTAAGCATGGCCCCGTGCTAGTACAATGCTTACGGAAGTTGTCGGCTCGTACATGCAGGTTGTGTCGGGACATCCCCATGCTTAATGAGGCACGACCCCATGTTGGAGGTGGGGCACGGCGCTGTGCTTGCTTTTAGGGGACAGTACTTTTTATCCTGTCAGATGTCCAAACACGGGGGTGTCTCAATTTAGCATGGGGGTGTTTTCAGGAAAGGCATCGGGGCATGCTTAATGAGGCACGGGCCCATGCTCGGACTTCAAAGCTCGGATTACTTCAATTTCTTGTCAAATATGCTTCTTCTGTCCAACTTGCCCTTTTAAACACCTGCAAACACAATTTAATATTTTTAAGTACATGCTCATCATTTTAAGGGAGATATTGGGGAGTAATTGATTTGCTTTTGATAGGACTTTTATTTATAATTTGGAGCACATCAAACATCCCCGCACTTGAACTTTTCTTGTCCTCAAGCAAGAACAACTTAAGATGACAAGTCCACCAAAAACCAAATAAATCAAATAATAAATATATTCTTGGGGAAATAGGCAAGCAAATATTATTTCATCCAAATATAAACATTTAAGCGTGTGTAAAATGATATCCTAGCAAGCAATAGATTAGTTAGTAAAGTTTAATATCATGTAAAAATCCACACTGCTCACAAGTTGCACTCACACTCGGCTAAATATATGGAGTCATAGTTAAGATTAAGTATGACTAATGCACTCGATTGCCTAGTATGACTACGTGTGATATCATATGCTTGTTAAGGGATCAAATCTCCACCTACTTAGATATTTACTTGCATAAAGCATTAGGTCTTTGATGGGTCATAACTTGGCTTGGACTCGTGTATGGATATTTGGAAAAAGTGGCTAATTGCTAAAGACGATGATCTTGGCTTATTTTTCTAACAGAAACTACAAGGAAAGCAATAAAGGGTTCCCTATACAGTACTTCAAGTTAGAAGGGATATGATAACTTGAGGACTCGTTTAAGGTCATATTGTCAAGACCGTATTTTGCTTTCAAAAACCTTACTTCGTCTTTCACCCGAAGATACACAAAACTTTCCTTCTTAAGGATCATTCGGCTTGAAGCCTAATAGCACCCAATCAGATTAGTTTTATGTATTCGTATTGATATTCGGTTTGGTTCTTTTTGCATTTTCCATTTTGGGACCAATTTCCACAATTCGGGCATCTCTCGTATCTTTTCGCCCGTCTCTTATAGCACTTTTTGAAATCCACAAAATGGCAGAACTTGTTCCTTTTTTCGACATTTCTTTCTTGCGTCGAATGTGAAATTGAAAATTTGTTCGCGGATTTCCGGGGGAAATCCTGGTTTTGCGTGGTGAAGGAAACAAAGCAAATTAAAAAAAATAATGCATTCCAGTTCTTTTAGGTCTGCCGGTAAAAGACCAATTTCTCTCTTTTTTATTTTTTAAATAAGCCAAAGACGTTTCTTTAACGAAAAACGGGTTTTGTTAAAGGCTTTTTGATTAAGTGACTTGGTGGATCGGGTGTTTGAGAATAAAAACGTTAAGCTCAACGGAGCTAACTAAGGGTGACGTTCGGGTAAGGAAAATTAAAAGAAATTGGTTGGGCTTAAATGGTTAAGGTTTCCTAATACCTAACTCATTTCTATGCAACAAATACTAATTAAGGTCTTGAAATGAATACCAAAGCAAGTTCTAATTACATGTCACACCCCCAAACCACGGCGGTTTCCCGCGGGGAGCGAACGTCATGGTTTCATAGTCACTGATCGACCACTACATGAGTTTGTAAAATATACGTCTCAAATAAGTTTAAGGTATATCATGTTCAGAGTTAAATTTGTGGAAGCAATAGTATTAAAGTAAATTGTTTTCCAAACATGACAGATACGATAATGAATGTCCTAAACTGCATGAATGGTCCTAAACATGAGATGATCCATGCTAGCTTAACTTGTTGTATCTATCAATTATCTGAGAAAACATGCATGAAAAATGTCAACATAATGTTGGTGAGTTCACAATTTTAAGTAATAGTAAATCGCAAAGGACCACAATACTTTCAATGATTTGATTGTTGTACATACAATGCTACAAATTTTATAAGCACCGCAACCGAAGCTAGACTATAATTGTAATAAATTGCCCCTACCCATACCTACCATGAGCATGGGTGTGAACAGGCTAATAATGCACCCGTTTAGACCTCCAGTCAAGGTCAGGGTAATTAACCGGGGGGGTAGTCAAACCCAATAGTACTATCCATGATTACCTCGCTTTGGGAAATAAACTAACGGTTCGATAACAGGGGACTTCATATGGTAAGTAAACAACTTATATAACATGTGAAATTTGACTAGTAAATGTGTCCAAGAAAATTAGGAATTTGCATGTAATCTCCCCCAAAAGGAAAATTAGTAAAAATGGGGTCGTGAAACTCACGTCAATTGCATGCGTGAATACTAGCAATAGTCTGTGTGTATGATTGGTCTAGGAATCTCCTAAACAAAATCACAATATATTCATGAGGTCATGATTACTAGCCCTAGATGGTCATGCATAACTCATCCACAAAGTTAGTTTTGAAAATGTCACTTGACTAATTAGGCACGTCGAGTATTAAATGTTTTATTTAGATTCTTGTCTTCATCTTTATTTTCCTAAAGATACATAATGTATTGAAAGTGTTTTATATCAAGTATAATGGTATTATACTTTCCATGTGTATGGGTTTCCTTTTTTTTACCAAATATCTCTAAAAGTTTACTTTTATCTAAATATAGGTATTTGACAGCATTAAGGGAATTTTTGGGTCTGGTTGTCATCCCCTTTTTATGGTACAAAGAATTTTTATAAAATATGATACTTTTATCATATCTAGGTCTATGTCTTAGGATTCCAAAAAGGTATAGCTTGTATCCTACAACTAAGTTTAAGTGCCTATAAATGGTTCATGACGCAACAGATGTCAGTGCAGCACTTTCTGTATATGTCTATGGAATTTACCTTTTCGAGAGGTCAAAACTTACATTCACAAATAGAGCCTATATTACTTTTAAACCTAACACCTTAAGCTAAGTTACCACAGAAATAAAATCTTCATTTTATTAATTTAAGCATAACTTATGCGTCATTCTTTCTGCCCTATTTATTCTGTCAAAAATTCAGGTTCAGCACTTTAATTTGTTTGTACGTTTTGGAAGGGTTATACTCATCTATAAATTTCAAGGTTGGATGGGTTAGAAACTAGACATCCTAAAGTTAATGTTACGCTCAAGAAACGGTTCATTTGACCATGTTTAGGTCGAGTTATGGTCTTGAAAACACAGAACATGAATCTGCCAGAAATGTTTTACATATTTTGTTACTTTTAAAACTTTGGAGAGCACTTTTGGGATGAGTTGGTGAACATGAACACATCATGGTGATGTATGGAAGATTAGAAGCAATGTGCTAACCTTAAACAAGAAAGGAGAAGAGATGGTAGTCTTGGAATGCAAGGGAAAGAAGACTTGATCCTTTGAACTAAGAAAACCCACAAGAAAAGGTGAAGAAGATGTTGTTGGATGCTTGGAAGCTTCAAAAATCACTTGATCTTCAACCAAAGGCACTTGAACACCCAAGATTTGTAGAAATCAAGTTGGAAAAATGATGAAATGGGGATGGTGGGGTTGGGGCCGAAATTTAGAGGGAGAGAGAGAGGTGAATGTGTGGTGTGTTGATATGTGCAAGGGTTGAGGGTTTATAAGCTTACATCCCTTTCACTTGCATGTGTTTGTGAAGCATGAGTGTATCTCTTGGATGATAGGAAAGGAGATGGAGCTCTTTATTTGTGGTAATAGAGTTGACTTCTCATTTAATCCATGCTAGAAGATGTTTCACTAAAGAAGCAAAGTCTTGATCTTGACAAAAGGCAAGTGCATTGTCAATCAAGATGGATTGACTAGAGAAAGGAGGGGGGGGGGCGGCTTGGGTGGGGGTTGGGTTGATTTTTTTTATTGTTGTATAATATGGGGTAATTGGGTGGTATTTGTGTCACTATGATAATTTTTATATATTTTTATATTTTTACCTTTTACTTTTTAAATACATACAATTCATTATAATAAATCATATAAGATCACATATTTTAATATTGATAATATGTAAGTAATAACTTGTATATGCAGTAGTGCGTTATACGCGTTTTATCCGGTTAAATATTAGCTTACGCGTTAAGGTTTATTTATAAATTTGAGTTTTTCCCAATGTATTTGATTTGGAATCTAAAATACTTTGGATCAATAGAATATAAAATACTTTGAAACACCTAAATGAATTTATTAGTACATGTATATGAATTATGGCCAATGTTCGAGTGTGCCGGTTGTATCGCGTGTAAAAAAATGGTAATTACGCCGAATCACCGATGCATGAAATGTAATGCGTGAACTTTTGCAATGCATAAACAGCTTTAATAATTTGAATTCAATTGAAAATCGAGTATTATAGGGGTAATCATTATCAAGTCAAGGTCGGGTATTGACCTGAAATTGCCGGTTGTCACATACTCCCCATGTTAGAAAGAATTTCGTCCCGAAATTCAGTTGGGGTTATCTGCAGATGCCAGGGTTTCAAACAAGTAAGGGTAGTTGAGCTTCATTTGATCTTCACATTCCAAAGTAAATTCGGGCCCTCTTCTGGAATTCCACCGGACCTTCACTATGGGAATACGACTTCGTTTCATCTTCTTTACTTCGCGATCTAGAATCTCCACAGGCTTTTAATAAAATGAAGTTGTTCATCAATCTGGACCTCATCGAGTGGTATAACCAGAGTTTCATCTGACAGCCACTTTTTTAGATTTAACACATGAAAAGTGTCATGAACACTACTAAGTTCTTGAGGAAGTTTTAGCTTGTAAGCTACAGGACCAATCCTGGCTAGGATTTCAAATGGCCCAATGTATTTCGGGTTTAGCTTACCACGTTTACCAAAACAAATGACTCCTTTCCATGGTGAGACTTTAAGTAGAACCTTGTCTCCCACTCGGAATTCCAACGGTTTACTTCTCACGTCAGCATAGCTTTTCTGACGGTCACGCGCGGCTTTGAGTTGGTTCGGAATTTGAGCGATCTTTTCCGTGGTCTCGCGTATGATCTCGGGACCAGTGAGTTGACTATCGCCAACCTCTGTCCAACACAGTGGTGACCAACACTTCCTTCCGTATAGTGCTTCAAACGGTGCGGCTTTGATACTGGTGTGATAGCTATTATTGTAAGAAAACTCAGCTAGGGGTAGATGAGTATCCCAATGGTTTCCAAAGTCTATCACGCAAGCCCTAAGCATGTCTTCTAACGTCTGAATGGTCCGTTTGCTCTAAACATCTGTTTAAGGGTGGTATGCGGTACTCATATCCAACCGGGTACCCAAGGCCTTTTGTAATGATTGCTAAAATCTCGAGGTAAATCGATTGTCTCGATCAGAGATAATGGAGATCGGTACTCCATGTCTCGAAACAACCTCCTTGAGATAAACCCTCGTCAACCTTTCCATTTTATCAGTTTCTTTAATTGGTAGGAAGTGAGCAGACTTTGTCAGTCGATCCACAATTACCCAAATCGTATCACAACCGGAGGATGTCTTGGGTAGTTTTGTCATGAAATCCATGGAAATCTGCTCCCATTTCCATTGTGGAATCTCCGGTTGGTGCAGTAGTCCGAATTCCTTCTGATATTCTTCCTTAACCTTTGAACACGTGAGGCACCTGCTAACATAGGTGGCAATGTCAGCTTTCATGTTAGGCCACCGGTATAACTCCTTCAGGTCCTGATACATCTTATCAGAGCATGGATGGATGGAGTATCTAGATTTGTGTGCCTCGTTCATCACAAGATCCCTCAAGTTTCCAAAATTTGGCACCCAAATTCGATTCATGAAGTAGCGAGTCCCATCAGACTTGATCTTAAATTGTTTATCCATGCCGCGAAGGGATTCTTCCTTCAAATTTTGTTCCTTTATTGCTTCAGACTGAGCATCACGAATTTGAGTAGTTAAAATCGTATGAATCGTCATTTCCAACGCTCGCACCCGTAAAGTCTTGGTTCGTTCTTTCCTGCTTAGAGCGTCTGCGACAACATTCTCTTTTCCAGGGTGATAACGAATCTCACAGTCATAATCGTTTAGTAACTCAACCCACCTGCGTTGCCTCATGTTTAGTTCCTTCTGATCGAAGATGTGCTGGAGGCTTTTGTTATCGGTGAATATAGTACATTTAGTACCATACATGTAGTGTCGCCAAATCTTTAGCGCAAAAATGACAGCTCCTAACTCGAGGTCATGAGTGGTGTAGTTTTTCTCATGCACTTTCAACTGTCGTGACGCGTAAGCAATAACTTTATCGTGTTGCATTAGGAGACAGCCAAGTCCTTGTCCTGATGTGTCGTAGTACACCACAAAACCATCGTTTCCCTCTGATAGAGACAGAATTGGCACGCAACACAGTGTCTGTTTAATAATTGAAACGCTGCTTCCTGCTTATCACCCCAATCAAACTTCTTGTCTTTCTGAGTCAGGGTTGTCAGTGGTTGGGCTATTTTGGAGAAATTTTTGATAAAGCGTCGGTAATAGCCTGCCAAACCTAGGAATTATCGCACCTCAGTCGGGGTCTTAGGTGCCTCCCAATTTTTAATGGCCTCTATCTTGGATGGGTCAACATGTATTCCCTTCTCTTTAACCATATGCCCGAGAAATTGCACTTCTCGGATCCAGAAGTCGTATTTTGAGAATTTTGCGTATAATTTCTCGTTCTTGAGTAGCTCCAAGATTAACCTTAAATGTTGTTCGTGCTCATCCTTGGTTCGTGAATATATCAAGATGTCATCAATGAAGACGATCACGAATTTATCCAAGTAAGGTTTGCACACTCTATTCATGAGATCCATGAATACAGCTGGTGCATTTGTTAACCCAAATGGCATAACCATGAACTCGTAGTGACCATAACGAGTTCGAAATGCGGTCTTGGGGATGTCTTCCTCTTGAATTCGTAATTGGTGATATCCAGAACGTAAGTCAATCTTCGAGTAGTAACTAGATCCTTGAAGTTGGTCAAATAAGTCGTCAATTCGAGGGAGAGGGTAGCGGTTCTTAATGGTGAGTTTGTTTAACTCTTGGTAATCAATACACATTCGAAAAGATCCATCTTTCTTCTTAACAAATAAAACTAGGGCTCCCCAGGGTGAGAAACTTGGTCTTATGAATCCTTTATCTAACAACTCTTGTAATTGATTAGACAACTCTTGCATCTCTGACGGTGCTAGTCGATATGGGGATGGTGCTACTGGAGCAGCTCCAGGTACCAGGTCAATTTGAAATTCGACCTGTCTTTGTGGTGGAAGTCCCGGCAAGTCCTCGGGAAAGACTTCCGGATAGTCTCGCACGATGGGTATATCCTCGATTCTTTTCTCTTCGGTTCGCTTCTGCACTACGTGCGCCAAGATTGCATGATAGCCCTTTCGTAAGTACTTCCGAGCCTTCATACATGAAATGATCCATAACACCGTACCATATTTTTCTCCTTGAATTGATATGGTCTCCCCATTCGGAAGTGGAATGTGAACGATCTTCTCACGACAAACGATTTCTGCTCGGTTTTCTGATAACCAATCCATGCCAATAACAATGTCGAAACTCCCTAGGGTTACAGGTAGCAAATCTATATTGAACATGTGATCCACCAAACTGAGAGTGCATCCTTGTATGATTTTGTCAGTTTCGATCAACTTACCATCAGCTAACTCTATTGTATATTTAGAAGTCAAATGGGTAGGAGTAATTTCAAGCAATGGACTAAATTCGCTAGACACAAAACTCCTATCAGCACCCGTATTGAATAGGGTTGATGCATAGAGATTATTTACAAGGAATGTACCCGTAACAATGTTCGGGTCCTATCGAGCTTCTCCAGCTCCAATCACAAAAGCTCGACCACGTGCGTTATTCCCACCAGTTTGCTTCAAGTTCGGGCAATCCTTGCGAAAATGCCCGGTAACACCACATTTGAAGCACGCACGATTGTTTACTGTTTTAGGAGTAGTGTCGGGCTTTCGATAGTCCTTAGTTGCATGGCCAAAACGTTTTCACTTCTGGCACATTGAGTCTCCACATGCACCTAGGTGGTGAAAGTTACACTTATTGCACTTAGGTAGGTTTCCAGCATACCCACCTTTTGCCTTCTTTTCAGATGGGCCAGCAGTGAAAGCCCTAACAACCACTTGTTTGTTTTGGTTTTGATGCGGAACATTTCAACCATGATTGTTGTCCCATTTCCTCTTGTTGTCATAGTTCTTTTCCACGACCGTCTTCTTCACAAACACTCCCTGATGTACAGCTTGATCAGTCAGGTCGTGGGCAATCCTGACAGCCTCTTGGATGGTGGCTGGCTTGGATGAGGTGACCATGCTTTGGATTTGGGGTGCAAGGCCCCAAGTGTACCTTTCCACATGCTTGAACTCTGGGTTAACCATGTGAGGGCATAGACGAGCAAGATCATGGAATCGGGTGGTGTAGCTTGTAACTTCTGCACCCTTCATAGTGTGATTCCAGAATTCAACCTCAAGTTTTTGTAATTGATTTCGGGGGCAATATTCATCAGTCAGCTTTTGTTTCAACTCATCCCAAGTGATTTGATAGGCAGCGTCAATACCCAAAGTCTGGGCATGAGCATTCCACCAAGTGAGAGCTTGACCTTCAAAGGTACAAGTGGCGAATTTCGTCTTATTCTCCTCGGCCCAGTTACTGATTCGCTGAACGGAGTCCATCTTTTCTATCCAGCGGACCAAACCAATAGCTCCTTCATTACCGTGAAAGTTAAACGGCTTACAGTTCAGAAACGTCTTGTAGGAGCAACCTTTGTGGTTGGTATCAGATCCTGTGTTGTTGGTTTAATCATATTAGTAATAATTAAACATTAGTAATGACCTGTGTATTGCAGGTCTTTAGTTATGCCAGTCATTATAATACCTCCTGCTCCACTGGCATTCCCTCTATTCACTTAAGATCCTCCAGCGCTACGATTTGCCTCGTGATGTGCGATTGCATCCGCCACTCGTTGCGCCACAAGCTGCTCTATAGCCTCTGCTGTCATGGGAGTATCGCTTCCCACATTGGTTCTGACGTTTCTCCTTCGTGGTGGCATGTTTCTTCAAATCATAATGATAAGCAAGATAAGACAATATGTAATAATGTCAAACACATGTGCACCAAAAGTAAACAATCATATCAACCAAGCAACCACACAATATTTAAAAGATAACATAACTTGATAATAAATTGTACGAATTACAAAGTATTTCCGGAGTACATACTCCTAAAACAAGTTAATATCCAATATTACGTGAGCACAGCTCGCTCACGATAGGCAATCAATGGAATAAGCGAGTTAACATGCCTCTCTGTACGACCGCCATGGCCATGAGCATGCATACGACCGCCAATGCAGTAGTGGACTCCAGGCGCTCTTCCATTCCCAACACTCTTTCTTCAGCCATGATCGCACGCTGCTCTGCCTGGGTAGCTCTCTGCTCTGCCTGGGTAGCTATCTGCTCTGCCGTCTCCACTCTCTGTTCCATGGATGACATGTCCTCCTGCACCCTGGTAAGTCGGCTATGCATCATGTACAATGCCTGATCATCGAGGCATCTGCCAACCTCGATAGCCAGTAATCGGCTCTCCCCGTCCTCCCTGTCAAAGGTCCCCTAAACTTCGGTGAGTTCAGTGCGTAGCTCATGAAGCTGCTGATCATGCCTCTCGGATCGTGCCACGAGAAGAGGCATGGTGAGCTCCATAGGCTCCTGAGTGAGAGGAATATGGTGCGGGGTACGCGACGACTCGCCTACCTCGATAGTGGAGGGAATACCCTCGATGTCTCTCCACTCGTCCAATCGGCTAGGCATCCACCCCCACCGGCGGATGTCGAGTCTGCGCCTTTTGGGCGCGGGCTCGGGCTCAGCAATACAGTCTCGAATGGGTGTGGCAGGACAGATTGGAACATGAACCCGTTTCCTAGGAGTATGTGCAAGAAGTGCACCCCCAGGGCGAGTCTGATAGCGACGGTAAGAGGGCAGTGGTACACCCGGACCAAGCATACAGTGAGTGTCTGTAGTCACCGGCTCAGGGCCAGCGGCTACTGAGGAGGGGTCAGTAGGCTCAGGGGCGATATGGAGGGGATCGAAGTCTGCTAGTGGAGTCAGATCAGAGGGCTGAGGAATCGGGTCACTGGACTGGGTAATCGGATCAGCAGGGTGGGAGGTGGGGTAACTAGGTGAGGGAATGGCCTCGAAGGACTCTAGGTAGATCGGGTCGATGTCGCTCGAATCAGAGTCGGCCGGGTCGGAGTCGACCGGGTCGAAGTCGACCGGGTCGGGGTCGACCAGGTCCGTATCGGCTGGCTGGAAGTTGGGTCAGTGGACTCCGAGTCTAGGTCAACTACCTCGGTGTCAGCGGGCTGGGGTGGGATCGTGATCTCGGTTGGGGATCAGCAGTCACAGGGGCAGACCCCGGGATGGCTTAACAAAGATATGGGACATGGGTCAGTGGGAAGACTATCGACAGTTATGGGCCGATGATACGTACGATTCCCGGGATGAGCTCCTCTGGAAGCTCGGCATGAATCTCGGGGGTAGACGCCCACCAATACGTGCCCGGAGGAGGAGGTGGTAGCTCGGAGAACCGGGTCATAGGTAATGCCTCTGCGGTGTCATGTGTAGGGTTAGGAATGGGTTCGGTGACCGGGATTGCAGGTGGTGTGGCGATCTCCGTCTCAGTGGCATCACTCGACTGAATCAAGGCACGAGGAGTTAGAGTTGGGAGGACAGACGTGGATCTTGCAGAAGTGGTCGGAGACGTGGGCTCGTACTCCTTATCCGAATCAAAAACGTAGATCGGCATCGATGCTGAAGACATATCTATGACAAGGCAATGCACAAGTATAATTGATATAAGTTAACTTGGTGTATAAATCGTTAAAAACATGTGATGAACTGTAGTTATAGTCTAGGTCCACTAAATACAACCTAACTCCCTATAACCAATGGCTCTGATACCAATCTGTCACACCCCCAAACCACGGCGGTTTTCCGCGGGGAGCGAACGTCATGGTTTCATAGTCACTGATCGACCACTACATGAGTTTGTAAAACATACATCTCAAATAAGTGTAAGGTACATCATTGTTCAGAGTTAAATTTGCGGAAGCAATAGTATTAAAGTAAATTATTTTCAAAACATGACAGATACGATAATGAATGTCCCAACTGCATGAATGGTCCTAGACATGAGATGATCCATGCTAGCTTAACTTGTTGCATCTATCAATTACCTGAGAAAACATGCATGAAAAATGTCAACATAATGTTGGTGAGTTCACAGGTTTTAAGTAATAGTAAATCGCGTAAAGGACCACAATACTTTCAATGATTTGATTGTTGTACATACAATGCTACAATTATATAAGCACTGCAACCAAAGCTAGACTGTAATTGTAATAAATTGCCCCTACCCATGCCTACCATGAGCACGGGTGTGAACAGGCTAATAATGCACCCGTTTAGACCTCCAGTCAAGGCTATGGTAATTAACCCGGGTGGGGGTAGTCAAACCCAATAGTACTATCCATGATTACCTCGCTTTGGGAAATAAACTAACGGTTCGATAACAGGGGACTTCATATGGTAAGTAAACAACTTATATAACATGTGAAATCATTGACTAGTAAATGTGTCCAAGAAAATTAGGAATTTGCATGTAATCTCCCCCAAAAGGAAAATTAGTAAAAATGGGGTCGTGAAACTCACGTCAATTGCATGCGTGAATACTAGCAATAGTCTGTGTGTATGATTGGTCTAGGAATCTCCTAAACAAAATCACAATATATTCATGAGGTCATGATTACTAGCCCTAGATGGTCATGCATAACTCATCCACAAAGTTAGTTTTGAAAATGTCACTTGACTAATTAGGCACGTCGAGTATTAAATGTTTTATTAGATTCTTGTCTTCATCTTTATTTTCCTAAAGATACATAATGTATTGAAAGTGTTTTATATCAAGTATAATGGTATTATACTTTCCATGTGTATGGGTTTCCTTTTTTTACCAAATATCTCTAAAAGTTTACTTTTATCTAAATATAGGTATTTGACAGCATTAAGGGAATTTTTGGGTCTGGTTGTCATCCCCTTTCATGGTACAAAGAATTTTTATAGAATATGATAATTTTATCATATCTAGGTCTATGTCTTAGGATTCCAAAAAGGTATAGCTTGTATCCTACAACTAAGTTTAAGTGCCTATAAATGGTTCATGACGCAACAGATGTCAGTGCAGCACTTTTCTGTATATGTCTATGGAATTTACCTTTTCGAGAGGTCAAAGCTTACATTCACAAATAGAGCCTATATTACTTTTAAACCTAACACCTTAAGCTAAGTTACCACAGAAATAAAATCTTCATTTTATTAATTTAAGCATAACTTATGCGTCATTCTTTCTGCCCTATTTATTCTGTCAAAAATTCAGGTTCAGCACTTTAATTTGTTTGTACGTTTTGGAAGGGTTATACTCATCTATAAATTTCAAGGTTGGATGGGTTAGAAACTAGACATCCTAAAGTTAATGTTACGCTCAAGAAACGGTTCATTTGACCATGTTTAGGTCGAGTTATGGTCTTGAAAACACAGAACATGAATCTGCCAGAAAATGTTTTACATATTTTGTTACTTTTAAAACTTTGGTAGAGCACTTTTGGGATGAGTTAGTGAACATGAACACATCATGGTGATGTATGGAAGATTAGAAGCAATGTGCTAACCTTAAACAATCAAGGAGAAGAGATGGTAGTCTTGGAATGCAAGGGAAAGAAGACTTGATCCTTTGAACTAAGAAAACCCAACAAGAAAAGGTGAAGATGTTGTAGGATGCTTGGAAGCTTCAAAAATTACTTGATCTTCAACCAAAGGCACTTGAACACCCAAGATTTGTAGAAATCAAGTTGGAAAAATGGTGAAATGGAGATGGTGGGGTTGGGCCGAAATTTAGAGGGGAGAGAGAGGTGAATGTGTGGTGTGTTGATATGTGCAAGGGTTGAGGGTTTATAAGCTTACATCCCTTTCTCTTGCATGTGTTTGTGAAGCATGAGTGTATCTCTGGATAATAGGAAAGGAGATGGAGCTCTCTATTTGTGGTAATAGAGTTGACTTCTCCTTTAATCCATGCTAGAAGATGTTTCACTAAAGAAGCAAAGTCTTGATCTTGACAAAAGGCAAGTGCATTGTCAATCAAGATGGATTGACTAGAGAAAGGAGGGGGGGATGGCTTTGGGGTGGGGGTTGGGTTGATTTTTTTATTGTTGTATAATATGGGGTAATTGGGTGGTATTTGTGTCACTATGATAATTTTTATACATTTTTATATTTTACATTTTACTTTTTAAAATACATACAATTCTTTATAATAAATCATATAAGATCACATATTTTAATATTGATAATATGTATGTAATAACTTGTATATGCAGTAGTGCGTTATACGCGTTTTATCCGGTTAGATATTAGCTTACGCGTTAAGGTTTATTTATAAATTTGAGTTTTTCCCAATGTATTTGATTTGGAATCTAAAATACTTTGGATCAATGGAATATAAAATACTTTGAAACACCTAAATGAATTTATTAGTACATGTATATGAATTATGGCCAATGTTCGAGTGTGTCGATTGTATCGCGTGTAAAAAAATGGTAATTACGCCGAATCACCGATGCATGAAATGTAATGCATGAACTTTTGCAATGCATAAAACGGCTTTAATAATTTGAATTCAATTGAAAATCGAGTATTATAGGGGTAATCATAATCAAGTCAAGGTCGGGTATTGACCTGAAATTGCCGGTTGTCATATTACACGTATCATAAGGCACCCTTAATTAAATCTGGAGTGAAAGTAGAATTGCAATTTGCAAAAGCTGTTTAAGGCTAAAATATAAACTCACATACGGATGGAATTGGGTAAAAATGTTTCATTTTAGATGATTAAATATTTTTTACAAGATTATTGCTTTTAAGGATATCACAAAAAAAACATTTTCAATTTTATTTGGATGTCGTTAATTTACTTACTTATTTCCCGAAAACGTATATTTATAATTTGGTTTTATCAAAAATTGTTTTTAATTTTTGGTTTCTTGTCACAAAAATAATTGTTAAGTGATTTTTTATAGAATTTTTAAATTTGGATCTTTTTAGCAAAGTCAAATGCATTAAACCCCATCCCTACACTTAAAATCACATTGTCCTTAATATGATGATATATTAAGACCGATAAATGGTAGTGAAATAACCCCCCTAAAAATGATGAGTTTGTCATTTATGTTTGGTTGCCCTCAAGTTGAGAGAATGCTCGGTATCACCTGAAATGTAACCAATTTATTAAAAGCATTAAAATCCTAAACACAGAAAATAAAATGACATAAATTAAAAGATAGATTGGCATAAAACAACTGTGCCCGGGCCCTGAAAGTGATACGGTTTTCAAGGGCTTTGTGGCGGAATGGAGATTTTTGACTCGGTTGAAGGCTTGTTGGGCATATTCAAATGATCTCCTAGCATCGTCGATGGTGGTTTGGATCGATTCATATAGGTCTAACACGGTTGGGAATTCTATAGTGCATGAACTTGAAGATCCGGCTCCGGCTCCTTCCGGCTATATCAGTATGTCAAGGTCCATGATGATTTCCTTGGATCCGCCGGGTCCCAGATTTGTCACTTTTTATCCATAAACCTTGGCTGCCTATTGGGTAGGTTTGTCACCATGTTCATACTTGTGCAAATGCTCAATTCTAATAGTCCTGGCATCACTCCTTCAGTTCCCTCTGACAGAATCTCAGCCTCTCGTTTGATCAATCAGATTGGTTTGCAGCGGATTTAGCACGTTAATTAGCAATAATAGCAAGAACATAAAAGATATTGCAAGTAAAAGCACAAACATAGAGAGAGAAAAGAGTTCTATGAAAAATTAATTGTTCTATTGCTCAACACGTTTCGGCAATTAAAACAGCATGGTTCACCATCCTTTTATAGGCGGCAAAAGGATGGTGGTGATGTCCTTTCTCTGACATCAACCTATTATTAAAATTACAACTGACGGAACATAAAACTACTGAAGATGTCAACAGCTGACATCTTCTTACAAAAGTATTCCTATCTTTTACAAGTGCTGACAAAAGTAACTACTGAAATCCTACAACGACTGAAGAACAAACTCTTCATTCGTTTTTAACTACTGATACTATAACAGCTGAAGAACAAGCTCTTCAACTGTTGTACAACTACTGATACAAAAAACTACTGAAAGGGAAAAACCATCACAACAACTGAAGAAGACTTCTTCAGCTGTTGTGACAAACTCTAAGTCTTTAGCATTGTTTGGCTAAGTATGGATGGGAGCTCTGTTTTGGGGAATTGGACACAGAGCTGTTAACCCATCCATGAAACCTACCTCCCATGTACTAGCCTGTAGGATTCTCTGGTGTAGGCTCGGACGAAAATCATTTGTTCTTCTTTGGTCATGTCTTCAGCCCCACCATCGAACAATCCTTCACGGCCGTACATCTCTGAGACAAACTTGACATGTTTTCCATTCTTGAGCTCAATTGTTGTGATTTGCTTATATGTAAATTGGTCTGGGTGTTTGCCTTCTAGCAACAAGTTGAGCTCATCTTTGCGGAAGTTCTCAAGCTTCTTATAAACTAAGCCTTTCATCACCATCCTATTCTCCAACATCATTTCAGGAGGTTGCTTAGATTTATAAGCCTTCTCGAACTCATCCACAATTTCCCAGGGTGTTAATACAAGAGCCACAGTTATTACTTCATCTACAATCCTCTTCATCTGGCTCTTGTACCTCACAGGAATATCTTTCTTTGTGATCCTGTGAGCCACCCTAGGATCAGGCCAAGTCCTCACTCTCTCTTTGTCATATTGGAAGGTTTGTTTGAGAGTGAAGAGTCTCAGAGCTTCCTTCTTCATGTTCATGATAGAGGTAGAGGCAGCATATGCTTGGTCAATTGACATAAGCATTTCAGCATCATGAAGCTGCTGCTGCTCCTCTTCCTCTATCTTAACCCTCACAGTATCCATCTGTGAGGTGGGAGTGATGGTTTGTGATTTGGCTTTAGGTAGAGGTATAACTGCAGAAATGGGCAGACTATCCTCCTCGTCCTCTTCTTCTTCTTCTTTCAGCCTCAACACCCTTCTCTTCTTCTTCAAGGGTGGATCATTGGCTGCGGGTTTTGATGGTGAAGGGGTTGGTTTTATAGGTTGTGGTTTGGTGGTTGGTGTGGAAATGTTGGCAGGCACTGCTAGCAACCTAGAAATAAGAGCAGGTTTGGTTTGTTTTACTAGTAGGGTCCTGTTCCCAGCACGGCTTCTGAGAGGGCCTCAGCGACCAGTCCTTTTGTGAAGTCACCAGCTGAACAGATCTTGGCGGCTATAGCCAAGATTTTGTCCCTGGTCCATGCTTTGACATCAAGGACTGGCCTGCCCAGATACTTTGAAATGAATCTACTCATAGCCTCAAGTCTCTTTTTGTCCTCTTGGCTATAAGTAGACCATCGGTGTTCGATCTCCCTAGTCTCCATCTTCCTGAGCTCCTGATCTAGCAATGTTGTGTCCTTGTCAAAGCCTTGCCTGAACAGCTAACCAATGGCAGAGTCCATTGATCTGCTTTGTTCAGCATCAGCCTCCTTGACAAGGGCTGCTAGATCGGAGTCAACCACCTTCTTCCCTCCTCTCCCTTTTTTATAAGTGACACTGAAATCCTTTTGGATTCCAGCCACTTCTATATGCTCAACCTCCCTCTCTTTCCTCTTCCCTTTCTCCCTCACCCTACTACTCTCTTCAGCCCTCTCCCTCTCAACCACCACCTCTTTCTCTGCCTCTAACTCCTCCTCTCCCGTCTTCCTCTTGGCTGCACTGATGTCTCCCCCTTTTGGGTTGTACTGATGTCTCCCCCTTTTGGGTGCATTGGTTGGGGTTTGACTATCAGCAAGCGCCTTAGTAATGGCAACCTTCACCATGGGTTGGATAAAAGTGGGAAGCCTCTCATCAATGGTTTGAATGACTATATCTTTTAGTATAGGTGTGATGAGAGGCAGGGATTTCTGGAGGATAGCATCCAGCTGCTCAGGGGGGTTCTGACCCTGAGAGCTAGTGCCAGAAGCAGGGGCTGGTGGCCGAGTTTGTGGGAGTGGCTCAGTGTTTGTGAGACCTTCGGGTGAAGGTGCCATCTGTGGGGTTGTGGTGGCAGATGGACTTCTATCTTGAGTCATCTGAGCAAGCAGCTCTTTGAGTCTGCTTATCTCATCCTCTAAGATAGTGTTGTGAGCTACAACGTCGAAGAAGAAGCTCAGGTCATCATCAGTATAAACTGAATCACCTGACCTCCTGACAATGTCAGGATGTACATGCTCTGAGTGTGGCTCAGTAATAGCATGTGCCCCTTGTTCATGGTACTGGGGACTTCCAGCCTCCGGATTGGATCCATCATCGGTAGTTGCCTCTAGTGAGGTCTTATTGATGTTACCAGTTTCACCCTGCTCAGATGTTGATGCAGAGGAAGTGGCTGCCTCACCAGATTGTCCTATCTCCCTAGCCACACTGGGAGATTGGACTTGTGATTCTCTGTGCTGTGGGCTCCCACCGGCACTTGTATCCACCCCCTCTTCGGTTGGAGTCTCCCCAGTTGTGATGGGTTTCTGGGGAGAGGGTGGAATGCTCAGATGGGTCAGCACTTTGGCTATTGCCAATGAAGGGCTTTGTGGGGCGGTCTCATCAGTAGATGGGCTCGAAGCAGTGTGCACAGGAGGAGGATTGTGCTTTTCAATGGCAGTCTTCTCAAGTGAGATAGACCCCAGAAGTGTGGCTGCCCCAGAAGTGGTTGCATCAGGCTCCTGTTGAGAGGAAACCTGTGCGGCTGTGGTGGGTGGAGTCGTGATAGCTGCTGGGAGAATTGAACCAGCAGCCACATCCTGCATTTGTGTTGCAGGGGCATCCTCAGGGGACTCATTTCCCTGAGTAGCCTTTTTGGGCTTCTTTTTGGTTTTTGGTTTGGTGGGGACTTTGGATTTGGAGGTGGAGGCTGTGGGTTCCTGCTGCGTGGGTTTTCACAGCCGGCCAGCCTGTTTGAGTGTGTGGTCAGTGTTGTGCCTGGAGTATACCTCGGCTAGAACAGCCATGGCAGGGACCCCAGTGCCAACTAGTCCCTCAGCCTGAAGCTGGTTTTCTATCATGGCCATTATGAACCGTGGATACAAGACCCAACGGTTAGAAAGTGGTTTTGTGGCCATGTCTTTAAGTTCCAAAAAGATGAGATCAGTTAAGTTCAGAGGTTGGTTCTTAAAGATAGAAAACAATACCTGTCGCCACCTTGTTGACATCTGGTCCCACGAAGAGGTTTTGGGAGCCAGACACACGTTCACCATATGGAAGATTAGACGTTGAGGGTCAGGGAAGTGTTTCTTCAACAAGGTTGTGGCGGAGAGGTCACCCTGGTAGTCGTTGGATGTGAAGGATAGATCCAGGGCACCTTTGGGGTAGGAGGTTGGGTAGGTGGCATCCTCCAGCTTTAGGGTTTGGCGCAAGGTAGCTGGAGTGATAACCACTGGGTGGTTGTTGACGGAGGACCGGAGAGAGACCTCGGCATCCTACTCTCCGGTTTGGATGGTGATGTTCGTCCAAAACTCCGTCAGGGAGTCGGTGTAGATGGTAGGGTTCAAAAGGAATGCCGTTTGGAAATGAGTCGTGCATCAGATCGACGGCATGATGAAATTTGGGCCATAATGGCGATTTGGTGAGATGAGCGACACAGTTGGGTCGAGGTTTCAGTTGCATGGTCGCCATTAATGGTGTGTGGGAAGTTTAGAGGTTTTGAAAGGTTAGGTCAAGTGAGGAGTAAATGCTCTGAACGTTGGGTATTTATAGGGTAGGGCAAAGGCTGAAAGAAAACTACTGAAGGTTTTGGTGTTAGTTATCAGTTGTTGTAACGACTGATGACGTGGTCTTAACCTTCAGTGGTTGTAACATCTGAGGACTTGGTGTTAGTCTTCAGTAGTTAAAACTACTGAAACCTTGGTTTTGTCCTTCAGATGTTGTAAACGACTGAAGAGTTATTGTCAGTCTTCAGTAGTTATGAACTACTGAAGACCTAATATTCTTCTTCAGACGTTGTAACAACTGAAGACTTGGTGTTAGCCTTCAGTACTTGTGAACTACTGATATCAGTAGTTATGAACTACTGAAGACATGGTATTGCTTCAGTTTTTGTAAACAACTGAGGACTTGGTGTTAGCCATCAGTAGTTGTGAAACTACTGAAGACATGGTTTTGTCTTTCAGTTGTTTGGGTATGAAACAGCAGCTGTTGGTATCAGCTGATGAGAAATTACTCATCAGCTGTTTCCGTCAAATCAGTTGTTTCATGCTAGCCTCCACACTTATCAGCTCTTTGGCTGACTTTCAGATGTTTCATTGACCCTTCAGCTCTTGTGAATATTGGCCTTCAGCTCTTGTGATCAGATGTTCACAAGTGCTGATGATATACTCTTCAGAGCTGGTGAACAAATTTTGTCTTCAGTACTTGTGTAATGATTACACATCAGTACTTGTGAGCAAAATTTGTTCTTCAGTACTTATTTATTTGAAAATCATACATCAGTAGTTGTAATCCACCTCACTACATCAGTTGTTTTCAATAAATAATGTACAGCAGTACTTTGAGTCAATTTAGTCTTCAGTAATTGTGAAAGAGCTGAAGACTAAATTACTCATCAGTACATGTATTTGACCTAATGCTCATTGGTAGTTGTGAATTGAGAGCATCAGCATTGGTCAAATTATTCTAGCTGCAGCATACCTAGCCTTAGTACCAAGTTTTGGAATGTGGCACTATCTAAAGGCTTGGTAAAAATATCTGCAAGCTCATCAGCACTAGGAACAAACTTAGGATCAATCAGACCTTTTTCATAGCAATCCCTGATAAAATGATGTCTGATCTCAATACGTTTGATCCTAGAGTGCTGGACTGGATTTTTAACAATACAAAGAGCTGAAGCACTATCCATTAGTAATGGAGTCTTAGTCTCAGTAATGCCATAATCCAGAAGTTGATTCTGAAGCCAGAGTATCTGAGAGGTACAACTTGCAGCAGCAATGTACTCAGCTTCAGCAGTGGATGTAGCAATTGATGTTTTTTTCTTACTCTGCCAAGAAACTAAACAATTGCCTAGGAATTGGCAACCACCAGAAGTGGATTTTCTGGTGACTTTGCATCCTGCATAGTCACTATCAGAGAAAGCAACTAATTTGCAAGAATGCCCAGCTGAATACCAAAGACCTAGTGATTGGGTACCTTGCAGATATCTAAAGATCCTTTTGACTGCAATCAAATGGGATTCTTTAGGTGTAGCCTGAAATCTAGCACAAGCACATGTTGAAAACATGATGTCTGGTGTAGAAGCTGTAAGGTACGTCAAAGACCCGATCATACATCTGTAAAGGGTTTCATCAACCTCTTTACCTTTCTGATCTACATCTAGTTGTGTGATGCTGCTCATGGGAGTAGAACATGGCTTACAGGTTTGTAAATCAAACTTATTCAACAACTCTTTTGAATATTTGGACTGATGGATAAAGATTCCATCATCCTGTTATTTGATTTGCAAACCTAGAAAGAACTGTAATTCTCCCATAGCACTCATTTCAAACCTTAGCTTCATGAGCTTTGTAAATTCATCACACAACTTTGGATCAGAGGATGCAAAGATGATGTCATCTACATAGATTTGAACAAGGAGCTTATGTTGTCCCACAGTCCTGATGAATAAGGTTTTATCAATGGTGCCTCTAGTGAACTTATTTTCTAAAAGAAAAGTTGATAGTGTCTCATACCAAGCTCTAGGAGCTTGCTTCAGCCCATAAAGAGCCTTATCAAGCTTGTACACCCAATCAGGATGTTTATTGTCCTCAAAGCCTGGTGGTTGACACATATAAACTTCTTCTTTTATTTTTCCATATAAGAAGGCACTTTTGACATCCATTTCATAAACCTTAAGACTGTGAAAGGCAGCATAAGCTAAGAATAGTCTGATTGCTTCCAGTCTGGCCATAGGAGCAAAGGTCTCATCATAATCGATGCCTTCCTCTTGTGCAAACCCTTGAACAACTAGCCTAGCCTTGTTCTTGAGAATTTGGCCCTTCTCATCTGTTTTGTTCCTAAATACCCACTTGGTGCCTATAGCACACTTACCTTTGGGTAATGGAGCAAGCTCCCACACTTGCTGTTTCTTAAACTGAAGAAGCTCAAGCTGCATAGCTTCCACCCATCCATTGTCTCTTAAAGCAATATGATAGTTCTTTGGCTCTTGCTGACTGATGAAGAGAGCATAGAAGCAGAAGTTGGACAATTGATTCCTGGTTGAAACTCCAGCATGAATATCACCAATGATTTGAGATGTGGGGTGATTCTTGAGCTCTTGATAGACTATGATATCTGTGCAAGTGTTTGTAGACCCATCAGCAGCAACAGATGGTGATGGAGATTCCTGAAACCATGTAGAGGATGGCAGCTCAAACGAAGTAGAGCAAGCAGAAATCTCATCAGCATTTGTGGTGGATGGAGCTGCTGAGGCTACAGGAGCATCAGGTTTAGTGGACTCAGGCAGGTTGTCACTAAACCTGAAGAGGTGAGTACTGACTACATCATCATCAGTACCACCAGGTGAAGATCTGTTGACAGGCTCAACAGATGGAGGTTGATAAGGAACATATTGCAGTATGTCCAGATCAAACAACTCCACAGGGTTTTGTGGAATCTTGTCCTTTGAAGATTCATTGAACTTAACATGCAGAGTTTCTTCAACCCCCTTTGTTCTACAGTTGAAGACTCTGTATGCCTTGCAAGTTGATGAATAACCAACAAAATACCCTGCATCCACCTTACTAGCAAACTTCTGGAGTGGGTTGCTAGTGTTGAGAATGAAACATGGACACCCAAATGCTCTAAAGAATGAAATCAGAGGGGCCAAATGATGAAGAGCTTCATAAGGAGGCTTCATCAACCTCTTATTCACTAAAGCTCTATTCTGTACATAGCAAGCTGTATTGACAGCTTCAGCCCAAAAGGTCAGTGGCAACCCTGAGTCAGCCAACATTGACCTTGCTGCTTCAATGAGGGTCCTGTTCTTTCTCTCCACCACTCCATTCTGCTCAGGAGTTCTAGGAATGCTAAACTGCCTTCTAATTCCCTTGGACAGGTAGAAGTCATCAAGTGTGTGGTTTCTAAACTCTGTTCCATTGTCACTCCTCACACACTTGACCTGTAGGGAATACTGCTTTTCTACAAGTAACACAAAGTTAAGTATTGTCTTTGCTGATTCATCCTTGGAGTGCAAGAAGAAAGTCCATACAAACCTGGAATAATCATCCACAATTACCAGGCAGTATTTCTTCTTTGCCATGCTCATCACTCTGACAGGACCAAAGAGATCCATGTGGAGAAGCTGTAAGCAGGCAGTGGACTTTGGTTCTTCTATTGAAGGGAATGAGACTTTGTGTTGTTTTCCATTCAAGAAAGCAGTGCAGTCATTTTCACACTTGAACTCCTTCTGAGGCAATCCTCTTACTAAACCATGGCTTATAAGCTGATTCATGTTCTTGAAATTAACATGACCCAGCCTTCTATGCCATAGTGTAGACTCTTGAGGAGATGCCTTGGAGAATAGGCAAGGATGGCCTTTTAGATCCATCTTTTTGGAAAGATCTAAGGCATACACTCTTCCTGTCCTGTTGGCCTTCAGGAGAGTGTGTTCATCCAATGCCTTGTCAATCAAACTCAGAACTTTGGATGACAGAATCCGACAGTTCTGGCTTGTGAAAAGGGCAACATGGCCTTTGTCACACATTTGACTGACACTCAAGAGGTTGTACTTGAGATGCTCCACATAGTTAACATCATCAAACCTTATTTCCCCATTGGAAACAAAGCCTTTTCCGATGATGTAACCCTTTGCATCATTGCCAAAGGAAACAAATCCCTTCTTTCCTTGAGAGTAGTCATTAAGAAGGGAACTGCTTCCTGTCATGTGCATTGATCCTCCACTGTCTACATACCAGATGCTTCTATGGCATGTTGAATAACCCTGCAAACACAACCATGTGTTAGTTGGTCTTGGAGACCCAAACCTGCTTGGTTTTGGGTCTGTTCTCAGCTACAGGTGCAGCACTAACAGTTGTGTTAAGTGTGACAGCCTGAGGTGAAGAAGATGGTGCAGAAGAGGAACCCTTTGGCTTAGGCTTCCTTTTCTGTGGTTTCAACACAGGAGCATCTAAGTGGTTGACTCTTCCCACTAGTTGCTGAACCATCATCACCAGCTGTGTCTGATTTTGTGATAAAGCCTTCAGCTCTTCAGACACACTGGAGTTTGCTGATGATGGATTCCTATGTTGTACCATCTCTTTCTGAGCAACCTCAGCTGTTGCCTGAGTAACCCCTACCTTCTTTTTGGATTTAGCTTTGGGCTTAGGGATTTCAGGCTTGGATGTTGCGAGTACAAACTTGGTTTCAAACTCATTCTTCATTTTATTGATGTCCTCATTGATTTTCTCCTTCTGTTTGAGTTTGGAACCCCTTTTGTACCAGCAATTATCAGTAAGATGATTGAACAAGCCACATATCTCACATGGCTTCTTCTTCATCTTATGCTGATCATCAGCTGAAGAGGATTTAACTGTTGAAGACTTGTTCTTCAGCTGTTTGCCATCAGTACCAGCAGTTTTCTTCCTAGTGCCTGCTTTCCTGGTATCCTCTTTAGCTGTCTTCAAACCTTTCCTACTGTTAGTTTTCTTCTCTTTAGTGCTAACAGTATTTGAGGTTTGAACTTCAGATGTTGTCACTTGCACTCCAGTACCTTCAGTACTTCTAGTGACAACACCTGAGTTGATCAGCCTTTTGGTCATGTGACAGTCAGCATTTGAACCATCAGCTGTTGTAGCATCAGCTGATTGATTTTGGCAGGAGTTAATGCTGACTTCTATCTCTGATGATGCTGATTCAGAAGATAGTAGGTCACATGATGAGAAGGATTGGTTATTGCTCTCCTCATCAGATTCAACTTCTGCTCTTGAAGTGAAATCTGTAGGAGGAGCAGTGTGATTGTAACCAATGCCAAACTTCACATTGGAAGCTGATTGCTTGCTAAGAAGCATTTCAAAACCCTTGCATGATTGCACCCATCGATCACACTCAACTTGGGTGGTTGCAAGAGTTTCCTTGAGGTCTCTGTACTTCTCTAGAAGTACATCTTCCCTAGCTTTATCATCTTTGATTTGGCATTTAAGCTTGTAAATCTCATCAATTTTATCTTTTAGTGCAGCCTCAGAATCAGCTTTTCTTTTGGAAATAGTGTGCTCAAGCTCAAGATTTTTATCTATTAAAGCTACATTTGCTTCTCTAATAGAAGCAAATGCTGCTATGCATGATTCTGAACAAAGCTTGGCTTTTGCCTCAGTGGATACCTGAGATGAGGCATTCGATGATGACCCCTCAGCAGAATCAAGGGCCATCAGAGCAAGATTTCCAAAAGGTTGGTCACCACCATGTTGACCAGCACCTTGGAGTAGTTGTTCCTGACCAGATAGCTCTTCTGGTAGACTACTCCAGTCAACAACACTTGGGGTGAAAAAGCTATGTTGTTGAGGTTGTGTGTGATGATGAGATTGGGAAGATTGAGGCTCAGGAAGAGCATGAGGTGGTTGAGCCGAGGGTGCTTGAGCTTGACTAGGCTGAGGCATGTAGTAACAGGGGTAAGGATATGGCATATGACCCTGTGGCACAAAATAAGCAGGTGGTGCCTGTGCTTGTGATGGATGGCCAGAGCTGGAGGAAGGTTGCCCTCTGTGCTATGAGCTATTGCTGGGAAAAGTCACAAAGGGTGCAGAGGAGTTAGATCCAGACGATCTACACTCTCTTGCAAAGTGTCCAAGCCTTTGGCACTTGTGACACCTCAACTTGCTCTTGTCAAAACCAACTTTGGTTTTGCCAGAGAGTCCGGGGAATTTCCTACCAGGTCTCTTGTAGAACTTTTGAGGGCGGATATTTATCATTGCCATTTGGTTCAAAATATCCATCTCTTCCAGATCATCATCTGGAATGCCCTTCAAGTCCTCCATCAATAAACACAAGTTGTCACCACCACCTCCTGAACTACTAACACCAACAAAAGCTTGTTTTGAGTTGGTAGAGAAATCAATATGCTCATCATAAGAACTTTCTGATGAAGCATATTCTGACTCATGACTTATCAAGGCAGTATTACCTTGGACAAAGTCATCAGCGAGCTTGCCAGAAGAGGACAACTTCCTCTTTTGCTCTATCTCTCTCTCAAAAGTGAGCAGTTTCCCATGAAGTTGGGTGAGAGATAGAGTTTCCAGATCAGCACTGGAGCGTAGGACAATGGTATATGTGTCCCATCTCTCAGGCAGTGACCTGAGGAACCTGTTGTTCATCTGGCTTTTGGAGTACTCTTGTTTGACCATCTTCAGCTCAGAGATCAAACAAGAGAACCGCTCAAACTGCTGGGTCAGAGTCTCACCCTTTCTATATGAGAATGTCTCATATTGTTTGGGCGAGGATTTCCCTATTGTTTGCTAAGACCGAATCAGTTCCTCCAAATTGTTCCTTTAGAGCAACCCATAGGTCATGAGCAGACTCATGATGCAAGAGCCCTGAATAAATCTCATTAGGAATAGCCATGGCTAAAATTCCATGAGCTCTAGCATCAATTTCGAACAGCTTTAGATCTTCGTCCGAATATTGTTCAGGTTTCTTCGCAACCTGTTCATTAGATTCAGGGACGCTCACCATGGGCTTGTATGGTCCATGCACCACTGACTTCCAACAACCAGCACTGTTGACAGCCAAGTGGTGAAGCATACGTCTTTGCCATATGTTATACTCGTTCCTCACAAGCATCGGAGGCTTGGTTGAGGAACCAGTATTGTGAGGATCATTAGTTAGTGTCGTCATCTCAGGTTTTAGTCAAAAACAAGTTTAAGCAAGACAAACGTGACTCAAGACCACCAGAGAACCTCAAGATTTTGGCCAGAAACAGCAGAAACTCACTCTCTATGGATAATTCTTGCAAATTGCTAATTCGATCAAACAGAGAGATCAAAAGAGCAGTTTCAAATGATCAATAGTGAAATCGATCAATGATTAACCGCTCTGATACCATTTGACAGGATCTCAGCCTCTCGTTTGATCAATCAGATTGGTTTGCAGCGGATTTAGCACGTTAATTAGCAATTATAGCAAGAACATAAAAGATATTGCAAGTAAAAGCACAAACATAGAGAGAGAAAAGAGTTCTGCGAAAAAATAATTGTTCTATTGCTCAACACGTTTCGGCAATTAAAACAGCATGGTTCACCATCCTTTTATAGGCGGCAAAAGGATGGTGGTGATGTCCTTTCTCTGACATCAACCTATTATTAAAATTACAACTGACGGAACATAAAACTACTGAAGATGTCAACAGCTGACATCTTCTTACAAAAGTGTTCCTATCTTTTACAAGTGCTGACAAAAGTAAACTACTGAAATCCTACAACGACTGAAGAACAAACTCTTCAGTCGTTTTTAACTACTGATACTATAACAGCTGAAGAACAAGCTCTTCAGCTGTTGTACAACTACTGATACAAAACAAACTACTGAAAGGGAAAAACCATCACAACAACTGAAGAAGACTTCTTCAGCTGTTGTGACAAACTCTGAGTCTTCAGCACTTGTTCTTCAGACTTGGCTTCAGATGATGTAACAGCTGATGACTTTAGTAGATGTCATCAGCTGTTGTCCTCAGTCTTTGTCTTCAGACTTTGTGCTTCAGTAGAAGGTCTTTAGTTCTTCAGTTCTTCAGCTTTTGATTCTTCAGTACTTGTCTTCAGTACTTGAAGTCTTCAGTACTTGTATGATCAGTACTTCAGACTTTAGTACTTGTCTTCAGTACTTTAGAGTCTTCAGCTGTTGTTCTTCAGTTCTTTGATCTTCATACTTTGATCTTCAGACTTTGTCAGAACAGCTGATGGGAGTCTTCAGCAGTTGTTGCAGTTGCATGTGGGACTTAGAGGTTTTCCTGATCTTGGCTCATTGGTTCTTTTGGTCCAACACCCTAAGTGCTACACCCGTAGCTCTTGTATAGGTTCAGAATCCAGCTTCCTCCAAACATGGGTGTTGGAGCACCTGCAATCGCATTCCTGGAAAACAAATTACAAAAAATACCTAATATTACATGGAGATTGGTTAACCATACAATATAAAATGAACAAGTCCCTTAAATTAACAACTCCCTCGCTTTGACCACAAGCTTTTATGGAATGCCTAAGTAACCGATGTGTGTATCGCAGCAACGGGTCTCGTATCTAGCTTCTCTTGGTTTTACTCGAGTTGAAACCCCCTGTTCTAATTTTTCCCAAAATGCTCTCAGCATGGTATCACTCTCCATGTCTTTACTTTCTTCGTATGGAAAGGTATGGTATGCTGGCATTCCTGGTATCGCTTCCTCCTCAACTTCCTGTTCTGTATAGATACCGAGATAGACACCGAACAAGGCAATGGATTTCCTACACCAACGACCACCAAGTCGAAATGAAACTGCATTTTCAACCCAAGGTCAGAGTCTTTCATGCTAAATCTGAAAGATGCTAAAAATTGAAGAGTTAGTTCATAAACAGAAGGTCTGTTTTGAAAAAACAGACGCTTCCACTGAATACTCAATAAATTAATATATCTTTTGTGCTGTCCGACAGCCGCCAACATTTCTTCATCTGCTTGCAAGTGGGATCTTTTGACCCTTTGTAATAGTCTTTGAAGTCTATCACGACACCATCTCTCACGGCTCCCTTCAAATTGCAAATAAGGATGATCCATGGTCCTGAAATTTGAGAAATAAGTTAAACTATACAAAACAAATTTTTAGAACACTTTGATGACATTAGTGATAATCATGGGTTTCACAAGACATAACACCCAAACCATTTAACTCATGTTTAAAAACAGTTAAAAATTTAACATCCAAGAGAAAGTTTGTTAAACATGGGAGTGCGTCTTGTGAAACGTGAGGGTGCGGTTGACATTTTGAGATATGAAATTTTGACTCGAGCACGCGTGGTTTTGTTTGTAAACCTTTGATTAATCATGGGTTTAATATTTTCTTGCTTGAAAGACCAAATATTATACGTTTAGCATTTTAAGCACTTGTTAATAATTCAAGATACTCAAATATATATAGTGTTTAACACTGCTTGTGAATTCTTTTAACTTGAACATGATTAACAATGATTTTACCACGAATTATGAAGATAGTCTTGTTAACAATAAAAGAAAACATACTAATAACTAACTACACATACTAATTAACACTAATCAACTTCAAGAAGAAACATGAACAAGAAGGTTTAAAGCATTCATCATTCCATAATATGTTTAAGTACAAGTCTTTACATATAATTGCTAGGATTTCAGTTGTTTAGAGACCTAATCACCAAACTTCATGTAAATGACCATTACAATCATAGAAATTAGTACAGTAACCTCTTGATCAATACTCTTGAAAGAACTTCTTGAAAAGTTGAAAGAAAAATAAAATTATGGTGAAAATGGAAGAGGATACGAACATTGCATGTAATGAGCTCGGTTTTTAACATCCAAAATTGATGGGTAACAAGACAAAGGGCTGGAAAAAGTTAGATGGTGTCATTCATTGTCAAGCACGGGGGCGTGCGTCCATAGGCATGGGGGCGTGCTCCCCTTATGCTGTCTGGTTTCAGTTTTTGTTGTTTCGTGTTTCAGTTTCACGCGTTACGCAATTTACCCAATTAAGTTTAATCACTTATAAATCATCAGGAACAATATGAAAATAGTCCTAAAGTGGATTAACACAGCCTCGTGCTAAATTGACAATTACATTTCCTAGGGTCCTACGGTTACATAATACGTTAAAAGCCGAGAATCTGAAACTGCAAAACCAGACTCCTTATCGCGCATCAGTGCACTTAGCACATCACGAAATGCTTCTAAAAGAAGCCTCCACACATTTCACGTGGAAGGTTTGGGATGGGATAGTGAGAAGTGTGGTTGCTAGGTTCCGCAAGCTGACGGTTAATGGAAACGAGTTCCTCACCCATTTCTTGAACTTTTTAGATATGTTCAGCTAGACATTGGGATACGACGAGGTTCATTTCAGGCATTTGCTTGATTAATTCATGCAGCTTGAAGAAGTATTCTTGTGTCGTTAGCTCTCACGTTTTAGAATGCGGTTTCTTTGCAGGATTCCAGCTTGAACTTCCGTGACTTGATTCTTTCATTTTTCAGGCGTTTTTAAGTAGGTATGGGTGTGATGAAAGAATGGAACAAGTGTGGTATTTATATACAGATCATGAAAGTTGAACACGGGGGTGTGCTTGGACAGACACGACCCCGTGCTTGTCAGAACTTGTCTTAAATTCGACCTGCATCGTTCAAGAGTCGTCAACAGAGGTCGTGGAAACTTTTTGTCAGAGGTACAGGGGCGTGCTTCATGGGGCACGACCCCTTGTTTGTGCTTGTGAGTTCGTAAAAAGTTAAAACAAAGCAAGAAAAACCTATGTACAGGTGCCGCGTTTATGTTTCGGGTCTTCGGCGCGACCCTTCCCTACACTTAATTTTCGTCGGGATGGAGGTGTAATTCCTGCGAGAGAATCTTGGTTGGTCCATCATTATACGGTTTCAAACGATGACCATTTACTTTGAAACTTAAATCGTCATGGTTGTCGATTTTAATGGAACCATTCGGAAACATGTTTTTAATCGTGTAAGGTCCAGACCAACGTGATTACAGATTTCCAGGAAACAAGCGCGCACGAGAATTATACAGTAGGACACGTTCTCCCACATGAAATCGTTTTGTGTTCATTAATCACGCATCTTGGAATTTCCTTGTCTTCTCTTTGTACACCCTAGCGTTTTCGTATACTTGTTCACTCAATTCCTCTAATTCATGAATTTGTAGGAATCAATTCTTTACTACAAAGTCTTGGTCTAGGTTTGTTGCTTTTAGTGCCCAAAAAGCCTTGTGCTCTAGTTCCACGGGTAGATGACACGACTTCCCATAAACTAGTTTGAACGATGTTGTGCCGATGGGAGTCTTATAGGGTTTTCAAAAAGCCTATAGTGCATCATCTAGCTTGTTACACCAGTCCATGTGGTTTTGACCTACGGTTTTCTCAAAGATTCGTTTGATGTCTCGGTTAGTGACTTCGGATTGCCCATTCACTTGTGGATGATAAGCAGTTGTAAAGCAATGGTGCACTCCATAACGGACCAATGCTCGTTCAAACTGGTTGTTGTAGAAATGCATTCCCCGATCACTAATTAAAGCCTTGGGGACACCAAAACGAGAGAATAGCTTCTTAAGGAATCTGACAACGTTCCTGGCATCACTGGTAGGTATGGCTTGAGCTTCAGCCCATTTTGAAACGTAATCGACTGCTACCAAGATGTAATGATTGCCAAATAAAACCGGGAATGGCCCTATGAAATCAATACCCCATATATCAAATACCTTGCATACTTGAACTGGTTTCTGAGGCATCTTATCCCGTGTTGAGATATTGGTTGCCTTTTGACATGCATCACATGTGCGTACCATGTTATGAGCATCTTTGAAGATCGTGGGCCAATAAAATCCAGAGTCAAATACTTTTTTGGCTGTAAGGGTTGCTCCGTGATATCCTCATGTGGGTCCTTCATGACAGTGCCTTAGAATATGTTCCGTTTCTCTTCTGTATAGGAATCTACGAATGAGTTGGTCTGCATCGATTCTAAACAGATACGGGTCTTCCTAATAGTAATACTTGGTATCAGTAAAGAATTTCTTCTTTTGCTGATAAGTCGTTCATTTATGAAGGATTCCGCTTGCCAAGTAATTTGCAAAATCGGCAAACCAAGGATGTTCATCGATTGAGGATTCGATGTGCAAAAGGAATTCATGAGTAAAATTTTCGTTTATTATGGATTCCTCAGTCTGTGAAGGACTTGAATCTTCAAGACGCGAGAGATGATCGGCCACCAAATTTTCTGCTCCTTTCTTATTATGAATTTCTCTATCAAATTCTTGAAGCAGAAGTATCCAATGAATCAATCTTGGTTTTGCATCTTGTTTGTTGAACAGATAACGAAGGGCTGCATGATCGGTGTAAATGATTGTTTTTGAAAGGATTAGATACGAGCGAAATTTGTCAAATGCAAAAACTATCGTGAGAAGCTCTTTCTCAGTGGTGGTGTAGTGTTCTTATGCATCGTTTAAGGTTTTGCTCGCATAATGAATTGGGTGGAATTGCTTGTCTTTCCTTTGTCCTAATACGGCTCCTACTGCAAAATTACTTGTGTTGCACATGAGTTCAAATGGTAGAGTCCAATCTGGGGAAACCATGATCGGAGCGGCTACAAATCTCTCCTTGAGTAAATTCAATGCACGGGTGCATTTGTCGGAAAATACGAATTGTGAGTCTTTCTCAAGAAGTTGAGTCATTGTTCTAGCGATTTTCGAGAAATCTTTGATGAAATGACGGTAGAATCCTGCATGACCTAGGAAACTTCTGATATCTTTCACGGTCATGGGATGTGGAAGTTTGGAAATAGTGTTGACTTTGGCCTAATTGACTTCAAGCCCTACTCGAGAGATCTTATGTCCTAACACTATTCATTCAGTAACCATGAAATGGCATTTTTCCTAATTCAAAACAAGGTTAGAATCTTCACATCTAACCAGCATCTTTTCTAAATTTTCAAGACATTGTTCAAATGAGTGCCAAAGATGGAGAAGTCATCCAGGAAAACTTCCATTGAAAGTTCGATCATGTCTTGAAAGATTGCTACCATGCATCTTTGAAATATAGCGGGAGCATTACACAATCCAAAGGGCATTTGCTAATCAGCAAACGTGCCATATGGAGAGTTGAATGTCGTTTTCTCTTAATCTTCAGGAGCAATAAGAATTTGGAAATAACCTGAGAAACCATCCAGGAAACAATAGAACATTTTTCCAGATAATCTCTCAAGCATTTGGTCAATGAAAGGAAGAAGGAAGTGATCTTTGCTTGTGGCGTCATTGAGTTTGCGATAATCGATGCAAACTCTCCATCCTGTAACTATATGAGTGGGAATAAGCTCATTCTTCTCTTTAGTTACAACAATCATTCCTCCTTTCTTTGGAACAACTTGGATGGGAATGACCCAAGGTGAATCAGAAATAGGGTAAATCAAACTGACATCTAGCAGTTTGAGTACCTCTTTCTTCACCACCTCTTACATGCTCGGGTTTAAACGTGTTTGAGGTTGAATGACGGATTTGAAGTTCTCCTCCATCAGTATCTTGTGAGTGTAAAAGGATGGATTGATTCCCTTGATGTCCATGATTTTCCATGCACATTAAGCATCTTGCTCTTCTCATCAATTGATAAGGCGGATGAGATTATGACAGGAAGTTGAGATGTGTTTTCAAGAAAAGCGTATTCGAGATGAGATGGAAGTTCTTTGAGCTCTAAAACTGGAGGGTCACCAATAGAAAGTTTGGATTTAGGTTCTATCTCTTGTTCAATGATCTCAAATGCTTCTTGATAAGACGACGTTTCATCAACTTCTAGTTCTGGAATGATTTGATTCTCACAGATGGGTTCGGTGATTTGGATCACTATTAATTTAGTGTTGCAAGCTTCATTTCGAAGAGTTTTCTTTAAATGACAACTTATGATTGAATCGCAAACATCAATGTGATAGAGTGAGTCATCTTGATATTGAGGGTGTTTCATGGATTGGCCTATATCGAAAGTTACTTCCTCCTCGTCTACTCGAAGCGTGAGTTTGCCGTTGAAAACATCAATGAGGGCTCGAGCAGTCTCTAAGAAAGGTCGACCTAGGATAAGAGGAACACTCTTATCCTCATCCATGTCAAGGATCACAAAATCAACGGGAAATACGAATTTGTCGATTTTAACTAAGAGATTTTCAATGATGCCCCTCGGGTAGGTCTAGGTTCACCTAAGTTTAACTTTTCAAAAACCGCATAAGGCATAAGGTTAATGCTAACACCTAAATCAGCTAACGCGTTGCTAATAGAAAGATTTCCTATAAGGCAAAGTATGGTAAAGCTTCCTGGATCTGTCATCTTTTGAGGTAGTTTGTTTTGAAGAACTGCAAAGCATTCCTCATTAAAAACTACGTGTGATAACTCTTCCAGTTTCTTTTTGTTTGACAAGACACCCTTCAAAAATTTAGCATAATTTGGCATTTGGGCTAAGGCTTTCACCAAGGCCAGATTGATATGGAGTTGTTTGAACAACCCTAGGAATTTTCCATATTGTGCCTCCATTCGTTGTTGCCTCAAATGACCTGGATATGGAGGTGGTGGAACATAGGGTGGTGGTGGAACGTATTTCTTGGCTGATTCTTCAATGATAACAGGTTGCTTTTGCTTATCACTTGCATTACTTGGAGCTTCGGCTTCTACTTCTTCAAGGATGGGTTGTAATGTAGGTGCATCACCTTGAGTGCTTTTGCCACTCCTGGTGGTGATGGCTTTGACTTGAGCATTAGGGTTTGTCGCAGTGTTGCTAGGCAAAGCACCTTGGGGTCTTTCAGATAGTTGTTGTGCTATCTGACCTACTTGGTGTTCTATGGTTTGCAATGATACTTTGTTGCTTTTGATGTCAGCCTCGTTTCTTTGGAACCCTCTTCGATCAGATTTCCAGATGTACTCATCTGTGGTTTGTATGGTCAACAACAATCCCTGCAATAGGTCTTCCATTGATGATGCTCCATGGTCTTGATTACTACTGCTTGGACCTTGGCATGGTGGTTTCTGTTGTTGGTAAGGTGGTCTTCGGTTAAATCCTGATGATGATTGGTTGTTACCAGTATCTTTGTAATTCGAGTTGCTTCTCCAATTTGAGTTGTTGTTATATGAGTAACTTGGCCCTCTTATATAGTCAACATCTTCAACCATCATAATGCCTTATGGGCATTCGCTGTTCTTATGTGAATTTCCGCAGGTGTTGCATCGTGTTGGAGTTTTCTTTAGCTCGGCTTGCAATTGTTCGAAAAGTTTGGTTAGAGCTTCTAATTGGGCCGCAATTAGGGTTTCAGAGTCTACTTGATGAATACCTTTAGAACTGGGTTTGGATATTAAGGGATTATAAGCAAAGCTCTTCTTAGTTGCTATTTCTAGGGCTTGGTATGCCTCTGTTGGCGTGACACTTCTGAAATCTCCTCCCGCACTTTGGTCTACATCTTGTTTGTGTGCTCCGCTGATTGCATCATAAAAGGTTTGACACTGTAGCCACAGATCAATTCCATGATGTGGGCATATCCAAAGGAGACTTTTGTATGTCTCCCATGCTGCGTGTAATGATTCATCATCATCTTGGCAGAAGCTTGGGATGCTGCTTTTTAGTTTGGCAGTGCGATCGGGTGGAAAGTATTTCAAAAGTAATTGTTCAGCCATTTCAGCCCATGTGGTGATGGAACCAGGCGAAAGTGAATCAAGCCAGTCAATGGCTCAGCCTCGAAGTGAAAATAGAAAAAGTCTTAGTCGAATGGCGCCGTCTGAATAGTTATTGATTTTGAAGGTCGCATAGATATGAAGGAATAGTGATATGTGAGCGTTAGGATCTTCGTCTTGCAATCCATGGAACTGAACAGAGTTTTCTACGAGTTGGATAATACTAGACTTACTCTCGAAATTGTTGGCTGCTATAGCTAGTTGGATAACACTAGACTCGTAACCATCGATTGACGGTGAGCCATAGTGTGTCATCTTCATTTCCTCATCATGGTTAGCATTGTCTTCTTCGGATGGTGTACCTTCCAAAATGTCTTCTTCAATGATTGGAGCTGCTTGTCGTGGTCTTTCGCGTAACCTTTGATGGAAAAGTCGCCTGGGTTCAGAAAGAGGTAAAACAAGTTCAGGGCTAGACGAGTCGGACATACACTAACTTAAGGAAGCATTAACTAACTAAGGCTTAGAATGAATCAGGCAACTGTAACTAAACTAGCTATGGCAAACTATCTACCAAAAATAAAATGAAGTTGAACAAAATATATTGACAAAATATACACAAGATAGTCAAAAATTTAGATTGTTTTTCAAACTGCCGCGTGTCCCAGGCAACGGCGCCAAAAACTTGATGTGATGTGGAATATACATATTTTGATAAGGATTTTTTGCAAGGATTTAGTTTTAATTGGTTATTATTAATACTAAACCATACACACAAAAGGCAAGTGTACCTGTCGTGTGGTAATATAGTTTGGGTAAGAACTGGGTATCAATCCGTGGACACACCTAGCCTACTCAACAACCTTAATATTTGACTATCAGATTGGGTTTTTTTTAGAAAATGATAAGTTGCATTAAGAAGATTTTTGGAGTTTAAAAACAATAATTAAAAAAAGTAAAGTAAGATTGAAGCGTTTGGATTTAAAAGCAGGGAATAAAGGCTATCATCCTAATTAGATTATACTTATATAACTGTGATGAATTGGTGGTGTAATTTAAAGATATTGATTAATGTAATTATGTTAACGTTTATAAAGATGAGCTGGCGCGATTTCTCGTCTATCCTGCTCCATAGTGACTAGGATCACGTCAGGCTGATGTTACTGCTTAGATCAAATCCCTAGTAATGTAGGTAAATCTTTTGTGACCTTTTTGACATACGATTTATGAAAACATAACTTAATGTTAAAAAGATACTTGATCAGGTTCCTTCCTAACATACTATTAATTTTAGAAAACCGTAACAATTACTGTAGATTTCTCAGGCTAATAAAAGGGAACTCGCAAATGATCAGAAAGTTAAGGTGATATGATTTCTAATAACTATTTCTAGTTCATTAGCCATGGATTTATTATGAAGACCGGTTTCGTGAATGAAAGTTGATCACACGTTTTGCAACCGTGTATGACAACCGCAATCACAAACCATAAATTTATAACTTCCCGTTCAAATGTAGATGCTACCCATCAAAAGTTTTCTCAATACCACCATAACATTAACATAACATATATCACACCATTAGTTCATCACAAATTACATAAGTTTCATCCAATTAGGATGATAATAAGAGTTTAGCTCATAATGAGCTTGGACGTAACAACAGATAACATAGAAGATAGATATGATATCATCGGTGAAATGGAACAATCAAATCGGTGATCCACAATGGATGACGTTTAGACAATCCCGAGCTTCTTCCAAGTGTTGTATGCACCTCCCGAGCCTCCAAACGGTCTTGAGGACTTGATTCCTGATTCATACATACATACAAGTTTGGGAAGTTACATCATACATATTTACCACTAAACAAGTGAGTTTCGTTGCCCCTTTTTACGCTTATACAATGTTTCAATCTTTTACAAACATGGGGGAAAAGTATGTATGTATGAAGAGAAGTCAACTGAAACAGCTGCAGTAGCTCAAGAAGTTGACTGGAGCTTCATGGTACAGGATGTAACTCCCGCTCAAGCACTCATGGCCGGAACGGATGATGATCAGGTATATGAACATCTTTGCACTGCCTCCAGAGTAACTCTCCCACCAAAAGCTTACCAAAGTGGTGAACTTGGGCCGCTATTTATAGGCTTTCTGGAGTGTTTAAGCACAGCCCCGTGCCTAAAAGGCACGGCCCCGTGCTAGTACAATACTTACTGAAGTTGGTCGGCTTGTACGTGCAGGTTGTGTCAAGCATGGTCCCGTGCTTAATGGGGCACGACCCCATGTTGGAGGTGGGGCATGACCCCATGTTGGAGGTGGGGCACAACCCCGTGCCTTATGGGGCACGGCCCCGTGCTTGCTTTTAGGGGACAGTACTTTTTGTCCTGTCAGATGTCCAAACACGGGGGTGTCTCAATTTAGCATGGGGGTGTGTTTCAGGAAAGGCATGGGGGCGTGCTTAATGAGGCACGACCCATGCTTGGACTCCAAAACTCGGATTACTTCAATTTCTTGTCAAATATGCTTCTTTTGTCCAACTTGCCCCTTTAAACATCTCCAAACACAATTTAATATTTTTAAGTACATACTCATCATTTTAAGGGAGATATTGAGGAATAATTGGTGTGTTTTTGATAGGATTTTTATGTATAATTTGGAGCACATCGGGCACCATGACACACCAGCAATACACCACCAAGTTTAACGCGATGGAAAGGTTGGTGCCGGATCAGGTAACGCTGGTGTCAAGGAAGATCAAGAAGTACGTGCAAGGATTGCCAGCTGACATTCGCAGGCATTTGATTGCTGCCCGGCCGGGTACCTTTCGATCGGTGGTAGACCTGGTGGGTAGATTGTATGATGAAATAGAGGAGACTGTGGTGCAGGTGAATAAGACGGGTAGTGGTGATAGAAACTAGGGCAGGAAGCAGTTTTGGCGTGGTGGTTTCAACCCAAACAACAAGAAGACAATGGTTATCGGTAAGCGATTATAGCAGGATCGGGGACGAAGAGGTGCAGTAAGTGTGGGAAGTAGCATACTGGTGAGTGAAGGATGGGATTAAATGTCTGTTTCAAGTGCGGGAAGCCTGGTCACATCACTAAGGATTGTAAGGTGGCGAGGTGCTACAACTGTAGTGAAGTAGGCCACCTGAGTCGGGAGTGTAAGAAGACAAGGGTCGAGAGTTCCGAAGCGAAGAAGGGGACGGAAGATGGAGGACAGAGGGAAACTTCTAGAGCATTCACAAGACACGGGAGGAGGCTAGAATGGATCCCGACGTCGTGTTGTTGGATTCTTTGTGCCCAAGACACATAGAATATTGATTTGGTTAGTACGTCATGATCCAAGTCGGGTCATACCCAATAACAAGCTTAGCAAATACCAATTATTATTTAATTGATGATATGATCATGCAATTAAATAATTATACCAATTTAGAAAATGGGTTTTCTAAATAAATTGTATGTGAGAAAGACAACTTATAAGGATATTTTGTTCATGGACATTATTTGTAATGTTATTTAAGTTTGTTAAATAACATCAAATAATAAGAGAGTGTGTTTTTAGTTAAATACTTAAAAGGTTAATAATATAACTAACAATACAATTAACAATACAACTAGATTAATAAGTTAGTGGGTGTTTAAAATGGGGGGAAACCCATTTTAACGACATATTCGGCCGCCCCCTTGAGGGTATCTTTGGTCATTTTGTCTTCTTGAAAACACACACCCATTAACATAAAACACTCTCTCCAATTCAGCTCTATCTATCATACATGCAAGACTCCATTTTTTCCTCTTAACAAAGTAGAAGAACAGTGCTGAAAATCGGTTTTCAGCAGCATGTATCTTGCGATTTTGGTGTCATATTCCTAACAAGAAAGGTGTTTGCATGATGCTTGTGGGTATGGATGCTTGAGGACATCTACTTTGGTGTTTTGGCCATTCAAGAGCAGCCCTTTCTTCACCCAAATCACGTTTTTAGCAGCCCTTATGGAAGGTGTTTCATTCACATTTTCAGCAGCCTACAAAGGTAGTTTGTTGATGTTGTTTTGGTTGTTTCCTTCTCTTGATAGCTAGTTCAAACACATATGAATGATCCTTATGATTTGGCGTTAAAACAAAGTTATGAACTTTTAATCTTCAGATTATAACATGATATTAATCTATTATTCCGCTGCGTTTTCTTAGTTTAAATGGTTAAACTAGTTTGATAAAGGTAAAACAAACCCGACATTGGCATCTAGAGCCGGATATGTGGATGAATAGCTTCATTTGTCCTTGTAAAATTGGTTTTATAAGACTTAAACAACCTAATAGGGGCTGTTTTGTTATGATATGATGATACCCCAACCTTTCAAGGTCATATCTTGCATGCTAATGATTAAATCTTGAAAGGATGACATCAAATGGTTGATTATGTTATTTTGTACATAACCCTAAAGTTTTGGTTCATGTTGGCCAGAACTTTAAGGTTATAAAAGGGGTTCATTTAGTTCTTGAAATGATGTATATGGATACATGTTTTAGTGCATAACATAGCCTTGACCATGTATGTTTTGGATTTGATTGATTGTGGAATTGTCATGTTGGTTGTATTCGTTTAAAAGGGTTGTAATAATTTCTTTTGTTTTAGTATTTGGGTTGTAATTTATTTATTCATTTGGTTATATAATAAATAGAATAGGTGCATTTCTTTTATTAGAAATTTGTATTAGGATATAATTTTGTAAAAGAAGATGCACAAGAAGAAGACCCAAAAGCAAGGACACAAAAGACATGGACACTTGAAGCGTACGGATGCGGGTTCAAGTGGGAGTTCATGGACACTTTGATGTGTCAATTTTAAACCCTTAGGAATGACCTTATGACAACACTTGTGATGGCAAACAACTGTAGTCAACTTAGTGGCTATGGTTATGCACATATGTTTGTATGATTATGCTTGTTTGGTTGTTTGTTGTATGATTGTTATTTGATATTTGGATATGCATAACAAACTAATTAACAAACTTAACAAGCTGAAAATTTATGGTTTCTAATCATTAAGTGGTTAATAAAAGGTTTTTAAAAGGATTAATGATTGAATAAAATAGGTTTTATTAAAAATAAACCATAGGATACCTTGCATTTGAAAGCATGCAAATACAAGGTAAATAAAGTTTTCAAAGACTAGAATTAATGGAAACTTAAATCCCTTTTGGAAACAAGTTTAACACCATCCTTTTACATGACACTCGAATCACTTGAGAACTATTTGTGGGATAAAGGTCACCTAACCACTTGTAGGGAACTAGTGTGTTTGAGGTGAGTCTAATGTACTTGTGGGATAAAGGTCACCTAACCGCTTGTATGTGAAAACTCACACGTGTGTGTAAGTAGGACAACTTGAATTGAAAACCATGTGTATAGGGTCATCGAAGCATGGCGTACAATGGTGTTGATGGGATTAAACATGACAACCAAACATAAGATGTTTAACCGATCCCATAAAGGCTAGAAGTTGCAAAAGGTTGCAATTGTCAAATGTTGACTACCTTGTTAATTTAAATAATGGGATAAAGGTCACCTAACCATTATTTGAATGTAACGTTGGATTCTGGATTTTAATTATTAATTTTCTATGAGACATAAAAGGGTATTAATAATTAAAATGAAATTTTTCACAAATACTAATAAGAACTTTGTAAATTTTGTAGAATGGCCGCAAACAATAATGCTACCACCCCGACCATCCATACCCTATCACTGAGAATTATTTTAGAAAGGGACCGTCAGAACGACAACAACCTTATGGACTCAATTTTGAAACTTGAGAATCGTTCTCAAGAATGAGTAAAGGCATATGTCCTTGATGATCCCATGTCTCACCAACCAACGCTGTTGATGTTAAGGCCTTTTGATGATTGGCTTAGGCACATTAAGGATTCTGTGCAATTTTCCTACCTCATGTTGGGAATTTGATTCCCGAACTCCAAAAGGGTTTGGAGCATCATAGGGCATATGACATGATAATCTAGTTGAAGGAAATGTTCCTTCAACAAACTTTAGTAAGATTGCTTCGAAACGGTTCAAGCACTTTATGCATGTCACATGGAAGAAACCCAATCAATATCATCTTATATATTCTTAAGATGAAAAGCCACATTGATAGCCTCAAGATGCTTAACTGTCCTGTCTCAAAGTAGTTGGCCAAGGATTTGATCCTTGAATGCCCACCTAAAGGTTTGAGACAATCATAATAAACTATAATATGAACGGGTGGGACAAGAGCATCGGTGAAATTCATGCAATGCTCAAAGCAACCGAGGCAGGGATGGGTAGAGAGGTTCTACCTATTCTCTCGATCAATGAAGGAGACTATAAGCAATGGCCAATCCCGATCCTAAGGCAATTATTGCCAAAAGAAAGGAATACATCAAAGCAAAGGTTAAAGCGAAACCTCAAAAACCTAAGCTTATGAAGCCTAAGGTAAAGGAGAACGATCCATGCCTTGAGTATGGAGACATAGGACAATAAAAGGGAATTGTCCCTCCTATCACAAGGAGTTGAAAAATAAGAGGGATGCAGGGCAAACCTCAAATACAATTTTCATGATTCACATTGTATTAAGTGTCATTTCTTCAAACACATTGGTATTGGATACAGGATGTAAGACTCATACTTGCAATTGTTGCAAAGGGGTTCAAAAGAAATGTGCACTTCAAGGAAGGAAGCTCTATTTTGAGACTTTCAAATGGTTTGGAAGTTGTTCTTAAAGCATTTTGTATGCACCTAGTTTGACTAGGAACATAATTAATGTTTCCTATTAAAACAATATGGTCATGATTTAAAGTTTGCAAGTAATGGTATTAAGTTTTATGGATGATGTATTTCATTTTAAGGTTATGACTTTTAATGATATTTATGAATTAGTTCATGATAATTCGTCCTATAATAACTCATTATACACATTAAGCACCAAGAAACTTAAAATGGGTTTAAGTTATTATTATCTTTGACATTGTTATCTTGGTCACATAAATAAGAATTGGATTCAAACACTTCAAAAGAATGGTCTTTTGGAAACAAATGAAAATGTTTCATTTGATAAGTGTGAACCAAAAGACTTATTAGGAATGATACATTTGGATGTATGCGGTCCTTTTAAGACAATGACAAAGATTGGTGAAAGATACTTCATTACTGTTACCGACGATTACAGTCGCTATTATTGTGTGCACTTGATGACACATAAGAATGAAGCTTTTGAAATGTTCAAAATCATCAATAATGAAGTAGAAAATCAACTCTACATAACAATCTAAGTTTTTCATTCTGATAAAGGAGAAACTGAACCCTATTTGGATATGGTTCAATTCATTAAGGCTATGAGCTTACCACCTTTGTCATCTTGGGTTTTTGCACTACTCTCCACGGCTCGTATTTTGAATATGGCCCAAACCAAGAAAGTGGGTTCGACACCTTTTGAAATATGGCATGGAAAGAGTTCCATCGCTATCATATTTAAAGGTATGGGGTTGTGAAGCTTATGTTAAGCTTAACACCCAAAACAAATTTGAAAGTCGATCCACTAAGTGTATATTTGTTGGACATCCCAAAGACTATATAGGATATTACTTCTTTGATCCAACAGAGCAAAAGGAATTTATTGCTCGAAGGGCAGAGTTCTTGGAAGCCAAGTTCCTTATGGAAGGAATGACGCATAGAACAGTGGAATTTGATAAGGATCAAGATCCACAAACCGATACACGTTTGGTTGACACTAGCTATCAACAAGAGGTGGTTGATGATGATCAAGAGGTTGATCAATACACACAAAACGTTCGCAGATCTGGTAGAGTTAGCATTCCACTTGAAATATATGGATTTTTCATGGATGGATGCTATGTGGTTGAATCCGATGAGCCAACTACATACCATGATGCAATGTCCAATTCGGATTGTGACAAATAGCTGGAAGCCATGAACGTGGAGATGCAATCCATGTATGACAACCAAGTTTCGGAATTGGTTAACCCTCTACGTAACTCCAAACCGGTTGGATGCAAGTGGGTTTTCAAGAAGAAGACAAATATGCATGGAAACTTGGATACTTACAAGGCAAGACATGTAGTAAAAGGTTTCACTCAAACTCAAGGGGTTGACTATGATGAAACCTTCTCGCCAGTGACAATGCTAAAGTCCATTAGGATATTGTTTGCCATTGCTGCTCGTTATGATTATGAGATTTGGCAAATGGATGTCAAAACCGCTTTTCTTAATAGACATCTTGAAGAGACTGTCCATATAGCTCAGCTTGAAGGTTTTGTCGATCCAAAATATCCTAATAAGGTATGCAAGTTAAAGAGATCAATCTATGGATTGAAACAAGCATCGAGAAGTTGTGATTAACATTTTGATGAAAAGATCAAGAAATTTGGTTTCATCAAGAACGCTGACGAGGCTTGTGTGTACAAAAGGGCTAGTGGGAGTATAATTACATTCTTAGTATCGTATGTTGATAACATACTGCTATTTGGAAATGACATTCCAACCATGGAAGGTGTTAAAACCTGGCTTGGAAATTGTTTTTACATGATAGATCTCGGTGAAGCCACCTATATTTTGGGAATAAAGATCTATAGGGATAGATCGAGGCGGTTGAAAGGTCTAAACCAAAGTGCATATATTGATAAAATCTTGAAAAGGTTCAAGATGGAAAAATCTAAGAAAGGCATGGTACCTATTCAAAGAGGGACAATATTGAGTG
This sequence comes from Flaveria linearis, assembly GCA_024085815.1. Lineage (NCBI taxonomy): Eukaryota > Viridiplantae > Streptophyta > Magnoliopsida > Asterales > Asteraceae > Flaveria > Flaveria linearis. The sequence continues at coordinate 57,907,446 of CM044013.1, read as the reverse complement.
CATCTCAATGTCCAAGCTCAAAGGATGAGCAAGATTGTATGAAGGACATCCCATATGAGTCTGCTATAGGATCCATCATATATGCGATGATATGCACTACACCGGACGTGTCATGTGCGTTAAGCATGACAAGAAGATATCAGAAGAATCCAGTTAATAGCCATTGGATGGCTGTTAAAAGTATATTGAAATACCTTAGGAGGACTAAGGATATGTTTCTAATATACGGATCTGAGAAAGAGGAACTCGTTGTAAAGGGTTACACGGATGCGAGTTTCCAAACTGATCGAGATGATCCTCGATCACAGTCGGGGTATGTCTCCATTATGGATAGGGTAGCATTGTCCACTACAAAATACGAATACATAGCCGCCTCATTAGCAGCTTGGAAGCTGCATCGATAAAATGGTTTATCGTAGATCTAAGGGTGGTCTCTACCATTCAAGACCCCTTAGAAATCTTTTGTGATAACGAGGGTGCGATTGCTCAAATCAAGGAACCCCGTGCACATCAAAAGATTAGGCAAAATGAGTGGAGATTCAACTACATAAGGGATGTAGTTGAAAAGGCAAAGATATGTATTCGCAAAGTTCACTTTGATCAAAAGATTGCGGATCCACTCACGAAGTTCCTCAAAAGGGCAAAGCATGAAAGTCATACTTGTGCCTTAGGACTTTGATATTCTAATGATTGGAATTGATCTGTTTTAGTATAAATATTGAAAATATAGAACAATTGTAATATTTAAATCATCTATATATGTACGATATTTTAAGTTATGTTCCTTTTAGCATGTTTACAGCCATGAATAATTTCATTATTCTAAATGTCCGTAGTCGGTCATATTTGTACGAACAAATATGAATGTAAGACTATTATGAACTTGGATTGGTGGATATTCATAAGGCATGAATATAGAGCAATTGGTTGCTGCCAAGGTTCATAGATATTCGTGGGATACGAATATTGGACTGACCCGTACCTCAAATCTTACTACATGGAATCTTATTGATTGATCATAAGTAAATTTGAGTAAAGGCGAATATCATTTGGTATCCTCCGACCTGAGATACATATTGGGTTTTGATATTCACTAAGTGTTATACCTTGGGCTAGTTCTTCACTGATATGAAACAATTGTCAGTACATAAGGCTATGTTCAGGTATGACATAAGGTGATTGTGAGAAACGTATGTAGTCAAGATGGGATTTGTTCCTCTTATTCGTTGAGAGCATGATGTCTAAGGCCTGATTAAGTTAAATCAACAAGGAATGATCATTCTGTGTCCTTGGATTTAACATGACATCTGTAACAAAAGGATAAATGATTGATTCACCTAAAACATTTCAAGTTGGATACTTGAAGGGGATAATGTTATTGAATGGCTTCTAAGTCATGCGTATTAAGGGTAGTAAGCCGTTGTTAGACGGTATTTACTGCTTGCATCAATCTTCTATGAATCTTGTGCAAGTTGGAGATTGTTGGATTCTTTGTGCCCAAGACACATAGAATATTGATGTGGTTAGTACGTCATGATCCAAGTCGGGTCATACCCAATAACAAGCTTAGCAAATACCAATTATTATTTAATTGATGATATGATCATGCAATTAAATAATTACACCAATTTAGAAAATGGGTTTTCTAAATAAATTGTATGTGAGAAAGAACAACTTATAAGGATATTTTGTTCATGGACATTATTTGTAATGTTATTTAAGTTTGTTAAATAACATCAAATAATAAGAGAGTGTGTTTTTAGTTATATACTTAAAAGGTTAATAATATAACGAACAATACAATTAACAATACAACTAGATTAATAAGTTAGTGGGTGTTTAAAATGGGGGGAAACCCATTTTAAAGACATATTCGGCCGCCCCCTTGAGGGTATCTTTGGTCATTTTGTCTTCTTGAAAACACACACCCATTAACACAAAACACTCTCTCCAATTCAGCTCTCTCTCTCATACATGCAAGACTCCATTTTTTCCTCTCAACAAAGAAGAAGAACAATGCTGAAAATCGGTTTTCAGCAGTATGTATCTTGCGATTTGGTGTCAAAATCCTAACAAGTAAGGTGTTTGCATGATGCTTGTGGGTATGGATGCTTGAGGACATCTACTTTGGTGTTTTTGCCATTCAAGAGCAGCCCTTTCTTCACCCAAATCACGTTTTTAGCAGCCCTTATGGAAGGTGTTTCATTCACATTTTCAGCAGCCTACGAAGGTAGTTTGTTGATGTTGTTTTGGTTGTTTCCTTCTCTTGATAGCTAGTTCAAACACATATGAATGATCCTTATGATTTGGGTTTGTTGAAACAAAGTTATGAACTTTTAATTTTCAGATTATAACATGATATTAATGTATTATTCCGCTGTGTTTTCTTAGTTTAAATGGTTAAACTAGTTTGATAAAGGTAAAACAAACCCGACACGTGCCATGTATGTTTCTAGTAAACTAAACTTGTGCCTCTGTGTTATTTGATTCTGGTGCTAGTAGGAGTTTTATTTCTACTGCTTTCTGTACTAGTCTGCCTATTAGTAGTAGAAGTATCGATGAACCTTTTGACGTAGAAACTGCTATTGGTAAGTCTACTAGGATTACGGATATGATAGAGGATTGTGCCATAGAATTAGAAAGTCATAGGTATTCTGCTAAATTACATGTGATGCCCCTAGGCGGATATGATGTAGTACTAGGGATGGATTGGTTAGCAACCTATGAAGCAAACATCGTGTGTCGCAAGAAGATGATTCGACTAATCGCGCCCGATGGAGTTCGGTGACGGTCTACGGTGATCATGTCATTACGATTCCAAAGGCGATTTCGATAGCGGTGGCTGGAAAAGTGCATGAGACGTGGATGTAGTGCCTATTTGGCCTACGTAAAAGATGTGGATGTGTCAGCACCACAATTGTCTAATGTGCCGGTTGTGCGCACTTTCCGGACGTGTTCCCAGAAGACTTACCTGGTGTGCCACCGGATCGCGAGATCAAATTTCAGATTGATTTGATACCCGGTGCTCAACACGTTGCCATAGCACCTTATCAATTAGCTCACCGAGATGAAGGAACTAATGCTCAACTGTAGGAATTAATGGATAAAGGGTTCATTCGACGAGTATCTCTCCATGGGGTGCACCGGTCTTATTCATGAAGAAGAAAGATAGTAGCACGCGGATGAGCATCGACTACCAAGAGCTGAATAAGTTGACGGTGAAGAATCGGTATCCATTACCGAGGATTGATAACTTGTTTGATCAGCTTCAAGGTGCCAGTTGGTTCTCGAGGATAGATCTTCGATCTGGTTACCATTAGCTGAAGGTGAAAGAGCAGGATATTCCCAAGACAGCTTTTCACAAACGTTATGGACACTATGAGTTTCTCGTCATGTCTTTTGGTCCGACGAACGCACTAGCTGCCTTTATGGATTTGCTGAACCGAGTTTGTCGGCCGATGTTAGATAAATCAATGATTGTGTTTATCGATGATATCCTGATTTATTCGAGAATTAAGGATGAACATGCTGGGCACATACGTGAGGTGTTAGAGACACTTAGAAGAGAGAAGTTGGATGCTAAGTTCTCTAAGTGTGCTTTCTGGTTATGTGAGGTTCAGTTTTTGGGTCACGTGGTGAAGTCTCCAAAGACGCCATCCGAGATCTGGGGTTTCTTGGGTTTGGCGGGTTATTACAGGAGATTCGTCCAAGACTTCTCCAAGATAGCTTCCCCGTTGACTAAGTTGACCCGTAAAGATGTGGAGTTTGTACGGGGTCAAGCACAAGAGAATGCTTTTGAGGATTTAAAGACGAGATTGACTCAAGCTCCTGTCTTGACATTACCTGAAGGGAGTGAAGACTTAATGGTATATTTGGATGCTTCTTATTCAGGGTTAGGCTGCGTGTTGATTCAACAAGGAAGGGTAATAGCCTACGCATCCCAACAGTTTAAAACCCACGAAGTCAACTACCCTACCCACGATTTGGAGTTTGCGGTTGTGGTCTTCGCGTTGAAGATTTGGATGCACTACTTATACGGCACGAAGTGCACCATCTTCACAGACCACAAGAGTTTAAAGTACCTCTTTGAGCGAAAGGATCTCAACATGAGGCAGAGGAGATGGTTAGAGCTCATCAATGATTTTGACTGTGAGATCCATTATCATCCAAGTAAGGCCAAGATTATGGCCGATGCCCTTAGCCGAAAGGAGAGACTCGAGCTGATTCGGGTGAAGGCTTATCAGTTGGTTATAACCTCTGAGTTGATGACCCAGGTGAATGAATTTCAAGATGAGGCGTTAAAAGAAGATCACCTTAACTCCGAAAGAATGAGAGGTTTAGTCACAGAATTGGGAGAAACGGGTTAGAACCTGAAATGGACGAATGTGGATCCCTCGTTATGGAGACCTATGAGGGCAGATTATGGATGAAGCTTATAAAAGTCGATACTTGATTCATCCTGGTGCCACGAAGATGTACCAGGACATGAAAAAGGATTATTGGTGGTCGGGGATGAAGCGCGATATAGCGGAGTATGTGAGTAAGTGCCTTACTTGTTTGCAAGTGAAGGCGAAACACCAAAAGCCATACGGGAAGATCCAACCGTTGGATATACCCGAGTGGAAGTGGGAGCACATCACCATGGACTTCGTCATGAAGCTACCTCGTACTGCGAAAGGGTACGATGCCATTTGGGTGATATTTGATCGTCTTATGAAGAGTGCTCACTTCTTACCGATCCGCGAGACGTATTCATCCGAGATACTTGCGGATCTGTTCATTAAGGAGATTGTAGCTCGTCATGGTGTGCCGGTGTCTATCATGTCGGATCGTGACACCCGATTTACATTGAAGTTTTGGAAGAGATTCCATGATGCGATGGGGATGAGGCTACATATTAGCATAGCTTACGATCCTCAGACAGATGGTCAGTCTGAGAGGATGATTCATACGCTCGAGGATATGCTTTGAGCATGAGTGATCGACTTTGGAGGAAGTTGGGATGATAACATACCGTTAGCAGAATTCTCATACAACAGCAGTTATCATGCCAGTATTGGTATGCCCCCATATGAGATGCTATACGGTAGGAGGTGTTGGACAACCGTATGTTGGGGTGATATTGGACAGAAAGAGTTAGGAAGCCTTGAGGTGATCTAGGCTACAACTAAAAAGTTAGAGAAGATCAAAGCCTTCATGAAAGCGGCAAAGGATAGAAAAAAGTCGTACGCCGATAAGAGGCGTAGGCCGATCGAATCAAGGTGGGCGACCGAGTTATGTTTCAAGTCTCACCTTGGAAGGGAATCATCTGCTTCCGGAAGAGGGGCAAGCTAATCCCGAGGAATATAGGACCTTTCTGAATCATTGCTCGAGTAGGAGAGGTGGCCTATTGATTAGAATTTCCTGATGAGTAGGGTGGAATTCATTCGACATTTCATGTATCTCATCTAAGAAAGTTCTTAACTGATAAAGATATGATTGTACCACTGGATGATATCGAAGTGGATGAACGACTTAATTACATAGAACAACCAGTGGCAATTATCTACCGGAAAGAGAAGAGATTAAGGAATATAGTGGTTCCACTGGTGCGTGTGCAGTGGAAACACCGAAAGGGTTCTGAGTCTACGTGGGAGACTGAAGAAGAGTCGAGATAGCATTACCCACAGTTATTCGAAGAGTGATGTGTTTCGGGGATGAAACCTCTTTAAGGGGGTGGACTTGTAACACCCAAAAATTATGTCAGTTAAAAGAAAAGAAAAGAAATAAGAAAGAGAAAAGAAAAGTATTTTTGTAAGAAAAGAAAAGAGAGCAAAAGTGGAGGGGCTAAAATGCAATAATTTAGAAAACCTATTTTCTATATCCATATATCCATACAATACGAATAAATTCTCATGAACAAAATATCCATATAATTTGTTCTATTTTCAAATGCAATAATTTAGAAAACCTATTTTCTATATTGGTGTCAATATTTATTTGCTTGATCATATTAACAAATAAATATTTATTGGTGTTTGTCTAGCTTATTATTGGGTATGACCCGACTTGGATCATAACGTACTAACCACATCAATCTTGAATATGTCTTGGGTATATAGATCCAGTAATCTCCCACTTGCACAAGATTGATAGGAGATTGATACAAACAGTAAATATCTCCTAACAACGGTTTACTACCCTTAATATGTATGACTAAGTGACATTCAATAACATCATCCCCTTCAACTACCATACTCGAAAATGTTTTAGGTGAATCAATCATCTATCCTTTTGTCACAGATGTCATGTTAAATCCTAGAGACACAGAGTGATCATTCTCCTTTGATTTTACTTTTGCAGGCCTTAGACATCTTACTCTCAACGAATAAGAGGGACAAATCCTATCTTGACTACATACATCTTTCACAATCATCTCGTACTATAGCTGAATTTAGCCTTATGTACTTCCATGTTTCAGAACAGCAAAGAACTTAGTCAAAGTATAATACCCGATGAATATCAAGACCCAATATATATCTCAGGTCAAAGGATACCAAATGATATTCGTCGTTACTCAAATTTACTTATGATCAATCAAGAAGATTCCATGTAGTAATATTTGAGATGCGGGTCAGTCTAATATTTATATCCCACAAATATCTATGAACCTTGGCAGCAACCCTTGCTCTATATTCATCCATATGAATATTCACCAATCCAAGTTCATAATAGTCTTACCCACATACTTGTTCCCACAAGTATGAACGACTATGGACGTTCAGAGTAAATGATTTACTTATGGATTAAACATGCAACATTGGAACAGTAGTTGAAACATTATAACCAAATAATTCATTCAAGTAATAAAAGGTTCCAATATCCAAATACAAAATTAAAAGATCAAATCCAGTCACTAGAATATCGAAGTCCCATGGCACAAGTATGACCTTCATGCTTTGCCTTTTCAAGGAGCTTCATGAGTGGATCTGCAATGTTTTGATCCGTGTGAACTTTACCAATACATATCTTTCCCTTTTCTACTTCATTCCTTATGTAGTTGAATCTCCGCTCAATGTGCCTAGTCTTTTGGTGTACATGGGGTTCCTTGATTTGAGAAATCGCACCCTCGTTATCACAAAGAATTTCTAGGGGGTCCTGAATGGAAGGGACCACCCCTAGATCGGCAATAAATTTATTCAACCATGCTGCTTCTTGACCTGCTAATGAAGCGGTGATGCATTCTAAATCTGTAGTTAATAATGCCACCATATCTTGCTTAGAGCTCTTCCAAGAGACTGCTCCTTCATTCAAAACAAAAATGTATCTCGATTGTGATCGTGAATCATCCCGATCAATTTAGAAACTCGCATCCGTGTAACCTTTTACCATGAGTTCCTCCTCACCAGATCCATAGATTAGGAACATATCTTTAGTCCTCCTTAGGTACCTAAGTATGTTCTTAATAGCCATACAATGACTATATCCGGGATTTTGCTGGTATCGGCTTGTCATGCTCAAAGCGCATGACACGTCCGGCCTAGTGCATATCATTGCATACATGACGGATCCAATAGCGGGATTCACTTCATTTTATCCTGCTCAACCTTTGAGCTTGGACATTGAGTCATACTCAATATAGTTCCTCTTTGAATAGGTACCGTACCTTTCATAGAGTTTTTCATCTTGAACCTTTTCAAGATCTTATCAATGTATGCACTTTGATTTAAACCTATCAACCACCTTGATCTATCCCTATAGATCTTTATTGCCAAAATATAGACGGCTTCACCAAGATACTGGATATAAAAACAACTTCCAAGCCAGGTTTTTACACCTTCCAAGGTTGGAACATCATTTTCAAATAGTAGGATGTCATCGACATACAATACTAGGAAAGTGATGATGCTCCCTCCAGCTTTCTTATACACACATGCTTCATCAGCGTAATTAATGAACCCAAATTTGATTACCTCTTCATCAAAATGGTGATTCTAACCTCTTGATGCTTGCTTCAATCCATAGATTGATTTCTTTAACTTGCATACTTTGTTAGGATGTTTTGGACCGATAAAACCATCATGCTGAACCATATAGACATCTTCCTCAAGATATCCATTTAGAAAAGCGGTTTTGACATCCATTTGCCAAGTCTCATAATCATAATGAGCAACTATGGCAATCAACCTCTTGAGTTTGAGTGAAGCCTTTTGCTACAAGTCTAGCTTTATAAGTATCCAAGTTTCCATGCATATCGGTTTTCTTCTTGAAACCCCACTTACTTCCAACTACCTTGGAGCTAAGAGGTGGTACAACCAAGTCCCACACTTGGTTGTCATACATGGATTGCATCTCAACGTTCACGGCTTCAAGCCATTTGTCACAATCCAAATTGGACATTGCATCACGGTATGTGATTGGTTCATCGGAATCTACCACACAGCATCCATCTGTGAAAAATCTATATATTTCAGGTGGATTACTAGTTCTACCAGATCTGTGAACACTATGTGTGTATTGATCAACCATTTGATCATCCTCAACATCCACATGTTGAGTGCTAGTGTCAACCAAATGTGTATCGGTTGTGGTTCTTGATCCTCCTCAAGATCCATAGTTCTACTACTAGCTCCTTCCATAAGGAACTTAGCTTCCAAGAACTCACCCTTCTTGGCAACAAACTCCTTTTGTTACAATGGATCATAGAAACAATATCTCATAGAATCTCTAGGATATCCAATAAAGATACACTTAGTGGAACGGTTTTCTAACTTGTTTAAGGTGGGAGTCTTAACATAAGCCTCACATCCGCACACCTTTAAATATGATAGAGATGGAACCCTTCCATGCCATATTTCAAAAGATGTCTTTTCCATATTCTTGGTTGGGGCCATATTCAAAATATGGGCTGCAGAGAGCAAAGTGGAACCCCAAAATGATAGAGGCAATGAGCTTCTAGCCATCATAGATCGAACCATATCCAATAGAGTTCGATTTCTCCACTCGGACACACCATTGTGTTATGGTGTTCCAGGTGGAGATAGTTGTGAGGCAATCCCACAACTTCTAAGATGATCTCTAAAAGTATCACTTAGGTATTCACCTCCTCTATCGGTGTGGAGAATATTTATTGACTTGTTGAGTTGATTTTCTTCTTCATTCTGGAAGGTTTTGAACATTTCAAAAGCTTCATCTTTGTGTCTTAACAAGTACACATACCCATATCGACTATAGTCGTCAGTAAAGGTAATGAAGTATCTTTCATTGTACCTAGTCATTGGCTTAAAAGGACCACATACATCTGAATGTATGATACCTAATAAATCTTTTGCCCTTTCGGATTTGCCACTAAAAGGTGCCATAGTCATTTTTTCTTGTAAGCAAGATTCAAATACATCAAATAAATCATATTCACTTGCTTTTAAAAGACCATTCTTTTGAAGCGTTCGTATGCGCTTCTTGTTTATATGACCAAAACGGCAATGCCAAAGATAGGTGTTACTCAAATCCAATTTGAGCATCTTGGTGGTGGTTTGGTACAATGAGCTATCATATATGTGTTTTAACAAACCAATTCATAAATACTATTAATGGGAATAACTTTAAAATAAAAGATGTCATTTAAACAAACATGAATTTCATTTTCAATACATGTCAAAACATAACCATATTGTCTTAATTGGGCAACTGAAATAATATTCGTAGTCAAACTAGGAGCATACAAAGCATTGTTCAAAATTGCTTCCAAACCATTTAGAAGCTTCAAGATATAGTCCCCTCAGTCTTCAATTTAAACTTTTACCTCATTTCCCATATAGAGGCTAACATCTCCTTTCTTGAAGTCCTTACTTCTTTTGAACCCCTACAACAAATTGCAAATATGAGTCCCACATCTGGTATCCAATACCCATATGTTAGAGGATATTAAATTGAGATCAATATGGATCATGAAAATTATACTCGAGGTTTTCCCGGCATTCCTCTTAGCTTTCAACTCTTTGAGATGGACAGGACAATTTCTTGCCCAATGTCCTATGTCCCCACACTTAAAGCATGGGTCATTCAAAGCAACCTTTTGCTTCTTCTCCACTGGTTTTACTGGTGGAACTTTTACCACTCCCTTTTGCTTTCCCCCAACGTACCCTCTACCCTTGGCAATGCTTGCCTTGGGTGCGGGGTGAAGCCTCTTCTTGTTCCCACCTTCATTAATGTGAGAACGGGGAAAACCCTTTTACCCATGGCTGCCTCGGCTGTTTTGAGCATAGAGTGAAGCTCACTTATGTTCTTGTCCCACCCATTCATGTTATAATTCATAACAAAGTTGTCAAACCTTTTTGATAAAGAGTTGAGGATGAAATCCGTGGCCAACTCCTTGGAGACGGGACAATTCAGCCTTTCGAGGCGGTCTATGTCGATCTTCATCTTAAGTACATAAGATGAGACCTATTGGGTGTCATCTATACGACATGCATGGAGTGCTCAAACCGTTTCAAAGCGCTCTACCCTTGCTTGTTGTTGGAATGTTTCCTTTAACTAGGTAATCATGCCGTATGCTCCGTGATGTTCGTACTCCTTTTGGAGATCCGGAGTCATACTTGCCAACATGAGGCAAGACACTTGGACCAAATCCTCAGTGTATTTCACCCAATTATTGTAGACCTCCTCATCTTCCACATTGGTTTCATCGGGAATCAGATCGTCTAAAATATATGACCGTTTCTCTTGCTTGAGAACAATTCTCAAGTTTCGAAACCAATCAATAAATTTGTTATGGTTTAGACGCTCTTTTTGGAGAATGGTTCTTAGTGATAAGGTATGAGCAGACGGAATATCATTGTTTTCATTGTTGTTGGTGGCCATCTACAAAATTTAACAAAGTTCAATTTTAGTATTTTCAATATTATCATATTTTAATTATTAATACCCTTTTATGTGTCATACACAAATTAAAATTCAAGAATCCAACATTACATTTAAATAGTGATTAGGTGACCTTTATCCTATTATATAAATTAACAAGGTAGTCAACGTTTGACAATTGCAACCCTTTGCAGCTTTTAAAGGTATGGGATCGACTTAAACATCATATGAATAGTCGACATGTTTATCCCATCAACACCTTTTGTAAACCACATTGTAGGTGATTCATTTAACATGGTTTGCAAACCAAGTCACCCTACTTACACACACATGTGAGTTTACCAATATAAGTGGTTAGGTGACCTTTATCCCACAAATATGATATTCCGACCTCAAATCACAAGTTCCCTCAAAATGATGAGGTGACCTTTATCCTATTAAGAGTTTCCAAGTGACTCAAGTCTTGTGCAAAAGGACGGTGTTAAACTTATTTTCAAAAGGGATTTTAGTTTTCATAATTCTAGTTTAGAAAACTCTATGTGCCTTGTATTTTCATGCTTTCAAACACATGGTATCCTATGGTTCCTTTTAATAAAACCCTTTTATTTAAAATCATTAATCCTTTTAATAACCTTTTATTAACCACTTAATGTTAAAGAAACATTTTATTTCAGCTTGTTATGTTTATTAATTAGTTTGTTATGCATATCCATATATCAAACAACCAACATAAAATAAACAACCAAACAAGTACAACCACACAATTACAAGTGCATAACCATAGCCACTAAGTTGACTATACTTGTTTGCCATCACAAATGTTGTCATTTGGTCTTTCCTAAGGGCTTATAATAACACATTAAAATGTGTCTATGAACTCCCACTTGAATACGCATCCAAATGCTTCAAGTGTCCATGTCTTTTGTGTCCTTCCTTTGTATCTTCCTTTGAGTCTCCAACTTGTGCATCTTCTTTCACAAAAATTATATCCTAATATTATTTTTCTAATAAAAGAAATGCACCTAATCTATTTATTACATAACCACAGAGTAAATAAATTACAACCCAAAAGATACAAACACAAAATAATTATTACAACCCTTTAATGAATAAAACCAAACATGACAAAAAACATTCAACCAAATCCAAAACACACTTGGTCAAGGCTATGTTATGCACCAAAACATGTAACCAAATACAAGATTCAAGAACAAAATGAGCTCCCTTTTAACCCTCAAACTTTTGGCCAACATAAATCAAGATTTTTAGGGTTTTTGTCCAAACAAAATAATCAACCACTTGACATCAATCTTTCAAGGTTTATTCTAAAGCATGTAAAATAAAACTTGAAACACAAGGGATTAATATATCCAAAACAAATCAGCCCCTAATGGGTTGAGAAAATCCAACAAAACTAATTTTTCTTGGACTTTGAAGCAAGTTTTCCACATAACATGGCTCTAGATGCCATTGTTGGGTTTCTAACAAGTTTATCAAAGTTGTTTAACCATTTAAACATAAAAACACAGCGGATCTAAGTGATTTAAAACTTGTTTTAGATGTGGAAAATAAACCATTCTATAATCAAGAAAGCAAACCCAAGAACAAGGATCATATAATTGAAAAAGAAATGCCATCAAAACGTAAACAACCATAGGGTGTTCTTATAATACTACCTTTCAAAGAACAAGATGACATGAGATGGATAAAAATGAAGAAGATGATGCTCTTGAATATAAACCTCCAAAGTGGAAGGCCTCAAGCTAGTATACCCACAAGCTCTTACAAAACATTTAACTTGTTAGGAAGTTGACACCAAAAGTCCTTCTTCAAAACCCACCTTCTCCTTGGCCGAAAATTGCAAGAAAAAAAGAGGAGAGGAGTGCACTTGTGTGTGAGAGAGAGTGTGGTTGAGTGTAGTAATGAAAAATGGTTAATGTCTTGTATTAAAACAAGACAAGGAATCCCAATGAGAGGGAACAAGGGGGCGGCCGAAATTTTTAAATGGGTTCCCCCCCATTTAAAATTTTACCACTCACTATTTACTTATAAGTTTATAAAATTAAACCCTTTTAATTTTTATAACTTAACCACACTTTTATTTGTTGTTATTTAACCTATTTAAATAAAAATACAAATAATTTCTCATGAACAAAATATCCATATAATTTGTTCTATTTTCAAATGAAATAATTTAGAAAACCCATTTTCTAAATGGGTGTCAATATTTATTTGTTTGATCATATCAACAAATAAATATTTATTGGTGTTTGTCTAGCTTGTTATTGGGTATGACCCGACTTGGATCATAACGTACTAACCACATCAATCTTAAATATGTCTTGGGCATATAAGATCCAACACAAGAATCATCCATTGCCCAATTTCATAATAAAACGTTACAATTTAGGGCAAGGTATTAACAAAGAACTCATAATTATGGATTTTTTTGTAAAAGCATCATAACTAACATCAATACAATCCAACTATCATCAAAACATCACTAAACAACATGAATTGCACAATCTCATGATCAAAAGTTACTATTTTGGGTAAGGTATTAACTACGTCATCAAAATCATGGATTTCTTGCACAATCAACCTAGATGAACATTCGTATAACCTAACTAAGATCATATCATCATCAAATCATCATAAATTTCATCTTTTCATCCCTAATTTATGAATTAGGGTTCATTATCATAAAAAATTATGAAAAACTTGATAAAACCTATCTTTAACCGTGTAGAATTCAAGAATGGAACTTGCTAACACCTTGGAACCACTTGGAACTAATCAAAATCAACTTGTTCTGGATGTTGAAGCTCGTAATCTCAAAAGCTGGGGTGTGGGGTGATGGTTTCGGCTGAATGTGGTGTTTGGGGGCTAGGGCTGGGTTTAATTTTGGTAATATTTAGTTTTAGAACAATTACAAAGTAAACCCCATTGTTTATATTTTATAAAAACTAATCTTTTTAACACTTTATAAAAGGTTTTAACTACAAAATACAAACATTAAATCAATAATAATAATAATCATATACATTCTCAATTAATCACAAAACACATGAATATATATTAAACGTAGTCACGTTATCACATAAAATTTACAAATAATGTTTAAAATTTATAAATTTTATAACCAGAAATTAATAATCTACATTATTAATTATGTTATTATCTAATGGCCATTGTTAATTATTATTAAGTCACCAACATTCAACGACAACTAGTGTGCACTCACAAAACGTGTATGTAAGACCTAACAGAACTAACGGAGTTTGGTAACAGAAAAGTACCGGATATCACATTTGGCTCCCAACAACCACCACCACCAACTATCCTTAAACCCAAAACACAACCTCGAACCTAATCATTACCCATACCATCTTCTAAACCTTCTGGTCCCATGACCTTAAAAGACTTTAAGGAGATCAAGAGAAAGCTTATTAACTGCACAACCTTGAGCGACATGTCTTGTCAAGAAGAGTCAATTAAGCTGAAATACATTGATGGCTCTTTCAGTTCGCTCATAAGAGATGCATTCCTTGATCTACCTAGGGAAATACTGGACCAAGCTCTCTAATTTCTTGCATCTAATTTAGATACTCTGAAGGAAGAACATAAGAAGTAAAGAACAAGACTGGTGACTTTACTAGATACTAGGAAAGGGGATAAGCTGCTAACACAGCTTCTCAATCCTAGAGGAGAATTATCCAGTAGAGGTTTGATGAATCTTCTCACAACTTTACTATGGAAAGAGAGAATGGTGAAGTAAACAGGCTCAATACTTCATCTTTGCTACAATCTAGCAGATTTGACATTGCTGAGTTAGCAGAGAAACCATTCTCCAATCCCTCCAACTCTCAAGTTGTTGCTCATATCATAAATCATTTGAGCAGTCTTCATCTGCCTGAAGTGACAAAAAAGGCCAAGACTGAAGAAGAGTTAAAAAACAAAACACGGAATGAGGAAGAAGGCACAACCATAAAAGGAAAAACATTCTTTTAGATGTTTGAAGGCCAAACTTCTATTCTTATAGTTATATGGGAATATGACTACAATTCCCATCAACTAACTCTCTTCAGAGGGCCACAACAAAGAGTGCATGTCATTCAGAGCGAGAGACTTGATCTTCTATCAACAAATGACTTGTACAAGCTCCTCAGCACTACATCAGGAGATAGACAAAAATTTGCTCTCCCTGGTGTTAAAGACCTTAAGAAGCAGAAGGAAGTGAAGTTTTGATAGCATCATCCTAGGGGGAGTTTGTTGGATCATATGAGGCTAGTGCAACCAAAACAACACTTAGAAAAATTTTTGAAGTACAATTGAGGAAGTCTTCCGAAGCTAAAGCAACTCTTCAAAAGACAAGTTGAATATCTTTTGAAGCTTAAAGTATGAATAGCTTCTAAAGGAAAACTAAGTCTTACGATACTAACTAGCTTTCTTTCCGAAGTTTATGAAGAACTTCCGAAGACATAACTAAGTCTTCCGAGACTAAGAAGTTCTTCTTTCGAAGTATTCACACTTAGACAATCCAAGGTAATGTCTTCTGAAGAATGTAGTCATGAACACCTACAGCATACTCGGAAGAAGTTGTTTCTTCCGAAGTATAAATGTCCTCGGATGAACTTATTCTTCCGAAGCCATTTACCTTCGAAAGAACCAACTATGAACCAGTGGATACAAGTATGGGTTGTCTGACATCCACTGCCAACTCTAATATACTACATGGTGCTTTCCCACGCCCATGTAGTTGACCATACTTTATTCCACTGTTCACCTTTATCAATTAGTTCCATTACCATCTTTAGTTGGTGACAAAAGGTAAGTCGTGGACCTGTTATGACTCCTTAATTTAGGATAGTATTTTATCTTAGATGCTTTACTTCTAACAATATAGTATTTGTTTAGTTGAAAACTCCAACTGGTTATCCAAGTATAAACGGGTGTAGATAGTAATATATATAGTTTCTCATTGTAACTCATCAAACAATGTTTCTAAGAGTCTTGTAACACTGAGTTGAGAAGTAATATATACAAGTATCTTGAAAACCCATTCTTGTGTTCATTAACTTATTATATTATTATCAACTTAGTTTGAGATTCTGCTTTATCAACTGAGTGAGACTTAGTGAGTTTGTGAGGTAAATCTTGTATGGAGAGACCAACACCGATCTTGCAAGTCGCGAACTTCAAACACTATGTAACTTATTATGTAGATTTGCTATCTACTGATATTACTTTGTTTACTGGATCTTCTTTCAATTATGTTACTATTTATCAAAACAAGTCCCAAACCCTGTGTTGACACTTTAACATGTTTCTTTCAGGTTCATAAAATACGCATGATTAGGAGCATTTCATCATCTTATCACATTGATGATTAATTTGCAAAATAGTTTCAACATTTGTTTTTGTAAATTTACATTAATTTGGGTTGCGCGTATTTTGTGTTATTTAAATTGTAATGATTAACCGATTACGCTTCTACAGATGTTTGTTCTTGAACTCATTACTAATTATGCGTTTGGGATTTTTTTGATAATATTAAATATTATGTTTTGTAAGTTTCATGACGTTTAGTTTAACTATCAACTGAGATCCTAGTGTGTCACACCTAACAGTAAAACGCCGTTTGTGAAAATTAAGGGTGTGACATGATTATCTCATTTAATGCATCTCCATTAATTGAAAATATGTTTTTACGATCTCGTACATTACATCATCGTGTTTCCGCTATAAACGAGGTTCTGACATTTATTCATGCTCGATCGTGACCAAGGGCTTTTCCTTAGGCATGACACGAGGTTGTTGTCTATTGACTCCTCTTGAACTATCGAAGTTATTTGGTTCGGAAAATTAGAACATTCTTTAATGATAAGTAAAATTAATTAAATAAAAGTGCACTGATGTCACTATACAAACTGTAATTATAACATCAAACTATTATATTAGAATACTTTATTGACAGATACTAATAATGCTTATGACCACTTTCCTCTTTGGATCCATGCAGGATCATCATAACTTTTTAGGTATTTGGTCACATAATACCCATCTTCCTTTAGTAACCAATTAATAGGATTTTTTTTGAAAGCTATGCCACCGATCAAATTAGCTATTTTTCGGTCGAACACATTAAAATGTGCAAACTTCTTTCCATACGAAAAATCGCCGCCGAAAACAGTATTTTGAAAGACATTTGCGCAAAATGCAAAGTCATAGCTACTATCATAAGTGATGTTGTGAAACCCTAAATCATCGTCTCTCGACTTCACATGAACACTGATTGTTGAATTGTGGATTCCATCATGTATAGAGATGTACCATTTTAATGGTGCCTTACATTTCAAACTATAGGAAGGAGTTGTGTAAAAGCAAGTGAGGCAAGATAATACAATGAAAATATAACAAAGCTTCTTGCAAAATAAAATACCCATTTCAACTCGAAAGTGAGAGTTTGAGCGTTTTCATCTAAGCAAGAAATCATTTTATATACAAAATATATGTGTTTAATGATAATAAAGACACATGTACTATATATCACATATAAGAAATGCATGGTATATTATTACAATGTATAACAAAAACTAATACAATATATATGATATCCATGAAATACTTGACGTATTAAAACAATCACTCGCGTTATATTATTACAAATTATAATAAATACTCATATAATAAGTATCATATTTAAAAACAACTATTGAGAAACTTGCGCTTCGTGTTCGGGTATGATTTTACGTTCTATCACGTGCTAATACGAACACGAGTTAATTTCATGTTTAAAAATGACGTTCATGTCAAATAATTTTGCACAAAAGTTATCACATTACAAAGTTATCACATTATGCTACCGATATGACTCAAATTTATGTTTTAAAAATGACGTTCACGTGCCGGATCCTTTTATACCAAATTAACTTACTAAAGTATAAAAATTTATATCTTTTTTGTTGATACACGATGTCCCTAGTTCATTGTACTTAAATGTGTATGTCTTTCAATCTTACGTATGTTTAATACAAGGATATTTTGGTAATATGATATGTGTTTGAATATATATTTACTATTGAATATGTCTTATTCTTATATCATTTATATTTACACGCTTGAATGAATATTATATATGGGTTTGTAGTAGTCAGTCACAGCTCTGAGTTAAAAATAATTCAGGAATGTATTTGACTTAGTCTTATGATTATTCATGCTAATGGACCATGCTTATGGATCAGTCACACGACTAAACCAGGTGATTGGGTCAATCGCACGACTGAGTCATGAGACTGGCTCAGTCGTGCGTCTGGACCAATTGTATGGTTCAATCGTACGTATGAACAAATCATATGGCTCAGTCGCATGACTGAACCATGCTAATGGCTCAGTCGTACGACTGTACACTGAAGCCTATAAATGTCACGTGATTCGTGAAAAAACGTAACACTTCGAATTATTATATACCCTAGCCGTCCAGAGAGTTTTATTTCATCCATCCAAGTTCATAGTTCGTCTCGGTTCGTTTTCTAATCATTCTTAACGTTGTTCTATCGTTAGATTGATCCGGGTTTTCGTTCTCACTGATTGCATCACCAATCAAATAAGATTCCACATTATTTGATTAGGTTACACGTTGAATCAGTTAGTAATCCATACGTACACGGTCCTAACACTTTTCTAGCCTTTAATAATTATATAATAATATTTACTACTACATTGCATATAGAATAATATTACAAATAATTTACTGTTACTTTGTACACTTTGTGTTTAAATTTTAAAGAGAGATTAAATAATATGCTATTAAGTAATAAAACTTGGTCATAAATACAAGGGAAATGTTCGCAAAAAAATACTTTTTAAACTAAAAATTATAAAAATTAATCTCAACCATCTATCTTTTTAATGAATGGTTAAAATTAAATTGTACGGAAAAATATGTTAGATGAGTATTTTAGGAAAACTATTATTGTTAACTTTTTACAAGTTCTTCAATTTTTTTAACATTCATAAATTTTATGTATGATATTATTTTTTATAAAAATTACTCAATAAAAAATAGTGTTTTTATGTTCAAGCGAGTAAAATATTGTTATATAATAAGATAAAAATGAAATTTATGTTTTCAGCTCGTATCCCGTCATTATGTCTTTAGTGCAGTTCATTGCATATATTTTTTGTTAGTTATTATGTTTTTGTAGAATACTCTTGTGTTTTTCTAAAATTTTGAACTTTAAAACTATAATGGTGACATAACATTGTTGTATCTCTAAGATGTAAAACACAACAATAAATTAACAACTAATTAATCTAACACAATCCAAACAATGATAAAATAATACAATGTCTCGTTATGTTTATTGACCATTATTGTATTATTTTAAAAACTATGAGATTTTAACAATACATTAGTAAAATAATATTATTATCTATCTCTAATAGTAAAACAAAATGATCGACAACAATAAGTTTATATAATCTATTAAAAAATAATGATAAAAATAATATATTGTGGTATCTTTAAAACTATAAATTTGAAATATAAATTAGTAAAAATATATCATTGTATACTTCTATTAATAAAACACAATGATAGATAACAAGTTAATATGACCTATAAATTATAACAAAAATCATACAAAATAATCTAAAATATCAAACACAGTGATTAATACGTATAACAATAATGTAAAATATATGATAAAATAAACATATACTTGACATAATAAACTTATAAGACACAATAAGTTAACGTTTTTAACAGAATAACCAAAACGCCATCATTTAAAAAAAAAATTGAAGTAAACGCATCAAAACTATAATTCTTCTTTGACTTTTTATATCAAATACCTCTTTTAATACAACCCTGCCCTACATACGAAACCTTATTAAATACCAAAATGACCCCAGTAAATGTATTAATTTTATACTGAAGAGATGTATTATACAATAACATATATAATTTCAACCAATAAATTTCAAAACTAATATGATATATTAATAAAATAATTTGTATGATATTAATAAATTTTAATATTTCTTTAAATTGTAAAAGAAAATAAGTATTCTGTTATTTGAAATTGACTAAATCTTTAACTTGAAAATACTACTTCTAATGCATTTAATAACTTTATATGTTTCTAATTTAAACTTTAATATTAGTGGTATTATTTAAAAAGTATTTTATTTTGTTCAATAATATTTTGAATAGGCCTTATCACCTAAATACCATGTAATAAAGATGTATTTATAATCATATGAACAAACTAGCTTTAGTGAATCCGTGTATTACACGGGTTAAATAAATAAAATATTAAATAAACTAAAATTTTATAACTATAAAATAATATTTTAATATATTTGATTAAAATTACATATGAGTAAAAATTATAAGTAATAAAAAATGATATCAAATTTTTATCAAAGTAATGTACATGAGTTTAAAAATTTAATTAAATAATCTAACGTGACAATTAAAAAAAAGTAAAATATTGACTAATCTCGTATTGAGCAATTGTAAATAATAAAAAACGTAAAATATGATAATGTAAGTAAAAATTGTATGGAAATTTACTAAAGAAAGAGAATCATTGAAATAAGTGTCTGTGATGTCTTTTGGTATTAATTATAACCCATAATTATACATATATTTAGTTGAGTTTACTATTAAACTTACGTTCACATAATAATACAACTAAGCATGAAAAATGGAAAAATGAATTAAAAGAACCTTCTAAATTTTACACTAAAAATGACTACTCTATATTTTAATAAACTTGATTAAAGAGTTCTACCTAAATAAAAAATAATATAATAAAACTGGATAAAAAGATAATAGAAAAAAACATTATCTAATAAATTAAAAAAATCACTTATAAAATAAAATAAAATATTTCTAACGAAATAAAACAACGTCTCAAAAATTAGTTAAAAACATCTTAAATTTTGGAAAATAATGATTGAATTCTTTTGGGCGGGAAAAATATTTATTGTTAAATGTCAAGATGTCATGTGGCATTAGATGAGTCTAAAAAGTGACATGTAACAACCCTAATTACTCTTTTATTAGATAAGTGTAAAAAATGACATGTGACAACCCTAATTACTCTTTATTAGAGTAGTAGGATTCTACTAATGTGGGAAAGGATAATCACTACTGGCATTAGACCTTGAGCTCATATTTTATGTTTTTTCTTTAAACTACAACACCCGTATTATTTGTATAAAATCATAAAATTCATGCACCCTTCAAGAATAGAACCACAACCTTTTAGTTAGTGAGTATCTATTTTACCACGTGGATGTCGCCTAAAGCACACATATATTTTAGGTAAGTTATTGGTTCTCCAGCTTTTTTTATAATAAACTAGGTGTATTCCGCGTCGCGCGTTGCGCGACTTGTCAAGGTATCTTTTTAACGGTAGGCTCAGAGTCTGTTATCCACTGTGGCTGCAGCCATGAAATGGTGCCACGCAAAACAACAAGTCATTTTTCCATCATCACAGCCATGATATAAACATTCGACTATACTATTCGGTATTAAACAAACGAAAGGAACCCAACAGAACAAGCAGCGTCTCATACGACATAATCTCACAAAAACGGCATGTCTCGTATGAGCAATGACAAACCACAACGTCTCATGTATGTCTCAGAGGTGTATACACCCAACATCATTGACTCGACTGGATGTCTCGAATGAACAACACATCAACACAAACATTCAAGCACAATAGAAACCATAGAACCAAATCAAAATCTCAAAAATGTACAGCCATTCACTCCTTTAACCATCGGTAAAACAATAGAAAGAACACAAAACGAAAAAGGTTGTAAAAGAAACACAACCATTTTGGGTCCATTTTGTAAATGAAAGTTGATATCCATTCTGTGATCAAATACCTCTTTATAGACCCTCAGTAGCATTCAATGAATCTATTTGCAGGCTCAGAAAAACAACAATGTTGTGGCTGCAATCTAAAGGATTGCCACGCCTAAACAACCATGGTTTTTATTTGTTTAGCATCACCGCCCGCTGATATGGTACATACCAACCATCCACACTTTACCTCATGCTTCAAACATGTTTTAACATATCGTCATCGTCAATATTCTCAGATAAAGCAAACCTAACTATCAAAACACTGCCAAATAAAAAAATCCATAAAAAATCCATAATGGTGCAAACCCAAAATAGTAGATCTAACAAAGGAAATCAGGGGTTGGTACGCACAGGCTCTCAGGTGCACCAACGGCGATCGTCATCGACCAACCTCAAAAAGCAGACCCCTAAGAAGCGGGAGGACGAAGGGCAACAGACCCCCCGTCACCACCACCATAAAACAAAAATTTCAGATCTCAGATTGGGAGGCCGACATGCAAGCCAAATCGCAGAGCTCAACACCAACACTATGGTCGTCATCGAACGAAGACCACGTTGACTAGAACTAAACCTCTCTTAATCGAAAACGGAGAAACGATAGCCATGCCGGAGCGGTCGTTGACTCCACCGACCGGTCGGCGAGATCTAAACCTCTCTCAACCACAACACACAAAAAGCGGAGAAACGGCAGCCAAGCCGTAGCCGTCGTAGCCCCCGCCTCCGCCCCCTCCGACATCTTGTCCGGGAGAGGCAGAAACCAAAATCAGTTGAAACTAAAGGCAGATCGTGCATGCCGCCGGTAAGCCACCCATAGGAATAAAGGTCCGGTGGTCGCGGGGGACACACAGGCCGACCGGAGATGAAGAAGAAATATACAGGCGGAAAACACACGACCTTCGTCCAGACAAAAACCTAGAGATCTCCGGCCACCCACACACCCCTGTCTCTCTCACTACAAAGCATGAATGAGGAAGAACCAAAGAAATATGCATTAAAGGTTGTATGAACAACATAATATCGTCGTCGGATCCGTCATCATAGCTTTCTTTAGCCGATAGCTTTCTTCTCTAGGTATGAGAAGAGAGATCTAAATATGGTGGAGATGAGAAAAGACAGTATACAAAAAAAAAAAGAATGAAAGAACACGTGTATCGCCACCCATCAACTCTTGATACCTTCCACCTAGCAAAATGCAGGTGAAATACCTAGAATACCCTTACTTACTGTTCATTTCATTCATATATTAACATATAGGAGAATTTCAATATGACATTATTACTTTCGTTGTCCATGTGGTATACTTATATTGCATTTTTAATTCGTGACTATAAAAACTTACGAGGAACGTCCTTATTATTCACTCAAATATGACAGACATGGTGTTTGGCACTAACGGACGTAAAAACACTTAAGTTTTTACAAAAGAACTAAAATTCGATTACTTTTAAAAATTTGAAACTATAAACGTAATTCCGAAAATTCTTAATTACAAAAATAACAATAAAAAAAACTTAAACCCAAGTTCCCAGCCCCACCCATGGAGTCTTCGTTTCTGCTAATTCGATGCCATCCTCTTTACGTCGATAATCAAGAACACAAATTCTTAATTACGCCGATAATCAAAAACACAAATTCGTACATCAAGGATTAGTTATCAAGTGCAAATGATAGTGAAACTTGCTTGATTCTGAACGAAATAAGCTAAACAACAACCACGATTGATGAGATGTAATAATTTTAATAATGATGTTTTATAGAAGAGATAATTATTGTATCATATTTATCACCAAATGTACTTAACAAATTTGCAAGAGAAACAATACAGAAAGTGGACATGTTGACAACCAAACCAAAGGCAGCAATTCCTCGTATAAGACATTCTTCAATATATAATTCACCAAATATTCTAACATCCTTGATTTTCACACATAATCTACTTGTTTAACTCTTTGGTGATTTTTATAATACTTTCATATGTAACAACTGATTGAATTCAAGAAGTCATTTATGAAGACTATGTCATGTGTAGTACATTGTATTTCATGATGAAATTATTACAGGCTAGTGTGAATCTGTTAGTCCAGATGATCGTATGAACGTGCTTTTGATAATGCTTTCGCACTAGAATCCTCAAGTTATTACTATAGCTAATAACTTGGGGACCAAGTAATGATAGAAAATGAATATAAATCAAGCAAGATGAATTTGTAAAACGATTTGTAAAGATGAAGAAAAATAATGCTCAAATATAACAAGATAAGCTCCTAGCAAATATACAATCAATCAGTGAACTCCAATAAGTAATTTCATTAAAGTTCCAAGAGTTAAAAAATGATCAACAAAGAAACATATTTATACAGGACCTAGTTTCGCATACAGTTTATGCATTATAACATGTGAAACTACCAGGCTAAACTGCAGTTTCGCATGCACTTTCGCATCCCATGGAATACAAAATAAGACAAAACTAAACTGGATCCTATTCCATTAATAACTAAGCTATAACTAAACTATTACAAAGCAATAAATAACGGCAAGGTGAATATGACCCTATACTTGATTATCAATACCCCCCAGAGGCGTATTCACACGCAGGGTTTCCAAGGTCAGCTCCAGCCTTTGCTTTCTCCATCATCGAAGCCAAATATCTTACCTCTATCTCTAGATCATCATGTACTTGCACGCACTTTTCGAGCCGCTTAATCTCCGATCTTACTCCCCGAGCTTTGTTTGCTACCTTCTCAAATAAGTTGGCCTCAGTCTTAGTCTCTTCTCCTGCGTCATATTGTTAGGACCGTGTATGTATGGAGTACTAACTGATTCTGCATGTATACCAACTCAAATAGTGCGGAATCCTATTTGATTGGCGATCCAATCAGTGAGAACGACAATCTGATCAATCCTACGATGAAACAAACGTTAAGAACAAACAAGAATTGATCAGAGACAAACTATGAAGTTAGAATAAGTTTTCTTGAGCCTCTGGACGACTAGGGTATGAGTATGTGCGTAAGTATTCGAATTCTTACGTTTATCCACGAATTAAGTGGTATTTATAGGTTAGGGTTTTCCATTAGTACGACTGAACCATTAGCATGGTCCAGTCGTGCGACTGAAGCATGCGGTTCATCCATCCGTACGACTGAAGGTCCAGTCGTGCGACTGAGTCAATCTCATGTCACAATCGTGCGACTGATCTAGTCTCCTGGTTCAGTCGTGCGACTGGTTCATTAGCATGAAGTATTCATGCGTATGGTCCATTCGCATGTTCCATTCGTATGAGAACTTCACATGATTAAGTTTAAACATGTTTCTCAACCATATTTGACTAAGAACTATGCAAACAACCAAAAACCTATATAGTTAGTTCAATATACATTATCACACAATAAACAATGAAATATTAAACAATATAAGCATCAACCACACATTGTATTTCATTCATACCCATTCAATTACATATATGTAGGACATGAAAGACATTTTACATTGAGCTCCTAAACTAGGTACACATGTATTAACAAACTCCCCCTTGGACCTAGTTTACATCAGTGTCTAACATTCTTCATCAGCTCATCAAACTTCTTGTACTTTTCCTGTCTTGTAACTCCGGCATTTATCTCAAATGCAAAATAGGGTTGTATAACGTTCTAGAACTGGGGGGCTTGTACAATGTCTTGCGAATCATAAAACAGTGGCCACTGGTATAATGTGTATACATCGTCAGCAGATAAGTTAGTCAGCCACATTGGGTCAAATACCCGAATAGTATCCATTTGGCCCTCTTTTTGAAAGACTATCACAACTTCACCTGTTCTCCAATCATAGTACCACCACTTGAAATATGGAGTGAAGTCCTGTGGCATTTCCCTTAGAGGGATTCTTGACATAGTGCGTGGAGGACTCCATTTCAATACTACCTTCGGCTTTCTAGAAATGGAATCAACTTCAGACCTTCTGATGTACCTCATCGGTTGTTGAGGTCTGAAGTTAACCCACCTGGTGTGGTACTCTCTCCTTAATACAACCTCAAACCAGCCTGACATCTTTCTCGGGTCAGCATACAACAACTTTAAGCGTCCCAGCTGGTTGAGCTCAAAACCTGGAAGAGTCTTTAGATCATGTGGAAATCTAAAGTACTCTATGCCCTTTTCTCTCTTCACTGCATATACATTTAGATCCTCAAAATATGCCCACGCTATAATCTTTCCTGACACCTTTAGATGCTTCTTCACTTTGTAGAGCTTGGTGTAGGCACTCGGCTTCGGAGCAGTGCGTTGGGCTCAGATCTCTGCAAAACAAGCTGCCCATTTAGCCTTTTTGATGTCAACATCGGCATCCGAGGCTTGGGCTTGACTTCCTGACTTCTCTACCTCCTTCTCCATCTGATCCAGCTTATCAAATGTATCACTACCGAGAGTATCACCCAAATTGGGAACCACATTTCCCTCTCGGTCAGTTTACTCTGGATAATGCTGGGCTGTGACTTCTTCAATCTCTTTTTGTCCACATCATTAAGCTCGTCATCACTAGCCACATCAACGGTAGGGGCATCCTTGACAATCTCGTCTGGGTTGAGCCGGAACATCTCAGCAAGTTGCTCATCAGTAAGGTCATGAATTATTTCTCCTTCTTTGGGAGTATAACTCACAGACCTCTTGACAATCCCTTGCAAATCAAGTATCATGGTTAATTGAGACTTGATTTGCTGTAGGGGAGCAACATCATACTCGTCTTGCTGAGATGATTGATCTACTTGATTTAAACATGTAAATACATCAACCATTAGTCAATAATCAAGATAGTTAAATATCAAATATATAAAACATTAAGTGCATAAGTTTAATACAAGTTTCACAAATACATAAATATCTAAGTATTACTTTTGTCCTGAATCATGAACTCGTCAGCAGATGGGGCAGAAGATGATGCTCCTTGGTCTTGCTTTCTCTTTGTTCTTATCTCTTGACCCTGAGCTGAGGCAGATGCAGCTGCATCTCTTTCTTCATCATCATCGTCATCCTACATTCCTCTTGTCTCTTCATCATCACCGGCCTCATCATCATCACTATCATCATCTTCACCATCATCATCATCATCATCTCCTTCTCTTATCTTGAGTGGCTCATCCTTTGATCCCTTGAGCTTGAGCATGATGGTCTTGTTGGAGGCCTCCAACTCCTCTATCTTTTTTGCTGATTAGACATTATGCTCCTGGAGTTGGGCGATTTGCTAAGCTTGCTGTGAGATCTGCTGTGCTTGGGTAGCGTTTAGCTCCTCAAGCTGACGTAGTCAGGCAACCTTCTCTTCATCAGCAGCCAACAGCTTCAGCACCATACGGTTAAGTGCTGACAGCTGTTCCTCTACTCCAATCGAAGGTACAGATGATCCTGTGAGGAATGATGGTCCGGCTTGGTGTCTGGTGGTGGTAGTGGTGGCAGTGGTGAATATGGGTGGTGGTATATGAGTGGGTGGTGGATGGTATGCTATAGTGGTGGAAGATGGAGGTGTAGTAGTAGTGGTGGAGGGTGTGGTAGTAGTAGTGGAGGGTGTGCTAATAGTAGTGGGTGAAGTGGTAGAAGTGGTGGTGATCAAAGTGAACCTGGGCCTCTTCCCCTTCTTCCCGTAGGGTTGAGCCATCCTCATTCTCCTCAAGCCCTTGGAGAGAGAGGCTCCCCCTTGGCTACTAGGCTTGTCTGGGGTGTAAGATGGATCGGTGATAACCTCCCCAGACTCACCCTAGCATCCACCAACTGCCCTAACACCTCTCTCCGTGGCTACGACCCGGCTCCCCACCGTTCGCACCAACGGCTCCTCATCCTCCTCCTCCTCCTCATCAGGTTGGAAGTCCTGATGGAATCACGCAGTCTCTGCTCCTCCTCAAGTAGATGATGGAGATGTCACATTAGTAGTAATGGCCCTAGATTGTGTGGGGCCAGTTTCTCCACCATCACCGCTATCATCATCATCAGAATCATCAGCGGGGAGCACAATCTGCTCAGTGTCTAAGTCACTGTCGTTGTGGTGCCACTTCCTCTTCACTGGCGCCACGTAGTCGTCTCGGGCCAAATGCCCAAACAACCGCCTGACAGGGGGTTTCACCTGCTTCCCCCTTTACACCTTCATCCTACCTAAGGTGGTATCGTCCATCACCGCAAGCACCACGGCATCCTCCTTCTCCTTTGGCAGCAGAGGGAGCTTCTGGTCAATAATCATCTGCATAAAGCGAGGGTACATGCAGAAGCTCTCCTTGCCCTTCACCTCGATGTTCTCCACCAGGTAGGTGAAGATCATCTTCGAGAAGCTGAACGGATGGCTCAGCACCAACGCCACATAGGCGTTTTGAATCTGGTCGGACATCTCATCGAAGCCTCCCTTCCTTGAGGCAATGCACTTAAGTAGCACATGGGCTAAGTACTTGAATTGGGGGCACAGGTTGCTCTTGTTGAGCACAACTACGTTGATATCCCCCGAGTACTTGGCCCGCAGAAAACGGCCTCGTACTATTAGTGGGTGTAGTGCTATAGGGCAATCAGCATCATCCCTAAACTCCAAGATTGTCCTGAGATCATCCTCAGTGATCTCTATTTCCTGACAAAAAATGGAGCTCCTGATATCGTGGGGCTCTGAGGACCTATCGACTACAGCGCTTTCCCAGAAAGCCTGCTAAACAGAGCGGTATGGAGTGCGGAGTCGATATCGCACGGAAGATCCTCGATCTCCGTAAGAATGTAATAATGCCCGAGAACTCAGCCGCGTTCCGGGAGGTCAGATCCAGATGAGCATAAAGGTTGTTCTTTGTGCTCATAGTCCAACAACTCACCATTTGTTACACAATGTAAATAAACGTTAGTTTGTGTCAATGTGTAACAATTTGATTTATTGGACTAGAAATCTTCTGTTGTTATGCGAATGAACTGTGCGACTGTGATCTAGTCATGCGAATGAGCTCATACGTATGACTGAGCATGCGACTGGGCTTAGTCGTATGCTATCCCATGCGTTTACATCAGTCGTGCAACCGAACTCATATGCATGGTTCAGTCGTGCGATTGGGCCATTCGTCCAGCTCAGTCGTGCGATTGAGCCATTCGTACAGCTCAGTCGTGCGATTGAAGTTCATCAGGGTGTCCATTCGCATGACAGACTGTTTTTTTTTCAAATTCAAATTTTTAGCAAAGCTTGATGTTAGACTTTGTGGTTTGGCTCCTTGGCAAATGACCAGGGTGTCCATTCGCAAATGACCAACATAACACCTAATAACTTTTATTTGAACAATATTCTTAGTTTGATAGGTTTCTTAGGCAAACTAAGTCCCGGTTAAGTTTAGGGCTTTAATTCAATCATTTAGGGCACGAATTGATTGAACTTTTGAGTGCATATCGTCGCGTATTACCTAGAAGAATACTAGAAATCGTAAGATCACAACACTCAGTGGTCTAGAACAGTCAGAAGAAATCGGCAGCGTAACAGTGCTTTGTGCGATTTAGGGCGATTGAGTGTGAATGAGCTTCTGCGACCGACTCCCTCTCTATTTATACTAGGGTTACTCCAGTCGTGCGACTGGATCCATTCGCACTCTTCAATAGTGCGATTGGCTCAGTTGGTCACACT
Source organism: Flaveria linearis (assembly GCA_024085815.1). Lineage (NCBI taxonomy): Eukaryota > Viridiplantae > Streptophyta > Magnoliopsida > Asterales > Asteraceae > Flaveria > Flaveria linearis. The sequence goes on along the minus strand of CM044013.1, from coordinate 57,878,105 downwards.
CAGTCATGCGACTAGGTTTCAGTCGTGTGACTGACTCATTCGGTCACCTCCATTCATGCGATTGGTTCAGTCTTGTGGTCCAATCTTGTGAATTTACTCATGCTTATGGTCCAATCGCACGTCTGATCAATACGTGTGGGTTAGTCGTGCGATTGGGCTCATACGTATGGTTCAATCGTACGGCTGGTCCATACTCATTGTCCAGTCGTGCAAATGGCTCATACGTATGGTTCAATCGTACGGCTGGTCCATACTCATGGTCCAGTCATATGAATGGCTCATACGTATGGTTCAATCGTACGGCTGGTCCATACTCATGGTCCAGTCATTCGAATGGCTCATACGTATGGTTTGACTTTATGACCACTTGACACTTATCCCTATTAACAATTGATAAAACATTTCGAGCATTCGATCATCTCAAACATGACCATTTTAAACTTAGAGAACTTTTGATCACTTCATACGTGATCCTTTTAACAACAAAACAATTTGACACCTCAGACGTGACTCTTTTAACATTTGGAAACTCGTTTGGTCACCTCAGACGTGAACCTTTTTTAGTGATTAAATCCCAGATAGACTTCAAATGCATAGTCCAACGTTTAATAACTAAACTGACTAAAAATGAACTAGAACTAAATGACAAAAGTAAAACTTATTTTTGTAATTTTGTGTGAGGTTGGAATCCTAAGATAAGTATCTACCGGATTTTCCTTTCTAGACAGTATAGCATCAAGTTACTTTGATCGTAACTGGAACAATTTATTATGGAATCATACAGGTTTATCAAATCATTTGGGACATTTTACCAAATCCTTTTGATGCTAGATCCTTGTTTTCATCGATAGTCATTAGCAAGTTTAGGAAATCTTACTAGTGCTGTAAGATACACACAATGATTTGGACATTCAAGAATTGCAGCTCACAATGATTGTCAGTATACTTGTCCTCTTAAATCCATATACAGATTTTTGACATACATTGGTGATGATTTAAGGTTTAATTATTTCAACAAGCATTTATGGATCCCACACTTATATGGTAATCAACATTCCTCAGGAGATTTTATGAGCGGTCTACGGGTATTTTGACAAGAAGAAACTATTCTAAGAGCTTTCAAAGAAATGCAAAGCCTCAGGTCAGTGCCATCGCATAGCAGAGAGGCGCAAACAACAATGACTTCTAGAATATTTAGGTTATGCTTATCCTCAGGTCAGTGCTACCGCACAGTAGAGAGGCAAACAACCTACCTTCTTGTTTGAGCAAATTTTATTCTTTTTGCACAGATCGCACCAACAACATAGGTTACTAGCTTGATTGCTTTTTGCATTTTTTATGTGCTTTGCTCATTTTTATGGTCATCCGCACACATTTATGGCGTTTATTTTGCTCCTCATCCCTTTTTGGAACTTCATTGATTGTGTTAACCAGGGATAAGATGATAACCCACAGCTTGTTGAACAACTTAGTTTGAGCTTGAACTCACCAATGAAGTCTACTTATCTATTGTGTTGATTCTACCGACATATCATCTAGTGATCTAGCAACCTCTAGGTCTACTTTCTCTGTGTTACCTTAGTAGTAGCTAGTTTTACTATCGTTTTTCCTTTTATTTTGCTTAGACTTCTCAGACTTATACTTCGAATTTTGCATTTTAATCAATTAAATTCTTTTAAAGTCCCAAACTCTTTGTTCCTGTGTTCTATCATTTTTCGTAGTCATCGAATCAGTATTACAGATACGATCTCATTTCTATTAACTAGACTGTCCTTCTCCCTTGTTTTTTAAGTAATTAAATTAAAAAATTAATTTAATACTAAACTAATCTATTCACCCCCTAAAATTCTAAAACAAAAAATCTTTTTATGTTTTTGGATTTCTAAGACAGGAAAAATAAAGAAAAATAAAAGAAAATAAAAATAAAAAAATAAACAGTTGTCGGACTAAGCATGTTCATCTTCTGGAATCACTTCACATTTCTTTTTCACGTCATTGACCTCTAACAGATATAAAAATCTAAGTTTATCAAAAAGCTTTTGTGTAGAGTTCAGCGCGTTGAAAATCCGTATTAATTTTAACAACATTGATTAAATTCTTTTCAAAACAGTCACGTATAAAGTGATATTTAATTCCGATGTGTTTGGACTTAGGATGTTGGACCGGATTTTTAGTTACGGGTATAGCAGCAGAATTATCAACAAATATAGGAGTGTTAGAGAATTTCAAACCGTAGTCCCACATTTGCTGTTGAATCTAGATGATTTGTGAACAGCAGCTTGCAGCAGCAACATATTCAGCTTCACAAGTTGACAGAGCAACTGATGTCTGCTTCTTACACTGCCACGTGACTAATATTCTCCCAAAGAATTGACATCCTGCTGAAGTGGACTTGTAGTTCATTTTGCAGCCGCCATAATCCGAATCATTATACGGTGTAAGCTCAAAGTCATCATCATGAGGATACCACAACCCAAGTGTTGGAGTACCCTTCAGATAATGAAATATCCTTTTGACGCCTATGAGATGGTTGACTTTAGGTTTCGCCTGATATCTGGAGCATAGACATGTCACATACATGATATCAGGTCTTGAGGCAGTGAGGTACATGAGTGATCCGATCATTCCTTGGTACATAGTGGCATCCACCAGATCACCATTTTCGTCGGGTGCTACATCATGGTTTGTAGCAAGTGGAGTCCTAGCTGCAGAAGCATTCTCCATATCAAAACGATTGAGAATATCGCCTACATACTTGGTCTAATGCAGAAATATCCCCTTTGGTGTCTGATCCACCTGTAACCCGAGAAAGAACTTCATCTCACCCATGGCACTCATCTCAAATTCAGCATTCATTACTGCTTCAAATTCTTTACATAATGCTTCATTTTTAGAACCGAAGATTATGTCATCAACATAGATCTTAACTAGCAGTAAGTCACCATCCTTTTCTTTGATGAATAGTGTACAGTCAATCACTCCTCTACAAAAGCCATGTTTCACAAGATGAGTCGACAGTTTCTCATACCAAGCTCTTGGGGCTTAATGGAGCCCGTAGAGAGCCTTATCTAGTTTGTAAACTTTGTCCCAATGATACAGATCCTCAAATCCTTCGGGTTGACTTACATACACTGTCTCCCGGATTTCACTATGAAGGAATGCACTCTTTACATCTAATTGCTAGACTTTGATCTTCATGTAAGATGCATAGGCTAGGAAGATGCGGATTGCTTCCATTCTTGCCACAGGTGCAAACACTACATTGTAATCAATGCCCTCCACTTGTCAAAATACTTGAACCACAAGTCGAGCCTTGTTTCTTATTATGACCCCTTGGTCATCTTTCTTGCACTTCAAGGCCCATTTGGTGCCAATGACCTTAGCACCTTTAGGTCTATCCACTAGAGTCCATACTCCTAACTTCTTGAATTGAAGAAGTCCTTCTTACATGGCACTCACCCATGCCTCATCGTTTAGGGCTTCACTAACATATTTTGGCTCAAATTGAGACACAAAACATCGATATGCACCATCATGAAGGTATCCCTTTTCCATTACCGAGGCATAATCAGCTGAGTATAGCTGACTTCTAGTCTGGACTCCTGATCTAACATCTCCAATGACATTATCCAACGGATGATAAACATTTAGTCGAGATCCAGGAGTGGTGGGTACAACTACCTCATTATCCAGATTGTGAACAGCAGGTTCAGTAGCTGAGGCAGTGGGAGTGTGAGGTTCTGACATGTCAGAGGCATCAACATCAAATGCTTATGTACTTGGAGTAGCAGGAACCTGTTGCCCTTGATCCACCTGATCATTTGCTACGTCTTCATCATTAGAGGAGAAGTCACTTACCTCAAGTGCTCCCCCTGAAGAACTAGAAGACTCACTTTGTGAAGCTGAAGTCGTTGGATCCAGTGATGGTGTGTTTAACTCTTCGTACATCATTCTGGTCGATAACTCATCCATAGGAGGGAAGAGAGGGATGTTTATGGATTTAAAGAATCCATCATAGTTGAAAAAGAAAGAGGGTCCTTTTTTAGCAAGGGGGTGGTGTATCTCTATACATCAACATTGCACCACACTTCTACTTGACCCGATGAGTTGTTGTAAACACTCTTATTCGGTATGTTGTATCCTAAGAAAATCTCTTCTTCAGCCTTCTCGTTGAATTTCCCTGACTGAGTTTTCTTCAGCAGTGTACATGGCGCACCAAACGGTTCGAGGTACTCTAGATTAGGTTTACATCGTTGGAGTAACTCGTAACACGTCTTACCATGATGCTTGACCACCAGGACTCAATTAAGGGTGTAGCATGCATCAGCTACTACCTCGTTCCAAAATTGGATAGGTAGTTTCGAGTCTGCTAGCATTGTCCGGGCTGTCTCTATCAAGCTGGGATTCTTTCTCTCAGCAACCCCGTTCATTTGAGGAATGTAGGCAGATGTGAATTGGTGCACAATTCGTTTTTCTTTGCAAAATTCCTCCATCCATTGGTTTTTGAACTCGGTGCCATTGTCTGAGCGAACTTGCCTTACCTTCAGCTTGTAGAGTGACTCCAATGTAGTTACTAGCTCTTTGAATGATTCAAATGTCTCTGACTTGGATTTCAGAAACATCACCAATGAAAATCTTGAGTAATCATCCGTAACTACAAAGCAGTACAAATCACCGGCAATGCTCTTTGTACTGACTGGGCCAAACAAATCCATGTGAAGAAGCTCAAGAGGTAGGTCAATTGAATGAACGTTCTTTGCCTTGTGAGACTTCTTTGTCTGTTTCCCTTTCTTACATGCAACACAGAAATCCGGTAGTTGGAAGTTTTGAACATTTACTCCACGCACTAGATCATTCTTGATCAAGTGATTCATTTTCCGGGGATTGATGTGTCCCATTCTCCTATGCTAGGAGATGGAGTCTCTTTCTGTTGCCTTTGATAAGAAGCATTGTACTTGATGACCAGTTGTGGAGGTCTTTGAGAGGTACAAGACATACAAATCGTTATATCTTGAAGCTGACATTAACACTTGGTCCTCTGGAATGACATAGTCCTTCTTCAGAACATAGCACTTCTTCTTGTCAAATACAACTTTGAACTCTTTGTCGCATACATGGGAGACAGAAAGTAAGTTATTTTGAAGTTGTTGAACATAGTTTACCTTATCAAACTTCACTTTCTGGTTTCCCACTTCTCCTTGTGCAGTGATGTAACCTCCTTTATTTCCAGCAAATGAAACGTGTCCTCCTTTAATTTGTTTGACATTTGACAAGAGTGACAGGTTTCCAGTCATGTGCCTTGATGCACCGCTATCAACAATCCAGGTATTCAAAGAAGCACTATAGTGGACACCCTGCACATTCAAAGGAAATGATTAGTTTAGGTTAGGGACCCAAGCCTTAACTGGCTTGGGTGACCCAGAGGAATCACACATCATAAATTTTACCCACTGTCCATTTGAGGAAGAGGGCAGATCATTCTTCTTCTTATTCTCATTATCAGACAGAGACTTGATTTTTCTTTCTATAAGCCAGTTTTATGTAAGGCCTGTTTGTGATAAACAGACGATTGACTTATTGTTTAAACTTTAGGTTCAAAAGTTCTTTTTGGTGGAGTAACAGAACTCCTTTTTGAAGAACTTGGTTTTGTATCTTTACGTTTAATATTCTTTCTTGGTGTCTGATAATACAAATATTTAAAAGCATTGTGTCCATACTTTTCACAAGTATAGCATGATCTACTTTCGACATGTTGGTGAAACTGTTTCTGTGGGGAAGTGTGTGACACAGGTGTGACTTTAGTTTCTTTGGGTTTTGACACTTCTTGTTTAGATGTTTTGACTTCTTTAACAGAATTCGTTGTTTGAACATGTTTAACATCATTAGCCTTTTGTTTATTTGGACTAAGACATGATGCTCGAGTTTGGTTAAATTGTTTGGTCTTTTGGGTTCTGAATTAGACATGTTTGAACCTGAATCCACCTTAACCTTTGCAAATTGTTCATCCAAATTAACAATAGGAATCTTACCTTTTGACTTCAGAGTGGTCTCCTTCTGTTTAGCGACAGATTCAATAGGTTTACTTATGAAATCTGGATCACTTACAAGAGGAGTGGACACCACATGATCCTTGATTGGGTTATTACTAATTAGTTTGCATTTGGCATTCAACAAGGTCTCATGTGGTGGTGGAACCACTTTGTAACCCAAACCCTCTCCTTGGTTTCGTTCTTTCACTAAGTGTTGAACTATGTGAGAAGAACTAGTCTAACTGTGCAGTTTTTGTTTTAAAGAATTTACCTCGACTTCTAAAACTACTTTTTGTTTCTTAGTTTCTGTAACACCCGTAATTTCTTATTAAAGAAATTAAAAGAATGAAATAGAAAGAAAGGAGAAGGAAATAAAAAGCCTGCTTTTGTGGAAGGACCAAAAGTGTAAAAAAAAATCTTATAAAGTTGGTAAAAAGGTGGCATGGCCGCCCATTACCTTCTGCATAACATTTTTATTCGACTTTTAGAGAGAGAAAGCAGCAGGAGCAGAAAACCATCGGGATTTTGAAGAAGGACCTGAGAAATTCGAAGTTTTTGGTAAGAAATCTCGAATTTATGATGTTAGGACGATTCTAGAACCATATATGAGCTTATAAATGTGACTAGTGTGTTCGGGTTGCACGGTGTGTGTGTTTTAGGTGTACAAACGACTGAGAAGTTCAAGGAAAGGGCATCCAAAACCCGAAGACAAATTAAGGTGAGTTCTAGACCCCTTTTTACTGATTTTTAAACATTTTGGGGCTGGAAATATATATATATATGTTTTTGTAAAGTCTGGGATGATACCCGTATGAAATGTATGTATGCATGTTTATGTTTATGCTAGATTTATGCCTAGAATCATGTGTATATGTTTAGAATTAGGCATTATGATGTTTGGGACTTGGATTATGGATTAGACACATGAACAGGTTGCAAATATGTCTGAAATTGGACTTAGAATAAATAATTACAGGTTGATGAGTCCACCAGTGCTCATACGACCAACAGTGTGGTCGTATGACCAGGAGATATATTTTTTCTAAGTGCTGATGAGTCTAACAGGACTCATACGACCAACAATGTGGTCGTATGACCAAGTTATATTTCTAAGTGTTGAGTCCAATAGGACTCATACGACCAACAGTGGTCGTATGACTATGTGATGAAATTTTCTAAGCATGATGAAAAGTCCAGCAGTGCTCTTACGCCCAATAGTGCTTATACGGACAGAGGGCTTATACGCCCAACAGGGCTCAAACGCCTAGGACACTTAGAATTTTTCAGAAATTTCCTGAAATACCTATGTTCGAGGTTTTGACCAGGGCTGACTAGGGTTAGCAAATGATGATGTTTCATGCATGTAATGATGATTATGGTTAACCCTTATTGTTTCTGATGTTATTATCAGTGCATTATGTTAACAATATTATTAAAATATTGTTAAATGTGGTATGATACTACGTATGATGATGAATGTATGATGATGTACGTACGGTGATGAATGTATGATGAGTATGTATGATGAGTGTGTGTCTTCCTTGTAATTGTGTGCTTATCTTTCTGAAACTTTACGAATAACGAGAATGAACTAATGAAGTATTATATATCGTAAAGTGAAAGATAATGAAAGAGGAAACATGATGACGAATGCATGTATTAACGAATGAACGAAAAGAAGAATGATGATGAATACATGCATTAATGAACGAACGAATTATGTCTTGCAAACATTGAATAACGCGATTGGTCCTTCTTTGTGATTGACCATGGTCATGGTACCTCTACCGCTTACCTCTAGTACCGTGGCATACGATTTTCCGTCATATGTTGACTACGGCCCGGTAGCTAATAACGTTCGGGGTGTAGCATATGGTATTGGTACAATTCACCTTTCAATGCGTGCAAGTAAGTATGAACGGGATTCTTGTCATTCGACCACAGTAATCATAGCCAAGTGCTATGAAGTGGGTAAAGCCTGACAGAATCCATACGAGAAGTTAAAGATAACGATGAATAACGAATGATGAAGATAGTAACGAATATTATCTCTGTGTACGTATGATGTATGAACGCATGCACGAAAGGATACTTCTAAATAAGTAAAAGTATGTTTTATTACAAAACTAGAACTTACTCAGCAACGCTGACTTTTATGTATTTTCCAGTTGACAGGTAGTGTTGCTGAGGATGGCACGAGGCGGCTACTCAGCTCTTTTGGGATGGCATTCTTTTGTTAATGTTTTTTATTGTAATGCAAACAAACGATATTTTGTAACGGGTGTTGTATTACTTTGCAAAAGCATTTATAGTAAATTTAAAGTTTCCGCTGCGTGGTTTTTATTAAGTTGTATTAAATGTATGTTTTATGGGTGATGACGACCAACTGTGAGGTGCCCGGGAACGGGGCCTTACAAGTTGGTATCAGAGCCAAAGTTTAAGTGAAATGGGTAAAATTTTTAAAATGAACCTAAAACTTAAACTGAGAATGGGACAGGGAGAATGAGAATGCCATCTGAGTAGCTGCGTGCCATCAGGTATTTTCTTGAAAGTTAACCAGTGTTACGTGCGCATGTTATGTGTTTATGTGTACTGTTAGACTTAGATACTAATGTAGTCAGGACAGGTAATGCTCGGGGTGTGAAGAGTAGGGTAAGTGGCTAATCACAACTGGCCACTGTAATTAGGGACTTACTATACTTGACATAAACTGAGCAATTTCCTTGAATGACCGTGTTGGTGTTTGAATCTTCCAGTGTGATAGAAGATGGTCGGTGGTAGATCATCTAAGGCCCCACTTGGTGGAGGCAGTGGCGGAAGTGGTGCGGAACCACGAGCCACAAGAGGAAGGCCTAGACAAGAGAAGAAGGTTCCCGAAGAACCTAATACTACTCCCTCGGGGGGAGTGGATGAGAGTGATAATGTGAGAGCCTCGGTGAAAGAGACGGTGATCGAGGAGGTGCACCAAGTCATGCAGACGATCTTACCGTCTGTAGTGACTGAAGTGATAAAGGCAGTACGTGAAGACGATAGACGAGGGAGGAATCGGTCCTCAGGTAGACAACAACAGGCGGAAGCAGAAACGGTACTATCTGATGATGAAGAGGAAGAGGAAGAAGAACAGTTACGGGAGACCGCCCGGGGTTGTAACTACGGGGCATTCATGAGGTGCAAACCCCCAACTTTTGATGGGTCTGGTACTGCTACTGATGCTCACCAATGGGTGATGGAAATGGAAGCTGTCCTCGATATTAGTGATTGCCAGGAGGACAAGAAGGTGAAGTTTGCTACCCACTCTTTTACATGGTCGGCTTTATGCTGGTGGAAAAATATAGTCCAAGCCGAGGGTAGCAGGGCTATAGGGAAGATGAAGTGGGCTGAGTTGAAAAGGCTGGTGATCGAGGAATTCAGTCCTCGTCGGGAAATGGATAGAATAGAGAGAGAGTTCCTGCAGTTGGAGGCGGGGACAATGACCCACCAACAATATACCGCCAGGTTTAACGAGTTGGCGCTGTTGGTGCCGGAGCAGGTGACGCCGGTGTCCCGAAAGATCAACCGGTATATTCAGGGGCTGCCAGCTGAAATTCGTTGGCACTTGATTTCTGCCCGACCAAGCACTTTCAGGTCGGCAGTGGATTTGGCGGGAAGGTTATTCGATGAACGTGCTGCTTTGGTGAAGGCTGAGGGAAGCAAGAAAGGAAGTGGAGAGAAGAACTGGCAGGGGAAGAGATTTGGTCGGGGTGATACTTCGACAAACAACAAGAAGGCAAGGGTGGATGACCGCCGAGTGGTCGTGTCTGGAGCTGGGGTGAGGAAGTGTGGTAAGTGTGGAAAGGAGCACTCAGGGGAGTGCAAGTGGGGATCTAACCTCTGCTTTAAGTGCGGGAAGACAGGGCACATATCAAAAGATTGCCGGATGGGCAAGTGCTTTAACTGTGGAGAAAGTGGCCATATGAGCAGGGACTGTAAGAAGCCGAGGGCTGAGGCTTCAGGGGTAAAGAAGACGGGAAGTGAAGGTCCGAGAGCAAAAACCAGGGCTTTCACCATGACGCAGGAAGAGGCTAGGACGGACCCCGATGTGGTGTCAGGTACGTTTCTAGTAAACCAAACTCTTGCTTCTGTGTTATTTGACTCTGGTGCTAGTAGGAGTTTCATTTCTGCTACTTTCTGTGCTAAATTGCCTGTTAGTAGCAAATGCATTAGTGAGCCTTTTTATGTAGAAACTGCTATTGGTAAGTCCACTAGAGTTACTGATGTGATAGAGGACTGTACCATGGAGTTAGAAGGTCATAGGTTTGCTGCTAGATTACATGTGATGCCCCTAGGAGGATTTGATGTAGTGTTAGGGATGGACTGGTTAGCAACCTACGAAGCGAATATCGTGTGCCGAAAGAAGATGATTAGACTGACGGCGACCGACGGGAGTCCGGTGACAATTTATGGCGATCGAGTTACGATGATTCCGAAGGTGATCTCGATGGCGGTGGCGGGAAAGTGTATGAGGCGCGGATGTAGCGCCTACTTATGTTATGTAAAGAATGTAGAGACGCCAACACCACAGCTATGCGATGTGCCAGTGGTGTGTGACTTTCCAGACGTGTTTCCCGAAGACTTATCGGGATTGCCACCTGACCGAGAGATCGAATTCCAGATCGACCTGATACCGGGTGCCCAACCTGTCGCAAAAGCACCGTATCGCTTGGCTCCGACGGAGATGAAAGAGTTGATGGAACAGTTGCAGGAGCTGCTGGATAAGGGGTTTATCCGACCGAGTATCTCACCTTGGGGTGCTCCGGTTCTGTTCGTAAAGAAGAAGGATGGTAGTATGAGGATGTGCATCGACTACTGCGAGCTGAATAAGCTGACGGTGAAGAACAGATACCCCTTACCAAGGATCGATGACATGTTTGATCAACTTCAGGGTGCCAGTTGGTTTTCAAGGATAGATCTTCGATCGGGTTACCATCAACTAAAGGTGAAGGAACAAGATATCCCTAAAACAGCCTTTCGTACGCGCTATGGTCACTACGAGTTTCTTGTCATGTCTTTTGGGTTGACCAATGCGCCGGCTGCTTTTATGGATTTGATGAACCGAGTGCGCCGACCAATGTTGGATAAATCAGTAATTGTATTCATCGATGATATTCTGATTTATTCAAGAAGTGAAAAAGAGCATGCCGGGCATATTCGGGAAGTGTTGGAAACGTTGAGAAGGGAGAAATTGTACGCCAAGTTCTCCAAGTGCGCCTTTTGGTTACGCGAGGTGCAATTTCTGGGTCACGTAGTGAATGCAGAAGGAATAATGGTGGACCCAGCAAAGGTTGAGGCTGTGATGCAATGGAAATCACCAAAGACGCCATCCGAGATTCGTAGCTTCTTGGGATTGGCGGGCTATTATAGAAGATTTATTCAAGACTTTTCAAAGATCGCCTCCCCTTTGACAAAATTGACTCGTAAGGACGTAAAATTCGTGTGGGGTCGAGAGCAGGAGATGGCTTTTGAGGAGTTGAAGGCAAGACTAACACAAGCTCCTGTCTTGACTTTGCCTGAGGGAAGTGAAGACTTAGTGGTCTATTCGGATGCATCTTATTCTGGGCTAGGTTGTGTGTTGATGCAACGTGGAAAGGTGATAGCCTACGCATCTCGACAGCTGAAGACCCACGAAGTCAACTATCCCACACACGATCTAGAATTAGCCGCGGTGGTTTTTGCGTTGAAGATTTGGCGGCACTATCTATACGGGACAAAGTGCACTATCTTCACAGACCACAAAAGCTTGAAGTATTTCTTCGAGCAGAAGGATTTAAACTTGAGGCAAAGGCGATGGTTGGAGCTCATAAAGGATTATGACTGCGAAATCCATTACCATCCGGGCAAGGCCAATGTGGTGGCTGATGCCCTTAGCCGAAAAGAAAGACCTGAGCCGATTCGGGTGAAGGCTTATCAGCTGATCATGACCCCCGATGTGATGACACAGGTTAAGGAGTTTCAAGACGAGGCTTTGAAAGAAGATCGTCTTAACTCCGAAAGGATGAGAGGCCTAGTGACGGAATTGGGTGAGAACACTCTTGGTGTTAAGACCCGATTTGGGCGAATGTGGATTCCTCGATACGGGGATCTACGTGGAAGAATCATGGATGAGGCCCATAAGACCCGATACTCCATTCACCCCGGTGCTACCAAAATGTACCACGATATGAAGAAGGATTACTGGTGCCCCGGGTATGAAACGTGACGTAGTGGAGTACGTGAGTAAGTGCCTGACTTGTTTACAAGTGAAGGCGGAACACCAGAAACCTTACGGGAAGATCCAACCGTTGGATATACCTGAGTGGAAGTGGGAGCACATCACCATGGACTTCATCACGAAACTACCACGTACCCCGAAAGGGTATGATGCCATATGGGTGATAGTTGACCGCTTGACAAAGAGTGCCCACTTCCTACCGATCCGCGAAACGTACTCATCTGAAAGATTGGCGGATCTGTTCATCAAAGAAATTGTAGCTCGTCATGGTGTGCCGGTGTCTATTGTGTCTGATCGTGACACCCGGTTTACCTCCAAGTTTTGGAAGAGATTTCATGATGCGATGGGGACGAGACTACACATTAGTACAGCATATCACCCTCAGACGGACGGTCAGTCTGAGAGGACGATCCAAACACTCGAAGACATGCTTCGGGCATGCGTGATCGATTTTGGAGGAAGTTGGGATGATCACTTGCCTTAGCAGAATTCTCATACAACAATAGCTATCATGCCAGTATTGGCATGCCACCCTACGAGATGCTATACGGTAGGAGATGTAGGACGCCCGTATGTTGGGGAGACATTGGGCAGAAAAAGTTAGGAGGTGTTGAGGTGGTCGAAGCTACGACTGAGAAGTTAGAAAAGATCAAAGCCTTCATGAAGGCGGCGAAAGATAGGCAAAAGTCGTATGCTGACAAGAGGCGAAGACCGATAGAGTTCAAGGTTGGTGACCGAGTCATGTTGAAGGTCTCGCCCTGGAAAGGGATCATTAGATTTAGGAAACGAGGTAAGCTAAGCCCGAGATACATAGGACCTTTCCGAATTATCGCACGAGTAGGAGAGGTGGCCTATCGACTTGAACTGCCGGATGAGTTAAGTGGAATTCATCCCACATTCCATGTATCCCATCTGAGGAAGTGCTTAGCTGATGATGACATGGTTGTACCACTGGAGGATATTGAGGTGGATGAGAGGCTCAACTACGTGGAGCAACCAGTGGCAATCATTGATCGTAAGGAAAAGAGGTTAAGGAATAAAGTGATTCCTCTTGTGCGTGTACAGTGGAAGCACAGGAAGGGATCCGAGTCTACGTGGGAGACTGAAGAAGAAATGAGACAACACTACCACATCTGTTTGAGGAATAACAGGTTTCGGGGACGAAACCTATATAAGGGGGGTGGACTTGTAACACCCGTAATTTCTTATTAAAGAAATTAAAAGAATGAAATAGAAAGAAAGGAGAAGGAAATAAAAAGCCTGCTTTTGTGGAAGGACCAAAAGTGTAAAAAAAAAATCTTATAAAGTTGGTAAAAAGGTGGCATGGCCGCCCATTACCTTCTGCATAACATTTTTATTCGACTTTTAGAGAGAGAAAGCAGCAGGAGCAGAAAACCATCGGGATTTTGAAGAAGGACCTGAGAAATTCGAAGTTTTTGGTAAGAAATCTCGAATTTATGATGTTAGGACGATTCTAGAACCATATATGAGCTTATAAATGTGACTAGTGTGTTCGGGTTGCACGGTGTGTGTGTTTTAGGTGTACAAACGACTGAGAAGTTCAAGGAAAGGGCATCCAAAACCCGAAGACAAATTAAGGTGAGTTCTAGACCCCTTTTTACTGATTTTTAAACATTTTGGGGCTGGAAATACATATATATATGTTTTTGTAAAGTCTGGGATGATACCCGTATGAAATGTATGTATGCATGTTTATGTTTATGCTAGATTTATGCCTAGAATCATGTGTATATGTTTAGAATTAGGCATTATGATGTTTGGGACTTGGATTATGGATTAGACACATGAACAGGTTGCAAATATGTCTGAAATTGGACTTAGAATAAATAATTACAGGTTGATGAGTCCACCAGTGCTCATACGACCAACAGTGTGGTCGTATGACCAGGAGATATATTTTTTCTAAGTGCTGATGAGTCTAACAGGACTCATACGACCAACAATGTGGTCGTATGACCAAGTTATATTTCTAAGTGTTGAGTCCAATAGGACTCATACGACCAACAGTGGTCGTATGACTATGTGATGAAATTTTCTAAGCATGATGAAAAGTCCAGCAGTGCTCTTACGCCCAATAGTGCTTATACGGCCAGAGGGCTTATACGCCCAACAGGGCTCAAACGCCTAGGACACTTAGAATTTTTCAGAAATTTCCTGAAATACCTATGTTCGAGGTTTTGACCAGGGCTGACTAGGGTTAGCAAATGATGATGTTTCATGCATGTAATGATGATTATGGTTAACCCTTATTGTTTCTGATGTTATTATCAGTGCATTATTGTTAACAATATTATTAAAATATTGTTAAATGTGGTATGATACTACGTATGATGATGAATGTATGATGATGTACGTACGGTGATGAATGTATGATGAGTATGTATGATGAGTGTGTGTGTTCCTTGTAATTGTGTGCTTATCTTTCTGAAACTTTACGAATAACGAGAATGAACTAATGAAGTATTATGTATCGTAAAGTGAAAGATAATGAAAGAGGAACATGATGACGAATGCATGTATTAACGAATGAACGAAAAGAAGAATGATGATGAATACATGCATTAATGAACGAACGAATTATGTCTTGCAAACATTGAATAACGCGATTGGTCCTTCTTTGTGATTGACCATGGTCATGGTACCTCTACCGCTTACCTCTAGTACCGTGGCATACGATTTTCCGTCATATGTTGACTACGGCCCGGTAGCTAATAACGTCCGGGGTGTAGCATATGGTATTGGTATAATTCACCTTTCAATGCGTGCAAGTAAGTATGAACGGGATTCTTGTCATTCGACCACAGTAATCATAGCCAAGTGCTATGAAGTGGGTAAAGCCTGACAGAATCCATACGAGAAGTTAAAGATAACGATGAATAACGAATGATGAAGATAGTAACGAATATTATCTCTGTGTACGTATGATGTATGAACGCATGCACGAAAGGATACTTCTAAATAAGTAAAAGTATGTTTTATTACAAAACTAGAACTCACTCAGCAACGCTGACTTTTATGTATTTTCCAGTTGACAGGTAGTGTTGCTGAGGATGGCACGAGGCGGCTACTCAGCTCTTTTGGGATGGCATTCTTTTGTTAATGTTTTTGTATTGTAATGCAAACAAACAATATTTTGTAACGGGTGTTGTATTACTTTGCAAAAGCATTTATAGTAAATTTAAAGTTTCCGCTGCATGGTTTTTATTAAGTTGTATTAAATGTATGTTTTATGGGTGATGACGACCAACTGTGAGGTGCCCGGGAACGGGGCCTTACAGTTTTTTCTAGGGATTTTAAATAGAACTTTATGCCATTTGCTTGGTTAAATGCCACAACTTCGATTTCACTTAGTTGTTTATTTAACGGTTCTATTTTTTCTTTATAACTGTGCTCATTTTCTTTTAAAATTCGGTTTGCTTCTGTGCACATTTGTAAATCATTTACTAAGCTATCATTGTGATCTAATAGCCTAGCGAATTTTGAATCTATGCTATCCCTAAATTTATTACATTCAGAACAAGCATGATTATCAAAAGTTGGTCTGGGGAACTTACCTGAGAAGGTTCGGTTTAATCAGCCATCATCACAGAGTTTGACTGTTCGGGTGCTGGTGATTCTAAACATGTTGTGCTGGGACCTTCTTCATTTAGATGAGTGACCACGGTAGCAGTATCTTCATGATCTGAGATTACGAGTTCTACTGCTATATCACCTTTGCTTGCAGAGTCATCATCCAAAACCTCAACACATGCAATGTTGGATTCTCCCAGAGACACAAAGTGAAAGGTCCAATCTTGTCCTTCATCGTCTTGTGCAGTCAAGGCCTTTGGATCCTTGCTTGATGATGTAGCCCCATTGGTGGGTTTCTCTGTAGGATTCTATGTGCCCAAGACACTTAGAATATTGATGTGGTTAGTACGTTATGATCCAAGTCGGGTTATACCCAAAAACAAGCTTAGCAAACACCAATTAATATTTAATTGATGATATGATCATGCAATTAAATATTTACACCAATTTTAGAAAATGGGTTTTCTAAATAAGTTGCATATGAGATGGAACAATTTATTTGGATATTTTGTTCAATAATATTATTTGAAGTGTTATTTAAATTAGTTGTATAACACCAAATAATAATGAGAGTATACTACTTATAGAATTAGTTGGTTAATTGTATAAACTAGTTAAAAGAGTAGACAATATATACATGTGTGTATTAATATTTAAGAGAATAAAAAAAGGAAAATCTCTCCTTTTTTGCATGAAGAAACCATCCCATGTGACTTGGTGAGTGGAAGACACACATGCTTGTCATGTGTTTCCACTAGCAACTTATTCTCCTGAACACTACACACTTGACTTGTCTTGGGTTCTCAAAAAGATGCTCCACTAACTAGCATAAGAGAGACTCTTATTCTCATTCATTCTAACATGCAAACAACACACAAAACACTCTCATATCTCCCTCTCAAGCTACGGATTCAGCAGCAACATTTTCAGGGTTTTCTTTGAAGTGTTTTGTGTTGTTTTGGTGATTTCTACCTAACAAGAAGGTGTGTTTGCAAGGAGCTTGGGGTATACTAGCTTGAGGACTTCTATCCTTGAAGTCTTGGCTGCATTTTGGGCATCTCCATCTTCATCAAACATCTTATTTTGATTGATTTTTGCTGCTGCAGTAAGGTATTTAACAGCTCACTGAAGCTGTGATTTTATGTGCATTTACATATGTTCATAGCTTGCATATTCACATAAATGATCCTTTGTTCTTTGGGTTTGTTTTATACATTAATATGGTCATCTAATGAACATATTTTTCAGCTAATAAAAGGGTTTATAAAGTTGTAATTCCGCTGCATTTTCAGAAAGTTTAAATGGTTAAACTATGATTTTATGTTCTAACAAACCCATTAATGGTATCAAGAACCGGTTATGTGAATAGCTTGCTTGTTCTTATCCTTTAAAAATCATTTTAAAGGATGTTAATCAAATAATTAAGGACTGATTTTGGTTGATTTAGTAAACCCCAAGTCTTTCAAAGTTATATCTTCATGCTTATGATTAAACTTTGAAAGATAGGAATGTCAATTGGTTTATATGTTTGGTTGTTGTTTGTTTGGACAAACAAACCCAAATTTTCGGTTTATGTTGGCTGAAAATTTAGGGTTGATGGGGTTTATTTTGTTTATTGAATAATGTTTATGATTGTTCATATAATAGTGCATAACCTAGCCTTTGGCCTTATGTTATTTGGATGATTGGAATGGTTGTTTTAATTCATTCAATTGGGTTGTAATATTTATGTTTATTATTTGGGTTGTAATTATTTATTCATTTGGTTATGTAATAAATAGATTAGGTGCATTTCTTTTTATTAGAAAAATGTATTAGGATATAATTTTGTAAAAGGAAGATGCACAAGATCAAGACCCAAAGATGGACATCAAAGACATGGACCTTGAAGTATTTGGATATGGATTCAAGTGGGAGTCCATGGACACATATAATGTGTCATTACAAACCCTTAAGAAAGACCTTATGACAACACTTGTGATGGCAAACAAGTGTTGTCAACTTAGTAGCTATGGTTATGCACTCATGTTTATATGTTTATGCTTGTTTGAATGTTTGTTGTTTGATTGTTTGGTTGATATTTAGACATATATAACAAACTCATAAACAAACTTAAGAAGCTGAAAATTGATGGTTCTTAATCATTAAAAGTTAATAAAAGGTTATTAAAAAGGATTAATGATTTTATAATAAAATGGGTTTTATTAAAAGAACCATAGGGTATCTTGTATTTTAAAGCATGCAAATACAAGTACATAGAGTTTTCTAAACTAGAATTATGAAACCTCTAAATATTCAAATCCCTTTTAAAATAAGTCAAACACCATCCTCTTATACAACACTCAAATCATTTGAGAACCTGATGTGGGATAAAGGTCACCTAACCACATTAGAGGAAACTTATGAGTTTGAGGTGGGTTTGCCATATTTATGGGATAAAGGTCACCTAACCACTAATATTAGCAAATCCACACGTGTGTCTAAGTAGGATGACTTAATTTGGAAATCATGCATTAGGATCACCGAAGCATGACGTACAAAGGGTGTTGATGGGATAAACATGCCAAACAAACATAAGATGTTTAACCGATCCCATATACTAGAAATTGTAATAGGTTACAATTGTCAAAAGTTGACTACCTTGTTAATTTAAATAAAGGGATAAAGGTCACCTAACCGATATTTAAATGTAACGTTGGATTCTAGATTTTAATTATTAATTGTCTATGAGACGTAAAGGGTATTAATGATTAAAATGTAATTTTTTTTTGGAATACTAATAAGAACTTTGTTAATTTTGTAGAATGGCCGCAAACAACAACAACACAAACCCGACCGTCCATAACCTATCACTAAGAACAATCCTTGAAAAGGAACGTCTAAACCATGGGACCTTCATGGATTGGTACCGAAACTTGAGAATCGTTCTCAAGCAAGAAAAGAAGTCCTATGTGTTAGACGATCTCATTCCCGATCAACCCGATGAAAATGACGATGAGGCCTTTGCCGAGTGGGTCAAGTACACCGAGGACTCTGTGCAAGTCGCATGTCTCATGCTAGCCAGTATGATTCCCGATTTGCAAAAGGACTTTGAGAACCATAATGCATATGACATGATCACCAGTTGAAGGAAATGTTCCAACAACAATCAATTGTGGAGCGCTTCGAAACGGTTCGAGCACTCCATGCATGTCGAATGGACGAGACCCAATCGGTGTCATCTTACGTTCTTAAGATGAAGAGCCACATTGATCGCCTCGAGAGGCTTAACTGTCGTGTGTCCAATGAGTTGGCAACGGATTTGATCCTCAACTCACTATCCAAAAAGTTTGATAGCTTCGTTATGAACTATAACATGAATGGATGGGACAAGAGCATTGGTGAGGTTCACTCAATGCTCAAAACGGCCGAGGCGGGCATGGGTAGAAAGGTTCTACCGGTCCTTACGATCAATGAAGGGGGTAGTAGGAAGAGGCACCTCCCCGACCCTAGGGCAAGTGTTGTAAGAGGGAAGGGGCACGTCAAGGGGAAGGGAAAAGGAAAAGCAAAAGTGGAACCGCCCAAACCAAAAGAAAAGAAGCAAAAGGTTGCTCAAAATGACCCGTGTTTTGAGTGTGGTGAGGTAGGCCATTGGAAACGCAATTGCCCGGTCTATCTCAAAGCATTGAGAGAAAAGAGGGATGCGGGGCAAACCTCAGGTACAATCTTTATGATACATGTTGAGCTAAATGTTATTTCTTCTAACACATGGGTACTAGATACCGGATGTGGAACTCATATTTGCAATTTGTTGCAGGGGTTCAAAAGAAGTGAGCACTATGTAAAAGGGGAAATTAGTCTCTTCATGGGGAATGGTGCAAAGGTTCACGTGAAAGCCCAAGGAGACTACATTTTGAAGCTTCCAAGTGGTTTGGAAGTTATTTTAAAGAATGTTTTGTATGCTCCTAGTTTAACTAGGAACATTATTTCTGTTTCCCATTTAAGACAATGTGATTATGATTTCAAGTTTGTTGACAATGATATTCATGTTTCTTTCAATCATATGTTTTATTTTAAGGCTATACCTTGTAATGGTATTTATGAATTGGTTCATGAAAACACAACATATGATAGCTCAATGTACCAAGCAACCACCAAAAAGCTCAAATTAAATTTGAGTGATTCTTATCTTTGGCATTGTCACCTTGGTCACATAAACAAGAATCGTATGCAAAAACTCCAAAAAATGGTCTTTTGAAAACTAATGAAAATGATTCATTTGATGTATGCGAGTCTTGTTTACAAGGTAAAATGACAAAGGCCCCTTTTAGTGGGACTAATGAAAGGGAAAAGGATTTATTAGGAATCATACATTCGGATGTATGTGGACCTTTTAAACCAATAACTAGGAATGGTGAAAGATACTTCATTACCTTTACCGATGACTATAGTCGTTATGGGTATGTGTACTTATTAAGGCACAAAGATGAAGCTTTTGAAATGTTCAAAATCTTCAAGAATAAAGTAGAAAATCAACTCAACAAAACGATCAAGATTCTTCGTACAGATAGAGGAGGTGAATACCTAAGTAGTGAATTTCAAGAGTATCTTAGAAGTTATGGGATAGTCTCACAACTTACTCCACCTGGAACACCACAACATAATGGTGTGTCTAAGAGGAGAAATCGGACTCTATTGGATATGGTTCGATCTATGATGGCTAGAAGTACACTACCTCTATCACTTTGGGGTTTCGCGTTGCTCTCAGCGGCCTGTATTTTAAATATGGCCCCAACCAAGAAAGTGGAAAGGACACCTTTTGAAATATGGCATGGAAGGGTTCCATCATTATCATATTTAAAAGTTTGGGGGTGTGATGCTTATCCTAAGCAGTACATTCAAAACAAACTGGAAGCCCGATCCACAAAGTGTATCTTCATTGGATATCCTAGAGATTGTATTGGATATTATTTCTATGATCCGACAGAACAGAAAGTGTTTATTGCTCGAAAGGCAGAGTTCTTGGAAACTAAGTTTCTTTCGGAAGAAACTAGTGGAAGAGCAGTGGAACTTGAAGAGGTTCAAGATTCACAAGACGATACACAATTGGTTGATACTAGCAATCAACATGAGGATGTTGAGAATGATCATGTGGATGATCAAGATACACAAAACGTTCGCAGATCTGGTAGAATTAGTGTTCCTCCTGAGAGATATGGATTTTTCATGGATGGATGCTATGTGGTAGATTCGGATGAACCAACCACATAACAAGAGGCAATGTCAAAACCTGATTTTGACAAATGGCAAGAAGCCATGAACGTTGAGATGCAATCCATGTATGATAACCAAGTTTGGGAATTGGTTACACCACCTCTTAAGTCCAAGATAGTTGGAAGTAAGTGGGTTTTCAAGAAGAAACCGATATGCATGGAAACTTGGATACCTATAAAGCTAGACTTGTAGCAAAAGGTTTCACTCAAACTCAAGGGGTTGATTATGATGAAACTTTTTTTCTTGTGGCAATGCTAAAGTCTATCAGGATATTGTTTGCCATAGCAGCATATTATGACTATGAGATTTGGCAAATGGATGTTTAAACCTCTTTTCTTAATGGACATCTTAAGGAAGATGTCCATATGAAACAGCCTGAAGGTTTTGTCGATCCAAAACATCCTAACAAGGTATGTAAGTTAAAGAAATCAATCTATGGATTGAAACAAGCATCAAGAAGTTGGAATCACCGTTTTGATGATGAAGTAAAGAAATTTGGCTTCATCAAAAATGCTGATGAAGCTTGTGTATATAAGAAAGCTAGTAGGAGCATTATTACTTTCCTTGTATTATATGTCGATGACATTCTACTAATTGGAAATGACATTCCAACCTTGGAAGGTATAAAAACCTGGCTTGGAAGCTATTTTTCCATTAAGGATCTTGGTGAGGCCATCTATATTTTGGGAATAAAGATCTATAGGGATAGATCAAGGTGGTTAATAGGTTTAAACCAAAGTACATACATTGAAAAGATTGGAGAATTCTAAGAAAGGTTTGGTACCTATTCAAAAGGGGACTATATTGAGCTCATCTCAATGCCCTAGTTCAAAGGTTGAACAAGAAAGAATGAATGGAGTCCCATATGCATCTGCTATACGATCCATCATGTATGCAATGATATGTACTAGGCCGGACGTGTCATGTGCTCTAAGCATGACAAGTAGATATCAACAGAATCCTGGTAATAGTCATTGGATGGCTGTTAAGAGTATTTTGAAATACCTTAGAAACACTAAGGATATGTTCTTAATATTTGGATCTGGTGAGGAGGAGCTTGTTGTAAAGGGTTACACGGATGCAAGTTTCCAAACTGATCGAGATGATTCTCGATCACAGTCGGGATATGTCTTCATTATTAATGGAGGAGCAGTCTCTTGGAAGAGCTCAAAGCAAGATGTAGTGGCACTATCTACAACAGAATCAGAATACATCGCCGCTTCATTGGCAGCTCAAGAAGCTGCGTGGCTTAGGAAGTTCATTGCTGATCTAGGGGTTGTTGCTACCATTCAAGACCCCCTAGAGATCTTTTGTGACAACGAAGGTGCTATTGCTCAAATCAAGGAACCTCGTGCTCATCAAAAGACTCGGCACATTGAACGGAGATTCAACTACATTAGGGATGAAGTTGAAAAGGGGAAGATATGTATTCGCAAAGTTCATACCAATCAAAACATTGCGGATCCATTCACAAAGCTCCTAGATAGGTCAAAGCATGAAAGTCACACATGTGCCTTAGGACTTCGATATTCTAGTGATTGGACTTGATCAAATTTAGTGTTTGAATATGTGGAACTCTTTATTATTTGAGTAAAATTATTTGGTTATAATGTTTCAATTAATGTTCCAATTTAGCATGTTTAATCCATGAGTAAATTATTTACTCTAAATGTCCGTAGTCGTTCATACATGTGGGAACAAGTGTGAGGGTAAGATTATTATGAACTTGGATTGGTTGATATTCATAAGGATGAATATAGAGTAATGGGATGCTACCAAAGTTCATAGATATTTGTAGGATACAAATATTGGACTAACCCGCATCTCAAATTTTATGACATGGACTCTTATCGATTGATCATAAGTAAATTTGAGTAAAGACGAATATCATTTGGTATCCTTCGACCTGAGATACATATTGGGTTTTAATATTCACCAAGTATTATACCTTGAGCTAATTCTTCACTGTCCTGAAATAGCGGACAGTACATAAGGATATGTTCAGGTATAACACGAGGTGTTTGTGAGAAACGTATGTAGTCAAAATGGAATTTGTTCCTCTTATTCGTTGAGAGTTAGATGTCTAAGGCCTGATTAAGTTAAATCAACAAGGAATGATCACTCTGTGTCCTTGGATTTAACATGACATCTGTAACAAAAGGATAGATGATTGATTCACCTAAATCATTTTAAGTAGGGTACTCGAATAGGATGATGTTATTGAATGGCCATAAGTCATGCGTATTAAGGGTAGTAAACCGTTGTTAGGCATCATTTACTGCTTGCATCAATCTTCTATGAATCTTGGGCAAGTGGGAGATTGTAGGATTCTATGTGCCCAAGACACTTAGAATATTGATGTGGTTAGTACGTTATGATCCAAGTCGGGTTATACCCAATAACAAGCTTAGCAAACACCAATTAATATTTAATTGATGATATGATCATGCAATTAAATATTTACACCAATTTAGAAAATGGGTTTTCTAAATAAGTTGCATATGAGATGGAACAATTTATTAAGATATTTTGTTCAATAATATTATTTGAAGTATTATTTAAATTAGTTGTATAACACCCAATAATAATGAGAGTATACTACTTATACAATTAGTTGGTTAATTGTATAAACTAGTTAAAAGAGTAGGCAATATATACATGTGTGTATTAATATTTAAGAGAATAAAAAAAAGGAAAATCTCTCCTTTTTTGCATGAAGAAACCATCCCATGTGACTTGGTGAGTGGAAGACACACATGCTTGTCATGTGTTTCCACTAGCAACTTATTCTCTTGAACACTACACACTTGACTTGTCTTGGGTTCTCAAAAGATACTCCACTAACTAGCATAAGAGAGACTCTTATTCTCATTCATTCTAACATGCAAACAACACACAAAACACTCTCATATCTCTCTCTCAAGCTACGGATTCAGCAGCAGCATTTTCAGGGTTTTCTTTGAAGTGTTTTGTGTTGTTTTGGTGATTTCTACCTAACAAGAAGGTGTGTTTGCAAGGAGCTTGGGGTATACTAGCTTGAGGACTTCTATCCTTGAAGTCTTGGCTGCATTTTGGGCATCTCCATCTTCATCAAACATCTTATTTTGATTGATTTTTGCTGCTGCAGTAAGGTATTTCACAGCTCACTGAAGCTGTGATTTTATGTGCATTTACATATGTTTATAGCTTGCATATTCACATAAATGATCCTTTGTTCTTTGGGTTTGTTTTATACATTAATATGGTCATTTAATGAACATATTTTTCAGCTTATAAAAGGGTTTATAAAGTTGTAATTCCGCTGCGTTTTCAGAAAGTTTAAATGGTTAAACTATGATTTTATGTTCTAACAAACCCATCATTCTCTTGACGATTGAAAGTGGAGAATGGATTACCATTACCTGTCTTCTTGGGCTTCACCCATTCACGTTTGAAGTGCCCCTTTTCTCCACAATTGAAATAGGTAACTTTGGTTTTGTCAAACCCAAAGGTTGTATCCTTTGTGGCTATCAAGTTCTGTCCGGTCTTCTTAACAAACTTCTTCACCCTCCTGAAAGCACTAGCCAGTGCCCACATAATGTCCATCCTTTCGAGCTCAGTTTCATCTACCTGCTTATAGTCTTTATCGGCGAGATGGTAGTTTCCAATCTTCCCCGTAACTAGACCGTCATAAGATTGAACGACAGCTGCTCGGAGATCCATATGTTCCTTTGCTACCTCTACAGTCACATTACCGAGATTCTCGGGCTTCGGTTTCGTAGCATTGGCTTCAGGTGCTATGTATTGGGTGCAGGATGATCGTGACGTGTCAGATCCTGAAGTAAGGGCTTGGGACGGAGCAGCTGAACTGGACACAAATGCATTTTGGAGTGGTGCTCCAGAAGTTTTTGGTTGAGGAGTTGAGTTGTAAATTGACGGGTTCTGATCAGATGAACTTTTTTAGGATCTGTAGTTCATCCTCAACTCTTCCACTCTCAGCTTTAGAATGAAATCGTTGATATCCAACTTTGCCAGCATATCATTCTGTCTGAGATTCAACACAAACAAAACCCACTTCTCAGGCAATCCATCTGCAAAACTCGACACCTTGTCTTCCATGGACGTGGTAACTCCATGAGTGTGCAGCTCGCTCATAAAGTGGTAGAAATGGTCGATAACATCATCCAGGCTCTCTTTTCTTTTCCCATTGAAGAGAAGTTATCAAACTCCTTCTTCAAAGCCTTTGCCTTTAATGCCTTCAACGTTGCATTCCCGGCATACCGTTTTTCCAGAGCATCCCATAACTTCTTGGCTTGTTTATTCTTAGAAAACTGATGGAATATATCCTTAGGAATTAACTGAGTTAACAAAGCATACACCTTCTTCTCTGCATTGTACTTTACCTTCTTGCTATCAGTCATCCCACCCAAGGTAAGTTTTACTCCATCAGCACCAACCGGCATGCTATACCCAGTCTTGATTAATTCCCATAGATTAGGATCAACTCCATTAACAATACGGATGAGTCAATCATGCGGTTGGACAAGGACGATTGGACAATACGAATGGAGTGTTCAGTCGTACGATTGTATGAGCGATTGAGTTCAATCGTGCGTATGGGATGTACGATAGAGTTCAGTCGTACGAATGAGCTATTCGGCTCATTCGTACGACTGGAGGCTGCTGTTTTGGAAAATTCAAGGTTTTGAAGATTTTGACTCACAAACACGAATTTTTACGAACCCTAATCCGCCGTTATCTGAAAAACGTGAACTTTTTGATCTGGAGACGTCTAAAACACTGTTATAACCAAAAAATGGTGTTTTTAATGAAAAAACGTGATTTTTATCCCAAATCGATCGAATCACACGCAAAGTCAAGAGCAAAAGTGCTGATACCACTTGTTAGAACCGTGTACGTATGGAGTACTAACTGATTCTGCGTGTATATCAACTCAAATAGTGCGGAATCCTATTTAATTGGTGATCCAATCAGTGAGAACGACAATCTGATCAATCCTACGATGAAACAAACGTTAAGAACGAACAAGAATTGACCAGAGACGAACTATGAATTTGGAACAGGTTTTCTTGAGCCTCTGGACGACTAGGGTACGAGTATGTGCGTAGGTATTCGAATTCTTATGTTTTTCCATGAATTAAGTGGTATTTATAGGTTAGGATTTTCCATTCATACGACTGAACCATTAGTATGATCCAGTCATGCGACTGAAGCATGCCGTTGATCCATCCGCACGACTGAAGGTCCAATCGTGCGACTGAGGCAATCTCATGTCACAATCGTGCGACTGATCCAGTCTCCTGGTTCAGTCGTGCGACTGGTTCATTAGCATGAAGTATTCATACGTATGGTCCATTCGCATGGTCCATTCGCATGAGAACTTCACATGATTAAGTTTAAACATGTTTCTCAACCATATTTGACTAAGAATTATGCAAACAACCACAAACCTATATAGTTAGTTCAATATGTGTTATCACATAATAAACAATGAGATATTAAACATTATAAGCATCAATCACACATTGTATTTCATTCATACCCATTCAATTACATATATGTAAGACATGAAAGACATTTTACATTGAGCTCCTAAACTAGGTACACATGTATCAAAACAAATTTTATCTGATTCTCACACAACACCTTCAGATTATCATCACTGAATGAGAATACTTCCTTATGATCAAACAACCTTATTTCATCTCCATCCATCACCCTCTCTACTGCTTCACCTGTTTGGTTATCATAAAACCAATTCTCGAACTTTTGTAGTCTAGTTGGTTGTTGATCCTGTATCCTCACCCTATTGATTGTCTTAGCAGGCTTTAACTTTAGCACCATGTTTCCTTTTCCTATCTCCCAGTCTAAATCCTTCTTCAACCTCCTCGTCTCAGGTTTCATGAATCCAAAAGCAACAAAGTTGTCATGAAGGCCCTAACGGATCTCATGTTCAAGCATAGTCGCGTGTCGCTCGGTCCAGAATCTAGGAGGGGAATCTCTGCTAACCTCCTCAAATCCCACTTAGGAAGGGTTTTAAACGCCTTCCTTTTGTGAAAATATGAGATCCCACCTCCATGCCTTTTGATCATGAACATTTTTAGCTTCGAATTGGATTTCCAGCTTATAATCTTCTTATCAGTCTCCTTCCTCCTCGGTTCTTGAATGTTTTGGAAGTGTGTTGTTAGTTTCTCTGGCTCTTCCTCCTTAGTGAACAAGTCCTCTTTATCTATTTCTATTATTTCATATTCAGCATAACTCCTCTGAGCCAAATATGTCATTGGTCTCTCATCTACCATATAAAATTCCACCTCAGAATTATAGTCCACCAGTTGTTCTTCCACCTCTTCCTCCTTATATATAAGTTCAGCTAAACATTCCCTTTCTCACCTTCCTATCTCTCTTCCCTCATCACCTTATTCCTAGTAAGATCAACATCCAAATCAAACCCTATATCTATAAATCCACCCTCCATCACCTAATCAGTATTTTCTCCAATAGCAAATCCTTCACCACTACCTGCACCAGCCTTAAATCCAACAACACTACCACTAGCACCACCTCCACTAGCTTCCAAACCACTTATACCACTACCACCAGCTCCTAATCCTCCTACACCACTAGCACAAGCTCCTAATGCTCCACACCACTTCCACCCGCTCCGGCTCCTAATGCTTGTGAATGAATGGGAACTTAGATGTGTCATTCATTTCCCTAATCTTCTCAGTAGTTGGAATATCATTTGTACCATCAATTCTCCTCAACTCACTCACCTCTACTAATAATCTACTTATCAGGTCCTGTTGACTCCGTATCACTTTCTTCATCTCATCAATCTCCATATCCCTCAGCTTCTCCCTCTCTTCTGAGTTTATCACCTTAGTCTTTATCATGCCCAGCTTATTTGTAGGGATGTGTTGACATTCCTGATCACATCCTCATTGAGCTATGATCTTATACCCCTCCTAGGCCTCTCAGATTCTCTTACAGACCCAGTCTCAGGAATGACTGTTGCTTACCTTTGCTCCTCTTTTCCTGTGTGGGAGAATCAACTTTATCATGAGAAGATTGTTTCTTTACTCCCTACTTCTTCCTCTTCTTCCTCAGCTCCTCCTCTATTTCATCCAATTGCTCTTCAAATATCATAGCAGTCTCTTTCGTATACTTCTCTCCTTTTGATTTCCTCTATATTTCCTCTAGTGGTTGCTGCTCTTCGTTCCTCTAGAGGGATCAAATTCTTAATATAGTTCCAGCTCACCCCTATTATACATGTTCTTCAGCAGATATGTTATCTTTTTCCAAAAATCATGCCTGGATGTAGCACAATCAGCAAAAATCATTGGATTCATTGAAGTCAGCGTCAGTTCATCTCCAAGCATGGGTAAGTTTGGCTTCATGTAGTCTAAAATAATCTGAATGAATCTTGGATATAGCAACCATTTATCCTTTTTCAAAGCCATTATGTTCTCTAATAAGTAACCGTGGATAATTTTGGCTATGTTTGCCTTTTCACCTCTGCTGAATATAATCATAGAAGTGGACCACCTCAGATTCAGTCCATCTGGTCCTCATTTTCTATGATCTAGACAACTGATAAAGACATGAGCAATAAACCTCCACTCCTTCAAAAGATATGTCTTCTTAATCTTCTTTCACTTCTTAAAATCTATTCCCTCATATCCAAGAGCTTTAAAAGCTGTAATAACCTATGTGTCAGTCATCTCTACACTCTTCCCCATATCATTCTCTAGTCTTAGGGCCTTAGCCACAATCTCAGCTGATATCTCAATCAATTCTCCCTGGACAGACACTGTAATAATCCTCTCCTTGGCGTTGTAATTAACAGTTCTCCAGAAATCCCGGATCTGCTTCTGGTCTATAGTGGGAGAGTGAGAAATAGCATAGTGGATATGTGATCTCTTCAACCAAGACATAGCATCTCATAACCGGCTAACTTTGGATCTCTGTCGTTCAGGTACGCCATAACATTTGACAATTTTATAATTACTATTATTTATTAATTTATTTATTAATTTATCTATTTATTTTTTTATTTTTTTATTTTTTTATTTTTTTATTTTTTTATTTTTTTAAAGTCAAATAATAATTAGTTCCGTAGCTAATTGCGCATTGAGAAACTATAGTTTCGCAGAGGATACGAAACTATAGTTTCGCACTGCAGAAACTATAGTTTCGCACTGCAGAAACTATAGTTTCGCATTGAGAGACTATAGTTTCATATTGAGAAACTATAGTTTTGAATTCACTACGAAACTATAGAGTCACAAGATCTGGTCAAAACTGTTCAGTGCACACAGACAGCATGACTAGCCAGTTTCGCACGGATCTGTGAACTTTCACTAAGTTTTGCAACATAACACTTTATTTTCGCACAATGAATGTGTGTAGTCCAAAAGTCTAGGTACGATTTTCGTCTTCAAAGCCAATCAAAGTTCCATTCCATAGTTCGAAACAAGTTAATAAACAAATTTTACTGGTTAGAATCGTAAGAACTCACTTCAACAAACGATTTGGAATTCACAGGAAAAAAGTCGGTTCGTATTCAAAATTTTAGGATTATTTCTCAAATGGCGAAACAAAGGATGAAACTGATATTTATATTGCATAGTTCGCATTGGCCGAAACTATAGATTCTCATGGATCAAGGTAAAACTTATGTCATGTGACACTACCAGCGAATCTATAGTTTCGCATGCAGAACCGGTCAGCAAAAGAGTAGTTTCGCAATGCGAAAAAATAGTTTCACATAGGGAAATAATAGTTTCACATGAATCATTATTTTAAATATAAAAAAAGAATTTTTTACCCACGAGACAAACTTAAAAGAAGAAATAGAAAAGAAAAGACAAAGATAAGGATATCAGACAGGCTTTCGCAAGAAATCATCTAGGGAAACAAGGATTGGTGGGATTGACAATATGCTTATCTATTTAAGCCCATGCCGAATTCTTTTCAATGGTGACTTGTAACATATGTTATCATGATTTGGGTTCGCTTAAGACAGCTGAAGAAACTTGGTTCCCATAATCATTTGCCAAAGAACTCATCTCGTCATTATGATTTATTGAGTGTAATCACTAAATCTTCTAGAAATTTTTTGAGATGGCCATAATACATAGCATTTGACATCCATAGATATACATAATGATGGATGATGGGTGGATGATCAGAGCCCTAGGTCTATACTCATGTATAATAGAGGAGGATCATTTAAGCAAGATGATGAGTGCTTCAGATCTATACACACGTATAACAGAGAAGATCATCATTTTGATTGTGTTGATGAGAGCCTCAGGTCTATACTCACGTATAAAAAGAAGATCATTACTCCAGGTCAACGCTTACGCAAAGAAGAGGAGTTTGACAAACAATTTATTCATGGCATAAAGATGAGTGAAGATCGGAAATGCCGGACCAAAAAACAAAAAAATCACAGAAATCAGCCACTATCAACCAAGTTTTTGACAAGGCTTGTAACTTCATGCAAGCTAAAATGACATGGGAATGAACCTTATCACTGAGTGTTGAACCTTTGTTAAGTTACACAATCACTATCTAATTCGTTTTAGGCCACTAGATCTACCGACATATCCCAACATAACTCCTCTGACCCCCTTTAGATGGTCTCCAAGCTTCATAAATCCTAGACCAAAGATAAGATATGTTTTACATGCACTAAATCTTAAAAATCAAAGTCTATTCTCTCCTGAAATATCTATTAAAGTGCCACTAAAGAAATTTTCTTTTATTTTTAAAACTAGAAGACACTTTAGGGAAGTGTGGGTCCTGAAGCTCTTTTATTTTTTTTTCTTCTTTATTTTATGTTTTAAACTCTGACAAAATAGTAAAAATTTACAGATCATCTCTAGAATATGCTTTTAGAAAGATATTAGACCTAACAGTTGATCAATTCATAAAACCGAGTTTTATCAAAAGTTTTTTGTGAAAAGAACGACCTTTTAACTTTTGGTGTCAATGGAAATAATATCTATAAACCCCTTTTCCTGTGCATCTCAGATTGCATGAATTCTTATTTCAATGTGCTTGGTGCGTGTATGATGAATTGGATTTTTGGCAATTCTAACATCCGCTTCATTTTCACAGAATAGCGGTGTGTGAAGAAAGTTAATCCGTAATCCATCATTTGATTTGAATCCACAGCACTTGACACCAGCAACTTGAAGTAGTAACATACTTAGCCTTGCTTGTGGACAGTGAAACTGTTGCCTACTTTTTGCCTTGCCATGAAACAAGGCAATCCCCAAGATATTGACATCCACCGGTAACTGACCTTCTATCTAGCTTGCAACCTCCTTGATCTCTATCAGAGTACGCATAAAGATCATAATTTCCTCCCTTTAGGTACCAAAGACCCAATCGGTGAGAGCCCTTCAAGTAGCAGAAGATACATTTAACAATTTTCTCATGAGATTCCTTTGGATTGGCTTGATATTGAGCGTCATAACACACAACAAATTTAATATCTGGACGACTCACAGTGAGATACATTAGGGATCCAATCATTGAATGATAAAAATGAGCATCAATTGGCTTTCCGTTGTCATCACGGGTTAAGCAGGTTTGTGCTGGGAATGGAGTGAGCTCGTGGGAAGCATTATTCATGTTGTTCTTCGATAGGATTTCCAGAATGTATTTCTCTTGATGAATGCGAATTCCATCTGGCTTTTGTCCGACTTGAAATCCAAAGAAGAAGCACATCTCCCTAATCATGCTCATTTCATAGCGTTCTTTCATCACTTCTTCAAACTCTCTACACAACTTCTCATTTGTTGATCCAAGGATGATGTCGTCACCATACACTTGCACAATGAGCACATCTCTGTTCACCTCCTTCTTGAACAAAATCATCTCTATAATTCCGCTTGGGAAACCTTTTTCGAGAAGATACTGTGTTAGGGTTTTGTTCTATATTTTAGCAGCCACTGGACTCTTTCCAATCCATATAGAAAGATTCTTGCATAATTCTTGTTCATTTGTTGTATCATCTATAATCCTTTTGATTTAAAGAATATCTGACAAAGTAACATTCATCAGACACTACTCAAAACTTTGAATGAGCTTGAGTATTCAACAACGTGCATGAGCAGCGAAAAGGATGAAAGAAGTCCATCAACGGTTTTCACTTGTGAAATAGTTCATATGGAGTCTTCATATTATCTTTCATGATTAGGCCTCTGTTTATAACACAGGAAACATAGTTGACTGCTTCATCCCGTAAATAATAGGAAGTTTAGATTCTATGAGCATAGTCCGGGCTGCTTCAATAAGAGTGCGGTTCTTTCTTTCAGCAACACCATTCTACTGAGGTGCTCGTGCTGTGCTGAATTGTTTGAGAATCCCTTTGCTTGCATAGAATGAATCAAAGATCTAATTTCTAAGCTTTGTTTCATTGTCACTTTGATCGTAAAAACCTTCTTTTTGTTGATATTCTCAATAGTCAGAATCAGCTTATGCGAAACCTCTATTGTCTCCCCTTTGTGTGACAGGAACCGGACCCAAAAATATCTTGAAAAACCATGTGTTACAATAGGATATTAAAACTTCTTAGTGATACTTTTCACACTTATTGGTCTGAATAAATCACAATGTAATAACTCAAGAGGATTAGAAATGGAATTTTCTTAGTTAAGCTTGTGTGATTTCTTGTGTTGTTTACCTTTAGCACACGGCATGCACTTTTCAATTACAGAAAAATCCTTTTTAGGTAATCCTCTGACAAGATTATTTTTAACCAATATGTTAATATTTTTAAAATTCACATGGCCTAAACGTTTATGCCAAAGAAAAGAATCAAAAGAGGAAGCTTTTGACAAGAGACAAGTCATGGTGGAGGTTGATTCATTGGAATTCATATCAAGCAGATATGTGTCATTTTTCCTCGGATCTCGCATAATCACCAAATCATCTAGAACTGAAAATTCAGGCTTAAGAAACAAACATTCGTTAGACTTCAAAAGCACAAGAATATTCTTATCACAAATTTGTGAAACGCTCAGAAGATTGAATGCCAATTCATGCACCTTTTTAGATTCTCTATGGTTAAAGAACCATTGGATATATCACATTGACCTATCATTTCGTCCTTTATTATGACCTGCAAAAGGAACATATCCTCCGTTTATTATCCAATAGTTGGTAAGAAGGTCTTTCAATCCGGTCATATGCCTGGAGCATCCACTATCAACGTGCCAAATGCTACTAATAGTCCTTCTTAAATGTTCCTGGTAAATGAGTTAGAGAAAATTATTTAGACACGTGGACCCAAATCTTATGACTTATTTCTTTGAGGATACAAATCTATAAATAAGAAACTATCAACAAAATGTTATACTCTATTTCCTAAAGAATGGTTATCTACATTCCTATTTACAACCTCTGGGCAATGATTAACAACATGATCATCTTTTACACAGTTGAAACAAAGAGATTTTAAACTTTTTATCCTTTTGAATTAGAACATGATCCATGATAATCTCTTCCTCACACTCAGACATAAGAGAATCACAATCAGTGTAAATGACATGCACTTCCTAAGATTTGTTTTCTAAGGCAATTGATCTGTCATGATTTATGGATTCTCTTATCCCTATAATTGTACAATCATGTGAAGATGTTGTTTCACTTGGAGTAGAGATTTGAATAGGAGTGAAGGTGGGGATGGGAAGAGATATGATTTTCAAAACAATTTGTTTTTGAAGAATTTATCTGGCTTCATTAACACTTGAAGTATTAAATCCATTTGATATAAA
The DNA here is from genome assembly GCA_024085815.1 of Flaveria linearis. Taxonomy (NCBI): domain Eukaryota; kingdom Viridiplantae; phylum Streptophyta; class Magnoliopsida; order Asterales; family Asteraceae; genus Flaveria; species Flaveria linearis. The sequence goes on along the minus strand of CM044013.1, from coordinate 57,844,194 downwards.
CATTTTGGAATGAAAACAACTTGAATGTAAACTATCCAAACCATAATCTATGCTACTGAAACTATTGTCTATAAAAGAATTTTTGAAATCTGAAGAACTAGAATTACAACTCCCAAGACCTCTGCTTCATCCATAATCATAATCTTCCCGAACCTCTTTATGATTCACATCTTCTAAACCTACAAACAAACTTTAGTATCCTTTTCAACTAAATCATTTGTAAGGTGAGGTGTAGGCATTTGAGAATAGCAAAACATGCTAGGAGGTATGTAAACATAAGTGGTTTCACCATAACCCAACCCTGTTTTAATTCTAGCTCCCCTTTATTTAAGTTTTGTTTTAAGTTTAGTAGCCTCAAATTCTGCAAAAGTTACCCTCACAGTCAGAGTATTAAATACTAAAGTTTTCTAAGAAGGGTTCTTTTTAAATGATGATTTTCCGTTAAAGCTTAATTTAATTTTACAAAAAATTTTGCTTCATTCCTTTTAAGTTCCTCGTTTATCCTTTTTACTTCCCTCTCATTTTCTTTTACTATATTGTTCACTTTATGTAACAACCCGAGCGTTTGGGTCATATGAACTTCGCATTTCATATATTATCAAATGAGTAAGTAATGAGTAAATTGTGTATTTAAAGTTTGAAGTTTTTAGATGAAATTTTTATGTTACAAGAGACCGTTTGAATATAATAATAATATATTATATTCGCACCTGCTCCGTTTTTGACGAACTTAGGTTGACTCGTTGAGAAAAATAAGCTTGTCGCAACGACATATTTGAAATTTCATAATACGTTATATTTTAAAAGTTATGAAAGAAAAATGAGTTAAGCAGCTGAATTAGTTATAATAATATGATATTATAATAATAATATTAAAAAAATATTACTCAAAAACTCAACAATTGCAATTGCAATTGCAGAATCCCACATCGACTGAAAACTTCCTCATCCCACATCACCTCTCAAATCTTTTCAACTCCTTTCAACTCCTTTATAAATAGAAGTCTTAAGGTTGAATTTAGAACATAAGTTTCTTTGGGAACGCTCTAATATAAAGAGAATCTCGAGTTCTCAATACCCCGTTGGGTGTTGCTAGTAGTCGTTTTGGTACTCGAGTAGGAGCGCGACTAGGAGCGCGAGTAGTGGAGACTCTACATCAAATTGTCGTAGATAGTTTTCAGGTACGCCCTTGTTTAAGGTTATGTTTAATTATTATTATAGCCGTTATTATTATTATTATTATTATAATTATTATCATTGTAGGTATTAGTATTAATATAGTTAATATTAATATTATTATTATCATCTTTATAGTTATTATTATTATTATTATAGTTGTTATTTTTATTTTTATAGTTAGTATTATTATTATTTGGTATTTTTAGTGTTGTAGTTATTATTATTATTGTTATTAGACTTTAAGTTTATCATTAGGGAAGGTATTGGGTAACCCCGAGGGTTGGCTCGGGTATGATGGAAACGCCCGAGTTATGCCAACTAGTAAGGGTTGTACCAAAGGGTTGGCATAGGATAAAAGAAAGTGCCCAAATAAAACCAACAAATAGGAAAAGATAACGAATCATCCCTAAAGTTGTTACTAGCTAGAATATAGCTTAAGTAATGTTATTTTGCTTATAGGATAATACCTGATAGCAGTGAACCTGAGAAGATGATATCACTGACTTGATTGATCGAGGTGAGTTCCTCTGAACTGTTTTTCTAAAACGGGATGTGATGTTCTGATAACTGGTAATAATTGAAGAATTGACTATCAATAGCATCTGTGATATGTGGCAATGCTTGATAGGATGCTTAAGGGCTACTTGTATGATTCTACTTTAGCCAGTGGATTTGTATACATAGCCTGGTTATGTGAATTTATACTGTGCTTACTCTGTTCCTATCTGTTTGCCATGGCTGTATCTGCTTGATGCAATAGTCAATGATAACATGTTTTTAATTTTGAAGAATGCCATGCTTATAAACTCACAAGCATTATGCTGAGTCCCAAATGTTTTTATTTTATGGACACACATCCTAGGTGCCAAGTGATTGCAGGGATTGAAGATTTCGAGCTAGTTTATAAGAAAATAAAGCTCTAGAATATTGTTGAAGATTTGGATCTCTAGTATAGTTACGTGATGTAATGGTATTACCTATTATAATAGATGTATTATACGCTTTTGATGTATAATTAAAGTTAGACTTCCGCTGTGTATTCTCTGATTACTATGTGTTCTGTATACCCAATGCGTAACGCTCCCCGGGGTAAGCCCTGGGAGGCGGGTGTTATAAGTTGGTATCAGAGCCATAGTTTAAGTGAACTAGGTACAAAGATAGTATCTAGACTTAAACTAGGAAAGATTCTTTAAGATAAATTGATTAATTGCATAGGTATTGGGTAATGGGTTTTGGTGAACCATGGAGGATAATGGCTAAAACATTATAATTGCAATAGATAAGCAATGACCCCTGGCCACTGTTATTTCTTGTCTATTAATACTATCATGTTCTGGATCATAATACATCGTGTGAATACTAAATCCCTACTCCCTCATGTAGGCTTTGACTATGCCAAGAGGAGGAAATACTCATGGTAGGGGTCGTGGTAGGCCTCCTGGTAGTAGAAGGCAAATCATGTCATCTACGAACGATGATCATGAAAATCTTCATCATGCTGAACATGAGTCACAGCAATTTGCTGGACCATAATTCCAAGCAGCTGTAGCTGGCATAATTAGAGATGCTTTGCCAACTATTATCGCTGAGGTTATGAACGCCTCTGGAGGGTATGTGAGCAATAGTGGTAATGGGCAGGATGATCATATAAATAACACCAACGGTAATGGTGATGCTGCTATGGAAACTGAACCTAAGCAGGGTTGTTCCTACAAAGCTTTCAAGGGATGTGAACCTCCAATATTTGATGGAAAAAGAGATGTCATGGTGACTTTTCAGTGGATCCATAAGATGGAAGCTGTTATTGAAATTAGTGGATGCACAGCCATACAAGCTGTCATGTATGCCACCCATTCATTTAGGTCTGAGGCATTGTTTTGGTGGGACAATGTTAAGCAGGCTAAAGGACCTGGAGTTGTTGCTACTTTAACCTGGAATGAACTGAAGGAGCTGGTGATGGAAAAATTTTGTCCTGAAGTTGAAAGGGACAAAATTGAAAGAGAATTTTTACAACTACAGGCCGGAGCCATGACACATCGTCAGTACACGACCAAGTTTGACGAGATGGCTCGACTGCTTCCTGAGCATGTAACACCTGAAGCAAAGCGCATAAAAAGATACGTGCAGGGGTTACCCCCTCATATTCGACAGTTAGTTAAGATGTCTGCCCCCAAAACCTATGAGTCTGCAATTGCATTAAGTGCCATTGCATATGAAGAAGAAGGCATAATGACTGATAACAACAAAAGAAAGAGAAATGAGGATGGAAACCAGATGCCAAGAAAGGACAGAAAGATCACACAAAATAAAGGGAACCGTGTCAACTAACCGTGGAGGAACGATAAAAATGAGTCTTGGAGAAAGTATCAAGAGTCCAAATGTCTTAAATGTCCAACAGGTGATCATTCATGAAAAAACTGCCTGAAAATTAGATGCTTTAACTGTTAGGAGTACGGATATTTCTGAAGTGATTGCAAGAACCCTCCACAAGCACAACCTACGGAGAATCAGAACAAGTCTAAGGTTCGAGTGTATGTGTTAAAAGAAGCTGGAGATGAAACCATAGCTGGTACGTTTCTCATTAACAACATATATGCTAGAGTTTTATTTGACACTGGTGCAAATAGAAGTTTCATTTCAACTGCCTTAGTACCTTATTTAACCTTAGTACCATAAACTTTAGAATGTGCATATATTGTAGAAACTGCCAGTGGTGAGCGAGATAAGATAAGTCAAATCTTTAGGGATTGTGTTATCACCTTAGTTAACACTGAATTCTCTGTAAACTTAATGCCGACCATTTTAAGTGAATATAATGTTATTCTTGGGATGGACTGGTTGAATAAGAATTGTGCTCGGCTCGACTGTGAACATAAGACGATGACTGTACGTAAGCCAGATGGGGAAAAGCTACTAATTCGTGGTAGTGATGGAAACCCTAAGACTAGTATCATCTCAGCAATGAAGGCAGTGAAGTGTATTCAGAAAGGATGCATAGCCTTTCTCTTATGCATGGTAGATGCTAAAAAGGAAATGCAGATGATTGAAATACCTGTAGTGTGTGAATTCCCAGACGTGTTTCCGGAAGATTTACCAGGACTTCCACCTGATCGTCAGATAGAATTTCGTATTGATTTAGTACCTGGTGCTAAACCAATCGCGAAGGCTCCTTATCGTCTAGCCCCTTCAGAGATGAAAGAACTTATGAAGCAAATTGACGAACTCTTAGAAAAAGAGTTTATTAGACCAAGTTCCTCACCTTGGGGAGCGCCAGTATTGTTCGTCAAAAAGAAAGATGGTTCAATGCGTATGTGCATTGATTATCGAGAAATAAACAAGTTAACTGTTAAGAACATGTATCCTTTACCAAGGATAGATGATTTATTTGATCAACTTCAAGGAGCCAACTACTTTTCAAAAATTGATCTTCGATCAGGTTATCATCAGTTGAAAGTGCGCGAGGAAGACATTCCTAAGACCGCATTTAGGACGCGTTATGGGCATTATGAATTTTTGGTTATGTCTTTTGGACTAACCAATGCTCCTGCAGCATTCATGGATCTGATGAATAGAGTTTGCAAGCCATACTTGGATAAGTTTGTCATTGTCTTTATAGACGACATACTTATTTATTCTAAGGACCAAGATGATTACGCTAGACATCTAAAAGTGGTTCTAGAAACCCTTCGACAAGAAAAGCTTTATGTAAAATTCTCTAAATGTGACTTCTGGAAAAGAGAAGTTCAATTCCTTGGCCACGTGATAAATGAGAAGGGAATACAAGTAGATCCAGCTAAGATAGAAGCTGTGATGAAATGGGAATCATTGAAGAATGCCAGTGAGATTAGGAGATTTTTGGGATTAGCAGGATACTATAGAAGGTTTATTAAAGACTTCTCCAAGATTGCTACCCCTTTAACATCTTTGACTCGAAAGAATGTAAAGTTTGACTGGGGACCAAAGCAAAAAGAAGCTTTCAACCTTCTAAAACAAAAGCTTAGTAGTGCTCCTATACTTTCATTACCAGATGGTAATGAAGACTTTGCAATATACTGTGATGCCTCATATAATGGTTTAGGTTGTGTGTTGATGCAACGTGACAAGGTTATAGCCTATGCATCACGACAACTAAAAGTTCATGAAAAGAACTATACTACGCACGACCTTGAATTGGGTGCCATAGTGTTTGCCTTAAAGATTTGGCGACACTACTTGTATGGTACTAAGTGTGTAATCTACTCAGACCATAAGAGCTTACAACACATCTTTAATCAAAAGATGTTAAACATGAGGCAAAGAAGGTGGATGGAACTTCTCAATGACTATGATTGTGAAATCAAATACCATCCAGGAAAGGCTAACGTAGTCGCTGATGCTCTCAGTCGGAAAGAAAGAGTTAAATCGATTAGGGTAAAAGCATTAAAGATAGATGTCAAGCTTGATTGGAAAGACCAAATCAAGAATGCTCAAACTGAAGCGTTGAAAGATGAGAATATTCAGGCTGAAAGAATGATGGGTAACCAGAAATTATTGACTCAAGGAATGGATGGAGTCCTACGATTTGGTCAGGGAATTTGGATCCCAAAATTTGGAGGTATTCAGGACAAAGTATTAGATGAAGCCCACAAGTCCAAATACACAATGTATCCTGGAGCAAACAAAATGTATAAAGATATTCGAGATCACTACTGGTGGCCTAATATGATAAGATCCATAGCCCAGTACGTTGAGAAATGCTTAACATGTCTGGAAGTTAAGATTAAACATCAAAAACCAGCCGGTCAGTTACAACAATTGGAGTTGCCAGTATGGAAATGGGATAGAGTGACCATGGATTTTGTCACGAAACTTCCAAGAACACGAAAAGGATATAATGCTATATGGGTCGTGGTTGACAGGCTAACCAAATCAGCACATTTTCTACCCATAAGTGAGAGCTATCCAATAGAAAAACTAGCCAAGATATATATTGATGAAATAGTAAGTAAGCACGGAGTGCCTTTATCCATTATCTCCGATAGAGATAGTCGATTCACTTCCAGATTCTGGACAAGTTTCTAAAAGGAACTTGGAACCAAAATCAGTTTAAGCACTGCATATCATCCTCAGACGGATGGTCAGAGTGAGCAAACAATTCATACTCTAGAAGACCATGTTACGTGCTTGCGTGATTGATTTTGGAGGTAGCTGGGATGATCATTTGCCTTTGATTGAATTTTCTTATAACAACAGCTACCATTCCAGCATTAAGGCTGCACCATTTGAAGCCTTATATGGTAGGAAATGCATAACTCCTATCTGTTGGATAGAAGTAGGGGATGATCAATTGACCAAAACCAAAATTATTCTCAAGACAACTGAGAAAATCCAACAAATCAGACAATGACTAAAGGCTTCTCAGGATAGACAGAAGAGTTATGCAGATAACAGAAGGAGACCTTTAGAATTTCAAGAAGGAGACTATGTGATGTTGAAAGTCTCACCATGGAAAGGAGTAATGCGATTCGGTAAACGTGGGAAGTTAAGTCCCAGGTACATTGGACCGTTCAAAATCATCGCAAGAATTGGTCCAGTTGCATACAAGCTAGAATTACCTGAAACTTTAAAAAGTATTCATGATACTTTTCATATATCGAACCTAAGGAAGTGTTTGGCAGATCTGACTTAAGTAATGCCATTAGAGGACGTGCAAATAGACGAGAAATTAAACTTTACTGAAAAACCGATAAAGATTCTTGATTCTCAAGAACAAAAATTAAGAAAGAAAATAATTCCACTAGTATTGGTCCAGTGGCAAGGTCAGAAAGGACCCGAGAAGACTTGGGAATTAGCAGAAGAAATGAAAGTCAAATATCCTCAACTGTTCGAGTAACTTTCGAATTTCGAGGACGAAATTCTTTTAAGGGGAGGAGAATGTAACAACCCGAGTGTTTGGGTCATATGAACTTCGCATTTCATATATTATCAAACGAGTAAGTAATGAGTAAATTGTGTATTTAAAGTTTGAAGTTTTTAGATGAAAATTTTATGTTACAAGAGACCGTTTGAATATAATAATAATATATTATATTCGAACTTGCTCCGTTTTTGACGAAACTTAGGTTGACTCGTAGAGAAAAATAAGCTCGTCGCAACGACATATTTGAAATTTCATAATACGTTATATTTTAAAAGTTATGAAAGAAAAACGAGTTAAGCAGCTGAATTAATTATAATAATATAATATTATAATAATATAATATTAATAAAATATTACTTAAAAACTCAACAATTGCAATTGCAATTGCAGAATCCCACATCGACTGAAAACTTCCTCATCCCACATCGCCTCTCAAACCTTTTCAACTCCTTTCAACCCCTTTATAAATAAAAGCCTTAAGGTTGAATTTAGAACATAAGTTTCTTTGGAAACGCTCTAATATAAAGAGAAACTCGAGTTCTCAATACCCCGTTGGGTGTTACTAGTAGTCGTTTTGGTACTCGAGTAGGAGCGCGACTAGGAGCGCGAGTAGTGGAGATTCTACATCAAATTGTCGTAGATAGTTTTCAGGTACGCCCTTGTTTAAGGTTATGTTTAATTATTATTATAGTCGTTGTTATTATTATTATTATTATTATTATTATTATTATTATTATTATTATTATCATTGTAGGTATTAGTATTAATATAGTTATTATTAATATTATTATTATTATCTTTATAGTTATTATTATTATTATAGTTGTTATTTTTATTTTTATAGTTAGTATTATTATTATTTATTGTTTTTAGTGTTGTAGTTGTTATTATTATTATTATTAGACTTTAAGATTATCATTAGGAAAGGTACTGGGTAACCCCGAGGGTTGGCTCGGGTATGATGGAAACGCCCGAGTTATGCCCACTAGTAAGGGTTGTACCAAAGGGTTGGCATAGGATAAAAGAAAGCGCCCAAATAAAACCAACAAATAGGAAAAGATAACGAATCATCCCTAAAGTTGTTACTAGCTAGAATATAGCTTAAGTAATGTTATTTTGCTTATAGGATAATACCTGATAGCAGTGAACCTGAGAAGACGATATCACTGACTTGATTGATTGAGGTGAGTTCCTCTGAACTGTTTTTCTAAAACGGGATGTGATGTTCTAATAACTGGTAATAATTGAAGAATTGACTATCAATAGCATCTGTGATATGTGGCAATGCTTGATAGGATGCTTGAGGGCTGCTTGTATGATTCTGCTTTAGCCAGTGGATTTTGTATACATAGCCTGGTTATGTGAATTTATACTGTGCTTACTCTGTTCCTATCTATTTGTCATGGCTGTATCTGCTTGATGCAATAGTTACTGATAACATGTTTTGAATTTTGAAGAATGCCATCTTATGAACTCACAAGCTTTATGCTGAGTCCCAAATGTTTTTATTTTATGGACAGACATCCTAGGTGCGAAGTGATTGCAGGGATTGAAGATTTCGAGCTAGTTTATAAGAAAATAAAGCTCTAGAATATTGTTGAAGATTTGGATCTCTAGTATAGTTAACTGATGTATTCGAACCTGCTCCGTTTTTTACGAAACTTAGGTTGACTCGTAGAGAAAAATAAGCTCGTCGCAACGACATATTTGAAATTTCATAATACGTTATATTTTAAAAGTTATGAAAGAAAAACGAGTTAAGCAGCTGAAATAATTATAATAATATAATATTATAATAATATAATATTAATAAAATATTACTCAAAAACTCAACAAATGCAATTGCAATTGCAGAATCCCACATCGACTGGAAACTTCCTCATCCCACATCGCCTCTCAAACCTTTTCAACTTCTTTCAACTCCTTTATAAATAGAAGCCTTAACGTTGAATTTAGAACATAAGTTTCTTTGTGAAAGCTCTAATATAAAGAGAATCTCGAGTTCTCAATACCCGTTGGGTGTTGCTAGTAGTCATTTTGGTACTCGATTAGGAGCGCGACTAGGAGCGCGAGTAGTGGAGACTCTATATCAAATTGTCGTAGATAGTTTTCAGGTACGCCCTTGTTTAAGGTTATGTTTAATTATTATTATAGTCGTTATTATTATTATTATTATTATTATTATTATTATTATTATTATTATTATCATCATTGTAGGTATTAGTATTAATATAGTTATTATTAATATTATTATTATCATTTTTATAGTTATTATTATTATTATAGTTGTTATTTTTATTTTATAGTTAGTATTATTATTATTTATTATTTTTAGTGTTGTAGTTATTATTATTATTATTAGACTTTAAGATTATCATTAGGGAAGGTACTGGGTAACCCCGAGTGTTGGCTCGGGTATGATGGAAACGCCCGAGTTATGCCAACTAGTAAGGGTTGTACCAAAGGGTTGGCATAGGATAAAAGAAAGTGCCCAAATAAAACCAACAAATAGGAAAAGATAACGAATCATCCCTAAAGTTGTTACTAGCTAGAATATAGCTTAAGTAATGTTATTTTGCTTATAGGATAATACCTGATAGCTGTGAACCTGAGAAGACGATATCACTGACTTGATTGATTGAGGTGAGTTCCTCTGAACTGTTTTTCTAAAACGGGATGTGATGTTCTGATAACTGGTAATAATTGAAGAATTGACTATCAATAGCATCTGTGATATGTGGCAATGCTTGATAGGATGCTTGAGGGCTGCTTGTATGATTCTGCTTTAGCCAGTGGATTTTGTATACATAGCCTGGTTATGTGAATTTATACTGTGCTTACTCTGTTCCTATCTGTTTGTCATGGCTGTATCTGCTTGATGCAATAGTCAATGATAACATGTTTTGAATTTTGAAGAATGCCATGCTTATGAACACACAAGCTTTATGCTGAGTCCCAAATGTTTTTATTTTATGGACGCACATCCTAGGTGCCAAGTGATTGCAGGGATTGAAGATTTCGAGCTAGTTTATAAGAAAATAAAGCTTTAGAATATTGTTGAAGATTTGGATCTCTAGTATAGTTAACTGATGTAATGGTATTACCTATTATAATAGATGTATTATACGCTTTTGATGTATAATTAAAGTTAGACTTCTGTTGTGTATTCTCTGATTACTATGTGTTCTGTATACCCGATGCGTAACGCTCCCCAGGGTAAGCCCTGGGAGGCGGGTGTTACACTTTATAAATTCCAAACAAATGAATTTTGAAAGAAGATGAACAGATGTCTTGAATTACCTCATATGGAATCTCCATCACCTTCTTCTCAGTAGCTAGGACCTTTTCACAGTTGCAAACCCTTAATTCACCTTTTAACTCCTCCTCACTCATAGCTTTTGTAGCTTCAACCTTTTCCTCTCTTTCACAATCATTTTTCATGCTAACCTTCACCGCATTCTACTTTTCCTATTTCTTACAAACATTCTTCAAGTTGTCTTTCACTTCATTCTCCTTCCTTCTACCTAACTCGGCCACCTGATCAGTATATTCGAGTTTGACTTAAATACTTTCAGTTTTTATATTCTTTATCTTTGATATGTGCGGTCCTCAATTGTAGAAGACTAATCAAGGCTCGGTAAAACATTTGAAGACCAAATGAAGACGAAGTCTAAACAAAACAGCATGTGCGAAAGCCGATTCCACGCGAGATGAAGCTGTCACGCGAGAAGATGATTCGACGCGAGAAGAAGCCTCCACGCGAAAGTCTTAGCCACGCGACAGAATGATCCACGCGAAAATCTTGTCGCGCGAGAACCTTAGTGCTTTGTATAAATAGCTTAGTTTTCGTCTTGTAATACAGCTTTTGTTCATTTTTCAGATCGTACTGTGCGAAATCGCACAAGAGCTTTCATAGGTTGTGTTATTCAATCAACGAATGATTTTGTGATCAATTCAATCTTCTTTAACTCCAATCTTGTTTACATTCCGCATTCACAAGATTGAGATCGTGTGTTTATTGTTTTTCTGGGAGATTTCAAGGTTTTACAATTGTTATCAGAGCTTTAGGCTCTAGATACACGATTTGGAGAAGATTTGGATTGTTTTCTACTCATTTTAAAGATATTCATCATTGATTTCTTGAGATTCAGATATGATGATGTTATGCTGCTCGAATCTTGAGAATTTAGACTGATTTGGACTGAATTAGTGGACTTTGGTTGATTTTAAACATAATTAAGCTTAAAATTGAACTAAATTAATTAAAATTGGATCAAAATTAGTATAATCAGTATAATCAGACATACTCAATGATTTGGAGATTTGTTTCTGCATGAAATTGGAAGATTTTCGCTTGAACTGGGAGTTTTCGCGTGCAAAAGTATCAGATTTCGCATGAAAAGTAACTGTTTTCGCATAAAAAGTTAGTTCACTTTTGCGTGAAAAAAGGTATTTCACTTTTACGCGATTTCGCCCAAAAAGGTATTTCACTTTTTACGCGATTTCGCGTGAAAAGGTAATCGAATTTTCGCCCGAAAATCTATTCTCGCGCGAAAACAGTTTTCGCACATAATCTCTCTCGCACGAAATTTCTGATTTTTGACGTTCTGATCAATATGGCTTCAACAACTCGGAATCTAAAGTACCTTACTGCTTCACTTCATCTAGACACGGAAATTGGTACTGGTAACAAGCCACCGAGACTTCTCTGTGAAGACGACTATGCAGACTGGGCTTACCGATTTGAGAATCATGTTATCTACACAGAACCTAAGATGTGGAGGTCTATTCAGTATGGTCCGTACATTCCCATGTATAAGAATGACCAAGGGGAGCTGGTCAAGAAACCAGAACATCTATGGGATGAGGATGACATAAAGAGGTTGGAACTGGATGATAAAGCTTATGCTGCCATCACTATGGCATTGACTACTGAGATTTCTCAAAAGTTCAAAGAGTTCAGAGGTGCTAAGGTGTTATGGGATGCTCTGGAAACTCAGATTATGGGAAACAAAGATATGAGGGAAAGCAAAAAGGATAAGTTGAATCAAGAATTCAACATGTTTAATCATATTGTTGGTTAAGAGTTGGAAGCTCAGATTGCAAGGTTTGTTAGACTGGTAACAAAAATGAAGAGTGCTGGTATTACTCTGGAAACCATCACTGTGAACAAGAAGCTGCTAAATTCACTTCCATACAGTTGGAATAACAACTGTACATTGATCAAGAGAACCAAAGATTCGTATACTCTTCAGTTGACTGATCTCATTTCAACTATCAAGTATTATGAGATGGACGATAAGTAGCGAGCTGCTAATCATCTCAGTTCTCTGGGTGCTGAAGGAACTGCTCTCTATGCAAAGATGGCTAGTAATCCGAATTACTATGTCAGTTATACCCAAATGTGTCAGAAACAACAATCTGGAGGTGCATCATCTTCTTATATACAACCAGCAGTAAACCATCAAGTTCATGTTCCAGCTGCTCAACACTATTCCCCCATCATCCATCAACAAGTCCCTCAATCTCAAGATTCTCATAGTGGTCAACATGCTTATGTTGCTACCACTAATTCATCAAAACAAACTGTCCAGATTGCTGAGGAGCATCTTGCCCTTTTCACCACTTTCATGTCAAGTTATGAAGCTTTTATGGCTGGAAGACTCTCTGCTCCTAATGTCTTGGTTGATGATCTTTAACAAGTCAATCCTGATGATGTTGAAGAAAATGATATCAAGTACCAAATGGCCATGGTAGTTTATAGGGCGAAGAATTTTGCTAGACGAACTGGCAGAAAAATGTTTGGTGTTAACAACTCTAGTAAAATCGGTTTTGACAAGTCTAACCTGAGGTGTTACAACTGCGACAAACCAGGTCATTTCGCCAGAGAATATACTGAACCAAAGACTGGTCAAACTGACGGCCCCAAGAAGATGGTGACTGTGGAGATTGAGACAAAGAAAGACAAAGTTAGCACTTCGGCTAGTACTAAAGCATTGGTATCTCAAACTAATGCTGAATATGACTGGTCAGACCAAATGGAAGCACTTGATCTAACATTGTCTACTGCACTCATTGCAAAGATTGTTCCTGAACCAGAAGAAGAAGAAAATTTATTTGCTGAGTTCATTTCTGAAGACTTAATGGAAGGTTTGTTCGCTAAAAGAGAAGAAGTAAAGGTGGATGTTGAAGAAGAGAAAGAGAAATTGTGAAGAAACATCTTGTTGATGTTGCTCCAGTGGAAGAAAAAGCTGCTGCTATGAAAGCATTCATGGTCAAGAAGGTTGATGAGACGGAAGGAGAAAGTTCTGAACCCAAGGTATATGATAGTTTATGCACAAATTTATGTGTGAGAAAGTTCAAAGATATAGAGTTCATAATGAGAACTTGATAATGGAAGTTGAAAAACTTCAGTATCAAGCTCGAAAACACAAATCAAATGAAATGATTTTTAAAGAAAAACTTGAAGGTTTAAATAATACAGTATATAATTTACAATTAAATCTTCATGATAAAGAATGTACAAAAAATGATTTGACAAATAGAAACAATGAACTCGCTTTAGAAATTAATAGACTCAACAGTGAACTAGCCACGGCTAAATTGACAGTTGAGAAATTTGAACTTTCATCAACAATGGTTGAGGGAATAATCAAGTCACAAATGACACAGAAGATTAAAGGAGGAAAATGCGGTGTTGGATTTTCAAACATTGCTCCTCCAATTAATCATGATTATTCATGTTTACCTTCATCTGATGTCTTTTCTGATTCTCATATGGTTTATGGGATTGGTTTATCTCCATCTCAAGACTTAAAACCTACAGTCAAAGTAAATCTATTTGTTGATCCTATTATAATAACCAAACCTAAACAATCAACTGAAAATTTTTGTGCAGATAAATTGAAGGTAGATGGGTTGGTTGAAGATTGGGAGAGTGAAAGTGAGGGAGAAAATGAGAGTGACAGTTTGAAAAATAAGAATGTAAATGTTTTGCAATCTGCTTGTAAACAAACTTTGTCTGGAAATGAAAAAGTTGTTGATTTGAATGAGATTGAATCAAATTGTAAATATTATTTGAATGCATATCAAAGGGCAAATCAGAAAGAAAGAATTGAAAAGGATTTCAAAAGTAGATTTGTTTCTAAAGGTTTAATTGAAAATGAAGAACCTATTTTTAAAGAAACGAATTCTTGATTCTTTAAAAATAAACTTCTTTATAATGCTAACCTTGTGAATCAAGATATTTGTAGCCCAGATTTGCAAGTGAATGATTCTTCTGCATTTAATCTGAAAATTCAAAAGTCTGGTCCTTCTCCAGCACCAATTCGTATATCTAAGCCTAGTCCACCTCCCGCAAATTCAAAATCTGGTCTTACTCCAGCAGTATCTAAGACTGGTCCTATTCCAGCACCATCAATTCCAAAAGTCACAACTGACAATTCTCAATTCAAAAGTGGTCATACATCAACCATTTCCTCGAATCTGCAAAAGATGAACATACAATTATCAAATGAGGCAAAGATTCGAGAGACTGTGCAGACTATTAAACCTAGTCAATCTGACTTTGGTTTTTATGACAATTTTCATAATTGTCATCCACAGTTTGTTATCCACACACAACAAAGAAAATGCTATCAGTGTGGAAACATAAATCATTTGGCAAACAATTGTCCTTTTCGACAAAAATCGTTAAGCAAACAAAGATTTCATAATTCTATAGCTCATAATAGAAAATTGTTTTTCACTCGTGGAAAATTTTCAAATCATATGAAATCAAAAGTTACTAATGATTTAATATCAAAAGGAATAAGAGTTTGAATAATGATTTAAACAAAAATGTCAATGTGAAAAATGTAAATGAAAAGACTGATATGCTAATCAAATATAATAATCTTAAATCATTTTGTCTTGCTGCAACACATAATGTGCTCAAGTCATGCTTGACCTGGGTACCAAAAGCTAAGTAATTTTGTTTCGTATGCAGGGACAACTGCAAAAGACTATTGAAAGTCTTTGGCATGTAGATAGCGGTTGTTCAAGACACATGACTGGGAATTTATCATTACTACAAGATGTTCAATCATACAATGGAGGAAGAGTGATTTTTGCAGGTGACAAAGGAGGACGTATAACCAAGCGTGGTACAGTTACTAATGGTGTCCTTAGTTTTGAGAATGTTAACTTTGTTGAGGAATTAAAACATAACCTGTTAAGTGTGTCAAATCTGTGACAAACATTATTCTACACACTTTACTAACAAAGAATGCTTAATCTTAAAACTGGGTTTTATTGTTCCAGATGAATGGATTTTGATGAGGACTCCGAGAGACAATGACACATATCTTCTTGATATGCATTGTTCTAATTCTTTGGTAACAGCTTCATGCTTATTATCCAAAGCCTCGGAGAATGATTCCATGTTATGGCATCATCGGTTAGGACATGTCAATCTTAAAAACATGAATAAACTTGTACGTGGAAATCATGTCATTGGTTTACCTGAAAAAGAATTTCAATTAAATGAACATTGTTTGTCATGTTCAAAAGGTAAACAACATAAACTTCCTTACAAACCAATTGCACACAACTCAGTAGAATCAATCTTACAACTCTTGCACATGGATCTTTTTGGTCCAGTGAGTGTTTTAAGTTTGGGTCAAAGATCTTACTGTCTGGTCGTTACTGATGACTTTTCTAGATTTACTTGGGTGTTTTTCTTAGCATCTAAGGATGAAACTCCACACCTTTTGATCAAGTTTATTACTTTGGTGGAGAATCAGACAGAGAAAAGGGTAAAATGCATCCGAAGTGACAATGGAACAGAGTTTTGCAATCTAACTCTGAATGAGTTTTGTGAATCCAAGGGAATTGCTAGACAATTTAGTGCTGCTGGCACACCACAACAGAATGGGGTTGCAGAAAGAAGGAATAGAACATTGATTGAAGCTGCTAGAACAATGATATCTGCTGCCAAATTACCTTTGTTCTTTTGGGCTGAAGCAGTAAATACTGCATGTTATGTTCAGAATCGTGTCTTAATCAACAAAGATTAAATAAGACTCCATATGAAATATTTTATAAACACAAACCCAAGGTTAAATATTTTAAAGCCTTTGGTTGTTGTTGCACTTTGTTGCATACAACTGAATCGTCTTCAAAATTTTCTGAAAAGGCTGATGAATGTTACTTTGTGGGATACGTTGCTAATAAGGTTGCATATCGAGTTTATAATAAAAGGACTAAACAAATAATTGAGTCATTTAACATTGATTGGCATGAACTTAACACAACTGATGCAGGTTCAGCTCCTTCATGGGTTTATGATTATGAATCTTTGTTCACAAATTTTAAAATTTCTAAACCTTCATCTGCAGATTCTAATTCTCAAGCACTCTCTTTGGAAAACAAAATCATTGAGGAACGTCCATCTTTGACATCTGATGATTTTGTTGTTGCTTCATCATCCAAAGATACTCCTACAGCCTCTGTACAAGTATCTGAATGTTCTGAGTCCTTAGATGTTCCTTCAGAACAAATTTCTAACCAGGAGCAGGAAGAATCATCAAGTTCAACTTCATCTGCATCTTCTTCAGAAACTATGGATACACCGATCGAAGTCATTCAAGTTCCATTTGAAGAATCTCCAAATGTGTCTACTGATTCTGAAAATCCTATTTCAAATGACACACCTGAAGAGAATATCGTATATTAATCTCGACAATCTGAAGAAGTTCTTGATAATGTTGAACACATTACAAATTTGGAAGATGGAATGGTTGCAGATGATATTCCTCAATTAAGAATACATAAAACTCATCCAACTGAAGCAATCATTGGTCCATTACATGAGGGTGTAATCACCAGAAGTCGATCAGGAGCAATCAACACATGTCTTTATGCTTGCTTTCTATCACAAATAGTGCCCAAGAATGTGGAAATGGCACTCAAAGAAAACAGCTGGATAGAAGCAATGCAAGAAGAGTTGATGCAATTCAAGAAGCTCAATGTTTAGCATCTTGTTGAACTTCCAAAGGATAAGCTTCCGATTGGAACAAAGTGGATATTTTGAAAGAAGACGGATGATAAGGGTGTTATAGTTCGGAATAAAGCACGTCTTGTTGTGTAGGGATTCTATCAAGTTGAAGGATTGGATTATGAAGAAGTGTACGCTCCAGTTGCAAGACTAGAAGCGATACGCATATTCTTAGCCTTTGCTTCATACATGAACTTGAAGGTGTATCAGATGGATGTTAAAACTGCATTTTTATACGGAGAAATGAAGGAAGAAACATATGTTTGTCAGCCTCTAGGATTTGAAGACCTCGATCATCCTGATTATGTTTACAAGTTGGATAAGGCATTATATGGTTTACATCAAGCACCTCGTGCTTGGTATGCAACTCTGACTGAACATTTGCTTGCAAATGGTTATTCACGAGGCACAATTGATCAAACCTTATTCATACGAAAATTAGGCGATGATATCATTTTGGTTCAAATCTATGTCGATGATATCATTTTTGGATCTACAAATGATAGTATGTGCACGGAGTTCGAAGAGGTGATGAAAAAGAAATTTGAGATGAGTTCCCTTGGAGAAATTTCATTTTTCCTAGGTCTTCAAGTTACTCAATCTGAGACTGGCATTCTCATCCATCAAGAAAAGTATGTTCAGAATATTCTTGAGAAATACAAGTTTCAAGATTCCAAAGTAGCTCCAACTCCAATGGCTTCTCGTCCTACTCTTACTCCAGATCCATTAGGAGAATCAGTTGATCAACATCTTTACAGATCAATGATTGGTTCCCTCATGTATCTCACTGCAAGCAGGCCGGATGTCATGTTCCCTGTTTGTCAGTGTGCCCGCTATCAAAGTGATCCAAAGGAATCACACATGAAAGCTGTCAAGCGGATTTTCAAGTATCTCAAGGGTCAACCTAAACTTGGTCTTTGGTATCCTCGAAATTCCGATTTCAATTTATTTGCTTATACTGACAGTGATTATGGTGGTTGTAATTTAGACAGAAAATCGACCACAGGAGGATGTCAATTCTTGGGCAATCGACTCATTTCTTGGCAGTGTAAAAAGCAGAACACCGTCTCCACATCCACTGCCAAAGCCGAATATGTGGCTGCATCGAGCTGTTGTTCCCAGCTTGTCTGGATTCAACAACAACTTCTCGATTATGGTCTCAACATTTATGACACACCCATTTGGTATGATAACACGGTAGTTCTGAACATCGTGAAAAATCCCATTCAACACTCAAAAACTAAACACATTGACATCCGCATTCATTTTATCCACGACTGTTTTGATCGTAAACTTATTAATTTAAAACAAGTGCCGTCAACTGAAAATATAGCTGATTTATTTACCAAGGCATTTGATCATTCTCGATTTGATTTTCTTGTGCAATCATTGGGGATGATTAACTTTGGATAAATTGGTTTAATGAATCTTCATAAAAGGATTTTTTCATTTTTAATAAAGAATAAAATTGCAATTGTTTCTTTTTCTTAAAAAGAACAATCACAATTTTAGGGGGAGAAAATTAGAAAACAAGTTCTAAAAAATATTTTTGGTCTTAGGGGGAGTCAAGATCAAAGGATTGTCAAAATAAAAATAAAGAAGAAATTTTCATACTTAAATGAGAGATGATATTACAAAGTTCTAAAAGAGTCTAAGTACTTTCAAAGGTTTAAATACAAATACACTTGGATTATGTGTGATGTGTCTATAGGCTTTGCTTCCAGAAACACAAAGGCCATAATTGAGTGATTACACTTGGATTAAAGAGATATGATTTAGTGGGGAACATATCAGGATTATGTGCCAAAAATGTTCTAACACAGACTGAGAGATATAATCTTGTCATACTCAAGCCTGTATATGTTTGATTCAGTGATTATCATAACTATACATATATCTATATAAAAGACAAAAATACAAAAAGAAAGTAATTGAGCAAAAAGATGCCAACAAAGGCCAT
Organism: Flaveria linearis; assembly: GCA_024085815.1. Classification (NCBI taxonomy): domain Eukaryota; kingdom Viridiplantae; phylum Streptophyta; class Magnoliopsida; order Asterales; family Asteraceae; genus Flaveria; species Flaveria linearis. The sequence goes on along the minus strand of CM044013.1, from coordinate 57,825,120 downwards.
ATAGGATATAAGATGCCAAGAAGCACAACAAATCAAAAGATATGTCTAAAAGACATACATACTATATGGTATATATTTTCTATTTTGAGAGTATTTCTTTAACCTTGGAAGGCAAAATCGAAAGATGGGGCATGTAAGTCCGGATGGCTTGTAAGTCCTAAACATCTTGAGAGGGCAGACGTAAGTCCGGATGGCTGTCAGTAAGTCCTTAAACTTGTTAATATTCCGGGTTAAGAGATATTTCTCAGGCTAGTTATGCTCAAATAGTTATATTTAGGAATACAATAAATGATATCACTGATCAACAATGCATGGTTTAAGTCAAATTGGGGTGACTTGAAATCTCGATAGTGTCTTGAAGGATAATAATTAATCTACAGAAGTTCTGATTGTGGGATCCACTGACTCATATTAAATAAACACAAAACATGATATATATATATCACTCATTATGTTTCTAAGTAAAATCTGAAGTATAAGTTTAAAGGGACAAAATATATTGACAATCAACCTAACCAGCTATTTTAAATAAAGCCGGACAGAGTCTTAACTTGATAATGAACTATATGATCTCATTACGAAAATTCTTAACAAAACAAACAAATCCGATCTTGATTCTTTAATCCGATCATGATTCTTTAATTGTTTTCTTTATTTTGTTATTTTGTGTGTAAGTGTTTTTCATTTTACATTTGTGTTGTGTACTTTTTAATACAAATAATTCATAATATAAATTTTGAAAATTGAAGATTCATCAAATTAATTGATCACTTAGTAAATAAAAGTTTATGTACTTCATTGAGAACAAAAGGATTGAAAGGTTTGAAAAATAAGAAACACTTTGAAAATTTTGAAAAATTCCTCAACTCGCGCGAAAGGGAAAGTCACGCGAAAGAATAGGTCATGCGAAAGTTTCTGTCGCGTGAATCATCAGGGGTTTAAATATCACATTGTTCGAGACGAAATCACTTTTCGCTCAAACCACAACCGAAAACCCTTGTCGCTTCGCATCCGAAAACGATTTTCGCTTACCTTCTGAAAATCAAAATTCTGAGAGCATTTCATTTCTTTTTGATTATTCTGATTCCTATCTTGTCCTCATTACAATCAGAGTGTGATTTTAAAGGTATAACTGGTTTGACTTGGTTACTGTAGCGATACAATGCCAAGGGGAACCTAACATCTTGAAATTAAAATCTTAGTAAATGGACTTAAAATATGAAATTGAAAGATGAAATCGACAAAAAGGACTTCGGAGACAGTGATGGACTCGGTTTCATGGATTAAAATAGAGTTTTGAACTGTTAATTTGAAATTTGGGTTGTGCGAATCGCACAAGGAAGAGGAACAGACGCGAAAGGGAGGTTTCGCGTGATTACTGTTTTCGCGTGATTCTAGATTTCACTTGAAACATGATATTTCGCGTAAAAACTAGTTTTCGCGAGATCTTTGACTTTCGCATGAAATTTACCTTCGCATGATAATCAAACTCGCACAAACTTAAACTGTCGCATGACATGTACATTTCGCACGACATGAGTTTTTCGCATGAAGTGTTCTCTTTCACTTGACAGAAACTAACTTGCAATTTTTCTAAGTGTTGCTTTTCAATTTCTCACAAATGAACTTATAGCATGCACTTAGTCTTGATTATTAAAACTTAATTGCTAAAATTTCTAAGTTTCAAATTCGAGCGAATGAGAATTTTGTTGCTAAAAATTCACTAAGTGTAAATAATGTTTTCTTTGGGATAATTAAGTTATATTAAAAGTGTTCTAATCTTGAGTTTGTTTTACAATGCAGATGGCTAATATGATGTTCAAAGCTAGTCACAACTGTATAGCTTACTTAGATGATGCTCCTGAAGGAAAAGAGCTGTTCAATTCTATGATTAAGGGGCTGAAGAATTCAAGGATTGTTTATGCTATTTCTGCTGATCCAGCCATCTATTCCGAGTTGATAGATTCTTTCTGGAGCACTGCTGCTCTAGAAAAGGACCAAGCTGGAAATCAAATTATCACAGCTACTGTCAAGGATAAAAGAGTGACAGTTTCTCAAGCCATACTGAACAGAGTTCTTCTGTTTAATGACCAAGAGGGTGCACCAACAAGACTGGATGATGATGTAGTTATGGATTGTCTGTCTCGGATGGGATACGAGTATAGATATCCAAGTTTGGAGAAGAAATGGTTACCACCTTACTGGAAATATTTATTTCATGTGGTAATTCATTGTCTGAGTAATTTAAAGGCTGGCATGGATAGTCTAAGTGCTGTGTTTGGATCTTTATTAGTTTCTCTGGTGGATGATATTCCATTCAGTATTTCTGGTGTTATATTTCAAGAGATGCAGAAGAACGCTACAGCTAATCCAGGGAAAAAGTTTATTATGTACCCTAGATTCGTGCAACTTGTCATCAATGATGCTTATCCAGAGTTTGCCACTTTAAGGTCTCCAAAGTATGTTGTTCAGGTCATCAAGAAAGACATCTTTACTCATCTCACTGGAGCACGTGGAAACAAGTGCTCAGGAGAAAGCTTTGCTAAAATTGGTCGTTTTTCTGAGATAGATGATAGTACAGGTAATGGGGAAGGAGAAGTAAACACAGATGAAGCTCAGACTGGCACTTCTGCCTCTGATGCTAGAGACAATATTGATGAGGAGATAGAAAGAATGTTTGACGAGGAACCAATCAATGAAGGGAGAGTGGAAGGTGAAGTGCACTCGGCTTCTAGTTCAGAGACTAATAGTGACCAAATTGGTAATGTTCCTTATGTTCTTCAATCAAATCGAGCTCCTACTACACCAACATCTTCAAGACCGAATGATGAAGACAGGGATACTGTCTATGTTCCTGAGGAGTCTCCTAGTACGTCTTCAAGGAGAAAACGTATGGCTATAAGGAGAGATTTTCCAACAAGAAAAGAGGTCGAGGAATTGTACCCAGGAGACCACGAACACATGTGGTTGTCACTGAGACTGAGCAAGATCAGACAGCTAATATGACTTCTTCTGCTCCTGAGACAGAAACAGTTCCTGTTTCTGGAGCAACCAATATTTCTGAGTCTAGCTTTTCTACACCTCCAAGGCAGGAAAACTTAGAGTTTGATGTTGATGCATTTTTGAATACTCCTCCAGAGTTTCAAAGGATAGAGGAATCATCTAGCACTCCTCATTCTACAACTCTAGAAGATAGAGTTAAGAACTTGGAGAAAGAAAGTTTTGAAAATGTAAAGATGATTGCTGAACTTAAAAAGGAAAATGAAGAAAAGTCAAGTCAGATTACCATGATTCATCTGGATTCTGCAATTAAAGATACAAGGATAGCTTCTCTTGAACAACAGATGAAGAACATGTTTGATTATACTTCTGGGTTGGAGAGACAACTTAATGAGCTTAGAGAATTTATTTCACAGACTTACTTTCATCAACCGCCAGTCATACGGTCTACTGCCGTGATTGGTGAATCTAGTAGGCGATCTCCAAGCCCTCCTCCCACTGAAAATGTTCCAGAAAAAGAAGTGGTCAACGAAGCTCAAACTACTACTGAACAGCCAAGTGTTAGTGCGACTGAAGATGTTCCAATTTCATCTGAAGTACCTATCACCGAAGCTTTCACATCTACAGCTTTTGTTGAGCCTGAGCATATGATTACTTTGCCTGTTGTTAATGAAGAGGAGGATGAAGAGTTGATTGATTATGCTGATTCAGATGATGAGGATGATGATGATGAGGACGATGATGACAATGATGATGACGATGGTGGAGACAATGGTGGAGATGATGATGGAAATGATGATGGAGGCAATGATGATGATGGAGGTGATGCTACTGGATTATCATCGAGTCCAACTGGTGAAACTAATACTGATAATGTCGATCGACCAAGTGTTAGTGATCCGGAAGGATATGATCCACTTGACCCTGCCACTGAGAGTGTGTATGAAAAGGAATTGTATTCTTTCTAACAATCTTCATCAGGAGCTGTCGAAGAAGAATTTGATATGTTTGATGATTTGGAGGATCAGAATGAATATACTGACATATTTGGGAACAATATTCAAGAGTTATTCAAAGACATTAATCTTGAAGAAGGAGAAATCCCTACTGAGACTGTGAGTGGTGAAACTCCTGCTGTTTCTACAAAGAAAGATTCTACTGGTCAGATTGCTTTATTCACTAGAGGAGGATTGATGTTCAAAGCACCACCACCACCTACTGAAGCTCATTTTCTATTCATTTCTAAGCCTAAGCAGAAGTACGGTGAAATGTCTCAGGTGATCAGTTGGGGTTATGATGGCGAGAAAAGGCTGTATGTAATAAAAAGAAAGAATGGAGAAATTGATTATCTGAAAAGCACACAAGACTTCCATACTTTATGCTGCTGATCTCTACTCCATGGGCAAAGCTCCATTCTTTAATGAAAGCAATTACAGTGAAGCTGAACTGATGAGATCTATGATACGAAGGGAGATGCGCACAAACTTCAAGGACTTTAAGACTGCCAAATCAAAGGTGATTGATGACTCAACGAGAATAGATGAAAAGACTATAGCTCCAATGAAAATACGAGTCTATCAACATCCTAAATTTATCAGGAAAGTCCCTGTGCATGCTCCAGTTCCTCCCAACACTTTAAAGCAATTACTCTCATGGAGATGTGAGAAGGATTCCAGTCACGCTGTGATCAGATGTACTGACAGGTCATTTCTAATCATTGATCCAGCAGACTTGATGAAGTTTGGCAAAGACGACTTAATCAAGCTCTTACATTGCCCCATTTCAGCTGATGAGTCTGTTTATTTTCTATCTTGCCAGTATGTGTGGATGATTGACCGGATCCTTAGGAATAAATGGTATGCATATGCAGGCTCATACAAGAAGGCAAACGTTGACTTTGATTGATTATGTTTCACAGAGCCTAGGGGGAGATTGTAGAAGACTAATCAAGGCTCGGTAAAACATTTGAAGACCAAATGAAGACGAAGTCTAAACAAAACAGCATGTGCGAAAGCCGATTCCACGCGAGATGAAGCTGTCACGCGAGAAGATGATTCCACGCGAGAAGAAGCCTCCACGCGAAAGTCTTAGCCACGCGACAGAATGATCCACGCGAAAACCTTGTCGCGCGAGAACCTTAGTGCTTTGTATAAATAGCTTAGTTTTCGTCTTGTAATACAGCTTTTATTCATTTTTCAGATCTGTACTGTGCGAAATCGCACAAGATCTTTCATAGGTTGTGTTATTCAATCAACGAATGATTTTGTGATCAATTCAATCTTCTTTAACTCCAATCTTGTTTACATTCCGCATTCACAAGATTGAGATCGTGTGTTTATTGTTTTTCTGGGAGATTTCAAGGTTTTACATTAATCACCGGACGGTTGCCCCCATCCCCTTGCTTCATATGCGTTCCTTCTTATCATTTGTTTGCTAGCCCTTTCTATTTCATGGCATGGATACATGTTCCCTTTGGATTTCACTTTTCATCACATTTGCAATTTCAACTATCAGGGCATGATTAATTTCTTCTTAAGTATCTGCTAATTCAGCACTCAAGTCAAAGTTGGTTAAAAAAGATGTTTCTTTCTTCTGCTTGTTCTCTTCCACTAATTGGAATGACCTTGTTAACTACCATTCCTGGTTACATGACAATAGCAGATGGAAATTCTCTCTTGATATGCCCGAGCTGTTTGCAGTTGAAACATCTGAGCTTTGATATGTCAAATCCAACTTTCGCGTTCTACTTTCCTAAATTCTTTCTTTCAGTTCTCTCCGTAAATCTTATCTTATAGAGTAATCATAGCCATCTGCCATTAAATATTAGCTTCTTTTAAGTCACCAGGATCCACCTGATACATATCTTCAGCAGTCATTCCTCTTCCCTTTAATTCACCAGCCATCAGAGCCTTATAACTATGCACGAAAGTACCAAATAAAGCCATAGTCTCTGATGGAATCTGTGGGAGATTTGGTGATTTTGATGTGGATCCATTACTGGTGGTCTTGTCAGAAGTGCCAGTCATTCCACTATAAGCTGACACGTGCATTGATGAATTTGAACAGGATGAAATAAGAGCAGCATTTTATGAGTAAAGAATGTAGCAACTTTGTTAGTTGTTTGTTGTTTGACAGTGTAACACCTCGTATTTTGCAAATAATAATAATAAAAAGGGCGTACCTGGTGCTGCAAAGAGCTCCCGCGTTTTCGCAGGGTCCAGGGAGGGTCCGTCCCATTTAAGGGAAGATGTACGCAGTCTTTCCCCCACATTTTGTGGGGAGGCCGTTTCCACGGATCGAACCTGAGACCTTCGGTCCCTTAGGAACAGCTTTTACCGCTGCGCCAAGGCCCGCCCTCAATAATAATAATAATAATAATAATAATAATAATAATAATAATAAAATAATAATAATAATTATAATAATAATAATAATCATAATAAATAATAATAATAATAATGATAATAGTAATAATAATAATAATAATATTAATAATAATAATAACAATAATAAAAATAATAAAGTACAGGGGGTGTTTGTGAAAATTTTGAAACTTCAAAAGAAGTTTCAGAACATAAAATAGCAAATTACAAACCGTAGGGACCATCGTGTAAATTTTTTTAAAAACCATTCCCCCTACCCGATTTTCCGGCGCCGGACTCCGGCGAACTCCGGCGATGTCCAAATCGATTAATATACACGATTTTAAACCTCGAAACCGGTCCCAATGCGTTCGTCGGTGAGATTCGAACCCTATGCACCTCAAAAACTTGTTTAATCAGTATCCAAAGCTCACAAACTTCGGATCCAACTTTATCCCGACCGTTCAACGGATAATTAACCCACTCAACACAACTTTAGACAAATTGATTCAATCAAAACGAACTTTATCTCCATATAAATTGAATACAACTTGCAATCCTAATCGAAAACACATAAACAATTGAATTCGATTATCATCCTCCGTCGAACCTGCAACTCAATCGAACACCCCTTTCTGATCTTTCTAAACCCAAATTGATAAAGGGCTTTCGTTTGTGATCATCCTTAGAAGCTTTCTGTGAAATTAATTGGAATACCATCAACAAAATCATCTCGAATCAATATCTCCACTGCGCGGCTGTTCTTAATCATATTCTCTATCGAATTAACATCGAATCAGGTAATTAAGAACATCATTGTACTCGAGTTTACATGGGGATCAAAAGCCCCATGAATTTAGACATTAACAGATTCGAATTGATCCTCAATTTGGATCAAATCAAATCTAGGGTTTATGTGAATTGGGGATGAATTGCAATTGGTGTTTAAAAGGAATTAAAACAGAACCTTATCGCGGCTTAGGCCCTTGTTCCACTGGGTCCTGCGCTCCATCTTAAGCAAGAGGTCGCGGGTTCGAAACCCGGCCACCCCATTATTTTTTAAATAGCTTTTAAGCCTAAATTAATTATAATAAATTTCTAAAAATTATAAAAAATTCGTTTTGTAAACTTTGGTTATTTTTAAAATTATCTATGTATCTTTTATAAATTATAACCTTAAATACTTTAATGTTTTTTTATAAAATATTAAGTTACAAATATTATACTTAGTTTATTTTTATAAAAATAGACTTTAAATAATAGTTTAAAAGATTAAATTATTATTGGTCACGATGTAAACGAAATTATGAATTCCTCGTAGAAATTATATGTATTTCATAGTTAAATTTCACAAATTATTATAAAGGATCAAATTTCCTTGAAAATTTTATAAATGATACATCCGTTATCAAACAAAGTATAAATAATCGTTTATTAACTTTATTTATAAAAATAACCCCAAATTCCATCTACAACCCTAGTTCACGTTTAATTGTTAAGCTTATTATTAATCTTGTAATAAATACGTTTTAGGTACCTTGTAAAGGAATTCGTTGAAACGACGCTTGTTATTATTTCTTATTAATCATCCAATATATACTTAATCGCCAAGTGAGTATTTCTATACCCTTTTTTATTATTTCACACACTTTTGGGTGAAACATGTTACCTTATAAACGTTACACTTGTAAACACGTTAAATCTTGTAAACTTATGGCAATTTACTTGTATGTTGTGATTAGTCGAATCATGTAGCTACCATGTAATGTCAAATATATGTAGAATCATTAACTATTGCTAGCCTGGCGACATCATAGATCTATGGGCCTGACAAGCCTGCTTGGTTGATCCAAGTACACTTAGCTAATCGTATATACTTGTAAACGTTTGAGACATGTAAAACTTTGTCAAGGTTTGATTGTGCATTCTGTCTTACATCCCTAGTTACCTTGTTCTCTAATTTACAACATGAATTGCTATCTTTTATATACTTATGTATTCAAAACTATAGAATGCTCACCAATAATACGTTGACCTTTTATATTTAACATGTTTCAGGCAATAGCGTTATGTGGCTGTGAACAATCGTAACTCTCACGCCTCGACGATTCCGCCATCAAGGTTGGGGTGTGACAGATTGGTATCAGAGCCCATAACTATAGGGATTTAGGTTATTAGAAATGGTGACCTAGACTATAGCTTATGCATGCACCTTATAGTATTTTTATCTTGTAAATACATGGTTTGCATGTTACATAATGCTATGCCTTCTTATGTGCAATTTGATGCCTTAGCATAGGATTGCCTAAACTTAGTTACTTGTCTCCCTAAACTCATCTTTGACTCTCCTCGAACATAAAAACACTCGATCTTATTCTCGATGACATGCGAAATCGTATACTTATGATTTGGATCTTTAGACGTATGTCTAATTTATACAAATCTCATCAAGGTTTTGATTTTATAAACCAAGGAAATTTGTGTGACACATAGACACCTGTATTCTGGAGTTTCCTTGCAAAAGGCCTGAGGGCTAAGGCAAGCGTATTCGTATAAATCTCATTGTGAGACCCATTACGCTACCTGGGGATTTCTGGGATGAGTGATAAACTATGGTCAAAATACACAAATTTCTAAGGTAAATGAGTCAATTTACCCTGACGTGTCCACGGTTCCAAATGGTAATGCGTTATCAAATGGAATCATTCCGTATACCTTACAACCTTTAGCTTACCTTTGTCTAAACTAATATCCTTTGTTATCCTCACTCCCGTAACTAGCTCAATTTTGTATATCTAGCATGTTTCGTCATCATGGAAAGTGTGGAAGTTCCGATCGCAAGCTGGCAGCAATGATCGCCAAACAAATGGCTGTTGTGCTCCCAACCATGGTTGCTGAACTTAATAGCACCATGATGGCTAATAGCAACAACACCACCAATGGGAACAATAGCGGTGCCCATGGAGAGAATAACAACAACAAAAACGGGAACAATCGTACTTGCAATTTCAAACACTTCAACTTGTGCAAACCCACCAACTTTAGTGGAAAAGAAGGAGCCACTGGGCTTCTCGAGTGGTTTGAAAGTATGGAGAACACATTCATTGTTAGCGAGTGCCCTAACGAGTTTAAGGTTCGCTATGCTACAAGTGTTCTTAAACAACAGGCACTAACATGGTGGAATAGTGAAAAGAGAAACCGTGGAACTGAGGTTGCTTTGGCGTTGCCCTGGGAAGAATTTAAGGATATCATGATCCAAAAGTTCTACCCGAGAAGCGAGTTGCAAAAGCTAGAGGAGGAGTTCTGGAACCTCAAACAAGATGGTGGGAATCACTTGGCTTATTCCACCCGGCATCATGAGTTGAGTATGCTTCTACCACACATGGTGGACACCATGCCCCGTAACATTGAGAAATTTATCAAGGGGGTGCCACCTCAAATTCAAGATGTTGTGGTGGGTAGTAGATCCACAACCTTGGAGGAGGCAATTACTATCACCGCGCAGCTCACCGAGAATCATATTAGAGCTGGCACTATGTCGGCAAAGGGTTCCAAGGCTACTGCAAAGGTGACACCTGAGGCAACAAAAGAGGTACGGGCCGAGTCATCTTCCCAAAACAAGAAGCGCAAATTCACACCGGCACGCAACTATGCTGTGGCTACACCAGCAACACAAATGCCCATGGCGAGGGCTTATGCGGGTCCTCTGCCATTGTGTAACACGTGCAAGTACCATCATGCGAGCAACATTCCATGCCGAATTTGCTCATTGTGTGGAAAGTATGGCCACTTGGTGACTACTTGTCTTCGTGCGCCAAACAACGCTGCAATGCTTGCCAACCGAAACTGCTATAACTGTGGCGAGCCTGGTCATTTTCGTCCGCAATGTCCTCGCAATGTGGGCAACGTGCCACCAGCTCGTGGAAGGGCTTTCAATATCAACGCCAACCAAGCACAAGTCAGCAATGACGTTGTGAATGGTACGACGAAGAACCCCGTTTAAATCATTTCTTGTATTATTGATGTTTCCATCTTTGTAATCATCGTATCAATAATAAATTTTTTTTACCAAACAGGTGTGTATCTTGTGAATGATCATTATGCATCTGTATTATTCGATTCGGGTGCGGATAAGAGTTTCGTGTCGTTAGATTTCGAATCCACACTTTCTAAATCACGTATTAATCTGGAAAGACCCTACACGGTCGAAGTCGCCGATGGAAAACCTATTTTCGTTGATATCATAATACGTGATTGCATCATAAGCTTTAACGAACACGAATTCTCTATTGATCTTATTCCTATGAAACTTGGAAGCTTCGACATCATCATTGGTATGGATTGGCTAGCCAAACATCATGCCGAGATTGTTTGTTTTGAGAAGTGTATCCGTATACCGTTACCATCCGGGGATACTTTGAAAGTGTTCGGCGAGAAACCATCACAAGGACTCAAACTCATGTCTTGCACTCAAGCCCGAAAGTGCTTAAGCAAGAAGTATATGGCCTTCTTGGCTTACGTGGTCAACACAAAAGCCAAAGGGAAAGAACTTAAGGATGTCCCTATTGTACGAGACTTTCCTGAAGTATTTCCCGATGACCTTAGTGGTTTACCTCCCGTGTGTGAAGTTGAATTTAAAATTGATTTGATACCGGGAGCAAACCCCGTGGCTAAGTCACCATATCGGCTTGCACCATCGGAATTGCAAGAACTCTCTAGCCAACTCTAGGAATTATCCGAAAAGGGGTTTATCCGCCCTAGTTCGTCTCCTTGGGGTGCACCTGTCTTATTTGTGAAGAAGAAAGATGGGTCATTCCGTATGTGTATCGATTACCGAGAGCTCAACAAGTTGACCATCAAAAACCGGTATCCTCTCCCTCGTATCGACGATCTGTTTGATCAACTTCAAGGAACTACTATATTCTCGAAGATTGATCTACGTTCTGGATATCATCAATTACGAGTCCATGACGATGACATCCCAAAGACCGCGTTCCGTACTCGTTATGGGCACTATGAGTTTACGGTGATGCCTTTTAGGTTGACTAATGCTCCTGCTGTCTTCATGGATCTCATGAATCGAGTATGCAAGCCTTATCTAGATAAGTTTGTGATTGTCTTCATTGATGACATTCTCATCTACTCCAAAACCAACGCCGAGCATGAACTGCATTTGCGACAAGTTCTTGAATTGTTGAAAAAGAGCAATTGTACGCGAAGTTCTCGAAGTGTGACTTCTGGCTCAAGGAAGTTCAATTTCTAGGACATGTGGTGAATAGCCAAGGAATTCACGTTGACCCTGCAAAGGTGGAAGCTGTGAAGAATTGGTGTGTTCCCATGACACCGACCGAGATTCGTTCTTTCCTTCGTCTTGCTGGTTATTATCGACGATTCATCGCCAATTTTTCGAGGATTGCAAAGCCGCTCACTTCCTTAACACAAAAGAATAAACCATTCAAGTGGGGGCCCGAGCAAGAAGAAGCTTTTGAAACATTAAAACACAAACTAAGCAATGCTCCTATCTTGACCCTACCCGATGGAAACGACGATTTCACCGTATATTGTGATGCTTCAAAACAAGGTCTTGGTTGCGTTCTTATGCAACGAGGAAAGGTGATAGCTTATGCATCAAGACAATTGAAGGTTCACAAGGTGAATTACACACCTCATGATCTTGAACTCGGTGCTGTGGTTTTCGCCTTGAAGATCTGGCGACATTATCTTTATGGGACGAAATGCATAGTTTACACCGATCACAAAAGTCTCCAACACGTGTTCAACCAAAAAGATCTCAACATGAGACAAAGACATTGGATCGAGTTAATCAGCGACTACGACTGTGGCATTCGCTATCATCCTGGAAAGGCGAATGTTGTAGCCAACGCGCTGAGTCGCAAGGTCCATAACAAAACCGTCTCACTACAAGAAATCTGAGATCGAAGACAGTGGTTTCACACGTTAAGAGAATTTGATACCGAGGTTCGTGTGGATGTTAACGAGGCTACTATCATGCTCCAAAACATAAGGATTGATAGTGATCTCGAGTTATGCATTCGCAAATCTCAACAAGCGGCAATAACCGATGAAGGAAGTGATGAGGATTTGTTGTCTAACGTTCGATCACAACTGGAGGAAAAACCAAACGTCCTGTGGTACTTTCTCAATCGACTTTGGATCCCAAATCGTGATAACCTTCGGCACATCATTTTGAACGAAGCTCATCACACCCGATATTCTATTCATCTTGGCTTCGATAAAATATACATGGACTTGCGTGGTCAATATTGGTGGCCTGGAATGAAGAAAGATATCGCGGTTTATGTCTCCAAATGTCTCACGTGTGCAAGAGTCAAAGCCGAGCATCAACGACCAAGTGGTTTACTTGAACAACCTGAAATCCCTATATGGAAATGGGAACATGTATCCACGGATTTCATAACCAAGTTACCACGTACTCCTTGTGGTCATAATAGTATATGTGTGATTGTGGATCGTTTGACCAAGACGGCACATTTCATACCTATACGGGACTCATACAAAGTTTCAAGACTAGCTCGTATGTACATTGACGAAATTGTGAGTCGTCATGGCGTACCATTGCACATCATTTCCAATCGAGATGCTCATTTCACTTCGCACTTTTGGTCATCTATGCAAGAACTCTTGTGTACTCAATTGGATTTAAGTACGGCTTACCATCCTCAAACTGATGGTCAAACCGAACGAACAATCCAAACCCTCGACGATTTGCTACGACTGTGTGTCCTTGACTTTGGTGGTAATTGGGATACGCATTTATCGCTCGCGGAATTTTCGTATAACAATAGTTATCACTCGAGTATCAAGATGGCACCGTTCGAAGCACTTTATGGTCGTAAATGCCGATCGCCGATCTGTTGGACCGACATTGGTGAAAACTTTATCACTGGTCCTGAACTTATACAAGAAACGACCGCTAAAGTTGCTACAATCCGCAAGAACCTTGAAGTGGCAAGGAGTCGGCAAAAGAGTTATGCCGATAAGCATCGTAAACCGTTGGAGTTTCAAGTTAGTGATATGGTTCTTCTTAAGGTTTCACCATGGAAAGGTGTTATTCGCTTTGGAAAGAAGGGCAAATTAGCTCCAAGATTTGTAGGACCTTTCAAAATCCTGAAAAGGATTGGGAAAGTGGCTTATAAACTGGAACTACCTTCCGACCTTAGTGGAGTTCATCCTGTGTTTCATGTCTCAAATTTGAGAAAGTGTTTGGCCGATGAGAGTCTGCATGTTCCACTGGAAGACATTCAGATCAACGAGTCATTGCACTTCATTGAAAAACCTGTTGAAATTATGGATCGTATCATGAAGAAGACTAGGACCACAACTACTCCAATTGTCAAGGTTTGTTGGGAGAACAAGTGCGGAGCTGAGTTCACGTGGGAGCGGGAGGATCATATGAAGGAGAGATACCCATATTTGTTTGTTTAGTTCATTTTTAAATTTTGAACGAAATTCTTTAAAGTAGGGGAGACAGTAACACTTTGTATTTATACGACAATTAACATTCATTCTTAATCAACGTAAAAGCTTATGAGGCTAATTGAAAGACACACACTCTAGACTCTCTTTTTACCTCTAATGGCTCTGCCATTGCACATAAAGTAAACACTAAAGCGGTCAGCTTAATCGATGATGAATTTTCTTCTTTTGATACCTTATCAAAATCTGAAAGTTCTTCAAAGTGTACCTCAGAAAATGAGAATCACTATGATCTATCTGAGGCTTCATGCTCACCTTCTGATTCACTTGAGAACGTGAGGATCAAATGTAATCCAAGCATCCTCATCTTGTCGTCTCAGCCTCCTCGTAAATAAATTTCGGGAAGAAATTTCCTAAAGTAGGGGAGACTGTAACATCTCGTATTTTGCAAATAATAATAATAATAATAATAATAATAATAATAATAATAATAATAATGAAATAATAATAATAATAATAATAATAAAATAATAATAATAATAATAATAATAATAATAATAATAATAATAAATAATAATAATAATAATAATGATAATAGTAATAATAATAATAATAATATTAATAATAATAATAACAATAATAAAAATAATAAAGTACAGGGGGTGTTTGTGCAAATTCTGAAACTTCAAAAGAAGTTTCAGAACATAAAATAGCAAATTACAAACCACAGGGACCATCGTGTAAATTGTTTTTTAAAAACCATTCCCCCTACCCTATTTTCCGGCGCCGGACTCCGGCGAACTCCGGCGAGCTCCGGCGATGTCCAAATCGATTAATATACACGATTTTAAACCTCGAAACCGGTCCCAATGCGTTCGTCGGTGAGATTCGAACCCTATGCACCTCAAAAACTTGTTTAATCAGTATCCAAAGCTCACAAACTTTGGATCCAACTTTATCCCGACCGTTTAACGGATAATTAACCCACTCAACACAACTTTAGACAAATTGATTCAATCAAACCGAACTTTATCTCCATATAAATTGAATACAACTTGCAATTCTAATCGAAAACACATAAACAATTGAATTCGATTATCATCCTCTGTCGAACCTGCAACTCAATCGAACACCCCTTTCTGATCTTTCTAAACCCAAATTGATAAAGGGCTTTCGTTTGTAATCATCCTTAGAAGCTTTCTGTGAAATTAATTGGAATACCATCAACAAAATCATCTCGAATCAATATCTCCACTGCGCGGCTGTTCTTAATCTTATTCTCTATCAAATTAACATCGAATCAGGTAATTAAGAACATCATTGTACTCGAGTTTACATGGGGATCAAAAGCCCCATGAATTTAGACATTAACAGATTCAAATTGATCCTCAATTTGGATCAAATCAAATCTAGGGTTTATGTGAATTGGGGATGAATTGCAATTGGTGTTTAAAAGGAATTAAAACAAAACCTTATCGCGGCTTAGGCCCTTGTTCCACTGGTTCCTGCGCTCCATCTTAAGCAAGAGGTCGCGGGTTCGAAACCCGGCCACCCCATTATTTTTTTAAATAGCTTTTAAGCCTTAAATTAATTATAATAAATTTCTAAAAATTATCAAAAATTCGTTTTGTAAACTTTGGTTATTTTTAAAATTATCTATGTATCTTTTTATAAATTATAACCTTAAATACTTTAATGTTTTTTATAAAATATTAAGTTACAAATATTATACTTAGTTTATTTTTATAAAAATAGACTTTAAATAATAGTTTAAAAGATTAAATTATTATTGGTCACGATGTAAACGAAATTATGAATTCCTCGTAGAAATTATATGTATTTCATAGTTAAATTTCACAAATTATTATAAAGGATTAAATTTCCTTGAAAATTTTATAAATGATACATTCGTTATCAAACAAAGTATAAATAATCGTTTATTAACTTTATTTATAAAAATAACCCCAAATTCCATCTACAACCCTAGTTCACGTTTAATTGTTAAGCTTATTATTAATCTTGTAATAAATACGTTTTAGGTACCTTGTAAAGGAATTCGTTGAAACGACGCTTGTTATTATTTCTTATTAATCATCCAGTATATACTTAATCGCCAAGTTTGTATTTCTATACCCTTTTTATTATTTCACACACTTTTGGGTGAAACATGTTACCTTATAAACGTTACACTTGTAAACATGTTGAATCTTGTAAACTTATGGCAGTTTACTTGTATGTTGTGATTAGTCGAATCATGTAGCTACCATGTAATGTCGAATATATGTACAATCATTAACTATTGCTAGCCTGGCAACGTCATAGATCTATGGGCCTGACAAGCCTGCTTGGTTGATCCAAGTACACTTAGCTAATCGTATATACTTGTAAACGTTTGAGACTTGTAAAACTTTGTCAAGGTTTGATTGTGCATTCTGTCTTACATCCCTAGTTACATTGTTCTCTAATTTACAACATGAATTGCCATCTTTTATATACTTATGTATTCAAAACTATAGAATGCTCACCAACAATATGTTGACCTTTTATATTTAACATGTTTCAGGCAATAGCGTTATGTGGCTGTGAACAATCGTAACTCTCACGCCTCGACGATTCCGCCGTCAAGGTTGGGGTGTGACAGACAGCTTCTCATCATACTTCTTCAATTTACTTGTAACAGACAAAAAACGATTGGTGAGATAAGTGAGACTCTCATTCTTATGTCCAACAAAGGAGTTGAATTCCTTTTCAGCTAGAGCGGCTTTATCCTTGACCAATTCTTCATTACCATCATAGAATTCACATAAAGCATCGTACAAAGCCTTTGCACTTTTATATTCACAAAATCTGTTGTAGATCTCAGCTAATAGGCACAAGGCAGAGCACGAAATGCCTTCTGATCCCGATCAATCAGCTTGATGTCTCTCTCTGAATATTTTGTCGGATTTGTAATTTGAATAGTCACATTGTCTTCTATTAAAACAAGAATATGAGGTCCTTTCACAATTGATTCCTATTGAGTGTGCTCAGTATACAGGAAGAAAGCTTTCAAACATCTTATCCAGTCATCAAATTTGTCACCATTGATTAGCTTAGGGGTTCTGTTTGTTGCCACACTCTCAAGATCAACTAAGGTAACACTTGTCGTCATCAAAATTTCATTAAATAAAAAGCCAGTAGTTTCACACAAGAAATAGTAGTTTCGCAGATAGTTTTGGTTGTAGTTTCACAGAGAGTAGTTTCGTAGGCATTAGTTTCAACTATAATTTCACCCGACACTATTAAACTTTCGTTCAAAGAAAATAGACAGTAGTTTCGCTTGATAACGGACCAAGCTGATGAACTTTCGTTCTAGACTCATAGAGAGATCACAACCACTAAACTTATTCTGATTAGAGTAGTTTCGCAGGATAGTTTTGCACAAAGAACGTTAGTTTCGCACGATGAATCTGAAAACCGTCTTTTTGATAAAAATGACCTAAAAATCACCAAAATCACTCAAATCACAACCAATATGAAATCTGTTGATTCCACACGTTTCCAAAGTTCACTACACACTTTCTTCAATTGATTTCCATGGATAACGTAAAACAACTCCGAAATGATTGAGAAGATGAATATGTCAAAACTAACCAAAAACACAAACAATCAAGAGCACAAATGCTGTAATACCATATTGTTGGTCCAGACGATCGTTTGAACGTTCTTTTGATAATGATTTCACATGAGAATCCTCTACTTATCACTATATCTAATAACTTGGGGACCAAGTCATGATAGAAAATAAATATAAATCAGCCAAACCCATTTGTAAAAGGATTTACAAAGATGAAGAAGAATAATGCTAAAATATAACAAAGATAAACTCCGAGCAAAGACACAATCAATTAGTGAACTCAAATCAGTAGTTTTATTAAAGCTCTAGGAGTTGCAAAATGGTCAACAAAGAGACACATTTATACAAAGAAACACACACACACACAAACACACACACATATATATATATAAACATATATATATACATATATATATATACATATATATATAAACATATATATATATATTATATGTATATAAACATATATATATATATATATATATGTATGTATATAAACATATATATATATGTATATATAGGGTAAGGTTTCCTTTGTTAACCTTGTTTATTGCGATAACCCGTTAACTTTAACGTGATGAATACTTACATCAATGAAATAACTTTTACACCTCGTTACACTACTGATGTAATGGTTTTTCCTCAATTTTAAAATTTTTCCTCCATTTTAAAAAAGCACCACCCTATTTTAAAACCTTTTTAACTTTTTGTAAGAACCCTACCTTATTGTAAGAACTCTTTAACTAATTTGAGGCCTTTGATTATTTCAAAATTCTAATCTTGTGGACCAGAATATTTCGTAATATTTAAATATTTGACATCTTATATTATAAGACAAGATGGGTAAATTGGTAAATTTGACCTCTCATTAAATTATCCTACTATTTTAGTAAAAAGCAAACATCATATCCATCAATTCTTAATGCAAGACGATGATCCACGTGTTTTTTTTCAATTCCTTGCTATGTCATGCATTTTTATTTCTCTTATTTTATGCATTTAGTTTCCTAACTAACAGTGAATTATTTATTTTAATTAATTAATTTTATATTTGTTTAAATTATTTTATTTTATGGTTAGTGGTCATTGAGTTAGTGGACAACTAATATTTAAAAAAAGATATAATAATTTTGTTATTTTAATTTATCTTAATGGATTGTTAGGTTGCTTAAATTAAAATATAATTTAATATATAATGTATTTTATCTCAATGGATGAAAAATTACATCAAATTAAGATAAATATAATATAAAATATAATTTAATTATAATATGACATGATAATATGCATTGTAATATCATTGAAATGTGATGTAAAATACTATAATATAATGTAATAACTTAATGTAACTAAAGACATGTTAGTAACGCAACTTATATTCTTTATTAATGTAACTAAAGGCATGTTAGTAAATCCGATATTACTTAACATCGTGTTATAATAGTTAAATGGCTTAAGATAGATTATATTGCACTTACTTAGCATAAATTAACAACAATCTAATGTTAATGTAATTAAATCGAACACGTGTGTATATGGTCTTTTCATTTACGTTAACTAATATAAATGTTAGTTATTCGTAATATAAACTTCTGGAAATATTAATTAACATCAAACATTATACGAACTTCTGAAAATTTTATTTGCATAAATGTTTGCATTGCTTCCTTTACATCACACTAAGATTAAGATCTAATATAAAATATAATTTAATTATGATGTATTATAGTAACATATAATATATGAAATGTAATGTCATTTTAATTGGATGTAAAAAATTATACAGTTATGTAGTAACTTAATGTAACTAAAAGTCATGTTAGTAACACTACTTAGATAGTGCATGCTAAATCATCAAAGAAAAACTCATCCATACTTGACGGATGCTCACCAAAACCACTAACGAAAGTAATTTATTGCAAAAATGTTGGAATATATTGCATAACACTAACATTACAACCTAATATACGATGTAAATTTATTATAGTGTAATGTAATAACATGTAACGTATGTAAATAAAGTGTAATGTAATTGAAATGTGATGTAAACAACTGTAAATTAACTGTAATGTAGTGTAACGTAAATGTTAGTAATTCGTAATATAAACTTCTGCAAATTTTATTTACATAAATATTCGCATTGCTTACTTTATATCACACTAAGATTAAGATCTAATTAAAAATATAATTTAATTATGATGTATTATGATAACATATAATACATGAAACGTAATGTGATTTTAATTGGATGTAAAAATTTGTAATGTAATCTAGTAACTTAATATGACTAAAAGTCATGTTAGTAACGCAACCTAGATGGTGCATGCTAAATCGTCAAAGAAATACTCATCCAGACTCGACGGATGCTTACCAAAACTATTGATGAAAGCAATTTATTGCAAAAATGTTAGATTATATTGCATAACACTAATATTACAACCTAATATACGATGTAAATTTATCGTAGCGTGATGTATAACATGTAACGTATGTAAATAAAGTGTAATATAATTGAAATGTGATGTAAACAACTGTAATGTAACGTAATAATTTATGTTATAGTCATAAACAATTGTGATGTAAACATACTGAATTGTGATGTAAACATAAATGTTAGTAAACAATATTCGCATGTAAAAATCTGAATTGTGATGTAAACAATTGTAATGTCATTGTAATGTAGTGTAACGTAAATGTTAATAGTTCGTAATACAAACTTCTGGGAATATTAATTAACATCAATCAATATACAAACTTCCGGAAATTTTAATTACATAAATGTTTGCATTACATAAGTGTATGGATGTTTAGGACATATTATAGTTTTATTACAATATAAAGAATTTTTATTACGATATAAGAATATACATGTTCATTACATTAATTAACATCAATAAAATATTGCATCATATAAGATCACACTAACAATATAATTATATTACATTATATTAAATTTTAAATAATTGTTACCTCAGGGGTGGGCCAAATAAATTAATCTTACAATAAATGATAATACAACCAAAATATGTCATGCATGTGATGTAGAATTTTACATTAATATTTCTATTAAAACGTATAACTTTTTACATTTAGAGTAAATTGCCATTTTCGTCCCTGTGGTTTGATGAAAATTGTCACTTTCATCCAATAGTTTATTTTTTCGCATCTGGGTCCCTGTGGTTTACAAATCTTGTCATATTCATCCAGTTCGTTAACTCCATCCAACATTCTTCGTTAAATGAAGGGTATATTGGTCATTTTACATATATATTTTATTTTCTATTTTTAAACCCCATTTAATATATCCCCTTTAAACAAATTGCTATTTTAGTCCCTGTGGTTTGGACACGTTTGCCAATTCAGTCCAAAACTCCCACCTCCTTGGCATAAAACATCATATCACCACCACCCGTGATGAAACCACCATGTAGACATAGGGTATAAATAACCACACAAGACCGAGTACCAGAACCCGAAAGCCCGGCCCATGCGGGCGGAACGGGTAAGCCAACAGGACACGTGCCCCGCATTTAATTACATCGGAATTAGCCCAATCATAACCGATAATTCAGTAACGGTCGGAGAACATAAAAGGTAATGGATTTGCCGGGGAATAATCCCTGTAAATCAGCACACGAGACGGGCACCACCACCTTAAGTGGTGTTGTTTTCATTGTGCGTAGGTGTGAAGCTTCAGAGAGCATCGGTTGATCGAAGTTCAACAAGACCGGAACCATCCAGAGTTGGACCTCGTATTTACACACCACACCACCACCACGCCGCAAAACCACCACCACTCCATCAGAACCACCAAATCATCACCACCAACCTATCATAAAACCACCAACACCACATCAGACGGGCACCACCACCACACATTAGATCTCCACCACCACACATTAGATCTCCACCACCACACATTAGATCTCCACCATCACACACTAGATCACCACCACCATGTGGACCCTAGAAACCAACCGTTAATCTCAAACTTATAACAAACCCCTTCGAAAACGTATATGGAACCCTTGAAAATGAGTATTGTAGAGGTATTAGTAGGGTTTGATATGCATTTTCGAAGTGGTATGTTACAAGTCCAATATTGATTTTCGATTTTTAGGGTTTACATGGTAGCGACAATCCGATGTGCGTGGTGGTGGTGGGTGCTCTGGTGTGGTGTTGGTGGCTTTGTGATGGGGTGGTGGCGGTGGTTTGGTGGTTCTTGTGACGTGTAGTGGTGTGGTGGTTATTTTTGGACTAAATTAGCAAATACGCTCAAACCACAGGGACTAAAATAGCAATGTATTTAAAGAATATATATTAAATCAGGTTTAAAAAAATTAAATAAAAACATATATGTAAAATGACCAATATACCCCTACATTTAATGGAAATTTTGGATGGAGTTAACGGACTGGATGAATATGACAAGATTTGTAAACCACAGGGACCCAGATGCGAAAAAACAAACTATTGGATTAAAGTGGCAATTTTCACCAAACCACAGGGACGAAAATGGTAATTTACTCTTACATTTATATTGATGGTATATTGGGCATAACAATGCTTATATTTTCAGTTGTGCAACATGGTGCAACACCAAAATAAAAAAAATATGAGTGTTTAGTAGATTATATTATACTACACCACTTCATTGACCTAAATAAATTTATCTATAGTAATGTAGCTGCAATGTAATCAAAAAACAATATAAAATTACATTAAATTATATGACAGGATCTCAGCCTCTCGTGTTGATCAATTAGATTATGTTTGCAGCGGATTTAGCACATTAATTTGCAAGAACATAAAAGATATTGCAATTAAAGCATTAACATAGAGAGAGAAGAGTTCTGCGAAACAATAAATGTTCTATTGGTCGCACGTTTCGGCATTTAAAACTGTATGGCTTGCCATCCTTATATAGGCGGCAAGAGCATGGTGGTGATGTCCTTTTCTGACATCACTGAATATTTAAATTACAGTTGTCAAAACATAAAACTACTGAAGATGTCAACAACTGACATCCTATTACAAAAGTTCCTAAGTGCTGACAAAAGTAAACTACTGAAATCCTACAACGACCGAAGAACAAACTCTTCAGTCGTTTATAACTACTGATACTATAACAACTGAAGAACATGCTCTTCAGTTGTTGTACAACTACTCAAAGTAAATAAACTACTGAAAAGGAAAAACCACCACAACAACTGAAGAAGACTTCTTCAGTTGTTGTGACAAACTCTGAGTCTTCAGTACTTGGTCTTCAGACTTGGCTTCAGATGATATAACAACTGATGACTTCAGTAGATATCATCAGTTGTTGTCTTCAGTCTTTGTCTTCAGACTTTGTGCTTCAGTAGAAGGTCTTCAGTTCTTTAGTTCTTCAGCTTTTGATTCTTCAGTACTTGTCTTCAGTACTTGAAGTCTTCAGTACTTGTAAGATCAGTACTTCAGACTTCAGTGCTTGGTCTTCAGTACTTAGAGTCTTCAGCTGATGTTCTTCAGTTCTTTGATCTTCATACTTTGTTCTTCAGACTTTGTCATAACAGCAGAAGGCTGGAGCTAAGATGCTCTTCGAGTTTGACATTCAAGCAAGAGAACACAATAGCTGATGAGAGTCTTCAGATGTTCTCGAGTCTGACATTCAAGCAAGAGAACATTGTGACTGATGGGAGTCTTCAGCAGTTGTAGTAGTGGCATGTGGGACTTAGAGGTTTTCCTGATCTTGGCTCATTGGTTCTTTTGGTCAACATTATATTTTCATTTATGCAAAATGCTACAACACCAAAATAAAACTACGATATTTCAGTAGATTATATTAGATTGTAGTAGTCATTAGGCTAAACAGATTTACCTATTTACAATATTTTGTATCATCAAAACGAAAAAACTACGAAACTTCGGTAGATTACATTAGATTACAATAGTGCAATGGCTTAAATAAATTTACCTGCAAAATCATAAACAGTTTTTGTCACTTAAACTTAACCATAAAAATAAATAACTACATTAACAAAAAAACAAAATTAAACCTCAAAATCCAAAAAAATTACCTATTTACTTGTTGTAGCCAAGACTTGTGTCTGACAACCCCGCATCAAAAACTAAGATCATAAACAGTCTAGATCTGTATTTGTTATAATATGGATCTAGATTGCAAACACAAAAACTAATATAAAAACCAAATCAATAGGGGAGGGTGTTGATCGATAAAAAATACCATTGTAGATGAAAGCAAACAAAACCAAACACCCAAATTAATCTGAGTTTTTTTGTGTTCTTGGTCGATCATCACATCAGTGTTCTTAGTAAAGCTTGGTCCATAGGTTGGAAAGAGGAAAATATGATGAAGGTAAGAAGGTTAATCGATGAAAAATACCGCTGAAGATGAAAGTAAACAAAAGCAAACACCGAGATTCATCTGAGGTTCTTCGTGTTCTTGGTCGATCATCACATCAGTGTTCTTGGTAAATCTTGGTCCATAGGTTGGAAAGAGGAAAATATGATGAAGGTAAGAAGGTTAAATTAGAATGAAAAAAGAAAATAAATGAAAAAGGAAGATGGTAAGGTAGGGAAAATCATAAATTCAAAAGTTTTTTTAAAAAAAGTACAATATTCCATACGTAAATTATTGGTGATATTGGAATCGGTGAAAAAGAAGACTTCTACCATAATACAAAAGGTAATAGGAGAAATGACATGCATTTAATATGGGGGGTTGTAGAAAGACAGATATACCCCTGGCAGATGTTTTTACATGTTGCTGATGTGTCGATCACTGATTGGTTCGTATGGGTTAATGGGTTCTCACAAATACTTTGGGTTTTCACATGAACCTAATCCTATATATATACATATATACATATACATATATACATATGCATATACATATACATATACATCTATCTAGATCCTGTCAAACTTTACCCTCTTCATGGCACGCATATACATATACATATACATCTATTAGTGACAAGGATCCCGTTTCATACAGTCTTATGATATTTCGTCCGTTCATTACTTTCATTCGTTCATTCTTTAACTTTCGTTCATTCATCGTACTTTCGTGTCATACTTACTCTTTCGTCATTACCTCTTTTCTTTCCATCACCCATAATCCTTACCCTTCAGTTTCGTGGTACTGGACCTAGGCCTATCATAGACCTTCTATAACGGTGCACCACACCTCCTGGCCACAGTACCTAAGGTAAAGTTTAGGTGTACCATTTCCATGTGCAATACCCTTCTGTTTCATGGTACTAGACCTAGGCCTATCATAGACTTCTATAACGGTGCACCGCACCTCCTGGCCACAGTACCTAGGATATGCAGCAATGGTTCTATACAAATGGTTAATCACAGTGTCAAGCTTTACCCTCTTCGTGGCACATAGACACGATTACTGAGGTCGAAAGACAAGGATTCCATTTTGAGTCTGTTGCGACAACAAAGTCACTCACCTCCTATATTTTCCTGCAAGCCTTTCTTACTCTCATTCATTATTAATGCATGCATTCATTCATCATGTTCCTCTTTCATTATCTTTCACTTTACGTTACATAATACTTTTGTTTCATTCTTTAACATAAAATGTAATGTCATGGGAAAGATAAACATACATTATAATAAGGAACATTATCATACATAGATAGCATCATCATACAGGGCATCATTATACATAACATACATCATGCATACACATGCAACATCATCATGCCCTATCTACCCTCTAAGACCTCAATGGTCATCTTACATGTACCTACGAGAGCTTCCACGTCAAAACTTACATCTGCACTTTCCCCAAAAGTCATAAATTAACGACGCTTTTCCTCGGGTACAGCAGCCCTACTTGGGCGTATGGACACCTTTCAATCGCATGGCCTCCAGGCGACTAAACATCATGTGAATGGATCAATGCGGATGAACGCCAATGCGGATGAACACCAATTCTGATGAACACCCAATCATGCGAATGGACCTCATGCGGATGAGCACTATGTGAATGGGCTCTCAGTCGCATGACTCCCCATGCGACTGGCCCTCCAGTCATGCGACTGGCCCTCCAGTCATGCGACTGAGCCTCAATCGTACGAATGAACTTCAATCGCACTCCATTCGGCCGCATTGTCTCCAGTCAGTCGCCTAGCCCTAACTAATGCAGAATGTAGTTCATCCCGAACCCAATCTGCCATTTTTGACCTCCAAGCTCATCCAAACCCATTCTAAGCCCAAACCCACCATCCTAAAACTTAGGAATGCATACTACAACACCATTCAAGCACACACAAGCCCAGAAACAAACTCCAAACACATCACACGCAAACACTTCCAAATAGGTCAAGCACACACACATACAAAAACCGGTTTACTATGTGTTCCAGCCCCAAATCAGTTGAAAACGAGTAAAATAGGGGTCCTAGAACTCACACAAACTACACCAAGAAGAAGAGCTTCGTTAGACCCGCTACACGCTTGAATCCACTTGAACCAACCCTTTTCTCTTCTCTTCTCCTTTTTTCTCTTCTTTCTCTCTTTAGCTGAAATGTGGGTGTGGCGAGAGGGTAAGGGTTGCCCTCCCCCTTCAAATATCCCCATTTACTCAACTTCCTCGCGTTGGCGGGTTTGGTCCCCGTGACTTTGGACTTTATTTCTTTTTCTTCCTTCGTCGTCTTCAAGGAAAATATCCGGGTGTTACAAGTCCACCCCCCTTATATAGGTTTCATCCCCGAAACCTGTTATTCCTCAAACAGACGTGGGTAATGATGTCTCATTTCTTCTTCGGTCTCCCACGTTGACTTGGATCCCTTCCTGTGCTTCCACTATACACACACAAGAGGAACCACTTTATTTTTCAGCCTCTTCTCTTTTCCGTCGATGATTACCACTGGTTGCTCCACATAATTGAGCCGTTCATCTACTTTGATATCCTCTAGTGGAACAATCATACCTTCATCTGCCAAACACTTCCTCAGATGAGATACGTGGAATGTCGGGTGAATTCCACTTAACTCCTCTAGTAACTCCAATCAATAGGCCACCTCTCCCACTCGAGCAATGATTCAGAAGGATCTATGTACCTCGAGGCCCCGCTTTCTAAACCGAATGATACCCTTCCAAGGTGAGACTTTCAACATAACCCGGTCACCCACCTGGAACTCAATCGGTATGCATCGTTTGTCAGCATACGACTTCTGTCTATCTTTGGCTGCCTTCATGAATACTTTGATCCTTTCAAGCTTCTCAGTCATAGACTCGATCACCTCGACGCTCCCTAACTCTTTATGACAAATATCACCCCAACAAACGGGTGTTCTGCATCTCCTACCATATAGCATCTCATAAGGTGGCATAACAATGCTGGCATGATAGCTGTTGTTGTATGAGAATTTAGCTAACAGTAAGTGGTCATCCCAACTTCCCCCAAAATCAATCACACGTGCCCAAAGCTGTCCTTCAATGTCTGAACGGTCCATTCTGACTGACCATCAGTCTGGGATGATAAGCCGTGCTAATATGTAACTTCGTCCCCATGGCGTCGTGGAATTTCTTCTAGAATTTGGATGTAAACGGGTGTCACGATCAGACACAATAGACACCGGCACACCATGACGAGTCACAATCTCTTTAATGAAAAGATCCGCCAACCTCTCGGATGAATATGTCTCGTGAATCGCTAGGAAGTGAGCACTCTTCGTCAAGCGGTCAATAATCACCCATATAGCATCATACCCTTTCGGAGTACGCGCAGCTTCGTAATGAAATCCATGGTGATGTGCTCCCACTTCCATTCCGGTATATCCAAAGGTCGGATCTTCCTATAAGGCTTCTGATGCTCGGCCTTCACTTGCAAGCAAGGCACTTACTCACATACTCCACCACGTCACGCTTCATACCCGGCCACCAATAATCGTTCTTCATGTCTTGGTACATCTTTATAGAACCAGGATAAATAGAGTATCTAGTCTTGTGAGCTTCATCCATAATCTTCACCCGTAGACCCCCAAGACGAGGAATCCACATCCGCCCGAATCAGGTTTTGACACCAAATGTGTTTTCACCCAACTTCAGGACCAGTCCTCTCATTCTTTCAGAGTTAAGATGATCTTCCTTTAATGCCTCATCTTGAAACTCTTTGACTTGCTTCATCACATCCGAGGTCATAATCAGCTGGTACGCCTTCACCCGAATCGGCTCGGATCTTTCCTTTGGCTAAGAGCATCTGCCACCACGAGATCTCTTCATCTACGATTCTCTTTAGTTGGCTTTTGTATCTCACAGGCATGTCCTTCTTGACTATCCTGTGAGCCACCCTTGGGTCAGGCCAAGTTCTCACCCTCTCCCTTTCATATTGAAAGGTTTGTCTGAGGGTGAATAACCTCAGAGCTTCTCTCTGCATATTTATTATAGAGGTGGTAGCAGTATAACATTTGTCAATGCTTTTCAGCATTTCCTCATCATGTCTTTTCTGCTGCTCCTCCTCTTCTAACTTAACCTTCACAGTGTCCTGCTGTGAGGTGGGATTGATGGTTTGTGGTTTGGCTTTGGGTAGAGGTATAACTGCTGAGAGTGGCAGGCTATCCTCCTCATCATCCTCTTCTTCATCTTGCAGCCTCAGCACCCTTCTCTTCTTCTTCAAGGGTGGATCATTGGCTGCGGGTTTTGGTGGTAAGGGAGTTGGTTTTGTGGGTTGTGGTTGGGTTGTTGGTGTGGGAGTGTTGGCAGGCACTGCTAGCAGCCTAGAGATAAGAGCTGGTTTGGTTAGCTTTACTAGCAGTGTCCTGTTCCCAGCACCGGCTTCAGATAGGGCCTCAGCGACCAGTCCCTTGGTAAAATCACCAGCTGAACAGATCTTGGTGGTTATTGCCAAGAGTCTGTCCCTGGTCCATGCCTTAACATCAAGGACTGGTCTACCCAGGTACTTCGAAGTGACCTACTCATAGCCTCAAGTTTTTGTCTTTCCTCTTGGCTATGAGTAGTCCATCGGTACTCAATCTCTCTCCTCTCCATATTCCTGATCTCTTGATCTAGCAAGGCAGTGTCCTTGTCAAAGCCTTGCCTGAACAGCTGTTCAATGACTTTGTTCATTGAACGGTTATGTTCAGCATCAGCCTCCTTGACAAGGGCTGCTAGATCAGGATCAGCCACCTTCTTTCCCTCTCCCTTATTCTTATCAGTGATACTGAAATCCTTTTGGATTTCAGCCACTTCTATATGCTCTACCTCCCTTACTTTCCTCTTCCCCTTCTCCCTCACCCTACTACTCTCCACAGCCAACTCCTCTCTACCACCACCACTTTCTCTGCCTCTTTCCCTCCTCTCCCCTCTTCCTCTTGTCTTGCACTGATGTCTCCCCCTTTTTGGTTGCATTGGTTGGGGTTTGACTATCAGCAAGAGCCTTAGATATGGCAACCTCCACCATGGGTTGTATATATGTGGGAAGCCTCTCATCAAGGGTTTGAAGAATTATATCTTTAAGGATTGGTGTGATGAGAGGCAGGGATTTCTGGAGGATAGCATCCAGCTGCTCAGGGGGTTCTGTCCCTGAGAGCTAGTGCCAGAAGCAGGGGCTGGTGGCTGAGTTTGTGGAAGTGGCTCAGTGTATGTGAGACCTTCAGGTGAAGGTGCCATCTGTGGGGTAGTGGTGGCAGATGGACTTCTATCCTGAGTCATCTGAGCAAGCAGCTCTTTGAGTCTGCTTATCTCATCCTCAAGGATAGTGTTTTGAGCAACTACATCAAAGAAGAAGCTCAGGTCATCATCAGCATAAGCTGAATCACCTGACCTCCTGACATTGTCAGGATGAACATGTCCTGAGTGTGGCTCAGTAATGACATGTGCCCCTTGTTCTTGGTACTGGGGACTTCTGGCCTCCGGATTGGATCCATCATCGGCCATTGCCTCTGGTGAGGTCTTAGAGATGTTACCAGCTTCACCCTGCTCAGATGTTGATGCAGGGGAAGTGGCAGCCTCACCAGATTGTTCTCTCTCCTTAGCCACACTGGAGAGTGAACTGATTCTCTGTGCTATGGGCTCTGATCAGCACTTGTGCCCACCCTCTCTTCGGTTGGAGTCTCCCCAGTTGTAATAGGTTTCTGGGGAGAGGGTGGAGTGCTCAGATCAGTCAGCACTCTGGCTATTACCAGTGTTGGGCTTAGTGGGGCAGTCTCCTCAGTATGTGGGCTAGAAGCAGTATGCACATGGGGAGGACTGTGCTCTTCAATGGCAGCCTCCTCAAGTGAGGAAGACCCCAGTAATGTGGTTGCCCCAAAATTGGTTACATCAGGCTCCTGTTGAGAGGAAGCCTGTGCGGTTGTGGTGGGTGGAGTCGTGGTACCTGCTGGGAGAATCGAACCAGCAGGCACATCCTGCCTTTGTTGGCAGGGGCATCCTCAGGGGACTCATCTCCCTGAGTAGCCTTTGTGGGCTTCTTTTGGCTTTTGGCTTGGTGAGGACTTTGGATTTGGAGGTGGAGGCTGTGGGTTCCAGCTGCGTGGGTTTTCGCAGCCGGCCAGCCTGTTTGAGTGTGGGGTCAGTGTTGTGCCTGGAGTATACCTCAGCTTGAACAGCCATGGCAGGGACCCCAGTGCCAACTAGTCCCTCAGCCTGAAGCTGGTATTCGATCATGGCCATTATGAACCGTGGATATAAGTTCCAACGGTTAGAAAAAGGTTTTGTGGCCATGTCCTTGAGTTCCAAAAATAAAAGATCAGTAAAGTTTAAAGGTTGTTTCTCAAGGATAGAATACAATACCTGCTGCCACCTTGTGGACATCTGGTCCCACGAAGAGGTCTTGGGAGCCAGACATACATTCACCATGTGGAAGATCAAGCGTGAGGATCAGGAAAGTGTTTCTTCAACAAGGTAGAGGCGGAGAGGTTACCCTGATAGTCATGAGATGTGAAGGAGAGATCAAGGGTACCTTTGGGTAGGAAGTTGGGTGAGTGGCATCATCCAGCTCTACGGTTTGGCGTAGAGCAGCTGGAGTGATAACCACGGGTTTGCCGTTGACGGAGGACCAGAGGGAGACCTCGGCATTCTGCTCTCCGGTTTGGACGGTGACATTGGTCCAAAACTCCGTCAAGGAGTCGGTGTATAGTGTGGGTTCAAGAGAAAAGCCGTTTTGTATGGTGAGTCATACATAAGGTCGATGGCTTGGTGAAATTTGGGCCATAATGGCGATTTTGTAAGGTGGGCGACACAGTTGTGTCGAGGTTTCAGTTGCATGTTCGCCATTAATGGTGTATGGGAATTTCAGAGGTTTGTAAGGATTAGGTCAAGTGAGGAGTAAATGCTCTGAAGGTGGGGTATTTATAGGGTAGGGCAAAGGTTGAAAGAAAACTACTGAAGGTTTTGGTGTTTAGTGATCAGTTGTTGTAACAGCTGATGACGTGGTTTTAACCTTCAGTGGTTGTAACATCTGAGGACTTGGTGTTAGCCTTCAGTAGTTGAAACTACTGAGACCTTGGTTTTGTCCTTCAGATGTTGTGAACGTCTGAAGAGTTACTGTCAGTCTTCAGTAGTTATAACTACTGATGACCTAGTATTCTTCTTCAGACGTTGTAACAACTGAAGACTTGGTTTTAGCCTTCAGTAGTTGTGAACTACTGAGATCAGTAGTTGTGAACTACTGAAGACATGGTATTGCTTCAGTTGTTGTAAACAACTGAGGACTTGGTGTTAGCCTTCAGTAGTTGTGAACTACTGATGTCAGTAGTTGTGAACTACTGAAGACATGGTTTTGTCCAGTTGTTTGTGTATGAAACATCAGCTGTCGTTATCAGCTGATGAGAAATTACTCATCAGCTGTTTCCGTCAAATCAGTGTTTCATACTAGCCTCCACATTTACTCATCAGCTCTTTGGCTGACTTTCAGATGTTTCATTGACCCTTCAGCTCTTGGGAATATGCCTTCAGCTCTTGGGATCAGATGTTCACAAGTGCTGATAAAATTCTTCAGAGCTGGTGAACAAATTTTGTCTTCAGTATTTGTGTAAGATTACACATCAGTACTTGTGAGCAAAATTTGTTCTTCAGTACTTATTTATTGAAAATCATACATCAGTAGTTGTAATCCACTTCACTACATCAGTTGTTTTTTCAATAAATAATGTACATCAGTACTTTGAGTCAGTTTAGTCTTCAGTAGTTGTGAAAGAGCTGAAGACTAAATTACTCATCAGTACTTATATTTGACCTTTGCTCTTCAGTAGTTGTGAACTAAGAGTACCAGCATAGGTCAAATCATTCAAGCTGCAGCATACCAAGCCTTAGTACCAAATTTTGGAATGTGGCACTATCTAAAGGCTTAGTAAAAATGTCTGCAAGCTCATCAGCACTAGGCACAAACTTAGGATCAATCAGACCTTTCTCATAGCAATCCCTGATAAAATGATGTCTGATCTCAATATGCTTGGTCCTAGAGTGCTGGACTGGATTCTTAACAATACAAAGAGCTGAAGCACTATCCATTAATAATGGAGTCTTAGTCTCAGTAATGCCATAATCCAGAAGTTGGTTCTGAAGCCAGAGTATTTGAGAGGTACAACTTGCAGCAGCAATATACTCAGCTTCAGCAGTGGATGTAGCAATTGATGTTTGTTTCTTACTCTGCCAAGAAACTAAACAATTGCCTAGGAATTGGCAACCACCAGAAGTGGATTTTCTGGTGACTTTGCATCCTGCATAGTCACTATCAGAGAAAGCAACTAATTTGCATGAATGCCCAGCTGAATACCAAAGTCCTAGTGATTGGGTACCTTGCAGATATCTAAAGATCCTTTTGACTGCAATCAAATGGGATTCTTTAGGTGCAGCCTGAAATCTAGCACAAGCACATGTTGAAAACATGATGTCTGGTCTAGAAGCTGTAAGGTACATCAAGGACCCAATCATACATCTGTAAAGGGTTTCATCAACCGCTTTACCTTTCTGATCAACATCTAGTTGTGTGATGCTGCTCATGGGAGTAGAACAGGGCTTACAGGATTGTAAATCAAACTTATTCAGCAACTCTTTGGTATACTTGGACTGATGGATGAAGATTCCATCATCCAGTTGTTTGATTTGCAAGCCCAGAAAGTACTGTAATTCTCCCATAGCACTCATTTCAAATCTCAGCTTCATAAGCTTTGTAAATTCATCACACAACTTTGGATCAGAGGATGCAAAGATGATATCATCAACATAAATCTGAACAAGGAGCTTATGGTGTCCCACAGTCTTGATGAATAAGGTTTTATCAATGGTGCCTCTAGTGAACTTGTTCTCTAGAAGAAAGGTTGAGAGTGTCTCATACCAGGCTCTAGGTGCTTGCTTCAGCCCATAAAGAGCCTTATCAAGCTTGTACACCCAATCAGGATGTTTATTGTCCTCAAAGCCTGGTGGTTGACACACATAAACCTCTTCTTTGATTTTTCCATATAGGAAGGCACTTTTGACATCCATTTGATAAACTTTGAGACTGTGAAAGGCAGCATAAGCTAAGAACAGTCTAATTGCTTCTAGTCTGGCCACAGGTGCAAAGGTCTCATCATAATCGATTCCTTCCTCCTGTGCAAACCCTTGAACAACCAGTCTGGCCTTGTTCTTGACAATTTGGCCCTTCTCATCTGTTTTGTTCCTGAATACCCACTTGGTGCCTATAGCACACTTACCTTTGGGCAATGGAACAAGCTCCCACACTTGCTGTTTCTTGAATTGAAGTAGCTCAAGCTGCATAGCTTCCACCCATCCATTGTCTCTTAAGGCAATATGATAGTTCTTTGGTTCTTGCTGACTGATGAAGAGAGCATAGAAGCAGAAGTTGGACAATTGATTCCTGGTTGAAACTCCAGCATGAATATCACCAATGATTTGTGAAGTGGGGTGATTCTTGAGCTCTTGATAAACTATGATATCTGTGCAAGTGTTTGTAGACCCATCAGCAGCAACAGATGGTGATGGAGATTCCTGAAACCATGTAGAGGATGGCAGCTCAAATGAAGTAGAGCAAGCAGAAATCTCATCAGCATTTGTAGTGGATGGAGCTGCTGAGGCTACAGGAGCATCAGGTTCAGTGGAATTAGGCAGGTTGTCACTGAACTTGAAGAGGTGAGTACTGACTTCATCATCTTCAGTACCACCAGGTGGAGATCTGTTGACAGGCTCAACAGATGGAAGTTGATAAGGAACATATTGCAGTATGTCCAGATCAAACATCTCCACAGGGTTTTGTGGAATCTTGTCCTTTGGAGATTCATTGAACTTAACATGCAAAGTTTCTTCAACCCCTTTGGTTCTACAGTTGAAGACTCTGTATGCTTTGCAAGTTGATGAATAACCAACAAAGTACCCTGCATCCACCTTACTAGCAAACTTATGGAGTGGGTTGCTAGTGTTGAGAATGAAACAAGGACACCCAAAGGCTCTAAAGAATGAAATAAGAGGGGCCAAATGATGAAGAACTTCATAGGGAGTCTTCATCAACCTCTTATTTACTAAGGCTCTATTCTGTACATAGCAAGCTGTATTGACAGCTTCAGCCCAAAAGGTCAGTGGCAGCCCTGAGTCAGCCAACATTGACCTTGCTGCTTCAATGAGGGTCCTGTTCTTTCTCTCCACCACTCCATTCTGTTCAGGAGTTCTTGGAATGCTAAACTGCCTTCTAATTCCCTTGGACAGGTAGAAGTCATCAAGTGTGTGGTTTCTAAATTCTGTTCCATTGTCACTCCTCACACACTTGACCTGTAGGGAATACTGCTTTTCTACTTGTAACACAAAGTTCAATATTGTCTTTGCTGCTTCATCCTTGGAGTGCAAGAAGAAAGTCCATACAAACCTGGAGTAATCATCCACAATTACCAGGCAGTATTTCTTCTTTGCCATGCTCATTACTCTGACAGGTCCAAAGAGATCCATGTGCAGAAGTTGTAAGCAGGCAGTGGACTTTGGTTCTTCTATTGAAGGGAATGAAACTTTGTGTTGTTTTCCTTTCAAGCAAGCAGTGCAGTCATCTTCACACTTGAACTCCTTCAGAGGCAATCCTCTTACTAAACCATGGCTTATAAGCTGATTCATGTTCTTGAAATTAACATGACCCAGCCTTCTATGCCATAGTGTAGACTCTTGAGGAGATGCCTTGGAGAATAGGCAAGGATGGCCTTTTAGATCCATCTTTTTGGAAAGATCTAAGGCATACACTCTTCCTGT
This sequence comes from Flaveria linearis, assembly GCA_024085815.1. Lineage (NCBI taxonomy): Eukaryota > Viridiplantae > Streptophyta > Magnoliopsida > Asterales > Asteraceae > Flaveria > Flaveria linearis. The sequence goes on along the minus strand of CM044013.1, from coordinate 57,790,494 downwards.
CCTGTTGGCCTTCAGGATAGTGTGTTCATCCAATGCCTTGTCAATCAAACTCAGAACTTTGGATGACAGAATCCTACAGTTCTGGCTTGTGAAAAGGGCAACATGGCCTTTGTCACACATTTGACTGACACTCAAGAGGTTGTACTTGAGATTCTCCACATGGTTAACATCATCAAACCTTATTTCCCCATTGGAAACAAAGCCTTTTCCGACGATGTAACCCTTTGCATCATTGCCAAAAGAAACAAATCCCTTCTTTCCTTGAGAGTAGTCATTAAGAAGGGAGCTGCTTCCAGTCATATGCATGGATCCTCCACTGTCTACATACCAGATGCTTCTATGGCATGTTGAAGAACCCTGCAAACACAACCATGTGTTAGTTAGTCTTGGAGACCCAAACCTGCTTGGCTTTGGGTCTGTTCTCAGCTACAGGTGTAGCACTAACAGGTGTGTTGTGAGTGACAGCTTGAGGTGAAGAAGATGGTACAGAAGAGGAACCCTTTGGCTTGGACTTCCTTTTCTGTGGTTTCAACACAGGAGCATCTAAGTGGTTGACTCTTCCCACTAGCTGCTGAACCATCATCACCAATTGTGTCTGATTCTGTGATAGGGATTTCAGCTCTTCCGACATATTGGAGTTTGCTGATGATGAGTTCCTATGTTGTACCATCTTTTTCTGAGCAACCTCAGCTGTTGCCTGAGTAATCCCTACCTTCTTGGATTTAACTTTGGCCCTAGGGATTTCAGGCTTGGATGTTGCCAGTACAAACTTGGTTTCAAACTCATTCTTCATTTTATTGATGCTCTCAGTAATTTGCTCCTTCTGTTTGAGTTTGGAACCCCTTTTGTACCAGCAGTCATCAGTAAGATGATTGAACAAGCCACATATCTCACATGGCTTTTTCTTCATCTTATGCTGATCATCAGCTGAAGAGGATTTAACTGCTGAAGACTTGTTCTTCAGCTGTTTGTCATCAGTACTAGCAGTTTTCTTCCTAGTGACTGCTTTCCTGGTATCCTCTCTAGCTGTCTTCAAACCTTTCCTACTGTTAGTTTTCTTCTCTTTAGTGCTAACAGTATTTGAGGTTTGAACTTCAGATGTTGTCACTTGCTCTCCAGTACCTTCAGTACTTCTAGTGACAACTCCTGAGTTGATCAGCCTTTTGGTCATGTGATAGTCTATCTCTGATGATGCTGATTCAGAGGATAGTAAGTCACATGATGAGAAGGATTGGTTATTGCTCTCCCCATCAGATTCAACTTCTGCTCTTGAAATGAAGTCTGTGGGAGGAGCAGTGTGATTATAACCAATGCCAAACTTCACATTGGAAGCTGTTTGCTTGCTAAGAAGCATTTCAAAACCCTTGCAAGATTGCACCCATCGATCACACTCAACTTGGGTGGTCGCAAGAGTTTCCTTGAGGTCCTTGTACTTCTCTAGAAGTACATCTTCCCTAGCTTTACTATCTTTGATTTGGCAGTTGAGCTTGTAAATCTCATCATTTTTATCTTTTAGAACAACCTCAAAATCAGCTTTTCTTTTGGAAATAGTATGCTCAAGCTCAAGATTTTTATCTATTAAAGCTACATTTGCTTCTCTAATAGAAGCAAATGCTGCTATGCATGACTCTGAACAAAGCTTGGCTTTTGCCTCAGTGGATACCTGAGATGAGGCATTGGATGATGACCCTTCAGCAGAATCAAGGGCCATCAGAGCAAGATTTCCAAAAGGTTGATCACCACCATGTTGACCAGCACCTTGGAGTAGTGGTTCCTGACCAGATAGCTCTTCTGGTAGACTACTCCAGTCAACAGCATTTGGGGTGAAAAAGCTTTGTTGTTGAGGTTGTGTGTGGTGATGAGATTGGTAAGAATGAGGCTCTGGAAGAGCATGAGGTGGTTGAGCCGAGGGTGCTTGAGGTTGACCAGGCTGAGGCATGTAGTAACAGGGGTAAGGATAAGGCATATGACCCTGTGGCACAAAATAAGCAGGTGGTGCTTGTGCTTGAGATGGATGGGGAGAACTGTAGGAAGGTTGCCCTTTGTGCTGTGAGCTATTGCTGGGAAAAGTCACAAAGGGTGCAGATGAGTTAGATCCAGATGATCTACACTCTCTTGCAAAGTGTCCAAGCCTTTGGCACTTGTGACACCTCAACTTGCTCTTGTCAAAACCAACTTTGGTTTACCAGAGAGTCCTGGGAATTTCCTACCAGTTCTTTTGTAGAACTTCTGAGAGCGGATATTTATCATTGCCATTTGGTTCAAATATCCATCTCTTCCAGATCATCATCTGGAATGCCCTTCAAATCCTCCATCAGAAAACACAAGTTGTCACCACCTCCTCCTGAACTACTGACACCAACAAAAGCTTGTTCTGAGTTTGTAGAGAAATCAATATGCTCATCATAAGAACTTTCTGATGAAGCATATTCTGACTCATGACTTATCAAGGCAGCATTACCTTGGACAAAGTCATCAGCAAGTTTGCCAGAAGATGACAACTTCCTCTTTTGCTCTACCTCTCTCTCAAAAGTGAGTAGTTTCCCATGAAGTTGGGTGAGAGATTGAGTGTCAAGGTCAGCACTAGAGCGTAGGACAATGGTATATGTGTCCCATCTCTCAGGCAATGACCTGAGGAACCTGTTGTTCATCTGGCTTTTGGAGTACTCTTGTTTAACCATCTTCAGCTCAGAGATTAAACAAGAGAACCGCTCAAACTGCTGGGTCAGAGTCTCACCCTTTCTATATGAGAAAGTCTCATATTGTTGGGCAAGGATTTCCCTATTGTTTGCTAAGACCGAATCAGTTCCTCCAAATTGTTCCTTTAGAGCAACCCATAGGTCATGAGCAGACTCATGATGCAAGAGCCCTGAATATATCTCGTTTGGAATGGCCATGGCTAAAATTCCATGGGCTCTAGCATCAATTTCAAACAGCTTTAGATCTTCGTCCGAATACTGTTCAGGTTTCTTCGCAACCTGTTCATTAGATTCCGGGACGTTCACCATAGGCTTGTATGGCCCATGCACCACTGACTTCCAACAACCAGCACTGTTGACAGCCAAGTGGTGCAGCATACGTCTTTGCCATATGTTATACTCGTTCCTAACCAGCATCGGAGGCTTGGTTGCGGAACCAGTATTGTGAGGATCATTGGTTGGTGTTGTCATCTCAGGGTTTGGTCAAGAACAAGTTTAAACACGACAATCGTAACTCAAAACCACCAAAAGACCTCAAGATTTTGGCCGGAAACAGCAGAAACTCACTCTCTATGACTAACTCTTGCAAATTGCTAATTCGATCAAACTGAGAGATCAAAAGAGCAGTTTCAAATGATCAATGGTAAGATCGATCAATGATTAACCTGCTCTGATACCATTTGACAGGATCTCAGCCTCTCGTGTTGATCAATTAGATTATGTTTGCAGCGGATTTAGCACATTAATTTGCAAGAACATAAAAGATATTGCAATTAAAGCATTAACATAGAGAGAGAAGAGTTCTGCGAAACAATAAATGTTCTATTGGTCGCACGTTTCGGCATTTAAAACTGTATGGCTTGCCATCCTTATATAGGCGGCAAGAGCATGGTGGTGATGTCCTTTTCTGACATCACTGAATATTTAAATTACAGTTGTCAAAACATAAAACTACTGAAGATGTCAACAACTGACATCCTATTACAAAAGTTCCTAAGTGCTGACAAAAGTAAACTACTGAAATCCTACAACGACTGAAGAACAAACTCTTTAGTCGTTTATAACTACTGATACTATAACAACTGAAGAACATGCTCTTCAGTTGTTGTACAACTACTGAAAGTAAATAAACTACTGAAAAGGAAAAACCACCACAACAACTGAAGAAGACTTCTTCAGTTGTTGTGACAAACTCTGAGTCTTCAGTACTTGGTCTTCAGACTTGGCTTCAGATGATATAACAACTGATGACTTCAGTAGATATCATCAGTTGTTGTCTTCAGTCTTTGTCTTCAGACTTTGTGCTTCAGTAGAAGGTCTTCAGTTCTTTAGTTCTTCAGCTTTTGATTCTTCAGTACTTGTCTTCAGTACTTGAAGTCTTCAGTACTTGTAAGATCAGTACTTCAGACTTTAGTGCTTGGTCTTCAGTACTTAGAGTCTTCAGCTGATGTTCTTCAGTTCTTTGATCTTCATACTTTGTTCTTCAGACTTTGTCATAACAGCAGAAGGCTGGAGCTAAGATGCTCTTCGAGTTTGACATTCAAGCAAGAGAACACAATAGCTGATGAGAGTCTTCAGATGTTCTCGAGTCTGACATTCAAGCAAGAGAACATTGTGACTGATGGGAGTCTTCAGCAGTTGTAGTAGTGGCATGTGGGACTTAGAGGTTTTCCTGATCTTGGCTCATTGGTTCTTTTGGTCCAACATTATATTTTCATTTATGCAAAATGCTACAACACCAAAATAAAACTACGATATTTCAGTAGATTATATTAGATTGTAGTAGTCATTAGGCTAAACAGATTTACCTATTTACAATATTTTGTATCATCAAAACGAAAAACTACGAAACTTCGGTAGATTACATTAGATTACAATAGTGCAATGGCTTAAATAAATTTACCTGCAAAATCATAAACAGTTTTTGTCACTTTAACTTAACCATAAAAATAAATAACTACATTAACAAAAAACAAAATTAAACCTCAAAATCCAAAAAATTACCTATTTACTTGTTGTAGCCAAGACTTGTGTCTGACAACCCCGCATCAAAAACTAAGATCATAAACAGTCTAGATCTGTATTTGTTATAATATGGATCTAGATTGCAAACACAAAAACTAATATAAAAACCAAATCAATAGGGGAGGGTGTTGATCGATAAAAAATACCATTGTAGATGAAAGCAAACAAAACCAAACACCCAAATTAATCTGAGTTTTTTTGTGTTCTTGGTCGATCATCACATCAGTGTTCTTAGTAAAGCTTGGTCCATAGGTTGGAAAGAGGAAATATGATGAAGGTAAGAAGGTTAATCGATGAAAAATACCGCTGAAGATGAAAGTAAACAAAAGCAAACACCGAGATTCATCTGAGGTTCTTCGTGTTCTTGGTCGATCATCACATCAGTGTTCTTGGTAAATCTTGGTCCATAGGTTGGAAAGAGGAAAATATGATGAAGGTAAGAAGGTTAAATTAGAATGAAAAAAGAAAATAAATGAAAAAGGAAGATGGTAAGGTAGGGAAAATCATAAATTCAAAAGTTTTTTTTAAAAAAGTACAATATTCCATACGTAAATTATTGGTGATATTGGAATCGGTGAAAAAGAAGACTTCTACCATAATACAAAAGGTAATAGGAGAAATGACATGCATTTAATATGGGGGGTTGTAGAAAGACAGATATACCCCTGGCAGATGTTTTTACATGTTGCTGATGTGTCGATCACTGATTGGTCCGTATGGGTTAATGGGTTCTCACAAATACTTTGGGTTTTCACATGAACCTAATCCTATATATATACATATATACATATACATATATACATATGCATATACATATACATATACATCTATCTAGATCCTGTCAAACTTTACCCTCTTCATGGCACGCATATACATATACATATACATCTATTAGTGACAAGGATCCCGTTTCATACAGTCTTATGATATTTCGTCCGTTCATTACTTTCATTCGTTCATTCTTTAACTTTCGTTCATTCATCGTACTTTCGTGTCATACTTACTCTTTCGTCATTACCTCTTTTCTTTCCATCACCCATAATCCTTACCCTTCAGTTTCGTGGTACTGGACCTAGGCCTATCATAGACCTTCTATAACGGTGCACCACACCTCCTGGCCACAGTACCTAAGGTAAAGTTTAGGTGTACCATTTCCATGTGCAATACCCTTCTGTTTCATGGTACTAGACCTAGGCCTATCATAGACCTTCTATAACGGTGCACCGCACCTCCTGGCCACATTACCTAGGATATGCAGCAATGGTTCTATACAAATGGTTAATCACAGTGTCAAGCTTTACCCTCTTCGTGGCACATAGACACGATTACTGAGGTCGAAAGACAAGGATTCCATTTTGAGTCTGTTGCGACAACAAAGTCACTCACCTCCTATATTTTCCTGCAAGCCTTTCTTACTCTCATTCATTATTAATGCATGCATTCATTCATCATGTTCCTCTTTCATTATCTTTCACTTTACGTTACATAATACTTTTGTTTCATTCTTTAACATAAAATGTAATGTCATGGGAAAGATAAACATACATTATAATAAGGAACATTATCATACATAGATAGCATCATCATACAGGGCATCATTATACATAACATACATCATGCATACACATGCAACATCATCATGCCCTATCTACCCTCTAAGACCTCAATGGTCATCTTACATGTACCTACGAGAGCTTCCACGTCAAAACTTACATCTGCACTTTCCCCCAAAAGTCATAAATTAACGACGCTTTTCCTCGGGTACAGCAGCCCTACTTGGGCGTATGGACACCTTTCAATCGCATGGCCTCCAGGCGACTAAACATCATGTGAATGGATCAATGCGGATGAACGCCAATGCGGATGAACACCAATGCTGATGAACACCCAATCATGCGAATGGACCTCATGCGGATGAGCACTATGTGAATGGGCTCTCAGTCGCATGACTCCCCATGCGACTGGCCCTCCAGTCATGCGACTGGCCCTCCAGTCATGCGACTGAGCCTCAATCGTACGAATGAACTTCAATCGCACTCCATTCGGCCGCATTGCCTCCAGTCAGTCGCCTAGCCCTAACTGATGCAGAATGTAGTTCATCCCGAACCCAATCTGCCATTTTTGACCTCCAAGCTCATCCAAACCCATTCTAAGCCCAAACCCACCATCCTAAAACTTAGGAATGCATACTACAACACCATTCAAGCACACACAAGCCCAGAAACAAACTCCAAACACATCACACGCAAACACATCCAAATAGGTCAAGCACACACACATACAAAAACCGGTTTACTATGTGTTCCAGCCCCAAATCAGTTGAAAACGAGTAAAATAGGGGTCCTAGAACTCACACAAACTACACCAAGAAGAAGAGCTTCGTTAGACCCGCTACACGACGATTTTGCTCCCTTGAATCCACTTGAACCAACCCTTTTCTCTTCTCTTCTCCCTTTTTTCTCTTCTTTCTCTCTTTAGCTGAAATGTGGGTGTGGCGAGAGGGTAAGGGTTGCCCTCCCCCTTCAAATATCCCCATTTACTCAACTTCCTCGCGTTGGCGGGTTTGGTCCCCGTGACTTTGGACTTTATTTCTTTTTATTCCTTCGTCGTCTTCAAGGAAAATATCCGGGTGTTACAAGTCCACCCCCCTTATATAGGTTTCATCTCCGAAACCTGTTATTCCTCAAACAGACGTGGGTAATGATGTCTCATTTCTTCTTCGGTCTCCCACGTTGACTTGGATCCCTTCCTGTGCTTCCACTATACACACACAAGAGGAACCACTTTATTTTTCAGCCTCTTCTCTTTTCGGTCGATGATTACCACTGGTTGCTCCACATAATTGAGCCGTTCATCTACTTTGATATCCTCTAGTGGAACAATCATACCTTCATCTGCCAAACACTTCCTCAGATGAGATACGTGGAATGTCGGGTGAATTCCACTTAACTCCTCTAGTAACTCCAATCAATAGGCCACCTCTCCCACTCGAGCAATGATTCAGAAAGGATCTATGTACCTCGAGGCCCCGCTTTCTAAACCGAATGATACCCTTCCAAGGTGAGACTTTCAACATAACCCGGTCACCCACCTGGAACTCAATCGGTATGCATCGTTTGTCAGCATACGACTTCTGTCTATCTTTGGCTGCCTTCATGAATACTTTGATCCTTTCAAGCTTCTCAGTCATAGACTCGATCACCTCGACGCTCCCTAACTCTTTATGACAAATATCACCCCAACAAACGGGTGTTCTGCATCTCCTACCATATAGCATCTCATAAGGTGGCATAACAATGCTGGCATGATAGCTGTTGTTGTATGAGAATTTAGCTAACAGTAAGTGGTCATCCCAACTTCCCCCAAAATCAATCACATGTGCCCAAAGCTGTCCTTCAATGTCTGAACGGTCCATTCTGACTGACCATCAGTCTGGGATGATAAGCCGTGCTAATATGTAACTTCGTCCCCATGGCGTCGTGGAATTTCTTCTAGAATTTGGATGTAAACCGGGTGTCACGATCAGACACAATAGACACCGGCACACCATGACGAGTCACAATCTCTTTAATGAAAAGATCCGCCAACCTCTCGGATGAATATGTCTCGTGAATCGCTAGGAAGTGAGCACTCTTCGTCAAGCGGTCAATAATCACCCATATAGCATCATACCCTTTCGGAGTACGCGGCAGCTTCGTAATGAAATCCATGGTGATGTGCTCCCACTTCCATTCCGGTATATCCAAAGGTCGGATCTTCCTATAAGGCTTCTGATGCTCGGCCTTCACTTGCAAGTAAGGCACTTACTCACATACTCCACCACGTCACGCTTCATACCCGGCCACCAATAATCGTTCTTCATGTCTTGGTACATCTTTATAGAACCAGGATAAATAGAGTATCTAGTCTTGTGAGCTTCATCCATAATCTTCACCCGTAGACCCCCAAGACGAGGAATCCACATCCGCCCGAATCAGGTTTTGACACCAAATGTGTTTTCACCCAACTTCAGGACCAGTCCTCTCATTCTTTCAGAGTTAAGATGATCTTCCTTTAATGCCTCATCTTGAAACTCTTTGACTTGCTTCATCACATCCGAGGTCATAATCAGCTGGTACGCCTTCACCCGAATCGGCTCGGATCTTTCCTTTTGGCTAAGAGCATCTGCCACCACGTTGGATTTGCCCGGATGATAATGGATCTCACAATCATAATCCTTTATGAGCTCCAACCATCTTCTCTACCTCATGTTCAGTTCCTTCTGCTCGAAGAAGTACTTCAAGCTCTTGTGGTCAGTGAAAATGGTGCACTTCGTCCCGTAGAGATAGTGCCTCCAAATCTTTAGTGCAAAGACCACAGCTGCTAGCTCCAAGTCATGAGTAGGATAGTTAACCTCATGAACCTTTAACTGCCGGGATGCATAGGCTATAACCTTCCCCCTCTGTATTAACACGCACCCCAATCCCGAGTATGAAGCATCAAAATAAACCACCAGGTCTTCGCTTCCATCGGGTAATGACAGAACAGGGGCTTGGGTCAATCTCGTTTTCAATTCTTCAAATGCCTTCTCTTAAGCTTGACCCCATACAAACTTTACATCCTTACGGGTCAACTTGGTTAGTGGAGAAGCGATCTTAGAGAAGTCTTGAATGAATCTCCTGTAATAGCCTGCCAAACCCAAGAAACTACGGATCTCGGATGGCGTCTTCAGAGACTTCCATTGCATCACCGCTTCCAACTTTGCCGGATCCATCATAATCCCATCCGGATTCACCACGTGACCAAAGAATTGAACCTCGCGCAACCAAAACGCGCATTTGGAGAACTTGGCATATAACTTCTCCCTTCTCACGTCTCCAAAACCTCCCAAATGTGACCGGCGTGCTCGATCTCGCTCTTCGAATAAATCAGGATGTCATCAATAAACACAATCACTGATTTGTCCAACATCGGTCGACACACTCGGTTCACCAAGTCCATAAAAGCAGACCGCGCGTTGGTCAAACCAAAAGACATAACGAGGAACTTATAATGACCATAACGCGTGCGAAAATCTGTTTTAGGAATATCCTGCTCTTTCACCTTCAGCTGATGGTAGCCAGATCGAAGATCTATCCGTGAAAACCAACCAGCACCTTGAAGCTGATCAAACAAATCATCAATCCTCGGTAACGGGTACCTATTCTTCACCGTCAACTTGTTCAGCTCATGGTTGCCTATACACATCCTCATACTACCGTCTTTCTACTTTACGAATAAGACCGGAGCACCCCAAGGAGAGATACTTGGTCTAATGAACCCCTTATCAAGCAGCTCCTGCAACTGCTCCATCAACTCTTTCATCTCCGTTGGAGCCAGCCGATACGGTGCCTTGGCAACGGGTTGGGAACCCGACATCAGATCAATCTGAAACTCGATCTCTCGGTTAGGTGGCACTCCTGATAAATCTTCTGGGAACACGTCTGGAAAATCACACACAACCGGAACATCGGATAGTTATGGTGTTGGCGTATCCACATCCTTCACATAAGCCAAGTAGGCGCTACATCCACGACTCATACACTTTCCTGCCACCGCCATTGAGATTACTTTCGGGATCGTCATGACCCGATCCCCATAAACAGTTACCGAACTCCCGTCAGGCGCTATCAAACGAATCATCTTCTTACGACACACAATATTTGCCTCGAAGTCCGCTAACCAATCCATCCCAAGAACCAAATCGAAACCATCTAAGGTCATCACGAACGGTCTAACAGGAAACTTATGACCTTCTAGTTCCACATCACAGTCCTCTATCATCTCAAAAATCCTGGAAGACTTACCTATGGCAGTTTCTACATCAAAGGGCGTGTCAACACGTGTACACTGACAGGCAGTTTAGCACAGAAAGCAGCAGAAATAAAACTTCTACTGGCACCCGAATCAAATAACACAGAAGCTAAAGTTTGGTTCACCAGAAACGTATTGGACACAACATCAGGGTCCGTCCTAGCCTCCTCTTATGTCATAGTGAATGCCCTGGCGCTCACCCTCGGTCCTTCGCTCCCCGTCTTCTTCACTCCGGAACCCTCAGCCCTAGGCTTCTTACAATCCTTACTTATGTGGCCCTCCATGCCACAGTTAAAGCACCGGACCGCACGACAGTCCCTAGCTATATGCCATGCCTTCCCACTTTGGAAGCACACATTCGACCCCAGCCTACATTCCCCACTATGCTCTCTCCCATACTTACCGCACTTCTTCATCCCCGCACCCGATGTGACCACACGGCGGTCATCCACCCGTTCCTTCTTGTTACCCGTCAAGGCATCACCCCGACCAAACCTCTTCCCACTCCAATGTCGATCACTACCACCCTTCCTACTATCTTCAGCCACCACCACTACAGCCCTCTCATCATATAACCTCCCTGCCAAGTCCACCGCTGACCTAAACGTGCTCGGTCGGGTAGCGATCATGTGCCTGCGAATATCCGCTGGCAAACCCTGAATGTACCTCTTAATTTTCCATGACAGAGGCGTCCCCTGATCCGGCACCAGACGTTCCATCTTGTTGAACTCTGTGGTGTACTATTGGTGTTTCATGGTTTCCGCCTCTAGTTGCAGAAACTCCCTCTCAACCTTGTCCATTTCTCGGTGAGGACAAAACTCCTCAATCAGCAACTTTTTCAGCTCCGACCATCTCATCCTCCCAATAGCCCTGCTACCCTCGGCTTGGACTATATTGTCCCACCAGTACAGAGCTGAGTCCACAAAAGAATGGGCAGCAAACTTTACTTTCTAATCCTCCTAGTACTCGCTGATATTCAAAACAGCTTCCATTTCTCTCACCCACCGGTGAGCAGCAACAACAGTGCCGTTACCATCAAAAGTAGGGGGCTTGCACCTTTGAAATGCCCCGTAGTTACAGCCTCGTGCCGCCTCCGGGGTAGGCTCTTCTTCTTCCTTTTCTTCTTCGTCATAAGATAGAACCGTCTCAGTCTCGGGCTGTCTTCTTTCACCCGTAGGTCTACTTCTTCCCTTCCTTTCTCCTTCCCTCATAGCCTTGATAACTTTGGTCACCACAGACGGTAAGATCGTCTGCATGACTTGATGAACTTCTTCAACAACAGCCTCCTTTACCAAGGCTCTCAGATTGGCACTCTCATCACCGCCCTCCAGATGAGGGGTCTCAGGTTCTTCATGAACCACCTTTTGCACCCTAGGTCTTCCTCTTTTGGGTCGTGGTTCAGCACCAGGCCCACCACAACCTCCACCCCTCGAAGCTTTAGAAGATCTACCACCGGCCATCCTCTAACACACACTGAAAGATTCAAACACCAACACGGCAGTCATTCAAGGGAATAGCCCAGTTTATGTCAAGTATAGTAAGTCCCTAATTACAGTGGCCAGTTGTGATTAGCCACTTACTTTACTCTTCATACGCCGAGCGTTACCTGTCCTGACTACATCAGTATCCAAATCTACCATCAACACATAAACCACATAACATGCGCACATAATACCGGTTAACATTAAGAAAATACCTGATGGCACGCAGCTACTCAGATTGGCATCCCTTCCCTTTTAATCCCATTCTCAGTTTAAGTTAAGGTTTATTTTGAAAATTTACCCATTTAACTTAAACTTTGGCTCTGATACCAACTTGTAAGGCCCCGTTCCCGGGACGCTTACAGTTGGTCGATCATTGCACAAAACATACATTTTTGTTTATCTTATATAAACATTGCAGCGGAAACAATCAAAATGACATCTCATTTCATCATAAAAGCTTTTGTAAAATAATACAGCGTTACTCAATTACAAAATATATATTGTTGCATTACATCACAAAAGCATTATATAAATGGACGCCATCCAAAAGAGCTGAGTAGCCGCCCCGTGCCATCCTCAGCAACCTTACCTGCCAACTGGAAACACATAAAAAGTTAGTGTTGCTGAGTGAGTTCTAGTTTTATAAATAAAATACTTTACTTTCATTAAAACTATTTCTTTACTTTCACGCAATCATACTTCATACGTACACATAGATAATATCATTATTATCTTCATCATTCATTATCTTTTACTTCTATCTAGATCCTGTAAAACTTTACCCTCTTCATGGCACGTAGCCATGATTACTGAGGTCGCGTGACAAGAATCCCGTTTCGTACAGTGTTATGATATTTCGTCCGTTCATTACTTTCATTCGTTCATTCTTTAACTTTCGCTCATTCATCGTACTTTCTTGTCATACTTACTCTTTCATCCTTACCTCTTTTCTTTCCATCACGCGTAATCCTTACCATTCTGTTTCGTGGTACTGGACCTAGGCCTATCATAGACCTTCTATAATGGTGCACCGCACCTTCGGGCCACAGTACCTAAGCTAAAGCTTAGGTGTACCATTGCCATGTGCAATACCCTTATGTTTCATGGTACTGGACCTAGGCCTATCATAGACCTTCTATAACGGTGCACCGCACCTCCTGGCCACAGTACCTAGGATATGCAGCAATGGTTCTATACAGATGCTTAATCATAGTGTCAAGCTTTAACCTCTTCATGGCACACAGACACGATTACTGAGGTCAAAAGACAAGGATTCCACTTCAAGTCTGTTGCGACAACAAGGTCACTCACCTCCTATATTTGCTTGGAAGTCTTTCTTAATCTCATTCATTATTAATGCATGCATTCATTCTTTAACATAACACGTTATCTTTCACTTTACGTTACATAATACTTTCGTTTCATTCTTTAACATAACACGTAAAGTCACGGGAAAGATAAACATACATTATAATAAGGAATATCATCATACATAGATAGCATCATCATACAGGGCATCATCATACATAACATACATCATGCATACACATGCAACATCATCATGCCCCATCTACCCTCTATGACCTCAATGGTCATCTTACATGTACCTACGAGAGCTTCCACGTCAAAACTTACATCTGCACTTTCCCCTAAAAGTCAGAAATTAACTACGCTTTTCCTCAGGTACACCAGCCCTACTTGGGCGTATGGACACCCTTTAGTCGCATGGCCTCCAGGCGACTGAACATCATGTGAATGGACCAATGCGGATGAACACCAATGCGGATGAACACCCAATCATGCGAATGGACCTCATGCGGACGGACTCTATGCCAATGGACCTTATGCGGATGAACACTATGCGAATGGGCTCTCAGTCGCATGTCTCCCCATGCGACTGGCCCTCCAGTCGTACGACTGAGCCTCAATCGTGCGAATGAACTTCAATCGCACTCCATTCGGCCGTATTGCCTCCAGTCGGCCGCCTAGCCCTAACTGATGCAGAATGCACTTCATCCCGAACCCAATCTGCCATTTTCGACCTCCAAGCTCATCCAAACCCATTTTAATCCCAAACCCTCCATCCTAAACCTTAGGAATGCATACTACAACACAATTCAAGTGCACACAAGCCCGGAAACAAACTCCAAACACATCACACACAAACATATCCAAATGGGTCAAACACACACACATACAAAAACGGGTTTTGTTAGGACCGTGTACGGACGGAGTACTAACTGATTCAACATGAAACCATATCAAATAGTGCAGAATCCTATTTGATTGGCAATCCAATCAGGAAGAACGTTTATCCAATCAAAACTAACCATAGAATACGTTAAGAATTGATTAGAATCGATCAGAATCATTCTATGAAGTTGGAAGGGTCTCTCTGGACGAACAGGAACGGCTAGGGTTGATAATTCTCGAAGTGTTCCATTTTTCACAAATTAAGTGGTATTTATAGGTTACAGCTTTCATTCGTACGTCTGACTCATGCGTATGGCTCAGTCGTGCGATTGAGTCGTGCAATTGGTTCATTTGTACGATTGGGTCAGTCTTATGACTCAATCGTGCATATGACTCAATCACCTGGTTCAGTCGTGCGATTGGACCATTCGCATGGTCCAATCGTGCGACTGAATCATGAGACTTAGTTAAATACATTCCTGAACCTTTAACAATTCAGAACTATGTCTAACAACGGTAAACCTATATAACATGTTCGTATAAGCGTATAACATACAATAGTACAAATATATAAATCATTAAACAACTAATACACAATCAATCAAAGAGTTTTTCATTACATTGATCAAACATTACATATGTGTAACAAAATGAAAGTCAATTACATTTCAGCTCACTAGACCTAGAACTTGGGACATGTGTACCAACAAACTCCCCCTTGGACCTAGTTCTATCTAATCTTTGACTCCCTTTGTAAACTCTTCGAATCTCTTAGCTCGTTCCGCTTTCGAAACCCCAGCATGGATATTGAGTGCGAAGCATACACGTATGACATGCTGAAACTGTAGTTCTTGCACTATATCCTGGGTATCAAAAAATAGTGGCCACTTGTATAGAGTATAGACATTTGATGCCCACAAGTTGATAAGCCACATTGGGTCGAACACCCTTATTGTTTCCACCGTTCCTTCCCTGTCCAAAACAATGACGGCCTCTCCAGAGCGTCAGTCATAGTACCACCACATAAAATGTGGGGTAAAGTCCTGTGGCGTCTCCCTCAAAGGAATTCTGGACATCGTGCGTGGAGGGCGCCACTTCAGGACTATCTTTGGTTGACCGGTGATGGGACTCACCTCAGACCTTCGGAGGTACCTCGTAGCCTGCTGAGGTTTGAAGTTTACCCATCTTGTCCTGTATTCCCTTTTCAGTGCAGCCTCAAACATGCCTGACATTTTCTTCGGGTCAGCGTAGAGCAACTTCAGGTGTGCCAGCTGGTTGAGCTCGAACCTGGGGAGAGTCTTCTGATCATGAGGGAATCTGCAGTACTCGATTCCCCTCTCCCTCTTTACAACATAAACTCCAAGATCCTCAAAATGAGCCCATGCAATAATCTTCCCTGACACCTTCATGTTCTTCTTAACTTTGTAGAGCTTGGTGTAGGTACTTTGCTTAGCTGTAGCGCGTTGGGCTCGGATCTCAGCAAAGCAAGCCGCCCATTCATCCTTTCTGATATCGACGTCAGCGTCCGAGGCTTGGGCTTGGCTAGTTGATGCTTCAGCTTCCTTTTCTTTCTCACTTAGCTTCTCCAAAACATCACTGATGAGAGTGTTAACCAGATCTGGAAACACATTTCCCTCTCAGTCAGCGTATTCCGGATAATGCTTATCGGTGATGTCTTCAATCTTGATCTCTTCAACGTCGTTAAGCTCGTCATCACTAGCATCATCAAATGTTGGAGTATCCTTCACGATCTCATCAGGATTAAGTCAAAACATCTCAGCAAGTTGCTCGTCAGTTAGGTCGTGAATTATTTCTCCTTCTTTAGGAGTATAACTCACAGCCCTTCTGACGATCCCCTGCAGATCAAGAATCATTGTGAGTTGAGACTTGATCTGTTGGAGGGGAGCAACATCATACTCATCTTGCTGAAATGCTGGATCTGCTTGATTTAGACATGTAGCATAACAATCATTAGTATGTAATCAAGATAATCAAACATTAAATAATAAATAGTTACATTAATTACATACACATCGAAAGATCATTCAAGTACAAAAGTTGAATAATAAAACATCTAATCTGTACTTTTGCCTTGAATTTGCTCGTGAGCTTCAGCTGTAGGTGATGATGGAGGGGTTGATGTAGATCCATGGTCTTGTCTTTTTTTGTTCGTTATTCTAGACCAGGATCAGCAACATTTGTAGCTGAATCTTCATCATCATCATCATCATTGTGGCCCTCCCTAGCTTGATCATCTCCACTATCATCATCATCTTCATCACTATCATCTTCCTCATCATCACTCTCTTCATCATCACCATCATCTCCATCTCCCTCTCTGATCTTCAGAGGCTCATCCTTAATGCCCTTTAGTTTGAGCATGATGGTCTTCTTGTCCTCCTCCAACTCCTCAATCTTCTTAGAATATATGATGTTTTACTCCTGGAGATGGGACATCTCTGATCTCTATATAGCAATCTACTGTGCCTGCTGCTCAATCAGCTGAGCCTTCTGAGATATCTGCTGAGATTGTGCAGCAGTAAGCTCTACTAGCTGACGAATCTGGGCAGTCTTCTCGTCATCGGCTGCTAACAGCCTCAGCACCATACGGTTCAGTGCTGAGAGCTATTCCTCTACCTCACTTGAGGGCAGAGAGGATCCGAAGGGAACTGATGAGGGTCCGGCTTGGTGTTGGGTGGTGGTAGCTGTGGTGGTGGTGAATATAGGTGGAGGTGTATGGGTAGTGGTTGTAAAAGGTGGAATGGTAGTGGTAAGTGGTGTTGTGGTAGTAGGTGGTGGAGCGGCAGTAGTAGCGGCTGTGGAGGTAGGTGTGGTGGCTGAAGAGGTTGTAAGCAGGGTAATCCTCCTTCACTTCACCTTCTTCCCGTGGGGCTGAGTCATCCTTTTCAGTCTAGTCCCTTTGGACCCGGATGCTCCCCCTCGGCTACTGGGAGAGTCATAGGTATATGATAGGTCGACAGTAGAACCCCCAGACCCTCTTGGGCGTCCACCAACCGCCCTGATGCCTTGCTCCGTAGCAACTACCCGGCTACCCACCGTCCGGGTGAGAGGCTCTCCATCTGACTCTTCCTCCTCATCAGGCTGAAAGTCCTGATGGAACCCAGCCATCTCTAATCCCTCTTGTGGAGATGGTGGACATGTATCATCTACAGTAGTGGTCTCAAAACCTGTATCTCCACCATCATCACCGTCATTATCATCTGAATCATCACCAGGGAGGACTATGTGCTCCATATCGGAGTCACTATCGTCGTGGCGCCACTTACGTCTTGCCGGCGCCACGTAGTACTCTCGGGCTAGATGCCCAAACAACCTCCTCACCGGGGGCTTAACCTGCTTGCCCCGGTAAACCTTCATTCTTCCTAATGTCGTGTCGTCCATGACCTCCAGGATGACCGCATCCTCTTTCTCCTTCGATAGCTGGGGAGCTTCTAATCAATGAAGATCTGGATAAACCTCGGGTACATGCAGAAGCTCTCCTTCCCCTTGGCCTTGATTTTCTCCACCAGGTAGGTGAAGATCATCCTGGAGAAACTGAACAGGAAGTTCAGCACCAATGCAGCAAAAGCATTCTGCATCTGATCAGATAGCTCGTCAAAACCTCCTTTCCTCGAGGCTATACAACGTAGAAGAACATGTGCGAGGTACTTGAACTGGGGGCACAAGTTTCTCTTGTTAAGCATACTTGAGTTGATGTCCCCCGAGTACTTCGCCCTCATAAAGCAGCCACGAACGGTAAGGGATGTAGTCTCGTTGGGCAGTTAGCATCATTCCCAAACTCCAGAACAGTCCGTATATCTTCCTCAGAGAACTCAATGTATTGTCCAAAGATAGAGCTCCAATAGTGTGAGGCTCCGTGGACCAGTCTACAATAGCGTTTTCCTAAAACGCCTGCTGAATCGATCTGTATGGAGTACACTGCGCTGAGATCGATCGGAAGATCCTCGAGCGGCGTAGAAAACTAATAATCCCAGAGAAGTCCGCCGCATTACGGGAAGTAAGATCCAGATGAGCACAGATATTGTGCTTGGTGCTCATGGTCCACCGACTAGCCATCTGTGACAAAAACATATAAACATTAGTACTTGTCTAAGATAACCAATTTCGGTTAATGAACTTGAAAAATTAGTTTAGTCATGCGACTAAACACAGTGACTGAGATCTAGTCGTGCGATTGAACTATGCGACTGAGATCTAGTCGTGCGATTGAACTATGCGACTGAGATCTAGTCGTACGATTAAGTTCATTCGTACGACTGAGTCATGCGATTGGACTTAGTCGCATGTCTTCTCATGCGTTTACCGCAGTGGTTTAGTCGTGCGACTGTGCCATTCGTCCATCTCAATCGTACGATTTAGCCAATCAGACAGCTCAGTCATACGATTGAAGTTTATTAGTGTGTCCAGTCGCCTATTCGACTGTTTGACCATTCAAATTCATGTTCTTGAGCAATACTTCATGTTAAACATTGTGATTAGGGTCATTACACTCGGAAAGTCCGATTAAGCATCTTTTAAGTTTAGTTTGATCTTATAGCTCAGTTTAGATGGTTTATTTATCCGTTTTAATCCTCGGTTACTGTTGGGTCAAAATTTGAGTATTCTTGATGTCAATGTTTGGTTTTATTGATGAACCACCTCGATTATTACCTGTATAAACAATATTAAATGTCAGAACACAAGAATATATGGTAAATGTGAATCGAACGAAATTTCGGCAGAGGTTCTTTAAGTCGTACGTATAATGGGCGATTTGGGTGAGTAGAGCGACTGAGGCCAATTCACCTTGTATTTATACTAGGGCAACCTCTAGTCGTGCGACTGAGCCTAGTCGCATGAGTGAGTCGTGCGACTGAGCCTCAGTCATGCGATTAACCCATCGTTCACCTCCAATCGTACGATTGAGGTTCATTTGGACTTTTGTCATAGTCGGTAACCTCCAATCGTGTGATTGGGCTCATTTGCATGGTCCACTCGTATGATTTGGACTCATTCGTATGTTCCAATCGTATGACTGGTCCATACTTATGGTCCAGTCGTGCGAATGGGCCATACTTGTGACATTTTGACCATTTTACCATTCGACACTTAGTTCCGTTTAACAGTAGATAAAACATTATGAGTAGTTGATCATCTCAGACATGATCAATTTTAGATTAAAACCTGCTGATCACCTCAGATGTGATCCATTTATCCACCCGATCACCTCAGACGTGATCCATTTATCCACCCGATCACTTCAGACGTGATCCATTTAACAACCCGATCATCTCAAACATGATCCTTTACTTTTTCAGAAACAATTGATTTAAGATTAACGTTAAGTTCATTTTGTGACATTCACAGCAACGAGTAACATAGCACAGTCCGACACTGACACACTTTACAAATGACTTGAAAAGTAAACTAAATACAAAATGAACATATTTTTGTGATTTTTGATAGGGTAGGGTAGAATAGCCTATTAGCATTAACGTCATACCAAAGACAGATTCATATGGAACCAGACAGGCATAAGCACCATTACTTGGAACTTTGTGTATTAATTGAAATAGAAACTAGCTTATTTACATATCACAGCTTTTTACTTATCTAGGATTTCTAAGTTCTAACTAGGAATCATACTTGATCTGATATGTAACACCCATTGATTTTGATCATCAGGCGGTGCAGTCACGACGATTGTCAGTATACTTGTCCACTTAAATCTATACACAGACTTTTGACATACATCAGTGATTAATTAGATGGATTAAGTCAACAAGTGTTTGTGTGTTTCACAGGTATATGGTAATCAATCTTCCTCAGGAGATTTTTGAGCGGTCCGGGAAATAAGAAGATTTGGTTCTAAGAACTTTCAAGGAGATGCTAAGCCTCAGGTCAGTGTCATCGCATAGTAGAGAGGCGCAATTTAACAATGAATTCTTAGAACAGATAGATTATGCCAAGCCTCAGGTCAGTGCCATCGCACAGCAGAGAGCCGCAATACCTATCTTCTTCTTTGAGCAATATATTATAATATACATTTATTTCTGTGACGTTTGTCATCTTTTTGCTCTAATTTTTAGGTCTTTGCACACATTTGTGGCCTTCAATTGCTCCTCACCCCTTATTGGAAATTGATTGATTGTGCAAACCAGGGATACCATGGAAACCCACAACTTGTTGAATGATTTAATTTTAAGCCGAATTAGCGATGACGTCTACTAGTCTATTGTGTTGAATCTACTGACACATCGTATAATAATCTCGCACACCTCTAGATCTACTTTCTCGGAGTAGTTATAGTAACAAACAAGCGTACTACCGTTTTCCCAAATATGTTAGACTTAGACTTCTCTAACTAATATTTTTCTGTGATTTTAATTAAACTTGCAAAAATGGAAAATCGTTTTGGTGTTTCAAGTAACTCGATGCTTGTGTACTATCACTTTCCAATTTGCTGAATCACATTCTTAGTTTTGTTGTCTTTGCCTTTTCAGCTTATCTTCCCTCCCCCCTTTATTTTTTATTTTTTTATTTTTTTAAGTAAATGAATACTGAACATAACCTAATCTCCCCTTAAAATTCTAAAACAGAATTTTTTTGTGTTTTTGGAATTTTATAAGACAAGGAAATTAAAAGAAATAAAAATAAGAATGAAAAAACTAAACACGTGTCGGACTAGGCATCTATGTCTTCTGAAATTATGTCACTTTTCTTTTTCACACCGTTAACCTCCAACAGATATAGAAATCTAGGTTTCTCAAAAGGTTTGGTGTAGAGGTCGGCGCGCTGAAAATCCGTGTTTATTTTAATCACATCAATTAATTGTTTTTCTTCATAGCAATCGCGTATGAAATGATACTTTATGCCGATGTGTTTTGTTTTAGGGTCTTGAACCGGATTTTTAGTAACAGCTATGGTAGCAGAATTATCAACAAAGATAGGTGTTTGAGAAAATTGTAAACCGTAGTCTCATATTTGCCGTTGGATCCAGATGATCTGAGAACAGCAACTTGCAGCAGCAACATATTCAACTTCACAGGTTGATAATGCAACCGAGGTCTGCTTCTTGCATTGCCAAGTGACTAACCGCCTTCCAAAGAATTGACACTCTGCTGATGTTAACTTGAAGTTCATCTTGCAATCGCCATAGTCCATCGTACGCAGTGAGCTCAAAGTCATCATCATGAGGATACCACAATCCCAGTGTTGGGGTACCCTTCAGATAACGGAAAATCCTCTTCACCCCAATCAGATGATTGACTTTGGGTTTCGCTTGATATCTGGAGCAAAGACACGTGGCATACATGATATCTGGACGCGAGGCATTGAGATACATAAGAGAGCCGATCATCCCACGATACATAGTGGCATCCACCAAATCCCCATTCTCATCAGGAGCTCTCTTATTGATTGACATTATGCTTATTGTTAGTCTCAGCTGCTTCGTCATCATCTGATGACTCATCATTCTCGTCCTGAGCGGGTGTTGAAGATTCCAAAGCACCACTGGCTGGTGTCATATTGCTGATATCCAGATTCGGTGTATTTAGGATGTCGTACATCATTTGGGCAGCAATCTTGTCATCTGAATCAAGCTGAGGGAGGTTGAAGGATTTGAAAAATCCATCGTAATCGAAGAATGACGATGGACCTTTTCCAGTAAAGGGTGGTGTATCTTTGTACATCTACGTTGCACCACACTTCTACCTGACCCGTCGAGTTGTTATAAACCCGTTTGTCTGGTATGCTATATCCTAGAAATATCCCTTGATCGGTTTTCTCGCTGAACTTGCCCTCCTGAGTTTTCTTCAGCAACATACATGGAGCTCCGAATGGTTCCAGATACTCCAGGTTTGGTTTGCGCTTCTGAAGCAACTCATAGCAAGTCTTCCCATGCCGCTTGACTACTAACACATGATTAAGTGTGTAGCAAGCGTTGACAACAGCTTCATTACAGAACTGTATTGGTAGTTTTGAATCTACCAACATAGTCCGTGCTGTCTCGATCAAGCTCCAATTCTTTCGTTCAGCAAATCTATTCATCTGTGGTGTGTATACAGAGGTGAACTGATGAACAATTCCCTTCTCTTTGCAGAAAGCATCCATCCACTGATTCTTGAACTCTGTTCCATTGTCTGAACTAATCTTCCTTACTTTCAGCTTGTAGAGGGACTCCATTTTGTGACGAGAACCTTAAACGACTCAAAAGTTTCTGACTTTGCTTTCAGAAACATCACCCAGGAGAACCGTAAGTAGTCATCTGTGACAACAAAGCAGTACCAGTCTCCGGCGATACTCTTCGTGCTGACAGGATCAAATAGATCCATATGCAATAGCTCCAGGGGCATCTCGATAGGTTTAACGTGCTTGGTCTTGTGAGACTTCCTAGTCTGCTTTCCCTTCTTGCATGAGACACAAAAATCAGGAAGTTTGAAGTTCTTTACAGTAACTCCCTTAACTAAGTTGTTATGAATCAGATGATTCATCTTCCTGTGATTTATATGTCCCATTCTTCTGTGCCATGAGATAGACTCATTCTCTGTTGCTTTAGACAAAAAGCACTAAATAGTAGACTCAGTAGTAGAAGCATTTGACATATCTTACTGGTCATTGTACCTAGATGCTGACGTTAATACCTGCTCCTCTGGAATCTCCATCTCTTTTTTCAGAATGTAACACTTCCGATTGTCAAACATCACTTTGAAGCCTTTGTCATATATCTGAGACACTGAAAGTCCAATTGTTGAACAAAATTCATTTTATCAAATCTTACCTTTGCATTACCTACTTCTCCTTGTGCGGTACTCCTTTGTTTCCATGTGACATTGAAAAGGAGAGACTGATTTCCCGTCATGTGCCTGGATGCCCCGCTATATACAATACATGTGTTGGTAGAAGCACTATAGCGGACAACCTGCACATAATAGAAAATAATGAGTTAAGGAGGGGGACCCAAGCCTTGGCTGGCTTGGGTTTCCCAGAGGCATCACACATCATGAACTTAACCCACTGTCCTTTATCAGTTAGTGGGACCTCAACCTTCAAGTTATCAATGCTTTCAGACACTTCAGATGTTTTGGCTTTCCATAAACCATCCTTGTGAAAGGATTGTTTGTGGTAAACTGATGACTGATTTACAGTTTGAACCTTAGGTTTAGTTTCAAAAACAGCTTTCACCTCAGGCATCACAGACTTGCCAGTGACTTGTCAATGTTGTCTGTGGTTTTGAGGAGAGGTATAAGACCTAGCGGGTGTTTTAGACCTAACAGGAGTCTTAGATCTCTGTTTTGAAAACTGTTTAACTTCATTGTCTAGTTCAATTTTAATTTTAGGTGTCTGATAGCGAGGACAGTTTGAAGAGATGTGACCTCGTTGTCCACAAGTATAGCATGATCTCCTTTCAACAGGACTAGGAGATCTCTTGTGGGGTGGGGAGTAAACTTCAGGTAAGGACTTTTTGGTCTCAATCCTTTGATTTTCACCTTCCTTGACAAATTTTACTTGTTTAACGTTGTGGTGGATTTGTCTTTTTGGATGATTTTGATCTTGCTTAATTTGTTTAGATTGAGTGGATTTTAAAGTCTTAGGTTGTGTGTCAACAGATTTAGAAACCAACCCAAGAGTGACATTAATATCCTCTTCCACCCTATCAGTCTGATCTTTTGAGCCTGAAGTTGATGACTTCTGATTAGCAACGGGAGAACAGATTTAACTAAAGTATCCGGGTCACTAACCAGAGGAGTTGTCACCACATTGTCCTTTATGGGATTATTATTAACTGGTCGCTGTTTGGTGTTTAAAAGGATCTCATGTGGTGGAGGCACAACCTTATAACCCAGCCCTTGCCCGTTGTTGCGTTCTTTAACCAAGTTTTCAAAATATGAGAAGAACTAGCTAGACTGTGGAGTTTTTGCTTTAAAGAATCATTTTCAATTTGTAAAACAGCTCTATCCTTTTTAGTTTCCTCAATTGTCTTTAAATAAAACTTCATGTCATTTTCTTGGTTAAACGCGACAACCTCAGTTTCTTTTAGTTGTTTCTTTAAAGCTTCAATTTTCTCCTTATAGCTGCCTCATTTTGTTTTAACACTCTATTAGCCTCAGTGCACAATTTTAAGTCATTTACTAAGCTATCATTATGATCTAATAACCTAGCAAATTTCAGATCAATGCTTTCCCTAAATTTCACAAGCATGTTTAACAATAAGAACATCTTTTGATTCTACCTGTGCAGATGTAGACGTGCCAGCCATGAAAGCAGTTTGAGGTTCCTGCTGTGCTTCAGATTCTACATTCAGTTCATCCTCAACAAGTTGATCAACAGCAGCTAAGGCTTCATTAGCATCCAGCTCTTGAGTTCTCCCCCTCACTCGTAGAGTCATCATTCAGGTAATCAACGAGTGCAATGTTGGCTTCACCATCAGATAAAAATCGGAAGGACCAGTCCTGTCCTCATCACCTTGAGCAACCATTGCCTTTGAATCACTGCTTGTTGAAGTTGTCTTTCTATCTTTATCCTGTTTGTTGAAGGACAAGAACGGTTCCCATTGCCAGTCTTCTTCGGATTAACACCTCTCGCTTGAAGTGTCCTTTCTCCCCGTAGTTGAAACAGGTGACCTTTGACTTGTCAAATCCAAAAGTAGTATCTTTAGTAGATACCAGATTATGTCCCGTCTTCTTAATAAACTTCTTTGCTCGTCGCACAGCAC
Organism: Flaveria linearis; assembly: GCA_024085815.1. Taxonomy (NCBI): domain Eukaryota; kingdom Viridiplantae; phylum Streptophyta; class Magnoliopsida; order Asterales; family Asteraceae; genus Flaveria; species Flaveria linearis. The sequence goes on along the minus strand of CM044013.1, from coordinate 57,765,544 downwards.
TCGCGAGAGCCCACATGATGTCCATTCTTTCCAATTTACTTTCATCCACCTGCTCATAGTCTTCATCAGCCAAGTGGCAGTTACCAATCTTTTCCTGCTACTAATCCATCATAAGAGTGAACCATAGCAGCAAGTAAGTCCATATGCTCCTTAGCTACTTCCACAGTTACATTGCCTAGATTTTCTGTCACTAACTTCGTCGATTGAGCTTCTGTAGTACTGTGTTGAACCCTTGATGAAACATTTGACTCACCACCGGACGATGAGCTTTGACCAGTTGCAGATGTATTAGATACAAAAGCAGTCTGCAGAGGGGCGCTGGAAGATTTTGCAGTAGGAGTCACGTTGTAGAGACACGGATCCTGAGTGTATGATCCCTTCTTGGCCTTGTACTTGTGTCTCACCTCTTGTTCTCTCAGTTTTAGGATGAAATCATTGATATCCAAAGTCTCCAGCACTGAGTTATATCTTAAAGTGGAAATAAATGAATCCTACTTCTCTGGTAGCCCATCAGCCAAACTTGCCAATTTTTCTTCCTTAGACGTTGTAACACCATGAGTGTGAAGGTCACTCATCAAATGATAGAAGCGGTCTATAATATCATCCAGACTCTCGTTCCCGATAGCAGAAAAATTATCAAATTCCTTCTTTAATGCTTTGGCCTTTAAAGACTTCAGTGTTGTGCTCCATTCATACCGTTTCTCAAGAGCATTCCATAACTTTTTGCTCTGCTTATGTTCTGAATACTGATGGAAGATATCTTTAGGAATTGACTGCGTCAACTAGCATAGGCTTTGTTCTCTGCATTATATGCAATCTTTTGTGCATCACTTAATCCACTCAAAGTAAGGGTATACCATCAACTCCAACTGGCATATTTGTTGGACCCTAAAAGGATCATACATGCCAATTCAAGAGGTGGATGTTGGTTCTGCTGAAAATCTCCCCAAGTCCAAGAAGAAATGCGGATACAGAAGTTTCTGCATAAGAAGAAAAAGAACGTGTCGGCTATCCGCATTTATCAATGCGGATGACCAAGAACAAATGCGGATAAGTGTTTGTTCATCCGCATTAACAAATACGGAAAGTTGATGAAAGGCAGACAAGGCATTTGTTCATCCGCATAAACTAATACGGATGACCAGCAACAAATGCGGCTGTGTTTGTTCATCCGCATTAACTAATGCTAATGACCAAACACTAATGCGGCTGATAGAAGGCCAATGCTGATGAAGAATTACTCATCCGCATCAGTCAACACGGATGACAAAGAACAAATGCTGATGAAGACTTAGACTAAGGGTAGTTTAGTCTTTTTGTACAAGATGTAAGTCAGCCTATAAATAGAATAGAATCCTCGTATGTGAGGCAACGTTTTTGTGACAATGTACACAACCTTTTCAGAATAGACAATCAAATATACTTTGTTTTCTCTCAGATTAGCTGTTTTGTTACTGTAGCATGCAAAACCCTAGCATTTACTCTGTAACAGTTCATCTAATCAATACAAGAATGCATTTATGAGTATATCAAGTGTTTTATGATCATTGATTGCCTGATTCCGCCTTCCAATCATTGACTCAATCATCATATTCGATCCTTGTTGATTCACTTCAACAGAGAATATCATTCTCAAACCCAGACAATTGGTATCAGAGCTCTGGCTCTCGGTTATTACTCAGATCTGCTCAGATCTAGGTTTAACCCGATTGATCTGGTGATTGAGTTGCTGTTTAGAGGTTTCAAAACATCTCTTCTCAGTATTCCTACCAAATACTCACTGATATATTCAACTGTTACTGTTCACCCGAAGAACTCATCTTCAAATAAACAGTACAGATTGCACAGTCACCAAGAACAGAAAATCAAAGGTTGAAATTTTACATATTTTCAGCAGATCCATTGTTACAGGACTAAGTTTGGACTTATTGAAATTTTGGACTAATTAACCATAAAATCAATTAAATCCAGATCTAAACAAGTTAAAAACAAATTGTCAACTATGGATTCATACAATTATTCTGAACTTGGGCATGCTTCAAAACCACCCATGCTCAAACATAAATCTGAATTTAAACAATGGAAAATCAGATTCATGAACTATATTACAGGTGTTGATCCTGATTATTGGATCTCAATATGCAAAGGCCCACACATTCCAGTCACTCTATCTGCAGATCAAGCTGCAATGTACAAGACTTCAAGAATCCCTATTGAAGATCTCACTCTTGATGATGATGATTACAAGAAGATCAAGATTGATCTCAAAGCCTACTCCATACTTACTCAAGAACTTAAAATGGGTGTACTCAAAAGATTGGAAAAATATGGTACTGCAAAAGCTGTATGGAATGCACTGCAAATCATGTGTGAAGGAAAGAAGTGAAGTGGCTGAAATCAACAAAGACAAGCTTGTGAACCAGTATGAGACATTTCATCACTCCAAAGGGGAGTCCATCTCTAAACAGTTGCATAGGTTTGTGCAACTGGTAAATGATTTAGAGATTATGGGTGTAACTTACAAGTCTAAGGATTTAAACAAGAAGATGTTACATAGTCTTCCTGAAAACTGGAAACAAATGTAACCATGCTGAAGAATACTCTTGATTTGGAAAGTACCACCTTGGATATTATGATAGCAAAAATAGAAGCCTTGGAACTGGATGAAAGAAGCAGAAACCTGGGAGGACCCAGAGTAGTTGTAGCATACAAGTTTCCCACAGATAATCACATGTGAAAAATGCCTTCATTACTGAAGAGGATGATTTCATCTCCTCAAGGGCTCAAGCTAAATCTACTGGATTCACCACAGCCCCACCGTCTAACAGACCATCAACTTCTTCCCCATCAACTTCAACAACTCAAGCATCAGGATTCTGTGCAACCCCTGCTCCTGATGATTCAAGATCTGAAGAACAAAAGGCAACTTACAATGCATTTGTTGCCAGCTTTGAAGCCTATTTGGGTGGAAGACTTACATCTACACATCTGATCCAAGAAGATCTAGAAGAAATGGATCCAGATGATGTGGAGGAAATGGAGTTGCAATGGCAAATGGCCATGATTGCTATGAGGGCAAAGAAGTTTTTCAGAAAAGGGAAAAAGCTTCACCTCAATGAAGACACCAAGCTTGGATATGACAAATCAAAGGTGAAATGCTTCATTATGGCATGACTGGTCACTTCTCTAGAGAATGTAATGCTCCCAAAAGAACTTCTCTAGAGAATGTAATGCTCCCAAAAGAAACTACAACTCAAAGGCCTTCTCAGAGCCAGTCATCATCACAACCATCTTCTAGCTTTCACCCCAACAATCATCAACAACTTCATCAATATCAACAATCACATCAGACTCACCCCAACTGACCAATCAAGCTCATGGAAGCAATCAGTCATCAGCAAATGCTCTTGTTATCAGGCAGGATGGAGTATGACTGGAGCATGTATGCGGGAAAGTAAAGCCTCAATTTCAAAATCATGCACTCATGGCTCACATCAATGATGGACCTTCCCCCATGCCTACTGAGGTAAAATCTAACCTCTGTAGTGATAAATGCTACATGAATTACAAGGGTATAGAGAGCATAATCATAAACTGGCTGATAAAATTAAGAAGAAAAGGTTAAATCAGAGATGCTCAAAGAGAAATAAAAGGTTTTGAAATCAAAATTAAATCTCTCATTCATAAATCTCATCATCTAACATTGAGAAATTGCATGTAAAGTACACTCTTGCAGCTGAGAATGAGCTACTGACTGAAAAATTAGCTTCTAAAACTGAACAAAATCTTACTGAACTGAAACTTGAAAAGTTTCAACAGTCATCAGTAAGCTGAAAGAGATGCTTGATTCACAAAAGGATCCCAAAGACATGTCTGGTTTGGATATAACTCTTGTCCACCACCGTACAATGAGAACTACACTGTCATGCCTGATTCTGTCACACTCACCCAAGAAAATGAACCTAACACTATTGAACCCAAACAATAGTAAAACAAATCACTAATCCTCAAAAAAACCCAGTGTTTACATTGAAACAAATGAGGAGAAAATCACGTTAGGTCACCCAATTAAAATCAAGGAGTGTTCAGACAAGACAGTGGGTGTGATCAAAACAGATAGCCCAATCAAGGCTATTGTTCGTTTTGTAAAATTCATCCCTGCAATTTCCAAGGAAAAGAAAATAAAAGCTAAAAAGGTGAATCTACCTACAGAAAGTAGATCTGATAGTGAGATAAACTCTCCAAAAATTCAAGCAAATCAGACATTGATTCACCATCAATCAAAAGCAAAGTCACTCGGGTCACAAAAACTAAACTAACTCAGACCCTCAAACATCAAATCAAAGCAGGGGTTGGCTTTGATATTTTCAATAAAGAGCATGTGAATCAATTGATAAGAGATTAGAAAAGATCAAGAAAGCATGAACAGCCTCCGAAAACAAAGAAAGTAGTGTTTGTGAAACAAACTACCAACAAGGCTGATCAGGCTGTCTCATCAAAACCATGGAATGAATCTAACTCCAAATCTACCAAAGCTACAAACTCCACAATACCAGGATCAGTAGCCAGAAACAAACTCATGTATTGTGAAGTTTGTGAGAGGTCTAATCATCGAACAGATAAATGCTTTTACAATCAATACTGTTCAATCTGTGATATGAACAACCACTCCACTAAGAAACTGTTATTTCAACAAATACTGTTCTGTCTGCAACATGACAAATCACAATACATCTGAGTGTTTCTTTAAGCAAAAGGGATTGAGAGTACCTCAAAACAAACCTTTCTCTTCAACCATGTCTGAGAAACCTAAGATCAATGGTCGTCTTCAACACAGAGTTTCAAAATCTGATGATGATGTGAAAACCTGAGAACTTCAAACAGAATCAAAAGAAATAAAAATCAAGTAGTCAAACAAATAATGATTTTTAAATCCAAAACAAAGTTTGATAATAAAAAAAAACATCACTTTCTGAAAAGGATAGGGATCAAAGGTTGAATACTCATCTGACTCTTCAGTTGAAGTAATGAACCATTCTTCGTTCAGAACAAATCAGGATAACTCCATCATCAAAGCCCATTTAGAGGAAAGTACCAACAGGTTACTATCATGGATAGAAACGGTAAGCCCAAGACCATCATGGCTTGGGTTTCACAGTCTAATTAGTTCTTTCTGTGCTTGTAGGGTCATTCATACAGGTCCAACAGTTTATGGTATGGACAGTGGATGCTCCCGACACATGACTGGAGATCGTTCCCTCCTTCATGATTTTAAGCACATTCAAGGAACTACTGTGGCATTTGGAAGAGATTCACAAGGTGGTAGAATTACAGGTGAAGGATCTGTGACAAGTGGAATGCTGAGCTTCGACAAAGTGAACTACTGCGAACAACTGAACTTCAATCTTCTCAGCGTGTCTTAGATCTGTGACAAGAAATACTCCACTCACTTCACTGACACTCATTGCTATATTCTGAGACCAGGATTTCAAATTCCTGAAGAATGGGTTGTCTTGAAAACACCAAGAAAGAATAACACCTATGTCATTAACCTTAATTTTGCATCACCAAAAGAAGAAACATGTCTTCTATCAAAAGCATCCTTTGATGAATCACAACTTTGGCACAGACGATTGGGACACACAAATTTCAAAAACATGAACAGACTTGTTAAGGGAAATCATGTTATTGGTTTACCTCAAAAAGAATTCCACTTCATTGACCACTGTTCAGCGTGTCTCAAAGGAAAACAACACAAATCGTCTCACAAGCCAGTTGTTGAACACCACAATTCTCCATTGAAACTACTTCATATGGATCTTTTTGATCCAACTCATGTTATGAGTATGGGAAAGAAGCAATATTGTTTGGTGATCATAGATGACTTTTCTAGATTCACATGGGTCTTCTTCTTACTTCATAAAATGAGGCGTCTCAATTAATAAAAATTTTATCACTAAGATTGAAAACCAATTGATCTTAAAGTCAAAACAATCAGGAGTGATAATGGGATAGAATTTAAAAATGAAGATATGAGTTCTTTTTGTACAACCAAAGGCATAGCTCATCAATTTAGTGCAGCTAGAACTCCTCAACAAAATGGAGTGGCTGAAAGAAGAAACAGAACACTAATTGAAGCAGCACGTACGATGCTAGCAGATGCTAAACTGCCAATCACCTTTTGGCAGAAGCAGTTAACACATCATGCTTTGTACAAAATAGAACTCTGATTATCAAAGAAAGTAACAAGACACCTTATAACTCATGTTTCAAAGAAAACCATTCATTGGTTTTTCAAGTCATTTGGTTGTCCTGTCTCAATATTAAACACCCGCGACCATTTGGGAAGTTTTCATCCAAGTCTGATGAAGGATTCTTGTAGGTTATTCTTCTGTTTCAAAGCTTACAGAGTTTTAATTCTAGATTAAACATCATAGATGAAACAACAAATGTTCAATTCAAGGAACATTCTTTTCCCAAATCTACTAATGGTCCTTATTGGCTGTTTGATATTGACTCATTTACTAAATCTTTTGATCATTTCACATGTCTGATGCAGGTAATCTACAATCAACATCACCTTCATCATTAGTAGAAAGAAGAGTGACTTTCCAATGATTCCTCCAACTTCTACTGAGCAGCTCGATGAAGATACCACTACAAGCTAATCCTGTCAGACATACTGATCAACATCAAAGTGCATCGATTGAGGATGGTCCCAGTACAATGCTCTCTCCATCAGAGATGCCATCTATTGAAGCTAGAAACCAAGAAGAAGCTAAACTCAACCTCATGTTACCCCTCCAGTTGACATTGAAAGAAATTCAAATGATGGGAGTAATCAAATCTCTACTAACACTGAAGCAGGAATTGAAACAAATTTTGATTACTTTCATAGCTCCCCAACAGTACAAGAAGATATTGCCTCTCACCATGATGAACTGAATGTCTCCAATCTTGATGTAACCATTGCTGGTGACTCATTCCAACCACAAGAATACATAAGATCATCTAGTTGACAACATCATTGGTGAACTAACTGACGGGTGACTAGAAGCAAGTCAAGCATAGCCACATCTGCTTGTTCTCATGCTTTCTGTGTCAAACAGTACCCAAAAATATCAAAGAGGCTCTTCAAGACAACAGTTGGATTGAAGCAATGCAGAAGAGTTGTTGCAATTCAAGAAGCAAGAAGTATGGCAGCTGGTAGATCTTCCTGAAGGAAAATACCCTATCGGTACAAGGTGGCTATACAAAACAAACTGATGACAGGGGAATTGTTATTAGAAACAAAGCAAGACTAGTAGCTCAGGGATACACTCAAGAAGAGGAATTGACTATGATGAAGTATTTGCCCCTGTAGCCAGACTAGAAGCCATAAGAATCTTTCTTGCATATTCAGCATCCATGAACTTTACTGTTTATCAAATGGATGTGAAATGTGCTTTTCTATATGGAAGATTGCTGAAGAGGTCTACGTGAGTCAACCACCTGGATTTAAAGACCCAGATTTTCCTCACAGAGTTTACAAGCTAGACAAGCCTTGTATGGTCTTTATCAAGCACCAAGAAAGTGGTATGAGACTCTTTCATCATTTCTTCTTGATAATGGATATGAGAGAGGAAAGATTGATCAGACTCTCTTCAGAAAAGAAAGGAAAGGACATGTTGCTTGTACAGATATATGTGGATGACATCATTTTTGGCTCAACAAACAGTCTCTATGTAAAGACTTTGAGAATCTCATGCATTCAAAATTCCAAATGAGTGCAATGGGTTTCTGGGAGTACAAGTCCAACAGACAGCAGACGGAATCTTCATCAATCAATCAAAATATGTGGAAACAATGCTGAAGAAATTCAAGTTTGCTGACTGTCAGTCCATCAAACTCCTGTGGATACTAAAGTGAAGATTGGACCTGATCCTAAGGCAAATCAGTGGATCAACACACTATCGTTCCATGATAGGTTCACTCATGTATCTAACAGCCAGTAGGCCTGACATTATGTTTGGTGTTTGTGTATGTGCCAGATATCAAGCAGATCCCAAGGAATCTCATGTCAATGCAGTCAAGAGGATATTCAGATATCTTAAGGGCAAACCTGCTCTTGGTCTATGGTATCCAAAGGACGGAGATTTCAATCTCTATGCATACACTACAGTGATTATGGAGGATGTAACTTCAACAGGAAATCCACATCTGGCGGTTGTCAATTTCTTGGTCCTAGACTTGTATCCTGGCAGTGCAAGAAGCAACCAATGTTCTGTCTCAACAGCAGAAGCTGAGTACATAGCACCATCTGCATGCTGTTCTCAAGTTCTGGATTCAAAACAGATGCTTGATTATGGTTTTAACTTTCTGCACACTCCAGTTTATATTGATACACAGCAGTAGTTTTTATAACTAATAATCCAGTTCAACACTCAAAAACAAACATATTGAAATTAGATATCACTTTTTGAGAGATTATGCTGAAAAAGGATTAATCAAATTGATACAAGTTCATACTGACAATCAATTAGCTGATTTATTCACTAAGGCTTTTGATCCAACCAGATTTGAATTCTTAGTTCAATCAATTGGCATGATTAATCTTGAGTAAAAAGAAAACAAACAAAACATTCAATATCAAAAAGAAATCAAATGACGAAGAGTATAGTTTATCTAAGGGAAATGATATAATTACAGTCGTTATATCATTCACTGTGCTAATTTATAAAACTTAAATGACTGACATGACTTATCTGATATGTTGGTAGGCTCAACTTGGAAAAGAAACCACATGCAGTGATAAATTAAAGCTTATATTCAACTGTGATGCCATCATCTCATAGTATGTGTGAGTTTTGACTTGTCCAAATGTGTGTGTGTGTAGAAACCAAAACACCCCAGGTAATGATGACTTATGAATCTCGTTTACTCACATCAGTTCCTCCTTTATTTTGCTAAGCAAAAACCTGGAGAAACAAGAACATAGTGCTGATGTCAAGATCCATGAAGATTCCTAATGTGGAACACATCCATCTTGGATGAAACAAACAGAATAAAAATCATTCAAAATGAATGAATCAAAAGAATCCTGAGAGATCACCTTCCAAAGTGAAGTGAAAAGAATCCTAATGTGAATCAAAAGTGATAAATGGATCAAAAATAAAGAATCCCAATGAGGATCAAGTAATATGAGATATCTAAGTATAAATATCCCGGTCATGTAAGATGTTGAAAGTTCTACCATACATTGCATGCAGATGGTTGACCTTACCATGCATTTGAGTGTGAGGTACATGTTGAATACCCAATCAACTCAAAACATGATAAGATCATTTGCATCAGAAGATTAACCAAGTATGAGTTTAAGAGGACAAACATACCTACAATCAATATGTTCATGACCATGTCTGTTTTACTAACAATTGCTTACACTTGTGAAAGGTAAGATTGATATGATCCCAAAGAAAGGTATAACTTAACTTTTTGTACAGTGAAGAAAGCAAAAATCACAAAAAGATTTTCTTTCAAAATTTTCAAATACTTAAAAGTTTCTATCCAGTATGGATATAAACTTTAGGGGGAGTAATTTAAAATTTTGATCATTTTTGTACAGGTGTTTCCTTTCTTAAAATTAAAAAAAAACAAAAACAAGTTGCAAAATCAGAAAATCTGTCTGTGTTATTACAGAAGTTATACTATAGTATCTCAGTTCTTGCAGACAGCTTGATGCACAAAAGTCCAAGATCAGTCAACAATGGGAAACTTGATTCACCACAGATGAACAAGTCAATCCAAGCAAGAATTGATATCCCCAATCAGTCGAAAGTCATAAGAATCAAGCAACTGACACATCTTCATAAAGGCAAAGACATTGCTTCATAAGCTTCAGAGAAAATTCATCCATAAACAACCAAAGCAAAAACATTAAGTTTGAAACTTAATGCAGGTAAGAGCATTGGTTAATGCGGGTGAAGGTAACCCAAGCATTCAATCTATGTGTCATTATAAAAGCGACATTTTAAGTGAAATCAATCAAACTTGTTCATCTTCTGTCATTTAGGACAAGTTGAAGAAATGCGGATAGAGGTTACTCTACCGCATTTGATGAAAGTTGGAAGTTTTTGTTCTTCCGCATTTGCTACAGTGAACAAATGTTGTCAAGTTTTTGTTAATCCGCATTTGCAACAGTGAACAAATGCTGACAAGTTTTTGTTCATCCACATTTGCTACAGTGAACAAATGCTGACAAGTTTTTTTTGTTCTTCCGCATTTGCTACAGTACACAAATACTGATGAACATTTCTTCAACCGCATTTGCTACATTAATTATAAAAATTTGAGCGCAGTTGTTTTTAAACTTATCAAAATTTGAAATCCATATTAAGTTGACTATATAACCAAAATCAAAAGGTCATTTAATACTTTTCAAAATTGAGAGACTTAAAAGGAGAGACGAGCGCCACTAAAGTTACTGTTCATCTTCATCATCTTCTTCATGTTCTAAACCTATGTTCTAAGTTCTATTCACCATCTTTCACTCATCTTCGATTCACTACAACAGTATTATCGAGGAATAGGTAAGAATCCAAAGTGTTCAGAACCCTAACTGTCGACATTCATCGAAAACATGAACTTAGCAAAACTACGTCAAGAAAGAATCATGCAAATCAAACAAGTGTTCATGAACCATTATCGATTTCAACAGAAAGACACATGCTAATCAAGTAAAACTCATCAAACAAAGAATTTTCACAAGTTCAGTTTGTCATATGAACAGGGCATGTAAATACTAAAATGTTGGAATCAAAAGATGTCACAGTGGTTAAAATGAGTTGAAATTGATAAAGAATACTCAATGCAATCAGGAATAACTCATCAAAAAGTACATGAATGACTAAATCAGGTTAGATCAAATGTATATGAAACAGTATACATGAACACTCAATTTTGACCAAGAAAAGTCAAAATATGATCAAATTAGTCTGATTATGATAAACTCTTTGTTGATATATATTATTCATCATTCTAATACATATGCCTTGAATGCAGTGAACAATGGCAAACCTCACATGGAGCAAGCTCCATAATGTCAGTGGTTTTCTTGACCCTAATGTAACTAAGGCTGAAGGCTTAAGGGACATGATCAGATTTCTTCTAACCACAAGGGTGGCCTATGCTATGACAGTAAGACCCATCATCTATGAGACCTTCATTAGGTCATTTTGGGGAACAGCTGAAGTGGTTGAAGTTGATGGTGTGAGAACACTGACTGGAAGAATCACTGATGATCATTCTTTAGCAATTACTGAGCAAACTGTGAGACAGTGTCTACAGTTTGGAGATGATGCTGATGCCCCTATAGAACTAGAAGATGATGATATCATGACCTTCTTTGCCAATATTAGCTATGAGGGTGGATATGAAGGGAAGCAGATTGTGAAAGGGTTGGTAGATTTGCAATGAAAATTCTTGATACACATGTATCAACATTGCTTGTCTAAGAGGAGGACTGGATGGAATGATATCCTAGTGACAACTTCATCTGCTATTTGTGCTTTATGCACCAATTGTCCATTCAACATGTCTGCATATGTTTTCAATGGATTAGTCTCAAACATCCAAGAGGGTAGAAGGCACATGTTTTTGATGTATCCCAGATTTATACAGTGCTTCATCAATGAAGCCTTTCCTGAACTTGCACCAGTAGGACCAGTGATGGACATTCCTTACTATAATGCCAAATCCTACAGGTACATCACAAAAAGAGATCCAAGGAACTTCTACAGTGGTACTTTCTTCCCTCTGTTGCCTTGGATGCAGTAACAGATCAATCAAGGAGGAGTACAAGGTTTAGAGGATCCAGCTGATGAACCTCATGAAGAAGAAAAGAAAGTTCAGTTCAAGGAAGAGGTCAGTGTCACCACATGTTGATGTATGTGGTGATCTTCACACAGGACCTTCTGTGCATGAAGTTGATGTAGTATCTCCATCTATACCTTCACCATTACTATCACCACAAAGATCACCGATTTCATCTCACCACACTCAACCTATCATCTCACCCCACATATCTCTTATACACTCACCACTTCTTCACTCTATCCAATCTCCTATTCACCATACACCTGTTCCATCACCAACTTCAGCTGAGCCTCAAGAGTTTGGTGACTCTGCCAGCTCTTCTGAGAAATCCAAATCATCATCTGATGAGGAGGATCATCCCACCAGGATGCCTGTAAGGCAAATTGCATCAGAGGCTGCTCCTTCAGAAAGTTATGCTGAATCTGGAGGGAACAAGCCTGATAAGAAAGATGAGATGATTTCCAACTTGCTTCAGATGATTGGAAGGATTGAAAAGATGCAAAGAAACAGATCAGTTCTTTTGTAAGATAGGTTGTTGGAATTGAATGAGAAGGAGAAAAAACTAAAAGAGTTGAAAGACAAACATGAGAGTGAGAAGAAGGAGAAGGACAAAGAGATTGAGATGTTGAAAGCTGCCCTTCGACACTCAAGAGAAGAAATCAGTGGTCATGTGGAAACCTTGAATATGCAAACAATTGTAATGGAAGATCAAGAAGAAGTTATTAAAGAACAATCTTCCGTTATCCGTGACCTTGATAGGCAAGTAGAAGCTCTTAAAAAGAGAGTCTCTGAACTTGAAATGCTTGTCAAACTAAAGCAGGAAGCAGAGAAAGATCATGATGATGAAGGTGATGAAATGAAAGAAAAGAGAAAAAGGGAGGATGACACAGAATCATCTAAAGACAGTGGTGATGATTCCCCTCCGGCCAAAAAGATGAGATTCACTATGGCTGAAAAGGAGGGAGAATCAACTGGATCAAAGCACACATCATCTAACATGGAGATGATCGTGTACACAAGTCATCCTAAAGAAGTTCACACTGAAGAAAAAGAGTTCAGTGACATGATGAAAGACTTAGATATGTTCTCTGCTGATAATATATCATTGATGATGAATTCTGGGACTTCATTGTAAATCAAAGTACGGATTCTGAGCCTTTTGTTGTCATACCTCAATCTCCAGTGCCAATTGATAAGGAGTTGAGTATGCAAATAGTTCCAGCTGTGTCACTTTCTGATGAACAAAAGAAATGATCAGAAAACTATGTGAACAGCAAATACAAGAAGAAGAACAGGCTGTTGCATCAGTACATATTTCTAAAAAGGAACAAACTAATGAAGCTTCACAAGAGGATGAAATGCCTGAACCATCTTCTAGCCCAAACGTTCAAACATATGTCAGAAGAAGGAGCTATCTTGAGGCAATGGCTAAAGGAAAGAGACCAATTGTAGATGATGAACCATTGAAAAGGAAGTAGAAAGATGACCCAAGGAGTCTAGCAGCTATTGCTGGATTCTTGAAAGAACATGAACAAGCAGAAGCCTTATTGAAAAGGAAGGCTGATGTAATTGACTTAGAAGAAGGTGAAATTCCAGGTGGATTCATGGTTGATAAGCCAGTGATCAGTAAAATCCCTGTGAATGAAGAACCTTATGTTTCTGAAAAGATTGAAACGGCCAAGTCTGATGATTTGATGAAAAAGGTCGTATTTCTGATTGATCATGGTTATGACCCTGACGAAGTCTTTAGGATGACGTATGAAGGGATGCTAGCAGAAGAAGACAAGCTAAACAAGCTGCTAGATCCAACTTTTGAAACAGAGTATGAGAAAACTCTGTCTCCCAAAGCTTCTGAAATCAACGCAACAAAAGCCAAACCTGCTACTCCTCATCAACCCATGTACCCTGATCCCTATAGCATGACAAATAAGGAGATGAAGGATTATCTGTCTGCTCAAGGATTCACCAAAAGAAAATTAGGGAACATGAAAAACAATTCCCTAAGGGCTGCTATCCTTAGGATGATTCTTGAAAAGAAAGACAGGTTGAAGAAAATGGAGGAGGAGATCATCAGAACCCAACCAAGAACAAGAGTTCAGCTCAAGAAATGAGTCTCATTCAGGGAGATCATGATTCCCTGGCACCTATTCTCCATAGATACCCAGAGTGGTTTGCTGAGCCTTCACAACTGGAACTACATGAAGGACTCACAACTGCTGAAATGATAAAAGGTGTGTCTACTCCAAAAGGCAAGACTGATCTGAAGATTATTGCCTGGAAGTTTGACAGTGATTGGAATATGTTCATGGTGAAAGAATATCAGGATTAGTCCAATTTTTCACAGAGTACTCTGCTCTTGTGAATTCTCTAATGATCCATGATCTCAAGGAACTAGCCAATTTAAGATTGATAAATCATGGGGCTATGTTCAGGGGATATGAGTTTGAGGACATTCTGAGGAGGTTCAAGAGAACTGACAACTTCAAATCATTGAAGGCTATCTGCATGAAAAACGATAGATCTTTTGTCAATCCCCTTAAGAAAAAGAAAAGAAAGCCAGCTGAAGAAGTGGTATTCCCTGAGCTTAGGGTAAAGCCTACTAAATCCTTGAAGAGGAAGATGGTTGCTGGTACTCACACTTCTATGCCAATATCAAATGTTTATTATGATGAGAAAACCTATGAGTTGGTGATTGAAAGGAAGTGGGGAGGAAAAGAAGGAGCTGAAATTCGACTGTTCAGTGGATATGAAGTGAGATTGCTAGATGAATCATATATCCACTACATATATACAAGGCACTTCAGGGAGATTAGAAATAAGCTTGGTGAAGCTGATATGTACTTCTTTCTCAAGTGCATCAAATTACTGAAGATGGCCTATGACAGGATCATCAAGAAGAAAGAGCAAAGGAGGAAGAAGAAAACTCCCTTGCAGTTTGGCAACATTGTGAAGTTAGAGGTTGATGCTGATGGATCTTTACTGATTCACAGAGATGGGCTGTCAACTATGTCATTCTGGGAGCTTGTCTCACTGAAGAAGCTGCCCATTGAAGCCATCCATACTATGAGACAAATGAAGATCCATGTACTCAGCAGAGAGAAGCTGGATGAAGCAAGACAGTTCTCTAATATGATCAAGGCCATACTGGATCCTTCCTACATAGACCCAGCTCCAGTGACATCTCCTCCTACTGCACAAGACCCAGCAGAATCCTCACAACCTGATCCACCCTCAAACCCTTGAAGTACTTAGGCTGTATAATCCTTAGGGGGAGTATCCTATTGACTGGGTTTGAGAATGATATTCTCTGTTGAAGTGAATCAACAAGGATCGAATATGATGATTGAGTCAATGATTGGAAGGCGGAATCAGGCAATCAATGATCATAAAACACTTGATATACTCATAAATGCATTCTTGTATTGATTAGATGAACTGTTACAGAGTAAATGCTAGGGTTTTGCATGCTACAGTAACAAGACAGCTAATCTGAGAGAAAACAAAGTATATTCTAATTGTCTATTCTGAAAAGGTTGTGTACATTGTCACAAAAACGTTGCCTCACATACGAGGATTCTATTCTATTTATAGGCTGACTTACAGCTTGTACAAAAAGACTAAACTACCCTTAGTCTAAGTCTTCATCAGCATTTGTTCTTTGTCATCCGTATTGACTGATGCGGATGAGTAATTCTTCATCAGTATTGGTCTTCTATCAGCCGCATTAGTTTTTGGTCATCAGCATTAGTTAATGCGGATGAACAAACACAGCCGCATTTGTTCCTGGTCATCCGCATTAGTTTATGCAGATGAACAAATGCCTTGTCTGCCTTTCATCAGCTTTCCGCATTTGTTAATACGGATGAACAAACACTTATCCGCATTTGTTCTTGGTCATCCGCATTGATAAATGCGGATAGCCGACACGTTCTTTTTCTTCTTATGCAGAAACTTCTGTATACGCATTTCTTCTTGGACTTGGGGAGATTTTCAGCAGAACAACCATCCACCTTTTGAATTGGCATGTATGATCCTTTCAGGGTCCAATAATATTATAGCCAGTCTCAATAGCATTCCAGAGATTTGTGTCCACTCCATTAAGATGAATCTCAAACCGTTGCTTCCAATGAGGAAATTCATCAAGAGACAAAAGCTTAGGTGGTTTATTATGGTTCCTGATCTCATTTTCCAATAGCAATAGGTTCTGGATCCTGGAGTCCTTCCCTGCTGAGAATGCATAGTTCTCTGAGTCCATAATGAATTAGTATTAAACTTGAAAACCAAACTGTGTATGCGACTGGGAAGGGCGACTGAAGGACGACTGAAACTTAAATGTGCGATTGAGCTTAGTCGTACGACTGGGCAGGCGATTAGGGCAGTTGTGCGAATGAACAAAACGACTGGGACAATCGTGCGATTGAACGAGCGACTGGGCCAATCGTGCGATTGAACTGGGCGATTGGAGTTTAATCGTGCGATTGAGTCAATCGTGCGACTGAGACTGCTGACTTAGAAATTTTTCAACCTTTTTCACACAATTCGACCTAAAACACAATTTTGAATGCCCTAGACGGCTGCAACTCGAAAAAGATTCAATTTTGAAAGCATGCACACATAAACATGGATTTTTATGCACAAAGCACGGATCTTTAGACTAAAAAACGTTGACTTTTTCACAACAACGATTGAATCCACGAAGAATCAAGAGCCAAAGCTCTGATACCACTTGTTAGGACCATGTACGGACGGAGTACTAACTGATTCAATGTGAAACCAGATCAAATAGTGCGGAATCCTATTTTATTGGCGATCCATCAGGGGAACGTTTATCCGATCAAAACTAACGATTAGAATACGTTAAGAATTGATTAGAATCGATCAGAATCGTTCTATGAAGTTGGAAGGGACTCTCTGGACGAACAGGAACGGCTAGGGTTGATAATTCTCGAAGTGTTCCGTTTTTCCACGAATTAAGTGGTATTTATAGGATACAGCTTTCATTCGTACGACTGAGTCATGCGTATGGCTCAGTCGTACAACCAAGTCGTGCAATTGGTTCATTCATACGATTGAGTCAGTCTTTTTGACTCAATCGTGCATATGACTCAATCACCTGGTTCAGTCGTGCGATTGGACCATTCGCATGGTCCAGTCGTGCGACTGAATCATGAGACTTAGTTAAATACATTCCTGAACCTTTAACAATTCAGAACTATGTCTAACAACTGTAAACCTATATAACTTGTTCGTATATGCATGTAACATACAATAATATAAATATATAAATCATTAAACAACTAATACACAATCAATCAAAGAGTTTTTCATTACATTGATCAAACATTATATATGTGTAACAAAATGAAAGTCAATTACATTTAAGCTCACTAGACCTAGAACTAGGGACATGTGTACCAACAGGTTTACTATGTGTTCCAGCCCTAAATCAGTTGAAAACAAGTAAAATAGGGGTCCTAGAACTCACACAAACTACACCAAAAAGAAGAGCTTCGTTTAGACCCGCTACACGACGATTTTGCTCTCTTGAATCCACTCGAACCAACCCTTTTCTCTTCTCTTCTCCCTTTTCTTTCTTCTTTCTCTCTTTAGCTGAAATGTGGGTGTGGGGAGAGGGTAAGGGCTGCCCTCTCCCTTCAAATATCCCCATTTACCCAACTTACTCTCGTTGGCGGGTTTGGTCCCCCGACTTTGGACTTTATTCCTTTTTCTTCTTTCGTCGGCTTCAAGGAAAATATCCGAGCGTTACAATATATATATATATATATATATATATATATATATATATATATATATATTATATATATATATATATATATATATATATATATATATATATATATATTTATATATGGAGTCTGTTTTGAAATCAAGCGAAAAAAAGGGGATGATGGAAGTGTCAATAAAAAAAACACATCTAGCAATAATGATGTAGACGAAAACACAAAGCATGTTGATAAAATCCAATCAAATGATTGTTATATGCCAATGGCAGATGAGCACATAGATGAAGTTGACGTCGAATTCACAGCCATGGGAGCAACATTTGCGAATTTTCAAATACCATCACAAGATATTAGGGAGTTCAAAGAATATTGTGTGACACCAGAATCATTTCCTAGTCAAGTAAATTACATTTCAAGTGATGGGAACTTCAAAATATGAATGGAATCCCAGTACGGCCTTTCCCAAATTGACACTTTTGAGGCAACCATATTAGATGAACCACACGATAGTAGTCAGGTAGTATCATGCATGTTTGATTTTCAAAACTATTTAAGATGACTAATAAATCTTTTCATTCATGATAAAACGTTTTAATTGACTTATTGTCATAAAGTGTGTCTCCTTGTATATCTAAAATTTGTTATAATGTCTTCTTAGATAAGGGCTGGCTTGTTGACGGAAGAATTCAAAAGATTCAATGATTGTGTAAGTAATATTCATATTTCGATATCATGGTCATTGGTTGAGTACCCTGATTGTCAAATGATAAAGGATAAGGAACAAGAATGGAAAACAATCCTGATGAAATTGAGCCACACCAATGATCAAGCAACAAGCAACGGTCCAATCTGGGATAAAACTCCAAAAGAGTGTGTTGATAAAGGAAGCAACTTTTAGAACTCACACAATTTGAGATAAGTCCAAGCATGATGGTTGAAGTCGATAATCAGATCTCATCAATAACACAAAAAGAACAAGCTACAAAAAACATATATGCCAAAGAAATACCTTACTTTAAGGAACGAGTTTCACAAATAATAGCAGATGAGAATGCTAGCATAAAGGTCAACCCTAAATCACCTAGTAGTGGATCAAAAAGTGAAAAAGAGGATCAACAAGTTTATAAAACACTTGTATGTATAAATACACCTATACCATCAGAAGTACAAGCCCCATGTGCAGAACATGTTCATAATGAAGGGAGATCAAAGCGGGTGACAAGACCGACTAATGTTTTATGCTCGCCGTTTGTGCGACGACAGGTTGTGTTGGCTGAGAAGAGAACCCGATTAGAAAGAAAAATTTCAAATTTTATTTTCAGTGGCACAGGAAGTATCTGGTATTATTCTATTTTATAGATTCATATTAGACAATAACAAAAAATCTAACACATTATACCATTTTTATAATTATCATAATAGGGATGATGTTTTTTCAACAACAAAAGGAGGGATAGTACAACTGAGGCCTGATGGAAACAATGTGCCCAGGTGTTGCAGTACATGTATCTGTAATCAGTGCATGGTCAAGAGTGTTAAACCACGGTGAGCGATACAAAAACAGCAGCTCACCGTCAAGGCTGTTTTGTGGCGCCGTAATGCTGGTATGTATATAAATTGTTCCTAATAGTTTATACCATAACTAGTCCTTAGACATCTTTCAATATTTTGAAGTTATACATTTCAATATATAAAACACATGGTTATATTATAAAACTCATGGATATGTTTAGAAGGATTATATGTTTAATTTTCAAACTAATTAATACACTAATTGTATGAACAGTTCAAGGATGATTATTTGCCAACGGTAACTAATTCGACAAGACTGAACCACTTCTCTTCAAACATGGCATCGGTTCTAGAAGCAGAAAATCTGACATCACTTATGAACATAAACATTGTGTTTGTACCAATAGTGTACCAAGACCACTTCTACTGTCTTTGTTTTAATTTAAAAGCATGTCGTATCGATTTGCTGGACAACAGTGCAGTAGATGTAAGCTTACGTCACAAGTATAAGAGATGGCGAGAGATTATGGTACAAATTACTTTAATTTATAAACATTTAAATATTTATTATACCACTCATCGTAATGAACAAATATGTATTATTTGTAGAGAAAAATATTTGGACTATATTTGGATTCAGTTTCACATCCACTTGGAAAGATGCTAGATTCAATTCCTATCATAAGAATGCCAATGCCGTGGAGAACATTGAACAATCATCTTGACTGTGGTACTTTTTTGATGCGGCACATGGAGACTTATATGGGCACGGAACTGAAAGATTGGAAATGTGGTTTATCCAATGAGTCAAATGAACAACAAGAAGAAATTGCGGATCTCAGACACAAATATGTTGCAAAGATGTTACTTTCTGAGATAAACCTTCAAAAAGAGTTTGTGATTGATTTGATGCAGGCGTATGTGTTTTTATCTCCAGAAGATAAGAACGAGCTAAAGGCAGCTGTTGTGGAAAGGATTAATAAAAGGTTAAAGGAAGAAGTTGATTAGGGTCTTTAACTCTGCAGTTTTTGGTTAGTGTTATTAGAACTAGTAATATTATATTTGTTTTTGGTTTGAACTCATGTTTGGGGTGACATAAATAATACAAACGTATAATGGTTTTATATTTGAATGCATTGAGAAGCTTTATCGTTTATGGGCTATAATTATAAAGAAAGTGCATAGATGCTATTAATACGCATAGATTATATATTTTTATGTTCTCATCGTTATTAGCCAATATTTTAGAAACCTACATTTTTACTTAGTGTTAATATTTTATATTATACAAGACACATTTATGCTTAACACCAATTTATTAAGAATATTGTTGATTGTACACATATCGATGTTTAAAATAACAAGCGAATAAGAGTGTTATACTAATAAAGCAGAGTATAATGTTTAATAATGTCAACCCAAAAAAGCCAAAAGTCATAACTTAAACTGATTTCAAGTCTACAAGAAATAGAAATAGAAAACATCAACATAAAACAAAATCAACCTAATTATTCAACCAAATTATCAACTCTTGATGTGCTTGACCCATTAGAAGGTGTAAATGTGGGGTTAAACCTATGACAGGTCCGAATGTCATGCCCGTACTTTAAACACCTCTTACACTGTCTATCTTTCTTGCCCGCTTGAGATATCACTTGTTCACGTGTAGACTTTAGCCTCTTACGAGTGCCGCATCCTTTGTTTCTTATACCAATCGGAACACGATCGATGGCATTAGATGGTTGGACCGAACCGGTCACGGCTGCAAACCTATCTTTCTTAGTAGCTTTTGGTGCGACAACTTGAACATCATCAGCCTTTCCCATAAAATTCTTAACAGTATCTCTGAATAAAGGTAATTGTTCCACATCGCCAACCAACCGATTAATTACGTACTCCATAGAAAACGTAATGTCACGTACAACAAAGTCCACATCAATGTTACCATCTGAGGTACCTGCAGGATCGGATTTCGGGTGGTCTTTCTCTCAACTCACTGTGAATCAACACTCGGCAAGCAGTCTATGAAAAGTTGATCACAATATAACAAGTATCAAGCAGTAAGAAAACTTAACAGCAGATAAATTTTCAAGGTACTTTTATATATTGCTTCTCAACTCAAAGGATTACAAGACACGTTTTACTCAAATCACTTACATAAAGAGTTATAGGGAGAAGATATATATAATACTACCTACAGCCGGATATACTTTGATACCAGCTGGACACCTCTAACCTTACATCTATACTACAAGACTCTAGGTGAGGTCTTTCAGACATTTTGTCTGAAAGTTGGTAGTCAGGACATGTCCCTGACTTACCTTTTGTCACCAACTAAAGTTGGTAACATGTACTATCATAAAAAGGTGAACAGTAGAATAAAGTATGGTCAACAACATGGCTCTTTAGGAAGATGCCATGCTGTATCAGAGGTCTGCAGCGGACTGTCAGGGACCATACTTTTATCTGCTGGACATAGCAATGTCTTCCGAAGGATAAAGTGCTTCGGAAGAACAATTTCTTCCGAAGGCACTTATACTTCGGAAGACTGCTTCTTCCGAGGCTTGGAGTCTTCTTTGTCTTCGGAAGCAGACTTTGTCTTCGGAAGCTCTTTCAGACTTTGTCTTCGGAAGCTCTTTCAGACTTTGTCTTCGGAAGCTCTTTCATCAGACTTTGTCTTCGGAAGATGTCTTCAGCTGTTGTTCCTTAGACTCTCGGAAGATCTCTTGTTTGGCTTCGGAAGCCCTTTAATGTAGTACCAAAAGTGACTATGAAGTGAATTTGGTTGCACCAGCCTTATCATGATCCAACAAACTCCCCCTAGGCTGATGCTACCAAAACTTCACTTCCCTCTTCTTCTCAAAGTTCTCAGCACCAAGGCGAGCAGGTGTTTATCAGTATCTTTATTCTTTCCTGCTGTGATGCTGAGAATCTTGTACAAATCTTTGGTGGACAGAACCTCTACTCTGTCACCTTGGATTATGTGTACCCTCTGTTGTGGCCCTCTGAAAAGAGTTAGTTGATGGGAAGTATAGTCATATTCCCATCGAACTATTGGTTCCAATTCATGACCTTCCACCATCTGTAGAAAGGCTGTGCCTTTGGTGGTTGATCTTTCCTTGTCTTCCACTCTTTTCAGCTTCAACTCTTCTTCAATCTTGGCTCTTCTAGTTCGTTCAGCCAAGTGGAGACCACTGATATGGTTTCTGATGTGTGCAGCAGTCTCAGAGTTGGAGGGATTGGAGAATGGCTTCTCTGCAAGCTCAGCAAGATCAAATCTGCTGAGATGCAGTAGAGAAGTGGCATTGAGCCTGTTGGTTTCACCATTCTCCATTTCCACAACAAAGTTGTGAGAAGGTTCATCGAACCTCCACTGGATTATTGCATTTCTAGGTCCAGGAGATTGACCAGAAATCCTGTCCTCTTTCCTGGTATCCAGCAGAGTCACCAGTCTTCTTCTTAGCCTCTTCTCCTCAGCATTGAGGGTATCGGAGTTGAGACCAAGAAGTCTTGCAGCCTGGCCCAAGGTTTCTCTAGGCAATTCAAGAAATTGGCCTAGGGTGAGGGAGCTTGAAGAGTTATCAACATAGGTGATGTTGATAAGCTCTCCCTCACAGGAGATACTGCTCAAGGTAGTGCAGTTAATGAGCCTCGTCTTGAACTCCTTTATTTCTTCAAAGGAGAGATGTTTAGGAGGCTGAGGGGATGATCTTGGTTGTTGTTGGGTAGGCTTAGGTTTAGTGGTTTTGGGTTGAGTCTTGGGTTTTAGGATGGGTAGTTTGGGTGGTTGAGGTGATGTGATAGGTTTGGGTAGAGTTGTGGGTTGAGGGGTGAAGGTTTCATCAGTGGGTTCAGATTTAATAGGAAAAGGGGTTGGTTCTGGTGTGGGTTGTGGCTGTGGTTAAGTGGCTGGTGTGAAGACCATTCCCTTCATCCTCCTGTACATCTCCTTCCTTTTCCCCAAACGGATGTCAACTTTTATTTCACTGACTATCCGCTGGAGTGTCCTTTCGGACATAGGTCCCACCTGCCTACCAGAGAAGCCATGAGCCCGGAGGTAGTCCTTCATCCAGGCTTTGTCAGTTGACTTCTTGGCAGCAGTGACCTCCTTCTCTTCCTCCCTCTTCCTCTTCACCTTCAGCTTCTCCCTAGCAGCCTTCTTCCTTTCCTTCTCCATTTGATCCTGCTCTTTGTTGTGGAGCAGCAGGATCATATCATCATCATGTGGAGACAGTTCAGGAAGACTGAAGCCTCTTGAGAGGAGGAACTTGATCCTAGCCTCTCTAAGCTTCAGGGCTGCCTCCCTCTGCTCTTGTTCTTCCTTCTCCAAGGCCAACCTGGCTTCCCTTTCTTGTTGTAGCCTGGTTGACCTCTCCAATGTCACCAACTCCTCTAGTGGTAGCAGGAGTATTTCCTCATTGACAGCTCCCAGGCTGATGAGCTGGTCAATGAGTGCTGTTCTTCTCTTTAGGTTGATTTCTTCCTGATTGGCTGCAGCTGCCTTAGAACTAGCAGCTAACAACTTCTCAGTAGGAAACCGACCTTTCTTTTTGGCCTTCTCAATTTTCTCCTCCTCCTGAAGCTCTTCCGCAGTCAACTTTCTTTTGCCTTTGTCTTTGATTGTGCTTGACTGTGGTGGTTCTTGGATGGAGGGTTGTGATTGAGAGAGAAGTTCAGCTAGTGCTTGGGTTGGAGGTATATCAGAAATGTCCTCCCTGCTCACCTCAGATGCAATTTCAGCAATGACATCTGTGATGGTTAGTTCCTCGGACATCTGAAATAGGCCTTCCGCAGCTTCTATTTCGGCCTCGGAAGACTTGTCTTGTTCTTCCGAGGCTTCCATGTAAACTTCGGAAGCCTCAGCTAGAGCTTCGGAAGATGAGACTGCTGCAGATTCTGTCCCATCTGTTTTAGTTGCTGGGCCATCAGTCCCCATTTCCCCTTCGAAGCTAATCTCAGGTTCCATGAAGACCTTAGGTTGACCAACTTCCTCCACAGTGGTAGAAGGTGCAGTCAGTCTTTGAAGCTCCTCAGCCCCAAAGTATGCAAGTGTGGTGTCGGGGCTGGGCTGTTCTAGGGATGATCTCAATACAAACTTTGTGAAAAGTCTGTAGAGATCTTGAAGCATCCTTGAGTCAATCTCCAGAAAGGATTGAGATGACTCAGGTGGTGTAATGATTTGTTGGGTGGAAATGAGTTGGGTCTGTGGTTCCATAGGTGTTTGTCTTTGTTGGATCATGATAAGGCTGGTGCAACCAAATTCACTTCATAGTCACTTTTGGTACTACATTAAAGGGCTTCCGAAGCCAAACAAGAGATCTTCCGAGAGTCTAAGGAACAACAGCTGAAGACATCTTCCGAAGACAAAGTCTGATGAAAGAGCTTCCGAAGACAAAGTCTGAAAGAGCTTCCAAAGACAAAGTCTGAAAGAGCTTCCGAAGACAAAGTCTGCTTCCGAAGACAAAGAAGACTCCAAGCCTCGGAAGAAGCAGTCTTCCGAAGTATAAGTGCCTTCGGAAGAAATTGTTCTTCCGAAGCACTTTATCCTTCGGAAGACATTGCTATGTCCAGCAGATAAAAGTATGGTCCCTGACAGTCCGCTGCAGACCTCTGATACAGCAATTGCAGGATCGGATTTCGGGTGGTCTTTCTCTCAACTCACTGTGAATCAACACTCGGCAAGCAGTCTATGAAAAGTTGATCACAATATAACAAGTATCAAGCAGTAAGAAAACTTAACAGCAGATAAATTTTCAAGGTACTTTTATATATTGCTTCTCAACTCAAAGGATTACAAGACACGTTTTACTCAAATCACTTACATAAAGAGTTATAGGGAGAAGATATATATAATACTACCTACAGCCGGATATACTTTGATACCAGCTGGACACCTCTAACCTTACATCTATACTACAAGACTCTAGGTGAGGTCTTTCAGACATTTTGTCTGAAAGTTGGTAGTCAGGACATGTCCCTGACTTGCCTTTTGTCACCAACTAAAGTTGGTAACATGTACTATCATAAAAAGGTGAACAGTAGAATAAAGTATGGTCAACAACATGGCTCTTTAGGAAGATGCCATGCTGTATCAGAGGTCTGCAGCGGACTGTCAGGGACCATACTTTTATCTGCTGGACATAGCAATGTCTTCCGAAGGATAAAGTGCTTCGGAAGAACAATTTCTTCCGAAGGCACTTATACTTCGGAAGACTGCTTCTTCCGAGGCTTGGAGTCTTCTTTGTCTTCGGAAGCAGACTTTGTCTTCGGAAGCTCTTTCAGACTTTGTCTTCGGAAGCTCTTTCAGACTTTGTCTTCGGAAGCTCTTTCATCAGACTTTGTCTTCGGAAGATGTCTTCAGCTGTTGTTCCTTAGACTCTCGGAAGATCTCTTGTTTGGCTTCGGAAGCCCTTTAATGTAGTACCAAAAGTGACTATGAAGTGAATTTGGTTGCACCAGCCTTATCATGATCCAACAGTACCCTTTGTGCTAACCATGTCTCTCGCTGAGCTATTAGGTACAGCATCCCTAGTCCAACGCCTCAGAATATACGCCTTTGGGAACTCTTGAACATCACACATTCTTAACACATAGAAAATATGACAACAAAACAAGCCAAATTGTTCAAACCTATTGCAACTATGATGTAATGTCATGTCATCTTGTCTAAACATTACCTGTAAATTAACAATTTATGTAATCAACACACAGCAAAATATATTAAATATCATTAGAAAATTATCATGTAATAAATGAATACCTCAAAAAAAGATGAACAAGGCTGTTGGAAATCCTTTATTGAGAACTTTGCAAAATCGCCAACATTTGTAATACTCACAGACATACATTTGTTTATTGCAGCATCAATCTCCAATTGAACATCAAGAAATATAGTTCGTGTATATATCTCAGCAGCTTGCTTTTCAAGCACATAATTAGACCATATCTCGGGATGAGTGTACCTGGTATCATGGTCATTCTTCCTGTGCTCGTGACGTTGAGACTCCATAGCAGTCTCAAAATGGCTAAGAAACTCCACTAATGTCGAAGTTGGATTTTATACTTGACCAATGAAATGATTTTCACATTCAGACCTGGATGTCCTACGCATCAAACCTGACATAACCTCATCATGATAGTAAGCAGGGATCCATGACTCTCTCAATTAAAAAATATCCTTCAACCAGTTGTGGTTAATAAGATCAAAATCCTTCATTATGGCAATCCACTCTCTTTCAAAATCTTCAGGGGTAATATAATCGATCCATACAATATCACAAAGGCGTCGTTTAAAATTAGTGTTATTGCACAAATTTGCACCAACCTAGTAATACACACATTGTATAAATTAAAACACACCACCCTACAAACCCAACTACTACAAAATATATATATAAATAACCTAATATAAATATAAAAATAAAATTTTTCTTTAATAAAAGATTTTGTACACATTTAGATTTTCTAAATTAAAAACACATACCTTTTATGCCAGTTTTTGCATCACATGCCACATGCAAAATCTATGTCTACTGTTTGTAAATATATCTTCAATTGCCTTTTCATGGCCGGATCTTGATCAGTTACGACCACTTGAGGTTCGCATCCAAATGACTTCTTGAACGACTTTAACAACCATTTATAAGAATCAATAGTCTCTGATCCAAGCAATGCAGCACCAAGTGTTACATTCCTATTGTGATTGTCAATACCGGTAAAAGGAACAAACACCATATTGTACCTAAAAAACACATAAAAATAATATAAACCACTAAGGGGCTGTTTGAAAGAGCACTGACTCGGGCTGACCACTGACTGGCTGACTCGGTCAGCCGGTCAGCCCGTTTGCTATCCAAGAATCGACCACTGACCCTGGGTCACTGAACGAGTCCCCTACAAATCCTTCACTGACCGAGTCTTTCTTCACCTCTTGACCTCTCGATCCCCTACCACTCTCGATCCCCTACCACTCTCGTCTTTAAACCACCGACACCGCCAAAATCCGCATCACCGGCACCACCACATCACCTGCCCTCTCTCCTCTGCTCCCTGCCGCTCTTTCCCTCCTTCAGTCGCTCATCGCCGTTCCTGCCCTCCCTCACCTCCGCCGCTGCTGCCCTCCCTCCGCCGCACTACCGTTCATGTAGAAGACGATGGAGAGGGAGATGGGTGGGTGGGTTGGGTAGAAGATGATGGAGATGGGGTTGGGTAGAAGATGATGGAGATGGGGTTGGGTAGAAGATGATGGAGATGGGGTTGGGTGGGTTGGGGAAATGGTAGAGATGATGGGGATGGGATGGGTGGGTTGGCTTTTAATATGTTATTATCATATTAAAATTATTCTTATATTGTATTATTATTATTATTATTATTATTATTATTATATTATTATTATTATTATCATTATTCTTATTATTATTATAATTATATTATTATTTATCTTTTCACACTCAATTAACAGAGAAATTTAACAGAGGTGTACATAGTGGTTATTTTTTTCATTCAGCAGAGTCAGTCAGATACATAATCAAACAACCAAGTTTTAGTCAGATGCAGACTCAGTCAGAACTTCTTACTGGGTCAGCTTCTGAGTCAGTCAGATTTTACTCAGTCAACACAATCAAACAGCCTCTAAGTCTGATGAAATACAAAATATAGTACTTAATATTCTTTGTAAATAAATAAACCTACTTGTTAGATCGATATGTTGCATCAAATGACACAACATCCCCAAATGTAAAAAAAACCTTTTTGCGTCCTCACCGGCCCAAAACAAACCCTTCAATCTCCCATCATCACCGGTGCAATATTAACAAGAAAAATTTGGTAAAAACTCCTTCTTGTTCATTAGACGACTAACAACCATGTTTGCATCATACTCACCAATGAATAAGTTAAGGTCCCTCTTGTAATTTTTGAAATCAGATTTAGTAGCACCAACATTTTGAAAACCACCGTATATAGTCCTCATGATATTAAATGCTCTAACTGGACCCAGATTGATAGTTGACAAACCATTAATCATTTTCTTTTGAATATAAGTAAGTTTTCTTGATACAGTTAACAAATCTACATCATCCTGGTCCATAAAGCTATGGTTGTGTTCCTCTACAAACTTATATATTTTATACTTTGAGTTATGATTAACTCTAAATGTATATAGGCCTGGCAACCATTTCTCTTTGATAGTCTCTTTCGTGACTCCTTAGGTGAATCGGACTCCTCCAATGTATCAACAACCTTAGGATATTGAAAACCTTCTTTGGTGCATACCAAATACTTTATGTTGGATCATGAGGAAGGCTGGTGCAACCAAAACCATTTCACTTAGTCAAATTTTGGTGCTACATTCAAAGGCTTCCGAAGCTAAGTATGAGAACTTCCAAAGGTTGAAGAGTTCTTCCGAAGTCAAGTGAAAGATCAACTTCCGAAGACAAACTCTACTTCCAAAGACAAAGAAGAAGTTCCCAAGCCTCGGAAGAAGCAGTCTTCCGAAGTATAAGTGGCTTCGGAAGAAGTTATTCTTCCGAAGCAATTTATCCTTCGGAAGACACTGCTATAAACAAGTGGACATAAGTATGGTCTCTGACATTCCGCTGCAGACTTCTGATATAGCATGGCTTCTTCCTAAAGAGCCATGTAGTTGACCATACTTTATTCCACTGTTTACCTTTTCATGATAGTACATGTTACCAACCTTAGTTGGTGACAAGAGGTAAGTCAGGGACATGTCCTGACTACCAAATCTCAGATAAAATATCCGAGATACCTTAACCTATAGTCTTGTAGTATAGGCTTTTGGTTATAGGTTTCCAGCCGGTATCAAAGTATATCCGGCTGTAGGTAGTATTACATATATAGTTCTCATTGTAACTCATTAGATAGAGATTGTGCTTGCAAGATTCTTGTACTCCTTTGAGTTGAGAATCAATATATAAAAGTACCTTGAAAATTTACTTCCTGTGTTGATTATCATTTGTTACTTGTTATATTGTGATCAACTCTTGTTAGACTCGTTCTTAGTGTTGTTCTAGGTGAGTTTGAGAGAAAAACCACTTGTTAAGTGACCAATACCGATCCTGCAATTGGTATCAAAGCTTCTTAGGCTCTTGATTGCGTGATCTAACCATCCAAATCAACTTGTTTTTCACTCCTCACTATAACCCACTCACTCAAATGGCCGCTCTCACTAAAGCTGATATGGAAACTGGTACCATGACCAAGTCCCTACTGATCACCCCTGAAGATTTTGACACATGGTGCAAAAGAATGGAAGGCTTCATCAAGTGTCAAGATTCAAGGATGTGGGACTCCGTTGTTAATGGTCCATTCATACCAAGCACTACTTCTGCTACTGGTAATCGTATCATTCCAAAAGATGTGGATGATTACTCAGAAGAAGATAGGAAAAGAATAGAGCTTGATCAAAGGGCTATGACTTCTCTTCAAACTACTCTTCCAAACTCCATCTATAGAGGCTTCAAAAAGTGCAAGACAGCTAAAGACTTATGGGATGCACTAAAGCTCATGTATGAAGGATCCAAGGAAACTAAATAGAACAAGAAGGATCTCTTAAAGCAGCAGTTTGAAAACTTCACTTTCAAGGTTGGTGAATCCTTGACTTAATAATACTTTAGGTATGTTAAGATAGTGGATACTCTGGTGGATATTGTAGTAACTCTTGAGAACAGGGACATAGTAAGGAAGTTCATGTCTTCCCTTCCTAAACTATGGACACACTATTGTGTTGTGATCAAGAGAACTTCAGACCTTAAGACTCTTACTCTCACAGAGTTGTATGGTATCCTCAGTGCATTCCAGATGGAGATGAATATGCAGAACTCCTCTTGTAACTCCAATAACCAACTGAGTTCAGCTCTTCATGTGGTTGAAAGGGAAAGCATAGAACCACAACATCAGTTGCTATGCTACCCTGACAACTCACAAAATGGACCCTACATTACTCTACCTGAGAATCCAAAGTCTCAATAGGCTCAACACAACTCCTTTCAGGATAGTTGTGCCTTTGTCTCTAGAAGTGGACACTCTGGTGATTTTCAATATTGCTTTGATGATCTTGAGTGCTTCAGTCCAGATGATGTAGAGTATATGGACATTGTCCAACAGATGGCTCTTTTAACCTACAGAGCAAAGAAGTTCTTCAAGAGAACTGGAAGGCAATTCCCTCAAAACCCTGTCAACAACAAGTTATGGGTTTGACAAGAACAAAGCAAAGTGCTACAACTGCAACCAACTGGGTCACTTTGCTTGGAATGCAAGGCTCCCAAGAACAACCCGGGAACCCCACAGGCCTCCACACATCCCTCAACCTCGAAGTCTGAAGAAAAGACAACTGAAACAGCTACAATAGCTCAAGATGTTGACTGGAGCTTCAGGGTACAGGATGTGACTCCTGCTCAAGCACTCATGGCCAGAACAGATGATGCTCAGGTATATGAACATCTTTGCACTCCAGTCTGTATTGATAAAGTTAAACTTTACAAGGATTACAATATGGAAATCAGATCTGATATAGAGTCTTTAAATGTCTTAAAATCTGACTTTAAAAGAGCTGAATCTGACTATCAAAAGAAAATTGAGGAGTTAGAGAAAACTGCCTCTTTTAAAACATGAACAAACCAACTATAAGACTCAACTAAAAGATATGATATCCAAGCTATCTGAAGCTCAAGCCCAGCTTGTCACTGCTGAGGCTCAGGCCAGGAAGTAAGCTATTGCTGAGCAAAACTTCTAAGCTATTCTTGCATCATCCTTCCATTCCAAAATGTTTTATCAAAACAAAGTAGGGTTGGGAACCAATGAAATCGCTCCACCACACTTTTATGAGTCTATTAGACAACCTAGATGTGGTACTGAGGAGCAAGAGGTTCCAACTGCTGACCCTTCCTCACTAGAATTGAAGGAGGATGCAACAATAGTGGCCACCACAGGGAAGAAACAGGTAAATGCACCCATCTTCTCCTGTGAAGATCAAATCCTAACCACCAAGGCAAGAAGAAGCAGAGCTAAAGCTGCTAGAAAGACTGCCAAGAAGGTTACTGAGTCTAAGCTAAAGATCGACCCAAAGCAGAAAGGTGTCTTTATCTCAGCTGGATTTCATGTGTTAGGTACCTCTGATTCAGGAAAGGAGTGTAATACCAGCACTCCTGTCCTATCAAAGGATCAGAAGTTGAAAGGAAAAGTTGTTGATGATGAAAAGAAGCCCAAGAAACAGCAACCCTTAAATTCCCAAAAGACTAACACCGTATGCATAATGTGTGGTCTACACAACCACATGGCAAAAAGATTGTTACTACAATCCAGCAAGCACACATTATGCAAATAATGTTAGAAAAGAAGGAGTCATGGAAGGTTTCATATTTGGACCATTTCAAACAGTTCAAGTGATGAAAAAGGGAAAGTTGGTCTCGGAAGCCAA
The DNA here is from genome assembly GCA_024085815.1 of Flaveria linearis. Lineage (NCBI taxonomy): Eukaryota > Viridiplantae > Streptophyta > Magnoliopsida > Asterales > Asteraceae > Flaveria > Flaveria linearis. The sequence continues at coordinate 57,733,996 of CM044013.1, read as the reverse complement.
GTTGCTTTCGGAAGAAGGTACTTCTTCCGAAGGAAAAATGGCTTCGGAAGCCAAAGCTTCAAAGGTTCGGAAGAACAAGAAAGCTTCCCTAAAACCAACCCAGAAGAAGACTACTTCGGAAGAAAAGGTGGTGAAGGCTTCTTCCGAAAATAAAGAAGCTTCGGAAGAAGTCCAGGCTGCAAAAGTCTCAACAAGCTCATCTTCAAAGATCAACCAAGGGATGGATTGGAAGATCAAGGAAGATGCCGCAGCCCAAACCTCTTCTTCAACAACCTCTATTGAACCCCAATGCATATCTTTTGGTTCAATTATGTCATCATCTATGGAAGAGTCCAAGACCAGCAAGGCTTGGGCTTCCAAACAAAACTAACAATCTCATCTCATGTGCAGGGACATCCATTTGACAAGAACAAAAATGTCTGGATTGTAGATAGTGGATGCTCCAGGCACATGAAAGGGAATAGATCTCTCCTTCAATAAATCCAGAACTATGATGGAGGACCTGTTCAATTTGGAGGTGAGGCCGGAGGATATGTTTCTCGCAGAGGGAGTATATCCAATGGTAGATTAAACATTGACAAAGTTCACTTTGTCAAACAGCTTGAACACAATCTGTTAAGTGTTTCTCAGTTCTGTGACCAAAAGCATCAAATGCTTTTTACAGAACATGAGTGCATTATCCTCAAACCAGGGATGACAATTCCTCCAGAATTGGTGCTTCTTAGATCTCCCAGGAAAGGGGATATGTACAAGCTAGATATTAACAATGCCTCTCCTATGGTTGAAGTATCATGCTTTCTTTCCAAAGCTGATAGTGATGAATCAACATTATGGCATAAACATATGTTTCATGTAAATTTTAAGACAATGAATAAATTGGATAAAAATAACTTGGTAATGGTTTGCCTAAAATGGAGTTTTTCTACAAAGATAACTGTGTTGCTTGCCTGAAAGGAAAACAACACAGGACATCTCACAAATCCAAATGTGTTAATTCTATCACTACTCCATTACACTTGTTGCACATGGATCTCTTTGGTCCCACAAGTACAATGAGCATTGGAAGGAAATCATACTGCCTTGTGATAGTTGATGATTTTACAAGATTCACATGGGTATTCTTTATAAGAACTAAATATGAAACTGCTGAAACTTTGAAATCTTTTATTCTTAAAATAGAAAATCAAATTGATCATAAGGTTAAAATTATTAGAAGTGATCAAGGGACTGAGTTTAAGAACTTTGTTCTTGACTCATTCTATGACTCAAAAGGGATTGCCAGACAATATAGTGCTCCCAGAACTCCTCAACAAAACGGTGTTGCTGAGAGGAGGAACAGGACACTTATTGAGGCTGCTCGAACTATGTTAGCTGATTCAAAACTTCCTCTAACATTCTGGGCAGAGACAGTTAGCACTATATGCTATGTGCAGAACAGAGTTCTTGTAGTTAAGCCCCATGTAGCAGGTGTACCATACTTAACACAAAAGACAACTTAGCAAAGTTTGCTGAGAAGTCAGATGATGCTATTTTTGTTGGATACTCTTCTAGCTTCAAAGCTTATAGAGTATACAACATTAAGAATCAACAATTTGAGGAGTCATCCAATATAGTTGTTAATGAGCACACTCCTTGTGTTAAGGGGAATGGACCTGATTATATCTTTGACTTAGAAATGTTTCCAAACTATTCTAAACCATCTTATGAGAATGCTTCAGCTGGAACAGGTGCTTAAGGTGATGATGATACTGATGCTAACCAACTATTTGAGCTACCCAGACCTCTTCTAAATTCTCCAAGAGCTGAAAGACAACAAGCGTCAACCATTCACAGATCTGAGAGTGTAACTATCTTAAGGAATAGTGAAGCTTCAACAAGTGAATCACTTGATGATCCTCAAAACTCATCAGGTGATCCATTACAACACCAGGTTGAAGAAAGTAGTATTTTGAAGGAACAGGTAACTGTTAATACTACTACATAGCCAACCATTGATGATGTTTCTCAGTCATTCAATCAGTCCTCATTAAATGACTTTAAAACAGCAGCTGGACAGAGTGTTCTAGTTCCTGATCAGAATATGTCCAACCTGGACCTATCTCTATGAAAGGATCTCAGCCTCTAGTTTGATCAATTAGGTTGTATTTGCAGCGGATTTAGCACAAGAATTAAGCAAATTATACTAAGAACACTCGAGATACATCAATGAAATAGTTGGATATAGAGAGAGAGAGAAATTCTACAAAAAGGTGTTTTCTATTAGATCACATGCTTCGGCAAGGATTACAATTAGGTCATCTTCCTTTTATAGGAAGAATGACGTCAGCTGATGTCACTTGATAGTGACATCAAGCCGTTATTCTAACAAACTACTGAAACTAACTAAACTACTGAAGATGTCAAACAGCTGACATCTTCTTACAAAATTCTAAGTGTTACTTATTACAAAAGCTGAAAAGAAACTACTAAAAAACTACAACGACTGAAGAACAAACTCTTCAGTCGTTTACAAACTACTGAAATAGAAAAGATAACTACTGAAAAGAAAGAGCTGAAATGTAAACCATCACAACAACTGAAGAATGCTTCTTCAGCTGTTGTGACAAACTCTGAAGCTTTAGCACTTGTCTTCAGACTTTAGCTTCAGATGTTTTATCAGTTGATGACTTCAGTAGTTGTCATCAGCTGATGTCTTCAGTCTTTGTGCTTCAGCTGTTGATCTTCAGTACTTTGATCTTCAGCTGATAGTCTTCAGCACTTGAGTCTTCAGCACTTGATTCTTCAGTACTTGAGTCTTCAGTAATTGAGTCTTCAGTACTTGAGTCTTCAGTTGTTGAGTCTTCAGTACTTGTACTTCAGTTGTTGATCTTCAGTACTTGTACTTCAGTTGTTGATCTTCACTACTTGTACTTCAGTTGTTGATCTTCAGTACTTTGATCTTCAGCTGTTAAGGTCTTCAGTCTTTGTCAAATAGCTGATGAAGCTTTCAGCAGTTGTTGTGATGTCTTGTGGGACTTAGAGGTTTTTCTGATCTGGCTCATTGGTTCTTTTAGTCTAACAATCTCCCCCTGAACCAATGCAGCCAAAACCTCTAAGCTTATTGTTGGTCCCACTTATTGTGGTAGAAAGATTGGTCTTTTTCCTTCTTGATCAGCTTCAGAAGTTGACCCATATAAGCACTGGCCTGGGAAGAAGTCTTCAAAGATCTGATTGGCATAGTGTGGATGGGAACTCTATTTTGGGGAACTGGACATAGAGTTGTTGTCCCATCCATAAGATCTACTTCCCTACTATGAGCCTGTAGGATTCTCTGGTGTAGGCCTCTAAAAACATTACTTGCTCCTCCATGGTAAGAACTTCTGCCTCACCCTCAAAGAATCCTTCAGGCCCATAGAGCTCCGAGATGTATTTGGCCTGTTTACCACTTTTGAGCTCCACAGTTGTTATAGCCCTATAGACGAACTCATCTGGGTGATTACCGTCTAAGAACAACTGGAGCTCATCTCTCTTAATACTCTCAAACCTCTTGTAGACTAACGCCTTTTTAACCACCCTATTCTCCAACATCTTTTGTGGTGGCAGGTTAGCCTGATAGGTTTTCTTGAAATCTTCTATGATCTCCCAGGGTGATACTACAATGGCCAAGGAGATCACTTCATCTACAATCCTTTTTATTTAGCCACTGTATCTCAATGGAATGTCTTTCTTCATGATCCTGTGAGACAGCCTAGGATCAGGCCAAATACACACTTTGTCCTTTTGAAATTTAAATGTATGCCTTAAAGTGTATAATCTCAGAGCTTGTTTCCTCATATTCATGATTGATAAGGAAGCAGCATAGGCTTTATCTACTCTTTTCAATATCTCATCTTCATGTAGCCTATGCTGCTGTTCTTCTTCAAGTTTGATCCTCATAGCTTCCATCTGTGGGGTAGGAGTGATGGGTAAAGGTTTGGCTTTGGGTAAAGATATGACTGCAGAGAGAGGCAGCCTATCTTGGTCCTCATCATCCTCTTCTTCTTCTTCTTCTAGCCTCAGCACACTTCTCTTCCTCTTCAAGGGTGCATCATCGGCTATGGGTTTTGATGGTGAAGGAGTTGGTTTTGTAGGTGGTGATTTGGTTTTTGGTGTGGGAAATTTGGCAGGCTGGGCTAGCAATTTGGATGTGAGAGAGGATTTGGTTTGTTTGGCTAACTCAGTCCTGTTCCCAGCACCGGCTTCACTAAGGGCTTCTATGATCAGTCCCTTAGTGAATGCCTCAGATGAACAGATCTTGGTGGTTATTGCCAAGATGCTATCCCTGGGCCATGATCTAATCTCCAGGACTGATCTCCCTAAATACTTCGAAATGAATCTTGTCATAGCCTCAAGTCTCTCTTTTTCCTCTTGGCTATAACAAGACCATCGGTACTCAATCTCTTTTATCTCCAACTTTCTTATCTCCTGATCTAGCTCAGCAGTGTCAGTGTCAAAGCCATGCCTGAACAGCTGGTCAATGATGTTATCCATTGACCTGCTATGTTCAGCATCTGCCTCCTTGACAAGGACATCTAGATTTTTCTCCTTCTCCTTCTCTCCCTTCTTTTTCTTATATGTGACATGAAAGTCTTTTTGACTTTCAGTCACTTTAACCAGTTCAGCACTCTCCTTCTCCATCACCCCCTCAGTCTCTACCACCAACTCCCTCTCATGTTCTACCTCATCCCCAACCTCTTTCTCTTTCACTTCATTCTCCACTCTCTTCCTCTTGGCTTTCACTGAGGTCTCCCCCTTTTTGGTTGCATTGGTTGCAAGGGGTGGACTCTCAGAAAGCTTCTTCAGCACAACAGCTTCCACCACAGGCTGTATAGTAGCCTCTCATCCAGGGTTTTGATCATAATATCTATGATAATGGGTGTGATGAGAGGCAAGGAATTTTGAAAGATAGCAGCTAATTGCTCAGGGGGGATCTGTCCCTGAGAACTAGTGCCAGAAGCAGGGGCAGGTAGTTGAGTTTGTGGGAGTGGCTGAGTATATGTGAGACCTTCAGGTGAAGGTGCCATCTGTGGGTTTATGGTGGCAGATGGACTTTGTTCTTGAGTCATATTGGCGAGTAGCTCTTTGAGTCTACTCACCTCATCCTCAGCAATGGTATTTTGAGCTACTACATCGTAGAAAAAGCTCAGGTCATCATCAGTTGGAACTGAATCACCTGACCTCCTGATTGAATCAGGATGTACATGTGCTGAGTGTGACTCAGTGATCACATGTGCCCCTTGTTCTTGGTTCTGGGGACTTCCTGCCTCCGGATTGGATCCATCATCGGCAGTTCCCTCTGGTGAGGTCTTAGCTATGTTACCAGCTTCACCCTACTCATGTGCTAAAGCAGGAGAAGTGGCAGCCTCACCAGATTGTCCTATCTCCTTTGCCACACTTGGAGATGAGATATGTGATTCTATGTGTTGTGGGCTCCCATCAACACTTGTATCCACCCTCTCTGTGGTTGGATTTTTCCCAGTTGTGATTGGTTCCTGGGGAGAGGGTGGTCTTAAGATAAGTCAACACTTTAGCAATTATTAGTGTAGGGCTTTGAGGGGCGGTTGCAGTAGGAGATGGGGTAGAAGCAGTTTGCACATGGGGAGATGTGTGCTCTTCAATGGTAACCTCCTCAATTGAGAAAGGTTCTAGATGTGTGGCAGCCCCAGAAATGGTTGCATCAGGCTCTTGTAAAGAGGATGCCTGTGCGGTTGTGGTTGGTGGAGTCATGGTAATTGCTGGGAGAATCGTGCCAGCAATTACTTCCTGCCTTTGTTGTGCAGGGGCATCCTCAGGGGACTCATCTCCCTGAGTAGCCTTTTTTGGTTTCTTGTGTTTGGGTTTAGTGGGGACTTTGGATTTGGAGGTGGAGGCTGTAGGTTCCAGCTACGTGGGTTTGCGCAGCTTGGCAGCCTTTTGAGTGTTTGGTCAGTGTTGTGCCTGGAGTATACCTCAGGCAATACAGCCATAGCAGGGACTCTAAGGCCAACTAGTCCCTCAGCTTGTAGCTGGTTCTCTATTATGGCCATTATGAACCGTGGATATAGTATCCAACAGTTAGCAAAAGATTTTGTGGCCATATCCTTAAGTTCCAAAAAGATTATTTCAGAAAAATTTAAGTTTTGATTCTCAAGGATAGAGAAAAATACCTGCTACCACCTAGTGGACATTTGATCCCATGATGAGGTCTTTGGGGCTAAGGAAACATTTACCATGTGGAAGATAAGGCGTTCTACATCATGGAAATGTTTCTTGAGCAGGGTAGAGGCATTAAGGTCACCCTGATAGTCATGATGTGCAAATGAAAGATCAATGGTGCCTTTTGGATATTCGGTTGGGAAGGTGGCATCATCCAGTTTTAGGGTTTGGCGGATGATTGCCGGAGTGATAACCACCTTCTGGTTATTAACGAATGACTTGAGAGAGACCTCGGCGTCGTGCTCTCCAGCAATGGTGACATTCGTCCAGAATTGGGTAAGGGAATCAGCATATATTGTGGGATTGAGGAGAAAGGCCGTTTGCAATGGGGAATCGACCATGAGATCAATAGCTTTATCGAACTTGGTCCAAAATAGGGATTTTGTCAAGTAGGCAACACAATTATGGCGAGGTTTAAGTTGTATGGTCGCCATTAATGGTAGGAGAGAGGTTTCAGAGGTTTTGAAATATTAGGTTATGAGAGAATGAAAAACTCTGAAGGTAGGGTTAGGTATTTATAGTGGGTATAAAACAGCTGAAAGGAAACGACTGAAGGTTTTGGAGTTAGTCATTAGTTGTTTGAAACGACTGATGACATGGTTTTAACCTTTAGAGGTTATAACATCTGAGGACTTGGTGTTAGTCATCTGTAGTTGAAACTACTGAGACCGTGGTTTTGTCCTTCAGATGTTGCAAACGACTGAAGACTTATTGTTAGTCATCAGTAGTTATAAACTACTGAAGACATGTTTTTTATCTTCAGACGTTATGAACAACTGAAGACTTGGTACTAGTCATCAGTAGTTGTAAACTACTGACATCAGTAGTTGTAAACTACTGACATCAGTAGTTGTAAACTACTGAAGACATGGTTTTGGCTTCAGTTGTTGTAAACAACTAAGGACTTGGTGTTAGTCATCAGTAGTTGTAAAACTACTGAAGACATGGTTTTGTCCTTCAGTTGTTTGGTTATGAAACAGCAGATGTTGAAATCAGCTGAAGAGTAAAATTACTCATCAGCTGTTGTGGTCAATTCAGTTGTTTCATGCTGACCTCAACATTTACTCATCAACTCTTTGACTGACTTTCAGATGTTTCATTGGCCTGCAGCTCTTGTGAATATTAATTCCTCAGCTCTTGTGAACAAATGTTCATAAGACCTGATGAAAGAAATTATTCTTCAAAGCTTGTGAACGAATTTTGTCTTCAGTACTTATGTGTAAGATTACACATCAGTACTTGTGAACAAAATTTGTTCTTCAGTACTTATTTGTTTGAAAACTATACAGTAATAGTTATAACCACATCAGTAGTTGTAACTATATCAGTTGTTTGCAACAAATAATGTACTTCAGTACTTTGAAGCATTTTAGTCTTCAGTAGTTATGAAAATGCTGAAGACTAAATTACTCATCAGTACTTATTTTTGACTTTTGCGTACTAATGCTCATCAGTACTTGTGAACTAAGAGCATCAATATTAGTCAAATTATTCTAGCTGCAGCATACCAAGCCTTAGTACCAGATTTTGAATTGTGGCACTATCTAAAGGCTTAGTAAATATGTCTGCAAGCTCATCAGCACTAGGCACAAACTTTGGATTAATCAAACCTTTTTCATAGCAATCCCTAATAAAATGATGTCTGATCTTAATATGTTTGGTCCTAGAGTGCTGGACTGGATTTTTAACAATACACAGAGCTAAAGCACTATCCATTAATAATGGAGTCTTAGTCTCTGTAATGCCATAATCCAAGAGTTGATTCTGAAGCCAGAGTACCTGGGATGTACAACTTGCAGCAGCAATGTACTCAGCTTCAGCAGTGGATATAGCAATTGATGTTTGTTTCTTACTCTGCCAAGAAACTAAACAATTGCCTAGGAATTGGCAACCACCAGAAGTGGATTTTCTGGTGACTTTGCTTCCTGCATAGTCACTATCAGAGAAAGCAACTAATTTGCAAGAATGCCCAGTAGAATACCAAAGACCTAGAAATTGGGTACCTTGCAAATATCTAAAGATCCTTTTGACTGCAATCAAATGGGATTCTTTAGGTGCAGCCTGAAATCTAGCACATGCACATGTTGCAAACACAATGTCTGGTCTAGAAGCTGTAAGGTACATCAAGGACCCAATCATACATCTGTAAAGGGTTTCATCAACAGCTTTACCTTTCTGATTAACATCCAGTTGTGTGGTGCTGCTCATGGGAGTAGAACAGGGCTTACAGTTTTGTAAATCAAACTTATTTAACAACTCTTTTGTATATTTGGACTGATGAATGAATGTTCCATCAGCCCTTTGTTTGATTTGCAACCCTAGAAAGAACTGTAATTCTCCCATAGCACTCATTTCAAACTTTTGCATCATGAGCTTAGTGAATTCATCACATAACTGTGGATCAGAGGATGCAAAGATTATATCATCAACATAAATTTGAACAAGGAGCTTATGCTGTCCCACATTCTTAATAAATAAAGTTTTATCAATGGAGCCTCTAGTGAAATTATTCTGGAGAAGAAAATTAGATAATGTTTCATACCAGGCTCTAGGAGCTTGTTTCAACCCATAAAGAGCCTTATCAAGCTTATACACCCAATCAGGATATTTATTATCCTCAAAGCCTAGTGGTTGACACACATAAACTTCTTCTTTTATTTTACCCTATAAAAAGGCACTTTTGACATCCCTTTTAAAAACTTTAAGATTGTGAAAGGCAGTATAAGCTAAGAACAATCTAATTGCCTCCAGTCTGGCTACAGGGGCAAAGGTTTCATCATAATCGATGCCTTCCTCTTATGCAAACCCCTGTACAACCAGCCTGGCCTTGTTCTTGACAATTTGGCCTTTTTCATCTGTTTTATTCCTAAACACCCATTTAGTGCCTATTGCACACTTACCTTGGGGTAAAGGAACAAGCTCCCACACTTGCTGCTTTTTAAACTAAAGAAGCTCAAGCTGTATGGCTTCAACCCATCCATTGTCTCTTAGTGCAACATGGTAGTTCTTTGGCTCTTGCTGGCTGATGAAGAGAGCATAGAAGCAGAAATTGGACAATTGACTTCTGGTTGAAACTCCAGCATTGATATCACCAATGATTTGAGACATTGGGTGATTCTTCAGCTCTTGATAGACAATAAGATCAGTGCAAGTGTTTATAGGACCTTCAGCAGCAACAGATGATGATGTAGATTCCTGAAACCAAGTAGGAGATGGTAACTCAAATGAAGTAGAGGATTCAGAAATCTCATCAACATTTGTTGTGGATGAAGCTGCTGAAGCTATAGGAGCATCAGGTTTAGTTGACTCAGGCAGATTATCACTAAACATGAAAAGGTGAGTACTGGCATCTTCATCATCAGTACCATCAGGTGGAGAACTATTGACAGGAACAACAGCTGGAGGTTGATAAGGAACATATTGCAGTATGTCCAGATCAAATAACTCCACAGGGTTTTATGGAATCTTGTCCTTTGGAGATTCATTGAACTTCACATGCAAAGTCTCTTCAACCATCTTTGTTTTGCAGTTGAAAACTCTGCATGCCTTGCAAGTTGATGAATAACCAACAAAATACCCTGCATCCACCTTTGATGCAAACTTCTGGAGTGGATTGCTTGTGTTGAGAATGAAACAAGGACACCCAAAGGCTCTAAAGAAGGAAATCAAAGGAGCCAAATGATGAAGTACTTCATAAGGAGTCTTCATCAACCTCTGATTCACTAATACTCTATTCTGCACATAGCAAGCCGTGTTAACAGCTTCAGCCTAAAAGGTCAATAGCAATCCTGAGTCAACCAGCATTGACCTTACAGCTTCAATGAGGGTCCTGTTCTTTCTCTCCACCACTCCATTTTGTTCAGGAGTTCTTGGAATGCTGAACTGCCTTTTGATTCCTTTTGACAGATAGAAGTCATCAAGTGTGTGATTTCTAAACTCTGAGCCATTGTCACTTCTCACAAACTTGACTGGAAGGGAATACTACTTCTCCACATATAACACAAAGTTCATTATAGCTTTTGCAGCTTCATCTTTGGAGTGAAAGAAGAAAGTCCATACAAATCTGGAGTAATCATCCACAATTACCAGACAATATTTCTTCTTTGCCATGCTCATCACCCTAACAGGACCAAAAAGATCCATGTGCAAGAGTTGCAAGCAGGCATTGGACTTTGGTTCTTCTATAGGAGGGAATGAGACTTTGTGTTGTTTTCCCTTGAAACAAGCAGTGCAGTTGTCTTCACATTTGAACTCCTTCATAGGCAACCCTCTTACTAAACCATGATGTATCAACTGGTTCATGTTTTTGAGATTCACATGACCCATCCTTCTATGCCATAGAGTAGATTCTTGAGGAGAAGCCTTGGAGAATAGGCAAGGATGGCCTTTTAGATCAATTTTCTTTGAAAAATCTAAGGCATATACTCTTCTTGTCCTGTTGGCCTTCAGGAGAGTATATTCATCCAACACCTTGTCAATCAAACTCAGAACTTTGGATGACAGAATCCGACAGTTCTGGCTGGTGAAAAGGGCAACATGGCCTTTATCACACATTTGACTGACACTCAAGAGATTGTACTTGAGATTCTCTACATGGTTAACATCATCAAACCTTGTGTCCCTATTGGAATCAAAGCCTTTACTGATGATGTAACCTTTTGCATCATTGCCAAAGGAAACAAACCCCTTCTTTCCTTGAGAGTAGTCATTAAGAAGTGAGCTTCTTCCTGTCATATGCATGGATCCTCCACTGTCCACATACCAGATGCTTCTTTGGCATGTTGAAGAACCCTGCATTCATCACAACAAGTTAGTTAGTTTTTGAGACCAAACCTTTTTAGTTTTGGGTCTGTTCTCATCAACAGATGTGACACTAACTGGTTTGTTATGTGTGACAGCCTGAGGTGAAGGAGATGGTGTAGAAGAGGAATCCTTTGGCTTGGATTTCCTTTTCTGTGGTTTCAGCACAGGAGCATCTAATTGGTTGACTCTTCCCATTAAATGTTAAACCATCATAACCAGTTGTGTCTGATTTTGTGATAAAGCCTTTAGCTCATCAGACACATTGGAGCCTGCTTGTGATGGATTCCTGTGTTGCACCATCTTCTTTTGAGCAATCTCAGCTGTTGCCTGAGTAACCCCATCCTTCTTTTTGGATTTCTTCTTGGACTTAGGGGATTCAGGTTTTCATGTTGCTGGTACAAACTTGGTCTTAGACTCAGTTTTCACGACATTCATTTCCTCTTTAATTTTCTCCTTTTGTTTGAGTTTGGAGCCCCTTTTTACCAGCAATCATCAGTAAGATGATTGAACAAGCCATATATTTCACATGGCTTCTTCTTCATCTTTAGTTGATCATCAACTGAAGAAGATGAAACTACTGAAGACTTGTTCTTTAGTAATTTGCTATCAGTACTGGCAGTTTTCTTCCTTGCAGTACTTGCTTTCCTGACATCTTCTTTAGTAGTCTTCAAACCCTTTCTACTGGCAGTTTTCTTCCCTTCAGTACTGGCAGTAGTTGGGGTTTGAACTTCAGATGTTATCACTTGATCTCCAGTACTTTCAGTACTTTTAGAGACAACACCTGAGTTGATCAACTTTTTGATCATGTGACAGTCAACACTTGGACCATCAGCTGTTGTAGCATCAGCTGATTGGTTTTGTGAGGAATAAGTGCTGACTTCAACCTCTGATGGTGCTGTATCAGATAGTAGGTCACATGTGAGAAGGATTGGTTATTGCTTTCTCCATCAGATTCTACTTCTGCTCTGGAAGTATAATCTGTTGGAGGAGCAGTGTGATTATAACCAATGCCAAACTTCACATTGGAAGCTGACTGCTTACTCAGAAGCATTTCAAAACCCTTGCAGGATTGCACCTAGTAATCACACTCTACCTGGGTAGCTGCAAATGTTTCCTTGAGGTCTTTGTACTTCTCTAGAAGTACCTCTTCCCTAGCCTTATCATCTTTGATTTGGCATTTAAGTTTATAAATCTCATCATTCTTATCATTAAGCATAGACTCAAATTCAGCTTTTCTTTTGGAAAGGGTTTGCTCTAGCTCAAGATTTTTATCAATTAAAGCTACATTTGCTTCTCTAATAGATGCAAATGCAGCTATGCAAGATTCAGAACATATCTTAGCTTTGGCCTCAGAAGATACCTGTGATGAAGCATTGGAGGATGACCCATCAGCAGACTCCAGGGCCATGAGAGCAAGGTTCCCAAAAGGATGATCACCACCATGTTGACCAGCACCAGGAAACAGTTGTTCATGACCAGATAAATCATCTGGTAAACTGCTCCAGTCAACAACTCCTAGGGTGAAGATGCTGTGTTGTTGAGGTTGGGTTTGATGATGAGATTGAGAAGGTTGAGGCTCAGGGAGAGCATGTGGTTGCTGAGCAGTGGGTGCTTGAACTTGACTTGGCTGAGGCATGTAGTAGCAGGGCTATGGGTATGGCATATGACCCTGAGGCACAAAGTATGCAGGTGATGCCTGAGCTGGTGGTGGATGACCAGAACTGGAGGTATGTTTCCTTTGTACTGTGAGCTATTGCTTGGAAAAGTCACAAAGGGTGCATAGGAGTTAGATCCAGATGATTTACACTCTCTAGCAAAGTGTCCAAGCCTATGGCACTTGTGACACCTCAACTTGCTCTTGTCAAAACCAACTTTGGTTTTGCCAGAGAGACCAGGAAATTTCCTGCCAGTTCTCTTGTAGAACTTTTGAGATCTGATATTTACTATTGCCATTTGACTCAAAATATCCATCTCTTCCAGATCATCATCTGGAATGCCCTTCAAGTCCTCCATCAGAAAGCACAGGTTGTCACTGCTACCTCCTGAACTACCATCAACACCAACAAAAGCATGTTCAGAATTGGTAGAGAAATCAATATGCTCATCAGAGGAAGTCTCTGATGCAGTATATTCTGACTCTTGACCTATAAGTGTAGCATTGCCTCATACAAAGTCATCAGACAGCTTGCGAGAGGTGGACAACTTCCTTTTCTGCTCTATCTCTCTCTCAAATGTAAGCAGTTTCCCATGAAGTTGGGTGAGAGATAGAGTATCCAGATTTGCACTGGAGCGTAGGAAAATGGTATAAGTGTCCCATCTCTCAGGCAGGGATCTGAGGAAACGGTTGTTCATCTGACTATTGGAATACTCTTGTTTAACCATTTTCAGCTCAGAAATAAGACAAGAGAATCGCTCAAACTGTTGAGTCAGTGTCTCACCCTTCCTATGAGAGAATGTCTCATATTGTTAGGCGAGGATTTCCCTAGTATTTGCTAAGACCTCATTGGTTCCTCCGAATTGTTCCTTCAGAGCAACCCAGAGATCATGAGCAGTCTCATGATGCAAAAGCCCTGAATAGATTTCATTTGGAATTGCCATAGCCAGAATTCATGGGCTTTAGCATCAATTTCGAACAGCTTAAGATCTTCATCCGAATATTGATTAGGTTTCTTCGCAACCCTCTCATTTGATTCAGGAACGCTCACCATAGGCTTGTATGGTCCATGTACCACTGACTTCCAACAACCAGCACTGTTGAAAGACAAGTGATGGAGCATACGACGTTGCCATATGCTATACTCATTCCTCACAAGCATCGAGGCTTTGTTGAGCAACCAGTATTGTGAGGATCATTAGTTGGTGTTGCCATTTCAGATTTCAAGCAAATTCAAGGTAAACAAAACAAATCTAGCTCAAAAACAACGAGAACCTCAAGTTTAATGGCCAAAAGCAGCAGAAAATCAATCTCTATAACCGATTCTTGCAAATTTGCTAATTCGATCAAACGTAGATAGCAAAAGAGCAGTTTCAATGATCAATTGTTAAATCGATTAATGATTAACCAGCTCTGATACCAATTGAAAGGATCTCAGCCTCAGTTTGATCAATTAGGTTGTATTCGCAGCGGATTTAGCGCAAGAATTAAGCAAATTGTACTAAGAACACTCGAGATATATCAATGAAACAGTTGGTTATAGAGAGAGAGAAATTCTGCGAAAAGGTGTTTTCTATTAGATCACACGCTTCGGCAAGGATTACAATTAGGTCATCTTCCTTTTATAGGAAGAATGACGTCAGCTGATGTCACTTGATAGTGACATCAAACCGTTATTCTAACAAACTACTGAAACTAACTAAACTACTGAAGATGTCAAACAGCTGACATCTTCTTACAAAATTCTAAGTGTTACTTATTACAAAAGCTGAAAAGAAACTACTGAAAAACTACAACGACTGAAGAACAAACTCTTCAGTTATTTACAAACTACTGAAATAGAAAAGATAACTACTGAAAAGAAAGAGCTGAAATGTAAACCATCACAACAACTGAAGAATGCTTCTTCAGCTGTTGTGACAAACTCTGAAGCTTCAGCACTTGTCTTCAGACTTTAACTTCAGATGTTTCATCAGCTGATGACTTTAGTAGTTGTCATCAGCTGATGTCTTCAGTCTTTGTCTTCAGTCTTTGTGCTTCAGCTGTTGATCTTCAGTACTTTGATCTTCAGTTGATAGTCTTCAGTACTTGAGTCTTCAGCACTTGAGGTCTTCGGTCTTTGTCAGACAGCTGATGAAGCTTTCAGCAGTTGTTGTGATGTCTTGTAGGACTTAGAGGTTTTTCTGATCTGGCTCATTGGTTCTTTTGGTCCAACACTCTGCAATTGGAAGTGATTCCTCGTCTTACGATTCACAACACTCATCCACCTGAGAACATCATAGGGGATGTCACTGAAGGTGTGAGAACAAGAGGACAGACACATCATGGGAATGTCTGTTTGTACTCATGTTTTCTATCCCAGATAAAACCTAAGAAGGTAGAAGATGCCTTGAAAGATAGTAGTTGGGTTGAATCGATGCAAGCGGAGCTGCTTCAATTCAGAAGACAAAAGGTCTGGAATTTATGCCCACTACTATCTGGTCAAGTACCCATAGGCACTAAATGGGTTTTCAGAAACAAGAAAGATGATAGAGGCTTGATTATCAAGAACAAAGCAAGATTAGTAGTTCAAGGATACACCCAAGAGGAAGGAATTGATTATACTGATGTCTTTGCACCTGTTACGAGACTTGAGCCCGTAAGGATCTTCCTTGCTTATGCAGCATCCAAGAACTTTACTGTCTACCAGCTTGATGTCAAGTGTGCTTTTCTATATAGGGATATAGATAGGGAAATCTATGTATGTCTGCCTCTAGGATTTAAAGACCCACAACATCCCAACTATGCGTGCAAACTGGACAAAGCTCTATATGGGCTGCACCAAGCACCTAGGCTGTGGTATGAGACTCTATCTCAATTTCTTCTAAAAAGTGGCTACACCAGAGGTACCATTGACAAGACGCTCTTTATTAGAAAGTCTGGAAAGGATATGTTGCTTGTTCAAGTCTATATTGATGACATCATATTTGGTTCTTCAAATGAGCAAATGTGTAAAGACTTTGAAAGCATCATGAAAAAGAAGTTTGAAATGAGTTTCATGGGAAGAATGGACTTATTTCTTGGAATTCATGTGAAGCAATGAAGGAAGGATTCTTCATCAATCAATCAAAGTATGTCAATAACATCTTAGAGAGATTTGAGATGAAGGATTGTAAGCCAGCAAAGACACCCATACCCAGGAACCATAATCTTTGCCCTGACCTTGAGGGGGAGGATACTGATCAACATCAGTATAGAGCAATTATTGGTTCTCTGATGTACCATACTGCTAGTAGACCTGATATCATGTTTGCTACTTGCATTTGTGCAAGATATCAGGCTGCTCCAAAGGTGTCTCACCTAGCTGTTGCAAAGAGAATCCTCAGATACCTCAAAGGAGCACCTAAACTAGGTCTGTGGTATCCAAGAAATAGTGATTTCAATCTCTATGGATACTCTGACAGTGACTATGGTGGCTTCAACATTGACAAGAATCAACATCAGGAGGATGTCAATTTCTTGGTGGAAGGATCATCTCATGGCAATGCAAGAAACAATCCTGCGTATCTACATCAACTGCTGAAGCTGAATATTTTGCTGCTGGTAGCTGCTGTGCTCAGCTACTGTTGATTTAGAACCAGATGTTAGACTATGGATTCAACTTCATGAGCATTCCTATCCATATTGACAACAATAGTGCTATCTCCATCACCGAAAATCCAATGAAGCACTCCAAGGCAAAGCACATTGATATCAGGTATCATTTCATTAGAGATATTCATGAGAAAAATCTGATCAAGCTAATCAAAGTTGACTCAAATGAACAATATGCTGATTTGTTCACCAAAGCTTTTGATGAACAAAGGTTTAAATATCTCATATCAGTTATTGGGATGATAAACATTGATTAAGCTACCTCTTTCGAAAGATTTTTAATGTGTAATGTCTTATGTCAATACAATCTAAGTCCTGTTACAAAAGATCTCTTTGAAATATTCCCAGTGTAAATTTCTTCTAAAGAGGAATTAACTCGAAAGATATTCTTTAATATCTTCTGAAGCCAAATTCCTCCATGGAAATTTTCTTCTCGGAAGAATTTTTAGTCTCGGAAGAAGCGATTGATTTCACATCAGATCTACTTTCGAAGCTTATTAAACTCTTCACTCAAGAAAACAGTTCTTACCTTCAGAAGCAATGCTTTGCTTCGGAAGAAAGAATTGCCTTCGGAAGACTGATTACCTTCGTAAATGTTTTACACTCGGAAAGAGAGTTTTTACTGTGTAACGGATAGCTTTTTGAGCCCCACTCTGTAAAAGGTAAAATATTTTGCTAATGAATGTTAGATTATTTATATTTATCCCTTACCGCCATTGTCATTTCATAACCGCAAACCATCATAACCGCCGAAAACCACCATAACCTCCCACAGTTACTTCCCACAGTCATCCACCACTGTTTAAATAATCCAGACTTGCTCAACTTTTACCAATTTACTGCCCTAAAAGTTTCTTCACTTCCAATTCACCCAAGCTCAAACTGATCTTTATTCATCTTTCACAATGGCACTAAACCCTCAGCACAACCAAGTCGTATTACTTGATTCTTCAAGAGATGCTGACTTCTCTGAAATCATCACCTTTATCACTGAATCCACCTACTTCACAGCCCTTACCGTTAACCCCACTGTTTACTCAAACCAAATGGCCGAATTTTGGGGAAATGGTCGAGCAGAAACCCTAAATGGGGTTCGTACACTAAGGACCAACATTTGTGGACAGGAGCTGATTATTACTGAACAACTTATCAGGGAGCATCTAGAGCTCCAAGATGAAGAAGCTCCTACTGAATTTCCCAAGGATGACTTAGACAGCACTTACACTTTAATGGGATATGGAGGAGATGTAAGCAGGTCAACTGTGTACAAGTTTAACTTCTCCTACAACTGGAAGTTTCTCTTGCACATCGTTCTCCATTGTCTGTCCAATAAGTCAGGGGGATGGGATTAAATTCCCTACGAACTAGGATGCTTAGTTCATGGATTGGTGAGAGGCCTGCGCTTTAACTACTCAAGGTTTGTGCTGACTAACCTCATAGGGAATCTTCAAAGAGAAACATTCTTCATGTATCTTAGATACCTTTAGCACATCATCAACTGTGAGTTGGACCAGAGTCAGCTTGTCTGTGCAGCTGCTCTGACTGTCCCTCACATAAGGCCAACCATCTTCAAGACTATGAAGAAGGTGTCCACCAACTTCACTGGAAGACACACTGACCTACTTCCAGGTATGATTGAGCGCATAGCTCCAGGTGAAATCCCTGTTAACCCCACAGGTGATGAACCCACACCAGCAACCTTCACCAAAAATCTCACATTACCTTCTCCACCCATCAAACTCACATATAAAAGACACCCCAAACGAACCCTTGTTCAATCTACTCTGATTGAACAAGCTCCTCCTGTTCAATCCAAAAGGACTAGAGTGGAACAATGGGCTCCCACTCAGTCCGAGGTCGCACCATCCTTCACTTTTGACCTCAATTTGGGTTTTGAGCTTCCTCAGTCTCAAACCCAGGAGCCCGACACCCAAGCCTTTAGCCCACATTGTGAGTATTTACACTCCCCTGTGCAGCCAATTAGGGACAGCCCCACAAGAGGCTCAATGCCTATAGACATTGATCAAGGTCCCAGATCATTAGGTTTAGCCTCCCTATCCTTCACTGATCTCCTCCTTAAAACTAATGAAGAGATAACATCTCTCCATGGCAAGGAAGTTGATCTACCACACCCTCTCCAAGATCAACGGAGCTTGGAGACATCCTTATCTCTAGCCCCTATCAGTAAAACTTAACTGAGGTAAGTCCCACTGATGTGGAGGGGACTCATGTACGCTCAGCTGCCACTACTCAGAGTCTCTCATTGAGCTCTCAGGACAGTGGTAACATTAATCAGACTGAGTCTACGGCAACTTTGCCCATTGATGTCTCTAAAAGAGATGACTTTGAGCAAAGGTATCCAGGGTACCAAGAAGCCACATCTGGTGGTGAGACTGAACATACTAGGTATGTTATCTAATCTCCCCGTGATTCTTCACATGAAGATGAGGGAAGTATGCAACTCACCATTCAGTACTTGCTCTCCAAGGTCTCAAACCTTGAATCTCAGGTTAGGATCTTAGAGAACAGGTCAGCCACTCACCAACTTGAGATTGACAATCTCAAGGCTCAACTAGCTAAGACACAGACAGAGAGGTCTGTTAGGCATGTACCAATTCAAGTCTCATTGACTTCTTCCTCTAGCTCATCTAGCTCTCAAGATGATGTTACCAAAAAGGGGGAGAATGTTCAGAGACAAACACATGAGAAACCACCGGTCCAAGCTTCAACTTCCTACATCATCTCTATGCACAAGTCATCCCAATCTATCCTTCAGATTGACCCACAGACGGTTAAGGATCTCTACAGACTTTTCATCAAGTTTGTATGGAGATCCTACATTGATCAGCCAAGCCTTGATCCTACACTGATCTACTTTGGAGCTGAAGAGCTTCAAAGGATCACTGCACCTTCTACCATTGTGGAAGAAGTTGGTCAACGTAAGGTCCACATGGAACTTAAGATTCACTTCGAAGGGGAAATAGGGACTGATGGCCCAGCAAATGAAACAATTGGGACAAAAGGTGTATCTCCTTCAACTTCCGAAGCTATAAGGAAAGCTTCGAAAGAACCAGCTAAAGCCTCAAAAGAACAAGCTGAATCTTCCGAAGCTGAGATAGAAGCTGCGGAAGGACTGTTCCAGATGTCCGAGGATCTAATCATCACAGATGCAATTCTTGAAATGGCATCTGAGGTGAATAGTGAGGACCCACTCAAACCTGCTCCTTTCCAAACACCATCTGAGCCTCTCTCTTAATCTGAACCCTCTATCCAAGAACCACCACAGTCAAGCTCTTTAAAAGACAAAGGAAAAAGGAAGATGACTGCGGAAGAGCTTTAGGAAGAGGAAAGGATTGAAAAGCTAAAGAAGAAAGGTAGATTCCTTGCTGAGAAGCTGCTAGCTGCTAGTTCAAAGGCAGCTGCAGCCAATCAGGAGGCAATCAAGAACAAGAGGAGAGAGGAACTCATTGATCAACTCATCAACCTAGGAGCTGCAAATGAAGAAGTACTCATGCTACCATTAGAGGAATTGGTGACTTTAGAGAGGACAACCAGGCTAAAATAACAAGAAGAAACCAGGTTGGCCTTAGAGAATGAAGAGAAGAAACAGAGGAAAGCTGCCTTGCAGCTGAGGGAAGCTAGGATAAAATTCCTACTTTCTAAAGGCTTCAACCTTCAAGAACTTTCTCCACATGATAATGATACGATCCTCTGGCTCCATAACAAAGAGAAGGATCAAATGGAGAAAGAAAGGAAGAAGGCTGCAAGGGAAAAGAGCAAAGAGAAGAAGAAGAAGGAAGAAGAAGTAAGGATCTCTGCAACCAAGGAGCTTAGTGACAAAGCCTGGATGAAGGACTATCTCCGGGCTCATGGCTTCTCTGGTAGGCGGTGGGTCCTATGGCTGAAAAGACACTTCAGCGGATTGCCAGTGAAATCAAACTGACATCCGAAGAACCAATCCCATTCTCCATTCCCATTAAAACCGAGCCCTTAAATGAATCCTTCACCCCTTAACCTACAACTCTACCCATACCCACTTCATCACCCCAACCACCTAAACTTCCCATCCTTCAACCCAAAACACTTCCCAGAACCTCTAAACCACAACTAACACAACCTCCATCCAAACCATCCCGTCAGCTTTCTCAACCTCTCTCTCTTAATGAATTCAACGCAATCAAGACCAAGCTCATAAACTGTACAACCTTGAGCGAGATCTCATGTGAAGAGGACTCTGTCAACATCACCTTTGTTGATGGATCTTCATGCTCCTTCACAAGAAATCAATTTCTTGACTTGCCTAGAGGAACATTGGACCAGGCTGCAAGACTTCTAGGCCTCAACTCGGATTCATTAAATAATGAAGAGAAGAAACTTAGAAGAAAACTGGTGACTCTGGTGGATACAAGGAAAGAGGACAAGATTCCCAGTCAGTCTCTTGTGCCTAGAACGAAAATAATCCATTGGAGGTTCGATGAAACTTCTCACAACTTTATTGTGGAAAGAGAAAGTGGAGAAGTCAACAGACTTAATGCAACCTCTCTGCTACACTCCAGCATATTTGCTATTGCTGAGTTAGCAGAGAAGCCATTTTCCAATCCCTGCAACTCTGAAGCTGCTGCAGTCATCAGAAATCATATCAGCAGTCTTCATCTAGCCGAGCTAACTGCAAAAGCCAAGATTGAAGAAGAGTTGAAGTTGAGAAGAAAGGAAGGCAAGGAAAGATCTTCCACCAAGGGCACTGCCTTTCTACAGATGGTAGAGGGTCCAGACTTGGAACCTATAGTTAGATGGGAGTATGATTACAGTTCCTATCAACTAACTCTTTTCAGAGGGTCACAACAAAGGGTACGTATAATCCAAGATGACAGACTGGATGTTCTGTCTACCAAGGATTTGTAGAAACTTCTCAGCACCAAATCAGGGAAGAACAAAGAAACTGATAAGTATCTACTTTCATTGGTGCTGAAAGTTTTGAGAAGCAGAGGGAAATGATGTTTTGGTAGCATCAGCCTAGGGGGAGTTTGTTGGATCATGAGGAAGGCTGGTGCAACCAAAACCATTTCACTTAGTCAAATTTTGGTGCTACATTCAAAGGCTTCCGAAGCTAAGTATGAGAACTTCCGAAGGTTGAAGAGTTCTTCCGAAGTCAAGTGAAAGATCAACTTTCAAAGACAAACTCTACTTCCGAAGACAAAGATAAAGTTCCCAAGCCTCGGAAGAAGCAGTCTTCCGAAGTATAAGTGTCTCCGAAGCAATTTATCCTTTGGAAGACACTGCTATAAACCAGTGGACATAAGTATGGTCTCTGACATCCCGCTGCAGACTTCTGATACAACATGGCTTCTCCTAAAGAGCCATGTAATTGACCATACTTTATTCCACTGTTTACCTTTTTATGATAGTACATGTTACCAACCTTAGTTGGTGACAAGAGGTAAGTCAGGGACATGTCCTGACTACCAAATCTCGGATAAAATATCCGAGATACCTTAACCTATAGTCTTGTAGTATAGGCTTTTGGTTATAGGTTTCCAGCTGGTATCAAGTATATCCGGCTGTAGGTAGTATTATATATATAGTTCTCATTGTAACTCATTAGATAGAGATTGTGCTTGCAAGAGTCTTGTAATCCTTTGAGTTGAGAATCAATATATAAAAGTAACTTGAAAATTTACTTCCTGTGTTGATTATCATTTGTTACTTGTTATATTGTGATCAACTCTTGTTAGACTCGTTCTGATATCTTTGGTAAAAGCCAAAAGCATAGTCAATGGAATCAAACACCATCCCAACATTGGTTTCTTTGACTCATCTACGTTAGGGGTATAATACTTCTTACCGGTGCTTGGGGAAATACGAACAGAACCAACATCATTGTATGCTTGTGTGTCTAACATAATGCACAAAAACATAATTTACTACATACTTAATACACAAACCTCTTAAATTATACGCACATACAAAAACATAATACAAATAGCTTTACATGTAATACACACAGTTGTGTGTCTAACATAATGCACAAAAACATAATTTACTACATACTTTAATACGCACACCTTTTAATTTGTACGCACATACACAAACATAATATAAATAGCTTACATGTAATACGCACAGACCAAACAAACATAATACTCAAAGATAAAAATGTAATACACACGACTTTACATGTAATACACATAAACCAAGCAAAACAGAAACAAATATAATACACACAAAAGACAAAAATAATACACGTGACATTACATGTAATACGCATGGGTCTTACAATTTTCCATAATACACACAGGCCATAAATAATGCACAAACGACCAAGTTAGTATATATTTTTTAAAACATATTGACTAGATAAATACAAACATTCATCATTCAATTAATACGCATGTGTTATATTGATGAACACATAGGTGAGTCATGAATAAAAAGACAAAACCTATGAAATCACTATAAACAATCTATATGATTAAACTAAAATAAAAAGGTTTTAATATACGCCATTAGTGAACCATGAAGAAAAAGACAAAAAAATGTAAAGAAAAGTCAATTGAAATTACTCATTCATCATATAAAATTGAAGGACACGTAAGAATACATAAAAGAATATCAAGTGAAGACAAACCATTATTCCATCTATTAAAGCATTTGCCATTTCTTTCGATTATTATCTTGCCACAGCCTTTCAATATAGATGAAATGAATGTATTAATCTGTTGAAATTGATAAATATATATTAAAGAAAAAAATCCCTACAAATCAGCTAAATAAATAAATTACCCTTTCCACTAAAATCTATATTAATTCACATGTCACTATCACAAGGCTTCTTAGACTTGTTAGGTTATATAGTCTTTTTAGTGGAACCCAAAATATATATATATATAACATATATATATACATATATATATATATACATAATATATATATATATATATATATATATATATATATATAGGATCAGGATAATTACAGAACCATTTTTTATTTTCAGAACCAAAGAACAGTGACTTACATAAATGTAAATTATAAACCATTGGTTTACATAGATGTAAGTTAAATCTGGTGATTTTTAGTTGTTTTTTTATAGTTTTGTTCATGTCTGATATACACATATGTAAAACAGGTCAAGTATTACCAGACTTAATAGACATTTATGTAAATCAATGGTTCTGTAGTCTGAAATAAAAAAAAGTGGTTCTGAATGATCCTAACCTTATATATACTATATATAGATATATATATATATATTATATATATATATATATATATAATATATATATATTTATATATATATATATAATATATATATATATATATATATATATCGATCTTGCTTAAACAGTAACTTGAAAATGTTTTAGCATTAGTCAAAGTTCAAAACAATTGCTAAACTACAACATAAATGAAATACAAAAAAATGTATGTGTGTGACTGATGTGTCAAAATATATATTAATTTTATTTTAAAAAATCTTTTTTGCAAATTAGTTTTAAATTTTTGAAATTCTCAACTAAACTTCACACAACCGCAAGTGTACCGGTCGTGATATAGTAAAGTTTAGATAAATCCGGATATCGAACTCGTGGACACTTTTGGTGGCTCTCTGTAAGGCCCCCCTTCCCGGGCACCTCACAGTTGGTCGTCATTACCAATAAAACTACATTTAATATAAACTTAATAAAAACCATGCAGCGAAACTTTAAATTTTACTATAAATGCTTTTGCAAAGTAATACAAACACCTGTTACAAAATATCATTTGTTTGCATTACATTACAAAAACATTAACAAAAGAATGCCATCCCAAAAGAGCTGAGTAGCCGCCTCGTGCCATCCTCAACAACACTACCTGCCAACTGGAAAAAACACATAAAAGTCAGCGTTGCTGAGTGAGTTCTAGTTTTGTATTAAAACATACTTTTCTTATTTAAAAGTATCCTTTCGTTCATGCGTTCACACATCGTACGTACACATAGATAATCTCAGTATTATCTTCATCATTCGTTATTAATCATTATCTTTAACTTCTCGTATGGATTCTGTCAGGCTTTACCCACTTCATAGCACTGGCTATGATTACTGTGGTCGAATGACAAGAATCCCGTTCATACTTACTTGCACGCATTGAAAGGTTAATTGTACCAATACCATATGCTACACCCCAATCAGTCTTAGCTACCGGGCCGTAGTCAACATATGACGGGAGCGTATGCCCGGTACTAGAGGTAAGCGGTAGAGGTACCATGACCATGGTCAATCACATAAAAGGACCAATCGCGTTATTCATGCTTGCAAGGACATAATTCATTCGTTCATTAATGCATGTATTCATCATCATTCTTCATTCGTTCATTCGTTAATACATGCATTCGTCATCATGTTCCTCTTCATTATCTTTCACTTTACGATACATAATACTTCATTAATTCATTTCTCGTTATTCGTAAAGTTTCAGAAAGATAAGCATACACAATCACAAGGAACATACAAACATCATACATATCATCATACGTACATCATCATACATTCTCATCATACGTTCATCATCATACATAGCATCATACCTTACTTAACAATATTTAATAATATTGTTAACAATAATATACTAATAATATTAGTAAACAATTAGGGTTAATCATACTCATCATTATATGCATGAGACATCATCATTTATTAACCCTAGCCACCCTGGTCAAACCTCGAACTTCGAACTTACTGGAAATTCCTGAAAAATTCTAAGTGTTTAGGCTTTAGCCCTGTTGGGCGTATAAGCCCTCTGGGCGTATGAGCACTATTAGCCTTATGAGTACTGCTGGACTTTCTTTCTACACTTAGATTTATCAACTGGTCATACGACCACACTGTTGGGTATGACCACTGCTGGTCGTACCACCCCTGGATTGGGAACATATTTGGATCATACGACCACTGTTGGTCGTATGAGGTCCACACTTAGAACTTTTCATCATGATCATACGACCACTGTTGGTCGTATGAGTCCTGTGGGCCTCAGACTTAGAAAATTTCACATATTATACGACCACTGTTGGTCGTATGAGTCCTATTAGGACTCATCAACACTTAGAAAAATCCTGATCATACGACCACTGTTGGTCGTATGAGCACTGGTGGACACATCAACTTTTCTATTTATTTCAAGTCCCAATCATCATAATGCCTCATCCTAAAAATACACACATAATTCTAAGCATAAATCTAACAAAACATAAAACATACATACATACAATCGTTCATACGGGTTTCAACCCAAACTTTTATAAAAATATATTTGCATGCATTTTCCAGCCCCAAACATTTAAAAACCAGTAAAAAGGGGTCTAGAACTCACCTTAGTCGTCTTCTTCGAATTTACACTCTTCAACCCGAACCTTCTCAACTTGTCCTAACACTAGAACACACACACCACACCACCCGAACACACAAGACACACTTATAAGCACACATACGGTTTCTAGAATTATCTAAAACTTCAAAAACTAGAGAATTCTTACCAAAAGCTTCCAAAGTTTACAGATTCTCTTCAAAAATCCGAGGGTTTCTGCTCCTTCTACTTTCTCTCTCTAAAAGATATCGAATGTAGTGAAAAATGCAGACAACGTGGGTGCCATACACCTTTTGTACAAAGAATTATAGAAAGTTTGTCAAATTGACACTTTTGGCCCTTAAACAAAGTAACTTTGTTTTCTTTCCTTTCTCTTTCTATTTTATCTTTTAGATTCTTTACTAAAATTTACGGGTGTTACAAGTCCACCCCCCTTATATAGTTTCGTCCCCGAAACCTGTTATTCCTCAAACAGATGTGGTTAGTGTTGTCTCATCTCTTCTTCAGTCTCCCACGTAGACTCGGATCCCTTCCTGTGCTTCCACTGTACACGCACAAGAGGAACCACTTTATTCCTCAACCTCTTTTCTTTACGAAATGAATTGCCACTGGTTGCTCCACGTAGTTGAGCCGTTCATCTACTTCAATATCCTCCAGTGGTACACACCATGTCTTCATCAGCTAAGCACTTCCTCAGATGAGATACATGGAATGTGGGATGAATTCCACTTAACTCATCTGGCAGTTCAAGTCGATAGGCCACCTCTTCTACTTCGTGCGATAATTCGGAAAGGTCCTATGTATCTCGGGCTTAACTTACCTCGTTTCCTGAATCTAATGATTCTCTTTCCAAGGTGAGACCTTCAACATAACTCGGTCACCAACCTTGAACTCTATCGGCCTCCGCCTCTGTCAGCATACGACTTTTGCCTATCTTTCGCCGCCTTCATGAAGGCTTTGATCTTTTCTAATTTCTCAGTCGTTAGCTTCGATCACCTCAACACCTCCTAACTCTTTCGCCCAATGTCTCCCCAGCATCCGGCGTCCTAACATCTCCTACCGTATAGCATCTCGTAAGGTGGCATGCCAATGCTGGGTGGATAACTATTGTGTACGAGAATTCTGCTAACGGCAGGTGATCGTCCCAACTTCCTCCAAAGTCGATCACGCACGCCCGAAGCATGTCTTCGAGTGTTTGGATCGCTCTCAGACTGACCGTCTGTCTGAGGGTGAATATGCTGTACTAATGGTGTGCCTCGTCCCCATCGCATCATGAAATCTCTTCCAAAACTTGGAGGTAAACGGGTGTCACGATCAGACACAATAGACAACCGGTACACCATGACGAGCTACAATTTCTTTGATGAACAGATCCGCCAATCTTTCAGATGAGTACGTCTCACGGATCGGTAGGAAGTGGGCACTCTTCGTCAATCGATCAACTATCACCCATATAGCATCATACACTTTCGGGGTACGTGGTAGTCGTGATAAAGTCCATGGTGATGTGTTCCCACTTCCACTCGGGTATATCCAACGGTTGGATCTTCCCGTAGGGTTTCTGGTGTTCCGCCTTTACTTGTAAGCAAGTTAGGCACTTACTCACGTACTCCACTACGTCACGTTTCATACCGGCCACCAATAGTCTTTCTTCATATCGTGGTACTTTGGTAGCACCGGGGGTGAATGGAGTATCGGGTCTTATGGCCCTCATCCATAATCCTACCTCGTAGATCCCCGTATCGAGGAATCCATTTCGCCCAAATCGGGTCTTAACACCTAGCGTGTTCTCGCCCAATTCTGTAACTAGACCTCTCATCCTTCAGAGTTAAGACGATCTTCTTTCAAAGCCTCGACTTGAAACTCCTTAACCTGAGTCATTACATCTGAGGTCATAATTAGCTGATATGCCTTTACCCGGATCGGCTCAGGCCTTTCTTTCGGCTCGGGCATGTCAGACACCACGTGTCAGCACGCAACCTAGCAATTCCCAAAGTCGTCATTTCCCTCGCATCCTCCTCGTTCTCGACCCCTGTTCTCGACCCACGAACTTTACATCCTGCGAGTTAATTTTGTCAAAGGTGAGGCTATCTTGGAGAAGTCTTGAATAAATCTCCTATAGTAGCCCGCCAATCCCAAGAAGCTACGAATCTCGGATGGCGTCTTTGGTGATTTCCATTGCATCACAGCCTCAACCTTTGCTGGGTCCACCATTATTCCTTCTGCATTCACTACGTGACCCAGAAATTGCACCTCGCGTAACCAAAAGGCGCACTTGGAGAACTTGGCGTACAATTTCTCCCTTCTCAACGTTTCCAACACTTCCCGAATATGCCCGGCATGCTCTTTTCACTTCTTGAATAAATCAGAATATCATCGATGAATACAATTACTGATTTATCAACATTGGTCGGCACACTCGGTTCATCAAATCCATAAAAGCAGCCGGCGCATTGGTCACCCAAAAGACATGACAAGAAACTCGTAGTGACCATAGCGCGTACGAAAGGCTGTCTTAGGGATATCCTGCTCCCTCACCTTCAGTTGATGGTAGCCCGATCGAAGATCTATCCTCGAGAACCAGCTGGCACCCTGGAGCTGATCAAACAAGTCATCGATCCTTGGTAAGGGGTATCTGTTCTTCACCGTTAGCTTATTCAGCTCGCGGTAGTCGATGCACATCCTCATACTACCATCCTTCTTCTTTACGAACAGAACCGGAGCACACCACGGTGAGATACTCGGTCGGATAAACCCTTATCTAGCAGTTCCTGCAACTGCTCCATCAACTCTTTCATCTCCGTCGGAGCCAAGCGATACGGTGCTTTTGCGACAGGTTGGGCACCCGGTATCAGGTCGATCTGGAATTCGATCTCTCGGTCAGGTGGCAATCCCGATAAGTCTTCGGGAAACAGTCTGGAAAGTCACACACCACCGGCACATCGCATAGCTGTGGTGTGGCGTCTCTACATTCTTTACATAACATAGTAGGCGCTACATCCGCGCCTCATACACTTTCCTGCCACCGCCATCGAGATCACCTTCGGAATCGTCGTAACCCGATCGCCATAAATCGTCACAGGACTCCCGTCGGTCGCCGTCAGTCTAATCATCTTCTTTCGGCACACGATATTCGCTTCGTAGGTTGCTAACCAGTCCATCCCTAACACTACATCAAATCCTCCTAGAGGCATCACATGTAACATGGAAGCAAACCTATGGCCCTCTAATTCTATGGTACAGCCCTCTATCACATCCGTAACCCTAGTGGACTTACCAATAGCAGTTTCTACATAAAAAGGCTCACTAATGCATTTACTACAAACAGGCAATTTAGCACAGAAAGTGGCAGAAATGAAACTCCTACCAGCACCAGAGTCAAATAACACAGAAGCAAGAGTTTGGTTTACTAGAAACGTACCTGACACCACATCAGGGTCCGTCCTAGCCTCTTCCTGCGTCATCGTGAACGCCCTAGCTTTGCCTTCGGTGCTTCTCCTCCCGTCTTCTTCTCTCCCGAGCCCTCAGCCCTCGGCTTCTTGCAGTCCTTGCTCATGTGGCCACTTTCTCCACAGTTAAAGCACTTGCCCGTCCGGCAATCTTTTGATATGTGCCCTGTCCTTCCGCACTTAAAGCAGAGATTAGATCCCCACTTACACTCCCCTGAGTGCTCCCTTCGCACTTACCACACTTCCTCACCCAGCTCCAGACACGACCACTCGGCGGTCATCCACCCTTGCTTTCTTGTTGTTTGTCGAAGTATCACCCCGACCAAATCTCTTCCCTTGCCAGTTCTTCTCTCCACTTCCTTCTTGCTTCCCTCAGCCTTCACCAAAGCAGCACGTTCATCGAATAACCTTCCCGCCAAATCCACTGCCGACCTGAAAGTGCTTGGTCGGGCAGAAATCAAGTGCCAACGAATTTCAGCCGGCAGTCCTTGAATATACCGGTTGATCTTTCGAGACACCGGCGTCACCTGCTCCGGCACCAACAGCGCCAACTCGTTGAACTTGGTGGTATATTGTTGGTGGGTCATCGTCCCCGCCTCCAACTGCAGGAACTCTTTCTCTATTCTATCCATTTCCCGACGAGGACTGAATTCCTCGATCACCAGCCTTTTCAACTCAGCCCACTTCATCTTCCCTATAGCCCTGCTACCCGGGCTTGGACTATATTTTTCCACCAGCATAAAGCCGACCCTGTAAAAGAGTGGGTAGCAAACTTCACCTTCTTGTCCTCCTGGCAATCACTAATATCGAGGACAGCTTCCATTTCCATCACCCATTGGTGAGCATCAGTAACAGTACCAGACCCATCAAAAGTTGGGGGTTTGCACCTCATGAATGCCCCGTAGTTACAACCCGGGCGGTCTCCCGTAACTGTTCTTCTTCCTCTTCCTCTTCATCATCAGATAGTACGTCCCTGCTTCCGTTCGTGTTGTCTACTTGAGGACCGATTCCTCCTCGTCTATCGTCTTCACGTACTGCCTTTATCACTTCAGTCACTACAGACGGTAGGATCGTCTGCATGACTTGGTGCACCTCCTCGATCACCGTCTCTTTCACCGAGGCTCTCACATTATCACTCTCATCCGCTCCCCCGAGGGAGTAGTATTAGGTCCTTCGGGAACCTTCTTCTCTTTTCTAGGCCTACCTCTTGTGGCTCGTGGTTCCACACCACTTCCGCCACTGCCTCCACCAATTGGGGCTTTAGATGATCTACCACCGACCATCTTCTATTACACTGAAAGATTTAAACACCAACACGGTCATTCAAGGAAATAGCTCAGTTTATGTTAAGTATAGTAAGTCCCTAATTACAGTGGCCAGTTGTGATTAGCCACTTACTCTACTCTTCACACCCCGAGCATTACCTGTCCTGACTACATTAGTATCTAAGTCTAACAGTACACATAAACACATAACATGCGCACGTAACACTGGTTAACTTTCAAGAAAATACCTGATGGCACGCAGCTACTCAGATGGCATTCCCATTCCCCTGCCCCATTCTCAGTTTAAGTTTAGGTTTGTTTTAAAAACTTTGCCCATTTCGCTTAAACTTTGGCTCTGATACCAACTTGTAAGGCCCCCTTCCCGGGCACCTCACAGTTGGTCGTCATTACCCATAAAACATACATTTAATATAACTTAATAAAAACCATGCAGCGGAAACTTTAAATTTTACTATAAATGCTTTTGCAAAGTAATACAACACCTGTTACAAAATATCATTTGTTTGCATTACATTACAAAAACATTAACAAAAGAATGCCATCCCAAAAGAGCTGAGTAGCCGCCTCGTGCCATCCTCAGCAACACTACCTGCCAACTGGAAAACACATAAAAGTCAGCGTTGCTGAGTGAGTTCTAGTTTTGTATTAAAACATACTTTTACTTATTTAAAAGTATCCTTTCGTTCATGCGTTCATACATCGTACGTACACATAGATAATATCATTATTATCTTCATCATTCGTTATTAATCATTATCTTTAACTTCTCGTATGGATTCTGTCAGGCTTTACCCACTTCATAGCACTCGGCTATGATTACTGTGGTCGAATGACAAGAATCCCGTTCATACTTACTTGCACGCATTGAAAGGTTAATTGTACCAATACCATATGCTACACCCCAATCAGTCTTAGCTACCGGGCCGTAGTCAACATATGACGGGAGCGTATGCCCGGTACTAGAGGTAAGCGGTAGAGGTACCATGACCATGGTAATCACATAGAAGGACCAATCGCGTTATTCAATGCTTGCAAGACATAATTCATTCGTTCATTAATGCATGTATTCATCATCATTCTTCATTTCGTTCATTCGTTAATACATGCATCGTCATCATGTTCCTCTTTCATTATCTTTCACTTTACGATACATAATACTTCATTAATTCATTTCTCGTTATTCGTAAAGTTTCAGAAAGATAAGCATACACAATCACAAGGAACATACACACATCATACATATTCATCATACGTACATCATCATACATTCATCATCATACGTTCATCATCATACATAGCATCATACCTTACTTAACAATATTTTAATAATATTGTTAACAATAATATACTAATAATAATATTAGTAACAATTAGGGTTAATCATACTCATCATTATATGCATGAGACATCATCATTTATTAACCCTAGCCAACCCTGGTCAAACCTCGAACTTCGAACTTACTGGAAATTCCTGAAAAATTCTAAGTGTTTAGGCGTTTTAGCCCTGTTGGGCGTATAAGCCCTCTGGGCGTATGAGCACTATTAGCCGTATGAGTACTGCTGGACTTTTCTTTCTACACTTAGATTTATCAACTGGTCATACGACCACACTGTTGGTCGTATGACCACTGCTGGTCGTACCACCCCTGGACTTGGGAACATATTGGATCATACGACCATGTTGGTCGTATGAGTCCACACTTAGAACTTTTCATCATGATCATACGACCACTGTTCGTATGAGTCCTGTGGGCCTCAGACTTAGAAAATTTCACATATTCATACGACCACTGTTGGTCGTATGAGTCCTATTAGACTCATCAACACTTAGAAAAATCCTGATCATACGACCACTGTTGGTCGTATGAGCACTGGTGGACACATCAACTTTTCTTATTTATTTCAAGTCCCAATCATCATAATGCCTCATCCTAAACATACACACATAATTCTAAGCATAAATCTAACATAAACATAAACATACATACAATCGTTCATACGGGTTTCAACCCAAACTTTATAAAAATATATTTGCATGCATTTTCCAGCCCCAAACATTTAAAAACCAGTAAAAAGGGGTCTAGAACTCACCTTAGTCGTCTTCTTCGAATTTACACTCTTCAACCCGAACCTTCTCAACTTGTTCTAACACCTAGAACACACACACCACACACCGAACACACAAGACACACTTATAAGCACACATACGGTTCTAGAATTATCTAAAACTTCAAAAACTAGAGAATTCTTACCAAAAGCTTCCAAGTTTACAGATTCTTCTTCAAAATCCGAGGGTTTTCTGCTCCTTCTACTTTCTCTCTCTAAAGATATCGAATGTAGTGAAAATGCAGACAACGTGGGTGCCATACCACCTTTTGTACAAAGAATTAATAGAAAGTTTGTCAAATTGACACTTTTGGCCCTTAAACAAAAGTAACTTTTGTTTTTCTTTCCTTTCTCTTTCTATTTTATTCTTTTAGATTGTTTACTAAAAATTACGGGTGTTACACTCTCGATAATAGAACTCTATTGTCTTCTAACCTAATTAGTTAACTATTTAAATAATTATCAATAAAGAAAATAAGCAATTTAAATAAAATTAATTAATCTAAACACATTGAAAGAGATAAACAATTCGGAATTCAAAGTTGGATACTTGAATACGATCAAATATGTGAAATAAATACACAGCCAGGAATCCAACTAACATGCAATGACACAAAGGTAATGACTCGTATGACTATCTCTAAAAGTACAAATATAGGGTTAACTAGGTATGTTTCTACTACCTAAAAAAATCAAAGACACGTGTAAAGCACAAGATAGGTTTATTAAATGTTTAATGGACACCCCTAGGTTTTCTAGAGTATTATCTTTAAGATTATATTTTCTTATCCTAAGATAAAGGACAACTTAATTAAATCCAATTAAATACCCTAGAACACTAACACCACGAATGAAAGGCAAAACACGCTTTCGCAAAATCTAACCTAACAAGCAATGGGTAGGAGGTTTTTTAAGAAATATCTATCACCTCTAGGTTTTAGATAAGATAGCACTCTAAAAATACTATCGAATCACAATCAAAGCTCCTAAGATTATCTCTAATCAAAGTTTAGATTTAAAAATACAAAGTAATTAATCTAAACATGCAATACCTAATCGAGATGTCATGCAATCAATCATGATAAAAAATACGAAAGTATGGCAACAACTTTTAAGCATAAATAGTACACATGTTCATATTAATTGACAAAAAATCAAGTTCTAACATTAATAAATAAATATATGAAATCAAAACATACTAGTTTCAACCCAACCTAGATAATACTAAAAAGTTAGCTACTCATAAACAAAAACGAAGCAAAAACCGAATGATCTTCAATATGTGTTATAGAGGTCTTTGTTTAAAATTACTCCAAAATCACCGATTGATCTCCTACTTCTCTCGTTGAATCTGATCAAGTCTTCCTCTAATTGTTGTGCGTATGAACTTTTGAATATGTTTGCCACCTCCCCCTCGTAGGTTTTCTTTATTTATTTTTAATTATAAAGAGATTTTCTTGTTTTATGCGTGTACTACATTGCCGCTTTTTGATTTTTAATTCTTGGCATGATCTTCAATTTTGAATCTTCTGGTAATCTCTGCATAACAATTATATGGATGAACCAAATTAATTTAAAACTCAATGAAACTTAGGAATTTATCTAGTTGCCACTTATTTACTTTTGACATCCACTAAAAATTAACAAATACTTAAAACAATTTATGTACCTATGTTTTTTGTTTACATAATTCAATTATAGAGAGAGTTGGATGAATTGATATACTAGCTTATTTACATTTGTTTCAAATTGTATTTTTTTTGTTTTAATTTTAATGGGAGTTACATATTTTCCCCTTAAACTTTATCAATTACATATATATCTAACTTAAAATTTTAATTACATATATCCCCTTTTAAAACTTAGTAATTATATATACACCCAAATTAAAGTTTAATTACATGTATTCCATTCTAAAACTTAGTTAATTACATATATACCTAAAGTAAAAGTTTAAATTACATATATTCGGTTTATTAAATATAAATATTAGATAATCGTCCATTGATTATTTTATTAAAAATAACTTACATAATTAATATTTACTCTTATTTTTATTAAACTATCAGAATATGTTTTTCCTTTTGACTAGCTTTTCGAGACTTGATTATTTAACTAATATTTCTATACTAACGTTTTTTATGTTCCTTTGTTTTTTACCTTTTGATATTACTTTTTCTGATTTCTGTACGAGTCACTTCTAGTCATGTTATGCAACATAATTAAACATATAATTTATGTTAAATAACGAGGCAGGAAGTATGTTGTACATGTACCAGAAAAAAAGAATTAGTATAAAAAGGTAAAAGAAAAAAACAAAAGAAACATAAAAAACGTTAATATAGAAAGATTAATAAATAATCAAAACTCAACAGCAAGTAAAGAAGAAAAATATAATTTTATAGTTTAATAAAATAAAAGTAAAATATTAATGATATAAATTATTTTAAATAAAAGTAATAAAATGAGTAAATATATAATATTTATGTTTAATAAAGCAGATATATGTAATTAACTAAGTTTAAGAAGAGATATATGTAATTAAACTTTTAATTTGGGTATATATGTAATTAACTAAGTTTACAAGGGAATATGTATAACTAAAAATTTAAGTTGCCTATATATGCAATTAATGAAGTTTATAGGGTGGCATATGTAATTCTTCCTAATTTTAACTATTACCATTTTGACAATCTATATATAATACTAAAAGAGTAATTTTGGGGGACACTTGTCACATTCATAGGCCCCCTAAGTTTGTTTTTCCCGCCTCTCTCTCCTCTTAAATAGTTACCTAAATTAAAGATTAAATAATTTTAATTCTTTTTAAGATTAAAAATATTTCTTGATAAATTAAAAAAAGATGCCTTTTTATTAAGTTATTTCTAGAAAATAATTTTTATAAAATAAGAGTTTTTCTAAAACATTAAACATTTTAAAAATATGAAATATCTTAAAATTAATGTTTTTAAAAAGTAAACTTCTTTATAAACTAAAATAATTAAAATTAGGAGTTATAATAAGAAACTTTTAAAAATGATATTTTTAATATGGTTTGTTTGGAAAAAAATTAATTTTTTTTGAAAACAAAAATTAAAATTATTACTTATAATACTACTCATTCGTAATTTTAATCATATATTGTTTTAAAATGTCATTTTATACTTCATAAACTTCATCATAATTAATATATTATTTTTTAACTCGTATAATACACGAGTTTACTAAAGTTAGTATTTATATAAATAACAATAAACAACTAATAAATTTTATTTTTTCAACCCGTATAATATATTTAGTTTTATTTATGGTTGTGTGTTATTTTAATAATTAACTCTCCACCTCCCGTGTAATACACGGGTAACTAAAAGTAGTTGTATATATAATTAGATCTAAGCAAACTTAATTAGCATAATACCAATATTTTGAAGTTTTACTTGTTGCTTTCAATATTTACTGTTATATATATTATTATTAATTATTGAATTAAGTTTTATTAAAAGTATATATTTAGCTTGTCGCTCTTAAAGTATTCAAAACCTATTTATGAACTAATTAAAAATAACATTTGATGAAAAACTAACGTAAAACTTGTCAAAAGTGAGGGAAATATTTACAGAATATATATATTATTTAGACCACATCAGGGTTTAAATATGTAACTTTTACTACCCGGATGAAGATTTGGTTAATAAAATTAAGTCTTATAATTAGACTGGTTGGCTGGGTTAGGGGTACCAGCATCTGGCTTTACATAGGGAGAGTCATCCCCTATTTCTTTTGTTCTTTCTGCTTTCTTGGGAGTTGATGTATTTCTGCTTCTTGATTTGATTGTGTGTCACATGTGTGTTGTTTACCTCGTGTGAGCGACTGCATTTGATTGTGCATTGTAAGTGCTACACCTCTATTTTAAGGTGTTATCCATGAACAGTGGTTGTATTTATGGACTTTGTCTAGTATTTTGTGTTACGGTGGGTTAGTGCGGTAAAATAGATAGCAGGAACCATTATGTTGCCCCGAGATCATGTTCGGTGACGAGACGTGCAACTACAGGGAAAAAGGGTTATAGATCACGACTGGCATCGGGAATGTAGGAACTCTAACTAGTAAGTTATTAGAGTTAATAGATGTGCTGACGAGACGTAGGGTACAAATAACATGTCTTAAGTAGACTAGATGACGGGGTAAGAGAACAAAAGAGTGTAATGGTTATAAACTATGGTATTCAGGATCAGATGGAACAAAAAATATAGTAGGTTTTCTAGTTGCTAAAGAACTTCAAGATAATATAGTGGAGGTGAGAAGATATGATGATAGACTTATGCTGCTAAGAATAATAATAAGGGATGAAGTAGTGGCAGTAGTTAGTGCGTATGCATCTCAAGTTGGATTAGGGAAAGCGGAAAGAAAGAAGTTCAGGGAGAGTTTAGATCAAGTTATGGGTGACATACCTAGAGAATAAAAATATGCATAGGAAGAGATTTTAATGGGCATATCGATAAGGATAATGATCACTTCCCGTTGATGCATAGAGGCTTTGGGTATGGTCTTAGGAATGACGGCGGTAAGGAGCTTCTTGACTTTGCATTAGCGCATGACCTAGGCATTATAAATTCGTTTTAAAAAAAAAGACTCGCATCTAATCACGTTTAGCAGCAGTGGGAGACACACGCAGATAGACTATTTGCTGATGAGGGGAGATGACCGCAGCTCGTGGAAAGACTATAAGGTAATCCCGGGCGAGGCAGTAGTGACTCAACATCATATGTTGGTGGCGGATCTATGCATGAAGAGAGAAATTGTCAAACCAACTAAGAGAATTAGACCTACGATCAGATGGGGCCAGCTCAAAGAAGAAAAGATTACCATCTTTAGAGATAAGGTCATACCAAAGAGCCAGACTGGGAAACAGGAAGACACAAACCAAAAGTGGGAGGGTATGGCAACTAGAGTCATCTAAGCAGCTAAAGAAACTCTTAGAGCTACAACAAATAGGACAGTCGGTCATAAGGAATCCTAGTGGTGGAATGAAAATGTACAGGAGAAGATAAGAATTAAACAAAAAATTCTTACAGAGCTTTTACGCCGTAATAATGAGGAAGAACGAGCAAATCTAAAAGTTAAATACAAGGAGGCCAAACGAGAGGCGAAAAAGTCTGTGTTAGAGGCAAAGAACACATCGTATGAGAGGATGTACAAGCGATTAGAGACGAAAGAAGGACAACATGGCATGTTTCACATTGCCAAGGCAAGAGAAAGTAGAAGACAGGACTTGAGAATGGTGAAGTTTATAAAGGCTGAGGATGGAAAGGTCTTGGTGAAGGAGAAAGACATCAAGGTGAGATGGAAAACCTACTTCGATAACCTTTTCAATGTAAGGAACCCAAATCAACAAAATGAGATTGATTAAACAACTCAAACAATGCAACAAAACAAGTGTTATTGTAGAAGCATCACAGTCGATGAAGTCACGAGAGCTCTTAAGAAAACGGGAAGGGTTAAGGCGGTGGGGCGTACAACATACCGATTGAAGTGTGGAAGTGCCTGTGAGATGAGGACCTACAATGGCTAACAGACTTATTCAACACTATCTCCAAGACCGGGAAGATGTCGGAGTAGTGGAGAAGCAGTGTCATAGTCCCCATATATAAGAAAAAAGGTGATGTCCAATGTTGCGCAAACTACAGGGGAATAAAGCTCTTGAGTCACACCATGAAACTATGGGAAAGAGTTATTGACATGAGAATTAGACGCAAAACTCAGATAGCGGTAAACCAATTTGGATTTATGCAAGGACGCTCTACAATAGAAGCCATACATGTCATAAGGAGGATAATGGAGAAATATAGAGAAAAGAAAAGGGACCTCCATATGGTATTCATTGACCTAGAAAAAGTCTATGACAGTGTCCCGCGTCAACTCATTTGGGAAAGCATACGACTTAGAAGGGTACCAGAGAGGTACATCAAAATAATCAAGGATATGTATGAC
This sequence comes from Flaveria linearis, assembly GCA_024085815.1. Taxonomy (NCBI): domain Eukaryota; kingdom Viridiplantae; phylum Streptophyta; class Magnoliopsida; order Asterales; family Asteraceae; genus Flaveria; species Flaveria linearis. The sequence goes on along the minus strand of CM044013.1, from coordinate 57,695,516 downwards.
GGGGCAAAAACGTGTGTTCGAGCAACAACTGGAGACACAGACTTCTTCTCAGTGGAGGTGCGTCTCCACCAAGGATCGGCATTGAGCCCATTTCTTTTTACAGTAGTGTTGGATGAGATGGCCAAGTCTATACAGGAGCCATTCCCATTGTGCATGCTGTTTGCGGATGATATTGTGTTAATATCCAAATCTAAAAGGGTGCTTAACGAGAGGCTAGAACAGTGGAGAGTAACACTAGAGCGTAAAGGGCTAAGGATAAGTCGCTCTAAGATCGAATACATGCATTGTAACGTTAGTGGTGAGACTGAAGAGGACACCCAAATTAGTATCCAAGGTATGGCGGTCCCACAGACGTCTAGGTTCAAATACATGGGCTCGTACATACAGGAGGACGGAGAGATACACATCGATGTAGCCCACCGTGTTCAAACAGGATGGTGCAAGTGGAGAGCAATATCAGGGATTTTGTGTGATAAGAGGTTTTTACAAAACTAAAGGGAAAACTATACAGAGTGACAGTACGCCCAGCTATGTTATACGGAACAGACTGTTGGGCCATAAAGAAATCGCACGAGCGACAAATAGAGGTAGCGAAAATGCGAATGCTGAGGTGGATGTATGCATATATAAGACTGGATTGGATAAGGAACGACGTGTTTTGACAGAGGATAGAGGTGGCTTGTATCAAGGATAAAATAAGATAGGGAAGATTAAGATGATTTGGGCACGTGAAGAGGAGACCGATGGTAGTGCCTGTCAGAGTAGTATAGAACATCACCCTAGATTGTAGGAGGAGTAGAGGAAGACCTAGGTTGACTTGGGAAGAGATAATTAGGCGAGATAAGGTAGACTTGCACGTCTCTGAGCACATGATCGAGGATAGGAGTGCGTGGATGCGTAGAATTAAAATTAAGGACTTTAGTGGGATCTGTGGGTAGGAAGAGTAAAGGAAGACCTGATGTGGGACCCTTCGCGTGATGTGTATGTATTCGACATCTGCCCTTTATAGGTTAAACATGCCGCTTATTTGATGTATACACTACCTAAATCTTTATGTGAATTATACCTATGTACTGTATGCTATATAATGTGCTTGCTATTGTTAGTGCTACTGTTATCGAGTCAGGGGTCTCTTTGGAAGCGGTCTTTCTATCTCCCAAGATAGAGGAAAAACTCGCCACCACCTACCCTTGCCAGAACCTGCTGTTGAGTGGGATATACTGGGTATGTTTGTTTGTTTGTTATATATATGTAATATATAGGGGCCAGTAACTATATAATATGTAAATTTCATGCGGCGTGTGCAAATCTGCTAGGGCGTGACATATGTTATTTAGTGGAAGGGTGGTTTTGTCCGTGACATAATTAAGCATCTAAAATGCATAATTATCCAAGTTATATTTATAGTTCTTCAAGTTATATCTATTATTATGCAAGTTATATATATACGCAAAGTATAATTACTCACATTATAAAAAATAATTTCTCAAGTTATATGATAGTTTTGCAAGTTATGTTCCTAACTACAATTAATAATCACACAAGTTATATGTATAACATATAGTTGTTTTCTAAAAACTGTTAATTTTATTCTTTAAAAAGTATCAATATGATACTCATATTTAACATGGTAAAATGCTCAATTTTATGGTTTGTTTTTCTTAAAATAATATCGTATAAAAAACTTATATGCATTAAAAATGGAGAGATTTGAAAAGAGTCAACGATTGTTTGATATTTCCTAATCTAACCCGCCAGACACACTACTTGTGTGATTATTTTATCTTGAATTTAAAATGTTTAATACATAGATGAGTGTTTGTTGTTATTTCATACCATTCGCATAAAATACACTTTATATACTAAACACACACACACACACACACTCTCTCTCTCTATATATATATATACGTATATATACATATATATATACATATATATACACACATCTATATATACGTATATATATGTATATATATATATATATGTATATATATGTATATATATATATATATATATGTATATATATGTATATATATATAGATTGGACTCAGGTAAGAACCCTTAGTTCTATGAAAACTCTTTATCCATTTTAACTAATCATAACTTGCCATGTCATCCGAAAAAATAGCATCTTCGGGGTCAAAAACGTAATTCTACAAGCAGCGGGCATTAATTGCTTCATCTCCTTTCCATCATATCTCCATACCTTGTTCTTTTGTACTATGATTTAACATATACTATTATTAATATAGCTGCAATGTTCTATAGTGACATTCATCTTCTATTCGGGTCAATTGACTTTCAGTAAACTCACAATTTTCACAGACTTTTGTCACATCCCAACCTTAAAGGCTGAATCGTCGAGATGTGAGGGTTAATATTACTTACAGTCACATAACGCTATCTTTAAATGCAAATATTATTATCATAAGTTTCAGATCTAACATTACAAACATAAGTCTCAAATAAGAAATCAAAGTACATAATAAGAAATATTTCAAGTCCATTCATTTGTATAACTAGGTCCATTCCTAGGTGTGAATGAGCTTCAAAGGTGGCAATCAAACTTGCGCGTTTCCTGAAACGTGTTAATATAAAAGGTCAACATAATGTTGGTGAGATTTCCATAGTTTTCAATACATAAGTATATAAAAGATGGCAATTCATGTTATAAATTAGTGAACAAAGTAACTAGGGATGTAAAACAGATGCACAATCAAACCTTGACGGTTTACAAGTTTTCCACGTTTACAAATTTATACGATTAGCTAAGTGTACTTGGATTAACCAAGCAGGCTTGTCAAGCCCATAGATCTATGATGTCGCCAGGCTAGCAATAGTTAATGATTGTACATATAATCGTCACTACATGGTAATTACAAAGATCAACTAACCACAACATATAAGTGAATTGCCAAGAGTTTACAAGTATCAAACGAATTTACAAGTGCAATGATTATAAGGTAACATGTTTCATCTCAAAGTATGAAAATATGAAAAAGGGGTATAGAAATACTCACATGATCAATAAATATGTAATTGATGATTAATAAGAAATAATATGCGTCGTTCCAACGTAAACCGTCATAAGGCACCTAAATGTATATATTTACAAGATTTAAGCTTAATTATAACAAGTTTAACGAATCAACGAGTACTTAAGGTTTCAATTTGGTATTTGTCAAATGATCATATTTAACAACCCGGAATAAATTTATATTTTCTTGGAAAATATATATATTTATATTTTATTCAAAGATGTAAAAAAAACTATAATAATTTATAAGGTTTTATATGAAATTTAAATAGAATTTTTATAGCTAAAGCTTGATTACAAAATTAATTGGAAAGGAATATTCGATCCAATAATAATTTACTAATTATTATTTTCTATCCATTTTATTAAAAATTATTCAAACTAGCTTTGCTAAATGTTTTATCATTAAGGACATTTTTATTTAAACCTAGAAAATTATAGAAAATATTTGGAGTCTTTTAAAAATATTTGGAGTTTATAGAAATAATTTTTATATTTTAAAAATTTTCTGAAATTTGTTTTAGGCTAAAAGGCCTTTAAAAATAAAACATGTGGGTGCCCGGGTTCGAACCCGGGACCTCATGTTTAGGGGGACTATGAATTAATCAGTGAACCAGGGACGAGGCCTTGGTTTAGTTTGGTTTTAAAATCTTAAAACACAAATGCAGACCTCACCCAATTCACATGAACCCTAGGTTCAATTGATCCCAAATTGATCCATTAGTCGATTCCATGGACATTGTTAACCATGGGGCTTTTGTTCCCCATGATTAAACGAGTGTGTATATGTAAACAATTACCCGTTTGGTAAACGATTGAAGATGCAGACCGCGAAGAACAAGTCGCGACCGAACGGTGAGTGAACGATGGGTAATTGTTGATGATAATTCAACTAATCTTGTGTGAAGCTTCAACGGGCAATCACGAATCAAAGCCCTTAATCAATTTCAGGTTTTGAAACCCAGATGATGATGTTCAATTTGTTGCAGGTTCGTGGTGAAGAGGGTACTCGAATTCTATGTTTGTGTTTGATTCTTGTAAACTCTTGGCAATTCACTTATATGTTGTGGTTAGTTGATCTTTGTAATTACCATGTAGTGACGATTATATGTACAATCTTTAGCTATTACTAGTTTGGCGACGTCATAGATCTATGGGCTTGACAAGCCTGCTTGGTTAATTCAAGTACACTTAGCTAATCGTATAAACTTGTAAAGGTGAAAAACTTGTAAACTGTCAAGGTTTGATTGTGCATCTGTCTTACATCCCTATTTACTTTGTTTACTAATTTATAACATGAATTGCCATCTTTTATATACTTATGTATTAAAAACTATGAAAATCTCACCAACATTATGTTGACCTTTTATTTTTAACATGTTTTAGGAATCACGCAAGTTTGATTGTCACCTTTGAAGCTCATTCACACCTAGGAATGGACCTAGTTATATAAATGAATGAACTTGAAATATTTCTTATTATGTATTTTGATTTCTTATTTGAGACTTATGTTTGTAATGTTACATCTGAAACTTATGATAATAACATTTGCATTTAAAGATAGCATTATGTGGCAGTGAACAATCTTAACCCTCACATCTCGATGATTCCGTCGTTAAGGTTGGGGTGTGACAGATTGGTATCAGAGCCCATAACTATAGGGATCTAGGTTATTAGAAATGGTGTCCTAGACTATAGCGTATGCATGAACCTTATAGAAAAATATTTCTATTCTTGTAAAAATATATGGTTTGCATGCTACATAATGCTATGCCTCCTTATGTGCAACTTGATACCTTAGCATAGGATTGCCTTATCTATGCTTAAACTTTGTTACTTGTCTCCCTAAACTTATCTTTGACTCTTTGATTCTCCCTGACAAATGAACCTTCCTAATCTTATTCTCGACGAAATGTGGGATCGTATACATTATGTTTATGACTTAAATCTTTAGACCTTATGTCTAATCTATGCAAATCTCATCAAGGTTTTGATTCCATGAACCTAAGAAATATTGTGTGACACAAAGAAACCTGTATTCTGGATTTCCTGGCAAAAGGCCTTTGGGTTAAGGTAAGCATTTCGCATAAATCCTACGGGACTAATTATGTTTACCTGGGGATTTCTGGGATGAGTGATAAACTATGGTCAACATACATAAGTTTCTAAGGCAAGTGGGTCACATTACCTTGACGTGTGTAACACCCGGAAATTTTGTTTGGAGTGTCATGTGACTGGAGTCCCACACGCATGGAAGTAATGCGACTGGAGGCCCATACGCATGGAAGTCATTCGACTGGAGCTCCGTACGCATGGAAGTCGTACGACTAGAGCGTCCAATCTCATGGAGCTCATGCGACTGAAGGTCCAATAACATAGGAACTCGGGCGACTGGACTGTAGTATTTAAGGGAGAGGGCAGCCCTTACCCTCTCCCCATACTCACAAACATCAGCCATAGAAAGAAAGAAGAGAGAAAACGGGAGAAGAGAAGGAGAAAGCTTGGTTCAAGCGGGTTCGAGAGTGCAAAATCAACGTGTAGCGGATCAAATCGAAGCTCCACTCGACAGGATCATTTATATGAGTTCTAGGACCCCTCTTTTACTTGTTTTCAACCAATTTTGGGGCTGGAACACATAGAAACCCGTTTTTGAAATGTATATGCTTAACCCATTTTGGGTGTGATTGTGTATAGTGTGTTTAGAGTGTGATTTCAGACTTGTATGTCTTGAATGTTGTCATAGCATGTTTCCCTAAGGTTTAGGAGGGTTGATTTGGGCTTAAAATGAGTTTGGAAGTCAAAAAACGTGACTGCAGTTCGGGATGAACTACCGTCTGCGCCCAGTTAGGGCTAGGCGACTGGAGGGCCAATCGCACGACTGAGGGACGACTGAGGTTCAATCGCACGACTGGGGATCCAGTCGCATGACTGAGAGCTCAGTCGCAAAGGTCCATTCGCATGGCTGTTCAATCGCACGACTGAGGGTTCAGTCGCATAGGATTCCATTCGCATAGTGTCCATTCGTATGGCTAAGAGTCCATTCGCATGATAGAGAGTTCATTTGCACGATTGGAGTGTTCATCTACATGGATGCTCATCCGCATGGGTCCATTAGCATGGTGTTCAGTCGCATGGAGGCCATGCGACTGAAGAGTGCCCAATCACCCAAATAGGGCTGTTGTGTACGAGGAGAGGCATAGTTTACTTACCGACCTTCGGGGTAAAGAACAGGGGTAAATAATGATGTGGTAGTCCCCGTAAGTACATGTGATGTGGCCGATGAGGTTTTAGAAGTTATGTTGGGCACGATGATGATAGTGTTGCATGTTTATGCATGATATTTGTATGTTAAGTATGAGGTAGCCCTATATAATGTGATGACTGATGACTTGTAAATGTCGATGTTCCTTGTTTCGATATGTGTTTATCTTTCCATGGCTTTACGAGTTATGATTAATAAATGTAATGAAAGTATTATGTAACATAAAGTGAAAGATAATGAAAGAGGAACAAGATGAATAAATGCATGCATTAATAATGAATGATGAAGATGTAAGGGGTCCTTGCCGCTTACCCTAGGTGACTGGATCAACACTTGTGCACAATGTTCGTGATTAATTACCACAGGTCCAGCACCAGCACCCGTGCACAATGTTCGGGGTATTATACATATCATCAAAAGTAATGAATGTATGAATTAACACAAACTCTAAATGTATCCCCTATCTTGCGACCTCAATAATTGTGTCTGTGTGATGCGCCGATATACAAGGTCTATAATAGACCTAGGTCTAGTACCACGATACAGAAGGATATTACATGTGGCAATGGTACACTTAAACTCTACCTTAGGTGTAGTGGCCAGGAGGTGCGATGCGCTGATATAGAAGGTCTAAGATAGGCCTAATAGAAGGTCTAAGATAGGCCTAGGTCCAGCACCATGATACAGAAAGGTATTGTATACATTGATAATACCCCTAAACTTTACCTTAGGCACTATGGCCAGGAGGTGCGATGCACCGTTATAGAAGGTCTATGATAGGCCTAGGTCCAGTACCATGATACCGTAAGGTAAGGTTTATGGGTAATATAAAGAAAAGAGTAAAGATGAAAGAGTAAGAAAGTTAAAGATGTACAAAGAATGAATAAAAGTTAAAGAATGGATGAACGAAAGAAATGAACGGAAGAGTATAATGATAAAGTATAAAACGGGATTCTTGTCACTCGACCCCTGTAATCTTGACTGCGTGCCGTGAATACGGTAAAGTGTGACAATATCAATATAGGAACAAAGTTAACGAATGATGAAGATAATAATGATATTATATATGTGTATGTACGATGTGTGATAGCATAAAAGTAAAGAAACGGTTTTAATGAAAGTAAAGTATGTTTTAGTATAAAACTAGAACTCACTCAGCAACGCTGACTTTTGTGTGTTTCCAGTTGACAGGTAGTGTTGCTGAGGATGGCACGAGGCGGCTACTCAGCTCTTTTGGATGGCATTCTTTTGTTTAATGCTTTTGTATTGTAATGCAAACAAATGATATTTTGTAATGAGTGTTGTGTTACTTTGCAAAAGTATTTATAGTAAATTGAAAAGTTATTTCAAAGTTACCATTGCGTGATTTTCATAAAGATTATATAATAGTATGTTTTGAGAGCGATGATGTCCAGCTGTGAGGTGCCCGGGAACGGGGCCTTACAACGTGTCAACGTTTCCAAATGGTAATACGTTACCAAATGGAACTGTTCCATGCGCCTCACAACTCTTGACTTATTCTTGTTTAAATTGCGATCCTTTGTTATCCTCATTCTCGTGTCTAACTCATTTTGTATATCCAGCCTGTCTCGTTAACATGGAAAGCGTGGGAGTTCTGATCGTAAACTCACGGCAGTGATCGCTCAGCAAATGGCTGTTGTGTTCCCGTCAATGGTTGCTGAACTTAGCAACACTCTAATGACCAACAACAATAACAACACCAATGGGAACAATAGTGGTGAGAATAGCAACAATCAAAACGGGAACAATCGCACCTGCACCTTTAAAAATTTCAAATCGTGTAAACCCACTAGCTTTAGTTGAAAAGAAGGAGCCACTGGACTTCTCGATTGCTTCGAGAGTATGGAGAACACGTTCATGTTGAGCGAGTGTGCCGATGAATTCAATGTCCACTATGCTGTGAGTGTTCTTCAACAATGGGCACTGACATGGTGGAATAGTGAGAAAAGGAACCGAGGGGCTGAAGTTGCTTTGGCATTACCTTGGGAGGAATTTAAGGATATAATGATCCAAAAGTTCTGCCCGAGGAGTGAGTTGCAGAAGCTGGAGGAGGAATTCTGGAACCTTAAGCAAGATGGTAGGAATCATTTGGCTTATTCCACCCGGCATCATGAGTTGAGCATTCTCTTACCACACATGGTGGATACCGTGCCCCATAATATTAAGAAATTTATCAAGGGGGTACCGCTTCAAATTCAAGATGCCGTGGTGGGTAGTAGGCCTACAACTTTGGAAGAGGCGATTACTATCACTGCAAGCTCACTAAGAATCATATTAGGACTGGCACTATGTTGGTGAAAGGTGCCAAATCTTCTTCAAAGGTGACACCCGAGGCAACAAGGGAGATAAAGGCCAAGTCATCCTCTCAAAAAAAGAAGCGTAAGTTCACCCCGACACGCAACTACGCTATGACAGCACCAAATGCTCCTCAAAGACAAGTGGTGGTTTGAAATCAAACTCCCGTGGCTAGAGCTTGTGCTGGGCCATATCCGATGTGTAACACATGCAAGTACCACCATGTGAGCAACATTCCATGCCGAGTCCGCTTGTTGTGTGGGAAGTATGGGCATTTGGTGGCTACTTGCCTTCGCACGCCGAACAATACTGCGATGCTTACCAACTGAACCTGCTATAACTGTGGTGAACCTAGGCATATTCGTCCGTAATGTCCTCGCAATGCGGGAACTGTGCCACCGGCTCGTGGAAAGGCTTTCAAAATCAACACCAATCAAGCTCAAGCCAATAACGACGTGGTGAATGGTACGTCATTGAATTTCTATTTAATTGTCCTTTGTCTTGTAAAAATTCCTACCTGTGTTCATCATACCAATAATAGGTTATTATCAACAGGTATGTATCTTGTAAATAGTCATTATGTTTCCATATTATTTGATTCGGGTGTGGATAAGAGTTTCATGTCCTTGGACTTCGAGCCTATACTTTCTAAGCCGCGCGTAAATCTGGAAAGATCCTTCACGGTCGAAGTCGCCGATGGAAAATCGATCATTGTTGACGTCGTAATACGCGATTGTACCTTGAGCCTTAATGAACACGAGTTCTCTATCGACTTCATTCCTATGCAACGGGGAAGCTTTGATGTTATTATCGGCATGGATTGGTTAGCTAAGCAACACGTGGAAATTATATGATTCGAGAAGTGCATTCGAATTCCTTTAACGTCGGGGGATACCTTGAAAGTCTTTGGGGAGAAATCATCCCAAGGACTCAAACTTATATCCTGCATTAAGGCCTGAAAGTGCTTAATTAAGAACTACGTAGCTTTCATGGCGTATGTAGTTAATACGAAAGCCAAGGGTAAGGAACTGAAGGATATTCCTATCGTGCGAGATTTTCCCGAAGTTTTTCCCGAGGATCTTAAGGGGTTACCTCCCGTACGAGAAGTTGAGTTCAAAATCGACTTGATCCCTGGTGCAAACCCTGTGGCTAAATCACCTTATCGTCTTGCACCGTCTGAAATGCAAGAACTAGCTAGTCAACTGCAAGAGTTGACCGATAAGGGTTTCATTCGTCCCAGCTCTTCACCATGGGGTGCACCCCTGTTATTTGTGAAGAAGAAGGATGGATCCTTCCGTATGTGCATCGACTACCGGGAACTTAACAAGCTCACTATCTTGAACCGATATCCTCTTCATCGAATCGATGATCTCTTCGATCAACTTCAAGGAGCTACACAATTCTCAAAGATCGATCTGCATTTTGGATATCTTCAACTACGTGTTCATGATGACGATATTCCAAAAACCGCTTTCCGTACTCGATATGGACATTACGAGTTCATGGTTATGCCTTTCGATTTAACCAATGCACCTGTTGTGTTCATGGATCCCATGAATCGAGTATGTAAACCGTACATGGATAAATTCATGATCGTGTTCATCGATGATATTCTTATCTACTCCAAGACGAAAGCCGATCATGTGTTGCACTTATGACAAGTTCTCGAACTTTTAAAGAAGGAACAACTATACGCCAAGTTCACTAAGTGCGAATTTTGGCTTAAAGAAGTTTAATTCCTACGTTATGTGATGAATAGCCAAGGAATTCACGTCGATCCTTCTAAAATAGAAGCCGTGAAGAACTGTTGTGTTCCCACGACCCCAACCGAAGTCCGTTCTTTTCTGGGTTTAGCAGGTTATTACCGTAGATTCATTGCAAACTTTTCGAAGATTGCTAAATCACTTACGACGCTAACTCAAAAGAATCGACTCTTTGAATGGGGACCTGAACAGGATGAGGCTTTTGAGATGTTGAAACGCAACTTGTGTAATGCCCCTATTCTAACACTCCCCGATGGAAACGATGATTTTACCATGTACTGTGATGCCTCTAATCAAGGTCTTGGTTGTGTTCTTATGCAACAAGGAAAAGTCATAGCATGCGCGTCAAGACAATTGAAGGTTCATGAAGTGAACTACACAACCCACGATCTTGAACTTGGTGTCGTGGTCTTTGCCTTGAAGATCTGGCGGCACTACCTTTATGGGACGTAGTGCATAGTCTACACCGATCATAAGAGTCTCCAACACGTGTTCAATCAAAAGGATCTCAACATGAGACAAAGACGTTGGATCGAGTTGATCAGCAACTACGACTGTGACATTCACTATCATCTTGGAAAGGCAAATGTTGTAGCCGACGTGCTGAGTCGCAAGATCCACAGCAAGACTGTCTCTCTTCAATAAATCCGAGATCGAAGGCACTGGTTTGACACATTAGGGGAATTTGATACTGAGATTCATGTGGATGTTAATGAGGCTACTATCATGCTTCAAAACATAAAGATTGACAGTGATCTCGAGTTATGCATTCACGAGGCTCAACAAGCAGCATTAACCGACGAAGGGAAAGATGAAGATTTGGCGTCTAACGTTGGTCACAACTGGAGACAAAACCGAACGTCATGTGGTACTTCTTGAATCGACTTTGGATCCCTAATCGTGATAACCTTCGTCACTTCATTATGAATGAAGCTCATCAAACCCGATATTCCATTCATCCTGGCTCCGATAAGATGTACATGGACCTGCGTGGTCAATATTGGTGGCCTGGAATGAAGAAAGACATAGCGTCTTATGTTTCCAAGTGCCTTACATGTGTAAGAGTAAAAGCCGAATACCAACGACCGAGTGGTTTACTTGAACAACCTGAAATCCCTATGTCGAAATGGGAACACATATCCATGGATTTCATAACCAAGTTACCTTGTACTCCTCGTGGCCATGATAGTATATGGGTGATTGTTGACCGTTTGACCAAAACGGCACATTTCATACCAATACGAGACACTTACAAAGTTTCAAGATTGGCTCGTTTCTACATTGACGAAATAGTGAGTCGTCATGGCGTGCCGTTGCATATCATATCCGACCAAGACGCTCGTTTCACTTCGCACTTTTGGTCTTCGATGCAAGAACTCTTGGGTACTCGATTGGATTTAAGTACGGCTTACCATCCCCAAACGAATGGTCAAACCGAATAAACAATTCAAACCCTCGAGGACTTGCTACGTCTTTGTGTCCTTGACTTTGGTGGTGACTGGGATACGCATTTACCGCTCACGGAATTTTCGTATAATAATAGTTATCACTCGAGTATCAAGATGGCATCATTCGAAGCACTTTATGGTCGTAAATGTCGTTCACCGATCGGTTGGACTGATATTGGTGAAAACTTCATCACTGGTCCTGAGCTTATACAAGAAACGACCGATAAAGTCTCTATCTGTAAGAACCTTGAAGTGGCAAGAAGTAGATAAAAGAGCTATGTCGACAAGCGATGCAAACCATTGGAGTTCCAAGTTGGCGAAGGTTTCACCGCGGAAAGGTGTTGTTCGCTTTGGAAATAAGGGTAAGCTGGCTCCAAGATTTGTAGGACCTTTCAAAATCCTGAAAAGGATTGGGAAAGTGGCTTAGAGACTGGAACTACCTTCTGACCTTAGTGGAGTTCATCCTATGTTCCATGTCTCAAATTTAAGAAAGTGTTTGGCTGACGAGAGTCTGCATGTTCAACTAGAAGACATCCAGATCGATGAGTCATTGCACTTTGTTGAGAAACCTGTTGAAATTATGGATCGCATTATGAAGAAGACTAGAACCACAACTACTCCAATTGTCAAGGTTCGTTGGGAGAATAAGTGTGGAGCTGAATTCACTTGGGAGCGTGAGGACCATATGAAAGAGAAATACCAGCATTTGTTCGTTTAGTTCATTCTTAATTTCAAGACAAAATTCTTTTAAGTTGGGGAGACTGTAACATCATATATTTTAGGGTTAGTTATAAGTTAGCATCGTTAAATTCTTGTAAGGGCCATTGTTGTCATTTATGAAACTGATGAGTTATCTATGTTTATTCTTAGTTGTCATTAAATTTTAAATTATGCAAGTTAATAATTAAAATATTAAGGTGTATAATAATAATAATTATAATAATAATAACAATGATAATAATAATAATAATAATAAGAAGAAGAAGAAGAAGAAGAAGAAGAAGAACAATGCTAATAATAATAATAATAACAAACAATCTTGTAATAATATAAGTTTTATTATGTTAAAACTTGGAATTAATTGGTTTCTACATAAAATGATAAAACTTTAAAACCTTAGGGACCAAACTGTAATTTAATTTAAACTTAAACCTAAGTTTGGAAAACAAACAAACAAGTGCTAAACTACAAGGGCCTAAGTGTAATTAATTAAAAAACCAACCCCCATCCCCTTCTTCTCCCGTATTTCCGGCGAGAGGAGGCCGGCAACTCCGGCGAGGCCAAAAACGGCCCTTTTGGCCGCGGTTTTGACCCAAAACCGACCCAAATCATTTCGTATGCACAACTCGTACTTGAATGCACACTTTAAACACGTTTAAACGTCGGTTACAAACTCAATTGGTTGAGTAACCGAAACCTATTAATCATAAGAGCCGTTCGAACATTTAGAGCTAATAATAATCAAATTAATTCGACCTAATCGAACGTCTATCTATTCCTAAATCGTTACAACACTCAATTACACCTGAATCAAACACAAACATAGAATTCGAGTACCCTCTTCACCGCAAACCTACAACAAATCGAACATCATCATCTGGGTTTCAAAATCTGAAATTGATTAAGGGCTTTGATTCATGATTGCCCGTTGAAGCTTCACACAAGATTAATTGAATTATCATCAACAATTATCCATCGTTCGCTCACCGTTCAGTCATGACTTGTTCTTCGCGGTGTGCATCTTCAATTGTTTACCAAATGGGTAATTGTTTACATATACACACTCGTTTAATCATGGGGAACAAAAACCCCATGGTTAACAATGTCCATGGAATCGATTAATTGATCAATTTGGGATCAATTGAACCTAGGGTTCATGTGAATTGGGTGAGGTTTGCATTTGTGTTTTTATGATTTTAAAACCAAACTAAACCAAGGCCTCGACCATGGTTTACTGGTTAAGTCATACTCCCCCTAAACATGAGGTCCCGGGTTCGAACCCGGGCACCCACATGTTTTATTTTTAAAGGCTTTTAGCCTAAAACAAATTTCAGAAAATTTTTAAAATATAAAAATTATTTCTATAAACTCCAAATATTTTCAAAAGACTCCAAATATTTTCTGTAATTTTCTAGGTTTAAATAAAATTGTCCTTAATGATAAAACATTTTAGCAAAGCTAGTTTTAATATTTTTAATAAATTGGATAGAAAATATAATTAGTAAATTATTATTGGGCCGAATATTCCTTTTCAATTAATTTTGTAATCAATTTTTAGCTATAAAAATTCTATTTAAATTTCATATAAAACCTTATAAATTATTATTGTTTTTTTTACATCTTTGAATAAAATATATAAATACATATATATATATATATGTATATATATATTCCAAGAAAATATAAATTTATTCCTGGTTGTTAAATATGATCATTTGACAAATACCAAATTGAAACCTTAAGTACTCGTTGATTCGTTAAACTTGTTATAATTAAGCTTAAATCTTGTAAATATGTACATTTAGGTGCCTTGTGATGGTTTACGTTGGAACAACGCATATTATTTTCTTATTAATCATCAATTACATATTTATTGATCATGTGAGTATTTCTATTCTCCTTTTTCCTATTTTCACACTTTGGAGTGAAACATGTTACCTTATAATCATTGCACTTGTAAATTCGTTTGATTCTTGTAAACTCTTGGCAATTCACTTATATGTTGTGGTTAGTTGATCTTTGTAATTACCATGTAGTGACGATTATATGTACAAGCATTAACTATTGCTAGCCTGGCGACGTCATAGATCTATGGGCTTGACAATCCTGCTTGGTTAATCCAAGTATACTTAGCTAATCGTATAAACTTGTAAACGTGAAAAACTTGTAGACTGTCAAGGTTTGATTGTGCATCTATCTTACATCCCTAGTTACTTTATTTACTAATTTATAACATGAATTGCCATCTTTTATATACTTATGCGTTGAAAACTATGGAAATCTCACCAACATTATGTTGACCTTTTATTTTTAACATGTTTCAGGAGACGCGCAAGTTTGATTGCCACCTTTGAAGCTCATTCACATCTAGGAATGGACCTAGTTAAATAAATGAAAGAACTTGAAATATTTCTTATTATGTATTTTGATTTCTTATTTGAGACTTATGTTTGTAATGTTAAATCTGAAACTTATGATAATAATATTTGCATTTAAAGATAGCGTTATGTGGCTGTGAACAATCTTAACCCTCACATCTCAACGATTTTGCCGTTAAGGTTGGGGTGTGACAACCTTGACCTTGTAAGTTTGAGCATAGTTCATTGATCTATTAAATTGCTTACATGTTACACTGAGACTAAAAATTGCATATTTGTTAAATAAAGATCATTAGTTCATAAGCTACGTACATCTAGTTAAATGACGTTGCAAGATGTAAGGTTTACACTTAACATTTAATGCAACCAAAGCACCCAAAGAGCTCTCAACATGCATGCATGAAGTGCAGAGTAAAGTTACTTCGGAAATTTTACACAACTCTAAAGGAACAAGCTAGGTGTAAAATATTCCGAAGCCAAATAGCAAAATCTTCCAAAGACAAAGATGAATTCTTCCGAAGCTTTAATGACTGTCTTTCGATGCCAAAGATTAATTTCTTTCAAAGACAGAGAAGACATGCTTTCTCTGATCAGCTTTTGACAAAAAAACTAAACAACTTACCACTACCACCTCTTAAGACTCGCCAACTTAGAAAACTTTGTGAGAAGGTCCATGCTTTTTTCAACTATATATTATGGTCATTGGTCAATAACTTTCTACTTTTGTACCTTATATCCTTCTTGTATTATATTAGGATGTGAGTTATAGCATGTCATATTCACAAATCAAAATACAATCTACCTTTTGAATATACATTGATCTTGTTGTCTAGATTAGTATTTCCAGCTGGGTTTCAAAGTATAGCCGATTATAGGATGTGGTATATAGTGTCGCAAGTACTTGTATTTATCTTTATGCTTTGTAACACTTGGGGAAAAACTTAAGAGCAATATATAGCATTCTTGAAAACCAAATACTATCTTGTTCTTGTTCTTCATTCTGTCTCATACTTACTTGTGTTCTTAGTATCATCAACAAACACCTGATTCCCTATTTGATGTGTTAAGTGGTTTAAGTCTCTCCTCATTATGAAACTATTGCATTGACCCCCTTCAACGGTCCTGCAATTGGTATCAAAGCATTTTATGCTCTTGATTGTAATCTTAAATCCCTTTAGCTTTACAAAATACTTAACAACTCAAATGGTAGCTCTTACCAAGGTTGAGATGGAAACCGGTATTATGACAAAATCTTCACTGATCCTAATGACTTTGATATTTGGTGCCAAAGAATGGAAGGCTTTATCAAGTCTCAAGAAAACAGGATGTGGGGATCTGTTGTCTTGGGAACTCATATACCACGCACCTCTTTAATTGCTACTGGTGGTAGGCATGATACCAAATGAAGTGGCTGGCTACTAGAAAAAGAATGGAAGAAGATTGATGTCGATCAGAAAACCATGTCGCCCTCCAAACTGGTTTTCCAAAATCTATCTACATAGCCTTCAAGAAGTGGAAAAATACTAAGCAACTATGGGATGCACTGAAGCTCATGTATGAGGGGTCTAAAGACGCAAAAGAGAACAAGAAAGACCTCTTGAAGCAGTAGTTTGAGAACTTCACCTTCAAGATAGGTGAAACCATGACTCAACAATACTTCAGGTATTTTGAGATTGTCGATACTCTAATGGATGTTAGAGTAACTCTTGAGAACAGGGACATTGTAAGGAGGTTTATGTCCTCTTTTCCTAGACAATGGACACATTATTGTCTAGTCATTAAGATATGGTATCCTCAGTGGATACTAGATGGAGATGAACATGCAAAATCCATCTGGTAACTCTAACAATTAGCAGAGTTAAGCCCTTCATGTGGTTGAAAGGGATTGTAGAGAACAATAACATCATCTGATATGTTACCCTAAAAACTCATAAAAGGCTCCTTTCATCACCTTCCCTGAGATACCAAGGCAGAGCTATATCCAAGGAAGCCCATTCCAACAGACAAGCTCTTCTCAAGCCTTTATGTCTACTGATGAAAGCAGTGGAAACCTCCCCTTCACTCTTGAAGACTTAGACTATATCTATCCAAATGATATGGAGTATATAGAGATAGTCCAACAGATGGCTCTTCTCAATCACAGAGCCAAGAAGTTCTACAAGAGGACAGATAGGAAGTTTCCAAGCAATTCAACCTGTGGAAAGTTTGGGCTGGACAAAAGCAAGGTGAAGTGTTACAACTATAACCAAATAGGACACTTTTCTAGGGAGTGCAAGGCACCAAGGAGAAATGGTGGCCAAGCATAATCTAGACCAAACTACACTAATGGAGCTCTACACACTGGGAAGCACAAGTAGCAAACTACAGTTGCTGTTGAAAAAGGAGGCTTTGATTAGAGATTTCAGGTTGAAGATGCATCTCCAAACCAAGCACTGTTGGCTGACCATGAAGAAGCCAAGGTATTGGAATATCTTTGTACTCCTGAATTTATTGCTAAATTTAATCGATACAAGTCCTACAACCTAGAGATGAGATTGGACCTTGAGTCCTTAAACATCTTAAAAGTTGATTTAAAAATAGCTGAAAATGATTGTAAACATAAAAAATAAGATCTAAAGAAAACCATTTCAACTGGTAAGCATGAAGACATAAACTAGAGGACTCAAATCAAAGATCTTATCACCAAGTTAACTGAATGTCAGGCTGAGCTTGAAAATGAGACCTTCAAGAACATTATATCCCCATCCTTGATTGAAAAGTTTCGTTATCATAATAAGCAAGGACTGGGATCTACTGACATAGCTCCTCTACACACTCTACTATATGTAAGATCTGCAAGGTATGAAAGTTGTCAAGATAAGCTTCCCCTCATAGACCCCATTTAAGAAGGGGATGAATATGAAGATGAGATAGTGAAGGGAAGACCACCATAGGTGCCAAATGGGGTTTTAGGAACAAGAAAGATGATAGAGGACTTGTCATTAAGAACAAGTCCAGGCTAGCTGTTCAAGGACACACAAAAGAAAAGGGGATTTACTACACAGATGTTTTTGCTCCAGTGGAAAGACATGAAGTTGTTATGATATTCCTTAATTTTACTGCATCCAAGGATTTCAAGGTCTACCAACTTGATGTCAAGTGTGCTTTTCTATATAGGGTGATTGATAAGGAGGTGCATGTCAAACAAGCACCTAAATTTGCAGACCTATATCATCCTGATTATGGCTGCAAGCTTGATAAAGCTCTTTATAGGTGACACCAAGCCATAAGGAGGTGGTATGAGACACTATCTTAGTATCTCTATCAGCATGGCCACAAGAGGGGTACTATAGATGAACGCTCTTCATCAAACGAACATGAAATGACTTGATGCTGGTTCAAGTGTATATAGATCACATTATATTTGGGTTACCTAATCCAAAGCTTTACAAAGACTTTAAGAAGCTGATGAAAAATAGATTTGAAATGAGTGTCATGGGGGAACTCAATTTATTTCAAGGTATTCAAGTAAAGCAGGTTGGCAATGGCATCTTCATCACTAATAATGAGAATGTCAAGCTTTACATAAAATAAAATGCTGAAAGTAAATATGATAATGAGGTTAAACCTCATTAAGATTTGGAAAAATAGATAATGTTTCATCTACTTCTAAAGGTAAAGCTTAAGCTTCCATTAGTGAAAGGAAAAGCCCTAGTGAATCATCTCCTAAAAACAAATCAATTATCAGAACTTTTTGAAAAGCAAAACCAAATGTTTGTTTTGACATTTGTTCTAGAAAAAATGTTGATCAACAGGAGAACCAATCAAAAAGAAATTTGAAAGCGCAAAAATAGCTAATTAAACCTCAATCAATTAGACTTATGAAATAATCTAATGAGGTTAAAAGATCTGCCTTTTCCTTATCATCAGAAATCAAATCAAAGTCATATTAAAAAATGTTTCAACTATAGAAAACATCAACTTCATAAGAAACGAATCAACCAAAGTTTTATGATTTATATGATATGTATGTTCAATCATAACACAACAAAATATAACTTTAAAAAGTATTGTTAGGTTTGTGACATGCATAATCATTCAACTGTTGAGTGTTTCTTTAACAAATATTATGAAGTGTGTCATATGATTAATAACAACATAATTATTGTTTCTTTAAAATGAATGGTTTAAGATCACCTCAGAACAAGCCAGTTTCACCAATATCATCAACCCATGCCAATCATAGCAGTCCTTTCAAAAATCATGTTAGAATTTGAAAACATGTCAATGAATTTAAAGATACACGGCACCCCAGATCTATCATGGTAAATCATCAAATATCATTAAATGACTGAGAATTTGAAAAGAACTTTGAATACTAATCTTACAAAACAAAACATGTAAACTTCTAATAAAAAATAGTAGCAGTTTCTTCCTAATAACAAAGAATAATATTTTGATGACACCTCAGACAGCACAGATGAAATTTAGTATGTTAAACCAAAAAGGATATTGTTGGACTCAACAAGTGCATTAAAAGGAAAATGCTTTCCATAATCAAACATAATGTGTTATAACATCCAAACAATCATTAACTAACATATTAGTATTATTAAAATTCATAACAGACACTAATCATTGTGTAAATTTATTTTTCAGGTCTGTAGATGAAAAAGAATTTTTGCACAAGTGTCCATGCTAGATGAAGAACTTTCCACAACAGGTGAACTAGCGTCTGCAGGGGATAAAGAAATGATCTAAGTGTGTACAGTGGATGAACAAAGCATATATAGTGGATGACCAAGTCCAAAGCTGATGAACTATTCACAGCGGATGTTCATCCGGAATGGATGAACACTCCACTGAGGACAACTACCAAGTCAATCATACATCAAGTGTTCACAACGAACATCATCCAAGACATAACAGACAACTTGTTTAACACCCGCAGCGGACAACAATCTTGCACAGCGAACAGTTTATCATCTATAATAGATGACCTAGACTTAGGATTTCATGTAGTTCTGTTTTACGTAAGGGTGTTTTTGTAATTGTATATAGCTTCTTGTATAGGCTATAAATAGCAGTATACCCTAATCCATCGTAAGCTTTTAAACATTCAATACAGTCAAGCATTTAATATTATCATTCAAGCATTCAAACACACAAACATAATCATACACACACGAATATTCATATCATCAATCATGGGTTTCCGCACCATTATTATTGATTGTTGAATATATAACAAATTGTTGTTACATTTTGAGAGATTGAAAAGTTCAAGTGATTTGGAGTTTTCTTCAAGTGGTATAAGATCCTTGGCATAAATAACAAACTGATTTTTTATCCTCTCATTCAACACAATGGAATTTGTGGTTCATTAGCTTCATAACATATATTTTTGAGCTGAAAATCATCACAAAACTCTCTTCTACTCTAAATATTCAACAACTGCAGAAATATGATTCATTAATCTATTTTTGAGCATTTTATAGAAGAATCTGTGGTGTTGAAGTTCTACATATCACTCAAACACTATTTTCTTAAACACAATCGTCATAAAACCTCAAAACCTCATTAGTTCTAAGGTTTTTGATAAAACAATCATCGTGTACTGTATCATTTGATCATTCAAACGTTGTTTTTTAACATTTTGAGTCATTCTAAGTGTTTGAAATCATCATATTCAAGAGTACACACACTTGAATCAGGTTTATATTCTTCAATCAACCAACCAATTGTTGATTTTATGAAGAACATTACAGCCGCAAATAAACCCTAGGATAAACCCTAGTTTTTGTTCATCCACAAACCTTGATGATCTATGATGACTATGTTCTTCATCATTAAAATCGAAGAAGAAACATAATCTTGTTTTGAATATTTGAAAAGGTTACTTTTCGATCCAAAATGTTAACTTTTAAAAACATATTATTTGTTTCTAGGGTTTTAAGTGTATTTGACTGACATCATTAAAGGGTTTAGACTGATTGACATTCCTCAAATAGAATATTCCCTTTACATAACCGAAACATAACTGTGAGCTCACCTTGGACATTAATTAATTTAAATTAATAATTCATTTTATTCAGTAAACAAATTTAAATGCTGACATCATGAACAAACAAATCCTATTGACCTTAGGATAAATTCATTTTCGCACCAAGATAAATTATCAAACAAATTTTAACTTCAATCGTTAAGTGTAAAATTCAAAAAAATGTCTAATGAAATTTTAGGGTCAAAGAGTGGTCTCAAACCACCAAGACTCAAGAACAAAGCAGAATTCAAACAATCGAAAATAATGTTTAGAAATTGGATTATTCTTAAAGAACCAGATCTATGGACATTGATAACTAACGGACCATACATTCCTGTGACCCTTGGTCCAGATTACATCATACAAAAACCAATCAGCTTAAAAAGTGTAGCTGGTGATGACCTGAAGAAGTTCAAAACAGACATGAAGGCTTATAACATACTGGCTATGACTCTACCTTTTCAGATCCTTACTAGAGTTGAAAACTTTAAAACTGTCCATGATCAATGGATGGTACTTCATACCATGTGTGAAGGCAGTGATGAAATCAGGGAAATCAAAAAGGAAAAATTGAGGACCCAATATGAAACCTTCCATCATGTTCAGGAGAATCCGTACCACAACAACTTCACAGATTTGTTCAACTAGTAAATGAGATGATAGTCTATGGTCTAAAATATGAATTTGCGGAGATCAACAAGAAGATGTTGCATACACTTCTAGAGAGTTGGACTTAGTAAGTATCTCTGATGAAAGCAACATTGGATATAGGAGCATTATCATTAAATGCGACAGTTGATAAAGTAGATGCACTGGAGTTAGATGAAAGATCCAGGAATAATAGTACAGTCGGACATGTTGAATCTTATAAATTTAAAGAAATGCAACAAACAGACAGTGCATTCTTAACTTGCACTGGTGAGGAGGAAGATGAAGAATTCTTAGATTCAAGTGAAACCTCATTCTTCTCTGTTCCTGAATGGTCTCAGAACAAACAAAAGTCTAAAAAGACTGTCGTATATGCTTCCCATGAAGCTACACTTCAAAGCAAACAACATCCACATGCATTCAGCTCCAACAAACAACATCCAGCTAAGACTCAAAACATTCACAAATTTGAGAAACCCATGGATGCACTAATAATTATCTTGCAAAGTGAGGAGCAAAAGGTTGCTTTTACAGCTTCCTCAACAAGCTTTGAAGCCTACTTTGGCGCTAATCTTACTCCCTCTCAGATCACATAACACGACTTGGATGAATTGCCTCCTGATATGGTTGAAGAAATAGATCTTTAATGGTCAATGGAAATGATAGCATACACGTCCATGAAGTTCTTACAAAGAAATAGGGGGTTAAGCATGGATAAGAAAAGCATGATTGATTTTAATAAAACCAAGGTGAGATGCTACAATAGCCAACTTTGTGGACACTTCTTCAGAGAATGCTAACAACCTAAAGCTGACAGAAACACCCAACAAACACAATCATGCAGTAGCTATAACTCAAACAGACAAATTCCACCACCTATTAGTATTTCTGCTTCCCCATCACCAGCACATATCACACAATACAACCCCAACCAACACTTAAATCATTTACAATGATTATCAAACAAGATGGTGAGTGTGATTAAGGTATGTATGAGGCAGAGATCCAATCTCCTGATCATGCTCACATGGCAAACATAGAGCATAAAATCTCTAAAATCCCGAATAAGGTAAGGGAGAATCTCTGTACACAAGCATGCATTGACAAAGTCACTAGATACAGAGAGCATGCATATAAACTTTTAAAGAAAATGATTGAAACATATTTTAAATGACAGTTTGAAAATAGAGCAAAAACAATATGAAATTAAAATAATGTCACTTAAAAATGATTTAGACAAACTGCTATCTAAAAAATTAACACTTGCAGCTCAAGTAAAGCAACTCTCTAAATCATTAACTCAATAAAAAACATTAGAAGGTGAAACCGAAGTGAAACTTTAAAGATTTCAAGTGAGCAATAATAATTTTGAAGAACTTCTTGCTCAACAAAGGGCATTCAAAGACCCTTTAGGATTATGATACAATAAGGTCAATCCACCTTATAATGATAATTATATCCCACTTCCTGAATCCATGACAAACAAAAAAGGGGGAATCTCATGATCTCCATGACAGGACCGATGACTCCAAACCATCATCATCACTATCAAAATCATCATTAATATCCAAAACACCTTTGATAAAGTTTGTTAAGAGTCAAGCACCACCATAAATCAAATCTACAGATTTTTACCAAGGAGAAAACAATGAGTTTGATGAACAAACAACTGATGAAGATGATGATTACTTATTGTATGATGAGTTAGATCTACTAATTAGTAAAACACAAAAGGTTTCGAGTGTGGTTGGTGTCCAAATCAAACAAGCAAAAAAGACATAAGTTTTTGATATTTGCTTGGGTGGAAGAAAGGTTGAATCTTCCACTACTTTCACCAAACAAACAAACAAAGGGAAAGTAAAAATCCTTGTTTAGCCAAAATAAGCAAGTGAAACTTTTGAAATTCCTTTCAAATCAAATCCAAAGTCAGAGGTTTCTAACAAACAGAGTACTACAAATTTGCCCTATTATGAGTAGTGTGACCAATACACCCATACTATAGAAAAGTGCAAATATTGAAAGTACTGCAAGCACTGTAACATGAACAATCACAATACAAAATCATGCCACTTTCACAATTATTGTTCAATATTTGAAAGAAACAATCATAGCACTGCAAATTTCTTTTTCAACAAGAAAAATAAGAAGCAAACAAAATAAAATCTAGTTGAGGAATCAACTGAGAAACACACAGTTGTTCCTAACAAGAACAAAGGAAGAGCACCAAGACAAACTCCTCATACTATAGTTTCTTTAAATAATGATAAAATATTTTATGACAACTTTAAAACAAACAGGAGACATAAGTCTCAAAATAGATTAACATCTGACATTAGCTCTCAAAGAAGAAGAGCTTAAAGCACTTCTCCAGATAGAGCTAAACACACACAAAGGAAATCCAGTGTATCTAGAATTCCTAAACCATCAGAAAATGCCATATTAGAAGAAGTATGCATTATGGGAAAAGTCGGAAAACCCAAGACCATCTTGGCTTCGGTGGCACCCTCTAACTGATTTCATTACTTCTGAGGAGATATCGAAGAAGGCCTGACAACATATGGTATGTTGACAGTGGATGCGTCCCACACATGACTAGAAATTGTTCCCTCCTTTGGTATTTTAAAAGCAAACATGGAGGAAATGTAGCATTTGGAGGTGATAAAACTGGTGCAAACATTACAGGAGAAGGAATAGTATCAAATGGGTTGATCATCTTTGAAAATGTCAACTACTACTCCACTCTCTAGTTCAATATTTTTAGTGCATCCCGAATCTCTGATAAAGGACATGCCACCTTCTTTAACTCCAATAATTGCTACATCCTCAAGACAGGTTTTTCAAATACCTAAAGACTGTATCCTTTTGAAAACACCTCTTCAAAATAACACATACATAGTTGACATGAACACTATTTCAGCATCAACCACTAAAAAATGTTTGTTATCAAAAGCAACAGAAGTTTTTTCCAATTATAGCATAGACGATTGTGTCACACCCCGGTCCCAATAAGGGTGGGACGTCATAGACTAGCAACAGGTAGAGAAATCACGGTCTAGCCCGGTTACAACAGAATTGTTTCAACCCAAGAGTACATCGTTTTAAGAAAATTTTTAATACAAATTATCCAAAGGTTTAAGTTTGTAATCAATAATTCCATGAGGTTAGGGTGCTAAGTCATCTATAAATCCTCCAAGTCTAGCTGGACCTCCATCAAGGGTTACCTGAAACATGCTCAAAAAGATTTGTGCCAACTAAAAAGTTGGTGAGTTCAAGTGCTGAATGTTAAAAAAGGGGTCTTAAAGTCCTAAATTTAAACTTTAGTATCAAATATCACTGTTGTGGGGTCACAATCAACCCTGCACTTAGTCCTGGCTAGCCTCTCCTAAAGTTAGGTTATACCGGTTAACCCCGAAGGGAGAACTAAGCCTCAAACAGTGTACCATTCCTGCCGGATGGTTCACCATAGTATCTTAAGAAAACCTGTCACATTCCATTATGATCCCTCAGGATCTCAATGGGTTACCCTTCCTATAAGGAAGGCACTGTGTGTGGGGGACTCCCCAAGATATCTGCCCATATAAAACAAGCAGTTCATAAAAGAATTAATGATTGTGATTCAAGTATTAGCAGGTAACAACATTATCCACAACATAAGCATCATAAAATAGCATAAAAAGATTTCAGTTCAAAAGAGCATGCTTCATCCCCAAAGCAATAATAAAAAGGGGATACGAGAACGCACCTTAGTATCAATCAAATTCCACAGTCACAGATAGTTTCAAGTCCTAGTACCCGATGATCATGATATAAATAATAAGGTATAGATTATTAGGTCATTGGAAGTATAATTAAGTGCGTGTTTATGGTTAAAGGCGTACGTGACTTTGTTTCTTTGAAGTTTGCGTCAAAAGTTTCATTTTTAGGAATGTTAGGGTTTTGGCACGTGTATATCAAGTTTTATGGTTCTAATAGTTTTTGTTAATATATTAATAAGTTAAATATTAGTTTCTGGTCATGAGGTTACTGAATTTTTGTTAAAATGCAGAATTTATATTTGGCCCCTCAAGTTTTAAAATTTACAATTTCTACCCCAAAGTTTGTCTCCTTACAATTCTTGACCCCTAATACTTTCTTAAGGTTCTTATAGTCTAGTTCTTAAAAATCTTCTAATTTCAACCAATATTCTAACTTTAGTGTCTCTAGCCTACTGAAATAGTATGGTTTCATAGATTTTTGGCCCCTTATTTATTTTTAAGATTTTATCCAAATTTTTTCTGTTGGTTTGCATTTTATAAATAATATCTTAATAATCATTTTTAACTTAATAAATCATTAATTCAGATTTTGTTTCCAAAATATTTATATTTAACCTGAAATTTTTTAAAAAAAACGTGGATTTCACTAAGTTTTGCTCTTTATGAGGTTTTTACTATTTTTCCTATCTTTTCGGGTTTCCGAATAAGTTGGCCATAACCATAACATCTACTACTAAAATTTCCAGTCAACGAGCTCTTATTTTCCAGGCATTCTAAGTCTCAAACTTACTAAAATTTTATCTTAGCCCTCAGTTTTACATGAATATAACTACAATCGGGTGTTTAACACCACCTATATTGGTGTAACTATCATAATTACATTCTAATCATCGTCAAATCATTTGTAACCTCAAACTCAGATTATATATATGTGCTTATTTCACTGTTTTAAGCAGATTATAAGCCTCGGTTAAGAAGGTTCTTCAAAACAAGTGGGTTAAATGTTGCTAATATGCATGGAAAGAGGGTTTACAAGGTAAAAATCCTTGTATACCGACCCCCAGAATCACAGGTTGAATGGAATAATACCTTGTGTGAGATTTGAGTCCACAAATTCGAGGTTTGAGCAAAGAGTCTGTTAGAACAATAAGAGTGGTGTTTACGTTAAGATAAGGATGAGTTTATTAAGATTTAATCGATAGAAGTTCATGTTACTTACATATGAGACGGTTTAGAAGGTTAGAAACATCAAAAGATCTTCGAAGTAGGGCAGGAATCTTGTTGTTCTTTGGAATGTTTGAGATGAACAAGGAGGTTTGTATGTGTGTGTCTCGGTTGAGAGGAGAAACCAAGAAGAGAGGAAGAATGGGTTAAAACAAAGGAGAGGTTTGATAGATTTTGCATGTATGGAAAAGTGGGAAAAAGGCGGAGTGTGGGTTTAGTTTTTTGTATTTCGCAGGACTCATTCGGTTGGTGGGTTATGGGCGGCTGAGATATGACATTTTTAATGTTTTATTATTTATTTGTAGTCTATTATTATTATTATTATTATTATTATTATTATTATTATTATTATTATTATTATTATGTTTGTTAACCGCGGATGCGCATGGGCGCATAAACCACATCCGAATTTATCTAAGTGTTGAAAAATACCAAAATTGTCTCAAATAATCATGCAAAAGATAGTTTTTTTACAAAAATAAGTTTCTACATGGTTAAATGCCAATAACAAGTGTAAAACAAATGTTGGAAACAATCAGAAGTTAAATATATAGTCGAATACATAAGTAAAATTTCTAGACACATTATCACTGTTTAGGCACATAACCACTGTTGCGGCGAATCACACTTAGGCGCATGAAAACTATTGGAGCGTACGAGCACTGTTGAAGCACCCAGGACTTAGCCGCATGGGCACTGTCCAGGCGCATGAACACTGTTCAAGCGCATGGGCACTGTTCAGGAGCATGACTTAGAAAAATGCCTATTTAAATATTTGGCACAAGTCTTTAACTCATTTTGGGGTTGAAGAGGGGTTGTTACATTCTCCCACCGTTTAGGAAATTTCGTTCCGAAATTTTGGCTTCAATTAGTTTTGGAAGGGTGGGCTTTAAAGAGGTGCGGGTATTCCTTCCTTATTTCATCTTCTCGTTCCCAAGTGAAATCGGGTCCTCACCTAGAGTTCCATCTCACTTTTGCCTTGGGTATGTGGCTTCGTCTAAGTTTTTGGACCAGTCGATTGGTTATCTCTATGGGTTCCTCAGCAAAGTTCAACTTGTCGTTGATTTTAATTTCCTTTAATGGTAATTCCATAGTCTTGTCTACCAAACACTTCTTCAGATTAGACATATGAAAAGTGTTATATATGTAACTCAAATTTTAGGGTAGCCTTAGCTGATATGCTACCGGGTCAACCCTTGCCAATATTTCGAATGGTCCAATATATCTTGGGCTTAGCTTGCCCTTCTTTCCAAACCTCACAGCTCCCTTGCACGGGGTGACTTTCAACATCACTTTATCACCCACTTGGAATTCCAGAGGTTTTCGTCTTCTGGCAGCATATTTCTTTTGACAGTCTCTGGCTGTTCTCAGTCGCTCCATAATCTTAATTATCTTATTAGTGGTTTTCATTATGATATCGGGTCCTATCACTTCGCTATCACCTATCTCATTCTAGCTTAAAGGTGATTGACATTTCCTGCCATATAAAGCCTCATATGGGGCTGCTTTTATGCTTGTGTGGTAACTATTATTGTAGGAGAACTCCACTAGAGGAAGGTGGTTATCCTACCTCCCACCGAAGTCAATCATGCAAGCTCTCAGCATGTCTTCCAAGGTTTGAATGGTTCTTTCACTTTGCCCATTGGTCTAAGGGTGATACGCGATGCTTATGTCGAGACGGGTTCCCAGAGCCTGTTGGAGAGATCTCCAAAATCATGATGCGAAACGACTATCACGGTCTGAGATACTCAAGAGGGGCACTCTATGCCTAGTTACTATTTCGTTAATGTATATTCAATCTAACCTTGACATCTCGTAGTCCTCTCGAATTGGTAAAAAATGGACTGATTTGGTAAGCCTATCCACGATTACCCAAATAACATCATGACCGCGAGGTGTTCTTGGTAGTTTCGTATAAAATCCATTATGATGTTATCCCGTTTTCACTCCGGAATTTCAGGTTGCTGTAGGGTTCCTGATGGTTTTTGGTTTTCGGCCTTTACCATTACACACGTCAAACATTTCCCCATATAGGTGGCAATAGATTTCTTTAATCTGGGCCTCCAGAAAAGTGTTTTCAAGTCTTGATACATCTTATCACTTCCTGGGTGAACCGAATATCTAGATTTATGTGCCTCGTCCAAGATCATATCCCTAATTCAACCATGGTTAGGCACCCATGTCCTTCCTTCACATATGTACAAGCCATCGTTGTCTACTTCCAAACGCTTCTCCATCCCCATTAACATCTCATCAGTCACCTTATTCTCCCTAAGGGCCTCAACCTATGCTCCTCTCAATCTAGCGACAACGCAAGTGTACACGCTCATCCTTAGGGCATGAACGCAAAGGATTTTTTCCCTTTACTTTCTGCTTAGGGCATTGGCCACTACATTTGCCTTTCTGGGATGGTAGCGAATCTCATATTCTAGTCACTTAATAGTTCTACCCATCTCCACTGACGCATGTTCAGCATCTTCTGGTCCAGAATATGCTGCAGGCTTTTATGATCGATGTAGATAACACACTTCATACCATAAAGGTAGTGTCTCCATATTTTGAGTGCAAACATCATGGCATTCAGTTCCAAATCATGTGTCGTATAATTCCTTTTATGTTTGTTCAGCAATCTAGACGCGTACGCGATCACTTTTTCCCGCTGCATTAATACGCAACCAAAACCTTGACTCGAGGCGGCGCAATTGACTATAAAGTCCTCGGTACCCTCTGGTAGGGTAAGGATAGATGCGCTACAGAGTTTTTCCTTTAACAGGTTAAAGGCTTCATCTTGTTTTGTTCCCCATTCATAAGTTGTATCCTTTTGGTCAAAGAAATTAGTGGTTGACTGTTCGAGAGAAATCCTTGATAAACCTCCTGTAGTAAGCAGCCAGACCAAGAGATTGTCTGATCTCGGTAGGAGTTTCTAGAATCTTCCAGTTCTTGATAGCTTCTATTTTTGCTGGATCCACCTGGATTCCATCCTTATTCACTATATGCCCAAGAAATTGGATTTCACGCATCCAAAACTCGCACTTAGAGAATTTTGCGTATAGTTGTTCGTTCTGAGTAGTTCAAGGATTAATCGGAGATGCTTCTCATGTTCCTCTTTGCTTCGAGAGAAGATCAAGATATCATTGATAAATACAATCATGAACTTGTCTAGGTATGGGCAACACACACGGTTCATGAGGTCCATGAATGCTGTAGGTGCGTTAGTCAATCTGAAAGGCATGACTAGGTACTCATAGTATCCATACTTGGTTCTGAAGGTTGTTTTGGGAATGTCTTCTTCCTTTATTTTTAGTTGGTGGTAACCCGACCTAAAGTCTATCTTAGAGAAATAGCCATCTCCTTGCAATTGATCGAATAAGTCATCAATTCTGGGGAGAGTATATCGGTTCTTTACGGTAAGTTTGTTCAGTTCCTGATAGTCGATACACATTCCTAGTGTTCCGTCCTTCTTCTTAATGAACAACACTGGGCACCCCACGATGAAACACTGGGTTGAATGAACCTCTTATCAAGAAATTCTTGGATTTGTGGCATCAGCTCCTTCATTTGGGCGGAGCAAGTCGATAAGGTGCTTTGGCCACCGGTGCGGCGCCAGGTACTAGATCAATTTGGAATTCGACTTGTCGGGTTGGAGGGAGTCTTGGTAAGTCTTCGGGAAATACTTCCAAGTACTTAGACACCACAGGTATGTCTCTAATCTTCTTTTCCCCTTTGGCCTTCATCATATAAATTATAAACACGGTGTGTCCTTCTTAAGGCTCTTAGTGGCCTTTAAGTGGGATATCAAAGGACACGGTGGGTGGTTTCTATCTCCATGGACTACTAACATCTCCCCGCTGGCTATTGGTATCTTAAGCAAACGCTCATCACACATGATTTCAGACTTATTTTTAGCCAGCCAATCCATTCCTACTACGTGAAAACCTCCTAATTTAATAGGCATCAAATCTATATCAAAGGTATTACCCTCTAGAATCAATTTGCAGTCTTTGATGATTTCGTTAGCTTCTATTATATTGCCGTCAACTAGTTCTACGGTAAATGTTTCGGTTAAAGTACAAGCAGTCAAATCGATCAAAGGCCTAAAGGTAGTAGAAACAAAACTAGCAGTTGCCCCTGTATCAAATAGAACGGTAGCAAGATGATTGTTTATGAGAAACGTACCGTTCACCACATCAGGATCTTTATGAGCACCATTAGGATCCATCACGAACGCTATTCCCTTGGGCTTGTTAGGTTGAGTGTCTTTGTCTCTTGCTAGCTTGGGGCATTTGTTCCTCATAAGCCCTGGATCTCCGCACTCATAGCATTGCTTTCCAGGATCATAAGTGCAGTCCTTGATCAGATGACCAGTTCTCTTACACCTGAAGCAAAGCATGGGGTTGCACGACCCTTGAAAATGAATCTTGCATTTGTTACTGAAGGGGCGTGTGCCTAGTTACAACCTCCTAGCCTTTCCACCATGATCATTTCGTCTTGCCTCTTTACCGGATCTTTTGCTTACACTGCTACTGCTACCGACCACCTTCCTAGCATTAAACCATTTCCTTTTCTCATGCACTACCTTCTTCTTTTCCTCGGTCCTCCCGTGCTCAGTCCAACCAGCCCTAACCAGGTCATCAGTCAAACTACTGGTGAAATCCACTGCTGCTTGTAGGTTTGTAGGCCTGGAAGACCGGACCATGCCTCTAACCCTAGGATGTAATCCCCAGATGAAGCAGGCCACACCCTTGGATTCTAGCATCACCAAGTGTGGTGCCAGTCGGGACAATGCTAGGAATCGGTTGATTTATTCAGTGTAGTATAGGCCTTTCATTTCCAAGCTCAGTAATTCGGCCTCCAGTTTCTCCAGTTGATTGATCGGGCAAACTCTGTTGGTAATTAGTTCCCTGAACTCAAACCAGTTCATCCTACCAATGGCATTCCTGCCTCGGGACTGAATGATGGTTTTCCACCATTCCAGTGCTGGTCCCTAGAGAGATTGGGAAGCAAATCTCACCATATGCTCAAGCTTGCATTCCCTGATATCCAACATAGCTTCGATTTCATCCAGCCACCTATATGTTTTAATTGCACACTCGGTACCATAGAAGTACTTCAGCTTGTAGGCCATGAATGTCTTGTAGGAGCACCCATTTCTTATAGCTTCGGTTTCCTCATTGTTGCCTTCATGATTACTGGGTCCATTGGACCCGGTGATGTTTCCCCCGATCTAGGTTGATCTGGGAGATTATCGTTGGGATGGCATTAGTGATCTGCTGGGCCACCAAGTTGGCAATCCTCTCATCATTCACTTGGTTGGCATTCCCCCCGAGTGGTGTTTCTAGTGGAGTAGATGGTTGGTTCCTACCACGGATAGCTCCCCTTCTTCCGGCATGAGTTCCTCGTTTAGGAGGCATTCTAATAGCATCATAGATAAATTCGTTTAACATCTCATACATTTGGTTTCATATATTCTATTGAATCACAATTACCCCTATTACACTACAAGTCATGCATAGGCGTTTCTTTCAAGTTACACGATGTTAACTACCTACGAGTAACTATCAATTACTCAACACATGGACTAGTACATTCCAAAATAATTCACCCCGCATAGTTAGCATCATCAAACAACAGTTTCATAGATAAATCAAACATAGAGTCAACCATACATAATAGTAGTGTCATTGTTTCATAAATTGAAAGGTGCCATCACCCCCATAAATTAAATAGTTTCTGAAATAAATAGATAGATAGTTTCCTCAAATAGTTCAGTAGCCTACTACCATACGTTCAGACATCACCACATCACCCCTGCCACTTCTTCTTCAACCATCCAAACCAACCTGAACTTTTCTTCCTTTGCTCTTGCTCCAAGCGTTGCATACCATGTGACGCCATCATCGCCTAAAACTGGACGGACTGTGAAGTTCATGTGGCGTGCTCGAGGGTCAGCTCATGATGCTAGATGGTCTTTAGTATCTCACTCAAAGTAGAGTCTGATGGTCCAAAATCACTAGCCCAATGACTAGATTGGGAGTAGGGGTCTCCAGCGAGTACACTAGGTCCATCACACAAGCTGCGCCTCGATGGCATCCAGTACTCATCGTGAGGAAGGCGTTTGGGCGGGGCAAGTATAGGAGGTGCGGGTGCTGGAACCGTCACAGGAGGAGGGGGAGAAGGAGGCATTTTAAAAGAGACTGAGGATCCTGGTCTAGCACTCTTCCTAGGTCGAGTGATAACACGGGCACTACTATTCCTAATAGGTGGGATAGGTGTGTGGGTAGGTGCTACGACGTGTGGTGAGTTGTAGCACGTTCGGATCCTGGCCGGAGATGTCGAGGGGAGTCCTCTGATGGCTCAGTGTCATCAAAAATTACGGATACCCAGCCGGGATGTCCATACCTTTTGAGGTATGCCTCGTACTCAGTCTAGGGCTTAGCCCTCCTCAGGGTCCTAACAGGAGCGGTCTCGTCAGCTGGGTGTGCAGGTACCTTTCCCATGTCAGCCATAATCTTGTTATCCTGTAATAATTATCATGAGTAATTTTGTTACTCATAGCTCATGACTATAATAATAGTACTAGTAATAGTAGTGATGGGAGTAGTATCATATAGCAGTAGTATCAAATAGTAGTAGCATCAATAAGCAGTAGTGTAAACGAGCAATAGTATCATCGAGTAGTAACAGACATGAAAGTTTAATAAAAATTATCTTTAGACCGTGTTAAGAAAATCTCTTAAGCCATTTAATCCAAAGTTTCACACCTTTGGGGTTCGTGCTGGAATTTACGAGTCCGATAAATTCATGATTACGTTGATCAAGTGTAATCATCAATTTATCCAACCCGCTTACCCTAACATTCACCCAAGCAAGGACAGTTCTAAGGTATCAGGGTTGTAGCCTAGGGTCTAAGGTATTCCCAACATCTCTACAATCTGTGGCTCTGATACCAATCTATCACATCCCAGGCCCAACGAGGGTGGGACATCATAGAATAGCAACAAATATGGCTGTGGAAACAAATCATCATATGAGCACACAAGTAGAGAAATCACATGGCATTACATTAATTTAAATAAATTCCGGACTACACGGTCTAGCCCGGTTACAACAGAATTGTTTCAACCGAAGAGTACATCGTTTTAAGAAACTTTTAATATAAATTGTCCAAAAGTTTTAAGTTTGCAATCAATAATGCCATGAGGTCAGGGTGCTAAGTCATCTATAAATCCTCCAAGTCCAGCTAGGCCTCCATCAAGGGTTACCTGAAACTAGGGCTGTTCAAAAAGCTCGATGCTCGAAACTCGCTCGAACTCGTTCAAAAAATGCTCGGAATTTCGTTCGTTTGATTTCGGCTCGGTTTTAAAACGAACCAAGCGGCTTGGTTTTAAAACGTACCGAGCACGAGCAAAGGTAAGCTCGCTCGGCGCTAGTTCGGTTTCACTCGAATTATTTTTGATTTAGTTTTTATATATTATATATGTTAATTTATTTAATTGTATTTCTATTTTATTTATTCAATAAAAAAACACAAAAACCCTAATCATAAATAGTTTAGGTTAATTGGTCAATTAAGCTAAGATGAGGGGGGTGTTGAGGAATTGTCTAAAATATATATACACATTTTATGAAACTATAAGCCTAAGCCCCCACTTCCATCGACCACCACCGTGCGACTCTCTCCTCCATTCGCGAACTGCCCCAGCAGTGAGCCTGCTGCCGTCGTGGCTCTCGTTTCCGAATTTGACAGCCCCTCCCCCACCATCGAAACCAGCTGCAATCAAAATCCCCGTTAACCAGTTTGAAGGTTAGACTCATAATCGTTTGTTGTCATTTCGTTCTGTTGTTTTGGTCACGTTCGGGTTCTGTTGGCGAAACATGTGTGTATGCTACTGTAATGTGTATGTATGTACGAATTTGATGTCTGTGCATGACAGTGTGTGCGTGGGTGTGTATTCGAACCAAGCGAAACCGAGCAAAACCGAGCGCTCGGTTATAAACCGAACCGAGTTCGAGCAAGATGTTTGCGCTGGAATTTGTAAATTCGAACCAAGCCGAGCGGTTTGGTTTGAAAACGTACTGAGTTCGAACGAGCCTGTGTTTGGTTCGGTTCGGTTCGTGAACAGCCCTACCTGAAACATGCTTAAAAAGTTTTATGTCAACTAAAAAGTTGGTGAGTTCAAGTGCTGAATGTTTAAAAAAAAGGGACTCTTAAAGTCCACAATTTAAAGTTTAGTATCAAATATCATTGTTGTGGGGTCTTAATCAACCCTGCACTCAGTCCCGGCTAGCCTCTTGCAAAATTATGTTATACCGGTTAACCCTAAAGGGAGAACTCAGTCTCAAACAGTGTACCATACCTGTCGGATGGTTCACCATAGTATCTTACGAAAACCTGTCACATGCCACAAACGATCCCTCAGCATCTTAGTGGGGTACCCTTCCTATAAGGAAGGCATTGTGTGGGGGGATTCCCCAAGTAGATCTACACATATAAAACAAGCGGTTCACAAAAGAATTAATGATTGTGATTCATGTATCAGCAGGTAACAACATTATCCACAACATAAGCATCATAAAATAGCACAAAAAGATTTCAGTTCAAAAGAGCATGCTTCATCCCCATAACAATAATAAAAAGGGGATACGAGAACTCACCTTAGGATCAATCAAGTTCAACAGTCACATATAGTTTCAAGTCCTAGCAACCTATGATCATGATATAAATAATAAGCTATAGATTCTTAGATCATTGGAAGTATAATTAAGTGTGTGTTTATGGTTAAAGGCGTACGTGACTTCGTTTCTTTGAAGTTTGCGTCAAAAGTTTCCTTTTTAGGAAAGTTAGGGTTTTGGCATGTGTATGTCAAGTTCTATGGTTCAAATAGATTTGTTAGCATATTAGTAAGTTAAATATTAGTTTCTGGTCATGTGGTTACTGGATTTTGGTTAAAATACTGAATTTACACTTTGGCCCTCAAGTTTCAAAATTTACAATTTTTACTCCAAAGTTTATCTCCTTAAAGTTATTGACCCCTAATACTTTCTCAAGGTTCTTATAGTCTATTAGGGCCTATTTGAACTCTAAAATTTCAGATCTCATATTGTGAGATTTAAAACACAAGGTTTAGTTACCGGTTACGGTAAAACCGACAATTCTAAGTGTCTAGTTCTTAAATCTTGTAATTTCAACCAAGATTCTAACTTTAGTATCTCTAACCTACTGAAATAGTGTGGTTTCATAGATTTTTGGCCACTTATTTATTTTTATGATTTTTATCCAAATTTTCCCGACTGGTTTGCATTTTATAAATAATCTCTTAAAATTTATTTTTAACTTAAATCACTAAATTCAGATTTGTTTCCAAAATATTTATATTTAACCTGGAATTCTTTTTAAAAACATTGAGGTCACTAAGTTTTTCTATTTATGAGGTTTTTACTGTTTTTCCTATCTTTTCAGGTTTCCGAATAAGTTAGCCATAACCATAACGTCTACTACTAAATTTTCCAGTCAACAAGCTCTTATTTTTCCAGGTATTCTAAGTCTCAAAATGCCTGGAATTTAATCTTAGTCCTCGGTTTTACGTGAATACAACTACAATCGGGTGTTTAACACCACTTACATTAGTGTAACTATCATATTTACATTCCAATCATCATCAAATCATTTGTAACCTCAAACTCAGATTATATATATGCTTGTTTCACTGTTTTAAGCAGAATATAAGCCTCGGTTGACAGGCTTTTTCAAAATAAGTGGGTTAAATTTTGCTAATACGCATGGAAAGAGGGTTTACAAGGTAAAAATCCTTGTATGCCGACCCCTAGACTCACAGGTTGAATGGAATAATACCTTGTGTGGGATTTGAGTCCACAAATTCAATGTTTGAGCAAAGAGTCTGTTAGAACAATGAGAGTGGTGTTTACATTAAGATAATGATGAATTTATTAAGATTTAATCGATAGAAGTTCATGTTACTTACATATGAGACGGTTTAGAAGGTCAGAAACAGCAAAAGATCTTCGAAGTGGGGCTGGAATCTTGTTATTCTTCGGAATGTTTGACATGAACAAAGAGGTTTGTGTGTGTGTGTCTCGGTTGAGAGGAGAAACCGAGAAGAGAGGAAGAATGGGATATAATAAAGTTGAGGATTGATAGATTTTGCATGTATGGAAAAGTGGGAAAAAGGTGGAGTGTGGGTTTAGTTTTTGAGATTTCACAGGACTCATTCGGTTGGTGGGTTATGGGCGGCCAAGATATGACATTTTTAATGTTTTATTATTTATTTGAAGTCTATTATTATTATTATTATTATTATTATTATTATTATTATTATTATTATTATTATTATTATTATTATTATTATTATTATTATTATTATTGTTGTTATTATTATTATTATTATTATTACTATTATTATTATGTTTGTTAACCGCGGATGTGCATGGGCGCATAAACCACATCCGAATTTATCTATGTGTTGAAAAATACCAAAATTGTCTCAACTAATCATGCAAAAGAAAGTTTCTTTACAAAAAGAAGTTTCTACATGGTTAAATGTCAAGAACAGGTGTAAAACAAATGTGGGAAACAATCAGAAGTTGAATATATAGTCGAATATAGAAGTAAAATTTCTAGGCGCATTACCACTATTTAGGCGCATGACCACTGTTGGGGCGCATGAGACTTAGGCGCAGGACAACTGTTGGGGCATATGAGCATTGTTGAAACACCTAGAACTTAGCCGCATGGGTACTGTCCAGGTGCATGAACACTGTTCAGGCGCATGGGCACTGTTCAGGCGCATGACTTAGAAAAATGCCTACTTAAATATTTGGCACAAGTCTTCAACTCATCTTGAGGTTGAGGAGGGGTTGTTACAGATTGGGACACTGAAATTTTAACTGAATGAATCAACTTTTAAGAGATAACTTAGATATAGGTTTACCTCAAAAAGAATTCTTCTGTACAGACTACGATACTACATGTCCGAAAGGCGATAACATCGAGTGTCTCATAAGTCAAAATTGGTAAACTCTAACAATACACCACTCAAATTGCTTCACATAGACCTATTTGGCCCAGCAAACATCCTACACAGAGGAAAGAAGCAACATTGTCTTATAATAGTAGATGACTACTGCAGATTCACCTAGGTTTTCTTTCTATTACACATGTCAGAAACATCAAAATTATCAAATCATTTATCACTAAGATTGAGAATCAATTGGATCTTAAAGTTAAATCTTTAAGAAGTGATAATGGTACTGAATTTAAGAATGAGTTCATTTCTTCTTTTATGCAGAGAAAGGAATCAGTCTTCAATTAAGTGTAGCAAGAACTCCTCAAAAATAGAGTAACTAAGAGGAGAAATAGAACATTGATAGAATCAACAAGATCTATGCTACCTGACTCTCTATTTACCTTGTCATTTTGGGTTAAAGCAATCAACATAGCTTGCTACAATCAAAATAGAACATTTATAATTAAATAACAAAACAAAACTCCATATTAGTTAATGTTTAAAAGAGAACCATTCATTGGCTTTCTTAAAGCATTTGGATGTTCTTTTTTAATATTAAACACTAGAGAACATTCATCTAAGTCTGCTCTAAAGGTAGATGATGGATTCTTTATTGGATACTGTGGAAGCTCAAAAGGCTACAGAGTATACAATCCAATACTAAATATTATGGAAGAAACAACAGATGTTCTTTTTATTGAACACTCTTTCATAAAGAAGATCATTGGATCAAACTTTTTGTTTGATATTTATTCACAAATGTTGGACCAAAAGAACCAATGAGCCAAGATCAGGAAAACCTCTAAGTCCCACATGACATCACAACAACTGCTGAAGACTCTCATCAGCTATTGTGTTCTCTTGCTTGAATGTCAGACTCGAGAGCATCTTAGCTCCAACCATCAGCTGTTCTGACAAAGTCTGAAGAACAAAGTATGAAGATCAAAGAACTGAAGAATAATAGCTGAAGAAGACTCCAAAGTACTGAAGACCAAGTACTGAAGTCTGAAGTACTGATCTTACAAGTACTGAAGACTTCAAGTACTGAAGACAAGTACTGAAGAATCAAAAGCTGAAGAACTGAAGAACTGAAGACCTTCTACTGAAGCACAAAGTCTGAAGACAAAGACTGAAGACAACAACTGATGATATCTACTGAAGTCATCAGTTGTTATATCATCTGAAGCCAAGTCTGAAGACCAAGTACTGAAGACTCAGAGTTTGTCACAACAGCTGAAGATATCTTCTTCAGTTGTTGTGATGGTTTTTCCTTTTCAGTAGTTTATTTTGTTTCAGTAGTTGTACAACAACTGAAGAGCATGTTCTTCAGTTGTTATAGTATCAGTAGTTATAAACGACTGAAGAGCTTGTTCTTCAGTCGTTGTAGGATTTCAGTAGTTTTACTATTGTCAGTACTTAGGAAACTTTTGTAAGAAGATGTCAGCTGTTGACATCTTCAGTAGTTTTATGTTTTGTCAGTTGTATTTTTAATATTCAGTTGATGTCAGAAAAAGGACATCAACCCATCCTTTTGCCGCCTATAAAAGGATGGGGAACCATACTGTTTTAATGGCCGAAACGTGCGAAGCAATAGAACATTTATTATTTCGCAGAACTCTTTTCTCTCTCTATGCTTGTGGTTTCACATGCAATATCTTTTATGTTCTTGCATTAATCGCTAATTAATGTGCTAAATCCGCTGCAAACATAATCTGATTGATCAAACGAGAGGCTGAGATCCTGTCAAATGGTATCAGAGCAGGTTAATCATTGATCAATTTCACTATTGATCATTTGAAACTGCTCTTTTGATCTCTCTGTTTGATCGAATTAGCAATTTGCAAGAGTTAGCCATAGAGAGTGAGTTTCTGCTGTTTCCGGCCAAAATCTTGAGGTCTTTTGGTGGTTTTGAGTTACGTTTGTCGTGTTTAAACTTGTTTTTACTAAAACCTGAGATGACAACACCAACTAATGATCCTCACAACACTGGTTCCGCAACCAAGCCTCCGATGCTGGTAAGGAACGAGTATAACATATGGCAAAGACGTATGCTACACCACTTGGTTGTCAACAGTGCTGGTTGTTGGAAGTCAGTGGTGCATGGGCCATACAAGCCTATGGTGAGCGTCCCGGAATCTAATGAACAGGTTGCGAAGAAACCTGAACAATATTCGGACGAAGATCTAAAGCTGTTTGAAATTGATGCTAGAGCCCATGGAATTCTAGCCATGGCCATTCCTAATGAGATATATTCAGGGCTCTTGCATCATGAGTCTGCTCATGACCTATGGGTTGCTCTAAAGGAACAATTTGGAGGAACTGATTCGGTCTTAGCAAACAATAGGGAAATCCTCGCCCAACAATATGAGACATTCTCATATAGAAAGGGTGAGACTCTGACCCAGCAGTTTGAGCTGTTCTCTTGTTTGATCTCTGAGCTGAAGATGGTTAAACAAGAGTACTCCAAAAGCCAGATGAACAACAGGTTCCTCAGGTCATTGCCTGAGAGATGGGACACATATACCATTGTCCTACGCTCCAGTGCTGACCTGGACACTCCATCTCTCACCCAACTTCATGGGAAATTGCTCACTTTTGAGAGAGAGGTAGAGCAAAAGAGGAAGTTGTCATCTTCTGGCAAACTTGCTGATGACTTTGTCCAAGGTAATGCTTCCTTGATAAGTCATGAGTCAGAATATGCTTCATCAGAAAGTTCTTATGATGAGCATATTGATTTCTCTACCAACTCAGAACAAGCTTTTGTTGGTGTTAGTAG
Source organism: Flaveria linearis (assembly GCA_024085815.1). NCBI lineage: Eukaryota > Viridiplantae > Streptophyta > Magnoliopsida > Asterales > Asteraceae > Flaveria > Flaveria linearis. The sequence continues at coordinate 57,655,140 of CM044013.1, read as the reverse complement.
TTCAGGAGGTGGTGGTGACAACTTGTGTTTTCTGATGGAGGACTTGAAGGGCATTCCAGATGATGATCTGGAAGAGATGGATATTTTGAACCAAATGACAATGATAAATATCCACTCTCAAAAGTTCTACAAGAGAACTGGTAGGAAATTCCCAGGACTCTCTGGCAAAACCAAAGTTGGTTTTGACAAGAGCAAGTTGAGGTGTCACAAGTGCTAAAGGCTTGGACACTTTGCAAGAGAGTGTAGATCATCTGGATCTAACTCATCTGCACCCTTTGTGACTTTTCCCAGCAATAGCTCACAGCACAAAGGGCAACCCTCCTCCAGTTCTAGCTATCCATCTCAGGCACAGGCACCACCTGCTTATTTTGTGCCACAGGGTCATATGCCATATCCTTACCCCTGTTACTACATGCCTCAGCCTAGTCAAACTCAAGCACCCCCGGCTCAACCACCTCATGCTCTTCCAGAGCCTCATTCTTCCCAATCTCATCACCACACACAACCTCAACAACAAAGCTTTTTCACCCCAACTGTTGTTGACTGGAGTAGTCTACCATTAGAGCTATCTGGTCAGGATCAACTACTTCAAGGTGCTGGTCAACATGGTGGTGACCAACCTTTTGGAAATCTTGCTCTGATGGCCCTTGATTCTGCTGAAGGGTCATCATCCAATGCCTCATCTCAGGTATCCACTGAGGCAAAAGCCAAGCTTTGTTCAGAAGCATGCATAGCAGCATTTGCTTCTATTAGAGAAGCAAATGTAGCTTTAATAGATAAAAATCTTGAGCTTGAGCAAACAATTTCCAAAAGAAAAGCTGATTTTGAGGTTGTTCTAAAAGATAAAAATGATGAGATTTACAAGCTTAAATGCCAAATCAAAGATGATAAAGCTAGGGAAGATGTACTTCTAGAGAAGTACAAAGACCTCAAGGAAACTCTTGCAACCACCCAAGTTGAGTGTGATCGATGGGTGCAATCATGCAAGGGTTTTGAAATGCTTCTTAGCAAGCAATCAGCTTCCAATGTGAAGTTTGGCATTGGTTATAATCACATTGCTCCTCCCACAGATTTCACTTCAAGAGCAGAAGTTGAATCTGATGGGGAGAGCAATAACCAATCCTTCTCATCATGTGACTTACTATCCTCTGAATCAGCATCATCAGAGATAGATGTCAGCATTTACTCCTGCCAAAACCAATCAGCTGATGCTACAACAGCTGATGGTTCAAATGCTGACTGTCACATGACCAAAAGGCTGATCAACTTAGATGTTGTCACTAGAAGTACTGAAGGTACTGGAGAGCAAGTGACAACATCTGAAGTTCAAACCTCAAATACTGTTAGCACTAAAGAGAAGAAAACTAACAGTAGGAAAGGTTTGAAGACAGCTAGAGAAGATACCAGGAAAGCAGGCACTAGGAAGAAAACTGCTAGTACTGATGACAAACAGCTGAAGAACAAGTCTTCAGCAGTTAAATCCTCTTCAGCTGATGATCAGCATAAGATGAAGAAAAAGCCATGTGAGATATGTGGCTTGTTCAATCATCTTACTGATGATTGCTGGTACAAAAGGGGTTCCAAACTCAAACAGAAGGAGAAAATTGATGAAAGCATCAATAAAATGAAGAATGAGTTTGAAACTAAGTTTGTGCTAGCAACATCCAAGCCTGAATTCCCTAAGCCCAAAGCTAAATCAAAAAAGAAGGTAGGGATTACTCAGGCAACAGCTGAGGTTGCTCAGAAAAAGATGGTACAACATAGGAACTCATCATTAGCAAACTCCAATGTGTCTGAGGAGCTGAAGGCCTTATCACAGAATCAGACACAATTGGTGATGATGGTTCAGCACCTAGTGGGAAGAGTCAACCACTTAGATGCTCCTGTGTTGAAACCACAGAAAAGGAAGTCCAAGCCAAAGGATTCCTCTTCTGTACCATCTTCTTCACCTCAAGCTGTGACACACAACACACCTGTTAGTGCTGCACCTGTAGCTGAGAACAGACCCAAAACCAAGCAGGTTTGGGTCTCCAAGACAAACTAACACATGGTTGTGTTTGCAGGGTTCTTCAACATGCCATAGAAGCATCTGGTATGTAGACAGTGGAGGATCCATGCACATGACAGGAAGCAGCTCCCTTCTTAATGACTACTCTCAAGGAAAGAAGGGATTTGTTTCATTTGGCAATAATGCAAAGGGTTACATCATTGGTAAAGGCTTTGTTTATAATGGGGAAATAAGGTTTGATGATGTTAACCATGTGGAGAATCTCAAGTACAACCTCCTAGTGTCAGTCAAATGTGTGACAAAGGCCATGTTGCCCTTTTCACAAGCCAGAACTGTCGGATTCTGTCATCCAAAGTTCTGAGTTTGATTGACAAGGCATTGGATGAACACACTCTCCTGAAGGCCAACAGGACAGGAAGAGTGTATGCCTTAGATCTCTCCAAAAAGATGGATCTAAAAGGCCATCCTTGCCTATTCTCCAAGGCATCTCCTTAAGAGTCTACACTATGGCATAGGAGGCTGGGTCATGTTAATTTCAAGAACATGAATCAGCTCATAAGCCATGGTTTAGTAAGAGGATTGCCTCAGAAGGAGTTGAAGTGTGAAGATGACTGCACTGCTTGTGTGAAAGGAAAACAACACAAAGTTCCATTCCCTTCAATAGAAGAACCTAAGTCCACTGCCTGCTTACAGCTTCTGCACATGGATCTCTTTGGTCCTGTCAGAGTAATGAGCATGGCAAAGAAGAAATACTGTCTGGTAATTGTGGATGATTATTCCAGGTTTGTATGGACTTTCTTCTTGCACTCCAAGGATGAAGCAGCAAAGACAATAATGAACTTTGTGTTACATGTAGAAAAGCAGTATTCCCTACAGGTCAAGTGTGTGAGGAGTGACAATGGAACAGAGTTCAGAAACCACACACTTGATGACTTCTACCTGTCCAAGGGAATTAGAAGGCAGTTTAGCATTCCTAGAACTCCTGAGCAGAATGGAGTGGTGGAGAGAAAGAACAGGACCCTCATTGAAGCAGCAAGGTCAATGTTGGCTGACTCAGGGTTGCCACTGACCTTTTGGGCTGAAGCTGTCAATACAGCTTGCTATGTACAAAATAGAGCTTTAGTGAATAAGAGGTTGATGAAGACTCCATATGAATTTCTTCATCATTTGGCCCCTCTTATTTCATTCTTTAGAGCCTTTGGGTGTCCTTGTTTTATTCTCAACACTAGCAACCCACTCCAGAAGTTTGCTAGTAAGGTGGATGCAGGGTATTTTGTTGGTTATTCATCAACTTGCAAGGCATACAGAGTCTTCAACTGTAGAACAAAGGGGGTTGAAGAAACTCTGCATGCTAAGTTCAATGAATCTCCAAAGGACAAGATTCCACAAAACCCTGTGGAGTTGTTTGATCTGGACATACTGCAATATGTTCCTTATCAACCTCCATCTGTTGAGCCTGTCAACAGATCTTTACCTGGTGGTACTGATGATGATGAAGTCAGTACTCACCTCTTCAGGTTTAGTGACAACCTGCCTAAGTCCACTGAACCTGATGCTCCTGTAGCCTCAGCAGCTCCATCTACTACAAATGCTGATGAGATTTCTGCTTGCTCTACTTCGTTTGAGCTGCCATCCTCTACATGGTTTCAGGAATCTCCATCACCATCTGTTGCTGCTGATGGGTCTACAAACACTTGCACAGATATCATAGTCTATCAAGAGCTCAAGAATCACCCCACATCATAGATCATTGGTGATATCCATGCTGGAGTTTCAACCAGGAATCAATTGTCTAACTTCTGCTTCTATGCTCTCTTCATCAGTCAGCAAGAGCCAAAGAACTATCATATTGCTTTAAGAGACAATGGATGGGTGGAAGCTATGCAGCTTGAGCTTCTTCAATTCAAGAAAAAGCAAGTGTGGGAGCTTATTCCATTACCCAAAGATAAGTGTGCTATAGGCACCAAGTGGGTATTCAGGAACAAAACAGATGAGAAGGGCCAAATTGTCAAGAACAAGGCCAGACTGGTTGTCCAATGGTTTGCACAGGAGGAAGGCATCGATTATGATGAGACCTTTGCACCTGTGGCCAGACTGGAAGCAATCAGACTGTTCTTAGCTTATGCTGCCTTTCACAGTCTCAAGGTTTATCAAATGGATGTCAAAAGTGCCTTCCTATATGGAAAAATAAAAGAAGAGGTTTATGTGTGTCAACCACCAGGCTTTGAGGACAATAAACATCCTGATTGGGTGTACAAGCTTGATAAGGCTCTCTATGGGCTGAAGCAAGCACCTAGAGCCTGGTATGAGACACTCTCAACCTTTCTTCTAGAGAATAAGTTCACTAGAGGCACCATTGATAAAACCTTATTCATCAAGACTGTGGGACAACATAAGCTCCTTGTTCAGATTTATGTTGATGACATCATCTTTGCATCCTCTGATCCAAAGATGTGTGATGAATTTACAAAGCTTATGAAGCTACGATTTGAAATGAGTGCTATGGGAGAATTACAGTACTTTCTGGGTTTGCAAATCAAACAACAGGATGATGGAATCTTCATCCATCAGTCCAAGTATACCAAAGAGTTGTTGAGTAAGTTTGATTTACAAACCTGTAAGCCCTGTTCTACTCCCATGAGCAGCATCACACAACTAGATGTAGATCAGAAAGGTAAAGCAGTTGATGAAACCCTTTACAGATGTATGATTGGGTCCTTGATGTACCTTACAGCCTCTAGACCAGACATCATGTTTGCAACATGTGCTTGTGCTAGATTTCAGGCTGCACCTAAAGAATCCCATTTGATTGCAGTCAAAAGGATCTTTAGATATCTGCAAGGTACCCAATCACTAGGTCTTTGGTATTCAGCTGGGCATTCTTGCAAATTAGTTGCTTTCTCTGATAGTGACTATGCAGGATGCAAAGTCACCAGAAAATCCACTTCTGGTGGTTGCCAATTCCTAGGCAATTGTTTAGTTTCTTGGCAGAGTAAGAAACAAACATCCATTGCTACATCCACTGCTGAAGCTGAGTATATTGCTGCTGCAAGCTGTACCTCTCAAATACTCTGGCTTTAGAACCAACTTCTGGATTATGGCATTACTGAGACTAAGACTCCATTATTAATGGATAGTGCTTCAGCTCTTTGTATTATTAAGAATCCAGTCCAGCACTCTAGGACCAAACATATTGAGATCAGACATCATTTTATTAGAGATTGCTATGAGAAAGGTCTGATTGATCCTAAGTTTGTGCCTAGTGCTAATGAGCTTGCAGACATCTTTACTAAGCCTTTAGATAGTGCCACATTCCAAAATTTGGTACTAAGGCTTGGCATGCTGCAGCTTGACTGATTTCACCTTTGCTGATGCTTTTACTTCACAACTACTGATGAGCATTGGGTCAAATACAAGTACTGATGAGTAATTTAGTCTTCAGCTCTTTCACAACTACTGAAGACTAAAATGACTCAGAAGTACTGATGTACATTATTTATTGAAAACAACTGAAGTAGTGAGGTGGATTACAACTACTGATGTATGATTTTCAAATAAATAAGTACTGAAGAACAAATTTTGTTCACAAGTACTGATGTGTGATTTTACACAAGTACTGAAGACAAAATTTGTTCACCAGCTCTGAAGAATGTCATCAGCACCTGTGAACATCTGATCACAAAAGCTGAAGGCATAAATATTCACAAGAGCTGAAGGGTCAATGAAACATCTGAAAGTCAGCCAAAGAGCTGATGAGTGTGGAGGCTAGTATGAAACAACTGATTTGATGGAAACAACTGATGAGTAATTTCTCATCAGCTGATGACAACAGCTACTGTTTCATACGCAAACAACTGGACAAAACCATGTCTTCAGTAGTTTCACAACTACTGATGGCTAACACCAAGTCCTCAGTTGTTTACAACAACTGAAGCAATACCATGTCTTCAGTAGTTCATAACTACTGATATCAGTAGTTCACAACTACTAAAGACTAACACCAAGTCTTCAGTTGTTACAAAGTCTGAAGAAGAATATTAGGTCATCAGTAGTTCATAACTACTGAAGACTGACAGTAACTCTTTAGATGTTTAAAACATCTGAAGGACAAAACCAAAGTCTAAGTAGTTTCAACTACTGAAGACCAACACCAAGTCCTCAGATGTTACAACCACTGAAGGTTAAAACCACGTCATCAGTTGTTACAACAACTGATAACTAACACCAAAACCTTCAGTAGTTTTCTTCCAACCTTTGACCTACCCTATAAATACCCCACTTTCAGAGCATTTACTCCTCACTTGACCTAATCCTTCCAAACCTCTGAAATTCCCGTACACCATTAATGGCGACCATGCAACTGAAACCTCGACACAACTGTGTCGCCCATCTTAGAAAATCGCCATTATGGCCCAAGTTTCACCAAGTCGTCGATCTTATGAACGACTCACCCTACAAAACGGCTTTTCTCCTGAACCCCACTATATACACCGACTCTTTGGCGGAGTTTTGGACAAATGTAACCGTCCAAACCGGAGAGCAGGATGGCGAGGTCTCCCTCCGGTCCTCCGTCAACAGCCACCCTGTGGTTATCACTCCAGCTACCCTACGCCAAACCCTAGAGCTGGAGGATGCCACTCACCCAACTTCCTACCCCAAAGGTACCCTGGATCTCTCATTCACATCCCATGACTACCAGGGTAACCTCTCCGCCTCCACCTTGTTGAAGAAACACTTCCCTGACCCTCAATGATTGATCTTCCACATGGTGAACGTGTGTCTGGCTCCCAAGACCTCTTCGTGGGACCAGATGTCCACAAGGTGGCAACAGGTATTGTTCTCTATCCTTGAAAAACAACCGTTAAACTTAACTGATTTACTATTTTTGGAAATAAAGGATATGGCCACAAAACCAATTTCTAACCGATGGATCTTGTATCCTCGGTTCATTATGGCCATAATAGAGAACCAGCTTCAGGCTGAGGGACTAGTTGGGACTGGGGACCCTGCCATGGCTGTTCTAGCCGAGGTATACTCCAGGCACAACACTGACCAAACACTCAAACAGGCTGGCCGGCTGCGAAAACCCACGCAGCTGGAACCCACAGCCTCCACCTCCAAATCCAAAGTCCCCACCAAACCAAAAGCCAAAAAGAAGCCCAAAAAGGCTACTCAGGGAGATGAGTCCCCTGAGGATGCCCCTGCAACACAAAGGCAGGATGTGCCTGCTGGTTCGATTCTCGCAGCAGGTACCACGACTCCACCCACCACAACCGCACAGGCTTCCTCTCAACAGGAGCCTGATGCAACCAATTTTGGGGCAACCACATTACTGGGGTCTTTCTCACTTGAGAAGACTGCCATTGAAGAGCACAGTCCTCCCCATGTGCACACTGCTTTGAGCCCATCTCTTGATGAGACCGCCCCACAAAGCCCTACATTGGTTATCGCCAAAGTGCTGACCCATCTGAGCACTCCACCCTCTCCCCAGAAACCTATTACAACCGGGGAGACTCCAACCGAAGAGGGGGTGGATACAAGTGCCGGTGGGAGCCCACAGCACAGAGAATCAGTCCAATCTCCCAGTGTGGCTAGGGAGACAGGACAATCTGGTGAGGCTGCCACTTCCCCTGCATCAACATCTGAGCAGGGTGAAGCTGGTAACATCACTAAGACCTCACCAGAGGCAACTGCCGATGATGGATCCAATCCGGAGGCTAGAAGTCCCCAGTACCATGAACAAGGGGCACATGCTATTACTGAGCCACACTCAGGGCATGTACATCCTGACATTGTCAGGAGGTCAGGTGATTCAGCTCATGCTGATGATGACCTGAGCTTCTTCTATGATGTAGTAGCTCAAAACACTATCCTAGAGGATGAGATAAGCAGACTCAAAGAGCTGCTTGCTCAAATGACTCAGGATAGAAGTCCATCTGCCACCACTACCCCACAGATGGCACCTTCACCCGAAGGTCTCATAAACACTGAGCCACTCCCACAAACTCGACCACCAGCCCCTGCTTCTGGCACTAGCTCTCAGAGTCAGAACCCCCCTGAGCAGCTGGATGCTATCCTCCAAAAATCCCTACCTCTCATCACACCCATGCTTAAAGACTTAGTCATTCAAACCCTTGATGAGAGGATTCCCACATACATCCAACCCATGGTGGAGGTTGCCATTTCTAAGGCACTTGCTGATAGTCAAACCCCAACCAATGCACCCAAAAAGGGGGAGACATCAGTGCAAGTCAAGAGGAAGAGGGGTGAGGAGGAGGTAGAGGCAGAGAAAGAGGTGGTGGTTGAGAGGGAGTTGGTTGAGGAGACTATGAAGGTGAGGGAGAAAGGGAAGAGGAAAGAGAGGGAGGTTGAGCAAATAGAAGTGGCTGACATCCAAAAGGATTTCAGTTTCACTGATAAGAAAAAGGGAGAGGAGGGAAAGATGGTGGCTGACTCTGATCTAGCAGCCCTTGTCAAGGAGGCTGATGCTGAACACAGCAAATCAATGGATTCTGCCATTGCTCAGATGTTCAAGCAAGGCTTTGACAAGGACACTGCCCTGCTAGATCACGAGATCAGGAAAATGGAAACTAGGGAGATAAACTACCGATGGTCTACTTATAGCCAAGAGGATCAAAAGAAACTCGAGGCTATGAGTAGATTCATTTCGAAGTATCTGGGCAGGCCAGTCCTTGATGTAAAAGCATGGACCAGGGACAGACTCTTGGCAATAACCACCAAGATCTGTTCGGCTGGTGATTTCACTAAGGGACTGGTCACAGAGGCCCTTTCTGAAGCAGGTGCTGGGAACAGGACACTGCTAGTAAAACAGACCAAACCAGCCCTTATCTCTAGGTTACTAGCAGTGCCTGCGAACATTCCCACACCAACAACCCAACCACAACCCACTAAACCAACCCCTTCACCACCAAAACCCGCAGCCAATGATCCACCCTTGAAGAAGAAGAGAAGGGTGTTGAGGCTGCAAGAAGAAGAAGAAGAAGAGGGGGATGAGGAGGATAGACTGCCTCTTTCAGCAGTCATTCCTCTACCAAAGGCCAAAGCCCAAACCATCACCCCCACCTCACAGATGGAAACTGTGAGGGTGAAGATAGAGGAAGAGGCACAGCAGCTTCATGATGCTGAGATGCTTAAGTCTATTGACCAAGCATATGCTGCCTCTACCTCTATCATGAATATGAAGAGAGAAGCTCTGAGACTCTTCACTCTCAAACAAACCTTCCAATATAACAAAGAGAGAGTGAGGACTTGGCCTGATCCTAGGGTGGCTCACAGGATCATAAAGAACAATATTCCTGAGAGGTACAAGAGCCAGATGAAGAGGATTGTAGATGAAGTAATCACTCTGGCTCTTGTAGTAACACCCTGGGAAATTGTGGATGAGTTCGAAAAAGCTTATAAAGCTAAGCTACCTCCTGAAATGATGTTGGAAAACAGGATGGTTAGGAAAGGCTTAGTTTATAAGAAGCTTGAGAACTTCCGCAAAAATGAGCTCAACTTGTTGCTAGAAGGCAGACATCCAGATGAATTTGCTTACAAGCAAATCACAACAGTTGAGCTCAAAAATGGGAAACAGGTCAAGTATGTCTCAGAGACATACGGCCGTGAAGGATTGTTCGATGGTGGGGATGAGGGCATGACCAAGGAAGAACAAATGATCTTTGTCCGAGCCTACACCCGAGAATCCTACCGGCTTGTACATGGGAGGTAGATCTCATGGATGGGACAACAGCTCTGTGTCCAATTCCCCAAGACAGAGCTCCCATCCATACTTAGCCAAACAAACACTAGAGACTACCTCTCAGGCCAGTGCTTATCTGGGTCAACTTCTAATCTGATCTAGAAGGAAATAGACCAATCATTATGCCACCAATAAGTGGGACAACCAATAATTAGAGGTTTTGGCTGCATTGGTTCAGGGGGAGTTTGTTGGACCAAAAGAACCAATGAGCCAAGATCAGGAAAACCTCTAAGTCCCACATGACATCACAACAACTGCTGAAGACTCCCATCAGCTATTGTGTTCTCTTGCTTGAATGTCAGACTCGAGAGCATCTTAGCTCCAACCATCAGCTGTTCTGACAAAGTCTGAAGAACAAAGTATGAAGATCAAAGAACTGAAGAATAACAGCTGAAGAAGACTCCAAAGTACTGAAGACCAAGTACTGAAGTCTGAAGTACTGATCTTACAAGTACTGAAGACTTCAAGTACTGAAGACAAGTACTGAAGAATCAAAAGCTGAAGAACTGAAGAACTGAAGACCTTCTACTGAAGCACAAAGTCTGAAGACAAAGACTGAAGACAACAACTGATGATATCTACTGAAGTCATCAGTTGTTATATCATCTGAAGCCAAGTCTGAAGACCAAGTACTGAAGACTCAGAGTTTGTCACAACAGCTGAAGATATCTTCTTCAGTTGTTGTGATGGTTTTTCCTTTTCAGTAGTTTATTTTGTTTCAGTAGTTGTACAACAACTGAAGAGCATGTTCTTCAGTTGTTATAGTATCAGTAGTTATAAATGACTGAAGAGCTTGTTCTTCAGTCGTTGTAGGATTTCAGTAGTTTTACTTTTGTCAGTACTTAGGAAACTTTTGTAAGAATATGTCAGCTGTTGACATCTTCAGTAGTTTTATGTTTTGTCAGTTGTATTTTTAATACAGTTGATGTCAGAAAAAGGACATCAACCCATCCTTTTGCCGCCTATAAAAGGATGGGGAACCATACTGTTTTAATGGCCGAAACGTGCGAAGCAATAGAACATTTATTATTTCGCAGAACTCTTTTCTCTCTCTATGCTTGTGCTTTTACATGCAATATCTTTTATGTTCTTGCATTAATCGCTAATTAATGTGCTAAATCCGCTGCAAATATAATCTGATTGATCAAACGAGAGGCTGAGATCCTGTCAACTAACAAATTCATTTGACATATCTTATTTTGATGTTTCAGGTATAAAAGAAGACATTGAATATCCAATGATTCCTCTTCTATCAAATGATGTTCTATTAACTAAAGATCCTCCAAGTAGAACAAACATCACTCGTTCAAGTACCACAGTTACACCTCCTCAAGACCAAACAAACACATCTAGAGGAACATCAACACCCTATCCATCATCATCACCACCGGTGACCAATTAACCACAAACTTCAGTTGACCCTCAACCAAGTAAAGAAATAAGGTCACAAATGCTAAACATTGTTGAAGAAGATGATGACCACCATTCATTACCAGACAGACATCATGATGATGAAATCTTAGATTTCTTTCATAATTCATGAAAAACATTCAAAAACCTACACAATCATATAATCCTATAACTTTAAATACCCTTGTCCATCTGTCAACACCAAATCAAGCAATCATCACTCTTGATTCAACTATCCCTATTGATCAGATTCAAACCATAAGAGCTCCTAAATATCATCCTTTAGAGAATATTATTGGTGATCTCAATATTAGATTGACATGAAGTCAAACTAATACATCAAGCATTTGCCTATTTTCTTGCTTTCTATCATTGAGTATACCAAAAAACACTACAGAGGCACTCAAAGAAAACAGTTGGATAGAAGCAATGTAAGAGGAACTACAACAATTCAGGAGGCAAGAGGTATGGCAATTAGTTGACCTCCTTGAAGGTCAATATGCCTTTGGGACAAGATGGCTATTCAGAAACAAAGTAGATGCTAGAGGGATTGTCATCAGAAACACCCAAGGCTTTTTGCCCAAGGATACACTCAAGAGGAAGGCATTGATTGTGATGATGTCTTTGCTCCTGTTGCTAGGTTAGAGGCCATCTAAGTGTTCCTTGCATATGCCTCATCTAAGAACTTCACTGTCTTTTAAATGGATATCAAATTTGCATTCCTTTATGGAAAGATAGATGAAGAGGTATATGTTACTCAACCACTAGAGTTTGAAGACCCAGACTTTCCTTACATAGTCTACAAGTTAGATAAAGATCTTTATGGTCTTCATCAAGAACCTTGGAAGTGTTATGAAATATAATCCAAGTTTCTACTACAGAATAGGTACACCTGAGGAAAGATTGATCAAGCACTATTCGTAAAAAGGAAAGAACAAGACTTGCTTGTTGTTCAAGTCTTCGTGGATCACATCATGTTTGGCTCCACCAACATGCAACTTTGCAAAGAGTTTAAGGCTCTAATGCAATCCAAATTCTAATTGAGCTCAACGGGAGAACTCGTATTCTTCCTTGGTCTACAAGTTCAACAATCTGGTGAAGGAATTTTTATCAACCAAAGCCAATATGTGAATCAGATCTTAAATAAATAAATATGACCGATTGCATATCAAGCAAAACACTATTTCCAACTAGATTGAAGTTTGGCCCAGATCCAGAAGGCACATCAATTGATCAGAAACTCTATAGATTTATGATAGGCTCACTAATTTACCTAACTACAATTAGACCAGACATCATATATGTAGTTTGCACGTGAGCCAGATACCAAGCAAATCCAACAATCATATATCAATGCAATACAGAGAACTTTAGATACTTATTAGGAAAACCAACACTTGGTTTGTGGTATCCAAAGGATGGAGATTTCTATTTATTTTCATACATATACAGTGATTATGGTGGATGCAACCCAAACATAAAATCCACAACAGGAGGATGTCTATTTCTTGTATCAAGATTGATCTCTTGGCACTGCAAGAAACAAAAAAAAATATCTATGTCAACAGCTCAAGCAGAACATATAGCTCCTTCTTCATGCTGCTGTCAAGTGCTTTGGATTCAAAACCAAATGCTTGATTATGGCTTTAATTTTCTTTAAACACCCATACATAAAGACAATTTTGCTACCATGTTTACCACTGAGAATCATGTTCAACATTCAAAAACCAAACATATTGATATCAGATATCACTTTCTGAGAGATTGCTCAGCAAAAGGGTCTGATAAAGCTGATCAAGGTTCATATTGACAATAACTTGGCTGACCTGTTTTCAAAACCATTTGATTTAACAAGATTTGAATTTCGGGTTCAGTCATTTGGTATGGTTAACTATGAATCAAACAAGTAATGTTTTCAAACATTAATAACAAACAAGTTTGAATCATACATGACAAACACATGAGTAATGATAGTACACTAGCTTACTTCTTCACTTGAGTCATTTTTATCTAATAAAGATTGACACTAATTATGTTTGATGTGTGGATAGGCTCAGCATGGGACACATAATATCATATACAACAGTGAAGAAATAAATTATGATCATGTCATAAGAAACACCCATCTTGGTTTATGGTGAGTTATTATCTATCCAATATAGATTGCTTGTAAAGTAACTACTATACATCAAGTGAAACAGTTTATAAGCTGCTCAATCATACAAGTGTCTCCTTTGTTATGATAATCATAGACCTGGTGTACACTCAGGTATTCTTTGTTGTACTTAGCATAGACCTAAATGACCTACACTATGATCCAAAAGATTCCCAAAGAGAAACACATCCTTCTTGTATGAACAATCAAAAAAGTGTTTCAGACTACGTTCCTTGTGAATGAATCAAAGAATCCCAAAGAGGATCACCTTCCATAGTGAAGTGAAAAAAATACCAATGTGGATTAAACAAAAATGATCAAATTGAGCATTTATACTAATAAGCAGCTAGATCATAAGTATTGAAAGTGCTTTCTATCATATCTTAAGGGGGATTGATGTTAACACACAATCAGGTGTGGGGTACATACAACTCATATCAATACACACAGAACATGATAAATCACTCACTGTTTATGTGGATAACAATATCTACAATCAACATTGTATTAGTCTATGTCTATTCTCAAAATCATTCAAACACCTCAATGAGAATTTATGACTAGTATGATCTCATGACATGCGCAAATGATTTATCTCCAAGCAAACAAAACATTCATTATTTGTTAGATGAAGTTATTGTTGGGTTTGATAGAACATGAAACATAGTTTAACCATTTAAACTATGTAAAAATGCAGCGGAATAGTAGCTTTATAACATGATTTATGAGCTGAAAAATCAAGTTCTATTTTGATATTATAAAGTCACAAACAAACCCAAGAACAATGGACCTTTTATATGTGAATAATGCTAGCTATGTGAACACAAACTATACATTATGGACAGCCATAAAGAGGCTGCCATAAACTACCTTTGAGCAGCCAAAAGGTGTCGAAAATAGATGAGGATGATGATGTCTTTGAGTAGCAAGCTTTCAAAGTAGAGGACCTCAAACCGTATACCCACAAGCCCTTCAAACACCCACTTGCTAGGTAGTATTACACCAAGTCTTGTCCCTCTTGTCAAATCCGAAATTTCAGCCAAGAACAAGCTTCAAAACAGCCAAGAAAATTTGAAAATTTGAGAGAAGAGGGAGAGGAAGAACTCTTGCATGTGTGTGAGAGAGAAAGGATTGTAAGAATGAATTCATTAAAGAGTGTTGGAGTGGTTGAAGTCTTGCAAGAAAACAAGACAAAGTTGGTATCCTTATGCCCTTTGGGCGGCCGAGGGTTTTAAACCCAAATGAGTTTCCCACCCTTTTCATCTTTTATTATTATAACACTCTTTCAATCAACTAACTTATAAAATTAAAACCTAGTTTAATTTTATAACATAACACTCTTTTATATTTCATTATTTAACCAACTTAAATAATGAAACAAATAAATATCTCATGAACAAATTATCCATATAATGTTATTCTATCACAAAAGCAATATTTAGAAAACCAATTTTCTAAATAGGTGTCAAACATTTATTGTATGATCTCATCAATAAATAAATGTTTGTTAGTGTTTGTATAGCCTGTTATTGGGTATGACCTGATTTGGATCATAACTTACTAACCACATCAATCTTGTATGTGTCTTGGGCATATAAGATCCTATAATCTCCCACTTGCACAAGATTCATAGAAGATTGATGCAAGCAGTAAATACCTCCTAACAACGGTTTACTTCCCTTAATACGTATGACTAAGTGCCATTCAATAACATCATCCTCTTCAAGTACCATACTTGAAATTTTTTAGGTGAATCAATCATCTATCCTTTTGTCACAGATGTCATGTTAAATCCTAGAGACACGGAGTGATCATTCTCCATTGATTTAACTTTATCAGACCTTAGACATTTTACTCTCAACGAATAAGAGGACAAATCCCATCTTGACTACATACGTCTCTCACAATTACCTTATATCAAACCTGAACTCAGACGTATGTACTCCAATATTTCAGAATAGCGAAGAACTGAGCCAAAGTATAATATTTGGTAAATATCAAGACTCAATATGTATCTCAGGTCAGAGGATACCAAATGATGTTCGGCTTTGCTCAAAATTACTTATGATCAATCATGAAGATTCCATGTAGTAATATTTGAGATGCAGGTCAGTCCAATATTTGCATCCCACAAATATCTATGAACCTTGGCAGCAACCTTTTGCTCTATATTCATCCATATGAATATCTACCAATCCAAATTCATAATAATCTTACCCTCATACTTGTTCACACAAGTTTGAACGACTAAGGACATTTAGAGTAAACAATTTACCCATGGATTAAACATGCTAAATTGGAACATTTATTGAAATATTATAACCAAATAATTGAAGGGATTTAACAAGTTTATCAAAGTTCATATAAGCTTGTTTATATGAAAAACACAGCGGATTATTAGTTTTAAAACTTGTTAATATAATGATTATTAAACCCATTTAATAAGCAAACCCCAAACGATGGATCATTATACGAAATGCATATAATGAAATGATCATAGGGTGTTTAAAATACAACCTTTGGAGCTGCTGGAAATCGATATTGTTGAGGCAAAAAGATGAGTTTCGTGGCTGAATCTTCAAGCAAGAAGACCTCAAGATGGTGATACCCCAAGCCACAAACGAACCCCTTGAATGCTAGGTTTCTTGACACCAACTTTCAGCAACAAAAACCCTTTTTGATGCTGAAACTTTCAGGTCTTCTTTTTTCTCTAGCTGCTGAAATTTTCAGCCCTTTTCTCCTTTCAAAATCGATTGAGAGAGAGAAGTAGATGAGAGTTAGTGGAGTTTGAGAGTGTGTTATGCTTTAAGTCTTGTGTATTTACAAGACAAAAGGTGGGACCCCTTGGCATGTGGGCGGCCGAAAATCCATTTTAAATGGATTCCCACTCTTTTGTTTTGTCGCATAATTAAAACACTCTCTAATATCTTATGTTTATAAAGTTGAAACTTATTTTAACTTTATAAACTTAGTATCTTTTATTTGTTATCATTTAGTAAGACTAAATAATGAAAAAAAATAGTACCTTATGAACAATTATCCATATAATGATATTCATCTACAAAGGCAATGATTTAGAAAACCCATTTTCTAAATTGGTGTCATTATTTATTTCTATGATCTTATCAACGAATAAATATTTATTGGTGTTTGTTTAGCTTGTTATTGGGTATGACCCGACTTGGATCATATCACACTAGCCACATCAACTTAATATGCATCTTGGGCAGATTAGGTCTTTCAATCTCCCACTTGCACAAGATTCATAGAAGGTTGATGCAAGTAGCAAATAACTCCTAGCAACGGTTTGCTACCCCTAATGTATATGATTAAGTGCCATTCAATAACATCGTCCTCCTCAAGTACCTTACTTGAAATGTTTTAGGTGAATCAATCATCTATCCTTTTGTTACAGATGTCATGTTAAATCCTAGAGACACAGAATCATCATTCTCCGATGATTTAACTTTAACAGGCCTTAGACATCTAACTCTCAACGAATAAGAGGAAAAAATTCCATCTTGACTACATACGTCTCTTACAATCACCTCATGTCATACCTGAACTTAGCCTTATGTACTGCCAATTTTTCAGAACAGCAAAGTACTAAGTCAAAGTTCAATACTTGGTGAATATCAAGACCCAATATGTATCTCAGGTCTGAGGATAAAATGATATTCGCCTTTACTCAATATCTCTTATGACTAATCACAAAGTTTCCATGTAGAAATAATTGAGAGCGGGTCAGTGCTATACCTATATCCCATAGATATCAATGAACTTTGGTAGCAACCTCTTTCTCTATATTCATACCTTATGAATATCAACCAATCCAAGTTCATTATAGTCTTACATTCATAGTTGTTCCCACAAGTATGATCGACTACGGACGTTTAGAATAAGTTATTTATTCACGGATTTGAAACATTCTAAAATGGAAGAACAAATGAAGGTTATAACCATATAATTAAGTCCAATGACATAAGTTCCAATATCCAAATACAAAATATAAAATCAAATCCAGTCACTAGAATATTGAAGTCCCATGGCACAAGCATGACCTTCATGCTTTGCCTTTTCAAGGAGTTTTGTGAATGGATCCGCAATGTTTTTATCAGTGTGAACTTTGCGAATACATATCTTTCCCTTTTCAACTTCATCCCTTATGTAGTTGAATCTCCTCTCAATGTGCCTTGTTTTCTAATATGCACGGGGTTCCTTGATTTGTGCAATCGCACCCTTGTTATCACAAAGAATCTCCAGAGGATCCTGAATGGAAGGGACTACCCCTAGATTGGCTATGAATTTCTTCAACCATGCAGCTTCCTGCGCTGCCAATGAAGCGGCGATGTATTCTGACTTTGTAGTGGACAATGCTACGACTTCTTGCTTTGAGCTTTTTGAAGAAACAGCTCCCCCATTCAGGATAAAGATGTACCCCGATTGAGATCGTGAATCATCTCGATCGGTTTGGAAACTTGCATCCGTGTAACCCTTTACAACGAGTTCCTCTTCACCAGACCCGTAGGTCAAGAACATGTCCTTAGTCCTCCTTAGGTACTTCAGAATGTTCTTGACAGCCATCCAATGACTATCACCAGGATTTTGCTGGTATCTACTTGTCATGCTTAAAGCGCATGACACATCCAGTCTAGTGCATATCATTGCATACATGATGGATCCTATAGCAGATGCATATGGGATTGCCTTCATTCTATTCCGCTCCTCCTTTGAGCTTGGACATTGAGTCGTACTCAATATTGTCCCTCTCTGAATAGGTACAGTACCTTTCTTAAAGTTTTCCATCTTGAACCTTTTCAAGATTTTGTCAATGTTTGCACTTTGATTCAAACCAATCAGCCGCCTTGATCTATCCCTATAGATCTTTATTCCCAGAATATAGGTGGCTTCACCAAGATCCTTGATGGAAAAACAACTTCCAAACCAGGTTTTTACACCTTCCATGGTTGGAATGTCATTTCCAAATAGTAGTATGTCATCAACATATAATACTAGGATGGTTATTGTGCTCCCACTAGCCTTCTTATACACATAAGCCTCATCAGCGCTTTTGATGAAGCCAAATTTCTTTACCTCCTCATCAAAACGGTGATTCCAGCTTCTCGATGCTTGTTTCAATCCATAGATTGATTTCTTTAATGTGCATACTTTATTAGGATGTTTTGGATTGACAAAACCTTCAGGCTGAACCATATAGACATCTTCCTCAAGATATCCATTTAGGAAAGCGGTTTTGACATCCATTTGCCAAATCTCATAATCATAATGAGCAGCTATGGCAAACAATATCCTTATAGACTTTAGCATCGCAAAAGGTGAGAAAGTTTCATCATAATCAACCCCTTAAGTTTGAGTGAAACCCTTCACTACAAGTCTAGCTTTATAAGTATCCAAGTTTCCATGCATATCGGTTTTCTTCTTGAAAACCCACTTACTTCCAACTATTTTGGAATTAAGAGGTGGTACAACAAGTTCCCAAACTTGATTGTCATACATGGATTGCATCTCAACGTTCATGGCCTTAAGCCATTTGTCACAATCCAAATTAGACACTGCATCATGGTATGTGGTTGGTTCATCTGAATCTACCACATAGCATTCATCCATGAAAAATCCGTATCCTTCAGGTGGATTACTTGTTCTACCACTTCTGTGAATGTTTTGTGTGTATTGATCAACCGCTTGATCATCCTCAACATCCTCATGTTGAGTGCTAGTTTCAACCAAATGTGCATCGGGTTGGTTCTTGATCCTCCTCAAGATCCGCTGTTCTACTGCTAGTTCCTTCCATAAGGAACTTTGCTTTAAGAACTCACCCTTTCTGGCAACAAACACCTTTTGTTCCAGTGGATTATAGAAATAATATCCGATAGAATCTCTAGGATATCCAATAAAGATACACTTGGTGGATCGGACTTCCAATTTGTTTGGGGTGGGAGTCTTAACATAAGCCTCACAACCCCAGACCCTTAAATATGATAGGGATGGAACTCTTTGATGCCATATCTTAAAAGGTGTCTTTTCCACCCTTTTGGTTGGGGCCATATTCAGAATACGGCCGTGGAGAGCAAAGCGAAACCCCAAAATGATAGAGGCAATGTGCTTCTAGCCATCATAGATCGAACCATATCCAATAAGGTTCGATTCCTCCTCTCAGACACACCATTATGGTGTGGTGTTCCAGGTAGAGTGAGTTGTGAGACAATCCCATAACTCCTAAGATGATCTTGAAAAACATCACTTAGGTATTCACCACCTCTATCGGTGCGAAGAACTTTAATTGACTTGTTGAGTTGATTTTCTACTTCATTCTTGAAGATTTTGAACGTTTCAAAAGCTTCATCTTTGTGCTTTAATAAGTACACATACCTATAGCGACTATAATCATCGGTAAAGGTAATGAAGTATATTTCACCATTCCTAGTCATTGGCTTAAAAGGACCACATACATCCGAATGTATGATACCTAATAAATCTTTTGCCCTTTTGTATGTTCCACTAAAGGGTGCCTTAGTCATTTTTCCTTGTAAACAAGATTCAGATACATCAAATGAATCACATTCATTTGTTTTTAAAAGACCATTCTTTTGAAGTGTTTGTATACGTTTTAGGTTTATATGACCAAGACGACAATGCCAAAGATAGGTATCACTCAAATCCAACTTGAGTTTCTTGGTGTTAGTTTGGTACAATGAACTATTTAAAGTATTTTCATGAACCAATTCATAAATACCATTAATGGGAATAGCTTTAAAATAGAACATATCATTTAAAGAAACATGAATATCATTTTCAACAAAAGATAATACATAATCATAATGTCTTAATTGGGATACAGAGATAATGTTCCTAGTCAAACTAGGAGCATACAAAACATTCTTCAAAGTTACTTCCAAACCACTTGGAAGTTTTAGGATGTAATCCCCACGAGCTTCAACTTTGACTTTGGCTCCATTGCCCATGAAGAGGCTAACATCCCCTTGATTGAAATCCCTACTTCTTTTGAACCCCTGCAACAAATTGCAAATATGAGTTCCATATTCGGTATCCAATTCCCATGCGTTAGAAGATATGACATTAAGATCAATATGAATCATTTAAATTGTACCTGAGGTTTGCCCCGCATCCCTCTTTTCCCTCAACTCTTTGAGATAGGCTGGACAATTTCTCATCCAATGCCCTATCTCACCACACTTGAAGCATGGGTTGTTTGCAGCAACCTTTTGCTTCTTCTCCTTGGGCTTCGGAGGTTCCGCCCTAACAACCATCTTCCCCTTTCCCCCAACGTGCCCCTTTCCTTTGGCAACAATTGCCTTAGGAGGGGGTTGAGGCCTCCTCTTTTTCCCACCTTCATTAATGGTGAGAACGGGTAAAACCCTTTTACCCATTCCCGCCTCGGCCGTTTTGAGCATCGAATGAAGTTCATTTATGCTCTTGTCCCATCCGTTCATGTTGTAATTCATAAAGAACACCTCAAACCTTTTAGTTAGGCCACTAAGGATCAAATCCATGGCCAACTCCTTTGAGACAGGACAATTCAGCCTTTGAAGGCGGTTGACGTGGCTTTTCATCTTAAGAACATAAGATGAAACTGATTGGGATTCCTCCATCCGACATGCATGAAGCGCTCGAACCATTTCGAAGCGCTCCACCCTAGCTTGTTGCTGGAACGTTTCCCGCAACTGGGTGATCATGTCATAAGCTACATGGAGCTCATACTCCTTTTGGAGGTCGGGTGTCATACTTGCTAACATTAGGCAAGAGACTTGTATGGAGTCTTCCACATATCTAACCCAATCGTTATAGGCCTCTTCATCCTCCTCGTTGGGTTCATTGGGGATGGGATCATCAAGGATGTAGGCCCGCTTTTCTTGCTTGAGAACGATTCTCAAGTTGCGGTACCAATCCATGAAGTTGTTAGGTGTTAGACGATCCCTTTGAAGGATCGCCCTCAGAGATTGGTTGTTTTGTTTTGGTACATCGTTATTAGCATTGTTGTTGGCCATCTACAAGATTTTACAAAGTTTTATTTTAGTATTCGTTGATATAATTATATTTCATTTATCAATACCCTTTTATATCTCATAGACGATTAATAAATAAAATTTTAAAATCCGACGTTATATTTAAATATTGGTTAGGTGACCTTTATCCCATTATTTAAATTAACAAGGTAGTCATGAATGACAATTGCAACCTATTGCAACTTCTAATGGTATGGGATCGTTTGAACATCTTATGTTTGAAACGGCATGTTTATCCCATCAACACCTTTGTAAAACATATTTTAGGTGATCCATTCAATATATTTCACAAATCAAGTCATCCTACTTACACACACATGTGAGTTTACTATATAAGTGGTTAGGTGACCTTTATCCCACAAACATGGTATTCTCACCTCAAGTTACAAGTTCCCTCAAAGTGGTTAGGTGACCTTTATCCCACTAAGAGTTTCCAAGTAACCTAAGTGTTATGTAAAAGGATGGTGTTAAACTTGTTTTCAACAGGGATTTACGTTTTCACAATTTTAGTTTACAGAGCTCTATGTACCATATGATTGTATGCATTCAACCATATAGTACCCTATTGGTTCTTTTAAATAAAACCCATTTTATTTTGCAAATCATTAATCCTTTTATAAACCATTCTATTTGTGCTTAATGATTTGAGAACCAATTTCTTGTTATAGCTTGTTTTAGTCGACGGTTTGTTAATCACATCCAAATATTCAAAACAAACATTAACATAAGCAATCAACCAAGCATAAACAATCCATTCACATATGCATAACAAAGCGTACTAGATTGAGCACACTTGTTAGCCTAAACAAGTGTGTCACAAGGTCTTGTCCTAAGGGTTAAGAACATGACACAAGGATGGCAAAAGGAGACTCCCACTTGAATCCACATCTTCAAGCATCCTCTTTGTCCATATTTCTTCAAATCTTGATCTTGAGCATCCTTACAAAATATGTATCCTAATACAATTTTTCTAGTAAAGGAAAAACTCCTAATCTATTGCTTACAAACCAAATGAATAAATAAATTACAAAACAAGACTTGAAACATAAAATTAAATTATTACATAGCAAAATGAATATATCATGACAACCAATCAATCAATCCACAAGGTCTAGGCTTTGTTATGCATAACCAAACAACATATCCAAATATGTACATATCTATCGATTTTTGGCAGCCCCTTTTCAACCCATATTCTTGGATAACATAAACCAAGAACAATTGGGTTTTGTCCAAACAAACAACTATCTCATGAGCTAAATTTTTAAAGATCCTTACATGCATAAAGTAATATCTTTAAAATCAAAAAGGGGTAACCATTTCAGCCCTCTAACTCTCGGCCACATGGTGTCACACACCACAAAAACCGTGAACTAGTATGTCTTATACATGTATGCATTCGTATAAGTGGCTCTTGATGCCATTGAAGGGATTTAACAAGTTTATCAAAGTTCATATAAGCTTGTTTATGTGAAAAACGTAGCGGATTATTAGTTTTAAAACTTGTTAATATGATAATTATTAAACCCATTTAATAAGCAAACCCCAAACCAAGGATCATTATACGAAATGCATACAATGAAATGATCATAGGGTGTTTAAAATACAACCTTTGGAGCTGCTGGAAATCGATATTGTTGAGGCAAAAAGATGAGTTTCGTGGCTGAATCTTCAAGCAAGAAGACCTCAAGATGGTGATACCCCAAGCCACAAACGAACCCCTTGAATGCTAGGTTTCTTGACACCAACTTTCAGCAACAAAAACCTTTTTGATGCTGAAACTTTCAGCTCTTCTTTTCTTCTCTAGTTGCTGAAATTTTCAGCCCTTTTCTCCTTTCAAAATCGATTGAGAGAGAGAGGTAGATGAGAGAAAATCATCCCTTGCATGTAGGAGAGAGTTAGTGGAGTTGGAGAGTGTGTTATGCTTTAAGTCTTGTGTATTTACAAGACAAAAGGTGGGACCCCTTGGCATGTGGGCGGCCGAAAATCCATTTTAAATGGATTCCCACTCTTTTGTTTTGTTGCATAATTAAAACACTCTCTAATCTCTTATGTTTATAAAGTTGAAACTTATTTTAACTTTATAAACTTAGTACCTTTTATTTGTTATCATTTAGTAAGACTAAATAATGAAAAACAAATAGTACCTTATGAACAATTATCCATATAATGATGTTCATCTACAAAGGCAATGATTTAGAAAACCCATTTTCTAAATTGGTGTCATTATTTATTTCTATGATCTTATCAACGAATAAATATTTATTGGTGTTTGTTTAGCTTGTTATTGGGTATGACCCGACTTGGATCATATCACACTAGCCACATCAACTTAATATGCATCTTGGGCAGATTAGGTCTTTCAATAATTTTATTCAAGTAATAAGGAAGTTCCAAATTGACGGGTTTGCAAGAACACAAAACTAGTTTAACCGATTAAACTTTCTGAAAAACGCAGTGAAAGTTTAGCATTATAACATGTTTATAAGTTGAAATTTTCATGTTCTAAATGATGTTTTAAGATGAAAAACAAACCCAAATCAAAAGGATCTTTAATATGTGAATAAACAAGCTATTAACATATGTATAACTACATAAAATCACAGCTTCAATGAGCTGTGATATCTACCTTTTTCAGCAGCAAAAACGACCAAAGAATGATGGTTTTGGATGCTTAAATCTTGGCCAAGGCTCCAAGGAAGAAGCCCTCAAGTGTGTATACCCCAAGCTCTTTGCAAAGGCACCTTGTTGTTAGGAAGAACACCACAAATCAGCTCCCAAAAATCTTTCTTTCTTCCTTGTTTCCGTAAACCATAAGAGAGAGAGAGAGAGGAGTTGTTCAAGTTTGCATGTCTTGAGATATGAGAGAAAAATGGAGTGTTTTTTAATAGTATTGATGTGTGTAGTATTCAAGACACAAGAGCCAATGATATACCATGGGGCGGCCGAAAACGAGTTTTAAAACTTTCCCCCTCAAATTTTTAACACAACAATATATTAACTAGTCTTATAACTAGTTTATGCAATTAACCATTTAATTGTATAAGTAGTATACTCTCATAATTTATTTGTGATGTTATTTAACTCACTTAAACAACATTACAAATAATATTATTGAACAACATGTACTAATTATTTGTTCCATCTCATATGTAACTTGTTTAGAAAACCCATTTTCTAAATTGGTGTAAACATTTAATTGCATGATCATATCATCAATTAAATATTAATTGGTGTTTGCTAAGCTTGTTATTAGGTATAACCCGACTTGGATCATAACATACTAACCGCATCAATATTCTACGTGTCTTGGGCATATAGAATTCTACAATCTCCCACTTGCCCAAGATTCATAGAAGATTGATGCAAGCAGTAAATACCGCCTAAGAACGGTTTACTACCCTTAATACGCATGACTTGTAGCCATTCAATAACATCATCCCATTCAAGTATCCTACTTGAAATGATTTAGGTGAATCAATCATCTATCCTTTTGTTTCCGATGTCATGTTAAATCCAAGAACACAGAATGATCATTTCTTGTTCATTTAACTTATCAGGCCTTAGACATCTAATTCTCAACGAATAAGAGGAACAAATTCCATCTTGACTACATACGTTTCTCACAAACATCTCCTGTCATACTTGAACATACCCTTATGTACTGTCCATTATTTCAGGACAGTGAAGAATTAGCTCAAGGTATAATAGTTGGTGAATATCAAAACCCAATATGTATCTGAGGCCTGAGGATACCAAATGATATTCGCCTTTACTCAAATTTACTTATGATCAATCAATAAGATTCCATGTAGTAAAATTTGAGATGCGGGTTAGTCCAATATTTGTATCCCACAAATATCTATGAACCTTGGTAGCAACCCATTGCTCTATATTCATCCTTATGAATATCAACCAATCCAAGTTCATAATAATCTTACCCTCACACTTGTTCCCACAAGCATTAACGACTACGGACATTTAGAGTAAACAATTTACTCATGGATTAAAACATGCTAAATTGGAACATTAATTGAAACATTATAACCAAATAATTTTATTCAAATAATAAAGAGTTCCAAATATCCAAATACAAAATTTACAGATCAAATCTAATCACTAGAATATCGAAGTCCCATGGCACAAGCATGACCTTCATGCTTTGCTTTTTCAAGGAGCTTCATGATAGGATCCGCAATGTTTTGATCCATGTGAACTTTGCGAATACTTATCTTTCTGTTTTCAACTTCATCTCGTATGTAGTTGAATCTCCACTCAATGTGCCTAGTCCTTTGATGAGCACGAGGTTCCTTGATTTGAGCAATCGCCCCTCGTTATTACAAAAGATCTTTAGGGGGTCCTGAATGGAAGGGACAACCCCTAGATCGGCAATGAATTTCTTAACCATGCAGCTCC
The DNA here is from genome assembly GCA_024085815.1 of Flaveria linearis. NCBI lineage: Eukaryota > Viridiplantae > Streptophyta > Magnoliopsida > Asterales > Asteraceae > Flaveria > Flaveria linearis. The sequence continues at coordinate 57,629,344 of CM044013.1, read as the reverse complement.
TTGAGCTGCCAATGAGGCGGCGACGTATTCTGATTTTGTAGTTGATAGAGCCACTACAACCTGCTTGGAGCTCTCCCACGAGACCGCTCCTCCATTCAGAATGAAAATGTATCCCGATTGTGACCATGAATCATCACGATCGGTTTGGAAATTCGCATCCGTGTAACCTTTACAACGAGTTCCTTATCACCAGATCCATAGATTAGGAACATATCTCTTGTCCTCCTTAGGTATTTAAGTATGTTCTTAACAGCCATCCAATGATCCTTTCCAGGATTTTGCAGGTATCGGCTTGTCATGCTTAAGGCACATGACACGTCCGGTCGAGTGCATATCATCACATACATGATCGATCCAATAGTAGATGCGTATGGGATTGCCTTCATTTTTCTTGCTCATCCTTTGAGCTAGGATATTGAGTCATACTCAATATCATTCCTCTTTGAATAGGTACGGTACCTTTCTTAGAGTTCTCCATCTTGAACCTTTTCATGATTTTATCAATATATGCACTTCGATTTAAACCAATCAACTGCCTCGATCTATCCCTATAGATCTTTATTCCCAGAATATAGGCGGCTTCACCAAGATCCTTAATGGAAAAACAACTTCCAAGCCAGGTTTTTACACCTTCCAAGGTTGGAATGTCATTTCCAAATAGTAGTATGTCATCAACATACAATACTAGGAAAGTCATTATGCTCCCACTAGCCATCTTATACACACAAGCTTCATCAGCATTTTTGATGAAGCCAAATTTCTTTACTTCCTCATCAAAACGGTGATTCCAGCTTCTCGATGCTTGTTCCAATCCATAGATTAATTTCCTTAACTTGCATACTTTATTAGGATGTTTTGGATCGACAAAACCTTCAGGCTAAACCATATAGACATCTTCCTCAAGATATCCATTTAGGAAAGCGGTTTTGACATCCATTTTCCAAATCTCATAATCATAATGAGCAGCTATGGCAAACAATATCCTTATAGACTTTAGCATCGCAACAGGTGAGAAGGTTTCATCATAATCAACCCCTTGAGTTTGAGTGAAACCCTTTGCTACAAGTCTAGCTTTATAAGTATCCAGGTTTCCATGCATATCAGTTTTCTTCTTAAAAACCCACTTACTTCTAACTACCTTGGAGTTAAGAGGTGGTACAACAAGTTCCCAAACTTGATTGTCATACATGGATTGCATCTCAACGTTCATGGCTTCAAGCCATTTGTCACAATCCGAATTGGACACTGCATTATGGTATGTGGTTGGTTCATCTGATCTACCACGTAGCATTCATCCATGAAAAATCCGTATCTTTTAGGTGGATTACTAGTTAGACCACTTCTGCGAACGTCTTATGTGTATTGATCAACCCCTTGATCATCCTCAACATCCTCATGTTGAGTGCTAGTTTCAACCAAACGTACATCAGGTTGTGGTTCTTGATCCTCTTCAAGATCCACTGTTCTACTGCTAGCTCCTTCCATAAGGAACTTTGCTTCTAAGAACTCACCATTTTGGCAACAAACACCTTTTGTTCCAATGGATCATAGAAATAATATCCCATAGAATCTCTAGGATATCCAACAAAGATACACTTGGTGGATCGGACTTCCAATTTGTTTGGGGTGGGAGTCTTAACATAAGCCTCACAACCCCAGACCCTTAAGTATGATAGGGATGAAACTCTTCCATGCCATATCTCAAAGGTGTCCTTTCCACCTTTTTGGTTGGGGCCATATTTAAAATACGGGCCGCGGAGAGAAAAGCGAAACCCCAAAATGATAGAGGCAATGTGCTTCTAGCCATCATAGATTGAACCATATCCAATAAGGTTCGATTCCTCCTCTCAGATATACCATTATGCTGTGGTGTTCCAGGTGGAGTGAGTTGTGAGACAATCCCACAACTCCTAAGATGATCTTGAAAAACATCACTTAGGTATTCACCTCCTCTATCAGTGCGGAGAACTTTAATCGACTTGTTGAGTTGATTTTCTACTTCATTCTTGAAGATTTTGAACATTTCGAAAGCTTCATCTTTGCGCCTTAATAAGTACACATACCCATAGCGACTATAATCGTCGGTAAAGGTAATGAAGTATCTTTCACCATTCCTAGTCATTGGCTTAAAAGGACCACATACATCCGAATGTATGATTCCTAATAAATCTTTTGCCCTTTCGTTAGTTCCACTAAAAAGCGCCTTAGTCATTTTACCTTGTAAACAAGATTCACAAACATCAAATGAATCACATTCATTTGTTTTTAAAAGACCATTCTTTTGAAGTGTTTGTATGCGTTTCTTGTTTATATGACCAAGACGACAATGCCAAAGATAGGTATCACTCAAATCCAATTTGAGTTTCTTGGTGTTAGTTTGGTACAATGAACTATTTAAAGTATTTTCTTGAACCAATTCATAAATCCCATTGATGGGAATAGCTTTAAAATAGAACATATCATTTAAAGAAACATGAATATCATTTTCAACAAAAGATAATACATAATCATAATGTCTTAATTGGGATACAATGTTCCTAGTCAAACTAGGAGCATACAAAACATTCTTCAATATAGCATCCAAGCCACTTAGAAGTTTTAGGATGTAGTCCCCACGAGCTTCAACTAAAACATTAGTTCCATTACCCATGAAGAGGCTAACATCCCCTTGATTGAAGTCCCTACTTCTTGTGAACCCCTGCAACAAATTACAAATATGAGTTCCACATCCAATATCCAATACCCATGTGTTAGAAGATGTAACATTAAGATCAGTATAAATCATGTATATTGTACCCGAGGTCTGCTCGGCATCCCTCTTCGCTTTCAACTCTTGGAGATGGACATGACAATTCCTTGCCCAATGTCCTATCTCCCCACACTTGAAACATGGGTTATTTGTAGCAACCTTTTGCGTTTTCTCTTGTGGTTTGGGTGGCTCCCTTGCCACCCTTTTCCCCTTTCCCCAAACGGGTCCCTTACCATTGGCAACTTTTGCCTTGGGTGCGAGATGAGGCCTTTTGTTGTTCCCACCTTCATTGATGGTGAGAACGGCCGCTTCGGCTATTTTGAGCATTGAGTGAAGCTCACCAATGCTCTTGTCCCATGAATTTATGTTGTAATTCAACACAAATGTCTCGAACCTTTTGGTAAGGCCATTGAGGATCAAATCCGTGGCCAATTTCTTCGAGACGGGACAATTAAGCCTCTCGAGGCAGTCAATACGACTTTTCATCTTAAGTACATAAGATGAAATAGATTGGTTGTCGTCCATATGACATGCATGGAGTGTTCGAATCGTTTCGAAGCGCTCAACCCTTGCTTGCTGTTGGAACGTTTCCTTCAGCTGGGTTATCATGTCATAAGCTCCGTGATGTTCATACTCCTTTTGGAGATCCGGAGTCATGCTCGCTAGCATGAGACAAGACACTTGGATGGAGTCCTCTGTGTATTTTAGCCAATCGTTATAGGCCTCCTCATCATCCTCAGTAGGTTGATCGGGGATAGGGTCTAAAACATATGATGTTCTCTCTTGCTTGAGAACGATTCTCAAGTTTCGATACCAATCAATAAAGTTGTTATGATTTAGACGTTCCTTTTGGAGGATCGCTCGTAATGATTGGTTGGACGCAGATGAGTTATCGTGATTTTCATTATTGGTGGCCATCTACAAAATTTAACGAAGATCTATTTTAGTATTTTCGATATTGCTATTTTTTTAATAATTAATGCCTTTTAAGGTCATTTTTATATTAAAATCTAGAACCTAACAATACATTTAAATTGTGGTTAAGTGACCTTTATCCCACGATTTAAATTAATAAGGTGGTCAACGATTGACGGTTGCAACCATTTGCAACTTCTAGAGGTATGGGATCGACTTTAAACATCATATGTAAAGTCGGCATGTTAATCCCATCAACACCATTTGGAAACCATATTGTAGGTGATCTATTTAACATGGTTTGCAAATCAAGACATCCTACTTACACATACGTGTGAGTTTGCCAAAATGAGTGGTTAGGTGACCTTTATCCCACGAATATGGCATTTTCACCTTAAGTCATAAGCTCCCTCAAAGTGGTTAGGTGACCTTTATCCCACTAAGAGTTCCCTTAAGTGTTGTGTAAAAGGACGGTGTTGATCTTGTTTTAGTATATTTAGAGGTTTCATAATTCTAGTTTAGAAAACTCTATGTACTTGTATTTGCATGCTTTCAAATACAAGATACCCTATGGTCCTTTGATTAAAACCTACTTTTAATCATTAAATCATTTTAATAACCTTTTATTAACTTTTAATGATTAAGAAATATCAATTTTCAGCTTGTTAAGTTTGTTAATGAGTTTGTAATGTATGACTAAATACCAACCAAACAATCAAACAACAAACAATCAAACAAGCATAAACATATAAACATGAGTGCATAACCTTAGCCTCTAAGTTGACAATAAATGTTTGCCATAACAAGTGTTGTCATAAGGTCTCACCTAAGGGTTTGTAATGACACATTATATGTGTCCATGGACTCCCACTTGAATCCATATCCAAATACTTCAAGGTCCATGTCTTTGATGTTCATCTTTGGGTCTTGATCTTGTGCATCTTCCTTTTACAAAAATTGTATCCTAATACATTTTTCTAATGAAAGAAATGCACCTAATCTATTAATTACATAACCAAATGAATAAATAATTACAACCCAAATAATAAACATAAAGATTACAACCCAATTGAATGAATAAAAAACAACCATTCCAATCATCCAAATCATAAGGCCAAAGGCTAGGTTATGCACACTATCAACCAATGATCATATCATCCAAACATATAATGAAACCCCACTTAAAACCACCAAATTTCAGCCAACATAAACTGAAATTTTGGGTTTTAAACATTGTCCAAACAATCAACATATCATAATATATATCTTTCAAGGTCTAAACACTAGCATGTGTGATATGACCTTGAAAGTTTGGGGAATCATTCATACAAAAGATAGCAGCCCCTAAAGGGGTTTTAAAGTCCATAAAACAAATTTTTAAAGACCATACAAGCTAGCTATCCACATAACCGGCTCTAGATGCCATTGACGGGTTTGCAAGAACACAAAACTAGTTTAACCGATTAAACTTTCTGAAAAACGCAGCGGAAGATTAGCATTATAATATGTTTATAAGCTGAAAATTTCATGTTCTAAATGATGTTTTAAGATGAAAAACAAACCCAAATCAAAAGGATCTTTAATATGTGAATAAACAAGCTATTAACATATGTATAACTACATAAAATCACAGCTTCAATGAGCTGTGATATCTACCTTTTTCAGCAGCAAAAACGACCAAAGAATGAAGGTTTGGATGCTTAAATCTCGGCCAAGGCTCCAAGGTAGAAGCCCTCAAGTGTGTATACCCCAAGCTCTTTGCAAAGGCACCTTCTTGTTAGGAAGAACACCACAAATCAGCTCCCAAAAATCTTTCTTTCTTCCTTGTTTCCGTAAACCATAAGAGAGAGAGAGGAGTTGTTCGAGTTTGCATGTCTTGAGATATGAGAGAAAAATGGAGTGCTTTTGACTAGTATTGATGTGTGTAGTATTCAAGACAAAAGAGCCAATGATATACCAAGGGGGGCGGCCGAAAATGAGTTTTAAAACTTCCCCCTCAAATTTTTAACACAACAATACATTAACTAGTCTTATAACTAGTTTACGCAATTAACCATTTAATTGTATAAGTAGTATACTCTTATAATTTATTTGTGATGTTATTAACTCACTTAAAAAACATTACAAATAATATTATTGAACAACATGTACTAATTATTTGTTCCATCTCATATGCAACTTGTTTAGAAAACCCATTTTCTAAATTGGTGTAAATATTTAATTGCATGATCATATCATCAATTAAATATTAATTGGTGTTTGCTAAGCTTGTTATTGGGTATAACCCGACTTGGATCATAACGTACTAACCGCATCAATATTCTACGTGTCTTGGGCATATAGAATCCTACACAAATATCCAAATACGAGATTACAGATCAAATCCAATCACTAGAGTATCGAAGTCCCATTGCACAGGTATGACCTTCATGCTTTGCCTTTTCTAGGAGCTTCGTTAGAGGATCCGCAATATTTTGATATGTGTGAACTTTGCGAATACATATCTTTCCTTTCTCAACTTCATCTCGTATGTAGTTGAATCTCCACTCAATGTGCCTAGTCTTTTGATGAGCACGAGGTTCCTTGATTTGAGCAATCGCACCCTCGTTATCACAAAAGATCTCTAGGGGGTCCTGAATGGAAGGGATAACCACTAGATCGGCAATGAATTTCTTCAGCCATGCAGCTTCTTGAGCTGCCAATGAAGCGGCGACGTATTCAGATTCTGTAGTTGATAAAGCCACCACATCCCGTTTAGAGCTCTTCCAAGAGACCGCTCCTTCATTCAGAATGAAAATGTATCCCGATTGTGATCGTGAATCATCACGATCGGTTTAGAAACTCGCATCCGTGTAACTTTTACGACGAGTTCTTCATCACCAGATCCATAGATTAGGAACATATCTTTAGTCCTCCTTAGGTACTTAAGTATGTTCTTAACAACCATCTAATGACTGTTTCTAGGATTTTGCTGGTATAGGCTTGTCATGCTTAAGGCGCATGAAACGTCCAGTCGAGTGCATATCATTGCATACATGATGGATCCAATAGCAGATGCGTATGGGATTGCCTTCATTTTATCTTGCTCATCCTTTGAGCTTGGACATTGAGTCGTACTCAATATCGTTCCTCTTTGAATAGGTACCGTACCTTTCTTAGAGTTCTCCATCTTGAACCTTTTCAAGATCTCATCAATGTATGCACTTTGATTTAAACCAATCAACCGCCTTGATCTATCCCTATAGATCTTTATTCCCAGAATATGGGCGGCTTCACCAAGATCCTTGATTGGAAAACAACTTCCAAGCCAGGTTTTTACACCTTCCAAGGTTGGAATGTCATTTCCAAATAGTAGTATGTCATCAACATACAATACTAGGAAAGTGATGATGCTCCCACTGGCTTTCTTATATACACAAGCTTCATCAGCGTTCTTGATGAATCGAAATTTAATTACTTCTTCATCAAAACGGTGATTCCAACTTCTGAATGCTTGTTTCAATCCATAGATTGATTTCTTTAACTTGCATACTTTGTTAGGATGTTTTGGATCGACAAAACCTTCAGGCTGAACCATATAGACATCTTCCTCAAGATATCCATTTAGGAAAGCGGTTTTGACATCCATTTCCAAATCTCATAATCATAATGAGCAGCTATGGCAAACAAAATCCTAATGGACTTTAGCATTGCTACTGGTGAGAAAGTTTCATCATAGTCAATCCCTTGAGTTTGAGTGAAACCCTTTGCTACAAGTCTAGCTTTATAAGTATCCAAGTTTCCACACATATCGGTTTTCTTCTTGAAAACCCACTTACTTCCAACTATTTTGGAGTTAAGAGGTGGCACAACCAAGTCCCATACTTGATTGTCATACATGGATTGCATCTCACCGTTCATGGCTTCAAGCCATTTGTCACAATCCAAATTAGACATTGCATCATGATAGGTGGTAGGTTCATCGGAATCTACCACATAGCATCCATCTATGAAAAATCCATATCTTTCAGGTGGATTACTAATTCTACCAGATCTGTGAACGTTTTGTGTGTTTTGATCAACCACTTGATCATTATCAACATTTTCATGTTGAGTGCCAGTGTCAACCAAACGTGTATCGGTTTGTGGTTCTTGATCCTCCTTAAGATCCACAGTTCTACTGCTAGTTCCTTCCGTAAGGAACTTAGCTTCTAAGAACTCAGCTTTTCTGGCAACAAACTCCTTTTTTTCCAATGGATCATAGAAATAGTATCCCATAGAATCTCTAGGATATCCAATGAAGATACACTTAGTGGAACGGCTTTCTAGCTTGTTCGAGTTGGGAGTCTTAACATAAGCCTCATAACCCCATACTTTTTAATATGAAAGCGATGGAACCCTTCCATGACATATTTCAAAAGTTGTCGTTTCCACTTTCTTGGTTGGGGCCATATTCAAAATACGGGCAGCAGAGAGCAGAGTAAAACCCCAAAATGACAGAGGTAATGAGCTTCTAGCCATCATAGATCGAACCATATCCAATAGAGTTCGATTTCTCCACTCGGACATGCCATTGTGTTGTGGTGTTCCCGGTGGAGATAGTTGTGAGACAATCCCACAACTTCTAAGATGGACCCTAAAAGCATTATTCAGGTATTCACCTCCTCTATCGGTGCGAAGAATTTTAATTGACTTTTTGAGTTGATTTTTGTACTTCATTTTGAAAGATCTTGAACATTTCAAAAGATTCATCTTTGTGTCTTAACTAGTACACATACCAAGTTACAGTAAAGGTAATGAAGTATCTTTCATTGTACCTTGTCATAGGTTTAAAAGGACCACATACATCCGAATGTATGATACCTAATAAATCTTTTGCCCTTTCGGCTTTGCCACTAAAAGGTGCCTTGGCCATTTTACCTTGTAAACAAGATTCACATACATCAAATGAATCACATTCACTTGTTGTTAAAAGTCCATTCTTTTGTAGTGTTTGTATTCTTTTCTTGTTTATATGACCAAGACGGCAATGCCAAAGGTAAGTGTCACTCAAATCCGATTTGAGTTTCTTGGTACTAGTTTGGTACAATAAGCTATCATTCAATATATTATCACGAACCAATTCATAGATACCATTGATGGGAATAGCTTTAAAGTAAAACATGTCATTCAAAGTAACATTGATTTCATTTCCAATAAATGATAATACATATCCAAAATGTCTTAATAGGGCTACAGAGATAATGTTCCTAGTCAAACTAGGAGCATACAAAACACTGTACAAAATTACTTCCAAACCATTTGGAAGTTTCAAGATGTAGTCACCACGGGCTTCAACTTGAACTTTAGCCCCATTGCCCATGTAGAGGCTAACATCCCCTTTGTTGAAGTTGCTACTTCTTTTGAACCCCTACAACAACTTACAAATGTGAGTTCCACATCCGGTATCTAATACCCATGTGTTAGAGGATATTATGTTTAAATCAATATGGATCATGTATATTGTACCTGAGGTTTGCCCGGCATCCCTCTTTGCTTTCAACTCTTGGAGATGGACAGGACAATTTCTTGCCCAATGTCCAATCTCCCCACACTTGAAGCATGGGTCATTAGTAGCAACCTTTTGCTTCTTCTCTTTTGGTTTGGGTGGCACCCTTGCCACCCCTTTCCCCTTTCCCCATACGGGTCCCTTACCCTTGGCAACTTTTGCCTTGGGTGTGGGATGAGGCCTTTTCTTGTTCCCACCTTCATTGATAGTGAGAACGGGTAAAACACTTTTACCCATGGACGCCTCAGCTGTTTTGAGCATTGAGTGAAGCTCACCAATGCTTTTGCCCCAAGCATTCATGTTGTAGTTCAACATGAACGTCTCGAACTTCTTGGTAAGGCCATTAAGGATCAAATCCGTGGCCAATTCCTTCGAGACGGGACAATTAAGCCTTTCGAGGCGGTCAATGTGGCTTTTCATCTTAAGTACATAAGATGAAACCGATTGGTTGTCATCCACACGACATGCATGGAGTGCTCGAACCGTTTCGAAGCGCTCAACCCTCGCTTGTTGTTGGAACGTTTCCTTCGGCTGGGTTATCATGTCATAAGCTTCGTGATGTTCATACTCCTTTTGGAGATCCGGACTCATGCTTGCCAACATAAGGCAAGAAACTTGGACGGAGTCCTTAGTGTATTTCAGCCAATCGTTATAGGCCTCCTCATCATCCACAGTAGGTTGATCGGGGATAGGGTCGTCTAAAACATATGATCGTCTCTCTTGGTTGAGAATGATTCTCAAGTTTTGATACCAATCAATGAAATTGTTATGATTTTGACGTTCCTTTTGGAGAATCACTCGTAAAGATTGGGCGGACGTGGATGAGTTATCATGATTATCATTATTATTGGTGGCCGTCTACAAAATTTAACAAAGATCAATTTTAGTATTTTCGATATTGTTATGTTAATAATTAACACCTTTTAAGGTCATTTTCATATTAAAATCTAGAACCAACATTGCATTTAAATTGTGGTTAGGTGACCTTTATCCCACGATTTAAATAAATAAGGTGGTCAACGATTGACGGTTGCAACCATTTGCAACTTCTAGAGGTATGGGATCGACCTGAAACATCATATGTAAAGTCGGCATGTTAATCCCATTAACACCATTTGGAAACCATATTGTAGGTGATCCATTTAACATGGTTTGCAAATCAAGTTACCCTACTTGCACACACATGTGAGTTTTCCAACATAAGTTGTTAGGTGATCTTTATCCCACAAATGTGGTATCCCCACCTTAAGTCACAAGTTCCCTCTAAATGGTTAGGTGGCCTTTATCCCATTAAGAGTTTCCAAATGACTCAAGTGTTGTGCAAAAGGATGGTGTTAAACTTGTTTGTTAAGAATTTTAAAGTTTTCATAATCTTAGTTTAGAAAACTCTATGTACCCTATATTTGCATGCTTTCATATACAAGGTACCCTATGGTTCACCTTTAATAAAACCTCTTTTATTAAAACCATTAATCCTTTTAATAACCTTTTATTAACCACTTAATCATTAAGAACCATCAAATTTTCATCTTGTTAAGTTGTTTATGAGTTTGTAATGCATATCCAAATATCAACCAAACAATTAAACAACAATCATCCAAACAAGCATAAACATTCAAAACATGAGTGCATAACCATAGCCACTAAGTTGACCACACTTGTTTGCCATCACAAGTGTTGTCATAAGGTCTTTCCTAAGGGTTTATAATGACACATCATATGTGTCCATGAACTCCCACTTGAATCCATATCCAAATGCTTCAAGGTCCATGTCTTTCATGTCCATCTTTGGGTCGTCATCTTGTGCATCTTCCTTTTACAAAAATAATATCCTAATACATTTTTCTAATAAAAGAAATGCACCTAATCTCTTTATTACATAACCAAATGAATAAATAATTACGACCCAAATAATAAACATAAACATTACAACCCAATTGAATGAATAAAACAACCATTACAACCATCCAAATAACACAAGGCCAAAGGCTAGGTTATGTACCATAATAAACAATGATCATATCATCCAAAACAATAATGAAACCCCACTAAAACCATGAAATTTCAGCCAACACAAATTGAAAGTTTGGGTTTTATTTTTGTCCAAACAAACAAACAATACAACATGCATGTCTTTCAAAGTTTAGTCACAAGCATGTGTGATATAACTTTGAAAGTTTGGGGATTCATAATACATGAACATAGAAGTCCCTAAAGGGGTTTTAAAGTCCATAAAATGAATTTTTAAAAGACAAAAACAAGCTAGCTATCCACATAACCGGCTCTAGATGCCAATGTTGGGTTTGATAGAACATGAAACATAGTTTAACCATTTAAACTTTGTAAAAACGCAGCGGAATAGTAGCTTTATAACATGATTTATGAGCTGAAAAATCAAGTTCTATTTTGATATTATAAAGTCACAAACAAACCCAAGAACAATGGACCTTTTATATGTGAATAATGCTAGCTATGTGAACACAAACTACACATTATGGACAGCCATAAAGAGGCTGCCATAAACTACCTTTGAGCAGCCAAAAGGTGTCAAAAATGGATGAGGATGATGACGTCTTTGAGTAGCAAGCCTTCAAAATAGAGGACCTTAAACCGTGATACCCACAAGCCCTCCAAACACCCACTTGCTAGGTAGTATTACACCAAGTCTTGTCCCTCTTGTCAAATCCGAAATTTCAGCCAAGAACAAGCTTCAAATCAGCCAAGAAAATTCAAAAATTTGAGAGAAGAAGGAGAGGAAGAACTCTTGCATGTGTGTGAGAAAGAAATGAGTGTAAGAATGAATTGATTGAAGAGTGTTAGAGTGGTTTAAGTCTTGCAAGAAAACAAGACAAAGTTGGTATCCCTGTGCCCTTTGGGCGGCCGAGGGTTTTAAACCCAAATGGGTTTCCCACCCTTTTCATCTTTTATTATTATAACACTCTTTCAATCAACTAACTTATAAAATTAAAACCTAGTTTAATTTTATAACATAACACTCTTTTATATGTCATTATTTAACCAACTTAAATAATAAAACAAATAAATATCTCATGAAAAAATTATCCATATAATGTTGTTCTATCACAAAAGCAATATTTAGAAAACCAATTTTCTAAATAGGTGTCAAACATTTATTGTATGATCTCATCAATAAATAAATGTTTGTTAGTGTTTGTATAGCCTGTTATTTGGTATGACCTGACTTCGATCATAACGTACTAACCACATCAATCTTGTATGTGTCTTGAGCATATAAGATCCTACAGTTATATCTTTCTGACCAAGGTTATCATACCAACATTCACTTTGAGCTTTGATAATTTCCATATATCAAATTCAAATTTTTATCATTTTATAATTCTTTTATAAAATATGTAAAAATTAAGTGGGAGAAAAATCATCAACAGCAGAATATATGCATAATCATTCATTTTAAAATTTGAAATATTAAATTTTGAGTTTTAAATAAATCCAAGTCAAGGCAACACTCAAGCACATCACTTTGACACATATACATGCACAATATTGCTTGTGAGTGATATTTTATCATCCATATATTGATTATTTTAAAATTATAAAATTTTAACAAATATTCAAATTTTGAAACATTTCAAAATTATTGTTCAAGCAAAACAGAAAATTAAGTCTCTAGAGCGTATGAGTCTCCACAGCGTATGTATTAAGTTACATACCTGATGAGCAATGTTTTCAAAATAAACAAAAGTTTTTGAGATTTCGTCAATTGTTGACACAACGGATATTCAAACATACATCATTTGTAGCTATAGTGAACCATTAACATTCAAAATACATAAAGTGTTTATTACGGATGATGTTTGTAAAACATCCGCTATGAATACAGTAACATTTTTGCAGCGTATGATTGACATTAGTCATCCATTCTTAAAACAGTGCAAGTGTATACAACATATGCACACAGGTAATCATACACTATACACATTCACACAATCACACAAAGGGGTTCACAGTGCATGCCAATAATTCATCCTTTGTGAAAGTATTGAAATTATTCAAAGTGTCCATACGCATGATAAATGTTCATCCGCTGTGACCAACCAAACATTCTTTCAAAGTGTCCAAAGAACATGAACAAATGTTCATCTTCTTTGGAAACAGTGGTCAAACACAGCATATGACTATTTGGTCATCAGTTGTGAATTTCAAATTTCATACAAGTGTGCACAGTGCATGACCAAATGACCATCTGTTATGAACACACTACAACATACAAGGATCCACAACGTACAAGTTTAAAGTTGTACAACAGACGCACTGTTCACACAGTGCATGCATATTTCACAGCACATGAGTTAAGATTAAATTTTAAGTTTAACTGTTCACACAGCGTACTCATACACCATACACACAATGGACAATCATTTTATCTGTTGTGTGTGTGTCTATATATATATATATATCAACACTTGTAATTTTTACATTCATCACGAGAGAGAGAGAGAGCAAAAATTAAATTTCTTAAACGTTACACAGTGCGATAAACCCCTTAAACCCTTGATCATCCAAAACCCCAAAATATGTTTGATTTCACTACTGATTCTTATTCAAATAGGTATAACAACATGATTTAAATCTTCAAAAGATCATCAAACATACAATTGTCTGATTTTGATTCGAACATTGTTAAACCTAAGTAAAAGAATGAATCGTGACTCAAAAATTAATCATTTGATGTTGTTAATGAAATGAGACATTAGATATGTGTTAGATGTTCTCAGTAGAATGTGTTATAACTTTTGATTTATGAAATTTGATTGGGTGTTCATTAGGTTGATTAACACTCGTGTGTTCAAGCCAAAATATTCAATTTTTGATTTTTGATCTTTAAACTTGTTCAATATAAGTTGAAATATGTTATACATTTTTAGTCTTGTTCAAAAATCAGTTGTAAACATGCATAATTAGTTAATTTGGAATAACATTTATCATAACATCATTAAATGCATAAGCATTCAATGTGCAGTAAATTGTAATTTTTGAATTAAAATGTCAAAACTGAAATTCATGTTCTTAAGTTGTTATGAGATGAAATCAGTGTATAATATGAAACAAACAAGTCATTGTGATAAAACAAACACAACAATTTGAATCAAAGCAAATTGAATCAAACAAGATTTTCATGATCAAAATTGACCAAACAATTGACTTTTGATAAGTCAAAATGATTCATTTGAATAATGTCATACATACATACACTTAGACCAATCATAAGTGTTAAGCATACATATGTCATCATTTCAAAACAATCTTAATAGTCCAGTGTACACTTGATAAACATTTCCTCATATTCATTATCACACATCATTATCATACATGTTACTAACATTACTCTTCTTCATTGCAGATATGGAAAACTTAGTGTTTGTCAGAGATCATAATATCTGTGCCTAACTTAATCTAGATTCATCCAAAGATGAAAACTTCATAGATATCATTCATGCACTTAGACAGACAAGGTTGGTTCATGCTATGACAGCAAGACCAGAGATTATGAGGAACATATAGTCCAACTATGGACTCATGCTCATCTAAAGCAGTTAAATGATCAATAAGTTATGGTTTCCATAGTACATGATCATCAGACTACTATTTCAGAAGAAGTAATAAGGAGAGTATTGCAACTGGGTGGTGAAGATGCTGAAGGTCCAATGAAATTTGATGAGAACTATGTTCTTCGTGTATTCAGGCAGATAGGTTACACTAGTACCATTGACAAAAGCAAATCAAGAAGTCTTACATGTGTGCTCAATTTAGATTTCTCATGCATACATATCATAAGACAATGACCAACAAAAAGACTGGCTGGGATGCCACTTCATTAAGGAGTTCCTTTGTAATAACAAATATGATTGCTAGAAGACCCTTCAACTTTACTGCTCAAGTTCTTAATGGGATGATCTACAATTTGACTAAGGTGAGGAACAAGTGTCAGATGTATCAAAGATTCTTCCAGAAGATCATTGATGATCTACCACCAAACATCCCAAGGGAAGGTGCCATCTTTCAGCCTGTTCATTTCAATGAACATGTATTTACAAGAATCAAGTCAAGTTTATATCAAGGAGATATAGTGCTTGTCCCTCCTTATATGATTGATCATGATGTATCTAATCCTCATGTCTTTTTAAGGATTCTAGGTCATGGAGAACTGCACATGTTGTTTCAAAACATCATACATCAAGCACCAATCAATCAACTATCCCTAGTTATTTGAGAGGAAGAAGTTGAAGCCATACAAGAACCAATTGTTCAAGAAGAACAAGATGCTCCTATTCAAGAAGTTGTCATACAAGAGTAAGAGCAAGTTAAGGAAGATGTTCAAGACAAGAATAGATGCACTTTGAACATCAGTTCCCTTCACCACCTCAAAGTCCACACATGTCTTTTCAGAGATATTGATGCATCACTAGTGAAACAGTCAAGTTAACAAGAAGAAGTTGGTACTTCATTAGCTCATGAACCTAAACAAAAGAACAAAGCATTACTGCTGAACCTATTAAAGGTGAAGAATAGGGAAGTGACATTCCAACTGAGGAAGAGATTAAAGGTTTTTGTATTTACTAAGTATAACAAGCTGATTGAGAAGTAAAACAGTAGAGCTAGAAAGTTAAAAGACAAACGCAAGAGTAAAGATGAAGAGATTGAGAAACTTAAAGAGTGATCAAAAGGCACAAAAGTTGATTGTTCAATTTCAAGAACACAACTAGATCAATCAAAAGAAGAAGTCAAGGTGAAAGATCAAGATATAAGTAGTGCAAGACTTGATATTGCATATTTAACTGAGCAGATAGATATTAAAGATGCTGATATTGATGAGTTGAAAAAAAATGATCTATGCTCAAAATGAAAAGACCAAAAGGTTGAACAGAGAGTTGGAACATACAGACACTCGACTGAAAGAGGAAGAACATTCAGAAGGTGAAGAACAACACCTGAGTGGTGAATTTGAAGAGCAAATTTTGTCTCAAGCTAAAGAAACCAGCACAAGGGGAAACATAACAAGCAACTATTATCCCTAAGGAGACTTATTCAATGGCTCAATTGTTTGGTGAAGCAAATCCATTTGAAAATATCCATTATTCACCAATCCTTAGACAACACTTCCATACACCAGACTCACAAACTGCTGAAACAAGCATGGTCCCTATCAATCCACTGTCTAACAAACAAAAAGAGCTAATCAAATAGTTTGCACAGACATTGAAAGTGCAAACTGGATCATCCAAAGACCAAGCATCATCTTCACAACCTTCTTTGAAAACATTTGAATGAAAAAGAAATAGAATGTACTTAGCTTCTCTAATGAAAGGAAAACAAAAGGTTCAAGAAGTAGATGAACTTGAATCACCACAACTCAAGCTCCTTAAATTTAAAGCTGAACCAGTTGATGAAGATGAACCCAAACAGATAGCATCTAAGGCTGTAATTTAGAAGAAGGTGAAATTAATCAGACTCATGATCCACAAAAAGAGCCAATAATCATCTTAAGTGATTATGATAATGAAGATGAAGAAAGGGAAAATGATGATGATATGCAAAAAACACAAGAACTATTCCTAGATGATCCTGAAACACTAATGGGAATAGAATTGGCTTCTAGAGGAGTTTCATATGATACATTCATGCAGCTTAACCTTTATGAGGTTAAAGGCTTACTCAAAGACTTTCAAGAAGTCATGAAGAATGGAATAGAGCGAACATGCAGAAGGTATATGGAAATAAAGGATCAACAAGAGATTCAAAAGACGCTACCAAAAGATCCTCAGATTGAGAAAATGACCTACTTCCAAGTGAAAAGCTTGATGAGTCACACAAGGATGCCATACAGGTCATATATTGGAAGATCTCTATCCCAGATGAATGACCTTGCTAGAGAAATCTACAACAACATGCTTGCTAGTGCATTGAAGCCACATATTACTAGACCTCCTCCTAGTTCTTGTATATTCACATATCATGAAGCTCTACCTGAGCTTCATCCCATAAAGGAACCGAGACAGTTTATGCCTCATAGGCTATTGCCTGAAGGTAAAGGGGTGAGGGAAATGATCAATGAAGACATTAGTTTTGTGGAACTCTTTGATAAAATCACACTAACAACATATATAGATGAAAGGAAAATTATAGCATGGAAGTAATATGAGATATGGGATGCTGTGTTGATAAAGAGAGTATCTGGACTTGTCCAGTACTTACCATACATATCACCACTGAGATCACTGAGTTATGAAGATATATTAGACCTGATGCACATGAGAATGGTCAATCATACTAATAATCCTAAAGGTGTTGACTTTTACCATATCATGAGAGCTTATATGAATAAACAACACCATGAACTAAGATTGAAGGCAGATAGATAAGACAAGCTTCACTTGGCCAAATTAACGAGAGTACAACAATTGGCTAACAAACAAAAGATGGTAAGTGAAGAACAACCAACTTAGATTGAAACTGAAACTTTGGAAAGGGTTGGCTACCCTTTGAGACCATCAGACTTGAAGTTGATCATGAAGAAAATAGATGGTAATCAATACAACCATCCTATCACCAGATGGTACTATGATGACTCTCATTTTGAAGTTGTGTTAGAAAGGAAATTTGAAGGAAAAGAAGCATCAGACATAAAGCTTTTTGATCAGGTAGAGATAACATTCCTTCATCCTTTATATGTATCATTTTTAAAGACCAAAACATTCCCTGCAATAGTGGATGTTCTATGCATGGGAGATTGCTTTTACTTTATTCACATGCTAAGAATCCTTAGGACAATATATGTGAATGTTGCACTTAAACAGAGACTTGAAACAAATAAACAATCCCTAACACACATAGAGGGAATCACAGGCCTAAGAATATCAGAGAGCAACAATGTTAAAGTTTGAAGGATAATCATGTTATAACCACCACGGTTAGCAACATTGATGTGCAAAGTTTAGATCAGTCCATCCTAGAACATATGGTTCATCTCTCCATCCATTGTAAATATGATGATCAGAACAGTGCAGTACCATATTTTGCTGAGCATGTAGTTAACTATTGAAATGCTCTGAAGATCACACCTTAGACTAATCAAGTCAAAGAAGCTGTTAAAGATCAGAACACAGAGAAGGATGTAAAGAGTCTCTAAATGCCACCTCTAAAGTGCAAAAGAGTGTTAATGAAGCTAGTCCATTTCACTCATAAAGGTTCACTAACAATCAAACAACAAAACAACAATCATACATAGCTAACCAAACATAACAGTCATATCAAACACATCTGAACATCAATCATACAATAATATCATGCATATAATCATTCACAACAACAAATCATACAATAAAACTTCATACAAGCAATACATTCAAATTAGAGCATACATTGTTATCCGATTACATATGTAATCAAGATAACAGTCAATCATTCAATCATAGAAAATATTCAAACAGGCAATCAAACAATATAAGTCCATCACACAACCATTGCAATCATACATATCAAACACAAACACACACATCATTACTAAAAAACATAACAGAAACAAGCAAACATTAAAAAAGACAACATCATCCTTAAGGGGAGTATTGTTGGATTCAACAAGTGCATTAAAAGAATAATGCTTGCCATAATCAAGTATAATTTGTTCTAACATCCAAAGAATCATTAACAAACACATTAGCATCATTAACATTAATAAAAAACACTAGTCATTATGTAAATTTCTTTTTTCAGGTTTGTAGATAAAAAGAATTTATGCACAAGTGTCCATGATGGATGAAGAACTTTCCACAGCGGATGAACAAGAGTCTGCAGTGGATGAAGAAAACCTCCAACAATTTATAGTGGATGAACAAAGCATACATAACGGATGATTAAGTCCAAAGCTAATGACCTGTTCACAGTGGATGTTCATACATAGAGGATGAAGACTCCACAGTGGACAATTACCAAGTCAATCATACATTAAGTGCTCACAGCGAACATCATCCAGTATAAAGCAAACAATGTATTCAACACCCACAGTGGATAACTATTCAGGCACAGCGGATAGTTTATCATCCACTGAGGATGGCTTAGACTTAGGACTTTATGTACTTTTGTTTTACATAAGGGTATTTTTATAACTATAGATAGCTTCTTTTATAGGCTATAAATAGTAGTATACCCTAATCCTTTGTAAGCTTTTTAACATTCATACAATTAAGCATTTACTATTATCACCCAATCGTTTAAACACACAAATACAATCATACACACACGGATATTTATATCATTAATCGTGGGTTTTCAAACCATGATTATTGAGTGTTGAATATATAACAAATTGTTGTTATATTTTGAGAGATTGAATAGATCTTTAGGAGAAACTTATTTATCTTGTTCTTGTTCATAAAGTTCAAGTGATTTGGAGTTCTCATCAGACATCTTCTAGGATCATGAAAAACAAAATGTGAATTACATTGCTAATGAACCTCAATCAAGATTTTTAAAGCCAAAGTTTGATAAACCGGATAACTCAATTACAAAAGCAAAATTTAAAGGAATCTATCAAAGAGTCATAGTGTTGATAGAATTAGGAAACCCAAAATCATCATCGCTTCAGTTTCATATTCTAAATGATTTATTTGTACTTGTAGGGTCATCTGACAAAGGCAAATAATATTTGGAATACGGACAACGAGTGCTCTTGACACATGACGTGAGATTGTTCCATTCTACATGATTTTAAGCACATCAATGGAACTACAATTGCATTTGGTGGAGGTTCTCAGGGAGGAAGAATTAGGTGTAGGATCTGTGACCAACGGAGAACTAAGCTTTGACAAAGTCAATTATTATGAATGACTAAAGTTCAGTTTGTTGAGTGTATCATAAATCTATGATAAGATGTATTCTACATATTTAATAAATACTTACTCTTACATCTTATATTCAACCCTAAAAGAATCATGCATATCAATTGAAGTATTGATTGGAATGTTGTTCTGGTTGGAAAATCTACAAGTTTTGAAGTGAATGCAAATGCAACAGAAGAAATACGAATAAAGAATATCAAAGTGTTTGTTCATCCGCTTTAGTCAAACGTAGATGACTTTGACAAATACGGATGAGCATTTATCCATTCACATATGACTAATGTGGATGAAGAAAAAGAAATACTAAAGACTTAACAGAAGATCAAGGATTTGATCATTCACATTTGTTGTCACACCCACAAAATCCACGTGTAGGATTTTACCATGAGGCGTGTGAACAAACCAGGATCCCAGTCATTAGTTACTTAGAACGACACTATATGCAATATTTAAAATAAATCAGAGTTTGAAACATTAAAACATTTGCGTAAACATTTTGTAAATAAGTGCCGGACCGGTTAAGGGATGGTCAATACAATTAGTCTCATAATAAGGAGAGTGTTAAATCACTTAACAAATCAAATAGGGAACTGGAGTTTAAGAGTAAGATGCAAAGAACATAAGTAAGTAAAGAGACAGAACTTAAGAACAATATATGTAAGGTTTTCAAGGATGATGTATATTAATCTCAAGTTCTCTTACAAGAGTTACAATGCATAAAGATAAGTTACAATACATTGAGATACTTTATACTACACCCTACAACCGGCCATACTTGGAAAGCCAGTTGGAACATTGAAAGATAACAAAATCAATGTAGAATCAAAAGGCAAATTTCCTTTTGACTAGTGACTATGACATGCCATAGCTCACATCCTAATATAATACAAAAAGGATAAAAGTACATTAAGTAGAAAGTTACAGACAAAGACCTTAATGTACAGTTATAAAAGCATGGACATTTTCACCATAAGTTGATGAGTCTTTAGAGTTGCAGATGAAAGTTGGTCAACTTTTGTAAAATTACATTAGAGAAAAGCATGTTCTCCTAGGTCTTTGGAAGAAATCAGTCTTCACTTCATTTGGCTTGGGAAGACTTTGTCTTTAAAGCTTTGAAAGACTTCATCTTTGGCTTCGGAAGATTTGGTCTTTGGCTTCGAAAGACTTTATACTTAGAATTCTTCTTTATGCAGAGTATAAAGCTTCTGTAGGAAATTTTAGCTCCAAAAGATTTTATACTTAGCATAATTCTCATAAAAAGTATAAAACTTTCGTAGCAGTTCTACTTGGTACATGGTGCATGCATGCAGGAAGCTGTTTGGTTGCTTTGGTTGCATAAGCCTTTATATAAACCTTACGAACTCCCCCTAGGCTGATGCTACCAAAATTGAGAAGATTGATCTTCAGTTAGATTATCCTCATTACTATCAAGGCCATTCCTTTCTTCATAAGTTGGTTAGGATCCCTCAGACTTTCATAATATCTTCTGATGTCATGGAGATCATACAGAGGTAGATCAAGTATGTCTTGCCATAAGTAGACATCTTGACCACCTTGATCTCTAATGACATACCATCTTTCTAGATTAGCAGCAAAAGTCCAAGACAAGATGGGTCTTCCAGCTGTAAGAGGTTGTACTATGGTAGGAGTTGGTCGATCAGCTTCTTGTTACACCTCCTCAGGATGTTTTGACTCATCCTAAGGTCTGGAAGTGGATGAATTTTTATTCTTGAATACCTTCCTTGCAGCCATCCTTTTCTTCCTCTTTGGAGTGTTTAACTGAGAGGGCTGGTCTTGAGTACCATGTTGTTCTGTTGTTCTTCTCTCAGTTGGGTCCTCTTCCATCACAAGTTTAGTAGGAAAGGGAGTGGAACCCTGCTTTGGATTAGAAGATAAAGTTGGCTATGAAGCAACTAAAGGTCGAGGTTGTGTTGTCTATGGCTCAACCTTAACCTTAACCTCAGGAGGAGCTTGGCTTGGTGGAGAATGCAAGTCCACAAGCTCTCCCCTCTTAATTTTCTACTTGATCACCCTAATATGCTCATCCATAGTGGATAGAGACATTGGACCAAGCCTCCTTCCGGAGAATCCATACAGCTTCAAGAAGCTCATCATCCTATATATCTGTAAGTAGACTTCTTTTGGCTCTTTTGGATGATGGCCCTTAACTTTACAGCTTTTTCCCTTATTTTTCTGTTAGCATCTTTTTGTTCATTTATGAACTGTAGTTCAAGCTACTTAATATACTCAAATTCAATGTATTCAAAAAAGAGGGGAAGAAGTGCAGATGCCGGGTAGAGACCTGTGGCACTCAGGTAGTTGATCATGTTTTGTCTATCAACTTCTCTGTCTACTTGAGGTGGTTCAGCTGCCACAGTCTCTCTTTCAGGGCTTTCATGAACTGGGGAGAGAGGAGGATCATCCTTGTATAGTCTCTTTTGTCTTCTTTCTTCTTTGACTCTGAGGAGCAACTCTGCATCCTTTACCTCCTTTCTCTCTTTGGTCAGCTCTAAGTCTGCCAGTTTATTTAATTCTTCTAAGGGAATAGAGATGAATTAATAAATGTTGTAGTTCCTGGATCCCAAATAATTCAATTTGACAACCCTCAACTCATCAGCTTGAGTGTTTGGCATGGGGGCTGTCCTGATTCAACTTACATGAAGCCTGAGGAACCAGCTAAACTCTCTCCCCTTAGCTTCCTCTTCCTCTTTCTTTCCTCCACCTTAATCTCCTCAGGAGTTAGTTTCCTTTTTCCTTTGTCACTCATAGGCCTTGGTGACTCAGGGTGGAGAGAACTTTTGTCTTTATTACTTGATTTAGTAGTCAGGCTCTGGCTAGAGAAAGGTTATGAAGCACCTTCACCAATTGGTTCTTCACTGAGGGTACAGGATGTTATTGAAGTGATTGACTCTGTGATAATGTTCACAGGTTTAGTCACTGGGCCTTCAGTCAAGGTTTCCCCTTTGAAGCTAATATTAGGGTCCATCTCAACATCCAGTTGACCAATGACATTGCATGCTTGCAATTGTCTTCTTCTATATCTGAGTTCTTCCCTGATCCTGTCTTGAATTCTCTCAGCCAGTATGTCAGCTTGCCTATTTTGACTTGGGTTGGCAAGTGGCATATTGATTAGAGAAAAGCTGTCATAGTAGTTCAAGGTCTGAAAATTGAAGACCTCTTGTTGTGATTTAACTCTATGCAGTATGAGGGCTCTTCTTTCAGCATCATAGCTCCACCTATGTATTTCAATTGTAGCTCTAAAAGGTGGTTATGACATTCCCCTTGGTATACCCTCTGTTAGGATCGTGTAGGTCACGAACTACTAACTGAAATACATGTAAACCAACTCAAATAGTGCGGAATCCTATTTGAAAGGCGATCCAATCAGGGACAACGTTAACTAGATCAATACCAACGATTAGAATACGTTAGAAACTGATTAGAATTGATCAAGAACGTCCTTTGAAGTTGGAATAGTCGACTTGGGCGATCTGGGACGGCTAGGGTTGCTTATGTTCGAAGTGTTCTGTTTTACCACGAATTAAGTGGTATTTATAGGTAAGTATTTCTCTTTCATGCGACTGAACCATAAGCATGGTTCAGTCGTGCGATTGATCCATGCGCTTGATCCATACGTACGACTGAGTATTCAGTCGTGCGACTGGTTCAATCTCATGTTATAGTCGTGCGACTGGTCCAGTCTCCTAGTTCAGTCATGCGACTGAGTCATGCGCATGAAGTTGTTCATCCGTATGGTCCATTCGCATGGGCCATTCGCATGATAACTTCATAATACTAAGTTTGAATGTATTAGTTATCATTACATTATATATACTAATTCAAACAATCACCGACCTATATAATCAATCAAATACGCGTTACACAACCCATTAATGTAACATTAAACATTATAAGCACAATCAAACATTTGCATTTCATTAACTATCTTTCTATTACATATATGTAAGACCATAAAGAAATATTACATTAAGATCAGAATCTAGGTACACATGCATCAACAAACTCCCCCTTGGGCCTAGATTCATCTAATGTCTTACTTGGCTCATAACCTCCTCGTACTTCTTGTATTTCTCTTCTCTTGTGACACCCGCATGTATTTCAAATGCGAAGCAAAGTCGTATCATGTTTTGGAATTGGACAGCTTGTATGATATCTCGTGAGTCATAGAACAGTGGCCACTTGTAGAGAGTGCATACATCATTCGCAGACAAGTTTGTCAGCCATATCGGGTCGAATACCCTGATAACATCCATTTTTCCTTCTTTATTGAGAACTATGACCACTTCGCCCGTTCGCCAATCGTAGTACCACAACTTAAAGTGTAGAGTGATGTCCTGGGGCATTTCCCTAAGAGGGATTTTAGACATTGTACGTGGTGGACTCCACTTCAACACTATCTTAGGTTTCCCAGTTCTGGGATTAACTTCAGACCTTTTGATATACCTCGTAGGTTGCTGAGGTCTGAAGTTCACCCACCGGGTGTGGTACTCTCTCTTAAATGTAGCTTCAAACCATCCTGACATCTTCCTTGGGTTAGCATAAAGCAGCTTTAGCTTAGCCAGTTGGTTGAGCTCAAAACCAGGTAGAGATTTTAGATCATGTGGGAATCTAAAATACTCAATACCTTTCTCTCTCTTAACAGCATACACATTAAGATCATCAAAATACGCCCACGATATAATTCTGCCCGACACCTTTTGGTGTTTCTTCACTCTACACAATTTGGTGAAGACAGTTGACGTTGAAGCACTTCGTTGGGCTCTTAGATCATCAAAGCAGGCAGCCCATTCAGCCTTTTTAATGTTGACTTCGTCATCTGTGGCTTGAGTTGTTGCCTCTTGCTTCTCTGACTCTTCTTCCATTTTATCCAGAGTCTCGAAGGTTTCACTAACCAAATTGTCACCCAGATTGGGAATGACATTACCTTTGATGTCAGTGTACTCTGGATAATGTTGATCTGTGACATCGTCTATCTCAATCTCATTAACATCATTTAGTTCTTCGTCACTATCTCCTTGGACTGTTGGAGCGTCTTTCACTATCTCGTCGGCATTTAGATTGAACATCTCGGCCAACTGCTCATTAGTGAAGTTGTGAACTATCTCCCCCTCTTCTGGGGTGTAGCTGACTGATCTCCTTACAATCCCTTGCAGATCAAGAATCATAGTTAACCGAGTCTTGACCTGCTGAAGGGCTTCGACGTCATATTCGTCCCTTTGATAGTTTGGATCTGCTTGATTTAAACATGCAACACAGTATTCATTAGTAAGTGATCAAGCACATTCAATATTAAGTAAGTAGAAATTAACATCAATTACGTAAGTTTTACACAACATTCAAGTACAAAAGCTTTAAATACAAAAGCATAAACATCTAGTCTGTACTTTTGTCTTGAAATGATGGAGTATCTTCAGGTGGAGCAGAAGTGGTGGCTCTTTGAACTTGACTTTGCTTGGTACGCCTCTCACCAGCTGCTTCAGCACCCTCAGCACCTGAATCATCTTCTCCATCACCATCACTATCATCTTTCCTGTCAGCTCCATCTTCACCTTCATCACTGTCATCTTTAACATCATCTTCCTCCTCGTCATCATCTTGACCTTCTTCGATCTTTAGAGGCTCATTTTGTGATCCCTTGAGTTTCAACATGATCTTCTTATTAGCAGCCTCTAACTCCTCTAGTTTCTTAGTGGACTCATCTCGGTGCTCTAGGAGTTTGGTGATCTGATCAGTTTGCTGGGAGATTTGCTGAGTTTGGGAAGTATTTAGCTCCCTCAGCTGACGTATCTGTGCTGACTTCTCCTCATTAGCGGCTAGCAGCTTTAGCACCATCCTGTTTAGTGTTGCTAGCTGCTCCTCAGCAGAAATAGGAGGAAGATATGATCCAGTGGGGTATGAGGAAGGTCCAGTTTGGTGAGTAGCGGTGGTTGCAGTGGCTGTAGTGAATATTGGAGATGGTGTATGTGTGGGTGGTGATGGAATATGGGTAGGTGCTGGTGTGGATGAAGTAGTAGGAGGTGTAATGGTAGTGGATGGAATGGTAGAGGTGGTGGTAGTGGAGGAGGGTGTATGAGTGGTAGCGACAGTGGCGGTGGCTTGTGAAGATTGGGGTTGTATAGAGGTAGTAGCTTTGGTGGTGATGGAAGTAGTAAATCTCAATATTTTATCTTTCTTACCACGAGGGCGAGCCATAGTTTTCCTCCTTTTTACCTCTGGATACAGAGGCTCCCCCTTTGCTACTGGGCTGATCAGGGGCATAGGATGGATCAATATCAGTAAGAGTATCCCCTGACGTTCCCGGGCGTCCACCGACTGCCCTCAATCCCCTTTCGGTGGCAACCACCTTGTTGCCTACCGTCCTCGTCAACCCCTCCTCATCACTTTCTTCCTCCTCATTAGGAGGACGGAAGTCTTGAACAAAACCGGCCGTTGCCGTGTCAGTGTGTGGTGGATGTGAATGAACTGTATGTGTAGTGGGACCCCTTGAAGAAGCAAGCCCAGTGTCTCCGTCCTCACTACCATCATCATCTGAGTCATCAGACGGAAAAGCAATGTGCTCAATATCTGAATCACTCTCGTCATGACGCCATTTGCGCCTTCCGGGCGCCACGTAGTCTTCTCGGGCCAGATGCCCTATCAATCTCTTCATCAGGGGCTTTACCTGCTTTCCCCTATACACCTTCATCCTGCTAAGTGTAGTGTCATCCATTATCTCCAAAGCTACAGCATCACCTCTCTCCTTAGGTAGATCAGGCAGTTTCTCATCAAATATCATCTGAAGGAACAGGGGGTACATGCAGAATCCTTCTTTCCCCTTGGCCTCCAAGTTCTCTATCAGGTACATGAAAATCATGTTGGAGAAGCTGAAGGGATGGTTTAGTACCAAAGCAATATATGCATTTGGATCTGGTCTGATAGGTCATCGAATCCACCTCTCCGAGAAGCAACGCACTTGAGGATGACGTGTACAAGATACTTATACTGGGGGCTCAGGATGCTCTTGTTGAGCATCCCTGAGTTTATGTCCCCACAGTATCCAATACTCATAAAACATCCTCGCACTGTGAGCGGATGTAGCTTGAGTGGGTGGTCTGCATCTTCTCCCAATCTTAGTACCCGGCGGATATCTGCCTCAGTGATCTCAATCTCCCTACCAAAAATAGTACTTCTGATGCGGTAGGGTTCTTGACAGCGATCAACCGTTGCCCCCTCCCAAAAGGCTTGCTGAATCGACTGGTAAGGAGTGCACGGAGTAGAGATGGCCTTGAAGATCTGTGACCTCTTAAGGAAAGCAATGATTCCCTCAAACTCACCACCATTCCTAGAGGTGGAATCAAGATGAGCACTGATATTGTGCTTTGGATTGATGGACCATCTATTAGCCATCTGTCTGTAACAATAAACACATATATGTTAGATCATAGGGTAATAGAAAACAGTGCTTGATTAATTATGGTAAAATCAGTCAGGTTCAATCATGCGAATGAACCATGCGACTGAGTTCAGTCGGTTTATCAATGATGCGACTAGGCTTCAATCGGTTGACATTTCATGCGATTGAGTTCAATCGGGTGACTGAGCCTGCGACTGTTTCAGTCGACCGATCTAGCTCATTCGCATTCTTCATTCGACCGATTGATTAATTCGCTCTTTTCAATCGTGCGATTGGAGTTCATTCTGGAGTCCAGTCGCATGACACACTGTTCGATTCCATTAAGACTCACATCGACCAAAATTGTGAGATAGACGTTATGCTTAGGTTCTTTAGACTCGCAATCGTATACCTAACACCCTAATTTCATTTATTTTAACGTTTTAAGCGATTAAGTTAGGTTATTGTCCAGATTTAATGTCGGTTCTTAATTAGGTCAAACAGA
This sequence comes from Flaveria linearis, assembly GCA_024085815.1. Classification (NCBI taxonomy): domain Eukaryota; kingdom Viridiplantae; phylum Streptophyta; class Magnoliopsida; order Asterales; family Asteraceae; genus Flaveria; species Flaveria linearis. The sequence goes on along the minus strand of CM044013.1, from coordinate 57,601,378 downwards.
CACGGATATGGAATCAAATCTACTGTAATAACCCTCATCATGCCGCATGTACCTGTATAAGAATGCCAAGTAGTCAGAAATCATATATAATAAGGTGTTTAGATCAGGTAGAATTTTGGCAGAGTAACGGTGCAATTTTCGAATTAGGGTGAATGGGTTCTGCGATCGACTGAGTGCCCTATTTATACTAACCCTAATCTCAATCGGGCGACTGAACCCATTCGCTCATTTCAATCGGGAGACTGAACCCATTCGCTCATTTCATTCGGGCGAATGTAGTCCAATCGTAAGATTGATTCGGTTGATCTCATTCAGTCGGCCGACCGGAGTTCAATCGGTCGACTGACTGATTCGGCCATTTCCATTTGGCCGATTGAGTCAATCTGGTCCCCCATTCGTAAGAATTGTTCAATCGCATGATCTATTTGGTTGACTTGGGCATAAGTATGGTCCAATCGTATGGTTCGTCCATGCTTATGATCTAGTCGTGTGAATGAATCTGACTCACACACTTTACCCAGTGATCTTTTAACATTGTACACAATTTCAACTATTTACAATCAAAACTTTCAATAAACTTTTAAAGCACATGATCATCTCAGACATGATCCATTTATCCACCCGATCACCTCAGACATGATCCATTTATCCACCTGATCACCTCAGACGTGATCCATTTATCCACCCGATCACCTCAGACGTGATCCATTTATCTACCCGATCACCTCAGACGTGATCCATTTAGCATTTTAATACATATGTGACCACCTCAGACGTGGTCCTTTAGGTGAATCAATTCCAGATTTACTCCTATGGCATAGTCCAACGTTTAACACATGATATTTACAAATTTAATCAAAATAACAAAACTAAGCTATAGTACAAAGAAGAATTGTTTTTGTGGTTTTTGTGAGGAAGCGAAATCCTAGAGTAGATCTCTGCTAGTTTTTCTTCTAGAGAGGCAGGTTCAATTCATATTGACCATACGAGAACCGAATCAGTTTGGAATCATACAGGTCATCAAAGTATGTGGGACAATTTATCAAAACTCTTTGATGCTTAATTCGTGTTATTCATCTCGAGTCATTAGCACGCTTAGGAAATCATATTGGTACTACATGTTTCACACATTGATTTGAACTTCCTAGAGTTACCGCCACACTGATTGTCAGTATGTTTGTCCACTTAAATCCATGCACTCAGACTTTCAACACTAATTGGTGTTATATTAGGTTTAATTATTCCAACCAGCATTTGTGGACCCCACACTTATATCGTAATCAACATTCCTCAGGAGATTTTTGAGCGGTCTACGGGTATTGTTCCAAGAAGAAACTATTCTTTGAATATTCAAAGAGAAGCCAGTCCTCAGGTCAGTGCCACCGCACAGCAGAGAGGCGGCAAACAACAATGATTTCTAGAATATGTAGGTTATGCTTATCCTCAGGTCAGTGTCATCGCACAGCAGAGAGGCACACAACCTATCTTCTTGTTAGAGCATTTTCTATTCTTTTAGCACAATTCGCACCAACAACAGAAGTTATTAGATTGATTGCCTTTTGCATTTTTTATGTGCTTTGCTCTATTTGTGGTCATTCGCACACATTTGTGGCGTTTATTTGCTCGTCACCCCTTATTGGAAATCGTTGATTTTGTTAACCAGTTATAAGATGGGTAAACACAGCCAGTTGAACCATTTAGTTTTACTTGAGTTCACCAATTAAATTGATCGTCCTTGTGTTGAATCTACTGACATATCCTGTAGTGGTCTGACAACCTTTAGGTCTTCCATCTTTATGCTTAACGTAGTAGTAACCAGATTTACTATCATTTTTCCTTTTATGTTGCTCAGACTACATAGACTTATACACCGAACCTCGCATCTGAATTAATTTAATACATTTAAAGATCCCAAACTCTTTGATCCTGTGTACTATCATTTTCCAAAGTCATTGACTCAATATACAGATACGATCAAGTGTCTATCAGCCAGCCTCTCATCCTCATCATTCATTTTCATTTTTTTTAATGTTGTTAACTAAAACTATTCTCCCCCTAAAATGCTAATACCAGAAGTAAATTATGGTATTAAAATTTTAATAGGCGTTTAGTGAAAACATAAATTAAATAAATGGAAAAATAAAGACAAATAAAATCAAGAGGAAACGAAAAGCGTTGAACTATATACATCGGACTATGCCTGGTCATCTTCTAGAACGACATCACTTTTCTTTTTAGCGCCGTTGACCTCTAGCAGATATAAAAAACGTGGTTTATCAAAGGCTTTTGTATAGAGGTCAGCGCGTTGAAAATCTGTATTAATTTTTATCACGTCGATTAAATTCTTTTCAAAATAGTCACGTATAAAGTGATATTTAATTCCGATGGTTTGGTCTTAGGATGTAAGACCGGATTTTTAGTTACTGCAATTGCAGCAGAATTATCAACAAATATAGGAGTAGAAGAGAAATGCAAACCGTAGTCCCGCATTTGCTGTTGTATCCATATGATTTGAGAGCAGTAGTTGGCGGCTGCAACATATTCGGCTTCACAGGTAGATAGAGCAACTGATGTCTACTTCTTACACTGCCAAGTCACCAATCTCCTCCCGAAAAATTGACATCCTGCTGACGTAGACTTGTAATTCATTTTGCAGCCTCCATAATCCGAGTCACTATACGCCGTTAGCTCAAAATCATCATCATGAGGATACCACTACCCTAGTGTTGGTGTACCCTTCAAATAACGAAAAATCCTCTTGACCCCTATCAGATGGTTGACTTTAGGCTTTCCCTGATATCTGGAACATAGACAGGTTGCGTACATGATATCAGGTCGTGAGGCAGTGAGGTACATGAGAGATCCAATCATCCCTCGGTACATGGTAGAATCGACCAGATCACCATTATCGTCGGGTGCTATGTCATGGTTTGTAGCAAGAGGAGTCCCAGCTGCAGTAGCATTCTCCATGTCAAACCGACTTAGAATATCTTTTACATACTTTGTCTGATGTGAAAAGATTCCGTTTGGTGCTTGATCGACTTGCAACCCGAGAAAGAATTTCATCTCTCCCATTGCACTCATTTCAAACTCAGCCTTCATTACTGCTTCAAACTCTTTACATAAATCCTCATTCTTGGAACCGAAGATTATGTCATCAACATATATCAGAACAAGCAGCAAGTCACCATCTTTTTCTTTTATAAACAATGTACAGTCAATTACCCCTCGGTGAAATCCGTGTTTCACCAGATGAGTGGAGAGTTTTTCATACCATGCTCTGGGGCTTGGTGAAGCCCGTAGAGAGCCTTATCAAGTTTGTACACTCTATCCCGATGATATGGATCTTCAAAACCTTCGGGTTGACTGACGTACACAGTTTCTCGGATTTCACCATGAAGAAATGCACTTTTAACATCCAGTTGATAAACCTTAATCTTCATGTAAGAAGCATAAGCAAGGAAGATACGGATGGCTTCCATGCGTGCCACTGGTGCAAAAACTTCATTGTAGTCTATGCCCTCAACTTGTCGAAATCCTTGAACTACAAGATGGGCCTTATTTCTAATGATCACTCCTTGATCATCTCTCTTGCATTTCAAGACCCACTTAGTGCCTATCACCTTAGCACCTTTAGGTCTATCTACGAGTGTCCATACACCTAGTTTCTTAAACTGTAAGAGATTCTTCTTGCATGGCACTCACCCATGCCTCATCATTTAGGGCTTCACTGACATATTTTGCCTCAAATTAAGACACAAAACAGCGATATGCACCATCGTGAAGATATCCCTTTTCCATGACGGAGGCATAATCAGCTGAGTACAGCTGATTTCTCGTCTGAACGCCTGATTGTACATCACCTATAACATTTTCTAGGGGATGATAAACATTAAGGCATGAGCCAGGAGTGGTAGGAACAACTACCTCAGAACCAAGATTATGAACATTTGGTTCGGTATCTGAGGCAAAGGGAGTCTGAGGTTCCGAGGATTCAGTGGCATCTGGAGCAGATGCTTGTGGACTTGGAGTACTAGGAACCTATTCCTCCTTAGTGTTCTGTTCACTCTCTCCAGCTTCCTCATCAGAGGAGGAATCACTCACTTCGTGGACTCCCCCTGAGTGAGTGGATGATTCACTTTGCACACCAGTTGACCTGACTTCTGGAGTGTTCAGTTCTTCCAGTAACATTTTAGTGGCTAGGTCATCATCTGAGGTTGAGAGAGGAATACTAAAGGACTTGAAGAAACCATCATAGTCGAAGAAGAAAGAAGGTCCTTTTCCTGTGGGAGGTGTAGTGTAACGTTGAACATCGACATTACACCAAACCTCTACTAGACCGGTGGAGTTGTTATAAACTCTTTTGTTCGGTATATTGTATCCCAGGAAGATACCTTCTACTGCCTTTTCACTGAACTTTCCTTCCGGTTGTTTCTTCAGCAAAGTGCACGGTGCACCAAAAGGTTTAAGATACTCCAAATTTGGCTTACATCATTGGAGTAACTCATAACATGTTTTTCCGTGCCTTTTGACTACTAGAACTCGATTTAGTGTATAGCATGCATTGGCAATTGCCTCATTCCAAAATTGGATAGGTAATTTCGAGTCTGCTAGCATAGTCCTAGCTGTCTGAATCAAGCTCCGATTTTTGCGCTCAGCCACGCCATTCATTTGAGGAGTGTAGGCAGAAGTCAATTGATGGACAATTCCTTTTTCTTTGCAAAAGTCCTCCATCCATTGATTTTTGAACTCTGTGCCATTATCTGAGCGAACTTGACGTGCCTTTAGCTTGTATAGTGACTCTAGAGTAGTGACTAACGCTTTGAAAGCTTCAAATGTTTCTGATTTAGATTTCAGAAACATCACCCATGAAATCGTGAGCATTCATCTGTCACTACATAGCAGTACAAGTCGCCTGCAATGCTCCTTGTACTTACTGGACCAAACAAATCCATGTGAAGAAGTTCAAGAGGAAGGTCTTTTGAATGAACTTTCTTTTCCTTTTGAGCCTTCTTCGTTTGTTTGCCTTTCTTACAAGCCACACAAAAATCCAGAAGCTGGAAATTTTTGACATTTACTCCTCTCACAAGATCATTTTGGATCAAGTGATTCATCTTCCGTGGATTTATGTGTCCATCCTCCTATGCCAGGAGATGGAATCCTTCTCCGTGGCTTTCGAAAGAAAGCACTGAACTTCATGATCTGTCGTGGAGGCATTTGATAGGTCTAAGACATAAAGATAATTATATCTTGAGGCCGACATTAAGATTTGATCCTCCGGAATCACGTAGTCCTTTTTCAGGACATAGCACTTCTTGCTATCAAATATAACTTTGAATCCTTTATCATATATCTGGGATACAGAAAGTAAGTTGTTTTGAAGTTGTTGAACATAGTTTACCTTATCAAACTTTACTTTCTCATTACCCATTTCCCCTTGTGCAGTAATGTAACCCCTTTGTTTCCAGCAAAGGATACATGGCCTCCTTTTATCTGTTTTACGTTTGCTAAGAGACCCTTATTTCCTGTCATATGCCTGGATGCGCCGCTATCAATGATCCACGTGTTAAGCTCAGCACTGTAGCGAACACCCTGCATGTTCAAATGGAAATAATTAGTTCAGATTTGGGACCCAGGCCTTAACCGGCTTGGGTATCCCATTGGCATCACACATCATAAACTCTACCCACTATCCTTTGGAGGATGTGGACAGATTGAAATTTTCAGTATATTTATTCTCAGATTTTTGGATAGATTTCTCTTTCCAAACTCCATTTTTCTGTAAAGCTTGTTTATGATAAATTGTAGACTGGTCAATAGGTTGAATTTTAGGTTCAGTGACTTCTTTAGCTGGAGTCACTGATCTACCTTTAACAGATTTGACGTTTACATCAGCAAGTTCAACCTTCTTTTTCATTGTCTGAGGATAAGGACACTGAGATGCACGATGACCATACTTTCCACATGTGTAGCATGATTTGTTTTCAGCTTTCTGGGCTACATATCTTAGTGGAGAAGTATGTGAGACTCGTTTGTTCTTGTCCTGTGTGGGTTTTATGAAGTTTTGTTTAGTTTTCTTTTCAGTTTTAACAAACTTGACAGTTTTTATATTTGACACCATGTTTACTTTTTGTTTCTTAAGATTTAGACATGAAGTACTGGGGTTAACAGCTTGTTTGGACTTTGGGGATTCAACTTTAGTCTTGTTTGACATGGAATTTATATTTACCTGTTCAAACTCTTTTTCCAGGTCAATTGAAGACGGTTTACCTTTAGCTTTTGAGGAAGGTTCCTTATGTTTAGATCCAGATTCAATAAATGGATGTTCGGAATCTGGATCTTTTACTAAGGGAGTAGTCACCACATGATCCTTGATGGGGTTATTGTTAATTGGTTTAGATTTTGTATTCATCAAGGTTGCAGGTGGTGGTGGAACCATCTTATACCCTAACCCCTCCCCATTATTTCTTTCCCTAACAAGATTTTGGACAATGTGTGATAAGCTTGTCCAACTGTGCAGTTTCTATTTTAAAGAATTGACTTCGACTTCGAGAACTGCCTTTTGTTTCTTTGTTTCTTCAAGGGAATTTAAATAGTATTTTATATCATTTGATTGATTGTATTCCACAACTTCAGTTTCCTAAAGATGTTTATTTAAACATTCAATTTTCTCTTTGTAACTATGCTCATTTAGTTTTAAGACACGGTTGGCTTCAGTGTATAGTTTCAAGTGTTTGACTAAATTATCATTGTGATCTAATAATCTAGGAAATTTTAAATCAATGCTTTCTCTAAACTTATGACATTCAGAACAGGCATGATTATCAAATAAGAGGTCAGTAGTACTTACCTGCGAGGTTGCACTTGAATCAGCCATAAATGCAGAATCAGATGTGACTGGCGCTGGTGATTCTTTTGCCGTTGTTGACTTCACCTCTTCAGAAGTAGACACTACTACATTTGCAGTGTCATCTGTATTCGACATGGCAAGCTCCACTGCAATGTCTCCTTCACTAGCAGAGTCATCATCAATGTCCTCCACGCTAGCGATATTGGACACTCCCGGGGAGATAAACCTGAAGCTCCAGTCTTGGTCTTCATCATCATGAGCTGTTAAAGCTTTTGGATCTTTCAATGAAGAACTAGAGCTGCTTGTGAGCTTATCTTGTTGATTGAATGATAAGAAGGGATTCCCATTTCCTGTCTTCTTGGGTTTGACACATTCCCTCTTGAAGTGTCCCTTCTCACCACAGTTAAAGCACGTTACTTTGGATTTATCAAATCCAAAGGTGGTATCCTTGGTGGCGACCAAGTTCTGCCCAGTCCTTTTAAAAAACTTCTTTGCTCTTCGGATAGCACTGGCCAGAGCCCACATTATGTCCATTCTTTCTAGCTCTGTTTCATCAACTTGTTCGTAATCCTCGTCAGCTAGATGGCAATTTCCTATCTTCCTAGCAATTAGTCCATCGTAGGAATGGACTACAGCAGCCCATAAGTCGATGTGTTCTTTTGCTACCTCAACCGTCACATTACTAAGATTTTTGGTTTTCAGCTTAGTGGCATTTGCTTCAGGTACAATATATTGAGTACTGGATGACCCTAACGTTTCGCACCCTGAAGTGGATGATTGTGGTTGAACAGATGAGCTTGAGACAAAAGCAGTCTGAAGTGGTGCTCCAGATGCTTTGACTGAAGGAGTAGCATTGTATAGTGCCGAATTTTGATCATAACTTGGCTTTTGAGCCCTATACTTCATTCTGAGCTCCTCTTCTCTCAGCTTCAAAATGAAATCATTGATGTCTAACTTCTAAAGCATATCATTTTGTATGAGATTTGAAATGAACGAGGCTCATTTCTCAGGCAAACCATCAGCAAAATTGGACACTTTGTCTTCCATTGATGTGACGACACCATAAGTGTGCAACTCACTCATTAAGTGGTAGAATCTATCGATCACGTCGTCTAAACTCTCTTTTCCCATGGAAGAAAAGTTATCGAACTTTTTCTTCAGTGCCTTGGCCTTTATTGCCTTAAGTGAGGCATTCCCATCATATCTCTTTTCTAATGCGTCCCATAGTTTCTTTGCTTGGGTGTACTCAGAATATTGATGAAAGATATCTTTAGGAATAGACTGAGTGAGCAAAGCATAAACTTTCTTATCCGCATTATATTTGGTCTTTTGAGCATCATTCATGCCACTTAGTGTTAATTTAACTCCATCAACTCCAACGGGCATGGTGTACCCTGACTCAATTGACTCCCACAGATTTGTATCTACCCCATTCAAGTAGATTTCAAAACGTCGTTTCCATTGTGGGTACTCATCAAGGGTAAGTAGCTTTGGGGGTTTATTATGAATACCCACTTCATTCTCCAGCAGTAACAGGTTTTGGATACGTGAGTCTCTGGATGCGGTGAATGCTGAATACTGTTCCTCCATTGCTCTAGACTTGACACTTAGCAACAAACTGTGGTATGTGACTGGAGGTATACGACTAGCCTAATCGTGCGATTGAACTATGCGGATAGCTCAACCGTGCGAATGAACCAATGCGGATGACTCACTCGTGCGATTGGACTAATGCGTATGAAGTATGCGACTAAGCAGTTTATTCGGCCGGATGGATGATCGAACGTGTTTAGTCGTACGAATGGGAATGCGACTAAGCTCAGTCGTGCGATTGAGATAATCGGGCGACTAAAGCTGCTGAAATTTGAGAATTTGTAGTTTTAACGTGTTTAGGTCGCTCAAACTCGGATTTTTGACAAACCCTAATAGCCGTATGCCTGAAAACGTGAACTTTATGATCAGAAGTCGTTTAAATCAAAGTTTTGACACAAAAGATTGCGTTTTTTAAGTGTAAAAACACAATTTTTATATCCAAAACGATTGAATCACACGTAAATCAAGAGCCAAGCTTTGATACCACTTGTTAGGATCGTGTAGGTCACGAACTACTAACTGAAATACGTGTAAACCGACTCAAATAGTGCGAAATCCTATTTGAACGGCGATCCAAACAGGGAGAGCGTTAACTAGATCAGTACCAATGATTAGAATACGTTAGAAACTGATTAGAATTGATCGAGAACGTCCTTTGAAGTTGGAATAGTCGACTTGGGCGATCTGGGACGGCTAGGGTTGCTTATGTTCGAAGTGTTCCGTTTTACCACGAATTAAGTGGTATTTATAGGTAAGTGTTTCTCATTCGTGCGACTAAACCTTAAGCATGGTTCAGTCGTGCGATTGAGCCATGCGCTTGATCCATACGTACGACTGAGTATTTAGTCGTGTGACTGGTTCAATCTCATGTTATAGTCGTGCGACCGGTCCAGTCTCCTGGTTCAATCGTGCGACTGAGTCATGCGCATGAAGTTGTTCATGCGTATGGTCCATTCGCATGATAACTTCATAATAATAAGTTTGAATGTATTAGTTATCATTACATTATATATACTAATTCAAACAATCACCGACCTATATAATCAATCAAATACGCGTTACACAACCCATTAATGAAACATTAAACATTATAAGCACAATCAAACATTTGCATTTCATTAACTATCTTTCTATTACATATATGTAAGACAATAAAGAAATATTACATTAAGATCAGAATCTAGGTACACATGCATCAACACCCTCCTCAAATAAACTCCGCATAAGTGAGTCTACATCAATGTAAATTTGAGGAGGTTGTTGAGTCTGGACAATTACAAGTGAGGTTGGTGAGTGCTCAATGTCCATACTTTGAAAAGGACTCCCAGGTTCTGTGATTGTAACAACTTCCTCCCCCTTTTTGGTAGCGTCACCCACTTGCATAGGTGAGTTGGAGGTTAAGTCAATTACATCCTCAGGTTCTTATGTCCTGGTTGAATCTTCCTGAAGGGTCTTCTAACTAGTTGTTCCTTGAGATCAGAAATCTCAAGTTATTAATTGACCCTTCTTTGCAAGGTAGTCACTTGAGATTCCAAGTGACTAACCTTGGAGACTAAATAGGTGCATGTTTTAGTCAGTTTTTGCACCTTTATTCTAATATTTCCCTCATCTTCAATGGAAGAATCACTGGGGGATGAGATAATTACCTAAGTCTTCTTGTGTCAAAATCATTAGGAGTAATCAGTGAGGACTTTACCATGGTACCGGCTTCCATATCAGCCTTGGATGCTGCCATTTGAGATCTTGTGTTTTGTGAGAACTGAGGAGATTTAAGATGGTGAGATCTTACAATCAAGAGCCTAGAAAGCTCTGATACCAATTGCAGGCCCGGTTAAAGGATGGTCAATACAATCAGACTCATAATGAGGAGAGTGTTAGAGCACTTAACAAATCAAATATTGAACCAGGGTTTAAGCATAGGATGCAAAGAACACAAGTAAGTAAAGAGATGGAACTTAAGAACAATATATATAAGGCTTTCAAGGATGGTGTATATTAATCCCAAGTTCTTTTACAAGAGTTATAATGTATAAAGATAAGTTACAAGACATTAAGATACTTTATACTACACCCTACAACTGTCCATACTTGGAAATCTAGTTGAAACATTAATAGATAACAAAATCAATTAGAGTCAAAAGGCAGATTACCTTCTGACTAGGGACTATGACATGCCATAGCTCACATCTTAATATAATACAAAAAGGATAAAAGTATATAAAGTAGAAAGTTACAGACAAAGGCCTTCATGTATAGTTACAAAAGCATGGACCTTTTCACCAACTTATGCAAGTTGGTGAGTCTTTAGAGTTGCAGCTGAAAGTTGGTCAACTTTTGTAAAAGTACATCAGAGAAAAGCATGTTCTTCTAAGTCTTTGGAAGAAATCAGTCTTCACTTCTTTTGGCTTCGGAAGACTTTGTCTTTGAAGCTTTGGAAGACTTCATCTTTGGCTTTGGAAGATTTGGTCTTTGGCTTTGGAAGACTTTATGCTTAGAATATTTCTTTGTGCAGAGTATAAAGCTTCTGTAGGAACTTTTAGCTTTGGAAGATTTTATACTTAGCATAGTTCTCATGCAATGTATTAAAATTTCATAGCAGTTCTACTTGGTACTTGGTGCATGCATGCAGGAAGCAGTTTGGTTGCTTTTATTGCATCAGCATTTATATAAAGCATACAATAAGTTAAACCCAAAGTACTAGAACTGTAACTTGGCAAACACGAGGCCAAACCATAATTTAAACCAAATGTAAACCATTTAATAAGTAAATGACATCACTTTTCTAAATACACATGCTTGACCCATGCGTGCTACTACGGTAGCTGTTAACCTCGACCTGAGAATACCATACTAAAAGAGTCAACACAATGGTTAGTGAGTTTAAGAGTATGCGTTTAGCATAATCATTTATAGTTGTAAAATATAAGAAATTAAGTGAAATAGATTGCTAGTCTATATTCATAAGTAATAACTGTAATGATTTGGAGATTGAAGCTGACATGTGTTTCATTCGTTTGCCTCCCATCACAACATACCAAGTTGTGACAATGTTTGTGTCTAGGACAATATTGCACCCGTTTTACCTCGAGTCACACGGGTAGGACTTATCAGGCCCAGTAGTACTACCCAACATTTCCAGCTAGTTATGATTATTAATTATCTAAATGTGTGAGGGCTTTCATGGTATGCTACACTATGTTATACTAACATAAGTTATCAATGTAAAGCGTTTGTAAGATAAAACAGTATGTTATCTCCCCCAAAAAGGAAGTAAGTAAAAACGATAGGGCATTAACTCACCTGGTGCGCAACGAACAATAACAAAGAAACTGACGATGGATGGAAAGACAAACCTTCAAAGGTTACCTAGAACACATAAGTACATAAGTATGTGTACATAAAAAGCTTAATAACCCTAGGTGCTTAATAAGCACGTTGACCCAAGATTTTGGAAAACAAGACTCATCTGACTAATTGACCTGTTTGACCCGTTGCTGACATATTAATTAAAATCACATTTAATTAAGTATATCAATATATCATACATGATAATCATACAAGTAATTCACGTATGTCACATCATCAACTCAAGTTCTACCAAGATCATCTTACTACTTTAGCTTATCATACAACTCATTAATCAACAAGATTCATATCAACCAACATACCTAACAATGATCTATTACAATCCCCAACATGATTCCACAATCTCCTAACATAATCTATCATCATGTAAAGTCAATAAGAACCTAAATTTCCTAAATGATCAATCAAGCATCCATACAACTCAATTAACACATTCCTCCATATTAGATATCATCAACAAACATTCTAACATGATCCTAACAGCATGAACATGCTCAATTCATCATATCCAATGTTCTACATAAATAAAGTTTCCCATTTGGAAAAGTAACACCCAAAACCAATCTTACTCCAATTCATTCATAAATTAATAAACTTTATACCTAATCAAGTTCATAGCATTCATCTAAACATGAGAATCATCATCAATTCATCATAATTCCTAAATATCATACATAAAAGTTTCTACTTATAGTAAGGTATGAACAATCACTAGATTTCAATATTTTTCTTGCACAATACATGTAAACTAACATCAAACCAATACAACTAACATCATAGAATCATCAACAACCATCAATTTCACAATCTCATGATCAAAGTTACTATTTTGGGTAAGGTATGAACTAGGTCATCAAAATCAGAGATTTCTTGCACAAACAACCTAGATGAACATTCATATAACCTAACTAACATCATATCATCATAAAATTATCATCAATTTCATCTCTTCATCACTAATTTTGAATTAGGGTTGATCATATATCAAAAATCATAAAACTAATCAAAATCTAACCTTTTAATCTTGTAGAAATCAAGAATTGATGCTTGCTACCCATTGGTATCACTTGGAACTAATCAAAATCAATGGATGTTGCTTGTTCTTGATCAAATTCATGAGAATGAGGGGAGGGGGACGTTTCGGCCATAATGGGGTGTGGGAGGGGGATTTAAGGTTAAACTTTTGGTAACTTTTAGTTCATAGGTAATTACAAAATAAACCCTCCTTGTTTACATTTTATAAAACTAATTTTTTAAACACTTTAAATACTTCTAACTATAAAACTCATATATTAGTATTTAGCAATAATAATCATATATTTTTAGCTAGCAAAACAACATAGGAATCAACTATCACGCGTCGTCACATTATAAAGTAAAATTCACAAAAAATATTTAAAATCTATAAATCATATAACCACAAACTAATAATCAACATTATTAATTAATTTATTATCTGATAATCATTGGTAATTGTTATTAAGTCACCAACGTTCAATGACAACTAGTGTGCGCTCTCCACATGTGTATACAAGGCCTAACGGAACTAACGGAGTTTAATAACGGAAAATTACCGGATGTCACATTATCCCCATGTTGAAAAATTTTTGTCCCAAAAAATATGATAAATGGTTGTGTTACATCATTGGTCTACTGCATTGGCATAAGAAAATTGGGTAAGTTTAGGTGAGTTGCCACATCATTAACTCAAGTTCTACCAAGATCATCATACTACTTTAGTTTATCATACAACTCATTAATCAAAAAGATTAATACCAACCAACATACCCAACAATGATCTATTATGATCCCAAACATGATTCCATAATCTCCTAACGTGACCCATCATCATGTATAGTCAATAAGAACCTAAATTTCCCATATGATCAATCAAGCATCCATACAAGTCAATTAACACATTCCTCCACATTAGACATCATCAACAAACATTCTAACATGATCCTAACATCATGAACATGCCCAATTTATCATATCTAATGTTCTACATAAACAAAGTTTCCCTTTTGGGAAGGTAACACCTAAAACCAATCTAACATCCAATTCATTCATAATATCATAAAATTTATACCTAATCAAGTTCATAGCATTCATCTAAATATGAGAATTATCATCAATTCATCATAATTCTCAAACATCATATATAAAAGTTTCTACTTATAGTAAGGTATGAACAATCACTTGATTTCATGATTTTTCCTGCACAATCCTTGTAAACTAAAATCAAAGCAATACAACTAACATCATAGAATCATCAACAACCATCAATTGCACAATATCATGATCAAAAGTTACTATTATAGGTAAGGTATGAACTAGGTCATCAAAATCATGGATTTCTTGCATCATTGTTAATTGTTAATTAAAACGACACTATATGCAACATTTAAAATAAATCAGAGTTTGAAACATGAAAACATTTGTGGAAGCATTTTGTAAATAAGTTAAACCCAAAGTACAAGAAATGTAACTTGGCAAAACATGCGCCAAACCATAATTTAAACCAAATGTAAACCATTCAAAAAGTAAATGACATCTGTTTTCTAAATGCACATGCTTGACCCGTGTTTAAAATCTATAAATCACATAACCACACTTTAACAATCAACATTATTAATTAAGTTATTATTTGATAATCATTGTTAATTGTTATTAAGTCACCAACGTTCAATGACAACTAGTGTGTGCTCCCGACACGTGTATACAAAGCCTAACGGAACTAACTGAGTTGATAACGGAAAATTACTGGATGTCACATTTGTTATTGCGGATGATCAAATACAAATACGGTTGAAGAATAAACCAATGCTTATGCATTTACGAACTTATGTACTTAGATTACCCTATTTATTTTGTCAGAGTGGTTAAGTAAATTGTATAGGCCATTACATAAGACCTATAAATAGATAAATTTGTTACAATATCTGTAACACTTACACCCTAAACAAAGAAAACCAAAAACCCTATTTTCTGTATTTTGATCATGAATCAATCAATATACAAAGCAGTTTATCAGTATTTCATTGGGATAATTTCTTATTGTAATTCCGCTACAAATATGATTTGAATTAAATTAGTACATTAGATCCTTATTTATTTTAACTAGTGTATTTGTATTAGAGCCTTGCATTTCAAATTCGATTACAAATCCAATGTTTTTTATTGATTCTCGAACAATCTGCCAATTAATTTCTAATTCAGTGTGTTCTACACATTTGTTTTGTAATCAAACATGAAATACATAATCATTCAAATAATTAATCTTCAAATTTACCATAAATTGAAAGTTCACTATTAGATTGTCTTAAACTTCATTAAAATCAAACAAAAACATCAAAACCAAGAGTATAGGTGACTATCATGGCCGAATATTAGCAAGGGTTCGTAATTAAAGGTCATTACATCAAATTTGAGAGAAAATCCTAATCACTTTGATGAAAGCAAAGAACATAAACGATCACTATTCAATGAATTTTGATAGAACACTATTCATCACATTTTTTAATTCACTTAGCAGTTCACCACACTACTTGAACACCATTGTTCATGGTATTTGTTGATTTACTAAACTATTCATCACACTTGTTAGAACATCTGCTATTCCACACATTAAATTGAAGTTACTGTTTACAATATTTGTTCTTTGTACAAGGGCACTATTTCTCACATTAGTTCCTGACGTGAACTGTTCATTGGATTTTAGGACTGATTCAAACTATTGGACTGATGGAACTATTTGGAATTAAAATTCATCTTAAAATCATTTCACTAAAGTTTCAAATCAATCAATTCATATCAAAACCAAGTTAAAATCAAGCAATATAATCATGGATACCCTAAGTTCTGTTAAACTTGTCCATAATCCTAAACCACCGATGCTAAAACACAAACTAGAGTTTAAGAAGTGGAAAATAAGATTTAGGAATTATTTAATTGGTTTGATGCAAATTACTGAATATCTATCTGTAGAGGCCTATACATTTGAACTGCTCTTGATACATATAAGTATAGAACTAGTACGCATACTAGTTGAAGATCCTGATCTTGTTCTTGACCCTGAAGATTATAAGAAGATCAAGATTGACTGGTAGGAATACTCAATTAATTCTCAAGCCTTGAAAATGGACGCTTAGGAAAGTCTTGAGTAATATAACACAGCTAAAGGAGTATGGGATGCTTCGCATATCATATGTGAAGGGAGAAATGAAGTTTCAAATATTAGTAAGGACGAAATGGTGAAATAGTATGAGACATTCCACCACATTATAATCTATTTTAAAGAAGTTGCATAGATTTGTGCAGTTGGTGAATGATCTAGAGGTTATGGGTGTCACCTACAAAGAAAAAGAGCTAAATAAGAAATGCTTCACTCATTGCAAGAGAGTTAAAGGCAAAGTGTGACAGTGCTAAAAATACACTTGATCTAGGCAGCACCAATCTAGTTACAATGGTGGAAATGGTTGATGTTCATGAACTTGAAGAAAAATCGAGTGATTTGGGAGGTCCACAAGTGATAAAGGCATATAAGTCCCATCTAAATATCACTCTATTGATAATGCCATCATTAAAGAAGAAGAAGATTTTATTGCACCTCTTAAGGGTCTAAGATCAACAACATTTGTATTTTCTCAACTTTCAAAGCCAACAAAGATGCCATGTACTACACCTTAGACATCAGATCATTCAGATGCTTCATCTGAGCATGTAAATAAGGATAAGAAATCCATTTATAAAACCTTTGTTGCTAGCTTTGAACCTTTTTTAGAGGAAGACTAACCTCTACACATCTAATCAAGAAGACCTTAAAGACATGGATCTTGATGATGTAGAAAAGATGGATTCATAGTGGTAAATGGTAATGATTGTGATTAGAGCAAAGAGGTTCTTGAAAAAAAAGAAGAAGCTGAATATATATAAGAACACCATTATGAAAAAAAGATTAGGTTTGACAAAACCAAGGTGAAATCTTACAATTATGGTGTGAATGGTCACTTCTATAGGGAATGCAATACTACACAAACAACAACATCAAATTCTCTAGAAGTACCTTGGACAATCATCAAGTCAAAGAAATCAAAGCTCTCAGTATTCTCAAAGGAATCAACCATCATACTAAACCTTGGATTACACAATAAGCTCCTCATCATCACAACCATCCTCAAATGCTCTGTTATCAGATAAGATGGCGTATGTGATTAGAGTTTGTATGCTGAAAAGTGAAGCGAACACGTCAGAATCATGCCCTGATTGCTTATATTAATGGATCTCCAGCACCAATACTAGTTGAGGTAAAGGGAAATCCATTTCAAATAATAAATCCACAAAACAAACCTAATGTTTATGGGGAAACTAATGTTGAAGATATAAGAAATATACATCCAGTTAAAATCAAGGAGTGCTCAGATGTTGAAAACAGTGTATGTGCAAAAGCCTAAAAGTCCTATCAAGGCCATCATACCTTTTATAAAATTCACCCAGCCATTATTATCAATGATAAGAATTCTAAGCATAAGATGGAGCAAACTACTGAAAGTAGATCTGATAATGAGACCAAATCTCATAAGAATTCAGGCAAATCATATTAACACGTTCAAATGGATTGATCTATGATAATATTATAATGCAATGATCAATTCAAACACAATTATATCAAACACAAACAATTACTTCAAAAACTCATAGATTCATTAATAACAAAATGTTGTTGATAAAAGAGTTTAGGGTGAGATACAAAGAGTTTGTTTTTTCTCTCCAAGTTCATCACCTTCGCAATACATAAGCATCCTATTTATACTATCAAATGAAAACAAACAAACATATATTTACAAAATAACTCCCTTTACTATGATAAAAACTGTGGAAATCGATATTCGTGGATCGAATATTGCAATCGTGTAGTTATCGTTTGTCGAATCTGTGATGCGGAATCTCACAGATCCGTTAATGATTTCAAGTGAAGATCTGTACGTAAGATTGAATATGTATGATGATAAATGAATGCTGAACAATCAAGAACACATATTCATATAAATTTCATTCATTCATATGTATGATTTTCAAGAGGAATTCAAAGGAGTTTGTAAGAAAACACTTTCTCTCACACACACTCAACCTTGAATTCTCTCAATTGTTAGTGATACACCTTTTGTGTATGTTTTTCTCTATGTCTCTATTCTAAAACTTGTTGAGTAGAAATGACTACACTTAGTCATTTATACTCTTTACAAAATTAAGAAAATATTACATTTAAGAACAAAATAATTACATAAATATTGTTCTAAGCCTGATAAATACTCTGTTGCTGATGCGTGACTGTTGGGTGCTGACGTCATTCGAGATGACCGCTGATGTTGACTGTTGACTTTCACCACGGTTGACCAAGTTTGACCGAGTTTGACTTTGGTCAATTTTCTTTGTTTTGATCATATCTTTAGCATATCTTTACCGTGTTAGTTTTGATAGTCATCATGAGATTTGGCACTTAGGTTTTGGTAAGTATCATCTTCAAATAGTCCAACAAAAACAATAAAGACAAATGTAAATCTTCTAAGAGCTCCAACAATACTCCCCCTAAGGTTTGCATTGTCTTCCATGCAACATGAACTCTTCTTGTTTCAAGTTCTTAGAAAGGACTGTAGCATTTTGTGTTAAGCTTCCACCTTCATCTAACATATGAATAGGTGAATTACCAATGACTTTGATGATCTTGAGGGAAGACTCCTCGGTAATCACATTCTCTTGTGTTATCGAATGTGGTGATTGTACAATAGTGATTGACCTTGTACAACAGGCTCAGATATATCAACTTCAGGGAAATCAAACTTCATGTGTTGTTGCTCATTTACTTCATCAATTACATCATCTACATCATTAACATCATCATTCTAAGTATCAAAACTGATGTTTAGATTCATTGATGATACCTGTATATCATAAGGATTAACAAGTAACAATTAAGTGATATAAGTATAAGAGTATCGTGTATGAAGAGTGTGTAACAGAGTGTTATGTTTGTGAAAAATAATGAAATCTACCAAGTGCTTAATATACATACATGTAAAAAGCCTTAGCCGCATGACCACTATGAAGATGTATGATCACTATTTAGGCACATGAGGCTTAGATGCATCAGCATACTTAGCCACATTTCATTAAAAACCTTTAGACGCATGAGCACTGTTCAGGCGCTTGGGCACTGTTCAGGCGCTTGGGCACTGTTCAAGCGCATGGCTAGATAGAAATGCCCATACTTAGTTCTCATAAACCTTGGTACTTGAACACTATTTAGGGACATGAGAGCCTGTTGAAATGCCCAACACTTAGACAGATATCACTTCAAACGTCTAACCACATAGGAAAGTCTGGAACTGTTCAGACGCATGAGATTAAGCTCTAATACTCCCAACACTTAACCAATTTTAAGTAACATGACAACAGTTTAGGCGCATGAGTCTAACCACATAGGAAAGTCTGGAACTGTTCAGATGCATGAGATTAAGCTAATACTCCCAACACTTAACCAATTTTCAGCAGCATGACAACTGTTTAGGCGTATGAGGTTTACCAAAACACCAATACTTGAAGAAATTTATATTTCGAAAGAGTCTACTTCTTCCGAGACTTGTGCTAGTCTTCAAGGATTTATCCTTTGAAAGTCTTTTGCCTTGAAGCCTTCAAAGTGTTTGTCTTTAGAAGATGGATTCATTTTGTCTTCGAAAGACAGAGTTCCTTCTTTGGAAGTTCTTCTTTATTAATCTTTGGAAGTGTAGCTTTGCCTTCAGAAGTCTTTGTCAGTTGTACTAAAATTGTTCTAAGTGTTGTTTTGGTTGCACAAGCCTTACTTGACCCAACAAATTCCTCCTAGGCTGATGCTACAAAAACATCACTGTCTTCTGCTTCTCAAAACTTTCATCACCATAGAAAGTAAATATTTCTCTGTCTTTTTGTTCTTTTCGGAGGTGGTGCTGAGAAATTGGTACAGATCCTTTGTAGATAACAGATCTGGTCTATTACTTTGGATAACATGTAACCTTTGTTGTCGCCTTCGGAAGAGAGTTAGCTGATGGGACTCATAGTCATATGCCCATCTAACTACAGGTTCCAAGTTAGGGCCTTCAACCATTTGTAGGAAAGTCTTTCCCTTGATTGACCCTTCCTTTTGTACCTTCTCTCTTTGTTTCAACTCTTCTTCAATCCTTGCTCTTGTGGTCAACTCAGTAAGGTGAATGTTTCTTAGATGATTCCAAATGTGAGCAGCTAAGGTGAATTTTCTTAGATGGTGAGCAGCTATCTGAGAGTAAGAGGGATTGGAGAATGGCTTCTCTACAAACTCACCAATGTCAAATCTGCTTGAATGTAGCAGAGAAGAAGCGTTGAGTCTATTGATTGTACCATTCTCTCTTTCCACAACAAAGTTATGAGGAGAATCTTCAAACCTCCATTGGAAAATTTTCTTTCTAGGAATGTCGGGTTGATTTGGCAGCATGTTCCCTATCTTGGTGTCCAAGAGAGTCACCAGTCTTCTTCACGACTTCTTCTATTGTTCAATAAGTGAATAAGAGTTAGTTGCCAAGAGCTGAAGTGCCTGGTCTAGAGTTCCCCTAGGCAAATCAAGAAATTCCTCTCATGTGAAAGAACTAGAAGAGCCATCAATAAATATTAATTTGATGGTCTCCTCTTTACAGGAGATTTTGCTCAGAGTAGTACAATTAATGAGCATTTCCTTGACTTTATTGTATTTTTTCAAGGAAGATGTTTACTTGACTTTGAGGGTAGCTTGGGTGATGAGTGGATGGTTGATTTTTAGGTAGAAGAGGGTTGAGTTCTGGGAAGTGTTTTGGGTCTTAGAATGGGTAGTGGAGGTGGTTGTTGTAAAGAAATAGGTGAGCATGAGGGTATGGCTGATGGTATAGGTTCAGGGGTGTAGGGTTCAGTGGTTGGTTCAGTTTTTATTAAGAAGGGAATGGGTGTTTTCTTAGGTTTAGGTTGGGGATGAGGTTGAGGTGCAGGTTTGGGTGTTGTTCTCTGAGAACTTGGGTAAACCTCCTTCTTTCTTCCTGAGCGAATGTTAGCCTTGATGTCACTGACATGTCGTTGCAGGGTCTTTTCAGACATGGGGCCAACTTGTCTACCAGAGAAGCCATGGGCTCTGAGATATGCTTTCATCCATCCTTTATCTCCTATCTTCTTGTCCGCTACAAGTTGTGCTTTTTCTTCCTTCTTCTTCTTTTCTCTAAGCTTTTCCCAGGCCGCCTTTTTCCTATCCCTATCCATTTAATCTTGTTCTTTAAGGAAAAACCACAAGATCATTGTCATGAGGAGTTAGTTATTCAAAAGAGTATCTCCAAGATCATAAGAAAGATGTTCTTTCATTTCTCAGTTGTTGGTCAGCTTTCTCTTTCTTTCATTTCTTTTTCTCTTCTAAGGCCAACCTTGCTACTTCCTCTTGTTCTTTTTGCAGTAAGGTTTCCTTTTCTAACTCCACCAGCTCCTTAAGTGGTAAGAGAAGCACATCTTCATCTTCTACTCTAAGATTGACAAGTTTCTCAATAATCTCCACCCTTTTCTTATTGTTGATAGCCTCCTAGGCTGCCTTAGCTGTTTTGCAACTTGCGGCTAAAAGCTTTTCAGTAGTCAGTCTACCTTTTTGTTTGAGTTTCTCCATCCTTTACTCCTCTAACAGTCCTTCCGTAGTCATCTTCCTTTTACCTTTGATGTGTTTGGAAGCTTGAGCCTTCGGAGATTCTAGTGCAGAGGATTCAGGTTGGTGAGTGATAGGATCAATTAGAGCAATCTGTAACAATTATATGAACAATTCAAAGCAAAATACGATCTATTGTAATCAAATCATGCAAAATCAACAAAATTCATATTTCATTGATAGCAAAAGACGATTACAAGTGATAGAAAGCAGTTCTCATAAAACATATGCAAAAAACTTTTTAAACTACACTACGTCTATGCTATTTATACTAGAACTAAGGAACTAAATTTACACAACTAGTCCCTACACTAGTATAAAATACAAAATAGACACTAAACAATAAAGACTAAATGTTAATCTTTTAAGGGACCTAACAATACTCCCCCTAAGATTTACATTGTCTTCAGTCTTCAGTTCAGCTCCATCCTTTCTTTTCTTCTTTTATCTTCAATCTTGTCTTTGCCTTCATATTATCTTCTCTTTTCTCTTCATTCTTCAATCTGCAAAGAAATCCTCTGGCTCTTCTTTTACTTTGAACATTGGCTTCTGCTTGTACATTCCAATTTCCTTCAATGCATTCTCAATCGCTGACTTGAATTTCTTTGCTAGCATAGCTTGCTCTGGTTTTGATTCATTGGTTTTTATATCTAACTGCTTCATTCTTTCCAACGTGTTCTTTGACAAACATGCTATATCAACATTAGCATATAGCTCAATTGGAATTCCGCAGTCTTTTGTGTACAATTCAAGCACTCCTTTTCTTGATATTCTCATAAACTCAATATCTGGAATATCTTTCTTCACAATGTTTGCATAAGCCAAAGCTTTTCTCAAAGCAATTCTTTCCATGGCAGCACTCATGACATTGATAATTGATACAAAATATTTTTTATCTTGTTCAGCTGTCTCATTTGATAACTTGTCAAACTTCTGCACAGATAGAAATGAAATGTAACTTGGGTGTAGTAACCTCAGTTCAAAGGCTCCAAACAAAGTTATCATGTCTTCATTCCAATCTTCTAAGTTTCTCACAAGCTTAAGTTCAAACGTTTCTGAATTGTAAAACCATCTTTGAATTGGTTTTGACTTTTGATTTCCGTCAATCATCTTTATGCCAGGAGTTGTCACCTTTTCTACAAACTTGTCATAAAATTCAATCATGAAGTGATCTTCATCTGATTGATTCACTGTCTTACTTCTTTTCTTCTTCATTGACATAAAGTATTCTTCATCTTCCTGATCACATCTTGTTTTCAAAAAATTGCTTGATCTGGTCAACCCTGTTCTCAACAAATCTACCATCATTTGACCTCTTTTTGCATTTGAATGATTAATCAACCTCAATCTATTCAACTCTTTAAGATCTTGCACTGGAAGTTTTATGATGCTAGCATAAAAATGATACACATCACATATTGCATTCACTCTTTTAATTAGAAATGCATCAAACACTTCATCATACTTCCATGCTATGATTTTTACTTGATTTGTGAAATCAGGTGCAATCATTGCATTTAACAATTCAGCAACTGATTGACCTTTTTGTAACACATTTCGTACCAAATCACCAGTTGATCTTGATTTATCAAAAATTTGAATTTGTTCTTCAGATGCCTTATATGCTTGTTTTTCTGATTCTGGAAACATCTTCATTAGTTCTTTTCTCCTTTCATGAGCAGATGATTTCATTGCCATTTGTTTGATCTCCTGAGGCTTCAACACTTTAGTTCTTTTTGTGATTTCCAGATATTGCGGATTGTCAGTATCCAAAATTATCATCTTTTTAGTTTGTTTCTCCGTTTCTTGGAAACTTTTAACCAAATTTCTCAAAGATACAGATTGAAGCCTTTTTAATTTTCTCCAAGGATAATTCCTTGCTTGCAACCATGATCGCAAAGCAAACACACTCATGTCTTCTGGATCTGGATGGTGCAGCTCGGAACTTGAAAGTTCATCAACATTAATACTTTCTTTTTCTCTGTTCCACTCTCCATGTTCAATCACTATTTCATTAGGATCTATTGGAGCAATGGATTCTGCAGCTATACATTTCTCATATTCATCGTTTATCTGAGAAACTGTTAACCCATCTAAAAATACTCTGTTATATTTCATCTTTACAAGATAGTTATACCTTTCTTCAAAATCTGATAGAATATCATCAACTCCTTGATCATGTTCCAAAGGAGGATTTTCAAATTCTTCAACCACATCTTCATCATCAAGAACTTCATTATACCAATTATCATCAAATTCATCTTCTAAGTCTTCCAAATCACCAATTTTATCTTGAGTACTTGGTTCTTGACTTTCTTGAATTTCTTCTTCAATTAACTCTTCAGTTCTCTGAACCTTTGAAGATGATTCAGGTACAACTTCTGCATCTATTTCATCTATTTTTCTTTTCCCTTTCTCCATTGCAGATACCTTCTCAACATCAATTGGAATGGTTTCTGAAATAATTTCAACTTCTGGAGACTTTGGTTTTGCTAATTCTTTCAATTTTATCAACTCTTCTTTCAAACCTTCATTTTCCTCGGTCAATTTCTTGAATTTTTCTTCAAGAAGATCATAGTCTTTGATCATAACTTCAAAATTCTTTATAACATCTTCTTTGTCTTTGGCATAAGACACAATCTTTTCATCTTTTAACAAACTATCTTCTTTCAATTTTTCATTTGCTATCTTCAACACATCAATCTCAGCCTTTAGATCAGCAATCTCCTTTTCTTTTGCTTTATTTTCATCTTTTAAGCTTTCAAGTTCATCAACATCAAGAATTTCCTCAGTTTGAACAGCCATATGGGTTGTAGAAACAGGTATATCTTGATTAATTTGGAATGTCTCAATGAACTCATAATCAAGAATTTGATCATCAACATTCATCTCTTGTTCAGTCTTAAAGTGAGCCTGTTCTTCTTTATGTACCTCTTCATGAGCAGTTTCATCAATAATGAAAGCATCTACATTATCAACTGCTTCATGCTCACTGTCCTGTTCATGAACTTCATCACCCACTATTTCCTCATCTTCATTTTGAGCTTCATTTTCATGCTCAGAAATTGGTGGTTCATGACTTATATCCTGGTGAGTCTTAGCTACATCACCATCATCATCATCATTATTATCATCATCATCTTGATCATTATCATCTTGATCATTATCATCTTGATCATTTTCATCATCTTGATCATCTTCTTCCAAAGGAAACTCATCTATCAGATCAGCATGATCAATTGGTTCACCTTCTATCAAATGATAATGCTCTACAGTAATGTCAACTTCATCATTTGCTACATTTAACATGTAGTCAAACATAGGAACATTCTGAGCACCTGTTATCATTGATAACTTCTTATATGTCATTTCAGACATATTTTCCAATTCCAATCGATCTCCACCAACACCATAAACATGTATGTCAGGATATTCCTCATTGATAATCATTTGGAGGAATCTTGGATACATTAAGTATTTATGCCTTGTTCCTTTTTCCAAATTAAAAGCAAATCCATTCAGTATCCATCTTGACATATTGAACCTTCTGTTTGTAGCTAGAGCAACAATAGGTGAAGCTATGTCCACAGGAAATGAATTCCATCCAGCACTCCTCTTGGACAAACAGTGTTGGAAGATGTAACAAAGAAGCTTCCAGTGATTATAAACCCTTGCTCTAAAGAATTATTTCTTAGGAAACTGATCAGGATGACCCATAGCCATAAAAATTTCTCTGCATTCATCAAAAGAAAATTCACATCGATCTTCTGGATCATTTTCACCCAATCTTAGAGCATTTCTGATAGAATCTTCAGACACTTCTATCATTCTATCTCTGGTCACAAAGCCCCTTACAACTTTTCTTCCATCCTCTACTTCAACCCGTGCAGTGTTCCAAAACTGTCTAATAAGTCTGTCATAGATTACAGTTTGGTAACCCATTGCATAAACATATTTTGTTCTTAGAAGAAATCTGATAATTTCTTCATAAGAAAAAGCATCTTGAGCTTCATCATCCAAAAATGCAGCAATGTTATGCTTAGGTACAAACTTCAATTCTGCCATCTGCAAAATTTAAGAACAATGATGTTAGACACTGTGTATTTTGAAGCAAATGATTAATTGTGAGTTTAAAATTATGATGATTTAAGATATTATAAACTGATGTGTTAAATTGAATTTGAATTTTAAAAACAACTTGAATTTTAATTTTAAGTGTAAACACTTAATTTTGATAAAAGATGAATTTTCAAGATTGATTTTGATTAACAGTTTAACACTTCTGTTTATGTTATCTTATATCACTTTATTAAAAACTCTTAAATTCCTGAGATGATGATTTTTATCAATTTTGATTTTATTTTGAATTTTGTTTTATTTTATTTTGAAAATTATGAAACTGTTCATCTTCTTCATCAAGTTCATCATCACCGAGAATGTTCATCGGTGACCATGAATCAAAACTTCAATCAAATATCAGATTATCACAAGCTTAACCTAATATCATGATCGAAATCATCAAATGAACAAGAATCAATCATCAATTTTTCACATTTTTTCTCGATTTGAAGTAATCTGTGATTTTACAAGTGTTAGGGTTCATACGACCGTACAGTGATCGAACGACCATAAAAAAGTTTCATTTAAAAATGAAATCAGTTAAATGCGAATCATTCACTTACATTCACAATCACAAGAATACTATCAACAATCTGAAATTTTTGTTCAAAATGGATTCAATCGAAGAATAAGGGTTTTGGTCGAAGAAAGTTCGAGAGTTCGATAGTTCAGAGGGTTTTGTGAGGGTTTTTTGAATTTAGAATGAAATGAATATCACAAGTGTTCTATTTATACTAAGTATAAAAATTTTAGACATATGAGCACTGTTGGTCGTTTTAGGATCATTCAGACTCATTAGGTCAAAAATTTCACTAAGTATTGAGACATATGAGCACTATAAGCCTTGTGAATCTAGTCGTATTAGCACTGTTAGACACATTAGTCTAGCCGTATGAGAACTGTTTCAGACTTATGAGAACTGTTAGTAGCATAAGCACTGTTGGTCGCATAAGCACTGTTTCAGTAGCATAAGCACTATTTCTTTAGCATAATAAATCTGAAATGTCCACACATCAACTAATCAGACATATAACAACTGTTTGTGCATTTTTTTCACTTGGAATTTTCAAATCTTCCACCTTCACACTGTTTAAACAAATGAGTAATATTTCATACTAATATTCAAACAATATTGCATATTTTTACATTTTGACCCTCAAAGTTTCAAATTTACACTTTTGACCCTCAAAGTTTCAAATTTACACTTTTGACCCTCAAAGTTTCATATTTACATTTTGAACCTCAAAGATTGAATTTTTTTTACAATTTTGACCCTTCATCTTAGTTTCAAAATGAACAACCAAATATTTCAACATCTGTCTTGATTTAAACTTTTCAAAGAAGCTTTTCCTTGCTAAAAATTATGAGATCATTTTATCATTTGATAAACACACACATACTTTGAAATTAAAGCATCATCCGTTCAATTCAACATGATCATTTTCATTTTGATTTTCTGAGAATATTCTTATTGGTTTATTACTCCCCCTAAACTTTTAAGTTTCTCAAAACTTAGAAGTTTACCAAGATAGCATAAGAATATCACACTTAACATTGTTATATTGCCTGCACACAAGAAAACATGCATAAAATCAAAATTAAAGCAGAATGAAAATCTAATATTTACAATAGAATCATAGATTGCAGTGTGATCATATTAGATAAGATCAGAACATTAAAATAAAAAAATATGTGGATAGTCATAGACAATGATTAAATCCTGATCAAGTGTGTTCCAGGTCAGTGATATCACAGCAAAGGAGACACAAGATCTAAGGACAGCAAATGAGTGTTTTTGACATAAACTATCAGCTCACTTACTTTTTCAATTCTTGTATGAGTATGGTAGAGGTATATGACAAGATGTGACTCATACCAAGACAAAGAGGATCAACCATCATCAAGACATGCAAGAAAGCACATATTCTCAACTTATTACCTAACAAATATGCATAATCAGAGTTCATGTTACTTAATTTAACAGAGAATGATCATGGATAACCATTTCATCAGCTCTAACCATCCTTTTGAATAGGTTGTGCACATTGGCATCTTTTGCATCAAATGAGAATATCCAGGTCTGTAATGACTTACAACAGAGGATATCTCAGTACTTCAGGTCTATGATGACTCATAACAGAGAAGTAAATGATGCTTGTAACAGATCTCATGATTAGTCACATTACCATCAGGTGTGAGCAGGAGTAGCTTAACAAGCAGTCAATCTGATAAGCTAATACACTCAAATGTACTTAGATGAATACACAAACAAGCATAAGGATGTGGGTAATCACAAGAATTTACTTGTTCAGTATACTAGCATGATAGTGTCTACACAACAATTCCTGATCATGTCAGACTTTATTAGCGAGTGAAGTATGTAACTGATCTTACTAATGTACTATCATTTCTCACAGAAGGCAAATACAGATTCATTCCTAAAATAATGAATGAAAAATGAAAAGCACTCTATTTTTGGATTTTTGATTTATATTTTTCTATTTGATTTTGGGGTTTTCTACTTTTGTATTTGTTTTTCTATAAAAGAAAGCACACACACACAAACAATCAGGCAAATAACTATGAAAAGTTATCCTTATGAAAATATCAGATTTAGGAAAGTATTTGATCATGAAAAGATTCAAATTTGTAACCAGGTTTACACATGGTTAATAAGGCCAATTGACTCCACTAAATACTCAAACCTTCCTGGTAGAAAAGATTTAGTAAATAGGTCTGCCAACGGTTTTTCAGTTGCTATTTGAATCAAAATGATTAAACCTTTTTCAGAATTATCTCTTAGAAAATGATATCGAATTTCGATATGTTTTGTTTTTGAGTGTTGAACTGGATTAGCTGTAATGAACATAGCAGCAGTGTTATCAATGTAAATGGGTGTTTTAAGAAAATTGAACCCATAATCTAGCAGTTGGTTTTGCAACCAAAGGATTTGAGAACATCCTGCTGATGCAGCTATGTACTCAGCTTCTGCAGTTGAGACAGAAACATTTGTTTGTTTCTTACATTGACATGAAACTAATCTGGGTCCAAGAAACTGACAACCACCCGTTGTAGATTTTCTATCTTGACAACATCCACCATAATCACTATCAGTATATCCATGTAACTCAAAATTACCTTCGTAAGGATACCAAAGCCCTAAGGCTGGTTTACCTTTGAGATACCTGAATATTCTTTTGACAGCAATTAAGTGAGATTCTTTCGGGTCTGATTGATACCTTGCACAGACACAAACCGCAACATTATGTCTGGTCATGATGCAGTAAGATACATCAAAGAACCAATCATAGATCTGTATAAAGTTTGGTCTACTGATTTTCCTTTAGGATCAGGTTCAATCTTGGTGTTTACGTCAGCTGGAGTTCTTATGGATTGACAATCGTGCAGTTTGAATTTCTTCAAAAGTTTATCAACGAACTTCTCTTGATTGATAAAAATACCATCTGTAGATTGTTGAACTTGCAATCCAAGAAAGAAATTGATTTCTCCCATAGAACTCATTTGAAATCGAGATTTCATGATCTCTTCAAATTCTTTGCACAAAGTTGGACTGGTGGAACCAAATATGATATCATCTACATACACTTGCACACATAAGAGATCATCATTATCCTTCTTTATGAATAAAGTTGGATCGATTTTCCCTCTTGTATATCCATGTTGGATCAAGTGTTGAGATAATGTCTCATACCAAATTCTAGGAGCTTGATGTAGTCCATATAAAGCTTTGCTAAGCTTATACACACGATGTGGAAATTCTGCATCCTCAAAGCCCGGAGGTTGCTTGACATACATATCATCAGTGATTGGACCATACAAGAATGCACCTTTTACGTCCATTTGATACACCTTGAATTTCATGAATGATGCATAAGCCAGGAAAACACGAATAGATTCGAGTCTTGCAACTGGAGCAAATACTTCATCATAGTCAATTCCTTCTTCCTGTGTGTATCCTTGTGCAACAAGTCTTGCTTTATTTCTGATTACAATGCCACGATCATCAGTTTTATTTCTGAACAACCATTTGGTGCTTATGGCATTTTCTCCTTCAGGTAAGTCCACCAACTTCCACACTTCTTGTTTTCGAAATTGTAGAAGTTCCTCCTGCATAGCTTCAATCCAACCATTGTCCTGTAATGCCTCGGTGACATTTTTAGGAACAGTCTGAGAAAGGAAACACGAGTATAAACAAACATTTGCATGTTCAGATTTACTCCTAGTAGTTCTTTCATTCAGAGGACCAATAATCTGTGATGTTGGATGGTTCCGGTGGATACGAGATATCGGAATCTCATTTCCTTGAACAGTAACATCAAGACTTGTTTGGTTCAGATTGGAGAGCTGTTGCAATAAGGTAGAAGAATGTGGAGTGAAATTTGGTACTTGAGTCGGTGAATTGAGAAAGTAATCAAAGTTACTATGATCAATTGCATCTCCAGAGATAGAAGATGTGCCAGACTCAGGATGTCCAATTTTTGTACCATCATTAGGAATAGGATGTGATGCTTCTTGAGCAGCTGAAACAGAATGATCTGAAGCTGAAGAATCAGGAACATTGTCATGAAATTGGATTGTTGAATCCTTGACAAATGAAAAAAATGGATAATCTGGACAAGCATCATCTGAATCATCAGATCTGAATCATCACTGAAAGATCCAAGATCTCCTCTTGAGTTCTTCGTACCAGAAAAATCATCAGATTGATTAAACAAGTTAGACTGAAATGAGTTTGACAAAGAATCCAAATCAAATAACCATACAGGACCATTTGAAACTGATGGAAAAGAATTTTCCAAAAATTTAACGTTGAATGTTTCATTAATAGTGTTTGTCCTAGAGTTATACACTCGATAGGCTTTTGAAACAGATGAATATCCAACGAAAAATCCATTATCAGCTTTTTCTTCAATTTTCCTAAATGATCACTTGAGTTAAGAATCATAACTGGACAACCAAATGATTTTAAAAAATTTATGTTTGGTTTCCTGTCAAACATCAACTCATATGGAGTTTTCTTTTTATCTTTAACAAGCAAGATTCTGTTCTGAACAAAACATGCTGTGGATATTGCTTCGTCCCAGAAAGTGATTGGAAGTTTAGCATCTGCTAACATAGAACGGGCAGCTTCAATCAAAGTTCGGTTCTTCCTTTTAGCAACTCCATTTTGTTGTGGAGTTCTAGTAGCACTGAACTGATGAACTATCCCTTTTTCTGCACAAAACAAATCAATGTTAGCATTTTTAAATTCAGTTCCATTATCACTTCTTATTATTTTTACTTTTTGATCAAGCTGATTTTCAACTTTATTTATAAATTCTTTTAGAAGATCTGCAGTTTCAGATTTAGCTTGAAGAAAGAAAACCCATGAAAATCTTGTATAATCATCTATGATAACTAAACAATATGATTTTCGACCAATACTCCTAACATTAGTTGGTCCAAAAAGGTCCATATGTAACATCTGGAGTGGTTTGGTGTTTGAGTTTATCAGTTTGGACTTATAAGACGCTCTATGTTGTTTTCCCTTCAGACATGCTGAGCAATGATCAGTTGTTGAAAACTTCTTGAAAGGAAGTCCAATAACATGATTTCCTGCTACAAGCTTGTTCATGTTTTTGAAGTTTGAATGACCAAGACGTCTATGCCAAAGCTGGCTTTCATTTTGAAGCTTTAGCAATCAGGCAAGTAGTTTCAGTTGCAGGATCCACTTGAGACATATCCAGTTTGTATACATCTCTGTCTCGAGCAGCTTTAACTATCACCCAGTCATTGCTAATCTGAAAACCTGGTTTCAAGACATAACAGTGAGATTCATCAAAAAGAACAGAGTAAGATTTGTCACAAATTTGGGATACACTTAGAAGATTAAAGTTCAACTGTGAACAGAAGTTGACTTTATCAAAACTGATAATCCCATTGGACACTGTTCCCTCTCCTGTTATCTTTCCACCTGCATCTCCTCCAAAAGCAACATGAGTACCGTCCTTTAACTTAAAGTCTTGCAACAAGGCTTGATTGCCTGTCATATGCCGGCTACACCCACTGTCAACATACCATGAGTTAATTGGTCTCCGCGGGCGTACCTGCATTCACAAACATTTAAGGTGAGTTAGTAACCCAAGCCGAGATGGTCTTGGGCTTGCCAAACTTGTCAACAATTGTAAATTGTTTAAAATGAAGTTTGTTGACATCTGGTTTCTTTTGAATTTTAACATGTTCAAATCCTTTTTGAGAAGCCAACTGATTATCTCTTTGAGATTTTGATTTCAAAGCATTATTAAGAATTCTTGAACTCTTGTATGAATCATTTGAGAATGTTCCTTGGTTTATTCTCACAGATCGAGGAATAAACTTTTCTTGATGGTATTGCTGTGATTTGACAAAATCTGAATTGTTTCTTCTGAAAGATCTCAAACCCAAGGAAGATTGTTGTTGTGAAAATTTAAATCCAATATTTTGATTTCTTATAAATTGTGGATTTACAAAGCCTTGATTATTAAATTCCTTCCTTGAAGAGTTCTTCCTGAAGTAACAATCATTGGTATTGTGATTTCTTTCATCACACAAGGCACAGTATTTGTTAAAATAACACTCAGCTGTGGTGTGATTTGTCATATCACATATGTAGCAATACTTGTTAAAGTAACATTCTGAAATGTCATGATTGTACATGTCACAGATATCACAATACTTTTCAGAATGTTTAAACAACATTTTGTTAACCCTTGATGTTGAAGCAACATTTGATTCTTGTTTGAATTTTGGGTTAGGCAATTTAATTTGTTATTTAATTGGTGTAAATTTTGTCTTTTGATCTTTGGGATTTTTCTTTTGAACTTGAACAAAATTCTTTGACTCCTTTGATTCAAATCTTTTATACACAGCGGAAGTCTTATGATCTGGACTTGTTCTCAGATCAGAGTTAGATTTGATCTTAGGTGTAGGTGTTATTTTTGTGTTTGTGTTCAAGTCAAAAGTTCCAGCAGACACAAACTTCACAGGTTTAATTTGAGTATTGTTCTGTGACTGATTAATTGATTTAGTTTTCTTTGCTTTTGCAGCTTTTCTTCGTCTTTGATTTCTCAATCTTGATGAAGTTTTCTTGCTTTGAAGTTTAGTTGAATCTTGAGAAGATTCCTTTTGACATTCTTTCACTTCAGTTAGTTCATTAGAACTAGAATCATCAGAATTATTGTTATCTGAGTTAACCTCTTCATATTTTTCTTTCAGTTTGTTATTGACATCAGAATTTTCACTCTTTAGTTTAGTTTGTTCAATAACATTTTCACTTTTTGGTACAAACAGCTTCTTTTGTTTTTGTTGAGGTTCATATGATTTGACTTTGATTGGATGACCATTTTTGATCTTGTTTAAGTCAGTTTCTTCATAAACTTCAACATTTTTCTTTTGAAGGTTCTTTTGATCTTGAAATTCCTTCAGTTTAGCTTTGTTTTCTGGTGAATGATCATGAGTATTGAAATTATC
Source organism: Flaveria linearis (assembly GCA_024085815.1). Classification (NCBI taxonomy): domain Eukaryota; kingdom Viridiplantae; phylum Streptophyta; class Magnoliopsida; order Asterales; family Asteraceae; genus Flaveria; species Flaveria linearis. The sequence goes on along the minus strand of CM044013.1, from coordinate 57,568,223 downwards.
AGGTAATGTTTTTGAGATTGATTCAGGCATAGGTTCATGTGTGAATCCTAATCCTGTTTTATCTTTTTCATTCCTTCCATTCACCAGTTGCTCAACAATTTTCTTTGAGCTTTTAACTTTGGCTAAGTCTATTTGAGTTGCTGCATGTGCCAATTTTTTTTTTCAAGAGTTTTGTTCATCTCTTCAAGTTGTTGTTTGACAAGTTCAAGTTCTTTAATGGTTTTGTTCCATGAAGCTTGAAGAGACATTATCTTTTCATCAGCAATTTTGTGATCTGATTTTAGCTTATTGTGTTTTGATTCTTCTTGTTTGAGCTTGTCACAAATTTTAAATGAATATGTTCTGTAGTGTTCAACTAGCTCAAAACATGCTTTTGTGCACATTTTCTCTCTCACTTCTACTGGTATTTCAGGATATGAGTGTGAAGATTCAGTATCAGAAGAATTAACAACCTTTGGCTGTTCTGATTGAGCCATAAGAGCAACTTCTTCAGTAGTATCTTTTGGGTCTGATTTGTCGCTCCAATCATACTCTTCTTCTTGATCTGATTCATCATATTTAGGATCTTTAATTTCAGACCAGTCTTCATCATCTACTTCAGCAACTAGTGCCAGATTAGCAGTAAATTGCTCTGCATATGCACTCCAGTCATAACCATCTTTGATGTTTACAACCAGTGCCTTCTTAGTTTCCTCACTGTTCTTCTCTTCTTTGGGTTCTGGCATTGGTAGACTTTGGTATGGCTTCTGAAAAGTCTTGTTTGTCTGTTGCTGATACTTTTGACCATTTGAGCTGCCTTGAGTATTTCCTCCTTGGTTTCTTGGAGCTTTACATTCTCTTGAAAAATGACCATAGCTGTTACAGTTAAAGCATCTTGATTTTGATTTATCAAACCCAACAGTTTTGTTTGCACTGGGTTTGTAATTTCTGTTAGTGTAAGCATGCTTTTGAGTTCTGTACGCTATCATGACCATCTGCCAATTAAGATCCATTTCTTCTACATCATCTAGATCCATTTCAAACAAATCCTGTAGAACTAGCTCCACTTGAGTCAGATGACTGCCTTGATAAGCTTGAAAGCTTGCCATGAAAGCAGTGAAAGCAATTTTTGACTCTTCATCTTGTAAAAGAATGTTGATCACATCTTTCACTTTACTTGGATTGGGAGAGTTTGAGGAGGATGGCATCTCAGTTGAAGGTTTAGGCATTTGAGCTTTAGATGAAGACTGTGGTTGTGGTTGAGTGGAGTAAGCAGGTGTACTGGTGAAGAATCCTGCTCCCACAAATAGATCACCTTCATCTTCAGGAGTGGATTGGTCTTTAGCCAGAAATGCATTCTCAACAGTATTTGCTGGTGAAGCAACATACTTATACTGAGTTGTTGATGCATGTCTATCATTATTTCTTGAGCTCTCATCAATTTCTACAGATTCAATTTTAGCAATGAGCAGATCAAGATCCATTGGAAACTTCTCAGTATGTTTTAATAAAGTGACAGTTTGTTTCCAAGAAGATGGTAGTGCATTCAGAAGTCTATTGTTTAAGTCCTCAAGATCATTCTTGATTCCCAAAGTAGACATCTCTGTAGTTAATTGCACAAACCTGTTCATCATTTGATTTATTGTTTCTCCTGAGATGTGCTCAAAAAGTTCCAATTGCCTTTTCAGTTTCTGCTTTTTCAGATCTTGAATCTTTTTCCCTCCTTCACATATAATCTTCAAGGCTTTATACATTGTATATCCAGTCTGATAGTTTTCAAGCCTTGAAAGAACTTCCAGTGGTAGTCCTTTACACATGAAAGAATATGCTTTGATGTCATTCTTTACTTTTTTTAAATCATCACCATGAAGATTATCTTCTGGATAAGGCTCTTGTGAATCTTTAGAATACACAAATCCTCTGTCTGGACCATCAGTAGTCACAGGAATGTATGGACCCTTTTCAATTGATTTCCACAGATCAGTGTCTATGGAATTCAAATGATGTTTCAGCCTAAGAGACCAATTTTTAAAATCAGCTCTGTTTTTAAGTTTTGGAACTCTGTTCTCAGAATCTTCTGATTTAGCCATTTTTATATTTTTGTTGTTTTTCTAATCTTTTGAATTAAGAAAAAAAATATTTTGGATTTTTGAAATTTTATGAAAATTTCTAAGTGTTAAGGCTGAAAAGTCTGAAACAGTAGTCAAACGTCCAACAGTGATGATACGACCAGCAGTGAAACGTCCAACAGTGGTAATAAGTCCAACAGTGAAAAGTCCAACAGTGGTGATAAGTCCAACAGTGATGAGTCTAAGGGATTGCCTTAGAAAGATTTCCAACACAATGCTGAAACTACCAACAGTAGTTATACGACCACAAGCTAAAACGACCAACAGTGGTTATACGACTAACAGTGGTGATGCGTCTAACCAAGTACAGTGATTATAAGTCCACAGTGGTTATACGGCTAGGGTAAAACGACTGAAACAGTTGAGAAAAGTCCAACAGTTCTCAAACGACCAAACACTTGGGCAAATTTCAGTGTTTTTCAGCCCTAATACGACACATTCATCAGCTTCATATGAATGTAACGAACTCAGAATTATCAAAATCCTTCAATTGTTGATGAATTGAGCTGAAATTTCACAATTAGTTCATGATTATGCCGATAATCAATCCTATAACCTCAATTTCAGTAATTATCAACAAATTTCGATGAATTTCAGAGTTTTTAGGTCGAACACTCAAGAACACTCAGTCGAACTGTTTTTCACTAATTTACTCGATTTTTATGAGATAAACTGCAAATTGTGATTCAAAACATGTTTCTGACGATGAAACACTGCTTCGATTCACAATATTTCACTTGAATTGTCAATTGATTACAGATTTCAGTGGATTTTTGAAGTTTCTATCTTCGACAGAACCTCAAAAACACTCAATCGAAAGCTCTGATACCAATTGATAGGATCAATTAGAGCAATCTGTAACAATTATATGAACAATTCAAAGCAAAATACGATCTATTGTAATCAAATCATGCAAAATCAACAAAATTCATATTTCATTGATAGCAAAAGACGATTACAAGTGATAGAAAGCAGTTCTCATAAAACATATGCAAAAAACTTTTTAAACTACACTACGTCTATGCTATTTATACTAGAACTAAGGAACTAAATTTACACAACTAGTCCCTACACTAGTATAAAATACAAAATAGACACTAAACAATAAAGACTAAATGTTAATCTTTTAAGGGACCTAACAGTGAGTGGTGATTTGAGCTTGTGGTGATGAAGGTGTTTGAGTAAGAGGGGTTTTGAGAAAGTCATCACTATTTACCTCAGAGACTAGTTCAAGAATTACCTCTGTGATAATAAGATCATCAGACAAAGAGGATATCCCTTTCGCAGCTTGGATTTCAGCTTCAAAAGTTAGTGGGATTGCACTACATGTCCCAACTGATTTAGCTGCTGGGCCATCAGTCCCTATATCCCCTTCGAAATCGATCTCAGGTTTAGTATGGACCTTAGGTTGATCAATTCCTTCCTCAGTAGTACGTGGTGCATTCAACCTTTGAAGTTCTTTAACTCCAAAGTATGCCATAACAACATCTGGACTTGGTTGTTCAAGTGAAGAGCTCATTAGGAACTTAGTTAAGAATCTGTTAAGATCCATGAGCATCTTTGGGTCCACTTGAATAATGATAGGAGGTGGCTTGAGGAAAACAGTTGCTTGCTGAGTACGGTATCCTGAAGAGAGTGTTGAAAGAGCCAAGCTTTGCTCCACATGTGTTTCACTCTGAACATTCTCCTCATTTTTGGTAGCATCATCTTGAGAACTTGATGAGCTAGAGGAAGAAGTAAGAGAGACTTGAATAGTTACATGCCTAAAAGATCTCTCAATCTGTGTCTCAGCTAGTTGAGCCTTGAGATATTCAATTTTAAGTTACTGAGTGGTAGACCTATCCTCTAAAGTCTTAACCTTTGATTCAAGGTTTGAGACTTTAGAAAGTAGGTTTCTTATGATGAGTTGTATACTTCCCTCATCTTCTTTAGAAGAATCACGGGGAGATGAGATAACATACCGTGTATATTCATCTTCACCACCAGATATGGTTTCTTGGCACCATTGTTTCCTATGCAAGGTGATGTCTCTTTTAGAGTCACCAACAGGCAGAGTTCCTAGAGGTTCAGTCTTAGAGATGTTAGTATTGTTCTTAGGGTACAAGGAGACGTACTTAGTAATGGTAGCTGAATCTACATGAGTCCCCTTGACATCAGTGGGACTCACCTTAGTTTGGCTTTTCTGACGGGGGCTAGAAGTCAGAGGTTTCTCTAGGCTAAGTTGATCTTTATATGGGTGTTGTAGATCAACATCATGTCCTTGGAGGAACATGATATCTTCACCAGTACCGGTAAGTAGGTCAGTAAAGGATATGGAGGTTATGCCTAATGACCCGGGACCTTGATCAATATCTAGAGGCACAGAGCCTATGATTTGGTTGTCCCTTTTACATTGCTCAGGGGAGTATAGTGACTCACCGAGAGGGATTTCATTTTGGGTTTGGGGCTCATGGGATTGAGACTAAAGAGACTTAATACCCATATTGAGGTCAATTGTGAAGGATGGTTGGACCTTAGACTGAGTAGGAGCCTATTCTTCCACTCTAGTCTTATTGGATTGCACAGGGGGGGGCTTGTTCAATCAGAGAAGATTGAACAAGGGTTCGCTTAGAGTGTCTTTGATCTGTATATTTGATGGAATGGAAAGGAAGAGTTGGCATTGCAGTGGTTAATGCTGGTGTTGGTTCATCACCTGTGGGGTGTACAGGCAGTATGTCTTCCGATGAAGTTGGTGGACACCATCTTCAAGGTCTTGAAGATGCATGGCCTTATGTGATGGATAGGAAGAGTAGCTGCACAGACAAGCTTATCCTGATCCAGCTCACACTTGATTATATGCTGAATAAACCCGGGATACATGTAGAATATCTCCCTTTAAAGGTTTCCTCTTAGATTGTTCAACACAAAACTTGAATATTTGAACTAGAGGCCTTTTACCAATCCATGAACTAGGCATCCTAAATCATAGGGAATCTGATCCCATCCCCCAGATTTGTTTGATAGACAATGTAGAATGATGTGAAGTAGGAACTTCTAGTTGTAGGAGAAGTTGAACTTGTAGACTGTGGACCTGCTTACTTCTCTACCATATCCCATTTGAGCATATGTGTCTTCCAAATCATTTTTGGGGAATTCAGTAGGAGATTCCTCATCATGAAGCTCTAAGTGCTCTCAGATGGTCTGTTCAGATATGACCAACTCTTGGCCACATATCCTTGACCTGATAACCCTAACTCGGTTCAGTGTGTCAATCTGACCATTTTCCTAAAATTCGACCATATTGTTAGAGTAAATAGTAGGGCTAGCAGTGAGGGCTGTGTAGTAGGTGAACTAGATCAAAAACTGGATGATTTCTGAGAAGTTAGCATCCTTTGAAGAGTCAAGAAGTGCAACTTGGTTGTGCTGAGGGTGTAGAGCCATTGTGGAAAAAGTTCGAGAACGGTAAGGTAATTTGAGATAGTGAAAGTGAGAGTGAAGATGAATAACAATTAGGACTTGTAAATGGGTAAAAAGATTAAGGAAACAAGTCGGAAGTATTTAAACGGGGTAAAATAACGGATGGATAAGGTAAAAGGACAATTTGGATTATGATTTGACATGGGCTGTAAGGATAAGTCATTTAAATATTCTGACATCAGTAAGAAAATCTTTACCTTTTACAGAGTGGGGCCCAAATATTTATGTTACACAATAAAGCTTTTCTTCCGAGAGTATGAGTTTTCCGAGTCTGATATCTTCCGATGCCAAACTTACTTCCGCAGGTAAGATAATCTTGTTTTTGAGAGTAAGAAGGTTTTTCTGAATGAAAAGTTTTATCACTTTGGAAATAGATTTGATAACACTTTGGATGTTCTTCGAGGCTTAAAACTTTTCCGAAGGTAATATAAATTTAGAAAAGTTTCCTTCAGAAGTTAAAGAATGATATCTTCCGAGGGAAAGTTTCTCTTTGGAAGTACTCATACTTAGCAAATTTTGGAAGAAACACCTTTTGTAATAGGGCTTAGATTGTATGACATAGGCAAAACACATATTAAGAGATTTTTCATATGAGATAAGTTAGTTAATGTTTATCATCTCAGTAGCTGTAATCAGATAATTTAAATCTTTGTTCATCAAATGCTGTATGAACAAATCAGCATATTGTTCATTTGAGTCAACTTTGACTAGTTTGATCAGATTTTTCTCATGAATATCTCTAATAAAATGGTACATGATGTCAATGTGCTTTGTCTTTGAGTGCTTGACCAGATTTTATGTAATGGAAATGGCACTATTGTTATCAATATGAATAGGAGTCTCCATGAAATTGAACTTATAATCCAACATCTGATTTTGAATCCACAGCAACTGAGCACAGCAACTAGCTGCAGCAATATATTCAGCTTTAGCAGTTAATATTGAAACACAAGATTGCTTCTTACATTTCTAAGAGTTTATCCTTCCATCAAGAAATTGACATCCTCTTGATGTTGATTTCTTGTTGATGTTGTAGCCACCATAGTCACTGTCAGTGTAGCCATAGAGATTAAAATCTTGATTCCTAGGATACTAAAGAGTCAGCTTGGGAGCTCCTTTGAGGTATCGAAGGATTCTCTTGGCAGTAACTAGGTGAGACACTTTTGGAGCAGCCTAATATCTTACACAAATGCAGGTTGCAAACATAATATCAGGTCTACTTGTTGTAAGATACATCAGAGATCCAGTAAATGCCCTATACTAATGTTGATCAGTATCCTCCTCCTCGGAGTCAGGACAGAGATTGTGATTTCTGGGTATAGGAGTCCTTGCTGGCTTACAATCCTTTATTTTAAATCTTTCTAAAATGTCATTTACATATTTAGAGTGATTGATGAATAACCCATCTTTCATCTGCTTCACCTGAATTCCAAGGAAAAAGTCAATTTTTCCCATGGAACTCATCTCAAGACTCTTCTTCATAATGCTTTCAAAGTCCTTACATATTTGATCATTTGAAGAACTAAATATGATGTCATCAACCTACACTTGTATAAGCAAAATGTCTTTTTCCAGTCTTCCTTATGATTAAAGTCTTGTCAATGGTACCTCTGGTGTAACCATTCTTCAAGAGAAACTGGGACAAGGTCTCATACCACAGCCTAGGTGCTTGGTGTAGCCTATAAAGATCTTTATCCAATTTGCACACGTAGTTGGGATGTTGTGGGTCTTTAAATCCTGGAGGTTGGCACACATAGACTTCTTTGTTTATATCCCCATATAGAAAAGCACACTTGACATGAAGCTGGTAAACTATAAAGTTTTTGGATGCAGCATAAACAAGAAAGATCCTTACTGCAACAAGTCTTGCAACAGGTACAAAGACATTAGTTTAATCAATTCCTTCTTCTTGTGTGTATCCTTGAACTACCATTCTTGCCTTGTTCTTGATAATCAAACCTCTATCATCCTTTTTGTTTTTGATTTCCCACTTTGTGCCAATAGGGACTTGACCAGGTGGAAATGGACATAGGTTCCACACCTTTTGTCTCTTGAATTGAAGCAACTCTTCTTGCATTACTTCAACCCAACTGTTGTTCTTGAGAGCGTCTTCTACCTTCTTGGGTTCCATCTGGGAGAGAAAGCATGAGTACAGACAGACATTCCTATTATGAGTTTGCCTTGGAATTTCACACCTTCTGAGAGATCTCTAATGATGTTTTGAGCTAGATGAGTGTTGTGAATCCTGAGTCTAGGGATCACATCTAACTGCATAGATAGATCCAAGTTTGAAAGATTCTGCTCAAGATTGTGAACATTAATTCTAGCTGATGTCTCACACTCATTCAATAAGGACTGATTGAATGAATGAGTGACACCATCAATGTTGTTTTGCTGTGAAGTAGTATTCACATTTGCCTATTCCTTCGTATTATTATCTTCATCAGCTTGGTGTTGACTGTTTAAGTTGTCAGCTGATGAATTTTGAGGCTTTACTAACTGACAACTTGTTGAAGCTCCAACATTTCCTGTGATATTCAAATTTTCAGGACTTGTAGTGTTTGGAGCCTGTTTTTTATGTCTTCTTAGAGATATTGGAATAGGTCTGGGTAACTCAAACAAATGATCATTAGAGAAGTTATTTTGAGTTCCTGTTCCAGCTGAAGCATTCTCACAAGATGGTTTAAAATAGTTAGAAAACAATTCTAGGTTAAAAAACTAGTAAGGGCCATTCCCCTTAACATAAAGAGTGTGCTCATTTACAAAAATATTGGATGATTCCTCAAATGTTGATTCTTAATATTGTATACTTTATAAGCTTTAGAGCTTGAAGAGTATCCAACAAAGCTAGCATCATCTGACTTTTCAACAAATTTTTCTAAATTGTCTTTTGTGTTAAGTATGGTACACCTTCTACCAGAGGACCTTAGAAAGCCAATGAATGGTGGCCTCTTGTTCTATAGCTCATAAGGGGTTTTTTCATGGGGCTTAACAACAAGAACTCTTTTCTGCACATAGCATACAGTGTTGACTGCCTCTACCCAGAAAATTATAGGTAGCTTTAAATCATCTAACATAATTCTTGCAGCATCAATAAGTATCATGTTCCTCCTCTCAGCAACACCATTCAGTTAAGGAGTTCTAGGTGCACTGTATTGTCTGGGGTAACACCTTTTGAGTTACAGAAAGAGTCAAGAATGTAGTTCTTAAACTCAGTACCTTGATCGCTTCTGATGGTTTTTACCTTGAGATCAATTTGATTTTCTATTTTAAAATTAAAAGATTTTAATGTTTCAGAAATTTCGTCTTTAGTTCTTAAAAAGAATACCCATGTGAATCTTGTAAAATCATCGACTATCACAAAGCAATATGATTTCCTTCCAATGCTCATTATACTTGCAGGAACAAAAAGATCCATATGCAACAAGTGTAATAGAGTGGTGAATGAATTAACTTATTTACATTTGAGGGTTGCCTTATGTTGTTTTCCTTTAAGACAATCAATACAGTTATCTTTACAGAAAAACTCCCTTTTAGGCACTCCATGTACCAAGTTATTTTTCACCTGTTTATTCATGGTTTTAAAATTAACATGACACATTCTTTTATGCTAAAGAGTTGATTCATCACCATTTGCTTTGGAAAGAAAGCATGATAAGCACCAACTCCTCAGGAATTGATATCCCAAGTTTGAGGATAATGCACTCATGTTCTGTGAAAAGCATTTGGTGCTTTAGATCACAGAATTAAGGAACACTCAAGAGATTGTGTTCAAGCTGTTTGACAAAGTGAACTTTGTCAAATTTTAACTTACCATTGGATATATTACCTTTACTAGAAATATATCCTCGGCTTCACCTCCAAATTTAACAGGTTCTCCATCAAAATGTTGAAATTGTTGAAGAAGAGATCTATTCCCTGTCATGTACCTGGAGCATCCACTCTCTACAATCCAAATGTTTCCCATTTTTGTCATGGGGATGTCCTACACAGAAGGTGAAATGATTAGGTACTATTAGAAGCCCAGGCCTTATTGGTCTTGGGCTCTTCCAATGTTGATGACATAATTGCACCAAAATGTAAGCATGGGGGTTCAACTATGGTTTGGGAAGAGGATGTTTGGGCTGCATCGTTTTTTCTGATTTTCCATTCCATCTTATGATTGATCAGTGTAGATGAGCGTGAAGAGGCTTGAGGAGCATGACTGTCTTCCGAAGCAATCTTCTTCTCGAAAGATTTCAAAGGATTTCTTTTATTTCTTTGCTTGGTCTTAGGCTTATCTTCTGAAGCTATTTTCCTTTCGAAAGAATGAGTTTCTTCGAAAAGCAACTTGGATTCGGAAAAAAGCTTTCCTTTCTCTAACATTTGACCCATGTGATAAGGTCCAAATATGAAACTTTCCGTACTTCCTTCTTTCTTAAAATTATTTGCATAATGTGTGCTTGCAGGATTGTAGAAGCAATCTTTTGCCATCTGATTGTGAAGTCCACACATTATGCATTCAATGTTAACTTTGGTTAGGCATGAAGGTTGTTGTTTCTTGCAATTTCTTATCTTCTTCAATAGCCTTTCCCTTTAACTTCTGATTCTCCAGCTGGATAGGAGTACTAGTACTACACTCCTTTCCTAAATCAAAGTTTCCAGCTACTTGGAATCCAGCTAAAATGAACACACCCTTTTGTCTAGGGTCTATCTTCATCTTGGACTCAACCACCTTCTTAGCAGTTTTCTTAGCTGCTTTGATCTTGTTCCTTTTGTCTTTGGTGGTCAGAGGTTTATCTTTAGTTGTGTGAGCTAGGTTTTCTACCTTATCCTTCACTTTGGCGGTCTTTATTATTACATCATTCTTCTTCTCAAAGGAGAGGGGATCAGTAGTTGGAACCTCCTACTTAGTAGTTCCACACCTTGGTTGTCCGATAGACACATAAGAGTATGGTGGAGCATTTTCATTGGTTCCCAATCCACTCTTACTCTAATAGCACATCTTTGAGTGGGAGGATGATGCAATAATGATGTTGAAGTTATGCTCTTAAATAGCATACTTCTCTACTTTAGCCTTAGCTATTACTAGCTTGGCGTAGGCCTTAGTCAACGTAGAAATCAAATCTTTTGTTTGAGTCCTGTGGTTTGAGTGTTCATGCTTTAAAGAGGAAACAATTTTTTTTATCTCAACAATTTTAAGTTTATAGTCAGATTCTGCTCTCTTGAAATTAGATTTTAGTATATATAAATACTAAATATCAGATTTGATTTCCATGTTGTAGTCCTGCTACATTTTAACCTTAGCTATATAGGCATGAGTGCAGAGATGTTCATATACCTTAATATAATATGTTTCAGACATGAGAGCTTGGGCAGGAGTTACATCTTGCACCATGAAGCTCCAGTCAACTTCGTGAGTAACAGCTGCACTTTGCTGCTCAGTTTCTTTGGTTGTAGCCTTTGGGGTAGCATGATGTTGAGAGGCTTAAGTAGCTACATGATTAGATCTTGGAGATTTGCATTCCCTTGCAAAGTGGGCAAGTTGATTACAGTTGTAACCATTTGGCTTTTGACTTATCAAACCCAAACTTGCTGTTAGTTGGGTACTGGGAAAACTGCCTTCTAGTTCTTTTAAATAACTTCTTTGCTCTGTAGGTTAAAAGAGCCATTTGTTGGACAATGTCCATGTATTCAACCTCGTCTGGATTGAAACACTTTAGATCATCAAAACAGAATTAAAAGTCACTAGAGTGGTCATTTCCTGAGACAAAACCTCAATTATCCTGAAAAGGACTTTGTTGAACTTGTTGAGACCTAGGTGTCTCAAGAAATGTGATGTAGGGCCCAGAGAAGCAAGATGGCTGTTGATTGTTGTTCAGGTACATCTGGGGCTGGGGAGTTCTTGACCCTTTAGCAATATGTAGGGCATTGCTGATAGAAGTGTTTGAGCTTCTATTCATCTGATGGCCATTCTGAGTCTCCATCTCTATACGGTATCTATTAAGAATCTCATATAGTTCAGTTATGGTGAGTGTGTTCAAGTTTTCAGTTCTCTTGATAGAGACACAATAGAAAGTCCATACATGAGGAAGTACACTCATCAATTTTCTAACTATGTCTCTCTTCTCAAGAGTCATACCCATAGACGGAAGAGATGCAATTAAGTCCATGTATCTGAAGTATTATTGGCTTAATGTCTCACCAGCAATGTAAGTGAAGTTTTCAAACTTCTGCTTCAGTACATCCTTCTTGGACTCTTTGGATTCTAAGGAACCAGAGTACATCAATGTCAAAGCATCAAAGAGTTCTTTAGATGTAATGCAATACTCAAAGCCTGCCATTATGGAGTTTGGTATGGCAGCGAGAAATACAGTCATTGCTTTGCTATCGATATCCACCTTCTTGAAGTCTTCATCTGAGTAGTCTTCAATTTCCTTCCCTATCATAATACCCTCACCAGTTGAGGAAGTAACTTCTGGTTTGTAAGAATCATGAGTGACAGATTTCCACATCTGGGTATCTTGATACTGGATGAATCCTTCAATACGTTGACACCAGCGTCTGAAATTATCAGTGGTGATAATAGGAGCCTTAGTCATGGTTCCCATCTCAGTCTCAGAATAACTTTGATTGAGGGCCATTTGGGTAGAGTGATTGAGTTTGAAGAAGTAAAGGTGATTTGGGATGGTTAGATCTCATAATCAAGAGCCTGGATGCTCTGATACCAATTGCAGGATAGATATTGTTCTATCAACACAATATTATCTCTAAAACTCGCTAAGTTTCACTCTTGATGAATGAAGAATCTCAAACTAAGTTAATAATAATATACTAAGTAAACAGCACACAAGAAATAGTTTTCAAGATACTTGTATATATTACTTCTCAACTCAAGGTGTACAAGACTTATACAAGCATATGTAAATGAGTTATAATGAAAAACTATATATACTACTATCGACAGCAGGTTATACTTTGAAAATTAGCTAGAACTTACATCTAAACAAATACTATATTGCTAGACATAAGGTATGTAAGATAAAATATTATCCTAGATTAAATAGTCATGACATGTCCATGACTTACCTTTTCGTTACCAACTAAATGTGGTAATTATCATAACTGATAAAGAATGAACAGTATAATAAAGTATGGTTGACTACATGGGCATGGGAAAGCACCATACAGTACATCAGAGATTGCAACAGCTTGTCAGAAGGGCCATATTTATATCCACCGGTTCATAGTAGGTTCTTCCGAAGTCAAACTGGCTTCGGAAGAACAAGTTCTTCCAAACCCATTTATACTTCGGAAGAGTCTACTTCTTCCGAGACTTGTGCTGGTCTTCAAGGCTTTATCCTTCGGAAGTCTTTTACCTTGAATCCTTCTAAGTGTTTGTCTTTGAAAGATGCCTTTACTTTGTCTTCAGAAGATAGAGTTCCTTCTTCGGACGTTCTTCTTTATTAATCTTCGGAAGTGCAGCTTTGCCTTCGGAAGTTTTTGTTAGTTGTACCAAAATTGATCTAAGTATTGTTTTGGTTGCACCAGCTTTACTTGACACAACATCATGTTTATGTTAAGAAGAAAATTATCATGGATAAATCATTTGATAATCTCTAAAACATCGATTTGAATGGATTGTGCACATTGGCATGTTTTGCCTTAGGTGAGAATATCTAGGTCCGTAATGACTTACAACAAAGGATATCTCGACACTTCAGCTCTATGATGACTTATAATAGAGAACTGAACAAATGCTGTAAATAGATCTCATGGTTATTCATATCGCCACTAGGTGTGAGTTTGTGACTTTACAAGCAATCAAGCAAAAGAGTCAACACTTCTCATTGGAACTAACATGGACATATATAAAATCATAATTGACTTAGTTTAATCACAAGAATTTACTTTCTCAGTATAATATCATGATCTTACCTTCACATCATATCTGATCATGTCAGACTTTATTAATGAGTGGAATATTTAACCGATCAAAACCAATGTATCTATCATTTTCCACATATTGCAAAGACAGATTCACTCCTAAAATAATAAATGAACAAAGAAACTCTATTTTTTGTAGTTTTTATTTTATAATTTTCTCTTTTGTTTTTACTATTTTCTATTTTTGTATTTGCTTTTGCTGTTTCTATTGAACATACACACACAATATATACAATCAGGCAGTCAGTTTTGACAGTTCCTCTTCGAATTTTCTTATTTAACGAAGAGAGGGCTTTATTCACTTTTATAATTCAAACAACTAAATGAAACTCAATCATGTAATTAAACATGATTCATGAGTCCAATTGACTCGACCAAATATTCAAAGCGTCTTGGTAAAAAGGCTTTTGTTAATAGGTCAGCCAACTGTTTTTCAGTTAAGATTTAAACCAAAATGATTAAACCTTTTTTAGAATTATCTCTGAGAAAATGAGATCGAATTTTGATATGTTTTGTTTTTGAGTGCTGGACAGGATTAGTTATGATAAACATAGTAGCGGTGTTTTCAATGTAAATAGAGTTTTAAGAAAATTGAACTCGTAATCCAGTAGTTGCTTTTATAACCAAAGGATGAGAACATCCTGCTGAAGCATCAATGTACTCGACTTCTACGGTTGAAATAGAGACATTCGTTTGTTTTTGATATTGCCATGAGACTAATCTAGGACCCAAAAACTGACATCCATCAGTTGAAGATTTATGATCTTGACAACATCCTCCATAATCACTATCAATATATCCATGGTATGGTAGCGTGACTGGCTCATGCGTTTGACTCATACGCACGACTGAAGGTTCAGTCATGCGACTGAGTCAATCTTATGTCTTAGTCATACGACTGATCCAGTCACCTGGTTCAGTCGTATGACTGGTCCATAAGAATGATCCATTCGTGCATCTGGTCCATGAGTATGGTCTATTAGCATGAATACCACAAGACTAAGTCGAACACATTTCTGAATCATTATTGACTCAGAACTATGCATAACAACCTCAAACCTATATATAATGTTCATTCATGTGTGTAATAATAAATACTATAAGAATATGATATAAACAATAGTAAATAAACATTCAAACCCATGTATCTTATTACATTAAGTTCTTGTATTACACATGTGTAAGAAATGAAAGACATACACATTTAAGTACATAAACTAGGGACATCGTGTATCAACAAAATCCCGTTTGGACCTAGTTTACCATATTGTCTAACACTCTTCACATGTTCTTGAAACATCTTATACTTCTCCTCTTTGGTGACTCCAGCATGTATCTCAAATGCAAAACAGAATCGTATGACATGTTGGAACTGGAGAGCTTGTACAATTTCTTGAGTATCATAGAATAGTGGCCACTTGTATAGCGTATAAACATCTTCAGCTGACAAGTTGGTAAGCCATATTGGGTCGAATACCCTGATAGTCTCAATCTGTCCATCTCTATTCAAAACTATAACAGCTTCCCCCGTCCTCCAATCATAATACCACCACTTGAAGTGAGGTGTGAAATCCTATGGCATCTCCGTCAAAGGAATCTTAGACATTATCTTCGGAGGTCTCCACTTTAGCACCACCTTCCTTCTTCCCGAGATCGAGTCAACCTCAGTCTTAAGAAGAAACCTCCTTGGTTGTTGAGGTTTGAAGTTGACCCATCTAGTGTGGTATTCTTTCCTTAATGCCATCTCAAACCATGCAGACATTTTCCTTGGACTGGAATATAGCAGATCTAGGCATGCTAGTTGTTTAACTCAAATCCCGGAGGAGTCTTCAAATCATGTAGATATCTGAAGTACTCGATCCCTTTCTCTCTCTTCACTGTATATACATCTAAGTCCTCAAAATATGCCCAACTAATAATCTTTCCTGACACTTTCTAGTGTCTCTTAACTTTGCACATCTTGGTGTAGGCATTTTGCTTTGGAGGTTCTCTTTGAGCTTTTATCTCTGCTAGACAAGCAGCCCATTTAGCTTTCTTTAGTTCTACATCAGCATCTGCAGCTTGAGCTTTACCTTCTGCCTCTTCTTTCTCAGTAGCTTTCTCATCTTACTTGGTGAATATATCACTGACAAATGTCTTACCCAAATCAGGGATAACATTGCCATCAAAGTCAGTATACTGAGGATAATGATCTGACGTGACATCCTCAAGCTCTATCTCATCCACACCTTGCAGCTCCTCATCACTATCAACATCCACTTTAGGAGCATCTTTGACTATCTCGTCCTAATTCAGTCTGAACATCTCTGCGAGCTGTTCATCTGAAAGGTCGTGGATAATCTCCCCTTCTTTTGGAGTGTAACTCACAGACCATCTAACAATCCCTTGCAAATCAAGATTCATTGTAAGTTGAGTCTTGATTTGCTGAATGGGAGCGACATCGTACTCATCGGCCTGTTGAGTTTCATTTGTTTGATTAAACAATCAACAAATCACACATTAATGAATAATCAAGACATTAAACATAAATAATCATTATTTATATTAATGTAATACCAAGTTCAATTATAAAAAGTTTCAAAGTACATAAACTATCTTAATCATTACTTTTCTCTTTAACTTTTGGCTCATCAGCTTGAGGAGCTGAGGAATAGGTTCCTTGATCTTGATTTCTTTTAGTGCGCATCTCCCTTGCTGATTAAGTTGAGGTTGATGCTTTAGCATCACCTTCAGGTCATCCTTGTTATCATCGTCCTTCTTTTTATCCTCTCCTCTATCACCAGCTCCCTCATCATCATCTTCATCCTCGGATTCATCATCACTGGAATCACATCATCATCTCCATCATCATCACCATCTCCCTTTATCTTCAGAGGCTCAGTCTTCTTTCCCTTCAGCCTTAGCATTATCTTCTTGTTCTTCTTTTCCAGCCCTTCAATCCTTTTGGTGGATGCCAGCACTAGCTCATTTTGAGCTAGCAGACCTTGTGAGCTCGAACTAAAGCTCTCTCATGAGCTTCATTCTATTTAGTGAGCTTGGCAATTTGCTTGCCCTGTGCTACATTGACTGCCATCAGCTGGTTCGTCTAATTGGCCCTAAGATCATCCGTCGCCAACAGCTTGAGCACTAGCCTGCTAAGGCTTGCCAGCTGTTTCTCTAACCCAACAGTGGGTAGAGTAGTGCCATGTGGAGGTGGGAATTGGGTGGAAGTTCTGGCTTGGGGAATGGTTGGGGTAGTTGTGGATATGGTGTAAATGGTGTAGGAATGAGAATGGATTGTGGAGGGGCGGTTTTGGGTATGGAGGGTGAGGAAGATCTAAGTGTGGTGGTGGGTATGTCGGTGGTGGTGGCTATGGTGGTGGTAGCTGTGGTGGTGGTAGATGTGGTTATGATAGCAGTGGTGGTGGAAGAGCTCAACAGGATGATCTTCTGTCTTTTCCCCTTCTTGCCGTGGGGTTGGGCCATTCTCTTACTCCTAGACCCCTTAGCAATCGGGGCTCCTTCTGGGCTAATGGGCTAGTTGGGTGTATAAGTTGGGTCTCTCTCTTTAGTATCAACACCCTTTGACCCAGCCTTACGGGTACCAACCATCTCCTTTCCTTTCTCGGTGGCTACCCACTTGCTTCCAACTTGCCTCACAAGAGGCTACTCCTCCGATCCATCCTCTTCTTCATCCAGATCAAAATTCCTTCATCCAGATCAAAATTCCTGATGTCCTCACTAATCAGGAAGTCCTGGTGGATGGCACCTTGCTCAGATCCATCAGGAGCTAAAGAACTACTCTACTGAGGTGGTGGTGGAATAGTAGACGTGTCGGTGGCTCTGGATTGACTCGAGCCCTCTTCCCCATCACCATGACCATGATCCTGGTCATCATCATCATCATCGTCATCATCTGGAATCATAACATGCTCAACATCGGAGTCGCTATCATCGTGGCGCCACTTTTTCCTGGTTGGCGCGACATAGACGATGTTAGCCAGATGACCAAATAGCCTCCTTACTGGGGGCTTAACCTGCTTTCCCCTGTATACCTTCATTCTGCCGAAAGTGGTGTTATCCATCACCTCCAATGACGCCTCATCATCCTTAAGCTTGGGCAGGTGTGGTAGCTTCTCGTTGAGGATCAGCTGTAGAAACCAGGGATACATGCAGAATCCCTCCTTCCCCTTAGCCTTGATGTTCTCCCTCGTGTAATTGAAGAACATCTTGGAGAAACCGAATGGGTGGTTGAGAAACAACGCAACAAAACACGTTCTGAATCCTGTCGCTCATCTCTTCGAACCCACCGCGTCGTGAGGGTATGCACTTAAGATTCACATGTGCTAGATATTTGAAGGGCGGGCACATGTTGCTCTTGTTAAGCACACCGGCATTGATGTCGCTGGCATACTTAATCCGTAGGAAGCATCCCCTCATAGTCATGGGATGTAGCTTAGTGGGATAGTCAGAGTCATCACCCAAATCCAATACTCCCCTTAATTCATCCTCCCTGATGTCAATATCCTCTCCAAAAATAGAGCTCCGAATCCTAAATGGCTCGACGGATTGGCCAACAGCAGCATTCTCCCAGAATGCCTGTTATAGTGAGCGGTAAGGTGTGCAGGGAGTATATATGGCACGGTAATCCTGGATCGTCGTAAGAACTCGATGATCCCAACAAAATCTGAAGCGTTCCTGGAGGACATGTTGAGATAAGCACGGATGTTGTGCTTAGTGCTCATAGTACATCTATCAGCCATTTCACAACAACACAAGCAACAAACATATTAGATCCTTTCATTAGACAGAACAGTTTAGTTTGAACAGGTTAAATCAGACTGGTTCAATCGTACGATTGAACCATACGACTGAACTCAGTCGTAAGATTGAGCCTCCGACTGAGCTTAGTCGTGTGCCATGACATGCGGTTGAGTCAGTCGTGCGACTGAGTTACCAATTGATTCAATCGTGCGATTGAATCATACGTCTGGCTCAATTGTGTGACTGAAGTTCATCAGTATGTCCTATCGCATACACACTGTGCGAGTCCAAGATTTTGAATCTTTGTCAAAACAGTCATTTTCACATCAAGATTAGATTCATTAGTCATGCAAAGACTCGTTGCTACACCTATGATCTTGTAAGTATACTTTTAAGTCCATTTAGATGTCCAATTTTAGGGTTATTTGTTTCGGTTCAAGTCTTAAATCATTCGGACACTGTGGATTGATTTTACGGTATCATGTTCCTTGATTTCATCCTCACTGTACCTGTAGATGAATGTATATCTGTTAACAACAGGAAATCAATGGAGTTCTCAAAGGAAAAATTAAAAAAGGGGTCCCTATGTAGCCAAGTATTTAAGAGAATTTGAAATAAAGTGTAGGGATACGACCGACTGACCTCCTTTGATACTGTTGTGAGTTTCAGTAGTGCGACTGGACCTATACGCATGGTTCATACGTGCAACTGAAGTTCAATCATACGAATGATCTATACGCATTCAACAAATCGTACGATTGGTTCATACTGAGAATGCCAATCGTGCAACTCTGCCATCCTCATGGTCCAGTCGTATGACTAAGCCATACTTGTGGTCCAATCGTGTGATTGGCCCATACTTATGGTTCAATCTTGTGATTGGCCCATACTTATGGTCCAATTGTGCGATTGGGTCATTCTAGTGAATTTGACATCGTTTGTTCCATTAATTCACATACTTATCTTTGATAATTGACATTTTGACCATTTGATCATCTTAGATATGATCCATTTAAATGAAAAACCTTTTGATCACCTCAGACGTGATCCTTTTAAATGAAATCCTTTTGATCACCTCAGACGTGATCCTTTTATCTTTCAGAAACAAACCTATCACAGTTAACATTTGGTTCATTATGTGTTATTCACAGAATTCAGTCTGGTTACATAGTCTGACATCGACTTAATACAAACATAACTAAAATAGGAAAAACTTTAAAAAACTGAATTAAGACATATTTTTGTGTTTTTCATTTGAGAAGGGTTGAAAACATTTGAAATATCACTTAAAGGATTTCTCCCCCTGAGCAAAACATCTTCAAACATTTTCATCATTTCTAGAAAGATTCATATGGAATCAGACAGGTATAAAACATTATCATTTGGGACCTTTTATATTTATGACAATAACAGAAAGCATTATATATACATTATACTTAGTCTCTTTCGTCTAAGAGTCAAAGGCACTAACATGAAATCATGCTAGAGCTATTTTGTAGCACACATTGATTTTGACCATCGGGAGATGCAGCCACGATAATTGTCAGTATATTTGTCCACATAAATCCATACACAGATTTTTGACACACATTGGTGATTATCTAGGTGTATTAAGTCATCAGGCATTTGCGGATCCCACGCTTATATGGTAATCAACCTTCCTCAGGAGATTTTTGAGCGATCTACAGGTTTTTGTTAAGAAGAAACTATTCTAAGACCTTTCAAAGAGATGCTAAGCCTCAGGTCAGTGCCATCGCATAGCAGAGAGGCGCAAACAACAATGAATTCTTAGAATATATAGGTTATGATTATCCTCAGGTCAGTGTCATCGCACAGCAGAGAGACACACAACCTATCTTCTTGTTTGAGAAATTTTATAATTTATTTAACACAGTAACGACATCAGTCATTAACTTGATTGCGTTTCACATTTGTGATGTGCTTTGCTCATAGTTTTGGTCATTCGCACACATTTATGGCTTTCTCTTTGCTCTTCACCCCTTATTGAAAATTTATTGTTGATTATGGAGACCAGGGATAAGATGGGAACCCACAACCTGTTGAGTGATTTAATTTATGTGATTCACTAATGATGTCTACTAATCTATTATGTTGAATCTACCGACACATCATATAATGGACTTGCAACCCCTAGATCTACTTTTTCCATGTAACTGCAGTAACTTACTAGCTTACTATCATTTTTCAACTTATTAGGCTTTGACTTCTCAGACTTATAATTTTTCTTTGACTTTCAAATTTTTTTGGTGTCCCAAACGATAAGATGCCTGTGTACTACCATTTTCCAATGTACTGAATCAATTTCACAGATTTGATTTTTGTTGCTTTTCAGCTTACCTGCCCGCCCCCTTTTCCTTTTTTCTTTTAAGTAATTAAATACTAACTACTGAAACTAAAATAATTCTACCCCTAAAATGATAAAATAGAAAATCTTTTTGTGTTTTGATATTTTAAGACAGGAAAGAAAAAAACAAAATTAAATTAAAAATTGACTGAAAAATTAAACGAAGAAACATACGGACGGACTATGAACTCGACTCGTCCGGAATCACATCATCTTTCTTCTTTACGTCATTGACCTCTAATAGATAGTAAAATCTCGGTTTATCAAAAGCTTTTGTATAGAGGTTGGTGCGCTAAAAATCCGTGTTAATTTTAATTACATCGATTAATTGCTTTTCAAAACAATCACGTTTAATGCCGATGTGTTTGGTTTTAGGATGTTGTACCAGATTTTTAGTTACAGCTATGGTAGCAGAATTATCAACAAAGATAGGGGTGTTAGTAAATTGCAAATCGTAGTCCCGCATTTGCTGTTTAATCCAGATGATTTAAGAACAGCAACTTGCAGCAGCAACATATTTAGCTTCACATGTTGACAGAGCAACAGACATCTGCTTCTTACATTACCAGGTGACTAAACGCCTTCCAAAAAATTTACACCCCACAGATGTGGACTTGTAGTTCATCTTGCATCACCATAGTTTGAGTCACTCTAAGCTGTAAGTTCAAAGTCATCATCATGAGGATACCACAGCCTGAGTATTGGAGTACCCTTTAGATAATGAAGGATCCGTTTCACCCCAATTAGATGATTTACTTTTGGCTTTGACTGGTATCTGGAGCATAAACAAGTGGCGTACATGATATCAGGATGAGAAGTCGTGAGATACATTAGAGATCCGATCATTCCACGATACATGGCGGCATCTACTAAATCCCCATTTGCATCAGGTGCCACATCGTGGTTCGTGGCAAGAGGGGTACCAGCAATTGTTACATTTTCCATATCAAACCGCTTCAGAATGTCCCCCGTGTATTTGGTCTGATGTAGAAAGATTCCATTGGGTGTTTGATCCACCTGTAATCCCAGAAAGAACTTCATCTCTCCCATGGCACTCATTTCAAATTCACCTTTCATCACCAATTCAAATTCTTTACACAAAGCTTCGTTTTTGGAACCGAAGATTATGTCATCCACGTATATCTGAACCAGTAGTAAATCACCATCCTTTTCTCTGATGAATAACATGCAGTCAATTACTCCCCTTAGTAACCCATGTTTCAACAAGTGTGTAGAAAGCTTCTCATACCAGGCTCGAGGGGCTTGATATAGCCCATACAAAGCCTTATCCAATTTGTAAACTCTATCTTGATGATAAGGATCTTCAAAACCTTCTGGCTGACTGACGTATACTGTCTCACGGATTTCACCATGTAGAAATGCACTTTCCACATCCAATTGATACACCTTGATCTTCATGTAGGATGCATAGGCTAGGAAGATCCTAATTGCTTCCATCCTAGCCACTGGTTCAAATACCTCATTATAGTCCATGCCTTCAACTTATCCGGACCCTTGAACTACTAACCATGCCTTGTTTCTAATGATGACCCCCTGATCATCTTTCTTGCAACGAAGAACCGATTTTATGCCAATGACCTTTACACCCTTGGGTCTGTCCACTAGTGTCCAAACTCCAAGCTACTTAAACTGCAGAAGTTCTTCTTGCATCGCATTTACCCATGCCTCATCTTTCAAGGCATCACTTACATAGTTAGGCTCGACTTGAGAAACAAAACACTTATATGCCCCCATCATGTATGTATCCCTTTTCCATCATGTCAGTGTAATTAGCTATGTACAGCTGATTTCTTGTCTGAACACCTGAAAGAAGGTCCCCTATGATGTTGTCTGGGGGATGATTAACACTAATCCTTATCACTGTAGTTGTCAGAACAACCACTTCATTATCAAGGTTAGGAATCACTGGTTCATTCGTGGCTGGTGTACTTTCATCTAGACTGACAGTTTCCTCATTGCTCATATTTTCATTTTCAATCTCCTCATCATCTGAGGAATTATCACTTCCCTCTAGATCTGCCCCTGACGACCCAGAAGCACCATCGATTTGAGTAGTAGTGCTCGAGTCTAGATTAGTAGTGTTCAAAACATCATACATCATTTGAGCATCCACTTCATCATCAGAAGACGTAGGAGGAAGATTGAAGGACTTGAAGAATCCATCGTAATCAAAGAAGAATGATGGACCTTTTCCAGGAAGGGGTGTAGTATATCTTTGAACAACGATGTTGCACCACACTTCAACTTGACCAGTTGTGTTGTTATAAACCTGTTTGTCTGATATGTTGTATCCCAAAATTATGCCTTCCTCTACCTTCTCACTAAATTTACCATTCTAAGCTTTCTTCAGTAACATGCAAGGAGCTCTAAATGGTTCAAGATACTCCAAATTCGGTTTACGCTTTTGAAGCAACTCAAAACAGGTTTTACCATGACGTTTAACCACTAAGACCTGATTGAGTGTATAGCATGCATTAGCCACGGCTTCATTCCAGAACTGAATCGGTAGCTTCGAATCTGCCAACATTATCCTCGCAGTTTCAATCAAACTTCAATTTTTTCGTTCAGCGACTCCATTCATCCATGGAGTGTAAGCAGAAGAGAATTGATGAACAATCCCTTTCTCTTGGCAGAATGCCTCCATCCAATGATTCTTGAAGTCTGTCCTATTGTCTGAACGTATTTTCCTCACTTTCAACTTATACAGAGACTCCAGAGTAGTAACTAAATGTTTGAATGATTCAAACGTCTCTAACTTGGCTTTAAGAAACGTAACCTAGGAAAATCGTGAGTAGTCGTCAGTGACCATAAAACAGTACCAATCTCCTGCAATGCTTTTAGTACTGATAGGGCCAAAGAGATCCATATGCAACAGCTCCAGTGGAATCTCAATAGAGTGGACTTTCTTTGATTTGTGAGATTTCTTGGTCTGTTTCCCTTTCTTGCATGATACACAGAAATCTAGAAGCTGAAAGTTCTTGACGGTAACACCTTCAACCAGATTATTTTGAACTAGATGATTCATCTTCCTAGGATTAATGTGTCCCATTCTCTTGTGCCAAGAAATAGAATCCCTCTCGGTGGATTTGGACAGGAAACACTGAGCAGCAGACTCAGTGGTTGAGGCTTTTGACATATCCAAGACATACGGATCGTTTTATCTTGAAGCTGACATTAGAACTTTCTCCTCAGGGATAACATAATCCTTCTTCAGAATATAGCATTTCTTATTATCAAATATAACTTTGAAGCCCTTGTCACAGATTTGAGAAACTGAGAGTAAATTATTCTCCAGTTGTTAAACGTTATTGACTTTATCAAACTTCACTCTCTCATTTCCCACTTCACCTTGAGCTGTGATATAACCTCCTTTATTTCCCACAAAAGATACGTGTCCCGCTTTGATTTGTTTAACATTGAAAAGGAGAGACAGATTCCCGATCATGTGCCTGGATGCCCCACTATCAATAATCCAGGTGTTAGTGATAGAGTTGTAGCGGACAACCTGCACAAGAATTGAAATGATTAGTTCAGGAGTGGGACCTAAGCCTTAACTGGCTTGGGTTCCCCAGAGGCATCTCACATTACAAACTCCACCCACTGTCCTTCGGATGAGGAAGACACATTCTTCCTCAGCTTGTCCTTACTTTCAGACACACCTGTTAATTTAGCTTTCCACAAACCAGTTTTGTTTAAGGCATGTTTGTGATAAACAGATAACCGGTTTATTGTTTGAGCTTTTGGTTTGACTTCCTCCCTAGGTGTTTCCTCAGTTAACACAGCTTTACTAGGGTCTTGTCTGTGTTTACTTTGGTGTTTGGGAGGGGTAACCGATCTTGGTTTAGTAGACCTTGATTTATTATCATGAAAAATTTCAACTTTCTTTCTTGGTGCTGATAGAGGACAATTTGAGAAATATGTCCTCGTTCTCCACAACTATAACATGATCTCCCTTCAAATTGGCTAGGAGATCTTTTGGGTGCGGAAGAGGGTAGGCTAGATTTTGTCTCTTGCTTCTCAACTTTAGGTTTCGCACCTTCTTTGACAAATTTTATTGATTTTACATTTTGATTACATTTTACTTTCATTTTGTTGAGATTTTGATGATGAACCGTTTTAGAATGAGTTGGTTTTGAAACATTAACTTTTGAGCCCAACCCAAGAGTAGCCTTGCTATTCTTTGCATCCCTATTATCAGTGACGGCTTCATCTTTAGTGCCCGAACTACTTCCAACTGTGCAATCTGGATCACTGACTAGAGGAGTGGTCACCACATGATCCTTGATAGGATTATTATTTATAGGTTGACATTTTGTGTTCAAAAGGATCGCATGTGGTGGTGGCACTACTTTATAACCAAGCCCCTCCTCATAGTTTCTCTCTATGACTAAGTTCTGAACAATCTGAGAGGAACTAGCTAGGCTATGCAGTTTTTGATTTAATGATTCAATTTCAACTTGCAAAATTGCTTTTTCTTTCATAGTTTCCTCAATCTTTGAAAGATAGAACTTAATGTCATTTGCCTGATTAAAGGCAACAACCTCGGTTTCCCTAAGTTGTTTTCCTAACAAATCAAGTTTTTCTTTAAAGCTGCTTTCAATATGTTTTAACACTCGGTTAGCTTCAGTGCATAATTTCAAATCATTTACCAGACTGTCATTATGATCTAACAACCTAGCAAATTTTAAGTTTATGCTATCATGAAATTTATTACGTTCTGCATAAGCATGTTTATCAAACAGTTCATCTTTAGAACATACCTGTGATGAGCTGGAAGTGTCAGCCATAAATGCCACTTTAGATTCCTCAAAGACAGGAGATTTCATGCTGTTAGCAGTCAATTCATCTTCAACCAAATGATCCACGGCATCCATAGCTTCTTCAACTTCTGAATTTGCATTTTCAGCTATGTTATCTCCTTCACTTGCTAACCCATTATCAAGATCTTCTACCATAGCCACATTTGCGTCTCCATCAGACAGAAATCAGAAAGACCAGTCCTATCCTTTGTCACCTTGAGCAACCAACGCCTTAGTATCCTGACTTGTTGATGCTACCTTCTTTTCTTTGTCCTGGCGATTGATCGATGAAAAAAGGTTACCATTTCTGGTCTTTTAAGGTTTCACGCACTCTCTTTTGGAGTAACCCTTTTCACCATAGTTGAAGCATGTAACTTTTGTTTTATCAAAACCAAAAGTTGTGTCTTTGGTAGCAACCAGATTCTGCCCCGTCTTCTTTACAAACTTCTTATCCCTTCTAACAGCACTGGCTAAGGCCCATATGATATCCATTCTTTCCAGCTCAGTTTCATCTACCTGCTCATAATCTTCATCGGTTAAATGACAATTTCTGATCTTACCTGCAACTAAACCATCATAAGAGTGTACCACTGCAGCGAGAAGATCCATATGCTCTTTTGTTACTTCAACAATAACATTCCCTAGATTTTCAGTCTTCAGGTTGATGGAATTAGAGTCAGGAATAGCATATTGGGTTCCAGATGAACCTGATGAATCACTTCCCGAAGAGTTACTTTGAGAGGTTCCAGATGTGTTGGAAACAAAAGCTGTCTGAAGAGGTGCTCCGGATAAAACTGGGTTAGGAGTAACATTATAGAGTGAAGGATTCTGAGTGTAAGATCCTTTCTTCGACTTGTATTTCAACCATAGTTCTTCCTCCCTTAATATCAAGATGAAATCATTTATGTCTAAGGTTGCAAAGGTATCATTCTGTCTCAGATTTGACACAAATGGATCCCATTTATCCGACAGACTATCAGTGAAACTTGATACTTTATCCTCCATAGATGTCGTCACACCATGAGTATGCAGCTCGCTCATCAAAAGATAAAATCTATCAATAATGTCATCTAAGCTCTCATTTCCTATTGGAGAGAAGTTATCAAATTCCTTTTTGAGAGCTTTAGCCTTTAGGACCTTCACGGTTGCATTGCCATCGTATCTCTTTTCTAAAGCTTCCCATAACTTCTTAGACTGTTTATGTTCTGAAAACTGATGGAAGATGTCTTTAGGAATTGACTGAGTCAACAAAGCGTAGGCTTTCTTCTCAGAAGTAATAGATTATGGATACGTGAATCCTTCCCAGCAGTAAACGTAGAGTTCTGATCTTCCATGATATCAAACTTGGAAAAATTTAGTATAAGACAGAATCAAATATGCGATTGAAGAGTATGACTGAGTTCAATTGTGCGATCGGGGAGTGCGACTTAGTTCACTCATGCGATTGAGTTCAATCATGTGATTGAGGGACGCGAATGAGTTCAACCGTGTGGGTTAGCTTAATCATGCGAATAAGCGGTGCGACTAAGTCCAGTCATGCGATTGAATGGTACGATTAGGATTTAGTCGTGCGATTGAGCTAATCGTGCGACTGAAGCTGCTGTGGATGAAAAATTCGAAATTTTGGACACTTTGACACCAAAAACGATTTTCCACAAACCATAATTTGTCGTACGTCAAAAATTATGAAGCTTTAGAATCACGAACACTTCAAAAACACCTTTTGAATAAAAAAAGCCAATCTTTTGAATTAAAACGTTACTTTTAACAAGAACACTAATCGCATCCACGAAGAATCACGAGCCAAGGCTCTGATACCACTTGTTGGGACCGTTTTCGTATGGAGTACTAACTGATTCAACGTGAAACAAGATCAAATAGCGCAGAATTCTATTTGATTGGCTATCCAATCAGTGAGAATGACAACCTGATCGATTTAACGATTAAACAAACGTTAAGAATGAGTTGAAATCGATCAGGAACGAATTTTGAAGTTGGATAGATGAACTGGAACGCTCTGGACGGCTAGGGTATGATAATATTCAATGTGTTATGTTTTTCCACGAATTATGTGGTATTTATAGGTTTTTAGTATTCAGTCGTACGACTAAGCCATTAGCATGGTTCAGTCGTGCGACTGAGTCATGCGTTTGATTCATACGCACGACTGAAGGTTCAGTCGTGTGATTGAGTCAATCTTATATCTTAGTCATACGACTAATCCAGTCACCTGGTTCAGTCGTGCGACTGGTCCATAAGTATGGTCCATTCGTGCGTCTGGTCCATGAGTATGGTCCATTAGCATGAAGACCACAAGACTAAGTCGAACACATTTCTGAATCATTATTCACTCAGAACTATGCACAACAACCTCAAACCTATATATAATGTTCATTCATATGTGTAATAATAAATACTATGAGAATATGATATAAAAAATAGTATATAAACATTCAAACCCATATATCTCATTACATTAAGTTCTTGTATTACACATGTGTAAGAAATGAAAGACATAGACATTTAAGAATATAAACTAGGGACATCATGTATCAACACGGATTGTTTCACTTGCAAACCAAGGAAAAAGTTAATTTCTCCCATAGAACTCATTGGAAACAAGACTTCATGATTTCTTCAAATTCATTACACAATTTCGGACTTGTAGAACCGAATATGATATCATCAACTTACACTTGAACACATATGAGATCATCAGCATCTTTCCTTATAAACAAAGTCGGATCAATTTCCCCTCGCGTGTATCCATGCTCGATCAAATGTTATGACAATGTATCATACCAAATTCTAAGAGCTCGATAAATACCATACAATGTTTTACTAACCTTGTACACACGATAAGGATGTTCTGAATCTTCAAAATTTGGAGGTTGCTTGACACATACATCCTCAGTGATTGGTCCATATAAGAAAACACCTTTTACGTCCATCTGGAACACCTTGAATTTCATATATGATGCATAAGCCAAGAAGACACGAATTGCTTCAAGTCTAGCAACTGGACCAAATACTTCATTATAATCTATTCTTTGTTCTAGGGTATAACCTTATGTAACGAGTCTTGCTTTGTGATGAACAACAATTCCCCGATCGTGTGACTTGATTCAAAACAACAATTTGGTGCCTATGGCATTTTCTCCTTCAGGTAAATCCACAAGATTCCATACATCCTGTTTGCAGAACTGTAATAGCTCTTCTTTCATAGCTTCAATCCAACTATTGACCTGTAACACTTCTGTGATGTTTTTAGGGACCATTTTAGATAGAAAACACGAGTATAAGCAAATATTTGATTTTTCTAAATGATTCCCCATTGTTCTCTCATTCAATGGACCTATAATCTGTAACGTAGGATGGTTCCTGTGAATATGAGATGTTGGAATCTCATATTCTTGAACATTAACATCCAGATTAGTCTAGTTCAAGTCGGAAAGATGCTGCAATAGATTCAAAGTATGTGGAGTGAAATTAGGAACTTGAGTCGTTGAGTTGATAAAATAATCAAGATGATCACTACAACTACATCATCAGAGACTGATGAAGTTCCGAACTCAGGTTGAACAATTTCAGGACCACCATTAGGAATTGGTTGTGAAACAATTGAATTTTCAGAATTGGGAGGATTTTGTGCTTGTTCAGATTGACATTGATCATGAGATTCAGAACGAAATATGTTGTGGATATGGCGTCATCCCAGAAAGTGATTAAAATTTTTGCATCTACTAACATGGAACATGCAGCCTCAATCAAAGTTGTGTTTTTCCTTTCAGCAACTCTATTTTTTATGGAGTTCTAGGAGCAATGAACTGACGAGCAATTCCTTTTCTTGCACAATACATGTCAATATTAGCATTTTAAATTCAGTTCTATTATCACTTCTAATGATTTTCACTTTTTGTTCTAATTGATATTCTACTTTAATAATGAATTATTTTAGCAATTCAGTAGTTTTAGATTTAGCATGCAAAAAGAAAAGCCATAAAAATCTTGTAAAGTCATCAATGATAACTAAACAATAATATTTCTTTCCAATACTCTGCATATTTATTGGACCGAATAAATCCATATGCAACATCTGGAGAGGTCTGGAATTTGAGTTTATCAGCTTGGGCTTATAAGACGCTCTGTGTTGCTTTCCTTTTAAAAATGCTATGCAGTAATCAGTAGTAGCAAACTTCTTTGTTGGAATTCCTACTATATAATTTCCCACTACAAGCTTGCTCATGTTCTTGAAATTGGAATGCCCGAGACGTCTATGTCATAACTGACTTTCATCATTTGATGTTTGAGCAATAAGGAAAGTTTTTTCTGTAGAAGGATTGATTTAAGACATATCTAGCTTGTATACATCTCAATCCTGAACAACTTTAACAACTACCTATTCTTTGATTATCTAAAAACCTGGCTTCAAAATATAACAAAAAGAATCATCAAATAAAGCAGAATAAGATTTGTCACAAATTATGGAAACACTTAAAATATCAAAGTTCAACTGTGCATAATAGTTGACTTTATCAAAGCTAATGATTCCATTGGGTACTTTTCCTTTTCTCGTAATCTTACCACCTGTATCACCTCCTAATGCAACATGAGTACTATCTTCTAACTTTAAATCTTGCAACAAGGCATGGTTTGTAACGCCCGGAAATTTCAATTTGAAGTGTCATGCGACTGGAGCTTCCAATCGCATGGAAGTCATGCGATTGAAGCTCAACCGCACGACTGGAACTCATTCGTACGACTGGAGTCCTCAGTCGCATGGAGCTTGGACGACTGGAGGTCCAGTCACATGGATAACTCGGGCGACTGGACAGTAGTATTTAAGGGGGCAGCCCTTACCCTCTCCCCACACTTGCGAGACCAGAGAGAAAGAGGAGAAACGGGAAAAGGGGAGAAGAAAGCTCGGTTCAAGCGGGTTCGTGAGCCAAAATCGACGTATCGCAGGTCAAATCGAAGCTCTAACCGAGGAGGCTACTAAGGTGAGTTCTAAGACCCCTCTTTTACACGTTTTTGAATGATTTTAGGGCTGGAACACATCTGAAACCCTATTTTTCGAGTTTTGTGTGTTTAACCCGTGTATGTATGAATGTGTATGTGTATAGTGTGTTTAGAGTGTGATTTTGTACGTATATGTGCTTGAATGTTGTCATAGTATGATTCCCTAAGGTTTAGGAGGGCTAATTTGAGCTCAAACGAGGTCTGGAAGAGTTTGGGAGCCGAATGTCGCGGCTACTGTTCGTGATGAACTCCAGTCGCTGCCCAGTTAGGGCTAGGCGACTGAAGGGCTAGTCGCACGACTGAGGAAAGACTGATGTTCAACCATACAATTGAGGCTCAGTCGTACGAATGGGGCTCAATCGCCCGACAGGCCATGCGTTGAGGGATTCAGTCGCATAGGTCCATTCGCATAGTAGTTCAGTCGCACGATTGAGGGTTCAGTCGCATAGAAGCACATACGTATAGTGTTCAGCCGCACGACAGGGAGTCCATTCGTACGATTGGATGTTCATCCGCATGGATGCTTATCCGCATTGGTCCAATCGCACAGTGTTCAGTCGCATGGAGGCTATGCGACTGAAGGGTGCCCAATCGCCCAAGTAGGGCTGTTGTGTACGAGGAGAGACATAGTGCAATTACTGGCCTTCGGGAAAAGAGCAAGTGTAGGTAATGATGTGATAGCTCCCATAGGTACATGTGTGATAACTATCGAGGCTTAGAAGTTACGTGGGACACGATGATGATAGTAATTGCATGTACATGTATGATGTATGTATGTTAAGTATGATGTAGCCCTGTATGATGGTAATGACTGATGACTGGTAAATGCGATGTTCCTAGTATCGATGTATGTTTATCTTTTCCATGACTTTACGTGTTATGATTAGTAAATGAAATGAAAAGTATTATGTAACGTAAAGTAAAAGATAATGAAAGAGGAACATGATGAATGAATGCATGCATTAATGAACGAACGAACGTAAAGCTAGCGAGCGTACGTATGAGATGAGCGACTCTGTGTCGCAGCAAACTCAGTAGCTACCCACTTCGGTGGGGGTGTAGTTACCCACCTCGGTGGGGGTGTTGTTACCCACTTCGGTGGGGGTGATGTTTCCCGAGTTATATTTAACTTCGGGGGTGTGGCATAAAGCCTAGCATAGTTATGAGGTGAGCGACTTTGTGTTGCAACAGACTCGGATGGAGTTCAATCTTTGTGATTGACTCGTATGGGATCTTTGTCGCGTATCCCGGTGTTGTGTCAGTCTACGGACATGAGTCGGGGGTTTGTAAGCAGGCCCCGGCACAGCATCAGCTTTCGAGCATGAGTCGGGGATATTGCATGAGACAGGATCTAGTTGGATGAGTAGAGGATCGCATGCTCCGGTACTGTGTCAGTCTTCGGACATGAGTCGGGGGTTTGTGTACAGGCCCCGGCACAGTATCAGTCTTCGGACATGAGTCGGGAGTAGTGCGTGAGAGTGAGATTAGACGAACGAGGAATGTGTCGCGTGCTCCGGTACTGTGTCAGTCTTCAGACATGAGTCGAGGGTTTGTGAGCAGGCCCTGGCACAGTATCAGTCTTCGGACATGAGTCGGGAGTATCGCGTGAGTTGATGAACGAGATAGATAATTGTGAAAGAAAGAAAGTATGAAATGAGTAAAAGATAATGAACGTAATTAAAGCTAAAGAACGAATGAATGAAAGTAATGAACGGAAGGAACATAATGATGACGTATGAAACGGGGTCCTTGTCACTCGAGCTCAGTAATCATGGCTGTGTGCCATGAAGAGGGTAAAGTGTGACCGGACCTAGATAGAAGTGAAAGATAGAGGATGTATGAAAGTAATGAACGTACGAATGAATGAAATGAACGTAAGAATGAACGTAATGTACGTACGGATGAATGTAAGGAATGTATGAATGAAAGTAAGAAACGTATGAACGAAAGAAAGAGTTAAGAAAGAACGTGAACGATAAAGATGAACGGTACACGAACAAAAGCTAATGAATGAATGATGAAGATAATAATAATATTATCTACGTGTACGTATGTGGTATGATCGTATGTATGTATGAACAGTTTTGATGGAAAGTAAAGTATGTTTTTAATATAAAACTAGAACTCACTCAGCAACGCTGACTTTGATGTGTTTCCAGTTGGCAGGTGTTGCTGAGGATGGCACGGGGCGACTACTCAGTTTCGTTGAGGCTGGCATCCATATTTTGACATGTCAATGTATTTTGAGATGAAAACGAATATTGTAATGTTATGAAAAGACATGTTTTTGGTTATAAATGAAAGTTTTAATTCCGCTGCAAAATAGATGAACGATTTAAAATGTTTATGTGCGATGAATGACCAACTGTGAGGTGCCCGGGAACGGGGCCTTACAAGTTGGTATGAGAGCCAAAGTTTAAGTGAAATGGGTAAATTTTCATAATAAACCTAATCTTAAACTGAGAATGGGATGGAAAGGGAAGGGATGCCAAACTGAGTAGCTGCGTGCCATTAGGTATTTTCTTAAAGTTAACAGGCATTGTGTGCGCATGTTATGTGTTTATGTGTTACTGTTAGATTTAGATACTGATGTAGTCAGAACAGGTAATGCTCGGGGTGCGAAGAGTAGAGTAAGTGGCTAATCACAACTGATCACTGTAATTAGGGACTTACTATACTTGACATAAACTGAGCTGTTCCCTGGAATGATCGTGTTAGTGTTTGAATCTTTCAGTGTGATAGAGGATGGCCGGTGGTAGATCCTCTAAGGCTTCACGTGGTGGAGGTGGTGGCGGACGTGGCGCTAAACCACGGGTCACCAGAGGAAGGCCTAGAGTTGAAAAGGCGGTTCATGAAGAACACGAGGCATCTCATCAGGAGGGAGCAGACGAAAGCGCAAATTTGAGAGCCTCGATGAGAGAGGCGGTTGTGGAAGAAGTACACCAGGTCATGCAGACGATCTTGCCGTCTGTAGTGACTGAAGTGATAAAGGCTGTTAGGGATGAGGAGAGACAGGAAAGGGGTAGACCTTCGGGTGGAAGGAGACGGGCGGAGACTGAAATGGTTTTCTCCGATGAGGAGGAAGAGGAGGAGGAGCCTATGCAGGAGGCGGCACGAGGCTGTAACTACGGGGCATTTCAACGATGCAAGCCCCCAACTTTTGATGGTAATGGCACTGCGGCTGCTGCTCACCGGTGGGTGAGGGAAATGGAAGCCGTGCTGAATATCAACGAGTGCCGGGAGGATCAGAAAGTGAAGTTTGCCGCCCACTCTTTCGTGGACACAGCTTTGTGCTGGTGGGACAACATAGTCCAAGTTGAGGGTAGCCGGGCTATCAGAAGGATGAGATGGTCAGAGTTGGAAAGGCTGGTGATTGAGGAGTTCTGTCCTCACCGCGAGATGGATAAGGTTGAAAGGGAGTTCCTACAGTTGGAAGCTGGGACGATGACACACCAGCAGTACACTACAAAGTTTAACGAGATGGCACGTCTGGTGCCGGATCAGGTGACGCCTCTATCCCGGAAGGTAAAGCGGTACATTCAGGGTTTGCCAGCGGATATCCGTAGGCACATGATCGCTGCCCGACCAAGCACATTTAGGTCGGCAGTGGATTTGGCGGGAAGGTTGTATGACGACCGGGAGACGATAGCGATAACAGGTGAAGCGGCGGAGCGAGCCTATGATAAGATGGGGAAGGGAAGGCGAGATAGTGATGGTGGAATGGTGGCCGAAGGTAAGATGATGAGGATCGATGGTCGGGAGAGGATAAGAAGGAAGGATGGGGTATGTAAGAAGTGTGGTAGAGGTCACGAAGGGGAGTGCAAATGGGGACTGAACGTTTGCTTTCAGTGTGGAAAGGAAGGCCATAGGGCAAGGGATTACCGTATGGCTAAGTGCTACAATTGCGGCGAGACTGGACATCTGAGCAGGGATTGTAAGAGGTCAAAGGCGAGCGGCTCCGGTGCGAGGAAGGAGGACAGAGGGTGAAGGCTAGAGCGGACTCCGACTGGACGACAGGTATGTTTCCGGTAATTTGGATTTGTGCACTTATGATTTGACTGTGATGCTTGAAGAAGTTTTGTTCCTTCGATGTAGAGATTACTATTAGTGGATTCACTAGGTTACTGTATGCCCAGGAGGATTGAGTGATGCAATTGAGAAAGCTGTGTCACCCGTTGTCTAAGGAATAGTTTCAGCCTGTGATTTGTGCATGCAGCAACTTTACATAAGTTGAAGGCCTTGTTCTTCACACACTTAGGCTGAAGGTTCTCAGTGATGCTCTGAAGCTCAAGGATGATGACGCCGAGCGCTTGCTCGGGTATTGTGACTAAGCAACTGTATTCTACATGGCATGTTTGGAGTCGCAAGTGCTGGCCAAATGAACGTTGATCAGTATGCATGGGTTGCCGATGGCGATAGTTCAAGATAGACCAGAAGTCGAATGTTGATAAACAATATGGAGCGATAGGATTCCAAGTGATAGACTGGAAAATAGATAGGACAGTATTGCCCGCGAAGGTTTAAGTAACAACAGGTTTCGGGGACGAAACCCGTTTAAGGGGGGGTGGACTTGTAACGCCCGGAAATTTCAATTTGAAGTGTCATGCGACTGGAGCGTCCAATCGCATGGAAGTCATGCGATTAAAGCTCAACCGCACGACTGGAACTCATTCGTACGACTGGAGTGCTCAGTCGCATGGAGCTTGGACGACTGGAGGTCCAGTCGCATGGAGAACTCGGGCGACTGGACAGTAGTATTTAAGGGGGGGCAGCCCTTACCTTCTCCCCACACTTGCGAGACCAGAGAGAAAGAGGAGAAACGGGAAAAGGGGAGAAGAAAGCTCGGTTCAAGCGGGTTCGTGAGCCAAAATCGATGTATCGCGGGTCAAATCGAAGCTCTAACCGAGGAGGCTACTAAGTTGAGTTCTAAGACCCCTCTTTTACACGTTTTTGAATGATTTTAGGGCTGGAACACATCTGAAACCCTATTTCTCGAGTTTTGGGTGTTTAACCCGTGTATGTATGAATGTGTATGTGTATAGTGTGTTTAGAGTGCGATTTTGGACATGTATGTGCTTGAATGTTGTCATAGTATGATTCCCTAAGGTTTAGGAGGGCTAATTTGAGCTCAAACGAGGTCTGGAAGAATTTGGGAGCCGAATGTCGTGGCTACTGTTCGTGATGAACTCCAGTCGCTGCCCAGTTAGGGCTAGGCGACTGAAGGGCTAGTCGCACGACTGAGGAAAGACTGATGTTCAACCGTACGATTGAGGCTCAGTCGTACAAATGGGGCTCAATCGCCCGACAGGCCATGCGATTTAGGGATTCAGTCGCATAGGTCCATTCGCATAGTAGTTCAGTCGCACGATTGAGGGTTTAGGCGCATAGAAGCCCATACGTATAGTGTTCAGCCGCACAACAGAGAGTCCATTCGTACGATTGGATATTCATCCGCATGGATGCTCATCCGCATTGGTCCAATCGCACTTTGTTCAGTCGCATGGAGGCTATGCGACTGAAGGGTGCCCAATCACCCAAGTAGGGCTGTTGTGTACGAGGAGAGACATAGTGCAATTACTGGCCTTCAGGAAAAGAGCAAGTGTAGGTAATGATGTGATAGCTCCCATAGGTACATGTGTGATAACTATCGAGGCTTAGAAGTTACGTGGGACACGATGATGATAGTAATTGCATGTACATGTATGATGTATGTACGTTAAGTATGATGTAGCCCTGTATGATGGTAATGACTGATGACTGGTAAATGCCGATGTTCCTAGTATCGATGTATGTTTATCTTTTCCATGACTTTACGTGTTATGATTAGTGAATGAAATGAAAAGTATTATGTAACGTAAAGTAAAAGATAATGAAAGAGGAACATGATGAATGAATGCATGCATTAATGAACGAACGAACGTAAAGCTAGCGAGCGTACGTATGAGATGAGCGACTCTGTGTCGCAGCAGACTCAGTAACTACCCACTTCGATGGGGGTGCAGTTACCCACCTCGTGGGGGTGTTGTTACCCATTTCGGTGGGGGTGATGTTACCCGAGTTATATTTAACTTCGGGGGTGTGGCATAAAGCCTAGCATAGTTATGTGGTGAGCGACTTTGTGTCGCAACAGACTCGGATGGAGTTCAATCTTTGTGATTGACTCGTATGGGATCTTTGCCGCGTATCCCGGTGTTGTGTCAGTCTACGGACATGAGTCGGGGGTTTATGAGCAGGCCCCGGCACAGCATCAGCTTTCGAGCATGAGTCGGGGATATTGCATGAGACAGGATCTAGTTGGATGAGTAGAGGATCGCATGCTCCGGTACTTTGTCAGTCTTCGGACATGAGTCGGGGGTTTGTGTACAGGCCCCGGCACAGTATCAGTCTTCGGACATGAGTCGGGAGTAGTGCGTGAGAGTGAGATGAGACGAACGAGGAATGTGTCGCGTGCTCCGGTACTTTGTCTGTCTTCAGACATGAGTCGGGGGTTTGTGAGCAGGCCCCGGCACAGTATCAGTCTTCGGACATGAGTCGGGAGTATCACGTGAGTTGATGAACGAGAGAGATAATTGTGAAAGAAAGAAAGTATGAAACGAGTGAAAGATAATGAACGTAATGAAAGCTAAAGAACGAATGAATGAAAGTAATGAACGGAAGGAACATAATGATGACGTATGAAACGGGGTCCTTGTCACTCGACCTCAGTAATCATGGCTGTGTGCCATGAAGAGGGTAAAGTGTGACTGGACCTAGATAGAAGTGAAAGATAGAGGATGTATGAAAGTAATGAACGTATGAATGAATGAAATGAACGTAAGAATGAACGTAATGTACTTACGGACGAATGTAACGAATGTATGAATGAAAGTAAGAAACGTACGAACGAAAGAAAGAGTTAAGAAAGAACGTGAACGATAACGATGAACGGTACACGAACGAAAGCTAATGAATGAATGATGAAGATAATAATAATATTATCTACGTGTACGTATGTGGTATGATCGTATGTATGTAAGAACGGTTTTGATGGAAAGTAAAGTATGTTTTTAATATAAAACTAGAACTCACTCAGCAACGCTGACTTTGATGTGTTTCTAGTTGGCAGGTGTTGCTGAGGATGGCACGGGGCGACTACTCAGTTTCGTTGAGGCTGGCATCCATATTTTGACATGTCAATGTATTTTAAGATGAAAACGAATATTCTGATGTTATGAAAAGACATGTTTTTGGTTATAAATGAAAGTTTTAATTCCGCTGCAAAATAGATGAACGATTTAAAATGTTTATGTTCGATGAATGACCAACTATGAGGTGCCCGGGAACGGGGCCTTACATGGTTGCCTGTCATATGCCGGCTACACCCATTATCAACGTACCACGTGTTGATAGGTCTTCTTGGGCGTACTTGCATTTCAAAAAGGTTTAAGTTGAGTTATCAACCCAAGCCGAGATGGTCTTGGGCTTGCCAAATTTATCAACAATGGTAAAGTGTTGAAAATGAAGCTTATTCAAATCTGGCTTCTTTTTCTATGTCAGTTTATTAATTCCTATTCTGACAAATTTTTGATTATATTTATGTAACAACCCCACCCCCGGTCCCAGGGTGAGCTAAGGACTCATGCTACATATTCAACTATAGGTGTTTATCTAAGTCATGAGCCTAAACAGTGCTCATGTTCCTGGACATGTTTTAGATCCTATCTTTCTTCCATGATTATTATACATGTTTTAATTTCTTAGAGGATTTCTTTGTTTCGCCTTAGTATAGAAATATTTAGCAATTCCGAAAATATAAAATTTTACGCAAATCTTACAACTTTAAATGAATACAAATTAATTATGTGTACTTACGGGTCAAAGCTTACATATACTTATGCAAATAATACTTAGAACATTTAACTAGAAATTACCATCAAAAAATACCACACTGCAACAAATAATACTACCCAATAATATTTACAAAAGAAAATTCAAGTCAAACCCCTCCACTAAACAACAAACTTCGACTGCCCCTTTTCACCCACTCACCACCTCCCCTTGATCTCCACAAACACTCCACCCATCTCTTCTTCCCATACATGCAAAACATTTTCAAATCCTCCCATCTCTATCTTTCTCTCAAAATCTTCTTCATCCTTCTAGGGAAATCTCAAAGACTAATACCATTCCAACATCATCCAAGCACAAGAAAAGCAAGAAAGTGACTTTTGGTGAGCTTTTGTGCACGGTTTTTGCAAGAACAAGAATCTCCAGCCTTTATGTGAGAGTCATCAGCTCATCCACCATTCTAATCCTCTCAAACGTGGATTACCTAAAACAAGTTTGCTGCTGTATTATCATTCTTGTGTGACTCCTAACTTTCATTCAAGGTAAATTTTATGAAATATTGGTGAAACTAGAGTTGGTGCACAAGATTTCACCTTGAAAACCCTTATTTTATGTGTTTATGCACCATTTATCTGCTTGTTCTGAAAACTCTCTCAACCAAAGTTAAAAACTTACTTAAAAATAGTTTATGAACTCCGTAATATTCTGCTTTGAAAGTTATAATAGATTTGGAGACATGTAGGTACAATTTATGTTGATTACACATGTGTAAATGGTGTAAAACACCCATTAAAAGAAACATCTATGCCATATATGTTTAAACTGTGAACTAAGGCTTATTTCCATTGGAAATGTAAAAAAGAACGGATTAGTGACAATAACAAGCTTGTTTAGGGACCCGAAAAGTGGTAAAATTCTCAAAAATGGTAAAACCTTATAAAATACAAGTTTAAAAACATTCAGCTACTAAAATAAATATTTTGATGGTAAAATTCAGATTTGGTGATTTATTGAGTTAAATATGATTTTTATTGAATTATTTAACAAAAGTAAGCCTAAACCGGGAGATTTTCTGATAAAATCTTAAAATAAAATGTGGAGCCTAAATCTATAAAAAAAATCACATTATTTCAGTATGTTATAGACTCTAAATTTAGTTTTGGTGAAAAGTTGGATGAAATCATACTTGGACATTCGATTCCGGGTAAAAACGAGTATTTAAACGGATTATTCTAAAGACGAAGCTTTTATCCAAAATAACTCAAAGACACTTTTTAAATAGATTATAAAGCTTATTAAAAGACCTTTAAATAACATTAAAGGCTATTGGTTAAAATTTGAAAGATTTTAAAACTAAACGCCTCAAATTGTAGGTTTTACCGTAACCAGTAACTAAAAGAATGTGTGATAAATTACCCCTAGCTAAGTTCTGGAAAATTGGAGTTTTAAATGGTTAAAAATGTAATATGAAACTTTTATAAACTAATAGTGGGTCATATAAGTCAAGAAATGAAAGAAAACAAACGTTAGGGTAAAACTGTAAATTTTGAAACTTGAGGGACTAAAGTGTAAATTCTGTAAATTCACCAAAAGCTCGACCCCTGTGACTATAAAAAAATTTGATAAACTTTTTTTAACTATAACAATTTGATTAAATTCATTAAAACTTGACATTTACATTAAGAAACCCTAACTTTCCTACTATAACAATATGATTAAATTCATTAAAACTTGACATTTACATTAAGAAACCCTAACTTTCAAAGGAAACTTTTTAACTCGATCATTATCTAATCAAAGCTTATGGAACATCAAATCGTATAAAACATCTATTAGGGTGCTAGGATTGAATTATTTTCTATACGTGAAGATCTAATTGCTTAATTTCTAAGGTGAGTTCTAGTGTTCCCCTTTTACTATTGTTTTTTGATGAATCATGCTCTGTTTGAACTGAAACTATTACTGTGCTATTTTATAATGCGTACATGTTATGGATAATGTTGATACCTGTTTTATACTTGTATCACTATCATTAATTCTTGTGTGAACCACTTTTCCTATATGGGTAGATCTACTTGCAGAATCCCCCACACACAGCGCCTTCCATCATGACCCCATGTAATGGGTTTTAAAAAAGATACTAAGGGTACCACACTGAGTCCCTGTGGGATTGTTGGTGTCATGTAATAGGTTTTAAAAAGATACTAAGGTGAACCATCTGGCAGGTATGGTGCACTGTCTGAGGCTCAGTTTTCCCTAAAGAATTAACCGGTATAACACAAGTTTAGAAGAGGCTAGCCGGGACTGAGTGCAGGGTTGATTATGACCCCACAATAGTGATACTTATGTTATTAAAATAAACTTATGGACTCTAAAGACCCCTTTT
Source organism: Flaveria linearis (assembly GCA_024085815.1). Taxonomy (NCBI): domain Eukaryota; kingdom Viridiplantae; phylum Streptophyta; class Magnoliopsida; order Asterales; family Asteraceae; genus Flaveria; species Flaveria linearis. The sequence goes on along the minus strand of CM044013.1, from coordinate 57,527,573 downwards.
GTTTGTAAACTTTAACATCTTGAATTCACCAACTTTTTAGTCAACACAAAATTCTTTTGAGCATGTTTCAGGTAACCCTTAACGGAGGTCCAGCTTGATTTAAAGACTTATGGATGACCTAGTACCATGACCCCATGGCATTGTTTAGCTTGATTTTCAACTTTTGGACAACTAAAATTTGATGTTATTTAAACTTATGATACAATTTGTACTGAATCATTTCGATTATGACCGGCTTGGCTTCTATAGCCTGGATTAGTTACTAATATGTAATGCCATGTGATGTTCTCTCCTTGTGTGCCCTTATGATGGTTAGTTTCCGCTACCATGTATGTTACCAGTTTGTGACGTTCCACCCTCCTTGGGCCCGGGGAGTGACAGATTGGTATTAGAGCCACACGTTATAGAGAAGTCGGGGATACCATAGTAGACCCTAGGATATAACCCTGATACCTTATAACTATCCTTGCTTTTGGATGTGTTAGAGTAAGCGGGTTGGAGAAATTGATGATCACACTTGACCCCATGGCATTGTTTAGCTTGATTTTCAACTTTTGGACAACTTAAATTTGATGTTATTTAAACTTATGATACAATTTGTACTGAATCATTTCGATTATGACTGGCTTGGCTTTTATAGCCTGGATTCGTTACTAATATGTAATGCCATGTGATGTTCTCTCCTTGTGTGCCCTTATGATGGTTAGTTTCCGCTACCATGTATGTTACCAGTTTGTGACGTTCCACCCTCCTTGGGCCCGGGGAGTGACAGATTGGTATCAGAGCCACACGTTATAGAGAAGTCGGGGATACCTTAGTAGACCCTAGGATACAACCCTGATACCTTATAACTGTCATTGCTTTTGGATGTGTTAGAGTAAGCGGGTTGGAGAAATTGATGATCACACTTGATCAACATAATCATGAATTTATCGAACGCATAAATTCTAGCATGAACCCCTAAGTGATGTTAAAAATGTTTCTTTTGGGGTAGATGATTTAAGATATTTTCTTAGTATGGTCTAAAAATTTTAACTAAACTTTCATGCCTATCATCACCTGATGCTACTAATGATTATTGATACTATTGCCATCACTGCTACTATTAGTACTATTATTATTATTAGTACTAGTATTACTGTCATGACCTATGAGAAACCAAATTACTCATGATAATTTTAAAGGATATCAAGGCCATGGCTGAAAAAGGAAAAGTGCCTGCGTACCCGGTTGATGAGACTGCCTAGTTGGAAGTCTTCGGAGGACAATGCCCCGCTCAGAGTACGAGGAGTACCTGCGAAGATGTGGACATCCTGGATGGATATCTGTGACATCTGATGACACTAAACCTTTAGATGACTCTTCACCATCATCCCATGATACGAGGCAAACGTGTTCCCACTCACCGCAAGTCACTGCACCTACTCACTCACCTATCCCGCCTATCAGAAATAGGTGTGCGCGTGTCATTACACGACCGCGTAAGAGCACTAGACAAGGAGCATTCGTTTCCTTTAGGATGTCTCCCCTTCCACCTCCTCTTGCGATGGCCCTGGTGATTGACCCACCTAGACGCCACCCCTTGATAAGTATTGGATGACACCTAGGCATAGCATGCATGACGGCCTGAGTGTCCTTGCTAGAGACCCTTACTCCTAGTCTAGCCGTTAGGCTGGTGATTTTGGTCCTTTAGATCCTACGTTGAGTGACATACTTAGACCATTCAGCGTCATGAGGTGACTCTTCAGCACGCTACGCGGACCACTCACTCCGTCCAGTTTCAGGCCAAGATGGCGTCTCACGGTGTTTAACGCTTGGAGTAGGAGCAAAAGAAGAAGAATTCAGGCTGGTTTGGGTGGTTGAAGAAGAAGTGGCAGTGATGATGGGGTGATATCTGGTCGTTTGGCATGAGACCACCTAACTATTTAAAGGAAACTATGTTATCTATGTTAGACTGATAGGATCAAATGATTCAATCTGTAATGATTATGAACACAATTCAAAGCAAAACACAAACAATTGTAATCAAATCAAGCAATATCAACAAAATTCAAAGTTCATTGATATAGCAAAGACAATTACAAAAGTAGAAAGTAGTTCATGCACTTATCTTTTCTAAATCTGTTTCTTCATAAATTTAAACGTTTATCTTTGTGAAGTTCTTTTGATCTTGATATTCTTTAAGTTTAGCTTTATTTTCTGGTGAATGATCATAAGTGTTAAAATTTTCAGGTAATGTGTTTGAGATTGATTCAGGCATAGGTTCATGAGTAAAACCTAATCCTGTTTTATCTTTATCTTTCCTTCCATTCACCAGTTGCTCAACAATCTTCTTTGAGCTTTTAACTTTGGCCAAATCAATTTGAGTTGTTGCATGTGCCAATTTTTCTTGTTCAAGAGTTTTGGTCATCTCTTCAAGTTGTTTCTTAACCAGTTCAAGTTCTTTAAGTGTTTTGTTCCAAGAAGCTTGAAGAGATATGATCTTATCATCAGCAATCTTATGATCTGTTTTTAGCTTGTTATGCTTTAATTCCTCTTGTTTGAGTTTATCACATATTTTGAAGGAGTATGTTCTATAATGTTCAACCTGTTCAAAACATGCTTTAGTGCACATTTTTTCTCTTACCTCCACTGGTATTTCTAGATAAGAGTTAGAAGATTCAGTGTCAGAAGATGAGTTAACAACCTTTGGTTGTTCAGATTGAGCCATTAGAGCAACTTCTTCAGTGTTATCTTTTGGATCTGATTTCTCACTCCAGTCATAATCTTCCTCTTAATCTGATTCATCAACTTTCTTAGGATCCTTATCTTCAGACCAGTCTTCATTATTAAGTTCAGCAACTAGAGCCAGGCTAGAAATGAGATCAGCAGTAAACTGTTCTGCATATGCACTCCAATCATAACCATCTTTGATGCTTACAACGAGTGCCTTCTTTGGTTCCTCACTAGTCTTCTCTTCTTTAGGTTCTGGCATAGGTAGGCTTTGGTAAGGCTTTTGAAATGTCTTGTTAGCCTGTTGCTGATATTTCTGACTGTTTGAGCTACCTTGACCATTTCCTCCTTGATTCGTTGGAGCTTTACACTCTCTAGAAAAATGACCATAGCTATTACAGTTAAAGCACCTTGATTTGGATTTATCAAACCCAACAGTTTTGTTTGCACTGGGTTTGTAGTTTCTGTTAGCATATGAGTGCTTTTGAGTCCTGTATGCTATCATGACCATTTGCCAGTTGAGATCCATTTCTTCTACATCATCAGGATCCATCTCAAACAAATCTTGTAGAACTAACTCAACTTGAGTCAGATGACTGCCTTGGTAAGCCTGAAAACTTGCCATGAAAGCTGTAAATACAGATTTTGACTCTTCATCCTGTAAAAGAATATTAATGACATCTTTTACTTTGCTAGGATTGGCAGAGTTTGAGGATGGAATTTTAGCTTGAGATTTAGGCATTTGAACTTTAGGAGGAGACTGTGGTTGTGATTGAGTAGAATAAGCAGGTGTACTAGTGAAGAATCCTGCTCCCACAAACAAATCACCTTCATCTTCAGGAGTTGTCTGATCTTTACCAAGAAATGCATTCTCTACTGTATTTGTTGGAGAAGCAACATACTTATATTGTGATGTTGATGCATGGCTGTCATTGTTTCTTGAACTCTCATCAATCTCTACTGATTCAATCTTTTCAATGAGAAGATCAAGATCCATTGGAAACTTTTCAGTGTGTTTCAACAAAGTAACAGTCTGTTTCTAGGATGATGGTAGTGCATTTAGAAGTCTGTTATTTAGATCTTCAAGATCATTCTTGATTCCTAAAGTAGACATTTCTGTTGTAAGTTGCACAAACCTATTCATCATCTGATTAATTGTCTCTCCTGATATATGCTCAAATAGTTCAAGTTGCCTTTTTAGTTTCTATTTTTTAAGATCTTGAATTTCCTTCCCTCCTTCACATATAACTTTCAAGGCCTTGTACATTGTATATCCAATTTGATAATTTTCAAGCCTTGAAAGAACTTCCAATGGTAACCCTTTACACATGAGAGAGTATGCCTTGATATCATTTTTAACCTTCTTTAGATCATCTCCATGTAGATTGTCTTCAGGATAAGGTTCTTGTGTATCTTTTGTATACACAAAACCTCTATCTGGACCATCAGTAGTCACAGGTATATAAGGTCCTATTTCAATTGGTTTCCATAAATCAGTGTCTATGGAAATCAAATGATGCTTTAACCTAAGAGACCAGTTTTTGAAATCAGCTCTATTTTTAAGTTTTGGAACTCTATTTTTAGAATCTTCTGATTTCACCATTCTTATATTTTTGTTAATTTTCTAAGTTTTTGAATTAAGAAAAGAATTAAAAATATTTTTGGATTTTTCAATTTTTTAAGAAAAATGACTAAGTGTCAAGGTAGATGTGTCTGAACAGTAGTGAAATGCCTCAGCAGTTCATAGAAACGTCTAAGGGATTGCCTTAGAAAAATTTCCAAAACTCCCACTTTGATGCGCCTGAACAGTTGAAATGTGCCTAAACAGTTGTCAAGCGCCTGAGAGATAGAAACTCCCAAACAGTTCAGATACGCCTCAACAGTTATAATGTGCCTGAATTTTACTTGATTCCAAAACTACTCAACAGTGCTAATACTCCCACACAGTGGTAATACGCCTAGGGTCAAAGCTTCTGAACAGTTGAAAAAAGCCTAAACATTGTTCAAACCCTGAACACTTAGGCAAATTTCAGTGATTTTTCAACCCTAATGCGCCACATTCATCATGTTCTTATGAATGTAACGAACTCTGAAATCATGAAATCCTTCAATTTTTGATGAATTGAGTTGAAACTTTTCAATTAGTTCAATATAATACCGATAAACAATCTTCTAGCATCAATTTCAGTAATCATTAACAAGAATTCAATCAATTTTGCGAATTTCAGTTCGAAAAACAATGAACTTTTTCGAAAAACTTTTTCACTGATTCACTCAAATTTGATGAATTATACTGCTATTTGTAATTCAAATCATGTTTCTAGTGATGAAACACAACTTTAATTCACAAAGTTTCACTTGAATTGTCAATCAATTACAGATTTCAGTGTGTTTTTCAAGTTCTATGTTCGACAAAAGCTTCAAAATCACTCAACCGAAAGCTCTGATACCATTTGATAGGATCAAATGATTCAATCTGTAATGATTATGAACACAATTCAAAGCAAAACACAAACAATTGTAATCAAATCAAGCAATATCAACAAAATTCAAAGTTCATTGATATAGCAAAGACAATTACAAAAGTAGAAAGCAGTTCATGCACTTATCTAACGTCTACTCTAGTCTAAGCTATTTATACTATCAATAAACTAGAGACTATCATTTGCAATTCTAGTCCCTATACTATGAATAAATTGTAAAAGACACACTAAGACTAAATGTTAATCTTTCTAGAGTACTAACATAGACACTATACTTATTATTATGGGGGTGATGGCACGTTCCAATTTATGAAGCTATGACACTACTATTATCTTGTTTGGTTGATGCTATATTTAACTATCTATGAAAATTTTGCTTTATGATGCTAATTTTTGCAGAGTGAATTGATTTGGAATGTGCACCTTCTAATTTATGAAACTTGTTTTCAATATAACAATCTGATTAAATTCATTAAAACTTGTCATTTACATTAAGAAAGCCTAACTTTCCCTAATAAGGAAACTTTTTAACTCGATCGTTATCGAATCAAAGCTTATGGAACATCTAACCATATAAAACATCTATTAGCATGCTAGGATTGAATCATTTTCTATACGCGATGATCTATTGCTTAGTTTCTAAGGTGAGTTCCAGTCTTCCTCTTATACTACTGTTTTTGGATGAAGCATGCTCTATTAGAACTGAAACTATTACTTTGCTATTTTATGATGCTTACATGTTGTGGATAATGTTATTACCTGATTATACTTGTATGACAATCATTAATTCTTGTGTAAACCACTTATCCTATATGGGTATATCTACTTGGGGAATCCCCCACACGTAGTGCCTTCCGTCATGACCCCATGACTTAATAGGAAGGGTACCACATTGAGACCCAGCGGGGTCGTTAGTGTCATCTAACAGTTATTAAAAGGATGTTAAGGTGAACCATCGGGCAGGTATGGTGCACTGTCTGAGGCTCAGTTTTCCCTACGGGTTTAACCGGTATAACCAAGTTTAGAAGAGGCTAGCCGGACTGAAAGCAGGGTCAATTATGACCCCACAACAGTGATACTTATGTTATTAAAATCAACTTATAGACTCTAAAGATCCCCTTTGTTTTTAAACTTTAAGTACTTGAATTCACCATCTTTTTAGTTGACATGAAATTCTTTTGAGCATGTTTTAGGTAACCCTTGATAGAGGTCCAGCTTGATTAGAAGACTTATGGATGACCTAGTACCATGAACCCATGGCATTGTTTAGCTTGATTTTCTACTTTTGGAAAACTTAAATTTGATGTTATTTAAACTAATGATACAATTTTTACTAAATCATTTCCATTGTGATCGGGCTCGGCTTCTATTGCGTGGATTTGTTACTAAAATGAATGCCATGTGATGTTCTCTCCTTGTGTACTCTTATGATGGTTAGTTTCCGCTTCCATGTATGTTACCAGATTGTGACGTTCCACCCTCCTTGGGCCTGGGGTGTGACTTTGATTTGCTTAATCCTCAAAGCATGGTAATGATTTTCAAGATCATCATCAAGATAATTTAAATCCATCATTTTTAGAAAAATTTTGCTTACTAAACTTTTCATTTTTCATTCTCAAAAATCATGGAATGAATTTTCCTTGATTATGATTCTTTGTTGGCATATAATATGAATTATTACAATCATAATCAATCCTTTGGAAAGATTTCAAGCCTAAGGAAGGTTGTTTTGTTAACCTTTAAAAACCATGATTTTTATTTCCTTGAAAATGTGGGTTAATATATCCATTCCTTGGCAAGTTCTTTCGGAAGTAGCAATTTTTAGTTTTGTGATTTCTTTCATCACAAATGCTACAATACATGTTGAAACAACAATCAGCTATTGAATGATTTTTCATATCACAAAATCTGACAATACTTGTTAAAGTAACATTCAGCAGTCTCATGATTATACATGTCACATATATCATAAGACTTTTATTGAAATTTAAACAACTATTGATTAACTTTAGATGTGGAAGCCACATTTGATCCTTGTTTCGATTTAGGAGTTGACAAGTTAATATGTTGTTTTTAAATTGAGAGTTTTTTCATTTGAGATTTACATTTTGACTTTTGTTCATGAACATTATTTCTAGATTCCTTCTTAGATACAAATCTTTTGTTAACAGTGGAAGACTTAGGACCTGAACCTGTTTTTATATTAGAGTTAGATTTGTTCTTAGAGTTAGGTTTGGTTTCTGGAATTATGTTCATATCAAAAGTATCCACAAATACAAACTTCACTGGTTTAAATTACTTAGACTGATTTGTTCTTTGAGTTTGATTGTTTTGAATTTGATTCTGTGATAATTTTGCTTTAGCATTTTTCCTTCTTCTTTGGTTTCTTGATCTTGATGATCTCTACTTGCTTTGGGATTGAGTATCTTCAGGAGAAGACTCTTTGACAGTTTCTTTCACTTTCTATTCTTTCTGCCATTTGATGAAGTCTAAATTGTTTAATCCATAAGGAAAAGATTCCTCGGATGTTGCTTCATCCTATTTTGTTTTCCCTTTCTTCTTTGAATTTTGTTGATCATTCTTTACTTTAACATCTTTAACAAATTCTTCTGGGAAATAGCTTTCAACAAAACACTCATGATTTTGATCCTTTTCTTTCATCACATGAGATTCTTTGGGACCAAACATCTTTTTCTACATTGGTGTTGATCCCAAACAACACTTGAATCAATGAGATTTGTGAAAATTATTGGATCAAACACAAAATATGGATGAACAAATAATGAACACCTCAAGAACACAATTAAAAACCCTTGTTTGATCTTTGATGATTTGAATCTGATATTACAAAGTGAAAACCCTCAAATCTAGCTCTTACAAGCTTACTTTCTAGCTAATTACTCTAGCTATTTACAGTCTAATGACAATTAGGCTTAATGACATTTAGCCCCCTAGACTCTTAAACTAGAAATTAACAAATAAAACAATAAAAGACTAATAAAATACTAAATATATTTTGTTGACACAAAATATATTTAATACATGAAAATCCCTTAGTCTGTAACTTCTTCACAGTCTTGTCTCGATTCTTTGTCTCGAACGCGTCTGTTTCACTTTTTTGATGACTTTGACCGTGATGTTGACTTTTGTTGACTTTTGTTGACTTTGACTGTGTTGATAATATAGACTGTCCTTTTTAGACCCAACAATACTCCCCCTTAGTCTATCATTATCAACGTCTTGTATCATCTTCAGCTCTGTTAAGTCAACCATATAATGATCTTCAATCTCCCCCTAGATTAATGATCTGTTGCTGAAGATCTTTCATCTCACACGCTCCCCTTTTTTGTATGCTCCCTCTCTTCGTGTGCATCATTTGAATGATTAGGAACAACTTTTCCAACTCTTTATACTTGAGTGCTTTAGAAGATATAGGAGGTGGAATCCTAGCTTGGAATCTTCTGCAAACTTGAAGAATAGGTTCTCTAGTCTAGTTCATTGCTCAGATGATGATCAGCCATCACTAGCAGCAAAATCTGCAACACAAACACAAACACATTCTACACATTTCTCATTAGATCATTTCAACAATACAAATAAACTCGTGTTTATATGTGTGTGCAATTTCACGTGAAATGCATAAGAAAATGATAATATTTTAATAGCATAATATGGAAGATGAAAAATAATTTGAAATGGAAAATATTTTTGGATTTTTTTTAGTTTTAAATTTTAAGAAAAACTAAACAAGAAATTTAATGCTAATAAAATCTAATCATAAGATTCTAACCTAATAATAATAATAATTTTTTTAATATATATTTTTTTTGTTTTTTTATATTTTTTTATTATTATTTTTTTATTAATAATCATTTTACACCAAGAACTGATTCGATCATGAGATCACATCCTCAATATATACTTAAGCACAAAGATGTATTTAAACATCGACAAGTTAGTGAGATCACACTAATGCAAATTCTAATCACAATTTTAAGTTTTTGATAGCCAAAATGGTTCAAGAATGATTGTCGGTATGTTTGTCCAATTTAAACCCATGCCTTATTCTTTTCAACGAGTGACCTGCAACTGATTTTATCATGTTTCAGGTTTGATTAGAGAAGCTCGGGTAACTTGGTTCCCACAGACATCCGGCAAAGAACTTATCCCGTCATCAGGGTTTATTGAGTATGATTGACTCTGTTTGATTTTTGCATGAGATTTACTAGTGATGTTAACATAGACAATGATCATTTGAGTACCATTGTGAATTTTCTTCAATATCATTTGATTGGTGGAGCTTTCAACAATGATCTTTTTTATTAAAGAAACATTGTGATATAGTATTGGGGTAAGATGATGAGAGCTCCAGGTCTATACTCACGTATAACAGAGGAGATGATCATCAAAATGTGCTGTTGAAACTTCATGTCTATACTCACGTATAATAGAGAAGTTCCACCACTCCATGTCAATGTTCACACATAACAGAGGAGATAAGCATGAGAAATTATTAATTAATGTACATTCTGACAGAGTCACAAGTGACTCAAAACAGAGGCTTTTCTGAAGAGCATACCTAGAAGCAGTTTGTTTTTGCAAACTAGGTGCTCAATTCATGGTTTGGGTGAGGGTGATTTGGGATTTTAGGAGGATCAGAACAGAGATTTGAAACTCTCAACCAATTTTTTTAACAAGGATTTGTATCTTTGTGCAGGCCGAGATGTCATGGCAATGATCCTTATCACCAAGTTCTAAAGCTTTAGTTAGGCTATAGAATCACTGTTTACTTTGTTTTCGGGCTGAGCCTACCAAGCATATCATATAATGAAACTGTCTTTTTTTTAGATTTTAGGATTTTAAGTGACACGGGCATCAAGATCAGTTACTATCATTTCTCACAAAGTACAAGTCATGCAAACAAGCATACAAAGAAAACATACTATCATTTTTCGATCATCCCAAATCAAGTTCCCAGATGCCATTTCGTTTTTCATTTTATTTTTTTTATTATACTCTCCCCCTAAATTTTATTTTTTTGCAAATGGCTTTTTGTTTAGTGAACTGAACTAAAAAGAAAGTCTTCCAAATTATGCTAGAAAAAAAAAGAGAAGAAATGAAGTACCAAGAAAAATGCAGTGATTGTGAAGTGTGAACTATAATAGTGCAGATAAGAATCCAGAACGTGGATGAGATACCGTAACCATAAACTGTTTGTTCTGCCTTAAACTTTGAATGAGGAACATTCACTGTCAGTAAACCGGATTACTAACAGTCCTCCTGAACTGTTCCTGCACTCATTAACAGATTAGTTAAACTAGGGGGACCCATGCCATCGTAGTCCTGGGTGTTTCATTTTCATCAGTGTACATAACCTGCTTAAGCACACACCCTTGTGAAAAATCATTTATCCAAATCAAATGACTTTAACTTATTGATAACTTCCATGAGTTTGTAGTCAACAAAATTTCTTTCCTGTTTAAACAATCTAACTTGTGGGCTCCACTGTGGAAGAAGAGAGTCCAAAAGTTATGTGACTTGTTCATGATTTCCCAGCTGGTTATCATACTTCTTAAGGTTGCTTGCACCATCTGAAATCGATCAACGGCGTCAGATATCTTTTCCTCTCTCATGGCTGCAAAAGAATCAAATCGACTTTGTGCCATTGTGGCGTTGTCTGTTTCGAGATCATCTAAAAATGACATTCTCATTTAAAAACTTAAATTCACTTTAACTCCCAAAACTACAAATATTTTTCCAAAAAATGTTGAATAATATTCTCCCCCGGAATTTCTAAGCAACTGGGGTCAAGCTGATAATTTCGCTGAAAATCCAACAAATTCGCTGCTAACTTCGCGGGTAAATTCGCTGCTAATTTCGCTGGTAAATTCGCTCGGCAGCTGAGCAGTAGTTTTGCTAGAACAGTGCTTGAAAACTCTAGTTTCGCCCGTAATTTTGCTGAAACTAGTAGAACTTTCATTCTGATGACAATTTCGATAGCACTTTCGCTTGTTTGAACAGTATAGTTTTGCTGGAAATCAATGACAAACTTCAATATATCACACAAGCTATAGTTTCGCTGGATTGTGCTAGTTTCACTGGAAGAAACACGCAGTTTCGCTGGATGAAGAAAAATGTAGTTTCACTGGATCAAGATCTAGTTTCACTGGAAGAGCTCTAGTTTCGCCTGATGTATCTGAACGACTTTTTTAGCATGAAATCAACTCAAACTCATCCAAATCTCAATGGATTTGATATCTGATGATTTCTATAGCTTCCTACACCAAAATAGAACAATCCTCAATTAATTTCCATATCCAAAACAAGCAGATCGGATCAACAATGAATGAGATAGTGATTTGGAACTCAAAAACATACAAAACTCTAAAAATTCTTGCTGAATCTTCAATAGCAGCAACAAATTTTCACAAATGATTCAATGTGGATCTCAGATAGGCTTTGATACCATATTGTTGATCCCAAACAACACTTGAATCAATGAGATTTGTGAAAATTGTTGGATCAAACACAAAATATGGTTGAAGAAATGACGAACACCTCAAGAACAGAATGAAAAACCCTTGTTTGATCTTTGATTATTTGAATCTGATATTACAAAGTGGAAACCCTCAAATCTAGCTCTTGCAAGCTTACTTTCTAGCTAATTACTCTAGATATTTATAGTCCAATGACAATTAGACTTAATGACATTTAGCCCCTTAGACTTTTAAACTAGAAATTAACAAATAAAACAATAAAAGACTAATAAAATACTAAATATATTTTGTTGACACAAAATATATTTATTACATTAAAATCCCTTAGTCTATAACTTCTTCACAGTCTTGTCTTGATTCTTTATCTCGAACGCGTCTGTTTGACTTTTTTATGACTTTCACCGTGACGTTGACTTTTGTTGACTTTGACTGTGTTCATAATATAGACTATCCTTTTCAGATCCAACATAAATTCGCCAGCACTTTCGCTTGGTAGCTTGGTTAAGTAATGGTGAACTTCATTCAAACTGTGTAGATTCACTAGAATGCACTGAAAATTCAATAAATCACTGAAGATGGTAGTTTTGCTGGAAACAGAGCTAGTTTCGTTGAATGCAGAACTGGTTTTGCTGGATGCAGAACTTGTTTCATTGGAAGCAAAGAACAGACTGTTCGAACTGAAATTCAATCTGAAATCACCCAAATCACTATGAATTGGTGGTTGGATGATTGGGATAGCTTCCTATACTCAAACAAAGTATTTTTGAAAAGGTTTTCAAGCCAAAACAACACTCTAATGATCTGAAATGGATGAAACAGTGATTTCTATCAAAAACCCTTTTAAAACCAAATCAATGAACACATCAAGAGCACTAAGGTTTTGATACCATATTGTTGGTCCATTGATGATCGACAACAGTGCAAATGATCATAAATAACAATCAAATCGCATTGAAACAACAATCAAAACACTAATCTATGAAAGAGTTTCAATATAAAACCATCTTGATCAAAGTAGAATCAAACAAACAAGGCTCAAAGATAAGAAATGATGATTCCAGCCAACAAACACGATAAGAACAGTAATGCAGAAGTATATTATCAAATTAGGGTTGTGCAAAACTTACACAACAGATTACAAAGATTCATATATATAGAAATGATAGTTTCACTCACAGTTTTGTTGGGTACCGAAACTGTCCTGACCAAAATTATAGATTCACCCGGCTGTGAAACATAGTTTCATCGAGTGACCTAAGTCAGCTGACTACCAGCGAAACTATAGTTTCACTGGTAGTTTCGCTGGGTCAGTGAAACTTCTACAAAACCCAAAATTAATAACTATTTACATACAATAGATAAACTAACATCAAACCTATTACAAGTAAAGCAAATAAACAAACTAACTAAGGTGAGTCCAACATATACTTGATCTTCAAGAACCTTTTTTGTACTTTAAAACTTTAAGAGTGAAATACATACTCGTTAGTTATTATCTTGTGGTGTAATGCTACCTGATCTTGCTCCTAAACAGAGCAAACCATTAACTCCATTAGGAGCCGCCTGATTTGTGGAGTACTATTTTAGGAAATACCTCGCACACAATGGGCTCTTTTTTCAAGGAAACCCCCCATTGAGTGTCAATAATCATTGTGTCACAAATTAGTAAAATTTAACTGTGTATAGCAGGGCACATTAAAACCCAGCAATCTACTAGTAACGGGTTAGGGATATTTTAACACTCAGGCAAGTAAGTCATGATCAAGCTTGATTGTCATACATTCTATAGTGCACCTTTGATTTTAGTAGAATTGTTTTTGTTATTGTCATTAACAATATTACTTAATATTATATGTGTCTACAGGACCGGTTAAAGGTGGTCAATACAATCAGTCTCATAATAAGAAGAGTGTTAGAATACTTAACAGATCAAATAGGGAATCGAGTTTGAGTAAATGATGCTAAGAACACAAGTAAACAAGAGACAAAACAAGAACAAGAATAGGATAAGTATGGTTTTCAAGAATGTTATATATTGCTTTCAAGTTCTATTACAATTGTTACAAAGCATAAGATAAAATACAAGAACATGAGATACTTTATACTACATCCTACAGCCGGCTATACTTTGAAAGCCAACTAGAAACACTAATCTAGATAACAAGATCAATGTGCAGTCAAAAGGCATATTGCCTTTTGACTTTATGATTATGACATGCCATATCTCACATCCTAATATATTACAAAAAGGATAAAAGGTACGAAGTAGAAAGTTACATATTCTAAACCTTAATCTATAGTTGTAAAAGCATGAACCTTTTTACCAACTTATACAAGTTGGTGAGTCTTCAGAGTTGTAGTGGAAAATAGGGTCAGCTTTATGCAAAAGTTGATTAGAGAGCGCATGTCTTCTCCGTCTTCGAAAGAAATCAGTATTCAATTCATTGGCTTCGGTAGACTATTTCTTTAAAGCTTCGGAAGACTTCATCTTTGGCTTTGAAAGATTTGGTCTTTAGCTTCGGAAGATTTTACACATAGAATATTTTTCTATGAAGAGTATCAAACTTCCGAAGTAACTTCTACCTCGTACATCAGTGCATGCATGCTGGAAGCTCTTTAGTTGCTTTGGTTGCATTAGTCTTTTTAATATAACCTTACAAACTCACCCTAGGCTGATGCTATCACAACAATGTTATTGATATTGACAGTCCTTATTAGGATCAAGACCATTCCCTTCTTCATCAATTAGTTGGGATCCCTCGGACTCTCGTAATACCTTCTCATTGTAGGATTCTATGTGCCCAAGACACTTAGAATATTGATGTGGTTAGTACGTTATGATCCAAGTCGGGTTATACGGAATAACAAGCTTAGCAAACACCAATTAATATTTAATTGATGATATGATCATGCAATTAAATATTTACACAAAATTTAGAAAATGGGTTTTCTAAATAAATTACATATGAGATGGAACAATTTATTAGGATATTTTGTTCAATAATATTATTTGTAATGTTATTTAAGTAAGTTAGATAACATTACAAATTAATAATGAGAGTATACTACTTATACAATTAAATGGTTAATTGCATAAACTAGTTACAAGACTAGACAATATATGTATGTGTTAATTTAATAAAAGGGAACTTTTTTTATAAAATTTCAGCCTAGACAAGCTTCCACTAGCTTGTCAATTCCACTAGCTTGTGCCTTCCACTAGCTTGTCTTCCACTAACTTGTATTCCACTAACTTGTTTTGGAAAGACAAACACATGCATATGGTCTACTCCACTAACTAGTAAATAGAAGCTCTCTTTCTCAAAATCAATACATGCAAACAACAACCAAAGTTCAGCTTTCTTTTCTCTCTCAAGTGCTACGGTTTTGAGCAGCAGTCCAAGAGGTTTTTGAGCTGGTTTTCAAGTTGTTCTTGGTGTCTTCTTCCTAACAAGAAGGTGTTCTTGCAAAGGGCTTGGGGTATACAAGCTTGAGAGGTCCTATTCTTGGAGCTTTGGTCGTTTTTCAGCATCATTCATCTTATCTTTTGGTCACATTTTGCTGCTGGAACAAGGTAGTTTTAACAGCTCAATGTGGTTGTGATTTTATGTAGTTTTACATATGTTCATAGCTTGCTTATTCACATAAATGATCCTTTGTTCTTTGGGTTTGTTTTATACATTAATATGGTCATCTAATGAACATATTTTTCAGCTTATAAACAAGTTTATAAAGTTGTAATTCCGCTGCATTTTCAGAAAGTTTAAATGGTTAAACTATGATTTTATGTTCTAACAAACCCTACACTCATGTCATAGAGATCATATAGAGGTAGATAAAGCATGTCTTGCCAGAAATAGACATCTTGACCTCCTTGATCTCTGATGACATACCATTTGTCTGGATTTGCAGCAAAAATCCAGGACAGGGTGGTTCTTCCAGCTACAAGAGGTTGTGCTTGAGTTGGAGTTGGTTGAGCAGCCTCTTTTTGCACTTCCTCAGGATACTCTAACTCATCCTAAGGTATGAAGGTGGATGCTTTGACTTCTTCTTAGAAACAGTTTTCATGGCCATCCTTTTTCTCCTCTTTGAAGTCTTTAACTGAGAAGACTGGTCTTCAATACAAGGTTGTTCTATTGCGTCTTTCTCAGTTGGGTCCTCTTCCCTCACATGTTCAATAGGAAAGGGAGCAGGACCCTTCTATGGATTAGAAGATGAAGTTGGCTGAGATGTAGCTTTTGTTCTTTAATAACTTATTGTTTCAGCTGCTTAAAATACTCAAATTCAATATACTCATATGATAGGGGAAGAAGTGCAAACGCCTGATACGGACCTGTGGCACTCAGGTAGTTGATCTTATTTTGTCTATCATTTTCTTATCTAACTGAGGTTGTTCAGTTGTCACAGCCTTTGTCTCAGGGCCTTCTTGAACTGGGGAGGGGGTAGGATCATGTTTGTAAAGCCTATTCTGTCTTCTTTCTTATATAATCTTGAGGAGCAGCTTTGCATCCTCTGCCTCATTCCTCTCCTTTAACAGCTCTATGTCAACCAGTTCATTAAGTTCCTCTAAAGGAATAGAGATGATTTTGCCCACATTTTAGTTCCTGGTCCTCAAGTAGTTTACCCTAGTTGCCCTCAACTCATCTTCTTGAGTGTTTGTCCTTGGTACAGCCTGATAGCAGCTTCCATGAAGCCTGGGGACTCACTAGAACTCTCTCCCTTTAGATTCCTCTTCCTCTCTCTCTTCTATCCTTAATCTCCTTAGGAGTCGATTTCCTTTTCCTTTTGTCACTCACAGGCCTTGGTGACTTAGGGTGGAGAGAGTTTTAGCCTTTATTACTTGATTCAGCAGTCAAGCTCCAGCCGGAGAGAGGTTGTGAAGCACCTTCATCAGCTCGTGGCTCATTGAGGATAGAGGATGTTGAAGTAGTTCCTGTGAAAAGGTTCACAGGATCTATCACTGGGCTTTCAGGGAAGGTTTCCCCTTTGAAGCTAATCTTAGGGTCCACCTCAACATCCAGTTGACCAATGACATTGCATGTTAACCTTTGTCTTCTTCTTTGTCTGAACTCTTCAAATATCCTATCTTGAATCCTTTCAGCCAGTCTGTCAGCTTGCCTGTTTTGACTTGGGTTGGCAAGTGACAAATGGACTAGAGGAAGACTGCCATAGTTTTTAGGGTTTGAAAATTGAAAACCTCTTACTACTCCTGAAATCTATGCAATATCAGGGATCTCCTGTCAGCATCATACCTCCACCCTAGTATTCCATTCTCAGTATCATAGGGTGGGGCAGACATAGCCCTTGGGATACCCTCCTCAAACAAACTTTATATGAGTGAGTCCACATTGACTTGAAGAGGTTGCTAAGTATGGACAATTGCAAGTGAGGATGGTGAATCCTCATGTCCATACTCTGTGAAGAACCCCTAAGTTTTATGATTGGTTAGAATTTATCCCCTTTTTTGGTAGCATCACCCTCTTGCATAGGTGAGCTGGGGGTTAAGTCTATCACATCCAATGGTTCTTGTGTTCCTGGTTGAGTCCTCCTTAATAGTCAACCAGCTAGTTTTTCCTTAAGATTAGAAATCTCAAATTGTTGATCATGGACCCTTCTTTAATATGAGAATAGTGACCCTTATTAGGATGATCTTCTTCACTCATATCAGATCTATCCTTTATTATCTCTTATTCATCCTCTTCTTCAATGACGTCTATGAAAGGAAGGTCATCTTGACAAGTTCCACACCTAGGAGATCTTAATGACAATATTGTATGTGGGGGAGCTATCTCACTAGATCATAGTCCCTGCTTGTTCTGATAACACACTTTTGCATGCAAGGATGAGGATATTATGTTCTTAAAGGTCTCTTTTTCAAGAACACATGTCTCTGCCCTAGCTTTGCGGATAACAATCTCAGCCTGGCATTCAGTTAACTTAGTGATGAGATCTTTGATCTGAGACCTGTAGTTGGTATGTTCATGCTTAAGAGTGAAAATGGTTTTCTCTAAATCTTCTATTTTAAGTTTGTAATTATTCTCAGCTCTTTTAGCTTTTAATATGTTTAAAGACTCAAGATCGGATCTCATCTCTAATTTATAGGACTTATATATGTTAACTTTAGCAATGCATTTTGGGGTACAAAGATGTTCCGATACCTTGGCTTCTTCATGATCAGCCATCAGTGCTTGATTTGGATATACATCATCAACTTGGAAACTCCAACCAAAGCCTCCTTCTTCAACATCAACTGCAGCTTGCTGTTTGGGCTTCTCAGTGTGTGAAGTTCCCTTAGTGTACTTTGATCTAGGTTGTGCTTGGCCACCATTTTCCTTGGTGCCTTGCACTCCCTAGCAAATGTCCTATCTGGTTATAGTTGTAACACTTTTCTTTGCTTTTGTCCAGTCCAAAATTTTAACTAGATACATTACTAGGAAACTTTCTTCCTATCCTCTTGTAGAATTTCTTGGCTCTATGAGTGAGAAGAGCCATCTATTAAACTATCTCCATGTACTCCAGGTTATCTGGATGGATACAATCTAATCTTCAAGGGTGAAGAGAAAATTTCCTATGCTTTCTTCAGTAGACACAAAGGCTTGTGATAAGCTTGTCTCTTTGAATAGGATTCCTTGGATGTAGCTCTCCCTTGGTGTCTCCAGAAAGGTGGTGAAAGGACCCTTTTGTGAGTTGTCAGGGTAGCAGATGAGATGATGTTGTGGTTCTATGCAATCCCTTTCAACCACATGAAGGGTTGAACTCTACTGATTGTTGGAATTACCAGATGGATTTTGCATGTTCATTTCCATCTGGTAGCCACTGAGAATACCATATAACTTAGTGAGAGTAAGGGTCTTGAGGTTCTCATACCTCTTAATGACCGCATAATAGTGTGTCCATTATCTAGAAAGAGAGGACATGAACTTCTTTACAATATCCCTAATCTTCAGAGTTACTCTAGCTTCCATTAGAGCATCCACAATCTCAACATACATGAAGTATTATTGAATCATGGTTTCACCTATTTTGAAGGTGAAAATTTCAAACTGTTGCTTCAAGAGGTCTTTCTTGTTCTCTTTAGCTTTATTAGACCCCTCATACATCCGATTCAGTGCATCCCATAGTTGTTTGGTAGTTTTGCACTTCTCAAAGCCTTTGTAGATAGCATTTAGAATAGCAGTTTGAAGGGCGGTCATGGACTTCTAATCTACATCAATGATTTTCCTGTCTTCTTCAGAGTAGTCAGCCACTTCCTTTGGAATCGTGCCACCTCCAGCAGCAGCTGAAGAGGTGCATGGAATGTAAGGTCCTAAGATAACAGACTCCCACATCCTGCTAGCTTGAGACTTAATGAAGCCTTCTATTCTCAGGCACCAAGTGTCAAAATATCAAGAGTGATCAGTGGGGACTTTACCATGGTACTGGTTTTCATATCAGACTTAGAAGCTCCCGTTTGAGATGTTAAGTGATTTGTGAAACTGAGAGGATTTAAGATGGTAAAATATTACAATCAAGAGCCTGAAACGCTCTGATACCAATAGTAGGACCAGTTATGGGTGGTCAATACAATCAGCCTTACAATGAGAAGAGTGTTAGAATGCTTAACAGATCAAATAGATACTTGGTTTAAGTAAATGATGCTAAGAACACAAGTAAACAAGAGACAGAACAAGAACAAGAACAAAAACAGGATAAGTATGGTTTTCAAGAATGTTGTATATTGCTCTTAAGTTCTATTACAAGTGTTATTGTTACAAAGCATAAGATAAACTACAAGAACCAGAGATACTTTATACTACATCCTACAGCCGGCTATACTTTGAAAGCCAGCTGGAAACACTAATCTAGACAACAAGATCAATGTACAGTCAAAAGACAGATTGCCTTTTAATTTTGTGACTATGAGATGTCAAAGCTCACATCCTAATATATTACAAAAAGGATAAAAGGTACAAAGTAAAAAGTTACAGACTCTATACCATAATCTACAGTTACAAAAGCATGGATCTTTTCACCAAGTTATACAAGTTAATGAGTCTTCAGAGTTGCAGCGGAAAGTGTGTCAGCTTTATGCAAAAGTTGATCAGAGAAATCACGTCTTCTCTGTCTTCGAAAGAAATCAGTCTTCACTTCATTAGCTTTAGAAGACTTTGTATTTGAAGCTTCGGAAGACATCATCTTTGGCTTCGGAAGATTTGGTCTTTGGCTTTGGAAGATTTTACACTTAGAATAGTTTTCTATGAAAGTGCAAAACTTTTGAATTAACGTCTACCTTATACATGAGTGCATGCATGCTGGAAGTTCTTTGGTTGCTTTGGTTGCATCAGTCTTTCAATTACAACCTTACAGTGCCACGAAAGGTAACATGTCTTAAACTCATGAGCTCACCAACATTATGTTGACGTATTTTGGGTGTGTATTTCAGGAGAATAATGATTAACAAGTGTCTAATTTATAGGTGTCGCGTCAGTTGGACATTTGGAGACTTAGCCACCGTCCTATCTCATCATTTATGAACAACTAGTTTAATATGTTTTATTTGGATATTTTGACAATTAGCATTTCAGATATTTATTAATGATATAATGTCGCTTAGAAAATTGCCTTGGGTGATGTAACGCTTTAAGTTTGAATTTATTTATTACCACTACATTGTGATGATATCAGTAAGTTTGAATTTATTTATTACCACTACATTGTGATGATATCAGTATGTTTGAATTTATTTATTACCACTATATTGTGATGATATCAGTCGTTCACGGTCAGACCCGATCAACGGGTGAACAAATTGGTATCAGAGTCAATGGTTTCAGCGAGTTAGGTATGAAGGTTCTTACTTCTTACCTTAAAAGACCTAGGCTTTAACCGCATATTAGGGACCTAAGAAAACTAAGTTAACCCCCCCCCCCCCCCTTAAGTTATGACCCGAGGAAAAGTTCACTATTTACTTACATTCTTAATATCATTAAGGTACAAAAGTACAAAAGGTATGATAGTATATTTTACTAATCAATCAAAATAAGTTTGGTTAGTTTTGTACATGTAGGAAATGTAACACAATACAATTAGGAATCTTGTGATACTTGTTTATGGGAGGAGACACCCGTAGTCTTATATGAAGATAATACATCATCACTTTGACATAAAGAGTTAATCAAACGAAAATTTGTTGACTATAAATTTTTTGGACAACTCATAGAAGATCAAAACCCATCAATTGATGTTATATAAATCAGGGGGTAATACATGTACTTTTTTTCCTTAGCTATGGTTTTGTCCCACTGAGTTTTACTAGCAAGGTTTTAACGAGGCAGTATCTCTAAACGTGTTGATAAGTGCTAACAAATATTCTATAAATATGGTTATTAATATTACTTTGTAACCCCCAAATTGTTATTTGTTTTTGTAATTCGTATTTAATGTATTAACCACTAAACACCCTAATATATATGGTGCATGTTAGTGTTAGGACACAATCATGAATAAGAGTGCAATTCGCTTGCTACCTTTGGTCACCCTTACAAGTTCAATGATATTATCCAAAATATATCTTGAACAATTAAAACTTACACCAAATTGCAGGCATCAATAAGAATGAAATGAGAAACTAACTGCGTCAGCTAGAGGCGCATAATGAAACCGGTTAGCCACCCCGACTCTAAAAGTAAACCGATGCCCGCACTAGGTAATAACCTACACTGTAGAAACCGGTTAGGAACCACTAAGAATCAGCAATTAGGAACCAGTTAGTAATCTCATTGCAGACCGGTTGTTAAGAAGGATTTTTTAACCAGTATTAAAAACTGGCAGTTTTTGGAATAACTAGTATTGACTATAACCCATTCGGTTAATAACTCGGCCAGTTTTTTTTTAAATAACTGATTGTGCATCTCTAGCAGCAGCAATGGTGGCAAGTCAATAATTGTTTGCGGTAAACTTTTCTAGGGTGAAGATACATATTGGTGTGTATTTCAAACCACTAATACCAAGCAGCAGGAGTTATAAATTGAGATGTTGAACCAGTAAAAGGCTCTGCAGCTCAAACAAGATCCATACTACATTCAACTCTAATTACAACCAAATACTGCATTTTACAGACCGAAAAAATGGGCTCGGGTTTATAAGATAACTCCCTTAAATAAAACAAGATAGGTTCAAAGAGCCCAAGGGAAGACAGAAGAACAACCTAGGGTCAACCAATACAAGTAAAACTCCTGACAACATACTGCTGTGCTATGTACAATGACCATTGTTGTCCACAAAACAGGTCTTCTGGCCAAGCGAGCTAAAAACGCACTCTTATCTCTATATGACTTTGTATGTAGATAATATGCTCATATTTGAAATTCCCGATCTCACGTTGTAAAAAATGTTGCGCTCAGCTGATTACTTGCTATCATTTTTGGCTTTTGTTTTGGCGCAGTGAACCTTAAAGTCATTCAGGCTCTTGTATTCTTCTTTCAGTAGCCTTTCCAGTTCTGGATGCTGTTTATGCTCCTTTGACTGAGAATAGTGATGGAATGCCCTACCAAGAAAGAACTTACTTTCAACACAAAAATTACCATAAAGTCATAAAACATGTCATTTTATGCAGTCAACTTACCAGTATTTTTCAAGACCGTAAAGATTTCCCTTGTGGTAGAAATCCAGAGTTAGCTGTTCAAAATCGGCATATACATCTTCCCTGAATTCTTTCTCCAAACCGTAGCTATGATAACAAAAAGGAAATAAAAACACCATGGTATGGGCTAAATGCATATAAAGATAATTTCTATTTCTATTTTAGGTAACAAACTATTATAAGACCAAAAAACATCAGATTGATGATTGAACTTTTGATCATGTTGACTTTTCTATAACGTCACTGATGGGGTGATAGGTTTCAACATTTGGCAACACTTTTATTAACTTACAAAATAAAATGGTGGATATTCTGTACCTATAAAATCTGAAAAGGCATTCCATTCCATAATTGTAACCATGAGTTGAATCTTCTAGTGCAATTTTCTTGAATTCGTTATACATCGAAGGAACAAACAAGTCTCTAAGAAAATATGACCAGAATCTGTACAGGGTATTCATTTCCTGCATGTAGAAACACACTTATGGTGGTTGAAGTTTAGATGAACACATACAATTGTACAAGTTTTAGCCGATAAAGAAATCTAAATATAAAAATACCTTCATAGAACCAATTATTAACATAATTAATAAAGTATTAAAGGTGATATAAATATAGATACCTCACTGCATCCTATGCCACATTTCTTCCGCTCATTTAGGCATCTCTTGTGATATTTTACATACCTACGTAAATGTAATGAATAAATTTAATGATTCACAAAGGTAGGCGTAAAGAAACAGTTATTATATACCCACTTTTGCTGCCTGAAACCGTTTTCTTCTAGAAGCTGATGACTAGGGTGCTGGAAAGGCGGAAATGGCTTTGGCATGGAGCCAACAGGTGGACTACCGCCAGTAAAGCCGGCATGAGGAGAAACACCAAGCTTTGAAGACTTTAATCTACATAGGATGATGAGGAAAACATTAATCAACATGTAGACTGAGAGAGGATTAATTGTTTTTAAAGGTCCCCAAATAGAAGGTACTATATGTTAGGAATCAAGCGGCGCAGCGGAACCAACACACGAACACGCACAAACGATTATCACGCAGAAAACAGAACAATAAACTACACAAGGATTTAACGTGGTTCGGTCGGAGTGACCTACGTCCACGGGCTGCAACTAGGGTTTTATTTATTTGCTCAGTACAAAAGATTACAATACATGACATGGGTATATATAGAGACTATTAGGGTTAACTATTTAATTAACAAGAAAACTAAACATGTGCCCAAGCCCAAATCCTTCACAAACCCAACAATCTCCCACTTGAAGGCTTTGCGATAAATTCTAGCCCGCCATTCAAGTACAAAGTGTTGGGTTGTAGGCTCGTTAGTGGCAGCCGGCCCTAATGGGTTCTATGTGGGCTTGGGCCTGACTTAGGGATTAAGTTTCCTAACCCTAGATTAGTCTCTATATAATGATATCATTGTACTTGTAATTCGGTGAGCACCTGATTAATAAAATACCTAGTTGCAGCAAAGTGGACGTAGGTCACATTGACCGAACCACTCTAAATCTTGTGTGTCGTGTTCACTATTTACTCGCAGGAGATTGTTTGTGTGTGTGTGTGAAACCTGAACTTAACAACAGGTATCAGAGCCAGTTTAGGCTCTTGTGATTGAAGATCAGTACAAACACCACCACCGAACTAGGGGTTTCTGTCTCTGCCGCCGTACCGCCGCCGCCGCCGTTCCGCCGCCGCAGCCCGCCCAGTCGCCGCCGCCGCCTAACCCCGATTAGGGTTCAGGCGCCGTCGCCGCCTCCGTCTTCAGCTTCCGCCGCCGCCTAACCCGATTAGGGTTCAGGCGCCGCCGCCACCACCTTCTACAGCCGCAGCCGCCGCCGATTTAGGGTTCCGGCGACGATTCCGCCGGAATTTTCTCCCTGCGGCCTTGAAACAGCCGCTGCTGTTTTGTTTCTGCTGCTGTTGGATCTTAGTTTGGTTGAAACAACTGGTGTTGTTTGCTCTGCTGCTGTTGGTTCAGTGTTGCCGGCAGGAATCGTGAACGGAGTTTAATTGTAAGCAGATCGGTCAAATCCAGATTTACTTTTGTTTAAATTGTGTGCATTAATTGAGAGGCAGAAAGCAATCCAATTCTCTTGCTTTGTTTCTCGTGCGTTCACATTAAAGGTAAAAGCTTTGATCGAAGTATTTGCTTAGTTGACCATGGGACACCGTTTGACCAGATATATTTTTTTGGGCTTTGAATACAAAGGGCAGTAGCCCACTTTGTTACTACTTGGGCCTATTTTCATTTCTTTTGGGCAGATTAGTTTAGCCGAGAAGCAAAAATATATATATTTGGGTTGAGGATTTGAGATCAGTTTGTGACCAAAGGTTAACCAACTGTTATAATTTGCTTCAAGTCGTGTTACTCGTTTTTCGTATCAGTTTCCTTTTCGTTTGGCTATTAACATGGCAGAAGACGGGAAACTAACGATTAAGAAGTTTGACGGGAACAAGTTTGGTTGGTGGAAGATGCAGATTGAAGCAGTTCTTTGTGAGAAAGATTTAGATATAGTGCTTGAAGGTATAAAACCAGAAAAGACTTCACAAGCTGATTGGGACAGGATGGATAAAAAGGCTAGGGCAGTGATAACGCTCTCTTTGTGTGAGAATGTTGCGTATAACATCCAGAAGGAGACCACAGCTAGTGGTATGATGACAGCATTATCAAACATGTATGAGAAGCCTTCTGCAGCAAATAAGGTTTATCTCATCCGAGAGCTTGTGAATACTAGGATGAAAGAAGGTGACTTGGTAACAGATCACATCAATAAGCTTAACTCACTTTTGACTCGTTTAGTCTGTGAACATTAAATTTGATGATGAGGTTCAAGCCCTATTTTTATTATCCTCATTACCTGAGAGTTGGTCCGGAACCGTAACTGCAGTTAGTAACTCGTCTGATACTAGCAAGTTTACGTTTGATAAGATGCGGGATCTTATTACAGGAGAGGATGCACGACGTAAAGTTTCAGGTGAATCTTCAAGTTCTTTGTTGAGTACAGAGGGCAGGGGAAGAAATAATGAACGTGGAAGTCGTCAGGGCAGGAGGAGGAGTCAGTCTAAGACTCGTAAGGATGTGGTATGTTGGAATTGTAAAGAAGAAGGGCACTTTAGGAATCAGTGCCCAAAGTCTAAGTCTAAGAAAGAAGTTAACATTATAGGAGACTACGCAGATGATGATGTTTTGATCTGTAGCGTGGAGAACAATGTGGATTCCTGGGTTATGGACTCTGGTGCTTCATTTCATGCTACCCACAGCGGTGAAGCATTGCAGAATTTGAAGAAAGGTGATTTTGGTAAGGTAAAACTGGCGAATGATGAAGTTCTTGAGGTCACGGGCATGGGTGACATAGATTTGAAAACTTCAGTCGGTTCATGGACTTTAAAGGATGTCAGAGTGATTCCAAGTTTGAAGAAAAGATTAATTTCAGTTGGACAGTTGGATGAACAAGGACATGAAGTTAAGTTCAGGAAAGGGCAGTGGAAAGTTGTTAAAGGTAATCTTGTCATAGCTCGTGGAAGAAAAAGAGGTTCGCTTTACATGGTTAGTTTACCGTCTGAGGGAGTGACCGTCCCAGTTCAGAAGAAGACCAAAGTCGGGTTCACAGAATCTCAGGGGCAGAAGAAGGTTTGTTTTGCAGATGATAAACCCAGAGCTTCAGGTCAGATTCAGGATGAATGTACTGTGAAAGGTTCAGAAAGGTCAGTCAGGGGTAGTCGTGACAGTGGGAGCAATGGCAGTCAGTCAGTCAAAGCTTCAGTCAGGACAACTAGACGGTGGATCAAGAGAACCAGTATTCCAGGTGTTAAAGTCTCTCTAGAGGATTATCTGCTTTATTCGGAGAGTGTTTGTTCTCAGGATTTCTCAGGGTCCGGCAGTTCGTTTCAGTGGGAGCCAACAGAGACAGAGAATGAGTCACTGATAGTGACTGGTGAGTTGAAGCTCAGTGGGAGCTTCAACGGGCCTTCAGGCTAATTGAAGAGAAGGCGGCTGCAACTAGTGTTAAGGAAGATTACAAGATGTACAAGATGATGGCGACAGTGGAGTGTAGTTCGAGCCTCCAAGTGGGAGATTGTTGGGTTGTAGGCTCGTTAGTGGCAGCCGGCCCTAATAGGTTCTATGTGGGCTTGGGCCTAACTTAGGGATTAAGTTTCCTAACCCTAGATTAGTCTCTATATAATGATATCATTGTACTTGTAATTCGGTGAGCACCTGATTAATAAAATACCTAGTTGCAGCAAAGTGGACGTAGGTCACATTGACCGAACCACTCTAAATCTTGTGTGTCGTGTTCACTATTTACTCGCAGGAGATTGTTTTTGTGTGTGTGTGAAACCTGAACTTAACACAAAGCAACCCAGTCGTCCAGTAACTTCAGTAATCTTTAAACAAGTCTTCCAAGCCTCCAGTTCCCTGAGAACAAGCTAAGACTTTATCACATCTCCTAGTTGCAACGACCCCTCATCATCAAGTACCAGAAGGGTCAGTTGAAGCTCCCCCGAGCTCCAACTCAGTCTTGGCTAGTGCTGCCAACGACTCATCCTCCATCTTAACCGGTTTGGACATTCCACCGGATTCAAAGACACACCGAGGATCACCATCACTCTCCAAATTCAGCAAACAATAACCAGGAGAGAATTTTTCAGTCGCAGTCTTTAAAACCCAACGGTTCTTTGTAACTGTACCCGAAACACGTCCCGTGCTCCCACAGTAGAGGAAAGACCCCCACTACTGGCTCTACAGTAACCGTGGGGTCCTCCTCTGACCCTATTTTGTACGTCCGGTGCAGTCGTCTCCAAATGATCCGGTGCTAATTCCAGGGTTGGATAATTGGCTGCAGCATGGAATACTACGAAGAGGGAAGATTCAATTCATCATTGGCCCACTCTATATCCCCACGGAGCGATAAGGAGAGTAAGTTTACTCACCCACCCGACCGACCAGACAGGAAAGGCACGAAGCGGAACTCCTGGAACAAAACAAGCAGTTCCCGTCGGACCAACCCAAAAGGAAGAGCAGCTAGCTACACCGGAACAACTTCAACTAAGACACCGGATCCTCACTCAGCTGCTAGAAGAAAGGGAATCGTCGAATGAGAACCTTTGAGGAGAAGAGGGGGGCACCTGATACCGATCGGCGAGAATAGACTGCGTCTATCGGTGAATAATGGTCTGCTCCTTGAGATCTCTGTCTCTCTCGTCTGTAGCAAGAAAACCCAAGCCTGCTGTATAAGATAATAAGGCCCTCGGCCCCATTTATCTTCTTGCATCGAACTAGAATAGCCCAATATAGTATTCTATTCTCGTCACCTACGTAATCTAATATAGCTTCACCTCCCCTAATAGGAAGAACATAACCAGAACAGCTGTCTGGTCTACCATATGTTTGTTAGCGCTCGGCCGCCAATTGGAACAGACAGTACAGCAAAAACAACTGGAAGAGCCAACCTCGATGCCATCCAAGCCCGGCCCAGAATAACCTCAACCTTTTAAACTGAAATAAAAACTGCTGAAAGAAAGGTCTTATTTGATACAGAAAGACTTTCAGGCAGAACTTGGGCTATACTTTGGTTGGGCAAGCCCCACTCTACCACACAATCTATATATATGATTTATAATCCCGCGCTGAGTTCGTTTTCTCTTTATTTTTCGATCAATGCCGAATAACCCTATTCTATTAGCTTAGTTTCCCAGTAACCCTTTTTTACCTGGGTTTCCTCCCAATCCAATCTATTGCAGACTCGTCGGTCGGTTTTAGGACGCCTCACCAGCTTCACAGGTGAGTTTCCCACGCCCCAAACCCTTTTCGAGGCTCTGCTTTATGGTTCTTTCTTATGCCGAAAAGAGCTCTTTCATTGAGAAGTTGGTCCTGGGGCTGAAATCATTTCTTTAGTTGACCCCGCAGCTAAGAGCTAAGGCAGTCGCAGAAGAGCTTGTTTCATAATCAGATAAAGGAATTGGGACAACCCAAGCCAAGGATGATGCAAAACCTTTGGCACCAGCTAAGGCGACTTCCTGCGCAGGGTAGATGAAAGGTATGCCCATTGTACCCGTGGTTGGTGCATTCATTGATGCAAGTCCCGGATCGATCTATTTATTCTTTCGGCTAGCCGTATTCATTCCTCTCCTTTCAGTCGAGTCACTTCGTACCTCTCCACCCAATCATAAGACTCATTGACTACTTTTCTGTCTCAAAACAAACCAGACTTCTTGTAGAATCCTGCATGGATAGCACTGCTACCACCAAGTACACGTCCTCTTGCATTTGGTACGCCATCCTCAGAGGTGAAAGCTTGAGTAGGGGAATCATACATGTTGACATTCATGAGGTTCGTCAAGAAACCCTCTTGGTACATCAAGTCTGGCTTGCCATACGGAATGCCACCTCTTTCAAGCACCAGGACCCTGTACATGCGCGATAGTGTGGCGGCCAAGGGGTTCACTCTGAAAGAGGACATCGACTACACCTTGATTTTCAGCAACTCGCCAGACTCGAACTGGCACTGCTCTGATCAATCCTATTGGACGAGACTGATCAATAAGCATTTTGTTCCTACAATAGAGTTGCTTTTGTTGTCGCAGTTCGAAAGGAATCAATTCATCCTTCCTACATCTGCGGGCAAGCCGCTTCATGGAATCCTCTTTCCGGACACCCCCCAAGCTGTCTGGTCTAGGGAGTTGTCTCCTCTCTGATGATCTTTTCCATAGGGGAAGCCACTAAAAGATACGTATTCATTTCAAGTAATACATTTCAAGTAATACGTAATGAGTTGAACATAGTTCAACGAATCGTGAAAGGCATTTCCCTATTCTTTTCTTTTTCTAAGTTCAAGTGAAACGAATAGCTCTATATCGACTATACGTATCTTTTGAATGAATTCCTTCCCCTTCCATGCTCTTACCTGGAAACAGGGCTTTCTTTCAAGCTTAATGGAGTAAGCTATGTCTCCCGTCCTTATCTTGGGACTGGCTAGCACTCCGGCCGGGGAGGGGCTTGCTATCGTAACCTTTTTCCCGGTGTATGTGAGGGTGACGAACTCCTTTTTGTTCGGTCATAGGTTGGTCCAAAGAACGAGAGTCGGCTTCCTTAAGTCCGTTGTTCCTCAGTAGCTCAGTGGTAGAGCGGTCGGCTGTTAACTGACTGGTCGTAGGTTCAAATCCTACTTGGGGAGAATTTAGAGTTCTCGCTTTTCTGACCTAGCGCCCCTGTCCTTCTCCTTAGTTTCTAAACTAGCAGAATCGCAGGACATCAAAAGTGGGAAGTTTCTTGTTGGTTTTTCTTCCTCACTCTCGAATAGGTGAACTTGGTTCGTTCAATTCTTAGGGAGAAGAAGGATGGGAATGAATGGGAAGACTGGAGTAGTCTCTTCATTAGCCGGAAGGAATTAGTCTCCACTAGCCTCATTCGAAGAACGAACAAGAAAAGGCTTACTGTTTAGGTAGGATAGATCGATGTGGTCCAATGGCTAAAGCTCTGCCAGCTTCTTGTAGACTTACTTCTCTTTAGGCTCCGAGTTTTGATTTTTGCTATTTTTTATTTATTTATTTTTTATTTATTTTTTTTATTCTTTTTTTTTTATTTTTTTTTTTTTTTTTTTTTTTTTTTTTTTTTTTTTTTTTTTAATTCTTCTTCGCCACTAGTGGCAACGAAGTTCTTGGTAATTAGCAAGGGGGAAGGAAGATCTCCACTCATTTCATTCATTCAGTGCCTGCGGTGAGGCGCGACCCACAACAAACGAAGGGGGAAAGCTTGCTTTGCTTGGCTTGCTGTAGCCCTATTTTTAGGCTTGGTAAGCGTAAGCTATTGTTGTAGGCTCGAGAAGGGTAGGCTCGCATAGTGTTAGAGCTGTAACGAGGTGCAATACATTAAGAGTCAGTGTCCAAATATAAAGGAAGTGAACGCTGCTACTAGGGATGTTTTCGATGATAACTCATTGATACTCAAAGCTCAGTGTAAAAAGTCTTGGGTCATGGATTTAGGGGGCTATGTTTGACGCCATGCAAATCATGAATCCAAAACAAGGAGACTTTTATAAGGAACGGTTAGGTAACATTTAGATTATTGATGTTATAGGCATAGGAGATATTGATTTGAAAACTCTATTGGGTATTATATCCAACCTACAAATATCAGAGGTGATTCCAGGGTTTAAGACGAAACTTTTTGGATTACCAATAACCCTAAAACATCTCATAGTTATACATAAATTAGGTAATCATTACCCATAAGTCAACCTTAGTCAAAACCCTAGACCTTCTGTTTATTCAAATACAAAAAATCGTATCGTTTTTTATTTGAATTTCCTCGTTATTGTTTTAACTGACTGATTGCTTCATCAAAAGACAATCATTCCTATAAGCCCATTCATTGGGATTGTTTAAAGTAGAATATCAAAGTAAAAGCAAAAACACATTTGATTTCAATGGACCCAATTGATCTTTTTCTAGTTGTGGATAAACAAACCAACTTTTCTTCATTACTCTTCGTACTTTTCTTCATTACTCTTCGTAGGAAAATTCCGTATGAATTTTCCTCTTTTCCTGTCCGAAATCAACGAGTTAATTATACTACCCTTCTTTGGTATTTGGTATACCCAATTCTAGTGAATTTTGTATCATAACATGAGTCTGGTTAAAAATTCCAACCTAACCCAACCCCAATCAAGTCTACAAATCTACAATCAAGTCTACAAATCTAATAGTAATTTACGTCGGTATTGTACGGTATTTGACCGAATCCCCTGAATGGTTTAGACTTCTAAACTCGTTCACCTAACATCCCTGCTCCAGACTTCATGTTTGCAAAATGAACTCTCTTAGCACCAGATTTAGTGAACCGGATTTTGTCGTGCTTAACCGGGACGGTCATACATCCCTCAGCAGGTACCTCAACCATATACAATGACCCACGCTTCATACCACGAGCAATAACCAGATTACCATTGATCACCCTCCATTTACCACTACCAAACCTCACTTCCAATCCTTGTTCATCCAGCTGACCAACTGAAATCAGTTTCTTCTTCAGCCTCGGAATCACCCTGACATTCTTTAGGTTCCATGTAGTACCCAATGAAGTAACCAGATCAATATCACCCATTCCCGTTACCTCAAGTATCTCGTCATTGGCTAATCGTACCTTTCCAAAATCACCATATTTTAGATTCACCATCGTTTCCCCGTTGTCCATGGCGTGAAACGAAGCCCCTGAATCCATGACCCAAGAGTCCACACTGTTTTCCACACTGAGTATCAATGCATCATCATCAGAAACATCCCCAGCAGCAGTGTTCAATTCTTTCTTATTCGGACATTGACTCTTAACATGTCCCACCTCATTGCAGCTCCAACACTTCACATTCTTCCTAGGTTTAGATGAACTTCTTCCCCGACTCCCACTGTTCCTGTTATTACCCCGACCCCTGCCAACATTTAGTAGTTCACTATTAGATGACTCACCCGAGTTCCTTCGTCTGACTTCTTCACCCATAACTAGATCTCGAATAC
This sequence comes from Flaveria linearis, assembly GCA_024085815.1. Lineage (NCBI taxonomy): Eukaryota > Viridiplantae > Streptophyta > Magnoliopsida > Asterales > Asteraceae > Flaveria > Flaveria linearis. Next base: position 57,495,736 of record CM044013.1, on the reverse strand, counting down.
CATTAAGAGTGAAACCCTTGGTCCCCACAGAACTTGAAATTGCAGTCACAGTTCCAGACCAACTATCAGGCAGAGACAACAACAGCAGTAGAGCCTGAACTTCATCATCAAACTTAATTCCAACAGATACAAGTCTTGTTAAGATTGAATTTAGATTGTTAATGTGAGCAATCACTGAGCTTCCTTCTTTCATCCTTGTGTTCACCAGCTCCCGAATTAAGAACACCTTATTCGCTGCAGACGGTTTTTCATACATATTTGACAAAGCAGTCATCATACCACGAGCTGTGGTTTCCTTAATGACATTAAAAGCAACATTCTTCGTCAAAGCCAATGTAATAACCGCACGAGCCTTCTTGTCCTTTGATTCCCAATCAGCTTGTTCTATTTTCGCAGGTTTTTCTTCCAGTACCATATCCAAATCCTTTTGACACAGTAATGCCTCTATTTGCATTTTCCACCAACCAAAATCAGTGCCATTGAACTTTTCGATCACAGTCTTCCCGTCTTCAGCCATAGTAGCAAACCGAGACAAAACAAACGAAACAGGCACGCTGAACAGTTGATAACCAGTCAACAAAGGATAGACACACCAGATCCGGTACTTCCAACCAAAACCCTAGAACCCGAAACACCCGACCCGGCGCTTCACCTGCAAAACCTGAGCGAAACCAGCAACTCCAAGAGATTTCAGCCGGAACTCTAATCGCAAAAATCACTCAAAAAAACAGCCCCCAAAACAACAGTAGCAAACAGAACCGAACAACAGCGGAAAAAACAGAAAAAAAAATTCTGCCAGTACTGTTCACGGGCCGGAAAACACTGTTCACGCGCGGAAAACACTGTTCACGGCGGAAAACACTGTTCACGACGGAAAACACTATTCACGCGGAAAACACTGTTCACGCCGGCAAACACTGTTCACGCGAGCAAACACTGTTAACTCGGGAACACTGTTCACTCTGGAAACACTGTTCACGCCGGAAAACACTGTTCACGCCGGAAACACTGTTCACGCGCGGAAAACACTGTTCACGCTCTGTATTGTGGCGGCGGCTGCGTAGGAACCCTAGGTGGTGGCGGCGGCAGAAACCCTAGATAGCTTCAAATAAGATCTCCGAGATGATTAACCAACAATCTGCGATCGTTTCTTCAGTGCCTTCCGTGTGTACGAGCCAAAGCTCTGATACCACTTGTTAGGAATCAAGCGGCGCAGCGGAACCAGCACACGAACACGCACAAACGATTATCACGCAGAAAACAGAACAATAAACGACACAAGGATTTAACGTGGTTCGGTCGGTGTGACCTACGTCCATGGGCTGCAACTAGGGTTTTATTTATTTGCTCAGTACAAAAGATTACAATACATGACATGGGTATATATAGAGACTAATTAGGGTTAACTATTTAATTAACAAGAAAACTAAACATAGGCCCAAGCCCAAAGCCTTCACAAACCCAACACTATATTCAAATTTTTATAGCAACTAGTATGATTTCAAAGTTACATTATTTCAGTATTGATCTGATTTTTTATTAAAACGAATAAAGGAGTTTTCCGAACTTAAGTTACACTGTACACTTCGTTTTCTTTTTAGCCTTTTTCTTCTTAATTATACATGTTTGACCTGTTAGGGAAAATATAACCTGTTTCGTCCCAGTAAATGAGTCAAATTTGCAACCTCTAATAGATCATAAGTAAGAAAAAAAAGTTAAGATTCTGAAGTCTAAACTGACCCGTGATTATCAGGAGGTGTTGACCCGAAGAAAAACCCGACTGAAGTACTTGGTGGGCTTTCTGATACGATATGATCACTTCCATTATTCTTGAGGTTGCTAGAAAACCACCGTTGATTCTTCAGTGATTGTTGCTTAAAAAAACCTTTATTTTGCTTCCTTCTAGAATTAGGACTGCCCGCCACCTCACTGCCACCACCTGGCGCCTTCTGATTTGCTATGTAAGAACCAACTTTAGAAGATTTGGAAGTCCCACCTTTTATTTCATTTGTTGAATTATTTCTTCGACCTTTATTTCGCTTTGATTTTAACTCCTGAAATTAGTAGGTCAATAAATGGTCCCAGATGCTAATGAAATCCTTGAACACATCATTGGATATATGAAAGTATAAATGTCTTCATTTATAACGTATAGAATGAACAAAACAATTACAAAAATTTAAAATGACAAATAACCTGTTCATAGTAGTATAGGCCATCATTGATGGCAGAAGCAAGCTCATTAGAAAAAGATTTTGTTTCCTCTACAGAATCTTTAGTTCCTCGCCCATTCCTGTTCTTTTGCTGTAGATATGAACAGTACCTTTCATTAATCATAATAGCTAATGTTCCAGTAACAAAAAGCATCCGATTTAAGGGCGGCCACCGTGTCGGATTGGCAAGTTTCTGGCTGACGGTTTAAATTGTTGAACCAGAACACAACCCATGTATTTATTAATGTCAAAGACATCAACCCTGAACCAAAAGCACTTAAATTGTGTAGCCTGAATACGACCCATGTACATTTATCTAAAGGAGTCAAACGGGTTATAACTAGTTGGTGGGTTGTAAACGGGTTATATACAGGTTAATGGCTTGTAACAAATCGGTTAAATAGGATCAAAAAAGGTGGTGGATGACCTTATAAAAATTTTTATCTTTTTTAGCTCTAAACAGGTTGATGGACCACATGTTTTATTATGGGATGGCGGGTCAACATGTTTCATTAAACAAGTCAACCTAAACATGACCCGTTAAAAGGGCAATCCGAAAATGACTTGTGTATTAAACGGGTTAGAAATGACAACCCAAAAGGTAAGATCTGATTTATTCTGTCATGTTTTTGGGTAGTGTCACTGTCAGAAATTGCCATCCATCACATGACAAAAGAGAAAGAACATAATAAAATCTAAAAAAATGTTTGTTTAATATCAGTCTTACCTGGGTAACAATTACAAGTCTATCAACTGCTTGATCATTAACAACCATTTCATCATCTTCATCGTCCAATCTAGGTCAGGTCAAGTCACCAAATTAAAGAACAGCCAGCACAATATTATATCAAGAAAATAAGAAGGGGGGTGACATAAATTTTTGCAACAATTAAAACTAGAAAATTAAAAATATATATATTAATATACTTTAGACCAATTGATCATGCAGTACCTTGTTTTAGAAGAGATATGATCCTTCTGTTCAAGCTCGAGCTCCTCATCAAGCATGAAGGTGTTGGCAAAATCATCAGAAACTTTATCCAGATTCTCTATGGTTATATGATCTTCACCAGAAGTATCGTTCTTTGAAGAATTGAATGTATTATTCTTTACAGATTGTTTTATTGAACGCTCTTCAGTAATAGAAGATTTATTCCCAGCAGAATCTGGAATCCACTTTGACCAATCTTCACGCTTTCTCACTTTCTCACCCTGTAAAATAACAGCAAGTAGTAATCAAAATCATCATAATGCAAGTATTATGAGCCCCTATAACATGAACGTCAACAACTCACAGAATAACCGGACTGCAATAAAATAAGTTGTCATCTTCTATATTATGCCAAAAGGAAATTGAGATACCAAACCTGCACTTCAAGAGTACTAGAGCTTTTTAAGGCGTCCACGATAAGCGGTATATCTGTGCTCATACTTTTAACCTGCACCATGTAATATACAACTAACATTTTGTTGCATTAGAGTGTAACAATTTCAAGAAACAACTACAGTTCTGATTCATTGGTTTGTCAAGTTCATCGAAGGAGCCATGGCACACGAATTAAAGAAAAGTCTTCAAATGCGGGTAAATATATTCCAGCTGTGATTTAAACAACTAATAAAAACATACCCTTTTAAAGTCAGCAATAGTAGATATTGGTACCCATCCATGGTCATCCATCAAAGAAATCAAGTATTGATCACTTTGCAGATTTTGATCACTGTGAAAAAAGAAAATATACATATTAAGATATGAAAGTAGCATTGCACCCTCTAGGTTTAATTTACTCACCTGAAATAATATTCAACTTGGTTTCTAACACTAACTTTCAGGGCTTGTGCTTGAGCTTCGGCTTGTGCCTGTGCAGGTAACATAGGAACCCTGGGGCCCGGCTGATGTGGAACAACAAATGGTGGATGTGGGACCCTGACAGAATACGGAGGTATAGCAGGAAGATAGACAATAGAACCAGGAGGACCTGACAAAAAGTCATTGCACCCAAGTCATTATCATCAAAAGAACTTCAAAATCGAAAAAAATAAAAAATTAAAGAAAACTAAGAAGTACAGCATGTAAAAAAGAACAAAGAGAAGTAAAAGCTCAAAAAACATGAAATATCTCAACAACAATCTCAACCTTTCACTTAGAGGTGGCAATTTTAACCCGTTCACTTATGCAATAGGTCGAATATAAAAATTTTGGTAAAAATAGAACGAGCCAACCAGCCTGATGAGGTCAAACGGGTTGCAAGTTGCCGAAGTGTGTTTTCAATACATACAAGTTACAACCTCCTGATTTGTTTTTTTGGAAAGAAAATCTTGTTTTTACAATCATATTTAATAAACAAGAAACATGAAAGTGTTTTCAAATCATCCCAACCTGACCTGTACTAAAAATGGCTTGTTCCAACTAAACCCATTTCAAACCACTCATTGAGCCACCTCTATGTTCAAAAAGTAGGACATCCACTGGGACTCTTATGGTTTTAAAGGTCCTGCAACAACCTACTTTCATAGTTGTTAAAGGCGTAAGCGCACTCTAGGCGATTTGTTGGGACTACGGCCTAGGCGAGAAGCGCTAAAAAAAGCTGGACTAAGAAAAAAAAAAGCTCACTAAAATAAAAACTTCAAAGTTATTATGTAATGAAAACTAACACTTCTTTCAATTACAAAAATCAAGATCATAATCTTCAACATAAAGTACTAAAATCATCTCAAATACCAAAAAACTCCATAAACAAAATGTTCGTACTTGAAAACAAATAGTTTGTAAAGTAAAAAATAGTAAAACTAGAATAACCAAAAAGTTCATCATTATTTAAAATCTTCATCTTCATCTACTTCCTCATAATCTTCAACAATCAATTTCTTGTGGTAGAATGCTTTAAAAAAATTATTTATTACCATTTACAGTACTAGAACGATTTGGACAAGGGATTTATTGCCCTTTTAAATGAAACGCTGTATTTAGCCTTATTTTGTGGCCTAGTCCCACTAGGCGGTGGCTTTTAACAACTATGCCAACTTTATAAAAAAGTCGTAATATATCAAACTAAAAGTGAAACAACAAAAACCGCCACAATCACACGATTACCAGGATACACAGGCCCACCCATAAATCCCGATGGTGGACCAAAAAAGGGGGTTCTAATGAAGGCTCTTGGCCCAGCATTTGGATGCACATCATTGTTCTCCTTTGAACCTAACGGTTTCTGCATTTCTTGTGCATTAGGTCTTCTATTAGGAAACTCAACACCATAATTATTAGGATTGCCTCTTGGTGGAGCTGCAATGGCACCACTTGCAGGAGTATATGATCCAACAGCTGGCGGGTAAGCATATCCATGGACAGGTATAGGAGCAGGCCACGGTGCCACACCGCCATAAACAGGTGGAATTGGTGGCTGGTGGAAGGGTACTGGTCCATGAAAAGATGGTGCAGCGTTCAGGTTGTGTTTATTGCCAGCTTTATGTTGGCGTGATGGTTGCCTGGAGGAAGAATTATGACCGCCACGCCCATGTGTCTTTGTCACCTCAGTAGATGCCTTAGAAAAAGAAAAAAAAACTTTTTAGTTATTTTTGAAGTAACCTCTTGGTATATTTTTCATCAAAATATTCTTGTAGATTACATCATAAGCATAACGCCAACTTACATGTACACGTATAAGTAACAGTAAATGTATCTTAACACAAACCTTAAACTTTAAGTTAATTAATAACATTAAACCTGAAGTCCCAGGCCTCAACAACATCGACATAACCTATCTTGACCAATGACTAATGAAATTAATTACAAAAAAGGAAAAATATATTTTTTTGCATTTGGGTTTCCTCTTCGGTAAGACCGGAAGGACGTTTGGTTTTATAGAAGTCAAGATAATGGTAAAACGGTTCATAAAACTATCAATGCTTGAGCAAATGAACGATAATGCATTATGAAATAAACAAAAAGGTCACACATTTGATCTCATAAATCACATACAGAAGAAACCATCTTCCAACATTTCAATTTCAAACCTACTCCACATATTACAATCCATTTTTACATCTTCATAATAGTTGCTAAAAGCCTAAAACATCAACTAATTAACCTGGTAATAAGCTCAAAGCAACGCCCAATCTGACAATTAAACTCAAAACCACACCAGCATAACACACATTTCCACAATCAATACAAAACCCATCACCATACAGATTAGGTAATCCAAAAAGACCAAAAATTTGAACTTGAAAGACAATCATGAAACAAAAACACCCACCTGGTTTTGTTTCGGAGAAACTGCAGAAGTAGCTGCATCGGAAGACGAAGGCGATTTCGACGAAGAGAGCGCCGGCCATGAATGGGTGTCGGAAGCAGCAGCACCGGCGGCGTCGGGCAGCGGAGGCAGCACCGGCGGTGGCGACGGTGTCTTCCAGGGTGATTTGGGAACAGCATCACTATTAACAGTAGGGTCTTTGTGAGTATCTTTAGCATCGGTGTCAGCCATGAGTAGTAAGAGTATATAGGCAGGTAGTTGAAAAGAAAGAAAGAAAGAAAGAAAGAAAGAAGGAAAGAATGATCAGAAACGAAAGGTGAGCGCCGTCATGTATAAGTATGAGTATTGAGTATGGTGTTTGAGTGTGTGTTTGGACTGTGGGAGTGAGAAGAAGAGGGTAACTTGGCTAGGTCAAGACTTTGTCAACCTGGGCCCAACCCACAAACAGGAAAACATGAATTTGTGGCTAGCTTACCGGGACGCAGTCGTCTCGAGTTTTTCAGGTTAATTGGATCGTTATATTAGCATCACGTCAGATTTATTTATTTTCTTAGGTTCTCTAGTTTTCTTTTATCTTGTAGTTGTCTCTTTTGTGTCTAATAGTTTTTTCTATTTTATTATCGGTTGAAAGTGATATGATTGTATCAGTGCACATTCACCTGACTGGGGATTAAAACATGAAGACCAAATGGGGGGGTGGGGGGGAGTGATGGTGTTCCCATTTAAGGCAGAGAATTCCATAGGTTCTCTTGTGTCATTTTATATGACCTTAGAACGACAAACAAACACGTTTATCTAATTATAGTCCTAAATCTATATATTCATATATGATTGGACTCGAACTGTTAACAATATTATGTACAAAGATACCATTAACTTACAATGTTAGCGCAAACACAGAATATAGAATTTGCTTAATTGATTAAAACAAGTTATATCTTATGTAGTTAGTACTCATAAATGAATGTATGAATCATAATAGTTTAATAATGTTATACCCAATAAGGAAAGGAAGGTATTTGGTGGGTAAGGGTATGTACTACGATTGATGGATAAAGACCACAAAATCAAAGGGTTCTTTAATATGAAAATAAGTATATTAAAATTTGCAATTAAATGACTCATGTCTAATATCTCGGCTTTTTTTTTGTTTTGGAACAGATCGTTATAACCTGATTTTAGTTAATAACGGTTGAGGTGTAAAAATAAAGTCAACCAAATAAGAATGAAACGTCTATAGTTAGTTTGCATTAGTTTTTGGTTCTAGATTTTTAACATGTCTTTTATTAGGTTTTCGGTGTAGACTCTACGCTCAAAAGATTACCGGTTTGATCTATTTCTCATCCAATGAAAAGCGTGAGATCTTAAATCTTTTTTGGAACTAGTGAATTTATGTAAGGCGTACAGAAGCATGATACAATAATGGATTTAACATTTTGACCTAAAGTATTATCATTTAGTCATGTTTCAAAGAAAATAGGTTGTATTGTTATGCATATTCATGACAAAATAACCCGGGGACAAATGGAGGTTTCATGTTCAAGGGTGTCTCTTTCTTCTTGTTGGATCAAATGAGGCTGGTGCAACTAAAACTACACTTAGAAGCTTTTGAGTACAACTGAATAAAGACTTCTGAAGACAAATATGCACTTCCGAAGCTTAAAGGATGAAGAACTTCCGAAGGAAGAACTCAGTCTTTTGAGACTAGTAGTTCTCCTTCCGAATTAAAACACTTAGAAGGTTCAAGATAAAGTCTTCCAAAGGAAAAAGTCATGAAGACTCGCAGAGGTCTCGGAAGAAGTTATCTCTTCCCAAGTATAAATAGTTTCAAAGAACTTATTCTTCGTAAGCCATTTAACCTTCGGAATAACTAACTATGGGCCAGTGGACATAAGTATGGTCTGACTAACACATGCTGTCAACTCTGATATACTGCATGGCGTTTTCCCACGCCAATGTAGTTGACCGTACTTCATTCCGTTGTTTCCCTTTTATCAGTTAGTACAGTTACCAACTTTAGTTGGTGACAAAAGGTAAGTCATGGACATGTCATGACTACCTAATCTAGGATATTATTTTCTCTTAGATACCTTACTTCTAGCAATGTAGTATTTGTTTAGATGTAAGTTCCAGCTGGTTTTTAAGTATAACTGGCTGTAGATAGTAGTATATATAGTTTCTCAATGTAACACATTTATGCATGCTTTGTAAGAGTCTTGTAAAACTGAGTTGAGAAGTAATATATACAAGTATCTTGAAAACCATTTCTTGTGTTCATTAACTTAGTATATTATCATCAACTTAGTTAGAGATTCTGCATCATCAAACGAGTGAGACATAGTGAGTTGTGAGGAAAATATTGTGCTGAGAGACAAACATTAGTATCAGAGCTTTTTAAGCTCTTGATTGTAAGATCTAACCATCCCAAATCACCCTTGTTTCTTCATACTCACTTACTCTACTCAAATGACCCTCAACTAGAAATACTCTAATACTGATATGGAAACCATGACTAAGGCTCCTATTATCACTCCTGATAATTTTAGGAGCTGGTGTCAACATATTAAAGGTTTTATCAAGTATCAAGATAGCCGGATATGAAGGTCTATCACCCATGGTCCATACAAGCCAAAGGTGGTGTAAGGCCCTGTTCCCGGGCACCTCATAGTTGGACATTCATCGCACATAAAACATTTTTCATTACATTACATTACATAGAGAACGTTGCAGTGGAAACATTAAAAACATCACCTTTCTTTTAAGAGGATTCCTTAAGTAATCCCGTTTATCCGAATCCTCTACAAACATAAACAGGGACCTCTAGTAGTTCAGGTTCCCCGTCCTCATCTTTGCTCTTTCAAAATATTATTACAGTTCATTACATAAGGTCATTTCATTATAAAAGCATTATAACAATTAATGTCATCCCAAAAGAGCTGAGTAACCACCTCGTGCCATCCTCAGCAACACTACCTGCCAACTGGAAACACATAAAAAGTCAGCGTTGCTGAGTGAGTTCTAGTTTTATATTAAAAACATACTTTTCTTTCATTAAAAACTATTTCTTTACTTTAGGCTATCACGCATCGTATGTACACATAGATAATATCATTATTATCTTCTTTTCTCATTCTTCCTTTCATTCGTTCACTGTCTTTAACTATCATTCATTCTCTGTCTTTTGTTCGTTCATTATCTATCTTTAACTATCATTCGTTCTCTATATGTCTTTAACTTTCTTACTATTTCATCTTTATCTATTTTCTTTACATCTCCCATAAACCTTACCTTTCTGTATCATGGTACTGGACCTAGGCCTATCATAGACCTTCTATAATGGTGCATCGCACCTCCTGGCCACCGTACCTAAGGTAAAGCTTAAGGGTACTATCACTATACAATGGTGCAACGATGGTTCTATACAATGGTTGATCGCAGTGTCAGGATTTTACCCTCCTCGTGGCATACAGCCACGATTACTGAGGTCGCAAGACAAGGATCCCATATCGAGTCTGTTGCAACAACAAGGTTGCTCACCTCCTTTATTTGCTTGCAAGACTTTGTTACTCTCATTCATTATTAATGCATGCATTCTTACTTCATGTTCCTCTTTTATTATCTTTCACTTTACGTCACATAATATTTTCATTTCATTTATTAATCATAACTCGTAAAGCCATGGAAAGATAAACACGTATCGAATCAAGGAACATCGACATTTACAAGTCATCAGTCGTCACCATCATACAAGGCTACATCATACTTACATACATACATCATGCATACACATGCAATACTATCATCATTGTGCCCAACATAACTTCTAAGCCTTGACGGTCATCTCACGTGTACCTACGAGAGCTATCACATCATTACTTACCCTTGCTGTTCTCCCGAAGGCCAGTAAGTGAACTATATCTCTCCTCGTACACAACAGCCCTATTTGGGCGATTGGGCACCCTTCAGTCGCATGGCCTCCATGCGACTAAACACCATGCGATTGGACCAATGCGGATGAACACCCATGCGGATGAACACCCAATCGTGCGAATGAACACTCTGCGAATGGGCTCCCATGCGACTGAACTCTCAGTCGTGCGATTGGACAGCCATGCGAATGGGCCTATGCGACTGAGCTCACAGTCGTACGAGTGAACATCTATGCGACTGAGCACCTATGCGACTGGGCTCTCAGTCGTATGACCTGTCGTGCGACTGGACCCCCAGTTGTGCGATTGAGCCTCAGTCATGAGATTGAACCCCAGTCGTCCCTCAGTCGTGCGATTGACCCCCCAGTCGCCTAGCCCTAGCTGGGCAGTGACTGTAGTTCATCCCGAACTGCAGCCACGACATTCGGCCTTCAAATCCTTCCAAACTCATTCTAAGCCCAAATCAACCCTCCTAAACCTTAGGGAATCATACAAGCACATACAAGTCCAAAATCGCACTCTAAACATACTATACATAATCAAACCCAAATGGGTCAAACACACACATTCCAAAAATGGGTTTATATGTGTTCCAGCCCCAAAATCGGTTGAAAACAAGTAAATGAGGGGTCCTAGAACTCATACAAATAAGAAGAAGATGAAGAGCTTCGTTTGGACTAGTTACTCGATGAGTTTCGAGCCCGAATCACCACTTTTCTCTCTTTTTTCTCTTCTTCCTCTCTTCTTTCTCTCTTCTTTTCTTTTTGGCTGAGTTTTGCAAGTGTGGAGAGGGGAAGATGGCTGCCCTCTCCCTTAAAAGCTACAGTTCAGTCGCCTGAAGTCCATGCGATTGGACCTTCAGTCGTGTGAGCTCCATGCGACTAGTCACTCCAGTCGTACGACTTCCATGCGTATGGAGCTCCAGTCGTGCGACTTCCATGCGTATGGGACTCCAGCCGCATGACTCCCAAACAGAATTTTCGGGTGTTACAAGTCCACCCCCTTATTTAGGTTTCGTCCCCGAAACCTGTTATTCCTCGAACAAGCGTGGGTAATGCTTTTTCATTTCCTCTTCTGTCTCCTACGTTGACTCAGATCCCTTCCTGTGCCTCCACTGTACACGCATAAGAGGAACCACTTTATTTCTCAGTCGCTTCTCTTTTCTATCGATGATTGCCACAGGTTGCTCCACATAATTGAGTCGTTTATCTACTTCGATATCCTCTAGTGGAACAATCATATCTTCATCTGCCAAACACTTTCTCAGATGAGATACGTGGAAGGTCGGGTGAATTCCTCTTAACTCATCTGGTAACTCCAACCTATAGGCCACCTCTCCTACTCGGGCAATGATTCGGAAAGGGCCTATGTACCTCGAGCTCAACTTACCCCACTTTCTGAACCGAATGATACCCTTCCAAGGTGAGACCTTCAACATAACCCGGTCACCTACCTGAAACTCAATCGGTCTGCGTCGTTTATCAGCATACGACTTCTGTCTGTCTTTAGCTGCCTTCATGTAGGCCTTGATCTTGTCAAGCTTTTCAGTCGTAGCCTCGATCACTTCAACGCTCCCCAATTCCTTCTGAACAATATAACCCCAACAAGCGGGTGTCCTGCATCTCCTACCGTATAGCATCTCATAGGGTGGCATGCCAATGCTGGCATGATAGCTGTTATTGTATGAGAATTCAGCTAACGGAAAGTGGTCATCCCAACTTTCCCCAAAATCAATCACACATGCCCGAAGCATGTCCTCTAATGTCTGAATGGTCCTTTCCGACTGACCATTAGTTTGGGGATGATAAGTCGTGCTAATATGTAACCTCGTCCCCATCGCATCGTGGAATTTCTTCCAGAATTTGGATGTAAACCGGGTGTCACGATCAGACACAATTGACACCAGTACACCATGACGAGTCACAATCTCCTTGATGAAAAGATCAGCCAACCTCTCGGATGAATATGTCTCGCGCATCGGTAGGAAGTGAGCACTCTTCGTTAAGCAGTCAACGATCACCCATATAGCATCATACCCTTTCGGAGTACGTGGCAACTTCGTAATGAAATCCATGGTGATGTGTTCCCACTTCCATTCCGGTATATCCAAAGGTTGAATCTTCCCATACGGGTTCTGGTGCTCGGCCTTCACTTGCAGACAAGTAAGGCACTTACTCACATACTCCACCACGTCACGCTTCATACCCGGCCACCAATAATCTTTCTTCATGTCTTGATACATCTTTGTAGCACCGGGATGAATAGAGTATCGAGTCTTGTGGGCTTCATCCATGATCTTCACCCGTAGATCCCAAAACAAGGAATCCACATCCGCCCGAATCGGGTTTTAACACCGAGTGTGTTTTCACCCAATTCCGTAACCAGACCTCTCATTCTTTCTGGGTTAAGATGATCTTCTTTCAAAGCCTCATCTTGAAACTCTTTGACCTGCTTCATCACATCAGAGTTCATGATCAGCTAGTACGCCTTCACCAGAATCGGCTCGGGCCTTTTCTTTCGGCTAAGGGCATCCGCCACCACGTTGGCTTTGGCCGGGTGATAATGGATCTCACAATCATAATCCTTTATGAGCTCCAACCATCACCTTTGCCTCATGTTCAAATCCTTCTGCTCGAAGAAGTACTTCAGGCTCTTGTAGTCAGTGAAAATGGTGCACTTCGTCCCATACAGGTAGTGCCTCCAAATCTTTAACGCAAAGACCACTGCTGCTAGCTCCAAGTCATGAGTAGGGTAATTAACCTCATGAACTTTCAAATGTCGGGATGCGTAGGCTATAAGCTTTCCTCTCTACATTAGCACACACCCCAACCCCAAGTAGGAAGCATCAGAATAAACTACCAAATCTTCACTTCCATCGGGTAACGACAGAACAGGAGCTTGAGTCAATCTCGTCTTCAATTCTTCAAAAGCTTTCTCTTGAGCTTGACCCCATACAAACTTCACATCTTTTCGGGTCAACTTGGTTAGTGGAGAAGCGATCTTGGAAAAGTCTTGGATGAATCTTTTGTAGTAGCCCGCCAAGCCCAAGAAGCTACGAATCTCGGATGGCGTCTTTAGGGACTTCCATTGCATCACTGCCTCAACCTTAGCCGGGTCCACCATAATCCCGTCAGGATTCACAACATGACCTAAGAATTGGACCTCGCCCAACCAGAACACGCAGTTGGAGAATTTAGCATACAACTTCTCCCTTCTCAACGTCTCCAGAACCTCTCGAATGTGACCGGCATGCTCAATCTCACTCTTCGAATAAATCAAGATATCATCAATAAACACAATCACTGATTTATCTAGCATCGGCCGACACACCCGATTCATCATATCCATAAAAGCAGCTGGCGCATTGGTCAAACCAAAAGACATGATGAGGAACTCGTAGTGACCATAGCGCGTGCGAAAAGCTGTTTTAGGAATATCCTGCTCTTTCACCTTTAGCTGATGGTAGTGAGATCAAAGGTCTATACTTGAAACCAACTGGCACCTTGAAGTTGATCGAACAAATCATCTATCCTCGGTAACGGGTACCGATTCTTCACTGTCAACTTGTTCAACTCGCAGTAGTCTATACACATCCTCATACTACCATCCTTCTTCTTACAAATAAGACCGGAGCACCCCAAGGAGAGATACTCGGTCTAATGAACCCTTTATCCAGCAACTCTTGCAACTGCTCCATCAACTCTTTCATCTCTGTCGGAGCCAATCGATACGGTGCTTTGGCGACAGGTTGGGCACCTGGTATCAGATCAATCTGAAACTCAATCTCTCGGTCAGGTAGCAATCCCGATAGGTCTTCCGGGAACATGTCTGGAAAATCACACACAACCGGAACATCGGATAGTTGTGGTGTTGGCGTTTCCATATCCTTTACATAACACAAGTAGGTGCTACATTCACGCCTCATGCACTTTCCCACCACCACCATTGAGATCACTTTCGGGATCGTCGTGACCCGATCCCATACACAGTTACCGAACTGCCATCAGGCGCTATCAAACGAATCATCTTCTTTCGACACACTATATTCGCCTCGAAGTCCGCCAGCCAATCCATCCCAAGTACCAAGTCGAAACCACCTAGGGTCATCACAAATGGTCTAACCGGAAATTTATGACCCTCTAACTCCACATCACAACCCTCTATCAACTCTGAAATCCTGGTAGACTTACCTATGGCAGTTTCTACATCAAATGGCGCATCAACACGTTTACTACTAACAGGCAGCTTAGCACAGAAAGCAGCAGAAATAAAACTTCTACTGGCACCCGAATCAAATAATACAGAGGCTAAAGTTTGGTTCACCAGAAACGTATCGGACACAACATCAGGGTCCGTCCTAGCCTCCTCCTGTGTCATAGTGAATGCCCTGGCGCTCGCCCTCTGTCCTTCACCCCCTGTCTTCTTCACCCCGGAACCTTCCGCCCTAGGCTTCTTACAATCCTTAGTTACGTGGCCCTCCACGCCACAGTTATAGCATCGGATCGCACGACAGTCTTTGGCTATGTGCCCCGGCTTCCCGCACCTAAAGCACACGTTCAACCCCAGTCTGCATTCCCCATTGTGTTCTCTCCCGCATTTACCACACTTCTTCATACCTGCACCCGACGTGACCACCAGCGGTCATCCACCCGTGCCTTCTTATTACTCGTCGAGGCATCACCCCGACCGAACCTCTTCCCTTTCCAGTTTCGATCACCACCACTCTTCTTACTGCCCCCTGCCACCCTCACAAATATCCTCTCATCATACAGTCTCCCTGCCAAGTCCACCGCCGACCTAAAGGTGCTCGGTCGGGCGGCGATCATATGCCTGCGAATATCCGCCGGCAACCCTGAATGTACCTCTTGATCTTTCGCGACAGAGGCGTCACTTGATCCGGCACCAGATGTGCCATTTCGTTGAACTTTGTGGTGTACTGTTGAGGGGTCGTCGTTCCGCCTCCAACTGCAGGAACTCTCTCTCAACTTTATCCATTTCCCGGTGAGGAAAAAATTCCTTAATCACCAGCTTCTTCAGTTCAGACCATCTCATCCTCCCGATGGCTCTGCTACCCTCGGCTTGGACTATATTGTCCCACCAGCACAGAGCCAAATCCACGAAAGAGTGGGTAGTGAATTTCACTTTTTGATCCTCCCGGCACTCGCTGATATCAAGAACAGCCTCCATTTCTCTCACCCACCGGTGAGCAGCAGCACCAGTGCCATTACCGTCAAAAGTAGGGGGCTTGCACCTCATAAACGCCCCGTAATTACAGCCTCGTGCTGACTCATGCACGGGCTCCTCCTCCTCTTCCTCTTCATCATCAGAAAGAACCGTTTCCAGCTTTGGTTGCTCCTGTCTTCCTGAGGACCTATTCCTCTCTTTTCTTTCTCCTTCCCGGATAGCCTTTATCACTTCGGTCACCACAGACGGTAAGATCGTCTGCATGACCTGATGCACCTCTTCAACCACTGCCTCTTTTACCGAGGCTTTCAGATTGGCGCTCTCGTCTACACCCTCCGGATAAGGGGTCTCGGGTTCTTCAGGAACCTCCCTCTCGACTCTAGGCCTTCCTCTTGTGGCTCGTAGTTCAGCACCACGTCCGCCACCACCTCCACCATGTGAAGCTTTGGATGATCTACCACCGGCCATCCTCTATCACACACTGAAAGATTCAAACACTAACACAGTCATTCAGGGAATAGCTCAGTTTATGTCAAGTATAGTAAGTCTAGTAAGTGAACTATATCTCTCCTCGAACACAACAGCCCTATTTGGGCGATTGGGCACCCTTCAGTCGCATGGCCTCCATGCGACTGAACACTATGCGATTGGACCAATGCGGATGAGCACCCATGTGGATGAACACCCAATCGTGTGAATGGACTTTCTATCGTGCGAATGAACACTGTACGAATGGGCTCCCATGCGACTGAACTCTCAGTCGTGCGATTGGACAGCCATGCGAATGGGCCTATGCGACTAAGCTCACAGTCGTGCGAGTGAACATCTGTGCGACTGAGCACCTATGCGACTGGGCTCTCAGTCGTATGACCCGTCGTGCAACTGGACCCCCAGTCGTGCGATTGAGCCTCAATCATGCGATTGAACCCCAGTCGTCCCTCAGTTGTGCGATTGGCCCCCCAGTCGCCTAGCCCTAGCTGGGTAGCGATTGTAGTTCATCCCGAACTGCAGCCGCGACATTCGGCCTTCAAACCCTTCCAAACTCATTCTAAGCCCAAATCAACCCTCCTAAACCTTAGGGAATCATACTATGACATCATACAAGCACATACAAGTCCAAAATCGCACTCTAAACACACTATACATAGTCAAACCCAAATGGGTCAACACACACATTTCAAAAACGGGTTTATATGTGTTCCAGCCCCAAAATCGGTTGAAAACAAGTAAATGAGGGGTCCTAGAACTCACACAAACAAGAAGAAGAGGAAGAGCTTCGTTTGGACTAGTTACTCGACGAGTTTCAAGCCCGAATCACCACTTTTCTCTCTTTTTCTCTTCTTCCTCTCTTCTTTCTCTCTTCTCTTCTTTTTGGCTGAGTTTTACAAGTGTGGAGAGGGGGAGATGGCTACCCTCTCCCTTAAAAGCTACAGTTCAGTCACCTGAACTCCATGCGATTGGACCTTCAGTTGCGTGAGCTCCATGCGACTGGTCACTCCAGTCGTACGACTTCCATGCGTATGGAGCTCCAGTCATGCGACTTCCATGCGTATGGGACGCCAGCCGCATGACTCCCAAACAGAATTTTCCGGGTGTTATAGGTGGCATCACCAATAGGTAATGGTGCCATGATTGAAAAGGTTGCTGAAGACTACTCCGATAAAGACTCTAAAAGAATGGACATCGATAGCAAAGCAATGACTGTGCTACTTACAGCTGTACCAAACTCCATAATGGTAGGCTTTAAAGAATGCAAAACAGCAAAAGAACTCTTTGATGCTTTGACATTGATGTACTCTAGTTTCTCTGAATCTAAAGAATCCAAGAAGTATGTACTAAAGCAGAAGTTTGAAAAATTCACTTATAGTGTTGTTGAGACCTTGAGTCAATGATACTTCAGATACATGAACTCAATCGCATCTCTTAAGTTTATGGGTGTGACTCTTGAGTAAAGAGACATAGTAAAAAATTCACGAGTGCACTTCCACATGAATGGACTTTCTATTGTGTCTCTATCAAGAGAACTGAGAATCTAAACACACTCACCATGACTGAACTATATGGGATCCTTGATGGATACCGTATGGAGATGGAGACTCAGAAAGTCCATTAGATTAACAGAAGCTCAAACTCTCATGTTAGTAATGCACTACATGTTGCTAAAGGATCAAGAACTCCTCAGCCCCTACCTGAACTACAATCAACAGAATGCCCCTACCTGAACTACAATCAACAGAATGCCCCTACCTGAACTACAATCAACAATCATCATATTCCATTGGGCCTTACATCACATTTCTTGAGACTCCCAGGCCTCAACATGCTCAGTAAAATCCTTTCCAGGATAGTTATGCTTATGTTTCAGGAAATGAACACTCTCGTTATTTTCAATTCTGTTTTGATGATCTAGAGTGTTTTAGCCCAGATGATATAGAATACATGGACATTGTCCAACAGATGGCTCTTTTAA
Source organism: Flaveria linearis (assembly GCA_024085815.1). NCBI lineage: Eukaryota > Viridiplantae > Streptophyta > Magnoliopsida > Asterales > Asteraceae > Flaveria > Flaveria linearis. The sequence continues at coordinate 57,477,687 of CM044013.1, read as the reverse complement.
CCTACAGTGCAAAGAAGTTCTTTAAGAGAACTAGAAGGCAATTCTCCTAGAACCCAACTAATGGCAAGTTTGGGTTTGATAAGTCAAAGGCTAAGTGTTACAACTGTAACCAAACTGGTCATTTTGCAAGGGAATGCAAAGCTCCTAGATCTAATCCTGGAGTAACTCAAGCCTCCCAATATCATGCTACCCCAAAGGCTGCAACCAAGACAACTGAGCAGCAAACTGCAGCTGTTGCTCAAGAGGTTGATTGAAGCTTCATAGTGCAAGATGTCACTCCTGCTCAAGCTTTCATGGCTGGAACCGATAATGCCAATGTATATGAGCATCTCTGTACTCCAGCTTGTATAACTAAGGATAAAATGTCTCAGGACTACAACATTGAGATTAAGTCTGATATTGAGTCCTTAACATACTAAAATCTGATTTTAAGATAGCAGAATCTGACTATAAATTCAAAATTGATGAGTTAGAGAAAAATGTATCTTCTTTAAAACATGAACACTCAAACTACAGGGCTCAAATAAAAGACTTAGTTTCCAAGTTGACTAAGGCTTAAGCCCAGCTAGTGATAGTTGCGGCTAAAGTAGAGAAGTATGCTATTCAAGAGCATAACTTCAACACCATTCTTGCATCATCCTCCCACTCAAAAGTATATTATTAAAACAAGAGTGGGTTGGGAACCAATGAAATTGCTCCACCACACTCTTATGTGTCTATAAGACAGCCAAGATGTGGTACTGATAAGCAAGAGGTTCCTACTCCTGACCCACCACACAATGAGACGAAGAATGATGTAATAATGATGACCATCACAATAAAGGATAAGGTAGAAATCATCATCAACACAGCTGAGAATGAACCTCTGACCACCAAAGATAGAAAGAATAAGATCAGAGTAACAAGGAAAACTGCTAAGAAGGTGGCTGAGTCTAAAATGAAAATAGACCCAAAGCAAAATGGTGTATTTATCTTAGCTAGATTTCAAGTGGTTAGAAACTCTGATTCAGGAAAGGAGTGTAATACCGGTACTCTTATCTAGTTGAAGAATCAGAAGTTAGAGGGGAAGGCTGTTGAGGAAGAAAAGAAATGTAAGAAACAGCAGCCCTCATGCCACATAAAAGTCAATATTGAGTGCATAATATGTGGCTTGCATAACCATATGGCTAAATATTGTTACTACAATCCAACAAGCATACATTATGCAAACAATGTTAATAAAGAAGGAGTGAAGGAAGGTTTCACCTTTGGACCCTATCATATGGTTCAAATGTTCAAAAAAGGAAAGCTTGTTTCTGAAGCCAAGTTGCTTTCGGAAGAAACTCATTCTTCCGAAAGGAAAATAACTTTGGAAAACAAGCCCAAGAATAAACAAAGGAACAAATGGAATCCTTTGAAATCTTTCGAGAAGAAGAATGCTTCGAAAGAAAAGGTGGTGATGACTTCTTCCGAGAACAAAAAAGCCTTAAAACCATCCTGCTGCTCAAGCCTCTTCAGGCTCATCTACACCAATCAACCATAGGATGGAATGGAAGATCATACAAGATACTGCAGCCCAAACCTCTTCTTCACAAACCATAGTTGAACCCCCATGCATATATTTTGGTTCAATTATGTCATCTACATTGCAGAGCCCAAGATCAATAAGGCATGGGCTTCCAATAGTAACTAATCATTTCATATTGTGTGCAGGGACATCCACATGACAAGAATGGAAATATTTGGATTATGGACAGTGGATGCTCCAGGCACATGACAGGGAACAGATCTCTCCTTCAACAATTTCAATATTTTGATGGAGGTCCTGTTCAATTTGGAGGTGAAGCCAGAGGATATATTTCTGGTAGAGGTAGTGTATCTAATGATAAGTTAAAAGTGCACAAAGTACACTTTGTTAAATAGCTTGAACACAATCTCTCAAGTGTTTCTCAGTTATGTGATCAAAAGCGCCAAATGCTTTTCACAGAGCACAAGTGCATTATCCTCAAACCCGGGATGACAATTCTTCAGGAATTGGTGCTTCTTAGATCTCCCAGGAGAGGGGATATGTACAAGCTGGATATGAACAATGCTTCCCCACTAGGTGAAGTCTCATGCTTTCTTTCCAAAGCAAATGGTGACGAGTTAACTCTTTGGCATGAAAGAATGTGTCATGTTAATTTTAAAACTATAAATAAGCTGGTTAAAAATAACTTGGTACATGAAGTGCCTAAAAAGGAGTTTTTCTGTAAAGACAATTGTGTTGCTTGTCTTAAAGGAAAGCAACACAAGGCATCCCATAAATCCAAAGAAGTTAATTCCATAACCACCTTATTACACTTATTGCACATGGATTTATTTGGTCCCACAAGTATAATGAGCATTGGAAGGAAACCATATTGCCTTTTGATAGTTGGTGATTTTACAAGATTTACATGAGTATTCTTTTTAAGAACTAAGGATGAAACTGCTGAAACGTTAAAATCTTTTATTCTTAAAATAGAAAATCAAATTGATCACAAGGTAAAAACAATTAGAAGTGATAAAGGGACTGAGTTTAAGAATCAAGTTCTTGACTCATTTTGTAACTCAAAAGGGATTACCAGACAATACAGTGCTCCTAGAACTCCTTAAAAGAATGGTGTTACTGAAAGGAGGAACAGGACACTTATTGAGGCTGCAAGAACCATGTTAGCTGATTCATAGCTGCCTCTAACTTTCTGGGCAGAGATAGTCAGCACTGCATGCTATATGCAGAACATGGTTCTTATTGTTAAGCCCCATGGAAAAACCCCTTATGAGCTATGGAACAAGAGGCCACTGTTCATTGGTTTTCTAAGGTCCTTTGGCAGTAGGTGTACCATACTTAACACAAAGTACAATTTAGCAAAATTTGTTGAAAAGTTAGATGATGTTATCTTTGTTGGGTATTTCTCAAGCTTTATAGCCTATTGAGTATACAACATTAAGAATCAAAAATTTGAGGAATCATCCAACATTGTTATAACTAAGCACACTCATTGTGTTAAGGCCCTGACCATATCTTTGACTTAGAATTATTTCCCAACTATTATAAACCATCTTGTGAGAATGTTTCAGCTGGAACAGGAACTCAAAATGACTCCTCTGATGATCAACTGTTTGAGTTATCCAGATCTATTCCAATTTCTCTAAGAAGACATGAAGAACAAGTCCCCCTACTACTGCAAGTCCTGAAAGCTTGAATATCACAGGAAACAGTAGAGCTTTAACAAGTTGTCAGTCAGTTGAGCCTTAAAACTCACCAGCTGATAACTCTAACTCTCAACGCCAAGCTGATGAAAACAGTAATCTGGAGGAACAGGCAACAGTTAATACTGATTCACAGCAAAACACCATTGATGTTGTCACTCATTCATTCAATCATTCCTCATTAATTGAGTGTGAGACATCAGCTGGAAATAATGTTCACAATCCTAAGCAAAACTTTTCAAACTTAGATCTATCTATGCAACTAGATGTGATTCCAAGACTCGGGATACACTCATCCAGCTGAGAACATCATTGGGGATATCTCAGAAGGTGTGAGAACTAGAAGACAGACTCATAATGGGAATATCTGCTTGTACTCATGCTTTCTCTCCCAATTGGAACCTAAGAAAGAGGAAGAAACTCTCAAAGACAACAATTAGGTTGAAGTAATGCAAGAGAAGTTCCTTCAATTCAAGAGACAAAAGGTGTGGAACTTATGTCCATTGCCACCAGGTCAAGTCCGTATTGGCAAGAAGTGGGTATTCAGGTATAAAAGAGATGATAGAGGTTTGATCATCAAGAACAAGGCCAGACTTGTTGTTCAAGGATACGCACAAGAGGAAGGGATACATTACACTGATGTCTTTGCACCTGTTGTAAGACATGAGGCTATGAGAATCTTCTTAGCTTTTACAGCATCCAAGAACTTCACAGTCCATTAACTTGATGTCAAATGTGCATTTCTGTATGGGGATGTCGATAGAGAAATCTATGTGTGTCAGCCACCTGGATTTGAAGACCCACAACACCCTAACTATGTGTGCAAACTGGATAAAGCTCTTTATGGGCTGCACCAAGCACCTAGGCTGTGGTATGAGACACGGTCTCAGTTTTCTGAAGAATGGCTACACAAGAGGCACCATAGATAAATCCTTGTTCATAAAGAAGTCTGGGAAGGACATGCTGCTAGTACAAGTCTATGATGATGACATCATATTTGGATCTTCAAATGACCACATGTGCAAAGACTTTGAAAGCATCATGAAGAGAAAGTTTGAGATAAGTTACATAGGAATGATGGATTTCTTTCTTGGAATTCAAGTGAAGCAGGTGAATGAATGGTTCTTTATCAATCAGTCTAAGTATGTCAAGGACATCTTAAAAAGATTTGAGATGAAGAACTGTAAGCCAGCCAAGAAACCTATAAAAACAAATCATAATCTTTGTCCTGATTCCAGGGGGAGGACACTCATCAGCATCAGTACAGGTTAATCATTGGATCTCCAATGTATCTCACTACAAGTAGACCTGATATCATGTTTGCAACCTGCATCTATGCAAGATATTAGGCTGCTCCCAAGGTGTCTCACCTAATTGCTATCAAGAGAATTCTTAGATATCTTAAAGGAGCTCCCAAACTGGGCCTTTGGTATCCTAAGAACAAGGATTTCAATCTTACGGTTACACTGACAGTGATTATGGTGGCTGCAACATTAACAAGAAATCCACTTGGAGGATGTTAATTTTTTGGTGGAAGGATCATCCCTTGGCAATGCAAGAAGCAATCATGTGTCTCCATATCAACTACTGAAGCTGAATACATCGTTGCTGCAAGCTGCTATGCCCAATTGCTATGGATTCAGAATCAGATGTTAGACTATGGTTTTAACTTCATGGAGACTCCTATCCACGTAGACAACGAGAGTGCTACTTCTATCACAGAAAATCCAGTCAAGCACTCCAAGACAAAACATATTGACATCAGGTACCATTTCATCCGAGATATAAATGAAAAAAACTTGATCCAACTAGTAAAAGTTGATTCAAATGAATAATATGCTGATTTGTTCACCAAAGCCTTCGATGAACAAAGATTTAAGTATTTAATTACGACCATTTGGATGATAAACATTGACTAGTCAATCTTTTTGGAAATACTTGTGGAAATATGTCTTAGCTAAATTGTCTATTTACAATCTAAGCCCTGTTGCAAAAGGTTTTCTCCAAAATTTTCTAAGTATAAATTCTTCCTAAGAGAAATTTACCCTTGAAAGAGATTTTATTCATCTTCCGAAGACAAATTCCTCTGTACAAGTATTTTCTTCTGAAGAGTTTTTCATCTCGAAAGATTATTTGATCGAAGATCAAATTTCTTCTGGAGGCTACTAACTTCTTCTCTCGGAAAAACACTTTACTCTCAGAAGCAAATCTGTCTTCAAGACATACTTTGTTTTGAAAAGAAAAGTGGCTTCGGAAGACAATCAGGAAAGAGAAAAACAAGTGTTCTCTCGAAAGCATTTATACTCTCAGAAGAAAACTTTACTGTGTAACGGAAATCTTTGGGCCTCACTCCGCAAAAAGTAAGATTATATTGATGATTATCGGAATATTTTAAAAGGTTTTTCTTACCGCCCTGTCAAATCGGAACCCAAAACATCCTTTCACCTTATCGGTTTGATTTTTAACCACCATTTAAATATTTTTAACTTTCTTTCTTTACTTTCTTTACCACTGTAAAAGCCCTAAAATTTCCACTGTCGTCTTCACTCACTCTCAAATTACTACTCTCAAACTCCTTCAAACAGTATCTTCACCAAAACAATGGCCTTGAATCCCCAACACCAGCTAGGTTGACATCCTTCACTCTTCCAGGGATGCTGATTTTTCCCCAATCATCCAATTCCTAACCTAATCAGCATACTTTACTGCTTTCATCGTTAATCCCGCCATCTACTCAAACCATATGGCTTAATTCTGGGCCAATGATCAAAACAAAATGCTCAACGGTCAAAGGGTTATCCGGTTTAGAGTATGCGGACAGGAGATTACTGTCAGTGAAACCACCATCAAGGAGCATCTGGAGCTTCATGATGAAGGCGCCACCACTAAGTCCCCCAAACTAGATTTGGAAGACACCTATACCCAAATAGGATATGGAGAAGACGTCAGCAAGTCCACAGTCTACAAGTTTAACTTCTCCTATAACTGGAAGTTCTTGCTGCATGTCATCCTGCATAACTTATCCAACAAGTTAGGGGGATGGGATCAAATCCTTTATGATCTGGGATGTCTAGTCCACAAGTTGGTAAAGGGCCTTAGATTTAACTACTCTCAGTTTGTGCTGAAAAACATAAGAGGTAATCTCACTAGGAATACATTTTACATGTATCCTAGGTATATCTAGCACATAATCAATTGTGAGTTAGATCAGGATAAGCTAGAATATGCATATGTTCTAGCTGTTCCCCAAATAAGTTCAGGTATCTTCAAAATGCCAAAGAAGATATCCATCAACTTTACTGGAAGGTTCACTAACCTCCTTTCAAGTATGCTTAAGCCAATAGCTCCTAGTGACATCCCTGTAGACCTACAGGTGATGAACCCACACCACCCATCACCACTTCACAGCCAATTACTTCTTTCCACCCTATTAAGATCACCTACCAAAGATGCCACAAATGAACCCTTATTCAATCTACTCTGATTGAACAAGTCCCCTCTGTTCAAACCAAAAAGGCTAGAGTGGAACAAAGGGCTCCCACTCAGCCAGAGGCCCAACCATCCTCCACAATTGACCTTAGTATCAGTGTTGAGTCTCCTTAGTCTCAACCTGATGAGCCCATTGCCTAAGCTTCAAGCCCTCAGGGTGAGTCTTAACACTCCTCTGAGCAGCCAAAATGGAACACCCACATCACTCGCTCAATGCCACTAGATGTTGACCAAGGTCCTAGGTCATTAGGTATAACTTCTATATCATTCATTGACCTATTAAGCCAATCTAATGAGGATCTCATGTTTCCTTAGGTCCATGATATTGATCTACCACACCACTCTCCTGATCTACCACATCACTCTCCAGATCAACTAAGCCCTAGGGAACCTTTGATTTCTAGCCGACATCAGTTAAGCTAAACTGTGGTGAGTCCCATAGGTGTGGAAGGGACTCTTGTAGGCTCAGCTGCCACTACTGAGAGTGTCTTATTGACCTCTAAGGACGGTGGTGACATACCTAAGACTGAGTCTATGGCAACCTTGTCAATTGATATCTCTAAAAGGACATCAGTCTGCAAGGGAAACCAGAGTTCCAAGAAACCACATCTGGTGATGAAGATGAAAATACTAGGTATGTTATCTAATCTCCCCATGATATATCAAAAAAAGATAAGGGAAGTCTACAACTCTCCATTCAATACCTACTTTCTAAAGTCTCAAACCTTAAATTCAAGGTTAGAACTTTAGAGAACAGGTCTACCACTCAGTAACTTTAGATGTCAAACTAGCAAAGACACAAATTGAGAAGTCTATTAGGCATGTACCTGTTCAAGTTTCTTTAAGTTCTTCCTCTAGCTCATCTACTTCTCAAGATGATGCTACCAAAATAGGGGAGAATGTATAGAGTCAAAGTCATAAGGAACTTACTCTGGCCATCTCAACTCCATCCTCAACTTATCCTACACCATAATACTCTACAACCATCTTCCCTCAGCCACATCCCATATTATTTCAAATGGATCCTAGGATGCTTATTGATATTCATATATTCTTAACTAAGTATCTTTTAAGCTCCTTACTTGAACAACCCTCACCTGATGTTACAGTAGCCTACTTTAGAGTTAAAGAGCTTCAAAGATTGAGTGCACCACCTACCACTGAGAAAGAAGTTGGTCAATCAAAGGTCCCTTTTGAACCTGAGATTGACTTTGAAGGGGAAATAAGGACGCATGGCCCAGCAACTGAATCAGTTAGTACGGGTAGTGATATTCCAATCTCTTTCGAATAAGAAGTTCAAGTTGCGGAATGGATTATTGAATTATCATCTTTGTCTGATGACCTGCTTATCACAGAGGCTATTCTTGATCTAGCCTCTAAGGTAAATAGTGTGAACTTCCTCAAAAGCCCTCTCTATTCAAGACCACAAGTCCAATCCCACTCTCCCTAACCCGAGTCATTCAAACTAGAATCTCCAAAGGCTAAATATTCCTCAGATCCTAAAGGAAAAAGTAAGATGACTACTGAAGAGATTCTTGAAGAAGAAAGGTTGGAAAAACTAAATAGGAAATCTAAACTCGACACTAGGAAATTGTTGGCTGCAAGCATTAAGGCAGCAGCAGCAGCAGCTCAAGAGTCTATCAACAATAGAAGAAGAGTGGAGATGATAGACAGGCTCATCAATCTGGAGTGGATAATGAAGAAATGCTTCTACTCCCACTTGATGAGCTTATGAAACTGGAGAAGGCAACTCTGCTACAAAAGGAGAAGGAGGAAGCACCAAGGTTGGCAGAAGAGGAAGAAAAGAGGAGAAAGAAAGAAGAAGCTGAACAAAGGCAGAGGTCGCAAAGGATAGCCTTCCTATGCTCAAGGAGCTATTCTAATGAGGAGCTGCCTACTCATGAAAATAAGACAATCTTGTTCCTTTTTAACAAAGAACAAGATCATATCAACAAGGAGAGGAAGAAAACTGCCAGAGAGAAGTTGAAGGAGAAGAAGAAGGAGGAGGAGGAGGCCTAACTTGTGGCTGCCAAGAAGGTGGGAGACTAATCCTGGATGAAGGCTTATCTTAAGGCCCATAACTTCACAGGTAGGCAAGTAGGTCCCGTGTCTGAGATGACCCTACAGCAACATGTTAATGATATCAAAGTTGACATTCGCTTAGGAAGAAGGAAGGTTGTATATCCAATTCAAGGTGTACAGAGGATGGTACCCAAACTAACAAACAAACCACAACCAACAAAACCTGAGCCTACACCTCTTCCCTTCCTTATCAAAGCTGAACCCATTATTGAACCTTATACTCCTGAACCTACACCATTAGTATTAACACCATCCTCATCCATTGCCTCTCAACAAACACCGCCACTACTCATCCTAAAACCCAAAACACAACCCAAAACCCAACCATTACCCAAACCATCATCTAAACCATCTAAGCCTCTAAACTTAGAGGAGTTCAAGGAGATCAAAAGGAAGCTCATTAACTGCACAACCCTAAGCCACATCTCCTATGAGGAAGAGCCTATAAGACTGAGATACATTGATGGCTCTTCCTGTTCCCTCACAAGAGATGCATTCCTAGATCTGCGCAGGGAACACTGGATCAAGCTCATCAACTCTTTACTACAAACTCCGACTCCCTTAAGGAAGAAGAGAAGAAGTTGAGAAGAAGACTGGTGACTTCACTAGACACCAGTAAAGGGGACAAACTGCCAAACATGCCCTCTCACTCTTAGAAAGAAAAATTTTCAGTGGAGGTCTGATAAACCTTCTCACAACTTTGTTGTGGAAAGGGAGAATGGTGAAGTCAACAGACTTGACACACCATCTCTGCTACACTCAAGCAGATTTGATATTACTGAGTTAGCATAGAAACTATTCTCCAATCCCTCAAACTCCCAAGTAGCTGGTCATATCAGAAATCACCTAAATAGCCTTCATCTTGCTGAGCTAACCAAGAAAGCAAGAACTGAAGAGTTGTTGAAGTAAAAAAGGAAGAAGGAGAGGGTGCCAATACTAAAGGAAGTTAATTCCTTTAAATGGTTGAAGACCCTACTTCAGATCTATAGTTAGATAGGAATATGATTATAAATTATCATCAACTAACTCTCTTCAGAGGGCCACAACAAAGGGTACATGTCATCCATAGCAATTGATTGGATCTCCTCTCTACCAATGACTTGTACAAACTTCTTAGCACCAAATAATTATGAAAACTGATGTGTGAATTATAGAGTGTATATAGATAAAATAACATATGAAACCATTCAATGTATATAAGGCTGATATATTTTATTAAAATAATGATTGGTTCAGCAAAGATATAGTTAGTACTTTGGTAATGATTAACAACATAGTTCTTACTATTAGTATTATTATGAAAAAATCCAGTTCAAATAAATGTGATTGATATCAAATTAAAGCGGAATTTGTTGAGATATGAAAAGGATGAAACCACCTAAACTTCAAGTTCTATGCTTATCTCTTATACTGAAATAAATCATCTACATAGATCAAGCACAAAGCTGCTATGAATCAGCACTTGTGCATACGCTGATGAAGATCTACTGATTCACTACTGTATTAGACAAGAATGTCAATACTGAATAGTAGTGGCGACAATATCACTCTACAACTGATGATCTTCAGTTATGTTGATTTCTTGTCAGCGTTGTACATTCTTTTGTAATCAATAGTAATGCACATTTATGGAATGTCATAATGTGTATATCAATGGCTAAAGCATTCCATTGATCATAAGCCTAGAATAGATTATCAGGATTTGTTCTAGAATTTGGTTTTCATATTATAAATATCTTAAACTTGTATAGTTATGAGGTTAGCTAGTTTTGCCCACCTGTATTCTCCAATTATTGCTTTTCTCTAATTAGTGAAGATTATCAAGTAAATATTTTGAAATAACTTTCTTTGTCATTTTACACTTAAAGTGTTATCTGTGCGTTTTCTAATAGACAGTTAACAAAGATTCTATTTGTTATGTGCCGATCATAAGAAAAGTATTGTTTAGTTCAAACCCAATCCAACACTATACTTCTTTCTTTGTCTTTCTATTATCCCTATTATCAAACGCATATAACATGTTTCTAGTAGGTCTTTCTTTCACAATAACAATTATATTATTATTGTATACTCAATGTACTTATAAGTAACTTAATCATATCTTATTTATAAATAATATTTTATAATTTAAATCTTTATTACAAAATATTTACTATTTTATTTATTCGACTCGTGTAATACATGGGATACTATTCTAGTACTTAATAAAAATGATAATATGTGATTTCACATGTTATCATGAGGTTTAGCTTAACACAAATTTTCATTCCTAAACTTCCTATAACATATTCTGTGACATCGGTAAATTTCCGTTACCAAACTCCGTTAGTTCTGTTAGGTCTTGCATACACGTGTCATGAACACACACTAGTTGTCGTTGAACGTTGGTGACTTTAAAATAATTAATAATGACAAACTAATAATAATCTAATCAATAATGTGATTATTATATTATGCTTATGTGTTTACGTGATTTAAATATTAACTGTGAATTTTATCGCGTAACGTGGAAACGTGTGTATTTAATCAGTATGTCTTGTGTTTTGTAAAGATAAAACATATAAGTGTTATTATTAGTTTATATGTTTAACAATTTAGTTAAAAACACTTTTAAAAAGAGTTTAAAGCTTAGTTTTTATAAAAGTACAAAATGCAAGGGTTTAAAGGGTAATTACCATAAATTAATTAAAACAAAACAAACCAACCCTAACCCCATACCCCTTGCGGCCTCGATTTCAACCCCACACCCACACACCATTCGAAATTCAGTCAAACAACACCACAAAGCATTGATTTTTGGTGATCTCAAGTACTACAACAAGTTAGAATCATCAAATACAAGCCATTACACGTTAAAGGTTAGAGTTTTACATGTTTTTCTTGTGTTCTTGATGTTGGCCAAAACCCTAATTCGAAATTGGGGTTCATAATATGAAATTCTTGGTTGTTTGATGATATGGTAATGTTAGTTAGGTTAGATTGATGTTGGTTTACGTTGATTATGCAAGAAAACTATGATTTTGATGTGTTGTTCATAGGTTACTAATAATAGTAACTTTATTTACATGAATATGATGATTTGATGATGAATTGATGTAGTTTAAGTATTTGTGATGATATTTGGATGTTAAATTGATGATATGGATGTTAGAAACCTAAGAACAAATGTTGTAGTTCATAGATTACCAAAAGTAGAAACTTTTGCTCATGAAGATTGATGAATTATGATGATTAGATGTTGTTGATCATGCCTAGATGTTGCTATGAGCTTGAATTGGTATATTATTAATGAATTCATGAATGTATTGGGTGTTTGAAAGATTTTAGGATGTGCTTTCCCAAAAGGGAAACTTTATTTGCACAAAGTCTTGAGAATGATGATTTGAGCTTGTTTGGGACATTAGGATCATGCTAGTATGTTCATGGATGATTTCTAATATGATTGAATGCGTTGATTGGGATGTATGAATGCTTGTTTGATTATTTAGAGATTTGATCATCTTGGTGAGTACACATGGCAAAGGTTTATGTGAGTTGTGATAGGACCATGATTGGGTGTTGTTGTAGATCATTGTTAGATATCTTGGTTGGCATGAATTCTATTGAATAATGTAATGGTTATCTTTGTATGATGAACTAGTATGTTTGATTGAATGGAATTTCCAACTATAATATCACCAACGGGTCAAACGGGTCAACTGGGTCAAATGTGTCTTGTCTTTCTAAAACCTTGAGTTCTTTGATTTGTAGAGCACTTAGGGTTTCTTTATGATTTCTGTGTACACGTACTTATGTACTCTTGCATTCTAGGTGACCTCTGAGGGTTGTCTATCCACTTTTTCTTTCAAGTTAAACATTAAGTAATTTTTACACGCATTAGGTGAGTTCATGCCCCACTCTTTTACATACTCTCTTTTGGGGGAGATAGCATACTGGTTTTGCAAACGCTTTATTTACATGGGTTGTGTATAGTTTAATATAATGTTGTTTACCATGGAAAGTTCTCACACTTCGGATTGTTAATAATGATTTAACGGGAAATTTTGGGTAGTACTACTGGGTCTGACGAGCCCCACCTGTATGACTCGAGGTCAGATGGGTGCAATATTGTCCTAGCAAACATTGACACAACCTGGTAAGTTGTAACGGGAGGCAACAAACGTAACACAGTCGACTTCAATCGTGAAATCATTATGATTATTACTTTTTGTTTATAGACTAGCTATCTATTACAATACACTTCCTATATATTGCAACTGTTACTGATTATTGTTTAACGCAAACTTTTGAACTCACCAACCATTGTGTTGACTCTTTTAGTATGCTATTCTCAGGTTAAGGTTCACTATTTCCTAGGAGCACGTTGCACGGGTCAGCGTCATGATGTTGTCAAATGTTATGAAACAATATTTTGATTGTGTTTGTTTAAACATTTATGTTTTGGTTTGGCACAACATTTGGGCGCGTATGTTTCAAATTATGTTACATTGTTATGGGTTTCTCTGATTATTTAAATGCTTCTGCAATATTTAAAGTTAAAATCTGATTTTGATCGTTAGTTCATATAGAGTCGATCTATGTAACTAATGACTGAGATCCTGGTTTGTCAAGCGCCTCGCGGTAAAACCCCACACGCGGATTTTGAGGATGTGACAGATTGGTATTAGAGCCATTGGTTATTGGGAACTAGGTTGCATACACACTAGTCTATAACCGCACAGTTAGTTAGTTACTTATTCTTTATCTCTCTACTATATACTCATTGGCATACACATCGCATACTCTGTAGTATGGCATTATCTTCGCTTGCTATAGGCAAGAGACCAGTAGGTTTAGATTCCCCCATACGATCCGACACCCCTCCCCCTCCGCCTGTACCTGATCAGACACCTGATTGGCCACGACTTGACTACCCTCTTGGGGAAATAAACTGGGATCAACCTTTGGCTTTGATGGAACGCGGCCCTTCACGGGATTAGAGCTTCTACCCTAAATATGTGGATAATATGATATATAGGGAGCGTGTACCTGTTCCGAGGCCAAGTGTTGGACCAAAAGAACTAATGAGCCAAGATCAGGAAAACCTCTAAGTCCCACATGACATCACAGCAACTGTTGAAAGCTTCATCAGCAGTTTGACAAAGACTGAAGACTCAACAGCTGAAGATCAAAGAACTGAAGAACAACAGCTGAAGATCTAAAGTACTGAAGACCACAAGTACTGAAGTCTGAAGTACTGAAGAATACAAGTACTGAAGAATTCAAGTACTGAAGACTCAAGTGCTGAAGATCAACAGCTGAAGAACTGAAGAACTGAAGATCAACAACTGATGCACAAAGTCTGAAGACAAAGACTGAAGACATCAGCTGATGACAACTACTGAAGTCATCAGCTGATGAAACATCTGAAGATCAAAGTCTGAAGACCAAGTGCTGAAGCTTTAGAGTTTGTCACAACAGCTGAAGAAGTTGTCTTCAGTTGTTGTGATGGTTTTTCTCTTTCAGTAGTTTGTAATTTTCCTTTTCAGTAGTTTGTACAATAGCTGAAGAGTTTGTTCTTCAGCTGTTATAGTTCAGTAGTTGTAAACGACTGAAGAGTCTGTTCTTCAGTCGTTGTAATACTTTCAGTAGTTTCTTGTTTCTTCAGTATTTGTAATAGTTAGAACACTTAGCATTTTGTAAGAAGATGTCAGCTGTTGTGACATCTTCAGTAGTTTAGGTGTTCTATCAGTAGTTTGTTAATAACGGTTGATGTCACTGTCAAGTGACATCAGCATTAGGTTATTCTTCCCTATATAAGGAAGAAGACCTAATTGTAGCCGCTACTAATCACAGCCGCAGTCAAAGCATGTATTGAATGAAATATTCTCTTTTGCAGAACTTCCATCTTTCTCTATAACTTACTGTTTTATTGTTAAATCTATTGTGTTCTTGCTTGTTTGTTCTAATTCTTGTACTAAATCCACTGCGAATACAACCTAATTGATCAAACAAGAGGCTAAGATCCTGTCAAATGGTATTAGAGCTGGTTAATCATTGATCGATTTAACAATTGATCATTTGAAACTGCTCTTTTGACATCTACGTTTGATCGAATTAGCAATTTGCAAGAATTAGTTATAGAGATTGATTTTCTGCTGCTTCTGACTGTTAAACTTGAGGTTCTCGTGGTTTTTGAGCTAGATTTGTTTTGTTTACCTTGAATTTGACTGAAATCTGAAATGACAACACCAACTAACGATCCTCACAATACTGGTTCCTCAACAAAGCCTCCGATGCTTGTGTGGAGTGAGTATAACATATGGCAACGTCGTATGCTCCACCACTTGTCTGTCAACAGTGCTGGTTGTTGGAAGTCAGTGGTGCATGGACCATACAAGCCTATGGTGAGCGTTCCTGAATCAAATGAGCAGGTTCCGAAGAAACCTGATCAATATTCGGACGAAGATTTTAAGCTGTTCGAGATTGATGCTAAAGCCCATGGAATTTTGGCCATGGCAATTCCAAATGAGATCTATTTAGGACTTTTGCATCATGAAACTGCTCATGATCTCTGGGTTGCTCTGAAAGAACAATTCGGAGGAACCAATGAGGTCTCAGCAACTAGGTAAATCCTCGCCCAACAATATGAGGCATTCTCTTATAGGAAGGGTGAGACACTGACTCAACAGTATGAGCGATTCTCTTGTCTTATTTCTGAGCTGAAAATGGTTAAACAAGAGTATTCAAATAGTCAGATGAACAACCGCTTTCTTAGATCCCTGCCTGAGAGATGGGACACTTATACCATTGTCCTACGCTCCAGTGCAAATCTGGACACTCTATCTCTCACCCAACTTCATAGGAAACTGCTTACATTTGAAAGAGAGATAGAACAGAAACGGAAGTTGTCATCATCTGGCAAGCTCACTGATGACTTTGTCTCAGGCAATGCTGCCTTGATAGGTCAAGAGTCAGAATATGCTACATCTGAGAATGCCTATGATGAACATATTGATTTCTCTAGCAATTCTGAACATGCTTTTGTTGGTGTTGATAGTAGTTCAGGAGGTAGCAGTGATAACTTGTGCTTTCTGATGGAGGACTTGAAGAACATTCCAGATGATGATCTGGAAGAGATGGATATTTTGAGTCAAATGGCTATGATAAATATCAGATCTCAAAAGTTCTACAAGAGAACTGGGAGGAAATTTCCTGGTCTCTCTGGCAAAACCAAAGTTGGTTTTGACAAGAGCAAGTTGAGGTGTCACAAGTGCCAGAGGCTTGGACATTTTGCTAGAGAGTGTAGATCATCTGGATCTAACTCCTCTGCACCCTTTGTGACTTTTCCAAGCAATAGCTCACAGCACAGAGGGCAACACTCCACCAGTTCCAGTCATCCATCACCAGCACAGGCATCACCTGCATACTTTGTGCCTCAAGGTCATATGCCATATCCATACCCCTACTACTACATGCCTCAGCCAAGTCAAGTTCAAGCACCTCCTACTCATCAACCACATTCTCTCCCTGAGCCTCAATCTTCCCAATCTCATCATCAACCTCAACCTCAACAACACAGCTTCTTCACCCCAGGAGTTGTTGGCTGGAGTAGTTTACCAGATGATTTATCTGGTCAAGAACAACTATTCCAAGGTGCTGGTCAACATGGTGGTGATCATCCATTTGGGAATCTTTCTCTAATGGCATTTGAGTCTGCTGATGGGTCATCCTCCAATGCTTCATCACAGGTATCCTCTGAGGCTAAAGCCAAGCTTTGTTCTGATTCATGCATAGCAGCATTTGCTTCTATTAGAGAGGCAAATGTAGCTTTAATTGATAAAAACCTTAAGCTAGAGCAAACCATTTCCAAAAAGAAAGCTGAATTTGAGGCTGCACTTAATGATAAAAATGATGAGATTTATAAGCTTAAATGCCAAATAAAAGATGATAAGGCTAGGGAAGATGTACTTCTAGAGAAGTACAGAGACCTCAAGGAAACTCTTGCAACCACCCAAGTAGAGTGTGATCGATGGGTGCAATCATGCAAGGGTTTTGAAATGCTTCTTAATAAGCAATCAGCTTACAATGTGAAGTTTGGCATTGGTTATAATCACACTGCTCCTCCTACAGATTTCACTTCAAGAGCAGAAGTTGAATCTGATGGAGAGAACAGTAACCAATCCTTCTCATCATGTGACCTACTATCTGATACAGCATCATCAGAGGTAGAGGTCAGCATTAACTCCTAAAACCAATCAGCTGATGCTACAACAGCTGATGGTACTACAAGGTAGAGGTCAGCATTAACTCCCAAATGCTGACTGTCACATGATCAAAGAGTTTATCAACTCAGGTGTTGTCTCTAGAAGTACTGAAAGTATTGTAGAGCAAGTGATAACACTTGAAGTTCAAACCCCAACTACTGCATGTACTGAAGAGAAGAAAACTGCAAGTAGAAAGGGTTTGAAGCCTAATGAAGAGGATGTCAGGAAAGCAGGTACTACAAGGAAGAAACTGCAAGTACTGACAGCAAACAGCTGAAGAACAAGTCTTCAGCAGTTTCATCTTCTTCAATAGATGATCAACATAAGATGAAGAAGAAACCATGTGAGATATGTGGCTTGTTCAATCATCTTACTGATGATTGCTGGTACAAAAGAGGCTCCAAACTCAAACAAAAGGAGAAAATTAAAGAGCAAATGAATAAAATGAAAAATGAGTTTGAAACCAAGTTTGTAGTAGCAACATCAAAGCCTGAAACCCCTAAGCCCAAAAGCAAATCCAAAAAGAAGGTAGGGGTTACTCAGGCAACAGCTGAGGTTGCTCACAAGAAGATGGTGCAACACAGGAATCCTTCATCAGCAAGCCCCAATGTGTCTGAAGAGCTGAAAGCTTTATCACAAAGTTAGACACAACTTGTGATGATGGTTTAACATCTAATGGGAAGAGTCAACCAATTAGATGCTCCTGTGTTGAAACCACAGAAAAGGAAATCCAAGCCAAAGGGTTCCTCTTCTACACCATCTTCTTCACCTCAGGCTGTCACACATAACACACCTGTTAATGTTGCACCTGTTATTGAGAACAGACCCAAAACCAAAAAGGTTTGGGTCTCTAAAACTAACTAACATGTTGTTATGATTGCAGGGTTCTTCAACATGCCAAAGAAGCATCTGGTATGTAGACAGTGGAGGATCCATGCATATGACAGGAAGCAATTCTCTTCTTAATGACTACTCTCAAGGAAGAAAGGGATTTGTCTCCTTTGGCAATGATGCAAAGGGTTACATCATCGGAAAAGGCTTTGTTTCCAATGGGGAAATAAGGTTTGATGATGCTAACCATGTGGTGAATCTCAAGTATAATCTCTTGAGTGTTAGTCAAATGTGTGATAAAGGCCATGTTGCCCTTTTCACAAGCCAGAACTGTCGGATTCTGTCATCCAAAGTTCTAAATTTGATTGACAAGGTGTTGGATGAATATACTCTCCTGAAGGCCAACAGGACAGGAAGAGTATATGCCTTAGATCCTGAAAAAAGATACATCTAAAAGATACATCTAAAAGGCCATTCTTGCCTATTCTCCAAGGCCTCTCCTCAAGAGTCTACTCTATGGCATAGAAGGCTGGGGCATGTTAATCTCAAGAACATGAATCAGCTGATAAACCATGGTTTAGTAAGAGGATTGCCTTTGAAGGAGTTCAAGTATGAAGACAACTGCACTGCTTGCTTAAAGGGAAAACAACACAGAGTTTCATTCCCTCCAATAGAAGAACCAAAGTCCACTGCCTGCTTACAACTCTTGCACATGGATCTCTTTGGTCCTGTCAGGGTGATGAGCATGGCAAAGAAGAAATACTGTCTGGTAATTATGGATGATTACTCCAGATATGTATGGACTTTCTTCTTGCACACCAAGGATGAAGCTGCCAAGGCTATTATGAACTTTGTGTTATTTGTGGAGAAGTAGTATTCCCTGCAGGTCATGTGTGTGAGGAGTGACAATGGAACAGAGTTTAGAAACCACACACTTGATGACTTCTACCTGTCAAAGGGAATTAAAAGGCAGTTCAGTATTCCCAGAACTCCTGAACAGAATGGAGTGGTTGAGAGAAAGAACAGGACTCTCACTGAAGCTGCAAGGTCAATGCTGGCTGACTCAGGATTGCCACTGACCTTTTGGGCTGAAGCTGTCAACACAGCTTGCTATGTGCAGAATAGAGCATTAGTGAATAAGAGGTTGATGAAGACTCCTTATGAAGTACTTCATCATTTGGCCCCTCTGATTTACTTCTTTAGAGCCTTTGGGTGTCCATGTTTCATTCTCAACACTAGCAACCCACTCCAGAAGTTTGCTAGTAAGGTGGATGCAGGGTATTTTGTTGGTTATTCATCAACTTGCAAGGCATACAGAGTGTTCAACTGTAGGACAAAGATGGTTGAACAAACTCTGCATGTCAAGTTCAATGAATCTCCAAAGGACAAGATTCCACAAAACCCTGTGGAGTTGTTTGATCTGGACATACTGTAATATGTTCCTTATCAACCTCCAGCTGTTGTGCCTGTCAACTATTCTCCACCTGGTGGTACTGATGATGATGTAGTCAGTACTCACCTCCTCGGGTTTAATGACCACCTGCCTGAGTACACTAAACCTGATGCTCCTGTAGCTTCAGCAGCCCCATCCACAACAAATGCTGATGAGATTTCTGCATGCTCTACTTCATTTGAGCTGCCATCTCCTACATGGTTTCATGAATCTTCATCACCATCTGTTGCTGCTGAAATTCCTACAAACACTTGCACTGATATTATAGTCTATCAGGAGCTGAAGAATCACCCCATATCTCAAATCATTGGTGATATCAATGCTGGAGTTTCAACCAGGAATCATATGTCCAACTTCTGCTTGTATGCTCTCTTCATCAGTCAGCAAGAGCCAAAGAACTACCATGTTGCACTCAGAGACAATGGATGGGTTGAAGCAATGCAGCTTGAGCTTCTTCAGTTCAAGAAACAATAAGTGTGGGAGCTTGTTCCTTTACCCCAAGGGAAATGTGCAATAGGCACTAAATGGGTATTCAGGAACAAAACAGATGAAAAGGGCCAAATAGTTAAGAACAAGGCCAGGCTGGTTGTCCAGGGGTTTGCACAAGAGGAAGGCATCAATTATGATGAAACCTTAGCCCCTGTGGCCAGACTGGAGGCAATTAGATTGTTCTTAGCTTATGTTGCCTTTCATAGTCTTAAGGTTTATCAAATGGATGTCAAAAGTGCCTTCTTTTCACTGCTGTTTTGGAGCTGCTGCTTTGGAGCCAAAACAAGCCCAGAAAACCCTCTTTTCACTGCTGCTTTGGAGCTGCTGGAAATCGACATTATTAAGGTGTTTATGATGAACTTATGGCTGAATCTTCAAGCTAGAAGACCTCAAGAAGGTGATACCCCAAGCTACCAACAAAACACCCTTTGATGCTAGGATTAACAACACCAATTTTCAGCTTCAAAACCACTTGAAAGCTGAAAATTTTCAGCCTCTTTTGCTTGCTGCTGCCGTGAACTAGAGGAAGAGAGTTATGCTCTTTAGACTTGAGAGAATCATATGAATATGCATGGCATATCTTGTAAGTGTGAAAGCTTACATAAACCAAGTGAGTGGGAGTTCTTTTTCAGCCCACTATAACCGTGAGTTTTGGCAGCCACTTAGGTGGTATGCCATGTGTTCTTCCACTCAATTTGTTTACTTAAACTCCAAAATAAGATTTGTAACAATTACAATTTATTTTGTACACTTAACTAACACTAACATGACATTAATTAAAACTTGGTTTAATTAATTTGTTACACCTTACATGCCATGTTATTGTTTATTTTATAAATGTTAATTAACCATTAAATAACAATTATAAAGTAATCTCTCAAAATAAATAAACCCATGTTATTTATTAATTTCTTAAGTGCATCTAATTTAGAAAACCATTTTTTCTAAATGTTTAGGTGTTGTTGTTTATTTAACTGATCAAATCAATAAATAAATATTGCAGGTGTTTGTCTAGCCTGTTATTGGGTATTACCCGACTTGGATCATATCACACTAGCCACATCAATTTAATATGTATCTTGGGCAGATCGAATCCTACAATCTCTCACTTGCACAAGATTCATAGAAGATTGATGCAAGCAGCAAATGACGCCTAGCAACGGTTTGCTACCCCTAATGTATATGACTAAGTGCCATTCAATAACATCATCCCTTTCAAGTACCATACTTGAATATGATTTAGGTGAATCAATCATCTATCCTTTTGTTACAGATGTCATGTTAAATCCAAGAACACAGAATGATCATTCCTTGTTGATTTAACTTAATCAGGCCTTAGACATCTAACTCTTAACGAATAAGAGGAACAAATTCCATCTTGACTACATATGTTTCTCACAAACACCTCGTATTATACCTAAACATACCCTTATGTACTGTCCACTATTTCAGGACAGTGAGAATTAGCTCAAGGTATAATATTTGGTGAATATCAAAACCCAATATGTATCTCAGGTCGGAGGATACCAAATGATATTCGCCTTTACTCAAATTTACTTATGATCAACTGATAAGATTCCATGTAGTAAAATTTGAGATACGGGTTAGCCTAATATTTGTATCCACAAATATCTATAAACCTTGGTAGCAACCCATTGCTCTATATTCATCCTTATGAATATCAACCAATCCAAGTTCATAATAATCTTACCCTCATACTTGTTCCCACAAGTATGAACGACTACGGACATTTAGAGTAAATAATTTACTCATGGATTAAACATGCTAAATTAGAACATTAACTGAAACATTATAACCAAATAAGTTTTCTCAAATAATAAATAGTTCCACATATTCAAATACAGAATTTGATCAAGTCCAATCACTAGAATATCGAAGTCCTAAGGCATAGGTATGACTTTCAAGCCTTGCCCTTTCGAGGAGCTTCGTGAGTGGATCCGCAATATTTTGATCAAAGTGAACTTTGCGAATACATATCTTTCCTTTTTCAACTTAATCCCTTATGTAGTTGAATCTCCACTCATTGTGCCTAATCTTTTGATGTGCACGGGGTTTCTTGATTTGAGCAATCATACCCTCGTTATCATAAAAGATTTCTAAGGGGTCTTGAATGGTAGAGACCACCCTTAGATCGGTGATAAACCTTTTATTCATGCAGCTTCCAAAGCTGCTAATGAGGCGGCTATGTATTCCTATTTTGTAGTGGACAATGCTACCCTATTCATAATGGAGACATACCCGATTGTGATCGAGTCAGTTTGGAAACTCGCATCCGTGTAACCCTTTACAACGAGTTCCTATTTACCAGATCCATATATTAAGAACATATCCTTAGTGTTTCTAAGGTATTTCAAAATACTCTTAACAGCCATCCAATGGCTATTACCTGGATTCTGCTGATATCATCTTGTTATGCTTAACGCGCATGACACGTCCGGTCATAGTGCATATCATCGCATATATGATGGATCCTATAGCAGACGCATATGGGATGTCCTTCATACAATCTTGCTCATCCTTTGAGCTTGGACATTGAGATGCACTCAATATTGTCCCTTTTTGAATAGGTACCATACCTTTCTTAGAGTTTTCCATCTTGAACCTTTTCAAGATTTTATCAATATATGCACTTTGGTTTAGACCTATCAACCGCCTCGATCTATCCCTATAGATCTTTATTCCCAAAATATAGGCGGCTTCACCGAGATCTTTCATGGAAAAACAATTTCCAAGCCAGGTTTTAACACCTTCCATGATTGGAATGTCCTTTCCATATAGTAATATGTTATCAACATACAATACTAAGATTGTGATTACACTCCCACTAGCCTTTTTATACACACAAGCTTTGTCAGTATCCAAGTTTCCATGCATATTTGTTTTTTCTCGAAAACCCACTTGCATCCAACCGGTTTGGAGTTAAGTGGAGTGTCAACCAATTCCTAAACTTGGTTGTCATACATGGATTGTATCTCTACGTCCATGGCTTCCAGCCATTTGTCACAATCCGAATTGGACATTGCATCATGGTGTGTAGTTGGCTCATCGGAGTCAACCACATAGCATCCATCCATGAAAAATCCATATATTTCAGGTGGAATGCTAACTCTACCAGATCTATGAACGTTTTGTATGTATTGATCAACCTCTTGATCATCATCAACAACCTCTTGTTGATAGCCAGTGTCAACCAAACGTGTATCGGCTTGTGGATCTTGATCTTCATCAAATTCAATTGTTCTATGCGTCACTCCTTCCATAAGGAACTTGGCTTCCAAGAACTCTGCCCTTCGAGCAATAAATTCCTTTTGCTCTGTTGGATCAAAGAAGTAGCATCCTATACAGTCTTTGGGATATCCAACAAATATACACGTATTGGATCGACTTTCAAATTCGTTTTGGGTGTTAAGCTTAACATAAGCTTCACTACCCAATACCTTTTAAATATGATAGTGATGGAACTCTTTCCATGCCATATTTCAAAAGGGTGTCGAATCCACTTTCTTGGTTTGAGCCATATTCAAAATACGAGCCGTGGAGATTAGTGCGAAAACCCAAGATGATAAAGGTGGTAAGCTCATAGCCTTAATGAATTGAACCATATCCAAATAGGGTTTAGTTTCTCCTTTATCAGAATGAAGAACTTAGATAGTTATGTAGAGTTGATTTTCTACTTCATTATTGAAGATTTTGAACATTTCAAAAGCTCGTTCTTATGTGTCATCAAGTGCACACAATAATAGCGACTGTTATCGTCGGTAACAGTAATGAAGTATCTTTTCACCAATCTTTGTCATTGTCATAAAAGGACCACATACATCCAAATGTATCATTCCTAATAAGTCTTTTGGTTCACACTTATCAAATGAAATATTTTCATTTGTTTCCAAAAGACCATTCTTTTGAAGTGTTTGAATCCAATTCTTGTTTATGTGACCAAGATGTCAATGTCAAAGATATTAATAACTTAAACCGATTTTAAGTTTCTTGGTGCTCAATGTGTATAATAAGTTACTATAGGACGAATTGTCATGAACTAATTCATGAATATCCTTAAAAGGCATATTCTTAAAATGAAATACATCATCCATAAAACTTAATACCATTATATACAAACTTTAAATCATGACCATATTGTTTTAAGAGGAAACATTAATTATGTTCCTAGTCAAACTAGGTGCATACAAAAGGTTTTGAGAACAACTTCCAAACCATTTGTAAGTCTCAAAATAGAGTTTCCCTCCTTGAAGCACACATTTCTTTTGAACCCCTTTGCAACAACTGCAAGTATGAGTCCCACATTCGGTATCCAATACCCATGTGTTTGAAGAAATGACATTTAATACAATATGAATCATGAAAATTGTATTCGAGGTTTGCCTAGCAACCCTCTTTATTTTTCAACTCCTTGAGATAGGAGGAACAATTCCCTTTTATTGTCCTATCTCTCCATGCTCAAAGCATGGATTGTTCTCCTTTACTTTAGGCTTCATAAGCTTAGGTTTTTTAGGTTTCGCTTTAACCTTTGCTTTGATGTATTCCTTTTTTTTGGCAATAATTTCCTTAGGATCGAGATTGGCCATTTCTTATAGTCTCCCTCATTGATCGAGAGAATAGGTAGAACCTCTCTATCCATCCCTGCCTCGGTTGCTTTGAGCATCGCGTGAATTTCACCGATGCTCTCGTCCCACCCGTTCATATTACAGTTTATTATGAATGTCTCAAACCTTTAGTTGGGCAATCAAGGAACAAATCCTTGGCCAACTACTTTAAGACAGGACATTCAAGCATCTTGAGGCTATCAATGTGGCTTTTCATCTTAAGAATATATAAGATGATATCGATTGGGTTTCTTCCATGTGACATGCATAAAGTGCTTGAACCGTTTCGAAGCAATCTTATTAAAGTTTGTTGAAGGAACATTTCCTTCAACTAGATTATCATGTCATATGCCCTATGATGTTCCAAACCCTTTTGGAGTTCGGGAATCATATTCCCAACATGAGGTAGGAAGCTTGCACAGAATCCTTAATGTGCTTAAGCCAATCGTCAAAAGGCCTTAACATCAACAGCGTTGGTTGCTGGGACATGGGATCGTCAAGGACATAGGCCTTTACTCATTTTGATAATGATTCTCAGTGATAGGGTATGGACGGTCGGGGTGGTAGCATTATTGTTTGCGGCCATTCTACAAAATTTACAAAGTTCTTATTAGTATTTCTTAAAATTTTATTTTAATTATTAATACCCTTTTATGTCTCATGGATAATTAATAATTAAAATCTAGAATCCAACGTTACATTCAAATAATGGTTAGGTGACCTTTATCCCATTATTTAATTTAACAAGGTAGTCAATATTTGACAACTGCAACCTTTTGCAACTTCTAGCCTTTATGGGATCGGTTAAACATCTTATGTTTGGTTGGCATGTTTAATCCCATCAAACACCATTGTACGCCATGCTTCAGTGACCCTATGCACATGGTTTCCAATTCAAGTCGTCCTACTTACACACACGTGTGAGTTTTCACATACAAGCGGTTAGGTGACCTTTATCCCACAAGTATGTTAGACTCACCTCAAACACACAAGTTCCCTATAAGTGGTTAGGTGACCTTTATCTCACAAATAGTTCTCAAGTGATTCGAGTGTCGTGTAAAAGGATGGCGTTAAACTTGTTTCAAAAGGGATTTTTTTTCATTAATTCTAGTTTTGAAAACTCTATGTACTTGTATTTGCATGCTTTCAAATACAAGATACCCTATGGTTCCTTTAATAAAACTCATTTTATTATAAAACCATAATCCTTTTAATAACCATTTATTAACACTTAATGATTAAGAACCATTTTATATTAGCTTGTTAAGATTATTTTTATTAAGATTGTTTATCATATCTAAATATCACACAATCATTCATAAAATCACAATCAAACAAGCATAATATTAACAACCACAATGTGCATAACCATAGCTACTATTGTGACCACACTTGTTTGCCATCACAAGTGTGGTCATTTGGTCTTTCCTAAGGGTTGAATACAACACAAAGTAGAGGTCTTCATTGACTCCCACCTGAACTTGCATCCATATGCTTCAAGTCCTTCTTTTGTGTCTTCTTCTTGTGCTTCCTTCCCGAGCATCTTCTTTTACAAAATATATATCCTAATACATATTTTCTAGTAAAAGAAAAACACTCCTAATCTATTATTACATCCCAATGAATAAATAGACAAATTACATTTTTAAACAAAGCACAAAAGAATAATATTACAACCCAATTGAAAACAACCAAAACAAACATTGCAAGCATCCAAACAACACAAGGCCAATGGCTAGGTTATGCACACTAACATCCAATGATCATATCATCCAAACATATAATGAAACCCCACTTAAATCCACCAAATTTCAGCCAACATAAACTGAAATTTTGGGCTTTAAACATTGTCCAAACAATCAACATTTCATAATATATATCTTTCAAGGTCTAATCACTAGCATGTGTGATATGACCTTGAAAGTTTGGGGAATCATTCAAACAAAACATAGCAACCCAAAATCAGCCTATACTAAGTTTATAATCATCCTTTAAAACTAATTTTTAAAGGACAAGAACAAGCAAGCTATTCACATAACCGGCTCTTGATGCCATTTGTTGGGTTTGTTAGAACATAAAATTATAGTTTAACCTCTTAAACTTTCTGAAAACGCAGCGGAAGTATAGCATTATAACCATGTTTATAAGCTGAAAAATATGTTCATTAGATGACCATATTGATGTATAAAACAAACCCAAAGAACAAAGGATCATTTATGTGAATAAACAAGCTATGAACATATGTAGATGCACATAAAATCACAGCTTCATTGAGCTGTGATATACCTTACTGCAGCAGCCAAAAATCGACCAAAAGAAGATGTTTGATGAAGATGGAGATGCCCAAAATGCAGCCAAACTTCAAGGATAGAAGTCCTCAATCTTGTATACCCAAAGCTCTTTGCAAGAACACCTTCTTGCTAGGAAGAAGACACCAAAACAAGCCCAGAAAACCCTCTTTTCACTGCTGCTTTGGAGCTGCTGGAAATCGACATTATTAAGGTGTTTATGATGAACTTATGGCTGAATCTTCAAGCTAGAAGACCTCAAGAAGGTGATACCCCAAGCTACCAACAAAACACCCTTTGATGCTAGGATTAACAACACCAATTTTCAGCTTCAAAACCACTTGAAAGCTGAAAATTTTCAGCCTCTTTTGCTTGCTGCTGCCGTGAACTAGAGGAAGAGAGTTATGCTCTTTAGACTTGAGAGAATCATATGAATATGCATGGCATATCTTGTAAGTGTGAAAGCTTACATAAACCAAGTGAGTGGGAGTTCTTTTTCAGCCCACTATAACCGTGAGTTTTGGCAGCCACTTAGGTGGTATGCCATGTGTTCTTCCACTCAATTTGTTTACTTAAACTCCAAAATAAGATTTGTAACAATTACAATTTATTTTGTACACTTAACTAACACTAACATGACATTAATTAAAACTTGGTTTAATTAATTTGTTACACCTTACATGCCATGTTATTGTTTATTTTATAAATGTTAATTAACCATTAAATAACAATTATAAAGTAATCTCTCAAAATAAATAAACCCATGTTATTTATTAATTTCTTAAGTGCATCTAATTTAGAAAACCATTTTTTTTAAATGTTTTGGTGTTGTTGTTTTGATCAAATCAATAAATAAATATTGCAGGTGTTTGTCTAGCCTGTTATTGAGTATTAACCGACTTGGATCATATCACACTAGCCACATCAATTTAATATGTATCTTGGGCAGATCGAATCCTACATTCTAGACCAGACATCATGTTTGCAACATGTGCATGTGCTAGATTTCAGGCTGCACCTAAAGAATCCCATTTGATTGCAGTCAAAAGGATCTTTAGATATCTGCAGGGTACCCAATCACTGGGACTTTGGTATTCTACTGGGCATTCTTGCAAATTAGTTGCTTTCTCTGATAGTGACTATGTAGGATGTAAAGTCACCAGAAAATCCACTTCTGGTGGTTGCCAATTCCTAGGCAATTGTTTAGTTTCTTGGCAGAGTAAGAAACAAACATCAATTGCTACATCCTCTGCTGAAGCTGAGTACATTGCTGCTGCAAGTTGTACTTCTCAGGTACTCTGGCTTCAGAACCAACTCTTGGATTATGGCATTACAGAGACTAAGACTCCATTGTTAATGGATAGTGCTTTAGCTCTTTGTATTGTTAAAAATCCAGTCCAGCATTCTAGGACCAAACATATAGAGATCAGACATCATTTTATAAGAGATTGCTATGAAAAAGGTCTGATTGATCCAAAGTTTGTGCCTAGTGCTGATGAGCTTGCAAACATCTTTACTAAACCTTTAGATAGTGCCACATTCCAAAATTTGGTACTAAGGCTTGGTATGCTGCAGCTAGAATAATTTGACCAATACTGATGTTCTCAGTTCACAAGTACTGATGAGCATTAGTATGCAAAGGTCAAATATAAGTACTGATGAATCATTTAGTCTTCAGCGTTTTCACAACTACTGAAGACTAAAACAATTCAAAGTACTGAAGTACATTATTTGTTGAAAACAGCTGATGTAGTTACAACTACTGATGTGGTTCTAACTACTGATGTACAATTTTCAAACAAATAAGTACTGAAGAACAAATTTTGTTCACAAGTACTGATGTGTAATCTTACACAAGTACTGAAAGACAAAATTTGTTCACCAGCTCTGAAGAATAATTTTCATCAGCACTTATGACCATCTGATCACAAGAGCTGAAGAATAAATACTCACAAGAACTGAAGGGCCAATGAAACATCTGAAAGTCAGCCAAAGAGCTGATGAGTAAATGTGGAGGTCAGAATGATTCAACGAATTGATGGAAACAGCTGATGAGTAACTTTACTCTTAGCTGATACCTACATCTGTTGTTTCATACCCAAACAACTAAAGGACAAAACCATGTCTTCAGTAGTTTCACAACTACTGATGACTAACACCAAGTCCTCAGTTGTTTACAACAACTGAAGCAAAACCATGTCTTCATTAGTTTATAACTACTGATGTCAGTAGTTTACAACTACTGAAGGCTAACACCAAGTCTTCAGTTGTTACAACGTCTGAAGATGAAAACCATGTCTTCAGTAGTTTATAACTACTGATGAGTAACAACAAGTCTTCAGCCGTTTACAACATCTGAAGGACAAAACCAAGGTCTTAGTAGTTTCAACTACTGAAGACTAACACCACGTCCTCAGATATTACAACCACTGAAGGTTCAAACCACGTCATCAGTAGTTTCAACAACTGATGACTAACACCAAAACCTTCAGTAGTTTTCTTTCAGCCTTTGCCATACCCTATAAATACCCAACCTTCAGAGCTTTTCATTCTCACTTGACCTAAAATTTCAAAACCTCTGAAACTTCCCATACATCATAAATGGCGACCATGCAACTCAAGCCTCGACACAACTGTGTCGCGTACCTCACAAAATCGCCATTCTGGACAAAGTTCCATCACGCCATCGATCTTATGATCGATTCTCCTTTCCAAACGGCATTTCTCATAAATCCGACCATCTATGCCGCTTCGCTTGCCCAGTTCTGGACGAACATAACCGTTCAAACCGGAGAGAACGATGGCGAGATCTCTCTCTGGTCGTCCGTGAACAACCACCCAGTGGTCATTACTCCAGCTACAATCCGACAAACCCTAAAGCTGGAGGATGCCATTTTCCCAACCTCTTACCCCAAAGGCACCCTTGATCTCTCTTTCACTGCCAATGACTATCAGGGTGACCTCGCTGCTTCTACTTTGTTGAAGAAACATTTCCCAGATCCTCAACGCCTTATATTTCATATGGTGAATGTTTGTCTGGCCCCGAAAACATCTTCATGGGACCAGATGTCCACAAGGTGGCAACAGGTATTGTACTCTATCTTTGAGAAACAGCCACTTAATTTTACTGAAATAATATTTTTTGGAACTCAAAGACATGGCCTCAAAACCATTTGCGAACCGTTGGAGTTTATATCCTCGGTTCATTATGGCCATGACAGAGAACCAGCTTAATGCTGAGGGACTTGTTGGCACTGGGGTCCCTGCCATGGCTGTTCTAGCTGAGGTATACTCCAGGCACAACACCGACCAGACACTCAAACAGGCTGCTAAGCTGCGAAAACCCACGCAGCTGGAACCCACAGCCTCCACCTCCAAGTCTAAAGTCCCCACCAAGCCCAAACCCAAAAGAAAACCCACAAAGGCTACTCAGGGAGATGAGTCCCCTGAGGATGCCCCTGCAACACAAATGCAGGAAGTGACTGCTGGTCAGATTCTCCCAGCAGTCACCACAACTCCACCTACCACAACCGCACAGGTTTCCTCTCAACAGGAGCCTGATGCAACCATTTCAGGGGCTGCCACAAATCTGGAATCTTTCTCAATTGAGAAGATTGCCATTGAAGAGCACATTCCTCCCCATGTGCACTCTGCTTCTAGCCCATCACCACTAAAACCGCCCCACAAAGCCCTACCCTAATAATCACCAAAGTGTTGATCCATCTAAACACTCCACCCTCTCCCCAGAAACCAATTACCACCGGGGTATCTCCATCCGAGGAGAGGGTGGAAACACGTGTTAGTGGGAGCCCACAACACAGAGAATCACATGTCATATCTCCAAGTGTGGCCACAGAGATAAGGCAATCTGGTGAGGCTGCCACTTCCCCTGCATCAACATATGAGCAGGAAGAAGCTGGTACCAGCAATAAGACCTCACCAGAGGCAACTGCCGATGATGGATCCAATCCGGAGGCTGGAAGTCCCCAGAACCAAGAAAAAGGGGCACATGCAACTACTGAGCCACACTCAGTGCATGTACATCCTGACACTGTCAGGAGGTCAGGTGATTCAGTGCAAACTGATGATGACCTGAGCTTCTTCTTCGATGTGATCGCTCAAAACACCATCCTAGAGGATGAGGTAAGCAGAATCAAAGAGCTGCTTGCCAAAATGTCTCAGGATGCAAGTCCATCTGCCACCATAAACCCACAGATAGCACATTCACCTGAAGGTCTCACAAATACTCAACCACTCCCACAAACTCAGCCACCTGCCTCTGCTTCTGGCACCAGTTCTTAGGAACAGAACCCTCCTGAGCAATTAGTTGCTATCTTCCAAAAATCCATGCCTCTCATCACACCAATAATCACAGACATTGTGATGAAAACCCTCGATGAGAGGCTTCCCTCACAAATACAACCCATGGTGGAGGTTGTTGTAGCTAAGACGCTTGCTGATAGTCAAACCCCAACCAATGCACCCAAAAAGGGGAGACATCAGTGCAAGCCAAGAGGAAGAGGGTAGAGGAGGAGAAAGAAGTAGGGAGAGAGGAGGAAAATGAGAGGGAGAGGATTGAGGAGACTGTGAAGGTGAAGGGAAGGAGAAGGTGAGGGAGGAGAGAGCTGAACAGATAGAAGTAGCTGAAATCCAAAAAGATTTCAGTGTCACTTATAAAAAGAAGAGAGGAGAGAAGGAGGGAGAGAAGGTAGAGAAGGTGGATACTGATCTAGCAGTCCTAGTCAAGGAGGCTGATGCTGAGCATAGCCGATCAATGGACTCTATCGTTGATCAGCTATTCAGGCAAGGCTTTTACATGGACACTGCCATGCTAGATCAGGAAATTAGGAAGATAGAGATAAAGGAGATAGAATACCAATGGACCACTTATAGCCAAGAGGAAAGAAAGAGACTCGAGGCTATGAGTAGGTTTATTTCGAAGTATCTGGGGAGACCAGTCCTAGATGTGAAGGCTTGGACTAGGGACAGAATCTTGGCTATAGCCACCAAGATCTATTCGGCTGGTGATTTTACCAAGGGACTGGTCATAGAAGCCCTATCTGAAGCCGGTGCTGGGAACAGGACCTTGCTAGTCAAACAGACTAAACCTGCCCTTATCTCTAGGTTGCTAGTAAAGCCTGCCCAAATTCCCACACCAACAACCCAAACACAACCCACAAAACCAACCCCTTCACTATCAAAACCTATTGCCGATGATCCACCCTTGCAGAAGAAGAGAAGGGTGTTGAGGCTGCAAGAAGAAGAAGAAGAGGAGGATGAGGAGGATAGACTGCCTCTTTCTGCAGTCATATCCTTGCCGCGAGACATACCTAAGCCCATCACTTCCACCTCACAGATGGAAGCTGTGAGGGTTAAGATAGAAGAAGAAGAGCAGCAGAAACGTCATGATGAAGAAATGCTGAAAATCATTGACAAAATTTATGCTGCTTCTACTTCTATAATCAATATGAAGAAAGAAGCTTTGAGACTCCACACTCTTAGGCAAACCTTCCAATATCAAAGAGATAGTGTGAGGACTTGGCCTGATCCTAGGGTGGCTCACCGGATTAAAAGGATAGATATACCAAAGATACAAAGGCCAAGTGAAGAGGATCGTAGATGAAGTGATTACAGTCGCCATTGTAATAACACCCTGGGAGATTGTAGAAGATTTCAAGACAGCCTACGAGACTAACCAGCCACCCCAAAAGTTATTGGAGAATAGGGTGGTCAAGAAGGGGTTAGTCTACAAGAGGCTTGAGAACTTCAGACAAGATGAGCTCAACCTGCTACTTGAAGGCAAACATCCTGATGAATTCGCCTATAGGCAGATGACAACAGTTGAGCTCAAAAACGGTAGACAGGCCAAGTATGTCTCGGAGCTATATGGGCGGGAAGGGTTATTTGAAGGTGAGGCTGAGGATCTGTCCATGGAAGAACAAATGATATTCCTCAAAGCCTACACCAGAGAATCCTACCGTCTCATATATAGGAAGTAGGTCTCATGGATGGGACAACAGCCCTGTGTCCAGTTCCCCAAGTCAGGGTTCCTATCCATACTAAGCCAATCAAATCTCAGAGACCTCTTCCCAGGCCAGTGCTCAATTGGGTCAACTTCTGATCTGATCCACAAGGAAATAGACCAACTTTTCTGCCAACAATAAGTGGGACAATAAATTGCTTAGAGGTTTTGGCTGCATTGGTTCAGGGGGAGTTTGTTGGACCAAAAGAACCAATGAGTCAAGATCAGGAAAACCTCTAAGTCCCACATGACATCACAACAACTACTGAAAGCTTCATCCACAGTTTGACAAAGACTGAAGACTCAACAGCTGAAGATCAAAGAACTGAAGAACAATAACTGAAGATCTAAAGTACTGAAGACCACAAGTACTGAAGTCTGAAGTACTGAAGAATACAAGTACTGAAGACTTCAAGTACTGAAGACTCAAGTGCTGAAGATCAACAGCTGAAGAACTGAAGATCAATAACTGATGCACAAAGTCTGAAGACAAAGACTGAAGACATCAGCTGATGACAACTACTGAAGTCATTAGCTGATGAAACATCTGAAGATCAAAGTCTGAAGACCAAGTGCTGAAGCTTCAGAGTTTGTCACAACAGCTGAAGAAGTTGTCTTCAGTTGTTGTGATGGTTTTTCTCTTTCAGTAGTTTGTAATTTTCCTTTTCAGTAGTTTCTACAACAGCTGAAGAGTTTGTTCTTCAGCTGTTATAGTTCAGTAGTTGTAAACGACTGAAGAGTCTATTCTTCAGTCGTTGTAATACTTTCAGTAGTTTCTTGTTTCTTCAGCATTTGTAATAGTTAGAACACTTAGCATTTTGTAAGAAGATGTCAGCTGTTGTGACATCTCAGTAGTTTAGGTGTTCTATCAGTAGTTTGTTAATAACGGTTGATGTCACTGTCAAGTGACATCAGCATTAGGTTATTCTTCCCTATATAAGGAAGAAGACCTAATTGTATCGCTGCTAATTACAGCCGCAGTCAAAGCATGTATTGAATGAAATATTCTCTTTTGCAGAACTTCCATCTTTCTCTGTAACTTACTGTTTTATTGTTAAATCTATTGTGTTCTTGCTTGTTTGTTCTAATTCTTGTACTAAATCCGCTTCGAATACAACCTAATTGATCAAAAAAGAGGCTAAGATCCTGTCACCAAGGACTAGAAACAGCACTAAGCAGCCTACACCTTCTCTCCCTCGGACAGTGCAGTCTAATGAGGAGGTGATTGCAGCTCTGGTCGCGACATTGGACACGGAAAAACAACGTACCCAGTGGCTTACAAGACAAGTCTGGGGACTGCTATGATAGATGCGAGACATCAGGAGGGAACTAGCTGAAGTGAAAGGTCTACCATATCAGTGCTATCAGCAACAAAGCCACTTAACTAACAGAATAGCTTGGACTACACAACGATCAGAGGTTCAGGACAACACCCTACAAGAGCATGAGGTGAGACTTGCTGCTTTGGAGGCACAGCTCGTGGCGATGCATGTGGCTGTGGAACCAGAACCAGAACCAGAAGAATAAGAAGACCCTGAGGAAGAACTTGAAGAAGCACCAACAGAAGAAGAAGAACCCAATGAGATGGATAAAGACAATGATGGATCTGACATTCTAGATTGATTCTTCTTTCCATTTGACTTTGACTGCATAGTGTTTTTATTTCAAACCCTATGTGGGAAGGGTTGTTTCCCACCCAACAAGAAAACTGAAAATTTTGACATTGATGGAATATTTTGTTAACTTGTTGCAATTTATTTATCTTTGGTTATCATTTTGGTTATAAGTGTTGTGGTTGATGAACTTCTTTATCTTCTTACTATTTACTATGCTTTAATGAGATGAACATGTTACATGTTGCTCATTTTTATGTTTGTGAATGTAAAGTGAAAAATGGAAGCCGGTAGTAGAGGACGTGGTCGTGGACGTGGTGCTGGACGTGGTGCTGGACGTGGCACTGGGCGTGGGCGTGGTGCGGCAGCGGTTAGTATGACCCCCCACAGAATTAGCTGCTTTAATTAATGAGCATGTGCAGTCGGCCGTGGCTGCTGTGCACACTGCTCAAGTGCCTATTGCACCAATAGCATGTATATAAAACGAGTGATTTGAAAACCACTCAAATTGCTTGCTTAAACTGTCAAACTAAACAATTCTGGTTTGTTGAAACAGGACCCCCGCCCTGTACTTATAAAACTTTCATGGATTGCAAGCCCATACCTATAGTGGAGCTGAAGGTGCGGTCGGACTGGTTAGGTGGTTCGCGAAGACTGATTCAGTCTTCGCCAAGTGCAATTGCCCACCAGTTGATCAAGTTAAGTACGCGACCGGGACTCTCGACGGAGCGACACTTTCGTGGTGGAATGCCCAGGTGCAAATGTTGGGTCAAGCTATGGCCAACAATTTGCCATGGCATGAGTTCAAGGCAATGATGACTGAGGAGTATTGCCCTCGGGATGAGGTGTAAAAGCTGGAGGTGGAGCTGTGGCAGCTGAAGATGAAGGGTTCTGAGATTGAGGCCTACACCACCAGGTCTTATGAGTTGGCTACTAGTGCCCCGATATGGTGACCCTGATGCACAAAAGGATTGAGTTGTATCTGTGTGGTTTGGTACCCGAAATCCAAAGCATGGTCACTGCTTCTAACCCCACTACTATCCAAAAAGCAATTTGGTTGGCTCACAAGTTAACCGACCAGGTGGTGGAGCAAGGTAAGCTACCAAAGCGGGGTACAGTGGCTAGTGTACCAGCAGCGATGAGTGTACCGGACAATAAGCGCAAGTGGGATGGTCCAAACAACAAAGGATCAACTTCGGGTAATCAGCAACAACACCATCACCAGCAACAACCAAGGAAGTTTGATAACAACTGAGGTTACAATCAAACCGCCACTGCTAATCAAGGTCAAGGGGGATACATTGTGAAGCATCCCAAGTGTAACCGATGTAACTACCACCATGTTGGTAGATGTGACAATTTCAAGTGCTAACGTTGTGGGAAGATTTATCATGCAGCTAAAGATTGTCATGGCGAGCTGATGAAAATGCCACAACAGTCTCAGGAAACTCCCAAAGGTTGTTTTGAATGCGGAAAAGATGGCCATTACAGGCTAAACTTCCCACATCTAAGGAAGAAGGGAAATGGCAACAACAATAATGGCCATAACAACACCAACGACAACAATAACAACAACGGTAATAGCAACGGTACTGGTGGTAACAACAATGGAGCCAAGGGAAGAGCTTTCGTTATTAGCTCAGGTGAGGCACTAAACGACCCTACAACTGTTACTGGCAAATTTCTTATTAATGGTCGTTTTGCTTCCGTATTGTTTGACACTTGAGCTGATAGGAGTTTTATATCTACTAAATTCAGTAGTCTTATGAATGATATGCCCTCTACATTGGACATCACCTATACCATAGAGTTAGCTGATGGTAAAACAATTCACATCATGCACGTTCACAAGGGTTGTAAGATAGAACTAGCCGGACACATTTTTAACGTAGATCTTATGCCCATTACACTCGGGAGCTTTGATGTGATTATGGGAATGGATTGGCTATCTGGGAAGCAGGCGGAGGTAATGTGTCACGAGAAGATCGTACGTATTCCTCTTGAGGATGGTGAAATTCTCTCGGTCAAGGGTGAAAGGAGTGGTGCTGTGATAGGCATCATATCGATCATGAAGGCGTAGAAGGTGCTACATAAAGGTCGACTAGCTATACTGGCCTTGGTGACTGACAAGCAGTAAGAGGAAAGGAAGATGGAGGATATTCCCATGGTACGAGACTTTCCAGAGGTGTTTCCAGAAGACCTGCCTGGATTACCACCTTATCGCCAAGGGGAGTGTCAGATTGAGTTGACTCCTAGTGCAGCCACAATTGCTAGAGCACCTTATCGATTGGCACCGAATGAATTACAGGAGTTGTTGGCACAACTTCAGGAGCTGTTAGATAAGGGCTTTATCCGACCAAGCTCATCGCCTTAGGGAGCCCCTGTTCTCTTTGTTAAGAAGAAGGATGGCACTTTTCGAATATGCATCGACTATAGGGAGTTGAACAAGGTTACAGTCAAGAACCGGTATCTCTTATCATGTATTGATGATCTGTTTGATCAACTTTGGGGATCCTGTTTTTATTCTAAGATCGATTTAATATCTATGTATCATCAATTGTGAGTCCGAGAAGAAGACATCTTGAAGACAGCTTTCAGGACTTGCTACGGTCATTATGAATTCTTAGTCATGCCATTTGGGTTGACTAATGCACCAGCTGTGTTCATGGACCTCATGAACCGCGTGTGCAAACCCTACCTCGATCAGTTTGTTATTATGTTCATCTATGACATAATGATATAGTCTAAGACCAAGGAGGCACATGAAGAACATCTACAATTGATCTTAGAACTGTTGAGGAAAGCACAACTATATGCAAAATTCTCTAAGTGTGACTTCTGGATATGAGAGGTGCAATTTCTGGGTCACATTGTGAATGAGAAGGGAATTCATGTAGATCCTGCAAAGGTGGAAGCAATCAAGAATTGGACGGTCCCTAAAACTCCTAGTGAGATACGTCAATTTCTTGGTTTGGCGAGATACTATCGACGCTTTATTAAGGGATTTTCCAAAATCGCTCAACCCCTCACTGCCTTGACACATAAAGGTACTACATTTAAACAGGGAGAAAGTCAAGAATCAGCCTTCCAGTAGCTGAAACAGAAACTCTGCAGCTCACCGATACTACATTACCAGAAGGAACAGACGATTTCGTGGTGTATTCTAACGCATCCATTCAAGGACTGGGTTGTGTCTTGATGCAGCGAGATAAGGCGATAGCCTACGCCTCGAGACAACTGAAGGTCCACGAGAAGAACTACACCACCCATGACTTGGAATTGGGTGCGGTGGTTTTTGCCTTAAAGATTTGGAGACATTACTTGTACGGTACCAAGTGCACTATCTACACCGATCACAAGAGTCTTCAACATATCTTTGAGCAAAAAGAACTGAATATGAGGCAACGACATTGGGTGGAGATACTGAACGATTATGAGTGCGCTATCAAGTATCATCCAGGGAAGGCAAACACGGTTGTCGATGGCCTAAGCCGGAAGGGAACCTTTAGGCCTAGACGAGTACGAGCATTACAGCTTACGATCAGCACTCAACTACCTGAACAAATTAAGGAAGTAAAGACAGAGGCTTTGAAAGCTGAAAACATTGGGCCTGAGTCGTTACGTGGGATGGATAACCAGCTTGCGGTGAAAGCAGACGGGATTCGTTATTTCATGGATAGACTTTGGGTGCTTGTCTATGGAAATCTGAGAGACTTGGTTTTGAGTGAGGCACACAAGTCTAAATATTCTATACATCCTGGTTCTGACAAAATGTATCATGATCTGAAAGCGCACTACTGGTGGCCCAACATGAAGACGGATATAGCTACGTATATGAGCAAGTATCTGACCTGCTCGAATGTGAAAGTGGAGTATCAGAAACCATCTAGATTATTACAACAACCTGAGATTCCCATGTGGAAGTGGGAACAGATCTCCATGGACTTCATCACCAAACTCCCACGGACTAATACTGGTTGTGACACGATATGAGTTATCGTAGACCGATTAACGAAGTCCGCTCATTTCTTGGCAATGAAAGAAACCGATAAGATGGAAAAGCTGACTCGAATCTATCTGAAGGAAGTAGTTTCTCAGCATGGAGTGCCAGTCTCAATTATTTTTTACCATGACGCTCGCTTTACATCGCACTTCTGGCAATCATTGCAGACTTCATTAAACATGAGTATTTAAGGTTTACTTGTAAGGCTGATGCAACCCAAACACCCAAAGTCTCTCCTGCATGCATGCATAAGTGTACTAAAGTGGAATGCTTTGGAAGTTTCACACACTGCCTTAGAAATTACTCTAAATGTGAAATCTTTCAAAGCCTAGACCAATATCTTCCGAAGCCAAAGATGAAGTCTTCCGAAGCTTCAAAGACAAAGTCTTCCGAAGCCAACTATTGAAGACAGATTTCTTCCGAAGAGTTTTTGATCATATGCTTTATCTGATATATACCTTTTACATAAAGCTGGACCCCTTTCCATTGCAACTCTGATAAGACACCAACTTTACATAAGTTGGTGAAAGGTCCATGCTTTTGGTAACCGTACATTGAGGTCTTAAGTCTGTAACTTTCTACTTTATGTACTTTATTCTTTTTGTAATACATTAGGATGTGAGCTATGACATGTCATAGTCACTAGTCAAAATACAATCTATCTTTTGACTCTACATTGATTTTGTTATCTAGATCATGTATCCAGTTGGCCTTCAAAGTATGGTCGGTTGTAGGTTGTAGTATAAGTATCTCTGGTCCTTGTATCTTATCTGAATAACTTTGAAAACACTTGTAAGGAACTAGAGAGTAATATACATCAACCTTGAAAACCAATTACTTGTGTTGTTCTTGTTCTGTCTCATATACACTTGTGTTTCTTAGTTCTCAAAACTGACTTTTCTAGTTCCCTATTTGAATTGTTAAGTGTTGTTGCACACTCTCCTCTTTGTGTTGTTGTGTTGTAAATGCATACCCTTCAACGGTCCTGCAATTGGTATCAGAGCATTTCAGGCTCTTGATATAAGATTTCACCATCTTAAGATCCCTCATACACATAAAATACTTAACCCTTCAAACGGCAGCTATCTCTAAAGCTGATATGGAAACTGGAACCATGTCAAAGTCCCCACTGATCACTTTTGATGACTTTGACACTGGGTGCCAAAGAATGGAAGGCTTTATCAAGTGTCTAGACTGAAGAATGTGGGAATCTGTTGTCACTGGACCTTACATGCCCAGCACCTCTTCAGCTGCTGCTGGAAGTGATATGATCCCCAAGGTTGTGGCTGACTACTCAGATGAAGATAGAAAGAGAGTAGAAATTGATCAAAAGGCCATGACAGCCCTTCAGACTGCTCTTCCAAACTCTGTATACAGAGGTTTCAAGAAATGTAAAATAGCTAAGCAGTTGTGGGATGCATTGAAACTAATGTATGAGGGTTCCACTGAAGCCAAGGAGAACAAGAAGGATCTCCTAAAGCAGCAGTTTGAAAATTTCACCTTCAAAAAAAGTGAGACCGTGACTCAACAATACTTCAGGTATGTTGAGATTGTGGATACTCTAGTGGATGTTAGAGTAACTCTTGAGAACAGGGATATTGTAAGGAAGTTTATGTCCTCTCTTCCTAAGCAATGGACACATTATTGTGTTGTAATCAAAAGCACTGAGAATCTTAAGATTCTCACTTTGACAGAGTTTTATGGCATTCTCAGTGGATACCAGATGGAGATGAACATGCAAGGTTCATCTGGTAACTCCAGCAATCAAATGGGTTCAGACCTTCATGTGACTGAAAAGGATAGCATAGAACCCCAACATCATCACATATGCTACCCTAACATCTCACAAAAGGGTCCTTTCATCACCTTCCCAGAGACACCAAGGGAGAACTATACTCAAGGAAGCCCATTCCAAGAG
The DNA here is from genome assembly GCA_024085815.1 of Flaveria linearis. Lineage (NCBI taxonomy): Eukaryota > Viridiplantae > Streptophyta > Magnoliopsida > Asterales > Asteraceae > Flaveria > Flaveria linearis. The sequence goes on along the minus strand of CM044013.1, from coordinate 57,437,421 downwards.
ACAAGTTCTTCTCAAGCCTTTGTGTCTTCTGATGAAAGTTATGGCAGATTTCTATTCACCCTTGAAGACCTGGACTGTATCCATCCAGATGATCTGGAGTACATGGAGATAGTCCAGTAAATGGCTTTTCTCACTCATAGAGCCAAGAGGTTCTACAAGCGGACAGGAAGGAAATTTTCCAGCAATACAGCCAGTGGAAAGTTTGGGTTGGATAAAAGCAAAGTTAAGTGTCATAACTGTAATTTGATGGGTCACTTTGCTAGGGAATGCAAGGCACCAAGAACAAATGGTGGACAAGCACAATCCAGACCAAACTACACTGATAAAGCTACCCAGAATGAGAAGCCAAAGCAGCAAGCTGCAGTTGCTGTTGAAGAAGGAGGCTTTGACTGGAGCTTTTAGGTGGAAGATGCATCTCCAAACCAAGCATTAATGGCTGACCATGATGAAACCAAGGTATTGAAACATCTTTGTACTCTTGAATGTATTGCTAAAGTCAACAGATACAGGTCCTATAACTTAGAAATGAGATCGGATCTTGAGTCCTTAAACATCTTGAAGTCTGATTTTAGAAAGGCTGAAAATGATTATAAGTTAAAGATAGATGACTTAGAGAAAACCATTTCAGTCCTAAAACATGAGCATACAAATTATAGGACTCAGATCAAGGATCTCATAACCAAGTTAATTGAATGCCAAGCTGAGCTTGTGATCAGTAAAGCCAGGACAGAAAAATGTGTTCTTGAAGAAGAGACCTTCAAGAACATCATATCCTCATTCTTGTATGCAAAAGTTTGTTATCAAAACAAGCAAGGACTAGGATCTAGTGAGATAGCTCCTCCACACACAATCTTGTCTGTAAGATCACTTAGGTGTGGAACTTGTGAATATGAGATTCCTCTCATAGACCCCTTGAGTAAAGAGGATGAAGAAGTTATAGTGAAGAATTCCTCTGAGAAGAGTGAAGAGGAGGACTCTAAGTAGGGTCACTATCCTTCTGAGGAGAGCAAGAAGCATGTGATTACCAAGTCTATGAGGAAGAACTTGATCAGAAAGAGCAAGAGAAAGGCTAAGAGGGCTCAAGAGATCAAGGTCACTTTTAACTCTAAGAAGAAACAAGTCTTTATCTCTACAGGGTTTGACATGGTTAAGACTGAAGACATCAACCTCAACTCTTCAACTAAGAGTTCTGGTTCATGTTCAAATCATTTCAGCATCAAGAAGAAGGCTGATCAATTGTGTACCATGCTACACAGCCTAAACCATCCAACTCCAAGAACAGTCCTCAGCCCAAAAGGACTGTCTCAGCATCTGCAAAGATGAAGGTGGAGAAGGGAAATGATCAAAGTCAGCCTTGTTCTCAAAAGAAAACTCTTTGGAGGAAAAAGATGAAATGTGTTATGTGTGAGAGTACTTCTCATCTTGCTAAGGATTGTCCATACAATCCAAGAGGTACTCTTCATGTGACCAAGAAGAGACTTCCAAGAGCTCTAAGAAGAATTCAGCTTCGGAAGGAAAATTTGTTTCCTTCGGAAGCTCCAACGTAAAGAAGAAGGCAAGTGGAAAATTGCATTCGGAAGAAAATTTGGTCCCGGGAGAAAGGAATACTTCCAAAGTACTAAAGTCCGCTGCAGTGTTAGCAGGAACTTCCGAAGGTCCAGTCATCAAAACTTCCGAAGTCTCAAAAGCTTCCGAAGTTTTGAAGGTCAGGTTCAAACTTCCAAAGGTGGTGTGGAAGTCAAAGAAAGACCAACTGACTGAAAATTCTCAATAAACAATAGCAAAAGATCCTCAAAGCACAACTATAGGATCTATTACTATTTTATTACCTTCTACTTCTTTTGATGAGCCCAAGACCAATAAGGCTTGGGTTTCCAAATGTAACTAATCATTTTCTTTATGTGGGAACAGCTCAAGACAAACAAAAATATCTGCATCATTGATAGTAGCTGTTCCAGGCACATGACAGGCAATAGGTCACTACTCCAAAACTTTGAAAGAATTGATGGAGGACCAGTTGCTTTTGGAGAAGATGAAGGAGGTTACATTTCTAGAAGGGGCAAGGTCACAAATGGTAAGCTCAGCATTGAGAAGGTAAACTTTGTCAAGGAGCTTGGGTACAATCTTCTGAGTGTATCCCAATTTTGTGATCAGAGTCAAAACATGCTCTTTACTGAGCATGAGTGCATTGTTCTCAAGCCCGGGGTGATTATTCCTCAAGAGCATATCCTGTTCAGAGCCCCCAGGAAAGGGAACATGTATAAGATGGACTTGCAAGATACATCTCCCTCAGGAGAAGTTTCATGCTTTCTATCTAAAGCTAATAGTGATAAGTCTTTTCTCTAGCATAAAAGGATGTGTCATGTAAACTTTAAAAATATGAATAAACGGATTAAGAATGCTTTGGTAACTGGAATGCCAAAGAAAGAGTTTACAAGTGATGATCTTTATGTTGCATGCCTGAGAGGGAAGCAACATAAGGTATCTCACAAGCCTAAGGAAAGAAACTCCATCACTACACTTGTTACATATGGATCTCTTTGACCCCACCAGTGTAATGAGTCTAGGAAGGACCTCTTACTGTCTGGTGATCACAGATGACTTTACAAGATTCACTTGGGTTTTCTTTCTTAGAACTAAGGATGAGACCCCTGAGATTTTGAAGAATTTCATCTTAAAGATTGAGAATCAATGTGATCACAAGGTCAAAACCATAAGATGTGATCAAGGAACTGAATTTAAGAACCAAATCCTTGATACATTTTGTGATGAAAAAGGTATTACAAGACAATACAGTGCTCCCAGGACTCCTCAGCAAAATGGTGTTGCTGAGAGGAGAAACAGGACACTGATTGAAGCTGCAAGAACCATGTTGTCTGACTCTAAGCTACCTATCACCTTCTGGGCAGAGGCAGTCAACACTGTCTGCTATGTGCAAAACAGAGTTTTAGTGGTTAAGACTCATGGTAAGACTCCTTATGAACTTTGGCACAAGAGGAAACCTTACATTGGTTTTCTCAGGTCATTTGTATGTCCATGCAGCATCTTGAATACTAAAGATCAAATTGCCAAGTTTGCTAAGAAATCAAATAATGGACACTTTATTGGATATTCTTCTCAAGCTAAAGCTTATAGAGTATACAATCTCAGAACTAGAGTAGTTGAGGAGTCAAACAAATGTGACTTTCAATGAGCACACTCCCAGTGTGAAAGGTTCTGGTCCGGATTGGCTATTTGATCTTGATTTAGTTACCAACTATTTAACAAATCTTGTGAGAATGTTTCAGGATCTACAGATATTTTACCTCCAGGTGATTCTGATCCAAGATTTGAGCTAAGAAGACCTTCAGGTTACACATCTTCAGCTCCAGTTGTAACTACTTCAGCAAATGAAGTTTCTATCAGCACAACAATGACAAATTCAGTTGATACATCTAAGATGCCTTCAAGTTCCAGCTCAGAAGCTCAATAACCAAACAAAGAAACTTCAAATGCAGAAGAAAATAATAATGGTGGTGACAGTGATTAAGAATTTCTTGATGCTGATAACCAATCCATTGATGAACATATCAATGATGTCACACACTCATTGGATCAAGTTTCTCTTGATAAGTGTATTGATGTGGTGGAAGAAGCATCAATGCCAGATCTAAATTTCTGTAATTTAGATCTCTCTTAGCAACTTGTTATGATCCCTCGGCTAAGGATCTACAAGTCTCATCCTACCACAAACGTCACTCTTGTTTCTTGTCCCAGATAGAGCCTAAGAAAATCGATGAGTCTCTGAAGGATGGAAGTTGGGTTGAAGCCATGTAAGAGGAGCTGCTTTAATTCAAAAGAAGAAGGTTTGGAACCTATGTCCTCTTCCTCATGGGAAGATAACTATAGGAACCAAATGGGTGTTTAGGAATAAGAAAGATGATAAAGGTATTGTCATCAAAAAGAAAGCTACACTCGTTGTTCAAGGATACACACAAGAAGAAGGAATTGACTACACTGATGTCTTTGCTCCTGTAGCAAGACTAAAAGCTATTAGGATATTCTTGGCATTTGCTGCATCCAAAAACTTCAAGGTCTATCAACTTGATGTCAAGTATGCTTTTTTATATGAGGTGATTGATGAAGAGGTGTATGTCAAACAACCACCTGGTTTTGCAGATCCTGATCATCCTGATTATGTCTGCAAGCTTGATAAGTCTCTTTATGGGCTACACCAAGCACCAAGAAAGTGGTATGGGACTCTATCTCGGTATCTCTGCAAGCATGGATACAGAAGGGGTAATATAGATGGAACTCTCTTTATCAAAGGACAGGGAAATGAATTAATGCTAGTTCAAGTGTATGTAGATGACATCATTTTTGGTTCAACTTATCCAAGGCTCTGCAAAGACTTTGAGAAGCTAATGAAGGACATATTTGAAATGAGCGCCATGGGGGAACTCAATTTCTTTTTGGGAATTCAAGTGAAGCAAGTTGAAGATGGAATCTTTATAAGTCAGTCAAAGTATGTTTAGGACATACTCAAAAGATTCAACATGACTGATTGTAAGATTGCTAAGACACCCATAGTAAGAAATCACTCCCTTGGGCCTGATTTTGAGGGGGAGTGTGTGGATGAACACCTTTATAGGGCTATGATTGGGTCCCTTATGTATCTTACAGCTAGCAGGCCTGATATCATGTTTGCCACATATATTTATGCAAGATATCAAACTAACCCCAAAATGTCTCATCTCATCACTGTTAAGAGAATTCTAAGATACCTCAAAGGTGCCTCAACACTTGGTCTTTGGTATCCCAAGAATTCTGACTTCAATCTATATACATATACAGATAGTGATTATGGTGGTTGTAATATGACTGCAAAGTCTACATCTGGGGGATGTCAGTTCCTTGGTGGAAGGATTATCTTATGACAATGCAAGAAACAATCATGTGTCTCTGCATCAACTACTGAAGCTGAATACATTGCTGCTATAAGCTATTGTGCTTAAGTGCTTTGGATTCAGAATCAGATGCTTGATTATGGTTTAAACTTCAAGGAGACTCCCATTCACATAGACAACAACAGTGCTATCTCCATCATAGAGAATCCTATGCAACACTCAAGGACAAAACACATAAATATCATGTATCATTTAATTAGAAATAACTTTGAAAAGGAATTAATTAAACTAGTTAAAGTTAACACAAATGAACAATATGTTGATCTGTTTACAAAAGCCTTTGATGAACAGAGATTTAAGTATCTTATATCAGTTGTTGGGATGATTAATTTTGAGTAGCTTTTTCTTAAAACTAATTCATTTTATTTCTTAAAATCTGTGTGTCCTAAGTTGTCTAGTTTATCACATTCATAAGCTCATGTTTTCTATGAATAAAAACTTTTTGAAGAGATTTCTTAGATTTTTGACAAATCTTGATCCTTCGAAAGATATAATTTTATTTTCAGAAGAAAATATACCTTCAAGACAAATAACTGCCTAAGTAAATTTTGCCTTCAGAAGAAATTTCTGAAATTTCTTTCGAAGCTTAAAACTCTCTTAGGCACTTATATGTTTTCAAGGACCATTTTCTTCCGAAGGAAATTAACTCTTGGAAGCTTTGTTCTGTTGAACAAAACATCCAAGTCTAAATTCTCTTCCGAAGCAAATTTGTCAAAACTCTTTGAAAATTCTTCCGAAGTCATTTTGGCTTCGGAAGCTTTTTTATTAAAACTTTCGAAGAAAATTTACCTTCGGAAGCCTTTCGATTTCCAAGAAAACTACTCTTTGAGCAAAAAGCAAACTACTTTTTCAGAGGTGGGACCGACATCCGAATTTCAAAGTTTATCCTCTTTCATTAACTTTGTCTCAAATCCTTTTCACATATAAACCCAATCAGTTCCCCCTCTTTCTATCATCTTCATCTTTCCTCCAAACCTAAATTCCAAATTTCTCTCTGAAACCGCCCTTGTTCATCTTTCCTTCACCTTTAAGCTTTCTCACAATGGTCAACCTCAACAGAAGAAATGACCCAGATTTCTCCATGCAGTTACACATACAACACAATCAGGTTGCTCTGTTAAACTCTGAGAAAGATTCATATTTCTCAGAGGTGTACCAATTCTTAGCTCTGTCAAACTACTTCGCATCCCTTACCATTGATCCTACTCTGTATGAGGATCATTTGCTTGAATTTTGGAAGACCCGTCAAAAGTTCATTATGGATGGGGAGAAGGCACTGTCTGCCACAGTGCAGGGGAGAACAATCTTCATCACTCAGGCCATCATCAATAATCATCTTCAGCTGGATGATGAAGATGGTGAGGTGGTCTTCCCAAAAGAAGTTGTTAATCATTCTTTTGAGCAGATGGGCTATGAGGGAGATTTCTTTGTAAAGACATTCAGGAAAGGAAAGGTCTCACCTCAGTGGAAATACCTACTTCATGTGGTTATCCACAGCTTGTCCAACAAGCATGGAGGGTGGGACCAGATTCCTGAAGATCTCTCCTTCATAGTGCATGAGATGGTTCAAGGAGTCAAGTTCAGGTACTCTCAATTTTTTTATACTAATCTGATTGCAAACTTGGACTCTTTAGAGTATTACATGATTCCTAGATATGTTCAATACATTCTTAACTGTGAACTGGGCTCACAGTTGAGGGAAACAGGTAATATTCTTAAATTGGGACAGATCAAGCCCGGCATCTTTAAAATTTTGAGGAAGCCAACTGTTGGCTTCTCAGGGGTAGAAACAGCCCTTGTCCCAAAAATGTTAGAGCTCATTGCTCAAGGTGACAACCTAGTAACACATGCTAGTGTTAAACCCACACCTTCTACATCTTAACCACCAAAACAAACACAAATCACCCTCACCTACAAAAGAAAACTCAAACGAACCCCTGCTTAGGCTATTGTCTGTGCAGGCCCCCATATACTTACCTATGCAGGAGGAAGTGGATACTAGAGCTCCCACTTCTCCTAAGGAGCAAACCACTCCCATTACTTCTAAGATCAGTGCTGAGGTTCCTCATGCTCAGCCTGATGAGCTCACAAGCCCAAATGCCTTAAGCCTTCACTCTGAGTCTTAACACTCAAGTGAACAACCTTCAGGGTACAACTACCATCCCCAGCCTTTAGACTTAAACCAACCCATTCCTAATCTTGACTTCTATACTGATAAAGACTTAGGTGTCAGTGAGTACCATGAGTCTCCCTACTACTCCACTCCTCAAAGAGAGATGAGTGCTCCTGAGTCACCTAGGTCTAGCCCACATCAGTCACCCATCACTAAGGTGGATACTTCTGAACCTGTTCAGGATATCCATATGGAAGAGGCTCTCACTTCAGCAAGTGATTACATCATTCAGACCTCAACCATGGCAACTTAGCTCATTGACACTTCAACTGAACCTGTCACTGAGCAGAGGAAATCCAATAGCCAAGAACACCATGCTGGTGGTGAGAGAAGACCTTGGTCCAATTCTCTCATCCCCTAATGATTCTTCTGATGAAGATGAGGGGAATCTGAGACTAAAGGTGCAAAAACTATCATAAACATGCACTTATCTAGTCTCCAAGGTTAGTCATCTTGAATCTCAAGTGACTACCTTGCAAAACAGGGTCAATGATCAGTAACTTGAGATATCTTATCTTAAGGAACAACTAGCTGGGAGACCTTTAAGGGGAGATCAACCAGGAACACAAGAACCTGTGAGTGTGATTGTCCTAATTCCTAGCTCACCTATGCAAGAGGGTGATGCTACGAAAAAGGGGGAGAAAGTCATTACAGTCACAGAACCTGGGAGTTCTTCTGGGAGTATGGACATTGAAGACTCACCATCCTCACTTGCAATTGTGCATACTCAGCAACTTCCTCAAGTTCACATTGATGTGGACAGTATAGACTTTGTCATTAGGAGTCTCTTTGAGAAAGGCATTCCAAGGGCTATATCATCTCCACCAACTTCAAATCACATTATTAGGTGGAGGTATGATGCTGATAGAAGAGCTCTCATTCTTCAAAGCCAATCTAGACAAGTTGACAGGTTGGCTCAAAGGATTCAAGATAGGATCACTGCAGAGTTCAGCTTCAGAAGAAGAGTAAGGCAATCAGGCAATATCATCGGTTAACTAGATGTTGAGGCAGACCCTAAGATTAGTTTCATAGGGGAAACCTTGACTGAAGGCCTAGTGGTAGAACCTAAGAGCCATGTCTCACCATCAATTGTTGCAGAGGCTCATTCTTTTGATGAGACACCTGCTGGTGAAGGTTCATCTTAACCTCTCTCTGACCAGAGCTTGGAAGCTACACCAAGCAATGAAGGTCAAATCTCTCTCCACCCTGAGTCACAAAGGTCTGTGAGTGACAAAGGGAAAAGAAAATTGACTTCTGAGGAGATTGAGGAGGAGGAGAGAGAGAGAGAGAGGAAAAGGAAGCTAAGGGGAGAAAGTTCCTCTACTGGGTCTGCAAGACTCATGGAAACTGCTATCAGGGTTGCCCCCAGACCAAATACTCAGGATGATAAGTTAAGGGTGGTCAGGATCAACTACTTGCAAACCAGGAACTATGACATTGATAACATCATTTCCCTCCCCTTAGATGAATTAAATGAACTGGCTGACATGAAATTATCAAAAGAGAGAAAAGAGGAAGAGGATGCAGAATTACTTCTTAAAATCAAAGAAGAAAGAAGATAGAAAAGACTCTACAAGCATGTGCCTACTCTCTCCCCAGTTCAAGAAAGTCATGTATAAGAGGATGTGGTTCCACAAGAACCTCAGGTAGACAAAGAGAAGGATAGGATCAACATGATAAACTACCTGAGTGCCACAGGCCTCTATCAGGCTAATACACTTCTTCCCTTACCCTTTGATTACATTGAGTTTGAGTACCTCAAACAACTTGAACTTGATATAGTCAAAGAAAGAAAGATCACCAAAAGAAAGTTAAGGGAAGAGGCTGCAAAGTCAAGAACCATCATCCAGAAAAACATGAAGAAGTCTGCTGATAGGCAAAAGAAGATGAGCTTCTTGAAGCTGTACAGATTCTCCGGAAGGAGACTTGGTCCTATGTCTCTGTCCACCATGGATGAGCACATCAGGGTAATCAAGCAGAAGATTAAAAGAGGTGAACTTGCTGACTTACACTCCCCACCAAGTCAGGTCCCTCAGGAAGTGGAGATTAAGGTTGAACCATTTAAGACAACACAACCTGAATCTCCTGCTAAACCTCAGCAAGCTTCCACTTCTTATCCACAGCAGGGATCTGTCCCCTATGAATCTGAACCTGCGAGAGAGGAAGACCCAACTGAGAAAGACAAAGAAGATCAATCAGGTGCTGCAGGCCAGTCTTCTTAGTTAAAAAGTTCAAAGAGGAGAAAAAGGATGGTTTCCAAACCAAAGTCAAAGAAAAGGAAGAAAGAAGCATCCATCTCCAGACCTCAAGATGAGTCAAAACATCCTGAGGATATGCAACAAGAGGATGCTCCACCAACTCCAATTCAAGCAGCTCCTCTAGCATCAGGAAGACCCATCTTATCTTGGACATACACTACAAATCCAGAAAGATGGCATGTCACCATAGATCAAGGTGTTGAAAATATCTACACATGGCAGGATATGATCAATCTGCCTTTGCATAATCTCTTTGACATAAGAAGACACTATGAGAGTCTGAGTGGTCCTGATCATCTTATGAAGAAAGGGATGGCCATCATCATAATGAGGACTGTTAAAATCTGAAATCTCAAAGTCTCTCCTGCATGCATGCACAAGTGTACTGAAGTGGAATGCTTCAGAAATTTCACACACTGCCTTAGAAATTACTCTAAGTGTGAAATCTTCCGAAGCCAAGACCAATATCTTCCGAAGCCAAAGATGAAGTCTTCCGAAGCTTCAAAGACAAAGTCTTCCGAAGCTTTAAAGACAAAGTCCTCCGAAGCCAACTATTGAAGACAGATTTCTTCCAAAGACTTATTGATCACGTACTTTATCTGATGTACCTTTTACATAAAGCTGGACCCTTTTCCGCTGCAACTCTGATAAGACACCAACTTTACATAAGTTGGTGAAATGTCCATGCTTTTGGTAACTGTACATTGAGGTCTTGAGTCTGTAACTTTCCACTTTATATACTTTATCCTTTTTGTAATACATTAGGATGTGATCTATGGTATGTCATAGTCACTAGTCAAAAGGCAATCTGCCTTTTGACTCTACATTGATTTTGTTGTCTAGATCATGTATCCAGCTGGCCTTCAAAGTATGGCCGGCTATAGGTTGTAGTATAAGTATCTCTGGTCCTTATATCTTATCTGAATAACTTTGAAAACACTTGTAAGGAACTAGAGAGCAATATACATCAACCTTGAAAACTAATTACTTGTGTTGTTCTTGTTCCGTCTCATATACACTTATGTTTCTTAGTTCTCAAAACTGACTTTTCTAGTTCCCCATTTGAATTGTTAAGTGTTGTTGCACACTCTCCTCTTGGTGTTGTTATGTTGTAAGTGCATACCCTTCAACGGTCCTGCACAGTACCACTTATCATCCGTAAACCAATGGTCAAAGTGAACGTACCATAAGGACGTTGGAGCTACGTGCTTGTGTGATTGACTTCGGGAATAACTGGGAAGTTCACCTACCATTGGTGGAATTTTCTTACAATAATAGTTATCACACCGGCATACAGGCAGCACCATTTGAAGCTTTGTATGGATAGAAATATAGATCACTAGTTTGTTGGGCTGAAATTGGTGATAGTCAGCTAACGGGTCCTGAATTGGTACACGAGACCACTGAGAAGATTGTACAAATAAGGAACCGTATGGTTGCAGCACGTGACAGACAGAAGAGTTATGCTGATAAGCGACGGAAACCTCTAGAGTTTTAGGTTGGCGACAAAGTCTTATTGAAAGTCTCACCATGGAAAGGCGTGATCCGGTTTGGTAAAAGAGGAAAGCTAAACCCGAGATACATTGGACAATTTAAGATATTGGAAAGAATAGGTCGGGTGGCCTATCGATTAGCCCTACCTGATTCGCTTGGTGGAATTCATGATGTATTTCATGTCTCAAACTTAAAGAAGTGCCTAAGTGATGAAACGATGGTCGTACCCCTAGAAGAAGTTCAGGTGGATGAACAACTACGCTTCATTAAGGAACCAGTCGAGGTGATGGATCGTGAGATGAAGACACTTAAGCAAAGCAAGATACCCATAGTCAAAGTTCGTTAGAACTCGAGACGTGGACTGAAATTCACGTGGGAACATGAGGACCATATAAAGCTTAAGTACCCTCAACTATTCGAAAAGACGATGCCAGTAGATACAGGTATTGATTAAATTTCAGAACGAAATATCTTTCAACATAGGGATGATGTGACAACTCACCCAAAACTCACTCGATTTCTTTATGCCAATGCAGTAGACCAGTGATGGAACACTCACCATGTAACACAATTTTCGGGACACAAATTCTTTCAACATGGGGATAATGTGACATCCGGTAAATTTCCGTTACCAAACTCCGTTAGTTCCGTTAGGTCTTGCGTACACGTGTTGTAAACACACACTAGTTGTTGTTGAACGTTGGAGACTTTAAAATACTTAACAATGACAAACTAATAATAATCTAATCAATAATGTGATTATTGTATTATGCTTATGTGTCGATTTAAATATTAACTGTGAATTTTATCGGGTAACGTGAAAACGTGTGTATTTAATCGGTATGTCTTATGTTTAGTAAAGATAAAACATATAATTGTTTTTATTAGTTTATATCTTTATTAATTTAGTTAAAAACACGTTTAAAAAGAGTATAAAGCTTAGTTTTTATAAAAGTACAAAATGCAAGGGGTTAAAGGGTAATTACCATAAATTAATTAAAACAAAACAAACCAACCCTAACCCCATACCCCTTGCGGCCTCGATTTTAACCCCACACCGACACACCATTTGAAATTCAGTCAAAGAACACCACAAAGCATTGATTTTGGTTGATCTCAAGTACTACAAGTTAGAATCATCAAATACAAGCCATTACACGTTAAAGGTTAGAGTTTTACATGTTTTTCATGTGTTCTTGATGTTGGCCGAAACCCTAATTTGAAATTGGGGTTCATAATATGAATTTCTTGGTTGTTTGATGATATGGTAATGTTAGTTAGGTTAGATTGATGTTGGTTTACGTTGATTATGCAAGAAAACTATGATTTTGATGTGTTGTTCATAGGTTACTAATAATAGTAACTTTATTTGCATGAATATGATGATTTGATGATGAATTGATGTTGTTGAAGTATTTATGATGATATATGGATGTTAAATTGATGATATGAATGTTAGAAACCTAAGAAAGAATGTTGTAGTTCATAGATTGCCAAAGTAGAAACTTTTGCTCATGAAGATTGATGAATTATGATGATTAGATGTTGTTGTTCATGCCTAGATGTTGATATGAGCTTGAATTGGTATATTGTTAATGAATTCATGAATCTATTGGGTGTTTGAAAGTTTTTGGGATGTGCTTTCCCAAAAGGGAAACTTTATTTGCACAAAGTCTTGAGAATGATGATTTGAGCATGTTTGGGACATTAGGATCATGCTAGTATGTTCATGGATGATTTCTAATGTGGTTGAATGCGTTGATTGGGTTGTATGAATGTTTGTTTGATTATTTAGAGATTTGATCATCTTAGTGAGTACACATGGCAAAGGTTTATGTAAGTTGTGATAGGACCATGATTGGGTGTTGTTGTAGATCATTGTTAGATATCTTGGTTAATGTAATGGTTATCTATGTATGATGAACTAGTATGTTTGATTGAATGGAAATTCTAACTATAATGTCACCAACGGGTCAAACAGGTCAACTGGGTCAAATGTGTCTTGTCTTTCTAAAACCTTGAGTTCTTTGATTTGTAGAGTACTTAGGGTTTCATTATGATTTTTGTGTACACGTACTTATGTACTCTTGCGTTCTAGGTGACCTCTGAGGGTTGTCTATCCACTCTTTCTTTCAAGTTAAGCATTAAGTAATTCTTACACGCATCAGGTGAGTTCATGCCCTACTCTTTTACATACTCTCTTTTGGGGGAGATAGCATACTAGTTTTGCAAACGCTTCATTTACATGGGTTGTGTATAGTATAATATAGTGTTTGTTTACCATGGAAAGTCCTCACACTTTCGGATTGTTAATCATGATTTAGCGGGAAATTTTTGGTAGTACTACTGGGTCTGACGAGCCCCACCTGTATGACTCGAGGTCGAACGGGTGCAATATTGTCCTAACAAACATTGTCACGACCTGGTAAGTCGTGACGGGAGGCAACAAACGTAACATAGTCGGCTTCAATCGTGAAATCACTATGATTATTACTTTTTGTTTATAGACTAGCTATCTATTACAATACAGTTCCTATATATTGCAACTGTTACTGATTATTGTTTAACGCAAACTATTGAACTCACCAACCATTGTGTTGACTCTTTTAGTATGTTATTCTCAGGTTAAGGTTCACCATTGCCTAGGAGTACGTTGCACGGGTCAGCATCATGATGTTGTCAGCATGTTATGAAACAATATTTTGATTGTGTTTGTTTAAACATTTATGTTTTAGTTTTGCACAACATTTGGGCGCGTATGTTTGCGCATTTCAAATTATGTTACATTGTTCTGGGTTTCTCTGGTTATTTAAACGCTTCCGTAATATTTAAAGTTAAACTCTGATTTTGAATGTTAGTTCATATAGAGTCGTTCTGAGTAACTAATGACTGAAATCCTGGTTTGTCACGCGCCTCACGGTAAAACCACGCACGCGGATTTTGAGGGTGTGACATATTATCTATCAATCATGTCACCTTTCTTACCTTGAAAACTTAATTTTTTAATTATCTCAATCACCACTACAATTACAGTGATCTTAAATCCACATCAATCATCTCAAACCTTATTTAACCACCTAAACCCTATATTAATCATCTCATAATTTTTTTACATTATTGATTTGAATTAACAACAAGAAGGATTAAATATTTTTGTTTACATTTTTGAATTGTGAATTTTTTATTTTCAATTCGTGTATCACATGTTAGTAACCTAGTATCTCATAATATGCTTTCATATTGCTTTTTTTAATATTAGTAATACAATGATACTTATTAAAGCATTTGAGCGTACTGAAAATGATACAATTTCCATTAACATCCCTTGAAGCACGAGGGTCATTACTAGTTCAAACTTTTGCAATAACTTTGCATATAATTTATCTTACTAACGAAAATTATCATTAACCTATTTCATTTCATATCCTATATACGCACAAACTACACTCTATACTGATTTGTTTCCCTTCTTGAAAAGGGTATGTATATGTTTAGGGTTGTGTTTTTGACATCCTGAATACAACCATTTATGATGTCTATAATTTCCTACATTATGAACTTTCATATTCTAATCGAGTACTTCAAAGGACAACACAAGTACCACGTCCCCTTTTCCGCCCACTCCTTGAGGACTTGCCTGCTTCCTTTCTTCTCCTTCTGTATTTTGGAACACAATTTTGTGTCATTAGTACATATTTGCTACTATGATCTTGTTAATTAATTAATTAATTCCCTCATAACAAACATAAACCTACTTCACTGTTGATATTTTCTCGAAGTGTAACTGGGTGACTAACACTCAAGAGGTGTTATGTATTCATGATTTCAAAACCAGTGAATGATGACACTTTTTTTCAAGGTTAAAATAAACTTCAACTTGGTGTCTAGCACTAAAAGGATTTTCCTTTTCAAAACCGATTTAGAAGCCATGAAAGGCCATTGATTTTGTCTTTTCGGCGTCAAAATAACTTTCAACTTGATGCTTATCGCTCAAATTATTAATGATTTCAAAAACCGATTTTAAAACCATGAAAGGACATGTTATTTTTTGTCTCTTGGGGAGGCTCAAGATGATCTTCAAATTGATGCCTATCACGTAAAGGATTCACAGTTTCAAAATTGATTTCAGAAAGAGTAATGTGTTCTAAATTTAGTGGTGTAATTTCTAGTGGTGTGAAGTATTGTCATTTTATTGTTACTAGAGCTTATTTCGTGTGTCTTTTATTCCTAAGTGCATAAGAATAAATCCACGTGAAATTATTATTCTTTTAAAGAATCAGTAGCACTAGAAAAGAATCGGAGGTAATCTCACATGTCATTAAAACCTAATAGTATCATATATTTACCTGACTAAAAAAGTTTAACAAATTATTATATATTTATGAAATTTATACCCCTCCTTTAAACGTTGCTTAAAGACTATATAAAGGGTTTTAAACCTCATGAAAATAAGAAGGGTATAATCATCGTATCAATTAATAAATTATTTACATATTACATTATACAAGTTTAAAGGTATATATGAAATCGTTCATTTGTTTATTTTTTATGATTATCGTGTTATATCGTCCCGTAAAGGAAGAATATCTCATTCTGTTCAAGAGACGGACATAACCCATCCCCTGTGTAACAGAAGACTGGAATCTCTTCGTGAAAACACGAAGGCGATAGCCAGTTTTACTTTGTATTCAAAAGCAATAGTCAAGAATATAAAGTCACCGGCGTTTTCTGCGCATCCTTTGTACGGTCGATAAATGGTATTCCAGCGGAAACAAAAGAAAACAACACTTCATAAGAAAAATGAGAATATAAGGTCCATAAAATATACAACTTAGTATATGTCTCATGTTCACAAACATGAGTCAAAGTTAACACATAAGACTCTGAATTGCCCCTATATGACCAAATTGTAATCATAACCTTCCATTTTCATTAAGAACTAAAGTGACATAAAACAAAGGATATGCAAAGCGGGTTATCTCAAACAAAAAGTACATAACGAAATTATCCCAATTCAACAAATATATCATGGATAACGCTCATGCAAAAAACACGAAGCTTATACAAGTTAATTAAGAGAAGATCATCAAATTTGTTCTAGGTTCATAGCAAAAACAGCAAGCAAGAAGAAACTACTGAAGCTACAAGCAAACAAGCAGTGGCAAATATAAGTGCAGACCAGATAAGCGGGATAATATGCAAAACAACAGAAAGAAACATTCAAAACATGTAAAGAATCCTACCCAGAAGCAAAATGACAATCTTGTTATAATAATATTCTACGTTATAGTTTCAAGTTGAAGATCCTCACTTGGCCATCATGATCTTGACAAATTCCTCATAGTTGATCTGCCCATCACCATCCACATCAGCCTCACGAATCATTTCATCAACTTCCTCATCAGTCAGCTTCTCGCCAAGATTTGTCATTACATGACGAAGCTCTGCTGCAGAAATGAAGCCATTTTGGTCCTTGTCGAAAACACGGAAAGCCTCCTTAAGTTCCTCCTCAGAGTCTGTGTCTTTCATCTTCCTGGCCATCAGATTAAGAAACTCGGGGAAATCAATAGTACCGTTTCCATCAGCATCAACCTCGTTGATCATGTCCTGGAGTTCAGCCTCTGTGGGGTTTTGTCCAAGAGACCTCATAACAGTTCCCAGCTCCTTGGTGGTGATGCAACCTGCAACCGCATACACACAACTTATTCCATTACAAGATTCACATCTTAATTCTTCACTGTTTCTCCTAAACATAAAACATCAAAAGATGGCCTAGTGGTAAGGCACTTGAAAGTTGAAAGGTCTCCCAAGAGACCCATGTTCAAACCTTCCCTAGGTAAACATCTTTGATGTTTATTGTTGTTTAAAATAAAAACTTTTGAACAATATTAAAGAGTGGTTTTACTTCAGATATTAAGCATATTCCTAGTAGAAATCTTTAATCTTGCAGGCCCGAATCAAATGTCATAAGATTCTAATTGTTTACAAGAAACACTAGACTTGCAGTACCAACTTCATTTGATTAAAATTAACACTAAACTTGACCATCTTTGAAGATCAAACAGATCTGACATCAAGCAGATACACAAAAAGTTTAGCAAACAAGAGTCATCATTCTATTTTTGTTTACTTTCTACAGTTTCATTTAACATCATGAGTTCGCTTATGAAACAAACAAGTAACCAACTTCACAGCGTCGTTTCGTCGAACACCTTACAGACAACACCGACCAAACCCATATGTGAAGATGATTAAAACCAACTGAAGTAAATTTAACACAACATAAACCAACTTTGCAAGTACGATTCAAGTTTGATCCACCACCAGGCCAATATCAAAACGACCCCCAACTCACAAAATCTCATCAGAAACAGAAAACAAATTCAACTACGTAGACAGACTTTAAGTCAAACTCAAACATCAGTTGCATAACAGATAACCCAGATCCCAAACACGAGATGATCACATCAAGGTTCTAACCAACAAAATATGAATCGATTGAAAGCAAACAAGAGTTTGATTCGTGAAACGGATGTACAATACAAGATGAGAAAAGAGAACTGACCATCTCCATCCTTATCGAACAAGCTGAAAGCTTCCTTGAACTCGGCGATCTGATCATCTGTGAGTTGATCAGCCATTGTTGGTGAATCTTCTTGAATGAAAATCAAAAGAAGTAAACAGGGGATTCGTTTGGTGTTTGAAGATACTGAGTTTTGGGGGGTGTCGAAGAAGAGTGAGCGAGTATATGTAGAAGATCAAAGTGTTTTGACAGCATCTGATGCTTCCCCCTTACATTACATTGTAGGCAGATTACCATTTTGCCCTTGGCTCTTTATTCTGCTTTTACTAACAGTACCTCCATGATTAATATCATAACGTGCTCTATCTCTTCTTTGGTACACAACTACAGTGTTCTGCCACAATAATTTAGGGGTGTTTACAGTTTCGGATATCTGTCTTCGAATATCCGAAAATTTCGGATAGTGAAAATCACTATCCGTATTCGTATTCGAAATTTCGGATATCCGAAATTCGGATATCCGAAAATTCGGATACGGATTCGGATAGTGATTCGGATATCCGAAATTCATTTTTTATTTTTTTTTATTTTTTATTTTTAGTTTTTTTACAAAATATAGACATATAATATTATAAAAATAATATAAAAACCAACTCATATCATAAAATTCATAATATACACTAAAAAATCTCAATCTAAATTAAAAATATATCTAAAATTAAAAAATAAAATTTTTTTTTTAGTTTTCGGATAACAGATATCCGAAACTTTTGAAAATTACTATCCGAATCCGAATCCGAATTTTCGGATATCCGAAATTCGGATATCCGAATTTTCGGATGTCCAAAAATTCGGATATTTCGGATTCGGATTTTCGGATTTTTGGATCGGATTCTCGGATTCAGATATTTTTGAACACCCCTACACAATATGATGCTTTCTTTTACAAACCACCAATGCGGCAGAAGTGATATCTTTTTTCCTTGTTCACATATTAATATATCATACTCTTAAACTACATTTAATATTTATTATAGTTTTCAAGAATTATAATATATATTAAAATATTTGGTCGGTGACTACATTATTTTAAGGTTATTTTCATAATTTTATGGTGCATATATGCTACGTGTCAAATGGAGAGAGCACCATCTTCAATATTCAGAACAACCTTCACCTCCAACACTCTCACTCTCTCTTCTTCCATTTCTGATCTCTCTCTTCATTTAAGGAAAACGGTGTTTGGCAGTGATGATGTTGGAATCTGCCATCTCTAGGCGTATGTCGATTTTGATTTCAAGTGAAGTAGTTAGGGCGATGATGTGATTTGATTGAGTTCCATGGAAGAGGATCAGTATCGAACATGAAGAGGATTAAGATCTAGGGCTTGAGGATTGGTATCGAGAATGATTACCTTGGTTTCCGATTTTAGTTCACTTATTGATTTGGTGATGAACACAATCCAAAGACGACGGACTCATAACCAAAATGTTGTCTTCCCAGATACAATTCCACCTCTTCCCAATTATTGCCTCCTACCAAAATGTTATGTGTTGACTACCTTCAGCGTCACAGAGTTGAGATTACGTATTTGAAAGATATTCTTGGTTTTCTTGCTCCAGTTTCCTCATCTCCACTCTTCAATTGAAGATGGTAGCTAGGGTTCATCCATAGCAGGTGATTTCTATGGGGATTCCCCTTTCCTCTTAAACCACTGTAAATTTTCTATCAATTTATGTGAGTTCTAAATTTTGCTTTAGTTTTGGGGTTTACTAATGGCGTAGTATCCTGTCAGGTTCATTTTGCACATTTTCAACACCATTTTAAGGCATTAATTATACCTAAGTATATGTGTTGATAATATGATAGGATGCTTGTACTGGTCATCTATGAATGAAATGTTTGCAGAAATGAATGCAGTTCAACTCATACGTTTTTGTTTCTTACTAGTTATTCTGGGATTGCATATTTTTCTATATTTAGAACAACATTGTCATATTGAAATTACTAACAGAAATTAAATCAGCACAAATTGTTTGACTATTGCAAGAATTTAACATCGAGAAATGCAATTAGTGGAGGTAGATAAAATCAAGATCTAGTAGGAGCATAAACACAAACAGAAGTAACTTGAAGTTCGAAAGAAAATGTAAAATTCTCTAAACTTGTAAGGTCCCGTTCCCGGAGACCTCACAGTTGGTCATTCGTAGCACTAAAGATACATAATAATATACATTTCATAAAACAAGTAGCGGAATTACAATAACAAAAGCCCATTCATTTCATTTTTAAATGTTGTTGTTAAGCAATACATTGTTATTCGTTAGTTACAAAAAGATCGTTTGAATGCATTACAAAACAACAATATCATCAAAACATGAATGGATGTCAGTCTTGTCCCGCCGAGTAGCTTCACTCTCGTGCCATCCTCAGCTATATTTACCTGCCAACTGAAAATGTATAAAAGTCAGCGTTGCTGAGTGAGTCCTAGTTTTAAAAGTATTAAAATACCTTGTATAGATATATGAAAATATGCTTTGTTGTAAAAATACTTCCTTTATTTTGGTATGTGATCACACATCGTACGTACATCAAGGCAATACTTTCTTTCATTCATTACTGTACGCATTCGTTCATTTCGTACTTTTATCATTATCTTTCATTTTCTTACGGACCAATGTGCAATACCCCGAACATTGTGCACGAAGCTGATGTTGGGCCTGTGATCTATAAATAGACCACGAACATTATGCATTAAGCTTACCAAGTCACCTAGGGTATGCTACAAGGGTCCCTGTCAGTCTCAATGACTGACCCTGGATGCATCCTTCGGGTTAGCTAAACCACATACAGTTGAGCTAACGACAACATGGTCGTGCACCTCCTATTCATTTGCTTGCAAGACTTACATTCTTTTATTTATGTTCCACTTTTCTTTATCATTAATCTTTCACTTTAATTAATGCAAATACTTTACGTATACGTTCATAAACACACCACGTAAAGTCACACAATAATAATTATTATGGAAATAAAAACAGCTTATAATTATGCATAATAATAACAATTAAAATCCTAAAGTCAAACTAGGGTCAAACCCTAATCATTTTGTTTTTCTCAAAAATTCAGAAAATAAACTAAGTGTCCTGGGCGCATGAGCACTATATAGGCGCATGAGCATTGCTTAGGTGTTTTTCAACTATGCGGGCGCATGAGCACACTTAGGCATTTCAACGCTTAGACGCATGAGACACTCCGGGCGCATGGGCACTATTTGGGCGCATGGGGTATACTTAGGCGCCTGAGCCTAAGACTTAGGCGCATGAGCTACTGTTCAGGCGCATGGACTTATACTTAGAATTTCTAAGGCATAATTTGGGCGTATGGGGTACTATTTGGGTGCATGAACCCTATTTGGGCGCATGAACCCTTTTTGGGCTCATGACCCTACTTAGAACTTTTTCTAAGGCAAATGTTAGGCTCATGGGCCCTGTTTGGGCGCATGACCATCTATGTACATGTTTCTAACATATTTTTTGATCCCAAACATCATATCATTCTATTCTAAGCTTATTAAAACCATTCTAAGTATGCACATCATATAAACAACCCTAAAACATCATCATACACGTATAAATACATACGATTGCATACATGATATTTATAAAACCATGTTAATACATTTTCAGCCCCAAAAACATTTTAAAACATGTAAAAGACGGGGTCTAGAACTCACCTATTGTAGTAAACAAGTAAAACTCCTCCAAACTTGCTTGTTCACGGGTTCAAGAGCCTAGAACAAGCCAAAACAAACCACCAAACATATAAAACACATATATATCGGTTCTAAGGTGGTAACCTCACATAACCGCACCAAAAACACTAGAAAACACTTACAAAATGTGAATTTCAGCCTTTTTTCTTGAAGAACCGAAGAAAACAACTCTTTCCTCTTCTCCTCTCTTTTTCAGTCGACCAAAAAGCAGAAAGTGGACATGGCATGGGCGGCCATGCCCCTTATATATAAAAATATTTGACTTTTGTACTTTTTTTCACTTTGTCCCCTTCCACTATAGCCTCTTTCTATTTCCTTCAGGATACTTTTATTTCCTTTTATTTTGACTAGAAATTTTGGGTATTGCAAGTCTACCCCCCTTAAAGAGGTTTCGTCCCCGAAACCCATCATTCTTCAAATAACTGTGGGTAGTGTTGTCTCATCTCTTCTTTAGTCTCCCACATAGACTCCAAACATTTTCTATGTTTCCACCGTACTCACACCAATGGAACCACTTTATTCATTAATCTCTTCTCCTTCTAGTCGATGATTGCCACTGGTTGCTCTACATAATTGAGCCGTTCATCCACTTTGATATCATCCAGTGGAACAATCATACCTTCATGAGCTAAGAACTTTCTTAGATGAGATACATGGAATGTAGGATGAATTCCACTTAACTCATCTGGCGGTTCCAATCGATAGGCCACCTCTTCTACTCGTACGATTATTTGGAATGGTCCTATGTATCTCGGGCTTAGCTTACCTCGCTTTCTGAACCGGATAATCCCTTTCCAAGGTGATACCTTCAACATACTCGGTCGCCCACCTTGAATTCTATCGGTCTACGCCTCTTGTCGACGTACGACGTTTGCCTATCCTTCGCCGCTTTCATAAAGGCTTTGATTCTTTCTAACTTCTCAGTGGTAGCCTCGATCACCTCAAGGCTTCCCAATTCATTCTGTCCAATATCACCCCAACATATGGGTGTTCTACACCTTCTACCGTATAGCATCTCGTAAGGTGGCATGCCAATGCTGCATGATAACTATTATTATATGAGAATTCTGCTAACGGTAAGTGATCGTCCCAACTTCCTCCAAAATCGATCACGCATGCTCGAAGCATATCCACAAGTGTCTGGATCGTCCTCTCGGACTGGTCGTCCGTCTGAGGGTGATAAGCCGTGCTAATATGTAGCCTCGTCCCCATCGCATCATCGAACCTCTTCCAAAACTTTGATGTGAATCGGGTGTCACGGTCCGACACGATAGATACCGGCACACCATGACGAGCTACAATCTCCTTGATAAACAGATCCGCCAATCTTTCTGATGAATACGCCTCACGGATCGGTAGGAAGTGAGCACTCTTTGTTAGTCGATCAACAATCACCCATATGGTATCGCACCCCCTCGCCGTACGAGGTAGCTTCGTTATGAAGTCCATAGTGATGTGCTCCCACTTCCACTCGGGTATACCCAATGGTTGGATTTTCCCGTATGGCTTTTGATGTTCTGCCTTCACTTGCAAGCAAGTATGACACTTGCTTACGTACTCTACTACATCACGCTTCATACCCGACCACCAAAAATCATTCTTCATATCCTGATACATCTTCGTGGCACTAGGATGAATCGAGTATCAAGTCTTATGAGCTTCATCCATGATTCATTCCCGTAGATCTCCGTAATAAGGGATCCATATCCGTCCATTTTGGGTTTTAACACCAAGAGTGTTTTCACCCAATTCTGTGACTAACCTTCACATCCTTTCGGAGTTAAGGTGATCTTCCTTCAACGCCTCATCTTGAAATTCTTTCATTTGAGTCATCATATCAGCTGTCATAATTAACTGATAAGCCTTCACTCGAATCGGCTCGGGTCTCTCCTTTCGGCTAAGGCATCGGCCACAACATTGGCCTTGCCCGGATGGTAATGGATCTTACAGTCGTAATCTTGAAGAGCTCTAACAATCTCCTTTGCCTTATGTTGAGATCCTTTTGCTCAAAGAAGTACTTTAAGCTCTTATGGTCGGTGAAGATGGTGCACTTCTTCCCGTATAAGTAGTGCCGCCAAATCTTCAATGCGAAGACCACCGTCGCAAGCTCTAAGTCATGAGTAGGGTAGTTGACTTCGTGGGTTTTCAGCTGTCGGGATGCGTAGGCAATTACTCTTCCACGTTGCATCAACACGCATCCTAGTCCCAAATAAGAAGCATCTGAATATACCACTAAGTCCTCACTTCCGTCGGGTAATGTCAAGACAGGAGCTTGAGTCAATCTCGTCTTTAACTCCTCAAAAGCACACTCCTGTTCCCAACCCCACACAAACTTCACATCCTTGCGAGTCAATTTAGTCAAAGGTGAGGCTATCTTGGAGAAGTCTTGGATGAACCTTCTATAGTAGCCTGCCAAACCCAAGAAACTACGAATCTTGAATGGCATCTTTGGAGACTTCCATTGCATCACCACCTCAACCTTTGCCGTGTCCACCATGATTCCTTCAGCATTAATAACATGACCCAAAAATTGCACCTCGCGTAACCAAAAAGCACACTTAGAGAATTTAGCATATAACTTCTCTCTTCTAAGCGTCTCCAACACCTCGCGTATGTGGCCGGCATGTTCTTCCTCACTTCTCGAATAAATCAGGATATCATCAATAAACACAATCACTGATTTATCTAACATGGGCCGACACACTCGATTCATCAAATCCATAAAGGCAGTTGGTGCGTTAGTTAATCCAAAGACATAACGAGGAACTCGTAGTGTCCATAACACGTATGAAAAGTTGTCTTAGGGATATCTGGCTCCTTTACCTTTAACTGATGGTAGCCAGATCAGAAATCTATCCTTGAAAACCAACTGGCACCTTGGAGCTGATCAAACAAGTCATCAATCCTCAGTAATGGATACCGATTTTTCACCGTCAACTTGTTCAGCTCTCGATAGTCGATGCACATCTGCATACTACCATCCTTTTTCTTTACAAACAAGACCGAAGCACCCCAAGGAAAGATACTCAGTTGAATGAACCCTTTATCCATTAACTCTTGCAGTTGAGCCATTAGTTCCTTCATCTCCGTCGGAGCTAATCGATACGGCGCCTTGGCAACGGGTTGAGCACCGGGTATCAGATCAATCTGGAACTCAATTTCGTGATCCGGTGGCATGCCTGGTAAATCCTCTAGAAACACGTCCGGAAAGTCACGCACCACTGCTACATCAGACAATTGTGGTACTGACGGATCCACATCTTTCATATAGGCCAGATAGGCACTACATCCATGCCTCGTGTACTTCCCCGCCACCGCCATTGAAATCACTTTTGGAACCGTAGTGACGCGATCACCGTAGACTGTCACCGAACTTCCATCGGGCGCAACTAATCGAATCATCTTCTTGCGACACACGGCGTTTGCTTCATACGTTGCTAACCAATCTATCCCTTGTACTACATCGAATCCGCTTACAGGCATCACATGTAAATTGGCAGAAAACCTATAACCTTCTAGTTCTATCGTACAGTCCCTATCTTATCAGTAATTCTAGTGGACTTACCAATAACATTTCTACATCAAATAGCTCACGAATACTTCTACTGCTAGCAGACAACTTATCACAGAAGGTAGTAGAAATAAAACTCCTACTAGCACCAGAATCAAACAATACAGAGGCACAAGTTTGGTTTGCACAAGTTTGGTTTACCAGAAACATACCTGACACGACCTCGGGGTCCACTCTGGCTTCCTCCATGATCATCGTGAAGGCTCTAGCACTCGTCCTCTGTCCTCATTCTTTAATCTTCTTCTTCACCCTAGAGCTTTCCGCCCTCGCCTTCTTGCAATCCTTACTCACGTGGCCCTCCTCGCCATAGCTATAACACATCGGCACCCTACTGTCTCTAGCAATGTAGCCCGACTTCCCACACTTGAAGCATACATTCAATCCCAACCTACACTCACTGGTATGCTCCCTTCCACATTTATCATGCTTCCTCAGCTCCGAGCTTGACAACACCCTCCGATCATCCACCTTCATCTTTTTGTTGTTTGGAGCAAAACCACAACATCCAAACCTTTTTCCATTCCAGTTCTTATCACCATCAATCGCCTTCTTCACCTCCACCACCGTCTCCTCCGCTCATCATACAGCCTACCTGCCAAGTGTACAACCGATCGAAAGGTACCTCGCTGAGCAGCGATCAAATGCCTACGAATGTCAGCCGACAATCCCTGGATGTACATCTTGTTGATACATGTGTCCCTAGATTCTGAGTTGAATGTAAAATGTCTTGACTATGTGTAATTGAATGATGCTTAATGAAATACATGTGGTTGTTTATATTATAATGTTTATATATTTCATTAATGGGTTAAGTAATGACTAATTATATAGGTTTGGTTTTGTTTGAATAGGTATGCATAATGTTGTAATGATTAACACATTCAAACTTAACATGATGTAGTTATCATGCGAATGGGGCCATGCGAATGGACCATACGCATGAATAACTTCATGCGAATGACTAAGTTGCACGATTTATCCAGGAGACTGGATCAGTCGTAAGACTGAAGCATGAGATTGATCAAATTGTACGACTGAAAGTTCAGTCGTAAGTATGGATCATACGCATATCTCAATCGCACGACTGAACCATCCGAATGGTTCAGTCGCCCGAATGAGAAAAACTAACCTATAAATACCACTTAATTCGTGGAAAAACGTGACACTTCGAATACTAGAACCCTAATCGCCCCAGAACGTGCTGTTCGACCATTCCAACTTCATAGAGCGTTTCAGGTCATTCCGAGTCAATTCATAACGTTTTCTAATCGTTAGGATTGATCCTGATTTCGTTCTCACTGATTGGATAGCCAATCAAATAGGATTCCGCACTATTTGATCTGGTACAACGAAGAATCGGTTAGTACTCCGTACGTACACGGTCCTAACAAGTGGTATCAGAGCTTTGGCTCTTGATTCTTCGTTGATTCAATCGTTTTTGTGAAAAAGTCTACGTTTTTACGCAAAAGGATCCATTCTTTTGGCTAAAAATTGAGTCTTTACGTGTGCATGTTCTGAAAAATTCAGTGTTTTTCGAGTTTCAGCCGTCTAGGGTGCAAATATCTGCGTTCTAGGTTAAAAGTGTTCAAAATCGCGTTTACAGCCGACCCAGTCGCACGATTATCTCAATCGTACGACTGAACTCTTTCGCACAGGTCTTTCGCACGTTTGAGTCAGTCGCCACTCCAGTCGCCCGTTGAGTCAGTCGCTGTGTCAATCGCTCGACTGAGTCAATCGATCACTTCAGTCGCACATCTGCGTCGATCGGTCTGCTCAGTCGTCTAAGTCACTCAGTCGGCCGATTCAATAGTACGTCTGAGTCCAATCGGATACAGCCCATTCGCATCAGCAGTTTACTTCTCAAGTTAAATTAATTCAAGGATGGACTCAGAAAACTATGCCATGTCAGCTGGCAAGGATTCGAGAATTCAGAACTTGTTGTTACTGGAGAATGAGATAGGGAACCATAACAAGCCACCTAAACTATTGACAATAGAGGATTTTCCACAATGGAGACAACGTTTTGAGATCTATCTTAATGGAGTAGATACTAACTTATGGAACTCTATTGAGGTTGGCTATAAAATACTCGTGGGGGCTGATGGTGTTCCTTTGACTTTGAGTGGACTCACCGATACACAGAAGGTTGCTTACAATGCAGAGAAGAAGGCCTATGCTATTTTGACTCAATCCATTCCCAAACCTATTTTTCATCAATACTCAGAACACAAACAAAGTAAAAAACTGATGGAAGTTCTTGAAAAGAGGTATGATGGAAATTCAAACTTAAAGGCACTGAAAGGTAAAGCGTTGAAGAAGGAGTTTGATAATTTCTCGGCAATAGGGAATGAAAGCTTGGATGAAATCATCGATCGGTTTTACCATCTGATGAGTGAACTTCACACTCATGGTGTTAAGACTTCAATGGAAGATAAAGTTTTAAGCTTGGCAGATGGTCTACCTGCAAAGTGGGATTCGTTCATTTCTACTCTGCGATACAACTCAGTTTTAGAAACCTTGGATATCAATGACTTTATTCTAAAACTGAGAGAGGAGGAAGTGCGACAAAAATACAAGGCTAAGAAGGGTTCTTATGCTCAAGACCCCTCTCTCTACAATGTTCCTTCTACTTCCACCCCTGCTGCAAAGTCTTCTGGTGCACCTCTGCAAACAGCCTTCGTGTCCAATGCATCTTCAACTGCTGAACAAGGTTCATCATCTGCAAATGAGTCTCTTGGTACATCTGGAGCTAGTCAAAGCCCTATTGTTACTCAGTCTGCAAAGTTGACAACAGAAAATCTGGGAAAGGTAACAGTGGAGGTTGCTAAAGAGCACATGGATCTTCTGGCTGCTGTTGTGCATTCTTATGATGGTTTGGTGGCGGGCAAGATTGGTAATTGCCACCTTGCTGATGAAGATTATGAGCAAGTAGATGAGAATGAGTTGGAAAGAATGGACATCATGTGGGCTCTTGCAAGCGCTGTCCGAAGAGCCAAGAAATTTGTGAAGAAAACAGGGCAGAATCTCGTGGCTACTAAAGATACAACCTTTGGTTTTGACAAGTCTAAAGTCACGTGCTTCAATTGTGGAGAGAAGGGCCACTTTAAAAGGGAGTGTTCAAAGCCTAAGAAGACTGGGAACGGGAATCCATTTTCCTCGTTCAACAGGCAAGATAGAGACAAGAAACCAGCGTCCACGGGAAGTGATTCTAAAGCTATGGTAGCACAAGGAGATGAAGGACACGACTGGTCCTTTCGATTCGTGTCTGATGAAGCTAACATTGCATCCGTGGAAGACTTGAACGAAGATTCTGCAAGTGAAGGGGAAAGCTCAGCTGAAGTTGATACTGCTGATGTGGAAGAGACGTTTGATGCTGTTGATGAAATTGTCCAGAATGAGTTGAATTCAGAATCTGAAGCTCAATCTACGTCTCAGAATGCTTTCATGGCTGGCACTTCGACATCCACACAAGTAAAATCTAAAGATGAACTATTTGATGAACATGTTTGTGTCGAATGTGATAAATTTAGAGAAAGCATTGATCTAAAATTTGCTAGGTTGTTAGAACACAATGATAACTTAGTAAATGACTTAAAACTGTGCTCAGAAGCTAATCGCATATTAAAACAAAATGAGAGCAGTTACAAAGAGAAGTTAGTTGCATTGCAAAAGCAACTAAAGGAAACTGAAGTTGTTGTCTTTAACCAAGAAAATGACATTAAATACTACTTAAAGACCATTGAAGAGACTAAAAAGGACAAAGCGGTCTTACAGGTAGAAAATGAGTCATTACAACAAAAACTACATAGTCTAGCGAGTTCTTCGCACATTTTGAAAAACTTGGTTAAAGAACGCAACAATGGGGAAGGATTGGGTTACAAGGTAGTTCCACCACCACATGAAATCCTTTTGAACACAAAACAACGTCCAATTAATAACAATCAAATTAAGGATCATGTGGTGACAACTCCTTTGGTTAGTGATCCTGACACAGCAGTTAAGTCTGCTTCTCCAAATGATGATCAGAAAACTTCAACATCAAGCAAGGTCAATGTTGAGATACGGGTGGAACCAAATGTTCAAACAACTCTTGGTTCGGAATCAAAGTCAAATATTACACAAACCAAGATATCTAAATCCACTCAAGTTAAACCAGTTAAAAGGGATAATATTCAGCCTCAAAGACAATTAATCCAAATATTAAACAAGTAAATTTGTTAAAGAGGGTAAATATTCAAAGACTGAGACCAAAAGACCCATTCCTGAGGTTTATTCACGCCCCACAAGAGATCTCCTAGTCCTGATGAATGGAGATCCTGCTATACTTGTGGTCAGCGAGGTCATATTTCAACTAATTGTCCACGCTATCAGACACCAAGAATTAAAGTTGAGCTAAACGACAAAGTCAAAGTAGATTCAAAACAGCGTTCTAAGACCCGGTTAGATCGAAACACCCATTAGGCATAAAAACACCTTCTAAGTCGTTTTCGTCCCCACCACGTCAAAGGCACACAGACCAGTCCCTGACAGGTCTGTAACTCCAGCGAAAAAAAACTGTTTCTGAATCTAAACTACATGCTCAAACTGTTAATCAGTCTAAAGTTTATCATAAACAATCCTTTCACAGGGATGGTTTATGGAAAGCCAAGACATCTGGTGAGTCTGAAAGCCAGGACAATCTGAAAGTTGAGATTCCACCCACTGATAAAGGACAGTGGGTCGAATTCATGATGGTTGATTCCTCTGGGAAACCCAAGCCAGTCAAGGCTTGGGTCCCCCCCTTAACTGATTGTTTTCAATTATGTGCAGGTTGTCCGCTACAGTGCTTCAACAAATACATGGATTGTGGATAGCGGAGCTTCCAGGCACATGACAGGAAACAAGTCTCTTCTGTTTAATGTCAAACAAATTAAAGGGGGACATGTTTCCTTTGCGGGTAATAAAGGAGGATACATTACCGCTCAGGGCGAAGTAGGTAATGAGAAGGTAAAGTTTGATAAAGTAAATTTTGTTCAACAACTGGAAAACAATTTACTTTCAGTGTCTCAGATATGTGACAAGGGCTTCAAAGTTATGTTTGACAAACCGAAATGTTACATATTGAAAAAGGAGATGGAAATTCCAGAGAAGCAGGTTTTGATGTTTGCATCCAGGTACAATGATCTATATGTCTTGGATATGTCTAATGCTTCTACCTCTGAATCTACAGCTCAATGTTTTCTCTCAAAAGCGACAGAGAAGGATCCATCTCATGGCATAGAAGGATGGGACACATAAATCAAAGGAAGATGAATCATCTGATTCACAACAACCTTGTTGAGGGAGTTACTGTCAAGAACTTCCAACTTCTGATTTTTGTGTCTCTTGCAAGCAGGGAAAGCAGACCAGGAAATCTCACAAGACCAAGCACGTCAACACAATTGAGATGCCTTTGGAGTTGCTACACATGGATCTCTTTGGTCCAGTCAACACAAAGAGTATAGCAGGAGACTGGTACTGCTTTGTAGTCACTGATGACTACTCAAGATTCACCTGGGTGATGTTTCTGAAAGCTAAATCAGAAACGTTTGAATCATTCAAGGTGCTCGTCACAACTTTGGAGTCACTCTACAAGCTGAAGGTGAGAAAATACGTTCTGACAATGGCACGGAGTTCATAATCAGTGGATGGATGCTTTCTGCAAGGAAAAGGGAATTGTTCATCAGTTCACTTCCGCATACACACCACAGATGAATGGAGTTGCAGAACGAAAGAATCGGAGCTTAATGAGACTGCGCGAACCATGTTAGCTGATTCAAAGCTCCCAGTTCAGTTCTGGAATGAGGCGGTTGCAAATGCCTGCTACACACTTAATCGTGTGTTAGTAGTCAAAAGGCATGGCAAGACTTGTTACGAGCTACTTCAGAAGAGAAAGCCAAATTTGGAGTATCTGGAACCATTTGGAGCTCCATGTACATTGCTGAAGAAGACTCAGGAAGGCAAGTTCTGTGAGAAAGCTGATCAAGGAATATTCTTAGGATACAGCATCCCAGACAAGCGAGTTTACAATAACTCGACGGGTCAGGTTGAGGTGTGGTGCAACGTGGATGTTCAGAGATACATCACACCTCCTGCTGGAAAGGTCCATCATCATTCTTCGATTATGATGGCTTTTTCAAATCCTTTAATCTTCCACAGTTTGATTCAGAGGATGATGTTACTACCCAGATGATGTATGACGTTCTATCTCACCGAATCTGGATTCAAGCAACATCACACCTACTGATGGTGCCTCAAGCTCTTCGACTCCTGCTCTTGATAAGAGTGATGATTCATCAGGTGATGAAGAAGCACCTGCTTCTAACCCTGAGAATACAGCCAATCAACACAGTGAGTCAACAACTGCTGAACCAGCTGCAGGAAATCCAGACACTGAACCAGCAGTCACCAATCTGGGTTCTGAGGTTGTGGTTCCTACCACACCTGTGACCAGGATCAGTGTGAATCATCCCCCCTCGTCTATCATAGGGGACATTCAATCCGGTGTGCAAACACGAAATCAGCTGTACTCTGCTGATTATGCGGCAGTCATGGAAAAGGGTTATGTCAATGACGGGGCTTTCTCATGTTTTGTTTCCAAATCGAGCCTAAATATGTCTGTGACGCCCTGAAAGATGAGGCCTGGGTCAATGCCATGCAAGAAGAGCTACTCCAGTTCAAGAAACTTGGAGTCTGGACTCTAGTTGACAGGCCAAAAGGAGTCAAGGTTATTGGTACCAATGGGTACTAAAGTGCAAGAAGATGACCAAGGTGTTGTTATCAGAAACAAGGCACGGTTGGTTGTTCAAGGCTTCAGGCAAGTCGAAGGAATCGACTACAATGAAGTCTTTGCTCCCGTAGCTAGAATGGAAGCTATTCGTATCTTTCTAGCCTACGCCTCTTACATGAAGATCAAAGTATATCAACTAGATGTTAAGAGTGCATTCTTGCATGGGGAAATCCGTGAAGAAGTATATGTCAGTCAACCCGAGGATTCGAAGATCCTTATCATCGGGACAGAGTCTACAACACATCAGGCTCCTCGAGCTTGGTATGAAAAGCTCTCCACCCATCTGCTGAGGCATGGTTTTCGCAGGGGTGTGATTGACTGTACATTATTCATCAAAGAAAAGGATGGTGACATGCTTATGGTGCAGATCTATGTGGATGACATTATCTTTGGATCTAGAAATGAAGCCTTGTGCAAAGAGTTCGAATCTGTGATGAAGGCAGAGTTTGAAATGAGTGCGATGGGAGAAATGAAGTTCTTCCTAGGATTACAGGTGGATCAAACACCAACCGGCATTTTCTTACATCAGTCAAAGTATGTCGGCGATATTCTAAATCGCTTTGACATGGAAATGCGTCTGCTGCCGGTACCCCCTCTGCCACAAATCATGATGTGGTCCCTGATGAGAATGGGGATTTGGTGGATGCCACTATGTATCGTGGGATGATCGGATCTCTCATGTATCTTACTGCCTCGCGTCCAGATATCATGTATGCAACATGTTTATGTTCTAGATATCAAGCAAAGCCAAAGGTGAATCATTTGATTGGGGTGAAAAGGATTTTTCGTTATCTGAAGGGTACTCCAACACTAGGATTGTGGTATCCTCATGATGATGACTTCGAGCTTACCGCATACAGCGATTCAGACTATGGTGGCTGCAAGATGAATTTTAAGTCTACATCAGCAGGGTGTCAGTTCTTTGGAAGACGTTAGTCACGTGGCAATGCAAGAAGCAGACCTCGGTTGCTCTATTAACCTGTGAAGCTGAATATGTTGCTGCTGCAAGTTGCTGCTCTCAGATCATCTGGATTCAACAGCAAATGCGAGACTACGGTTTGAAATTTTCTAACACTCCTATTTATGTTGATAATTCTGCTGCCATAGCTGTCACTAAAATCCTGTTCAACACCCAAAAACAAAACACATCGGGATTAAATATCATTTCTGCAGGATCGATTTCGGTGGTTTCTCTCTCAACTCACTGTGAATCAACACTCGGCAAGCAGTCTTAGGAAGAGTTGATCACAATATAACAAGTAACAAGCAGTAAGAAAATTAACACAGCAAGTAATTTTCAAGGTACTTTTATATATTGCTTCTCAACTCAAAGGATTACAAGACACTGGACTCAAATCGCTTATCTAAAGAGTTACAGGGAGAAGATATATATAATATACCTACAGCCGGGAATACTTTGATTCCAGCTGGACACCTCTAACCTTACATCTATACTACAAGACTCTAGGTGAGGTCTTTCAGACATTTTGCATGCCTGAGAGTTGGTAGTCAGGACATGTCCCTGACTTACCTTGTCACCAACTAAAGTTGGTAACATGTACTATCATAAAAAGGTGAGCAGTAGAATAAAGTATGGTCAACAGCATGGTCTTTTAGGAAGAACCCATGCTGTGTCACCCATGCGGTGTCAGAGGTCTGCATGCGGACTGACAGGGACCATACCTTTATCTGCTGGACAGCATGTCTTCCGAAGGATAAAGTGCTTCGGAAGGATAACTTCTTCCGAAGACACTTATACTTCGGAAGACTGCTTCTTCCGAAGCTTGGAGTCTTCTTTGTCTTCGGAAGCAGACTTTGTCTACAGCTCTTTTCATCAGACTTTGTCTTCGGAAGATATCTTTAGCTGTTGGCTTCAGTTGTTGTCTTCAGTAGTTGACTTCAGCTTTTGCCTTCGGAAGATGTCTTCAGCTGTTGTTCCTAGACTCTCGGAAGATCTCTTGCTTGGCTTCGGAAGCCCTTTAATGTAGTATCAAAAGTGACTATGAAGTGAATTTGGTTTGCACCAGCCTTATCATGATCCAACAATTTCATACGCGATTGCTATGAAAAACATTAATTGATGTGATTAAAATTAACACGGATTTTCAGCGCGCTGACCTTTACACTAAACCGTTTGATAAACCAAGATTTTTATATCTGCTAGAGGTCAACGGCGTTAAAAAGAAAAGTGATGTGATTGCTGAAGAAGCAGATACATAGTCCGACTCGTGTCTAGAAGTTTATTTTTTTCCTTCCTTTTTATTTCTATTTATTTTTAAATTCCCTTGTTGTATAAAATCCAAAAACACAAAAAGATTTTATGTTTTAGAATTTTAGGGGGAGATTTATTTCAGTATGCATTTACTTAAAAAATAAAAAAAAAAAAAAAGGGAGAGGTAAGTTAAGCTGTAAAGGCACAAACAAATAAACTGGAAATGCGACTCGATAAAACTGGAAAGTGATAGCACACAGGCATCGAGTTACTTGGAACATCAAATTGGTTCTCAGTTTCAATAATAAAAATTATAAATCAGAGAAGTCTAAGTCTAACAAAATGGGAATATGATAGAAGGTTTGACTGGTACTGTAATCACTTGGAGAAAGTAGATCTAGGGTTGTGTAAGTACACAATACGATGTGTCAGTAGATTCAACACAATAGACCATTAGACATCATCAGTGAACTGGCTTAAACTAAATTTATTCAACCAGTTGTGTGTTCTCATGGTATCCCTGGTCTGCACAATCAATCAATGTCCAATAAGGGGTGAGGAGCAAGCTAATGCCACAAATGTGAGCAAAGACCAGCAAAACAGAGCAAAAGATGACAAATGTCATTAAAAAATGTATATGCAAATATGCTGCTCTAAGAAGATAAATAGGTATTGCACCTCTCTGCTGTGCGATGGCACTGACCTGAGGATAAGCATAATCTATTCGCTCTAAGAATTCATTGTTGTTTGCGCCTCTCTGCTGTGCGATGGCACTGACCTGAGGCTTGGCATCTCTTTGAAATTTTTAGAACAAAATCTTCTAAGTCCAAGACCGCTCAAAAATCTCCTGAGGACGATTGATTACGATATACCTGTGGAATATACAAATACGGTTTGACCTAATTCATCTAATTAATCGCTGATGTGTGTCAAACGTCTGTGTATGGATTTAAGTGGACAAACATACTGACAATCGTCGTGGGTGCATCGCCTGATGTTCAAAATCATAAAAGTTACATATTAGTTCAAACATGATTCCCAGTTAGTTCTTAGAAGTCTTCCATAAGTGAAAAACTGTGCAATTGCATCATGCAAAGTGTAATAAGCACTAAATGTTCCAAGTGATGGTATATATGCCTGTCTGATTCCAAGAGAGTACATTCCAGATAAAATGTTAATGCTAATAAGCTATACAAGCCTGCCCCAACAAAAATCACAAAATAGGTCTTTCTATTCATAGGTTAAGATTTGTTTAGTCTTAGTATAATGTGTCATGTCGGACTGTGTATACTGTTATCTGCTAAATGTCACTGAAGGTGCTTAAAGTTTATCTAAACTTATGTTTCTGAAAGGGTAAAAGGATCACGTCTGAGGTGATCGGTGGATAAATGGATCACGTCTGAGGTGATCGGGTGGTTAAATGGATCATGTCTGAGATGATCATTAATGCGTAATGTTTTATCAAATGTTTGAGAAAACTAAGGCTGGTCCATAACTTGACAAAATTAGCACAAGTATAGCCCAATCGCACAACTTCATCATGGGTATGATCAGTCATGCGAATGGGCTACACGATTGAGGACAGGCACACGATTGGTCCATGCGAATGGGCCCAATCGACCGATTGAAAAGGATCGATTAGGTCAAACGTGCGAATGGAGATCAGTTGATCGAATGAAACGGGTCGATTGAGTGAATCGCACGACCTAATTTAAATCGATCGAATGAACCATGCGATTAGCCTTGATCGTATGTGATGATTCGGAATCGGCAGAATGAAAGGTGCGAATGAGTCAGTCGGCCGACTGAACTGAGTCTGTCTATAAATAGACCCCTCAGTCGATCGCAGACATCATTCGCCCTAATATTCCGATTCGCACCGATACTCTGTCAAATTTTCGTTTGATCTCTAATACGTGTGATATACTATTCTGACCGTTTGGATTTGTGACACAGGTAATACGCAACACAATGATGCATCAGAACGTGAAATATGATGTTAATCTGTTCACATTTGCCCTAACTGTCAACTTGTAACAAATCTGCAAAATTGACTGCTTGAATCATATGAAATGTGTAAATAAATGATTTAAGTAGTCTAGGTACATGATTGCGAGTCTAACAAGCCTGAACTTAATGTCTAATTCGCAAAAATGTTAAATCTGAGTTTGAAATGGAACAGGTTCTTCGATGCGACTGGGCTCTCTGATGAACTTCAATCGACCGATTGAAAGAGGAGACTCATTCATTCGGCCGAATGGATTATGCGAATGGGTTGAATCTGTCATTCGATTGGTTGCCCCGAATGAACGCCAATCGCCCGGTTGAAGGAAGTGATACATTCAATCGGCCGAATAAGTCATTCGAATGAGCTCATTCGGTCGGACAACTCAATCGCAGAAATACATCATTCAACTTAAACCCAGTCGCATAGTTCATTCTCACGATTGAACTACAATAGTTTCTGATTTAGTCCATCTCTGATGTTCAAGCTTATAACGTGTGTTTACTATCTTTGTTACAGGAACATGGCTAGCAGATGGACCATAAATCCAAAGCACAACATTTGTGCTAATTTGGATTCCACTTCTAGAAATGGAGGAGAATTTTCAGGGATCATAGAATTTTTGAGGAGATCCAGGATTTACCAAGCTATCTCCACACCATGTACGCCATATCAGTCTATCCATCAGGCATTTTGGGCAGGAGCTTCGGTAGACCGATCTGTGGAACCCTACCGCATCCTAAGTACCATCTTTGGTAGGGCAATCGAGATCACAGCGGGAGATATCAGAAGAGTTTTGGGATTTGGAGATGATGAGGATCATCCAGTTAGGCTGCATCCTCTGACTGTTCGTGGGTGCTTTATGAGGATTGGGTACAGCGGGGACATCAACACGGGTGGTGCTGAACAAGAGCAACCTAAGTCCCCAATACAAATACCTAGCTCATGTCATCCTAAAGTGCATTGCTGCTAGGAGGGGTGGGTTCGATGACTTATCGGACCAAATTCAGAATGCATATGTGGCATTAGTCCTCAACCACCCTTTCAGCTTCTCCAACATGATCTTTAATTATCTGATTGAGAACTTGGAGGCAAAGGGAAAAGAAAGTTTCTGCATGTACCCACGATTTCTTCAGCTCATTTTCAATGAGAAGTTGCCTGAGTTGCCCAAAGAGAAGAGCGATGCAGTGGTGTTGGAGATTATGGATGACACTACTCTGGGCAGAATGAGAGTTTATAGGGGCAAGCAGGTGAAGCCCGTATTCAAGAGATTGATAGGGCATCTGGCCCGGGAAGATTATGTGGCGCCAAGGAGGCGTA
Organism: Flaveria linearis; assembly: GCA_024085815.1. Classification (NCBI taxonomy): domain Eukaryota; kingdom Viridiplantae; phylum Streptophyta; class Magnoliopsida; order Asterales; family Asteraceae; genus Flaveria; species Flaveria linearis. The sequence goes on along the minus strand of CM044013.1, from coordinate 57,400,336 downwards.
AATGGCGTCATGACGACAGTGATTCTGACACTGAAGTGATTGTTATATCATCTGTTGACTCAGATGATGATGATAGCCACGATGGAGACAGTGTACCAATTTTCTCTGAGGGACCATCTACTTCTACAGCTCAGCCGTTATCACCACACACAGATACGACAACTGCTGGGTTGTTCCTGACTTTTGCCCACCGATGATGAGGAAGAAAGTGATGAAGAAGGTTTGACCAGAAGAGTTGGCAGCAAAGTGGTTGCCACCGAGAAAGGACTGAGAGAGGTTGGTGGACAGTCTGGTACATCAGGGGTCACACGCATTGAGTCTGATCCCTCGTATGCCCCTGATGATTCCAGCAACAGAGGAGGAGCACCTTTGTCAACGGGTAAAAGGAAGAAGACCATGGCGCGTCCCCATGGTAAGAAAGGAAAGAGACTAAGGTTCACCACAGCTACCACCTCTACATCATTCCAAACATCTCAACCACCACTACTATCCCTTCACCTCACACTGTCACATCCACCACCACCACCACCGTACCGACTACCACTCATTCACTCCCTCTCCCCTATTCACCACTACCACCACTGTACAGCCTACCACACCACAGCCACCTCCACCACAACTACTCAACAAACAGGTCCCTCACCGTTCCCATCCAGCTCGTTCATCCCACCAATTTCTATAGTAGATCAGCTAGCTGCACTAAACAGCATGGTAGTTAAGCTGATGGCGTCAGATGCAGAAAAGTCGGCTCAACTACAGCAGCTGAGAGAGAGAGTGAGTACATCTCAAACTGCTGAAATACACCAGTTAAGGGAGCTGACTTCTTCTCAGGCCCAGCTGATCTCTCAACAGACAGCTCAGATCGCAGGTCTCCTCGAGCACAAAGCTGAGTCGGAGAAGAAGTTTGAGGAGTTAGAAGCCGCAAACAAGTCGATCTTGCTTAAGATCAAAGGGACTCAAAGTGAGCCCTCAAGATTGGAGAAGGTGCTGATGATGATGATGATGATGGAGATGGGAAGACGATGATGATGATGATGAGGATGATGACGATGATGATGATGGTAGTGATGAAAGTAATGATGATGATGAGAAGAAGAAAGATGATGAAGGTGAAGGAGGAGAAACTACGGAGATCGAAGCGAAAATGTAGCAGGTGAAAGGCGTTCTAAAAGCCGACATGATCAAGGACCCTCTTCGTCTGCTCCAACGGAAGAAACTCCAGAAATTCAAGATAAAAGTACTGTTTAGTTAGACATGTTATGTATTTAACAGACTTTTGTATTTCAAATTATATTACATTTATTTAATGAATGTTTATATCTTATGTTAATGACAGTAGTTGATTTTTACTAACAAGTATCGTGTTGCATGTTTAAATCAAGCAGATCCAAATTTTCAAAGAGACCAATACGATGTTGAACCCCTTCAGCAGGTCAAGACTCAGTTAACAATGATTCTTGATCTGCAGGGAGTGGTAGGAGATCAGTTGAATACACTCCTGAAGAGGGAGAGATAATCCACAGTTTCACTAAAGAGCAGTTGGCCGAAATGTTCAGTTAAATGCCGATGAAATAGTGAACGAGTCTTCTTCTTAGTCTCTTCTCCTCAGCTGGATTATTGCATTTCTAGGTCCAGGAGATTGACCAGAAAATGTCCTCTCTTCCTGGTATCCAGCAGAGTCACCAGTCTTCTTCTTAGTCTCTTCTCCTCAGCATTGAGGGTATCGGAGTTGAGACCAAGAGTCTTGCAGCCTGGCCCAAGGTTTCTTAGGCAATTCAAGAAAATTGGCCTAGGGTGAGGGAGCTGAAGAGTTATAAACATAGGTGATGTTGATAACCTCTCCCTCACAGGAGATACTGCTCAAAGTAGTGCAATTGATGAGCTTTGTCTTGAACTCCTTAATTTCTCAAAGGAGAGATGTTTAGGAGGCTGAGAGGATGGTCTTGGTTGTTGTTGGGTAGGCTTAGGTTTAGTGGTTTGGGTTGAGTCTTGGGTTTTAGGATAGGTAGTTTGGGTGGTTGAGGTGATGTGGTAGGTTTGGGTAGAGTTGTGGGTTGAGGGGTGAAGGTTTCATCAGTGGGTTCAGGTTTGATGGAAAAGGGGTTGGTTCTGGAGTGGGTTGTGGCTGTGATTGAGTGGCTGGGGTGAAACCATTCCCTTCATCCTCCTGTACATCTCCTTCCTTTTCCCCAAACGGATGTCAGCTTTTATTTCACTGACTATCCGCTGGAGTGTCCTTTCGGACATAGGTCCCACCTGCCTGCCAGAGAGCCATGAGCCCGAAGGTAGTCCTTCATCCAGGCTTTGTCAGTTGACTTCTTGGCAGCAGTGACCTCCTTCTCCTCCTCCCTCTTCTCTTCACCTTCAGCTTCTCCCTAGCAGCCTTCTTCCTTTCCTTCTCCATTTGATCCTGCTCCTTGTTGTGGAGCAGCAGGATCATGTCATTGTATGTGGAGACAATTCAGGAAGACTGAAGCTTGAGAGTAGGAATTTGATCCTCTCCTCTCTCAGCTTCAGGGCTGCCTCCCTCTGCTCTTCCTCTGCCTTCTCCAAGGCCAACCTGGCTTCCCTTTCTTGTTGTAGCCTGGTTGACCTCTCCAAAGTCACCAACTCCTCTAGTGGTAGCAGGAGTATCTCCTCATTGACAGCTCCAAGACTGATGAGCTGGTCAATGAGTGATGTTCTTCTCTTCAGGTGATTTCTTCCTGATTGTCTGCAGCTGCCTTAGAGCTGGCAGCTAGCACCTTTTCAGTTGGAAACCTCCTTTCTTTTTAGCCTTCTCAATCCTTTCTCCTCCTGAAGCTCTTCCGCAGTCAGTTTTCTTTTGCCTTTGTCTTGGATGGTGCTGACTGTGGTGGTTCTTGAATGGAGGGTTCTGATTGAGATAGAAGTTCAGCTGGTGCTTGGATTGGAGGAGTTTCAGAAGTGTCCTCCCTGCCCACCTCGGATGCTATGTCAGCAATGACATCTGTGATGGTCAGCTCCTCGGACATCTGAAACAAGCCTTCCGCAGCTTCTATTTCGGCTTCGGAAGAATTTTCTTGTTCTTCCGAGGCTTTCATATAGGCTTCGGAAGCTTCAGTTTGAGCTTCGGAAGATGAGACTGCTGCAAATTCTGTCCCATCTGTTTCAGTTGCTGGGCCATCAGTCCCCATTTCCCCTTCGAAGCTAATCTCAGGTTCCATGAAGACCTTAGGTTGACCAACTTCTTCTACAGTGGTAGAAGGTGCAGTCAGTCTTTGAAGCTCCTCAGCCCAAAATAAGCAAGTGTGGTGTCGGGGCTGGGCTGTTCTAGGGATGATCTCAATACAAACTTTGTGAAAAGTCTGTAGAGATCTTGAAGCATACTTGAGTCAATCTCCAGAAAGGATTGAGATGACTCAGGTAGTGTGATTAGTTGGGGGAAATGAGTTGGGTCTGTGGTTCCATAGGTGTTGTCTCTGAACTTTCTCCCCCTTTTTGGTAGCATCATCTGAGAGCTAGATGAGCTAGAGGAAGAAGTCATTGAGACCTGGATTGGTACATGCCTAACAGACCTCTCCGTCTGTTTCTCAGCTAGTTGAGCCTTGAGAGAGTTAATCTCAAGTTGCTGAGTGGCAGTCCTTGATTCTAAGATCCTCACCTGTGATTCCAGGTTGGAGACCTTAGAAAGCAAGTACTGAAGTGTTAGTTGCATACTACCCTCATCTTCATAAGAAGAATCGCGGGGAGATGAGATAACATACCTAGTATGCTCACTCTCACCACCAGATGTGGTTTCTTGGCACCCTGGTTTCCTTTGCTCAGAGTCATCTCTTTCAGAGATGTCAATGGGCAAAGTTGCCGTAGACTCAGTCCTAATTATGTTACCACTGTCCTGAGAGCTCAGTGAGAACTCTGAGTAGTGGCAGCTGAGTCTACATGAGTCCCCTCCACATCAGTGGGACTCACCTCAGTAGCAGGCTTCTGATGGGGGCTAGAGACAAGGGATCCCTCTTGGCTCTGTTGATCTCTCAGTGGGGTTTAGATTAACTTCATGGCCATGGAGAGATGTAATCTCTTCATCAGTTCGGAGTAAAAGGTCAGTGAAAGAGAGGGTGGTTAGTCCTACTGACCCGGGACTTAGATCAATGTCTACAGGCATTGAGCCTTTGGTGGGGCTGTCCCTAGAAAGCTGCACAGGGGAGTGTAGAGACTCACCCTGCGGGCTAAAGGCTTGGGGTTCGGGCTCAGGGGTTTGAGACTGAGGAGACTCAAAACCCACATTGAGGTCAAATGTGAAGGATGGTGTGACCTCCGACTGAGTGGGAGCCCATGATTCCACTGTAGTCGTTTCGGTGTGAACAGGAGGAGCTTGTTCAATCAGAGTAGATGAACAAGGGTTCGTTTGGGGCGTCTTTGATAGGTGGCTTTGATGGGTAAAGAAGGTTTTGGTATTGTGGTGGATGTTGCTGGTGTGGGTTCATCACCTGTGGGGATAACAGGGATGTCACCAGGAGCTATGCGCTCAGTCATCGCTGGAGGTAATGGAGTGTACCGTCCAGTGAAGTTGGTGGACATCTTCTTCAGAATCTTGAAGATGGTAGGCCTCATATGTGGAACAGGAAGAGCAGCTGCGCAGACAAGCTTGCTTGGTTCCATCTCACAGTTGATTATATGTTGAAGAAATCGGGGATACATGAAGAATGTATCTCTGCTCAGATTGGCGATTAGGTTATTCAACACAAATCGTGAGTAGTTGAATCTGAGGCCTCTCACCAACCCATGAACTAGGCATCCTAGTTCATATGGGATTTGATCCCAACCCCCTGATTTGTTGGAGAGGCAGTGCAAAACAATGTGCAGCAGGAACTTCCAGTGGTAAGAGAAGTTGAACTTGTATACCGTAGATCTGCTGACATCGCCTCCATATCCCATGAGGATAGGTGCCTTCCAAGTCTTCCTTGGGGAACTCAGTAGGAGCCCCATCATCATGAAGCTCGAGATGCTCCCTGATGATCTGTTCATTGATGACCAACTCTTGGCCACAAACTCGGGTTCTCAGGACTCGAACCCCATTCAGTACTGCAGTTTCACCATTGCTCCAAAATTCTGACATATGGTTGGAGTATATGGTGGGGTTAACTGTTAGTGCAGTGAGATAGGTGGATTCGGTGAGAAAGGTGATGATTTGGGTAAGTCGGCATCCCTTGACGAATCAAGTAACGCGACTTGGTTGTGCTGAGGGTTTAGCGCCATTGAAGAAAAGGTAAGCTTGAAATTTGGATAAATTTGAGGGTTTACAGTGAAGGGAATAGTTAGGGCTGTAAAGTGGTAAAAGAAGATGAATTGATCAGTCAAGATTATTTAAAAGGGGATGAACAGTGGTAGAGGCGGTGATAGGGTAACTGTTTTGGGTTACTGTGGGTGGTATGGTGGTTTACTGCGGAGAAATGATGTTGGCGGCAAGGATAATTTTAAATAATCTGACCATCAAGTACAAAATTTTCACTTTTTACAGAGTGGGGCCCAAAAGATATCTATTACAAGTAAAATCTTAACTTCCGAAGGTAAACATTCCGAAGGTAATTTTCTTCTGAAGGCAATTTCTCTTCCGAAGCAGATATTGTTTCCGAAGGTAAGATTGTCCTTTGAAGGAACTTTATCTTCCGAAGCAAGGCATTGCTTCCTAAGGTAAAGTTGTCTTTCCGAATGGAGAGTTGTATAAGTTTCGGAAGTAGATCTGATATAAAATCAATCGCTTCTTCCGAGACACAAAACTCTTCCGAGAAGAAAATTTCCATTGAGGAATTTGGCTTCGGAAGATATTCAAGAATATCTTCCGAGAGTTAGTTCCTCTTCGGAAGGAATTTACACTTGGAATAATTTAAAGATCTTTTGTAACAGGGCTTAAATTGTATTGACACAAGACATTACTCATTTAAAAGGTTTTCAAAAGAGGTAGTTATTCAATGTTTATCATCCCAATTGCTGATATGAGATACTTAAATCTTTGTTCATCAAATGCCTTTGTGAACAAATCAGCATATTGTTCATTTGAGTCAACTTTGATTAACTTTATCAGCTGTTTCTCATGAATATCTCTAATGAAATGATACTGATATCAATGTGTTTTGTCTTGGAGTGCTTCACCGGATTCTCAGTAATGGAGATAGCACTGTTGTTGTCAATATGGATAGGAGTAGTCATGAAGTTGAACCCATAGTCTAACATCTGATTTTGAATCCATAGCAGTTGAGCACAGCAGCTAGCAGCAGCGATGTATTCAGCTTCAGCAGTTGATGTAGAGACACAGGATTGTTTCTTGCATTGCCATGAGATAATCCTTCCACCAAGAAATTGACATCCTCCTGATGTTGATTTCTTGTCAATGTTGCAGCCACCATAGTCACTGTCAGAGTATCCATAGAGATTGAAATCACTATTTCTTGGATACCAGAGACCTAGTTTAGGTGCTCCTTTGAGGTATCTGAGGATTCTCTTTGCAGCAGCTAGGTGAGACACCTTTGGAGCAGCCTGATATCTTGCACAAATGCATGTGGCAAACATGATATCTGGTCTACTTGCAGTAAGATACATCAGAGAACCAATAATGCTCTATACTGATGTTGATCAGTATCCTCCCCCTCAAGGTCAGGGCAAAGATTATGGTTTCTGGGTATGGGTGTCTTGGCTGGTTTACAGTCCTTCATTTCAAATCTTTCTAAGATGTCAGAGACATACTTAGATTGACTTATGAAGAACCCTTCCTTCATCTGTTTCACCTGGATCCAAGGAAAAAGTCCATTTTTCCCATGAACTCATCTCAAACTTCTGCTTCATAATGCTTTCAAAGTCCTTGCACATTTGGTCGTTTGAAGAACCAAATATGATGTCATCAACATAGACTTGTACAAGCAAAATGTCTTCTCCACTCTTTCTGATGAAAAGAGTCTTGTCAATGGTACCTCTAGTGTATCCATTCTTCAGGAGAAACTGAGACAAGGTCTCATACCACAGCCTAGGTGCTTGGTGCAGCCCATATAGAGCTTATCCAGCTTGCACACATAGTTGGGGTGCTGTGGGTCTTCAAATCCTGGAGGTTGACACACATAGATTTCCCTATCTATATCCCCATATAGAAAAGCACACTTGACATCAAGTTGGTAGACTGTGAAGTTCTTGGATGCAGCATAAGCAAGGAAGATCCTAACTGCCTCAAGTCTTGCAACAGGTGCAAAGACATCAGTATAATCGATTCCTTCCTCCTGGGTGTATCCTTGAACTACTAGTCTTGCCTTGTTCTTGATAATCAAGCCTCTATCATCTTTCTTGTTCCTGAATACCCATTTAGTGCCTATGGGTACTTGACCAGATGGTAGTGGGCATAGATTCCAGACCTTTTGTCTTCTGAATTGAAGCAGCTCCTCCTGCATCGATTCAACCCAACTACTATCTTTAAGGCATCTTCTACCTTCTTTGGTTCCATCTGAGACAAGAAGCATGAGTACAAGCAGACATTCCCATGATGAGTCTGTCTTCTTGTTCTCACACCCTCAGAGACATCCCTATGATGTTCTCAGTTGGATGAGTGTTGTGAATCCTAAGACGAGGAATCACTTCCAGTTGCAGAGATAAGTCCAAGTTAGACATATTCTGATCAGGAACTGGATCACTCTGTCCAACTGCTGTTTCAGAGTCATTCAATGAGGACTGATTGAATGATTGAGAAACATCATCAATGGTTGGTTGTGAAGTAGTATTAACAGTTGCCTGTTCCTTCAGAATACCACCTCCCTCAACCTGGTGTTGTAATGGATCACCTGAAGAACTTTGAGGTTGATCAAGTGATTCACTTGTTGAAGCTTCACTATTTCTTGAGATAATTACACTGTCAGATCTGTGAATAGTTGAAGCTTGTTGCCTTTCAGCTCTTGGAGAATTTGGAAGAGGTCTGGGAAGCTCATATAGTTGTCCTGCATCAGTTTGAGCACCTGTTCCAGCTGAAACATTCTCACAAGATGGTTTAGAATAGTTTGGAAACAATTCTAATCAAAGATATACTCAGGTCCATTCCCCCTAACACAAGGAGTGTGCTCATTAACAACTATGTTGGATGACTCCTCAAATTGTTGATTCTTGATATTGTATACTCTATAAGCTTTGGAGCTAGAAGAGTATCCAATAAAGATAGCATCATCCGACTTCTCAGCAAACTTTGCCAAGTTGTCCTTTGTGTTAAGTATGGTACACCTGCAGCCAAAGGACCTTAGAAAGCCAATGAACGGTGGCCTCTTGTTCCATAACTCATAAGGGGTTTTTTCCATGGGGCTTACTACAAGAACCCTGTTCTGCACATAGCATGCAGTGCTGACTGCCTCTGCCCAGAATGTTAGAGGCAGCTTTGAATCAGCTAACATGGTCCGAGCAGCCTCAATAAGTGTCCTGTTCCTCCTCTCAGCAACACCGTTTTGTTGAGGAGTTCTGGGAGCACTATATTGTCTGGCAATCCCTTTTGAGTCACAGAATGAGTCAAGAACGAAGTTCTTAAACTCAGTCCCTTGATCACTTCTAATAATCTTAACCTTGTGATCAATTTGATTTTCTATTTTAAGAATAAAAGATTTTAAAGTTTCAGCAGTTTCATCTTTACTTCTTAAAAAGAATACCCATGTAAATCTTGTAAAATCATCAACGATCACAAGGCAGTATGATTTCCTTCCAATGCTCATTATACTTGTGGGACCAAAAGATCCATGTGCAATAAGTGTAATGGAGTAGTGATAGAGTTAACACATTTGGATTTATGAGATGATCTGTGTTGTTTCCCTTTCAGGCATGCAACACAGTTATCTTTGCAGAAAAATTCCTTTTTAGGCAAACCATGTACCAAGTTATTTTTAGACAATTTATTCATTGTTTTAAAATTCACATGACACATGCGTTTATGCCATAGTGTTGACTCATCACTATCAGCTTTGGAAAGAAAGCATGATACTTCACCCATAGGAGAAGCATTGTTCATATCTAGCTTGTACATATCCCCTTTCCTGGGAGATCTGAGAAGCACCAATTCCGGAGGAATTGTCATCCCTGGTTTGAGGATAATGCACTCATGTTCTGTGAAAAGCATTTGATGCTTCTGGTCACAGAATTGAGAAACACTTAACAGATTGTGTTCAAGCTGTTTGACAAAGTGAACTTTGTCAATGTTTATTCTGCCATTGGATATACTTCCTCTGCCCGAAATATATCCTCCGGCCTCACCTCCAAATTGGACAGGCCCTCCATCAAAGTTCTGGAATTGTTGAAGGAGAGATCTGTTCCCTGTCATGTGCCTGGAGCATCCACTATCTACAATCCAGATGTGTTGTTCTTGTCAAATGGATGTCCCTGCACATAAGATGAGATGGTTAGTTTTGTTTGGAAGCCCAAGCCTTACAGGTCTCGGGCTCTTCCAAAGATAGTGACATAATTGAACCAAAAGATATGCAATGGGGTTCAATAGAGGTCATTGTGAAGAAGAGGTTTGGGCTGCAGATCTGCAGCATCTCCTTGATCTTCCAATCCATCCTTTGGTTGATCTTTGAGGATGAGCTTGTTGAAGCTTTTGCAGCATGGTCTTCTTCCGAAGCTTCTCTCTTTTCGGAAGAAGCCTTCACCACCTTTTCTTCCGAAGTAGTCTTCTTCTGAGATGGTTTCAAGGGAGCCTTCTTGTTCTTCCGAACCTTAGAAGGTTTGGCTTCCGAAGCCACTTTCCCTTCGGAAGAAGCAGTTTCTTCCGAAAGCAACTTGGCTTCGAGACCAACTTTCCCTTTTCATCATTTGGACCTTTTGAAGTGGTCCAACTGAGAAACCTTCTCTGACTACTTCTTTTTGAACATTATTTGCATAATGTGTGCTTGCTGGATTGTAGTAACAATCTTTAGCCATGTGGTTGTGCAGACCACACATTATGCATGCAATGTTAGTCTTTGGGAACTTGCAGGTTGCTGTTTCTTGGGTTTCTTCTCTTCATCAGCAACTTTCCCTTTCAACTTCTGATCCTTCAGTAGGACAGGAGTGCTGGTACTACACTCCTTTCCTGAATCAGGAGTACCTACCACTTGAAATCCGGCAGAAATGAAGACACCCTTTTGCTTAGGGTCAAACTTAAGCTTGGACTCTGCAACCTTCTTAGCAGTCCTTCTAGCAGCTTTAGCTCTGCTTCTTCTTGCCTTGGTGGTCAGGATTTGGTCATCACAGGTGGAGATGGGTGTATCCTCCTGTTTCTCCCCTGTGGAGGCCACTATTTTTGCTTCATCCTCTAGTTCCAATGGAGAAGGGTCAGCAGTTGGAACCTCTTGCTCTTCAGTACCACATCTAGGTAGTCTTATAGACTCATAAGAGTGTGGTGGAGCTATTTCACTGGTTCCCAACCCTTCTTTGTTTTGATAAAACATTTTGGAATGAGAGGTTGATGCAAGAATAGTTTGGAAGCTTTGCTCAGCAATAGCTTGCTTCCTGGCCTGAGCCTCAGCTGTGACTAACTGGGCTTGAACTTCAGAAAGTTTGGAAATCAGATCTTTGATTTGAGTCTTGTAGTTAGTCTTTTCATGTTTCAAAAGAGACACAGTTTTCTCTAACTCATCAATTTTCTTTTGATAGTCAGATTCAGCTCTTTTAAAGTCAGATTTTAGCACATTTAAAGACTCAACCTCAGATCTGATTTCCGAAATGTAATCCTTATATAGTTTAACTTTAGCAATACAGGCAGCAGTACAAAGATGTTCATATACCTGATCATCATCTGTTCCGGCCATGAGTGCTTGAGCGGGAGTCACATCCTGTACCATGAAGCTCCAGTCAACTTCCTGAGCAACAACAGCTGTTTCAGTTGACTTTTCTTCATGCTTGGGGGCAGTGGGATGTGTGGAGGCCTGTGGGGTTCCCGGGTTGTTCTTGGGAGCCTTGCATTCCCTAGCAAAGTGACCAAGTTGGTTGCAGTTGTAGCACCTTGCTTTGCTCTTATCAAACCCAAACTTGCTGTTGACTGGGTTTTGAGGGAATTGCCTTCCAGTTCTCTTGAAGAACTTCTTCGCTCTGTAAGTTAAAAGAGCCATCTGCTGGACAATGTCCATGTACTCCACATCATCTGGATTGAAGCACTCAAGATCATCAAAGCAGTATTGAAAATCACCAGAGTGTCCGCTTCCAGAGACAAAGGCACAACTATCCTGAAAGGAGTTGTGTTGAACCTTTTGAGACTTTGGAGTCTCAGGTAGAGTAATGAAGGGTCCAGTATGTGAGTTGTCAGGGTAGCATAGCAAGGGATGCTGTGGTTCTATGCTTTCCCTTTCAACCACATGAAGGGCTGAACTCAGTTGGTTATTGGAGTGATCAGAGGAGTTCTGCATGTTCATCTCCATCTGAAATGCACTTAGGATACCATACAACTCTGTAAGAGAAAGAGTCTTAAGGTCCGAAGTTCTCTTGATGACAACACAGTAGTGAGTCCATAGCTTAGGAAGAGAAGACATGAACTTCCTAACTATGTCTCTGTTCTCAAGAGCTACTCCAATATCCGCCAGAGTATCTACTAGCTCAACATACCTGAAGTATTGTTGAGTCAAGGTCTCACCAGCCTTGAAAGTAAAGTTCTCAAACTGCTGCTTCAAGAGATCCTTCTTGTTCTCTTGAGTTTCCTTGGATCCCTCATACATAGCTTCAAAGCTTCCCATAAATCTTTAGCAGTCTTGCACTTCTTGAAGCGTCTGTAGACGGAGTTGGGAAGAGCAGTTTGGAGACAAGTCATAGCCCTTTGATCTAGCTCTATTCTCTTCCTATCTTCCTCTGAGTAATCATCAACATCTTTTGGAAAGATGCGATTACCAGTGGCAGATGTAGTGCTTGGTATGAAAGGACCATTGACAATGGAGTCCCACATCCTTGAATCTTGACACTTGATGAAGCCTTCCATCCTGATACACCATGTGTCAAAGTCTTCAGGGGTGATCATGGGGGACTTGGTCAAGGTACCAGTTTCCATATCAGCCTTGGAGAGAGCGGCCATTTGAGTGAGTGGATTGTGGTGAGGAGTGAAAAACAGGTTGATTAGGATGGTAAGATCTCACAATCAAGAGCCTGGTGCTCTGATACCAATTGCAGGATCGATTTCGGGTGGTTTCTCTCTCAACTCAATGTGAATCAACACTCGGCAAGCAGTCTTTAGGAAGAGTTGATCACAATATAACAAGTAACAAGCAGTAAGAAAATTAACACAGCAAGTAATTTTCAAGGTACTTTTATATATTGCTTCTCAACTCAAAGGATTACAAGACACTTGGACTCAAATCGCTTATCTAAAGAGTTACAGGGAGAAGATATATATAATACTACCTACAGCCGGGAATACTTTGATTCCAGCTGGACACCTCTAACCTTACATCTATACTACAAGACTCTAGGTGAGGTCTTTCAGACATTTGCATGCCTGAGAGTGGTAGTCAGGACATGTCCCTGACTTACCTTGTCACCAACTAAAGTTGGTAACATGTACTATCATAAAAAGGTGAGCAGTAGAATAAAGTATGGTCAACAGCATGGTCTTTTAGGAAGAACCCATGCTGTGTCACCCATGCGGTGTCAGAGGTCTGCATGCGGACTGACAGGGACCATACCTTTATCTGCTGGACATAGCATTGTCTTCCGAAGGATAAAGTGCTTCGGAAGGATAACTTCTTCCGAAGGCACTTATACTTCGGAAGACTGCTTCTTCCGAAGCTTGGAGTCTTCTTTGTCTTCGGAAGCAGACTTTGTCTACAGCTCTTTTCATCAGACTTTGTCTTCGGAAGATATCTTCAGCTGTTGGCTTCAGTTGTTGTCTTCAGTAGTTGACTTCAGCTTTTGCCTTCGGAAGATGTCTTCAGCTGTTGTTCCTTAGACTCTCGGAAGATCTCTTGCTTGGCTTCGGAAGCCCTTTAATGTAGTACCAAAAGTGACTATGAAGTGAATTGTTGCACCAGCCTTATCATGATCCAACAATTTCATACGCGATTGCTATGAAAACAATTAATTGATGTGATTAAAATTAACACGGATTTTCAGCGCGCTGACCTTTACACTAAACCGTTTGATAAACCAAGATTTTTATATCTGCTAGAGGTCAACGGCGTTAAAAGAAAAGTGATGTGATTGCTGAAGAAGCAGATACATAGTCCGACTCGTGTCTAGAAGTTTATTTTCTTTTTCCTTCCTTTTTATTTCTATTTTATTTTAAATTCCCTTGTTGTATAAAATCCAAAAACACAAAAAGATTTTATGTTTTAGAATTTTAGGGGGAGATTTATTTCAGTATGCATTACTTAAAAAAAAAAAAAAAAAAAAGGGAGAGGTAAGTTAAGCTGTAAAGGCACAAACAAATAAACTGGAAATGCGACTCGATAAAACTGGAAAGTGATAGCACACAGGCATCGAGTTACTTGGAACATCAAATTGGTTCTCAGTTTCAATAATAAAATTATAAATCAGAGAAGTCTAAGTCTAACAAAATGGGAATATGATAGAAGGTTTGACTGGTACTGTAATCACTTGGAGAAAGTAGATCTAGGGTTGTGTAAGTACACAATACGATGTGTCAGTAGATTCAACACAATAGACCATTAGACATCATCAGTGAACTGGCTTAAACTAAATTATTCAACCAGTTGTGTGTTCTCATGGTATCCCTGGTCTGCACAATCAATCAATGTCCAATAAGGGGTGAGGAGCAAGCTAATGCCACAAATGTGAGCAAAGACCAGCAAAACAGAGCAAAAGATGACAAATGTCATTAAAAAATGTATATGCAAATATGCTGCTCTAAGAAGATAAATAGGTATTGCACCTCTCTGCTGTGCGATGGCACTGACCTGAGGATAAGCATAATCTATTCGTTCTAAGAATTCATTGTTGTTTGCGCCTCTCTGCTGTGCGATGGCACTGACCTGAGGCTTGGCATCTCTTTGAAATTTTTAGAACAAAATCTTCTAAGTCCAAGACCGCTCAAAATCTCCTGAGGACGATTGATTACGATATACCTGTGGAATATACAAATACGGTTTGACCTAATTCATCTAATTAATCGCTGATGTGTGTCAAACGTCTGTGTATGGATTTAAGTGGACAAACATACTGACAATCGTCGTGGGTGCATCGCCTGATGTTCAAAATCAATAAAAGTTACATATTAGTTCAAACATGATTCCCAGTTAGTTCTTAGAAGTCTTCCATAAGTGAAAAACTGTGCAATTGCATCATGCAAAGTGTAATAAGCACTAAATGTTCCAAGTGATGGTATATATGCCTGTCTGATTCCAAGAGAGTACATTCCGGATAAAATGTTAATGCTAATAAGCTATACAAGCCTGCCCCAACAAAAATCACAAAAATAGGTCTTTCTATTCATAGGTTAAGATTTGTTTAGTCTTAGTATAATGTGTCATGTCGGACTGTGTATACTGTTATCTGCTAAATGTCACTGAAGGTGCTTAAAGTTTATCTAAACTTATTGTTTCTGAAAGGGTAAAAGGATCACGTCTGAGGTGATCGGGTGGATAAATGGATCACGTCTGAGGTGATCGGGTGGTTAAATGGATCATGTCTGAGATGATCAATTAATGCGTAATGTTTTATCAAATGTTTGAGAAAACTAAGGGCTGGTCCATAACTTGACAAAATTAGCACAAGTATAGCCCAATCGCACAACTTCATCATGGGTATGATCAGTCATGCGAATGGGCTACACGATTGAGGACAGGCACACGATTGGTCCATGCGAATGGGCCCAATCGACCGATTGAAAAGGATCGATTAGGTCAAACGTGCGAATGGAGATCAGTTGATCGAATGAAACGGGTCGATTGAGTGAATCGCACGACCTAGTTTAAATCGATCGAATGAACCATGCGATTAGCCTTGATCGTATGTGATGATTCGGAATCGGCCGAATGAAAGGTGCGAATGAGTCAGTCGGCCGACTGAACTGAGTCTGTCTATAAATAGACCCTCAGTCGATCGCAGACATCATTCGCCCTAATATTCCCGATTCGCACCGATACTCTGTCAAATTTTCGTTTGATCTCTAATACGTGTGATATACTTATTCTGACCGTTTGGATTTGTGACACAGGTAATACGCAACACAATGATGCATCAGAACGTGAAATATGATGTTTAATCTGTTCACATTTGCCCTAACTGTCAACTTGTAACAAATCTGCAAAATTGACTGCTTGAATCATATGAAATGTGTAAATAAATGATTTAAGTAGTCTAGGTACATGATTGCGAGTCTAACAAGCCTGAACTTAATGTCTAATTCGCAAAAATGTTAAATCTGAGTTTGAAATGGAACAGGTTCTTTCGATGCGACTGGGCTCTCTGATGAACTTCAATCGACCGATTGAAAGAGGAGACTCATTCATTCGGCCGAATGGATTATGCGAATGGGTTGAATCTGTCATTCGATTGGTTGCCCCGAATGAACGCCAATCGCCCGGTTGAAGGAAGTGATACATTCAATCGGCCGAATAAGTCATTCGAATGAGCTCATTCGGTCGGACAACTCAATCGCAGAAATACATCATTCAACTAAACCCAGTCGCATAGTTCATTCTCACGATTGAACTACAATAGTTTCTGATTTAGTCCATCTCTGATGTTCAAGCTTATAACGTGTGTTTACTATCTTTGTTACAGGAACATGGCTAGCAGATGGACCATAAATCCAAAGCACAACATTTGTGCTAATTTGGATTCCACTTCTAGAAATGGAGGAGAATTTTCAGGGATCATAGAATTTTTGAGGAGATCCAGGATTTACCAAGCTATCTCCACACCATGTACGCCATATCAGTCTATCCATCAGGCATTTTGGGCAGGAGCTTCGGTAGACCGATCTGTGGAACCCTACCGCATCCTAAGTACCATCTTTGGTAGGGCAATCGAGATCACAGCGGGAGATATCAGAAGAGTTTTGGGATTTGGAGATGATGAGGATCATCCAGTTAGGCTGCATCCTCTGACTGTTCGTGGGTGCTTTATGAGGATTGGGTACAGCGGGGACATCAACACGGGTGTGCTGAACAAGAGCAACCTAAGTCCCCAATACAAATACCTAGCTCATGTCATCCTAAAGTGCATTGCTGCTAGGAGGGGTGGGTTCGATGACTTATCGGACCAAATTCAGAATGCATATGTGGCATTAGTCCTCAACCACCCTTTCAGCTTCTCCAACATGATCTTTAATTATCTGATTGAGAACTTGGAGGCAAAGGGAAAAGAAAGTTTCTGCATGTACCCACGATTTCTTCAGCTCATTTTCAATGAGAAGTTGTCTGAGTTGCCCAAAGAGAAGAGCGATGCAGTGGTGTTGGAGATTATGGATGACACTACTCTGGGCAGAATGAGAGTTTATAGGGGCAAGCAGGTGAAGCCCGTATTCAAGAGATTGATAGGGCATCTGGCCGGGAAGATTATGTGGCGCCAAGGAGGCGTAAATGGCGTCATGACGACAGTGATTCTGACACTGAAGTGATTGTTATATCATCTGTTGACTCAGATGATGATGATAGCCACGATGGAGACAGTGTACCAATTTTCTCTGAGGGACCATCTACTTCTACAGCTCAGCCGTTATCACCACACACAGATACGACAACTGCTGGGTTTGTTCCTGACTTTTGCCCACCCGATGATGAGGAAGAAAGTGATGAAGAAGGTTTGACCAGAAGAGTTGGCAGCAAAGTGGTTGCCACCGAGAAAGGACTGAGAGAGGTTGGTGGACAGTCTGGTACATCAGGGGTCACACGCATTGAGTCTGATCCCTCGTATGCCCCTGATGATTCCAGCAACAGAGGAGGAGCACCTTTGTCAACGGGTAAAAGAAGAAGACCATGGCGCGTCCCCATGGTAAGAAAGGAAAGAGACTAAGGTTCACCACAGCTACCACCTCTACATCATTCCAAACATCTCCAACCACCACTACTATCCCTTCACCTCACACTGTCACATCCACCACCACCACCACCGTACCGACTACCACCTCATTCACTCCCTCTCCCCTATTCACCACTACCACCACTGTACAGCCTACCACATCATTCATTCCCTCCGCTATATTCACCACAGCCACCTCCACCACAACTACTCAACAAACAGGTCCCTCACCGTTCCCATCCAGCTCGTTCATCCCACCAATTTCTATAGTAGATCAGCTAGCTGCACTAAACAGCATGGTAGTTAAGCTGATGGCGTCAGATGCAGAAAAGTCGGCTCAACTACAGCAGCTGAGAGAGTTGAGTACATCTCAAACTGCTGAAATACACCAGTTAAGGGAGCTGACTTCTTCTCAGGCCAGCTGATCTCTCAACAGACAGCTCAGATCGCAGGTCTCCTCGAGCACAAAGCTGAGTCGGAGAAGAAGTTTGAGGAGTTAGAAGCCGCAAACAAGTCGATCTTGCTTAAGATCAAAGGGACTCAAAGTGAGCCCCTCAAGATTGGAGAAGGTGCTGATGATGATGATGATGATGAGGATGGGGAAGACGATGATGATGATGATGAGGATGATGACGATGATGATGATGGTAGTGATGAAAGTAATGATGATGATGAGAAGAAGAAAGATGATGAAGGTGAAGGAGGAGAAACTACCGGAGATCGAAGCGAAAATGTAGCAGGTGAAAGGCGTTCTAAAAGCCGACATGATCAAGGACCCTCTTCGTCTGCTCCAACGGAAGAAACTCCAGAAATTCAAGATAAAAGTACTGTTTAGTTAGACATGTTTATGTATTTAACAGACTTTTGTATTTCAAATTATATTACATTTATTTAATGAATGTTTATATCTTATGTTAATGACAGTAGTTGATTTTACTAACAAGTATCGTGTTGCATGTTTAAATCAAGCAGATCCAAATTTTCAAAGAGACCAATACGATGTTGAACCCCTTCAGCAGGTCAAGACTCAGTTAACAATGATTCTTGATCTGCAGGGAGTGGTATGGAGATCAGTTGAATACACTCCTGAAGAGGGAGAGATAATCCACAGTTTCACTAAAGAGCAGTTGGCCGAAATGTTCCAGTTAAATGCCGATGAAATAGTGAACGATGCTCCGGAAGTCCAAGAAGATAGTGATAATGAATTGCATGATGTTGATGAGATCGAAATCGAAGATGTGACAGATCAACATTATCCGGAGTACACAGACACCGAAGGTTATGTCATTCCAAACTTGGATGACAATTTGGTCAGTGAGACCTTCGAAACTCTGGATAAATTAGAAGCAGAATCTGATAAACAAGAGGGGATAGCCCGAGCCACAGAGGAGGAAGTTAAAGTTAAAAGGGCTGAATGGGCTGCATGTTTTGAAGATCTGCGAGCTCAACGAAATGCTTCAAAGTCAAATGTCTACACAAAGCTGTATCGAGTGAAGAAACACCAAAAGGTGTCGGGCAAGATCATATCGTGGGCTTATTTTGACGATCTTAATGCTTATGCGGTTAAGAGAGAGAAAGGTATTGAGTATTTTAGATTTCCACACGATCTAAAAACTCTACCTGGTTGTGAGCTAAACCAACTGGCAAAGCTGAAGTTGCTTTACGCTGATCCTAGAAAGATGTCAGGATGGTTTGAAGCTGCACTGAAAAGTGAGTACCACACCCGGTGGGTTAACTTCAAGCCTCAGCAACCTACAAGGTATCTTAGGAAGTCTGAGGTGGATTCACGAACCGGGAGACCAAAGATAGTGTTGAAGTGGCGTCCACCGCGCACCATGTCGAAGATCCCTCTTAGGGAAATGCCTCAGGACATCACTCCACACTTCAAATGGTGGTACTACGATTGGCGAACAGCTGAAGCAGTCATAGTATTGAACAGAGATGGACAGATGGATGTCATCCGGGTTTTTGACCCAATGTGGCTCACCAACTTGTCGGCTAATGATGTTTACACACTCTACAAGTGGCCACTGTTCTATGATGCTCAAGATATTGTACAAGCCCTCCAATTTCAAAACGTGATCAGACTCTGCTTTGCATTTGAAATACATGCAGGAGTTACTAGAGAGGAGAAGTACAAGAAATTTGAAGAGGTTATGGGTCAAGTAAGACATTAGATGAATCTAGGTCCAAGGGGGAGTTTGTTGATACATGTGTCCCTAGATTCTGAGTTGAATGTAAAATGTCTTGACTATGTGTAATTGAATGATGCTTAATGAAATACATGTGGTTGTTTATATTATAATGTTTATATATTTCATTAATGGGTTAAGTAATGACTAATTATATAGGTTTGGTTTTGTTTGAATAGGTATGCATAATGTTGTAATGATTAACACATTCAAACTTAACATGATGTAGTTATCATGCGAATGGGGCCATGCGAATGGACCATACGCATGAATAACTTCATGCGAATGACTAAGTTGCACGATTTATCCAGGAGACTGGATCAGTCGTGACTGAAGCATGAGATTGATCAAATTGTACGACTGAAAGTTCAGTCGTAAGTATGGATCATACGCATATCTCAATCGCACGACTGAACCATCCGAATGGTTCAGTCGCCCGAATGAGAAAAACTAACCTATAAATACCACTTAATTCGTGGAAAAACGTGACACTTCGAATACTAGAAACCCTAATCGCCCCAGAACGTGTTGTTCGACCATTCCAACTTCATAGAGCGTTTCAGGTCATTCCGAGTCAATTCATAACGTTTTCTAATCGTTAGGATTGATCCTGATTTCGTTCTCACTGATTGGATAGCCAATCAAATAGGATTCCGCACTATTTGATCTGGTACAACGAAGAATCGGTTAGTACTCCGTACGTACACGGTCCTAACACATCTTGATCTTCCTCGACACCCGCGTCACCTGATCCAGCACCAGCCTTGCCATTTTGTTAAATTTGGTGGTTTATTGCTGGTGGGTCATGGTTCCTGCCTCAAGTTGTAGGAACTCCCTCTCGATCTTGTCGAGTTCCCGGTGAGGACAGAATTCCACGGCCACTAACTTCTTCAACTCTCTCCATCGCGTCTTCCCGATGGCTCTGGCACTCTCCGCTTGGACAATGTTGTCCCGCCAACATAACGTTAAGCCGACAAAAGAGTGAGTAGCAAACTTCACCTTCTGGTCTTTGTAGCACTCACTAATCTCCAGCACCACTTCCATCTCCCTCACCAAGCGGTGAGCAGCAACGGCATTACTGTTGCCATCGAAGGTCGGGGGCTTACACCGTTGGAATGTCCCATAACTACACCCTATAGCCGTCACCTCCACAGAAGCATTCTCCTCATCATTGGACAACACCGTATCAGGCTCAGGTTATTCCTCTTCCCCCTTTCTCTCCTTTCCCGCTGATCCTTTCTTATCCTCCTTCTCTTTTCTCTCTTCACTCCTCACTACCCTGATAACTTCGATCACCATAGACGATAAAACTGTCTACATGACCAGGTGCACCTCATCAGCAATCGCCTCCCTAGCTGAGGCATTCAAACTAGCATTCTTATTCTCCTCACTCCTGCCATGAACCTCAGGGTTCTCGTGAGCTATCTCGGTAGTCTTAGCATCATTCCTGGTAACACGTGGCCTGGCACCACGTCCGCCATAACCTCTGACCCTAGAAGCCTTCGAAGATTTCCGTCCAACCATCATCTAAACGCTATAAGATTTAAATACTAACACAGTGATTCAAGGTAATAGCTCAGTTTATGTTAAGTATAGTAAGTCCCTAATGACAGTGGCCAGTTATGATTAGCCACTTACTTTACTCTTCAGACCCCAAGCATTTCCTATCCTGACTACATTAGTATTTAAATCTAATAATAACACACAAGTCAAATAGCACACGCATATAATACTGATTAATCCTTTAAGAAGAGAACACCTGATGACACGTAACTACTCGGACTGACATCCCTCCATTTGTCCCATTTTCAGTTTAAGATTAGGTTTTTGAAAATGTTTTACCCAATTCACTTAAACTTTAGCTCTGATACCAAATTGTAAGGCCCCGTTCCCAAAGACCTCACAGTTGGTCATTCATAGCATTAAAGATACATAATAATATACAATTCATAAAATAAGCAGCGGAATTATATTAACAAAAGCTCATTCATTTTATTTTTAAATGTTATTGTTAAGCAATACATCATTGTTCGTTAGTTACAAAAAGATCATTTGAATGCATTACAAAACAATAATATCATCAAAACATGAATGGATGTCAGTCTTGTCCCGCCGATTAGCTTCACTCTCGTGCCATCCTCAGCTATCTTTACTTGCCAACTGAAAATGTATAAAAGTCAGCGTTGTTGAGTGAGTCCTAGTTTTAAAAGTATTAAAATACCTTGTATAGATATATGAAAATATCCTTTGTTGTAAAAATACTTCCTTTATTTTGGTATGTGATCCCACATCATAGGTACATCAAGGTAATACTTTCTTTCATTCATTACTATACGCATTCGTTTATTTCGTACTTTTATAATTATCTTTCACTTTCTTACGGATCAATGTGCAATACCCCGAACTAGTGTTGTAAAAATCGCTAGGCGCTAGTCGGGCGGTGAGGTGGGGACTAGGGATTAATCGGGATTAATCGGGATTAATCGGTTTGGAGATTTTATATGTATTTTTATAAATTATATATATAGTTAGAATTATTATTCTTCAAACATAATTAACTAAGCATAAAAATAACAATCAAGTGTTTTAAAGTTTAGAGATCAAATATTTCAACACATAAAAATTAAAACATAGTAGTTCTAATACTTCAAAGTTTGAATAGTTTAAAATTCATCATCGTCTTGTCCATATTGTTCAATGATTTGAACATCATCCGACTCGTATTCAACATCTTCATCTACTTCCTCCTCATCCTTCGACTCAAATTCTTCATCATATTGTTCTCTTGATGCACCTGTCTTAGCACTTGTCCTAGCACTTGTTCGATTACATAAAACTTCATCAACACCCACGGCTTCACTAAGCACATCCCAAAGTACCCCGACTCAAATTCTTCATTTATATCATCAACAATCCATTCTTTACCCCCTTACCATCCTCGGCTATATGTACTTCATGATTTCTCAACTTTCTTTTCTTGCTTCTCTCCATCAATTTGCATTAAATTGTACAAAAACAAGATCATTCATTGTAGTCGCCTCTAGTCTATTTCTTTTTTTTGTATGTCTTTAAATAGTAAAACATAAAGAATAATAATTGAGTTTAACAAAAATTAAGCATAACATATATTAAAAAGTCACTAACCCTTCAAACATGCTCCAATTTCTTTCACATCCGGATGAACTCGTCGTCAATGAAAGTATCCTCATAGCAATTTTTTAAATTTGAAGTTGAGTTACCATGTGTTTCCCACCAATTTGCTACAATTTTAAAAAATATAATATATTAATACGACAAATATGAAAATTTAAATGAAAAATATTTGCATTACCCGGATCAAATATATCATCGTTCACTTCACATCCTTTAAGTGCGATTAGACGCTCAAATTTTCCTTGCTTACTCTTGTAAATTGGCAACTCAACTGATAAGATTATATTTTGTATTTCATAATCTTTGGGAAATAAAACACCAACCAAATCAACCACCGCATCATTTGCATCTAAATCATCTCGGATCTCCGGATTATTATAAAAATAATATGGGTTTAAAATGTAGGCAGCCAAATGTAAGCATGTATCAAGCCTATTCGATGAATTTTTCGAGATAATATCAATAATAGGCTCATATGCACTTTTATTGTCATTCAAGGCATTGATAATATCACCTTTTGCCTTTTTAAGCTCACCACATATAAAACCCATTGACGACTTCCAATCCGCATCGACCATTCGAAGGACTTTGACTAATGGGGCAAAAATTTTCAAACTCGTTGTAACACCGCTCCAAAATGAGGGAGATATAACCGTTGCAAAGCCGAATTTCCCTTTAACCGTCTTTGAAAACTTGCATTTCTCCCATTCTTCACTAGAAAACATTTGCCTGAGTTGAGACTTCTTTTCTAACAAACTTTGTAAGGTAAGAAATGCGGGAGCAAATCTTGTAACTCCCGGTCTCACAATATTCTTTTTCTTTGTATATTTTCTCATCATGGCCAACATTTTGTGATGAGAATAAATAAACACCGTTAGTTTTTTGCTTGATCGATGGTTTTCTTGTACCTTGCTAATCCACCAATAGCTTCAAAAACAAATAAAGGGACATACATTAGTGGGCCACTAACAATAAAATTATAAACATAGTACAATTAAATATTTAAATCTATTACCTTCAAGCATGAGATTTATGGTATGTGTTGCACACGATGTCCAAAAGATAGTTGGTCTTTTCTCCTTCAACAATTTGATGCACCCATATTGTTAGATGCATTATCGGTCACAACTTGAACGACATTTTCCGGACCAACCTCTTTAATACACTTATCTACATACTCAAAAATGTTTTCACTTGTGTGTGCTTCATCCAAACATTCTTTAGATGACAAAAAGATAGTACCTAACTTTTAATTTACACACAAATTCATAATGCTTCTTCTTGTTCTATCGGACCATGCATCGGTCATAATAGAGCATCCTATATATTTCCATTCTTCTTCATATTTTTTTAAAGAGGCTTTAGTCCTTTCAACCTCTTTTTTTAAATATGTATCTCCTATCTCATGTCGAGTAGGAGGCATGGCATTAGGTCCAAATTGACCAACCGCTTCTAACAATGTTTTGAAACTATCCCTTTCAAAAGCATGAAATGGAATAGAACATTCATATGCCCATCTACAAATGTATTCTTTAACACGAATCATTTGTTCTTTTCGAACAACATTGTTGAGGTTACTTTGTTTGCTATTTTCTTTGACCCACTTATCTTTGGATGTTTCAAATCTATCCATAGGACCAAAAGATCGAGGTTCCTTTAATTCTCCAAAACAATCATCGAGGTCAATTGTTTCTTTACCAATGTTCACCTCGGCTCTCAATGATTCATCACTATCTTGCTTAGCCTTTTTCTTGTTTTTAAACTCACTAAGTGCATTTCGAACTCTTAGTTGATGATCTTTTGTTGCTTTTGTACAACCCGAAACATTACTTCCTATGCTCGCAATATGGTGTTTTAATATATAACCCCCCCGGACATAACTTTATCACACAACTTACATTGCACCTTATCTAAATTGTTTGCATCGGCCAACTTCCCATATTCCCAACCAATATCATCCGACTTTCGTTTTGTACCTTGACTAGCCGTTGCTTCCATGGATGCCATTTAAATATCTAAATGCTATAGTTAAATTAGTAACTAGTAAATTTGACATATGACAATAATCACAATATACATATATATATATAATATATTATATATCACAAAATTCAGAATATATATATATATATATAATAAGCCACAGTATTTCACAAATGAAATTCTTTACCAACTCACAAATCACAAGAAGCTGCTGCTGCCTGCTGCTGCGCAAGAAGCTGTTGCTGCCTGCTGCTGCTGCGGTCGCTGCGCAAAGGGGGCGCCGCTACTGCTACAGTCGCCGGAGAAGGGCTCGATTACACCGGAGCTTGGCCGCGAGGGAGGTTCGCCGGAGGGAGGAGCCGAGTTAGGTGTGATGCGACGGTGGAGAAAAGCAAGGGAGGAGGTGAGTTAGGTTAGGTTAAATGGGTTTTCTCTTTTGAATCAGATCTAAATATGTTAAAAAATTAAAGTTGACTGACTTTGATCATCACCACCGCCTAGGCCCGATTACACCGACTACCACCGATTTTCTCCGTTTACTACCGCTTGGCTCTGCCTAGCGCCTAATAGCTCCGACTAGCCATAATCGATAAGGCTAGGGGCCGACTAGCGATTAATCCCCGCCTAGGCGGCCGCCTAGCCCGCCTTTTACAACACTGCCCCGAACATTGTGCACGAAGTTGATGCTAGGCCTATGGTCTATAAATAGACCATGAACATTGCGTACTAAGCTAACCCAGTCACCTAGGTGATGCTACAAGGGTCCCTGTCAATCTCAATGACTGACCCTGCATGCATCCTTCGGGTTAGCTAAACCGCATACAGTTGAGCTAACGATAACATGGTTGTGCACCTTCTATTCATTTGCTTGCAAGACTTACATTCTTTCATTTATGTTTCACTTTTTTTATCATTAATCTTTTACTTTTATTAATGATAATACTTTACGTATATGTTCATAAACACACCACGTAAAGTCACACAATAATAATTATTATGGAACATAAGAACAACTTATAATTATGCATAATAATAACAATTAAAACCCTAAAGTCAAACTAGGGTCAAACCCTAATCATTCTGTTTTTCTCAAAAATTCAGAAAATAAACTAAGTGTTCTGGGCGCATGAGCACTATGCAAGCGCATAAGCACTGCTTAGGCGTTTTTCAACTATGCGGGCGCATGAGCACACTTAGGCATTTCAACACTTAGGCGCATGAGCCACTCCGGGCGCATGGGCACTATTTGGGCGTATGGGGTATACTTAGGCGCCTGAGCCTAAGACTTAGGCGCATGAGCTACTGTTCAGGCGTATGGACTTACACTAAGAATTTCTAAGGCATAATTTGGGCGCATGGGGTACTGTTTGGGCGCATGAACCCTATTTGGGCTCATGACCTTACTTAGAACTTTTTAAGGCAAATGTTAGGCGCATGGGCCCTGTTTGGGCGTATGACCATCTATGTATATGTTTCGAACATATTTTTCGATCCCAAACATCATATCATCCTATTCTAAGCTTATTAAAACCATCCTAAGTATGCACATCATATAAACAACCCTAAAACATCATCATACATGTATAAATACTTACGGTTGCATACATAATAATTATAAAACCATGTTACTACATTTTCATCCCTAAAAACATTTTAAAACATGTAAAAGACGAGGTCTAGAACTCACCTATTATAGTAAACAAGTAAAACTCCTCCAAACTTGCTTGTTCACGGGTTCAAGCGCATAGAACAAGCCAAAACAAACCACCAAACACATAAAACACATATATATCGGTTCTAAGGTGGTAAACCTCACATAACCGCACCAAAAACACTAGAAAATACTTACAAAATGTGAATTTCAGCCCTTTTTCTTGAAGAACCGAAGGAAACAACTCTTTCTTCTTCTCCTCTCTTTTTCAGTTGACCAAAAAGCAGAAAGTGGGCATGGCATGGGCGGCCATGCCCCTTATAGATAAAAATATTTGTCTTTTGTATTATTTTCACTTTGCCCCCTTACACTATAGCCTCTTTCTATTTCCTTTAAGATACTTTTATTTCCTTTTATTTGGACTAGAAATTTCGGGTGTTACAAAACTTTTTTACTTAACTTTTCAAATACGAATAGGTTTTTTAGCCAATTTTAGCGTATGTAGAAGAGATCATTGTTTGCTTTTTGATCTTATACTAAATTTGGTGTAATTGATGAAATAGTCATTTACAAATGAAGTTAATGTGCTGGATCAATCAGTATGAATGCTTGATTTAACAAATTAGGTATATGTTTCTCTATTTAAGTAGATTGAATCTATTTAACTTTATAAATTAGAAGTGACATTCTTTTGTGATTAATGAAATGCACGGTGCTTAAGAAATGGGAATATGAAACTTTGTAAACTCTACATTGCTTGGAATGACATATCTATATATGTGGTATGAAATTTGTAGTAAACTTTATAAGATTTATAAATATTTATAATGTTAATTTGTTTTTATTGATTTTCCCCTTATTCATCTAACAATTTTCTAAGGAATTAGGATATTTTAGTTGAGACTGGATACAGTTTTATAGAGGATAAAGAGTTATTAAAGAAACTGATGAATAGACTGCTAGGGAAACCCACTTAATACTATGACAGAATCTTATTGTGTAAAGTATGTTGACACTCTTGGATCATCCGAAAATGTAAGCCCATACTTAGAGGTATTGTTTTTCTATATAAATATTGAAATACGAGTGCAACTAGCTAAAAACTTGAAATTTATTATAAATTTTGAAACTTTTTTATGTGGGGTATGCAGTAAATGTGTTGAGAAATGGTTCGAAGTCGCCTGCAAGATTTTATGGTGAGCAAAGTTTATTTTATTTTCTTTTGAAACTATCTTCATGCATACATTTCTTGAAAATGAAGTTTTGAAAATGAAGTTGATAAGCTTTATGGGCTCCACTGCTAAAAGATCTTTCAAAGATAAACAACAATGGTCTAGAACAAGAAGAAAAGATGATTTACGGTTCAAGTGTGTGAATTATGGTAACTATGGTGTCTTCTTTCAAGCTCATGATTGGACTAGCTTTTCTTTGTTTTGACTTATATCTACCCATCCCAACTCAGGTAAATTCTTGCTACAACTTCTGATGTTTTAGAGTAAATCGGATTTTTGGTCCTGTGGATCAATCAATGTAACACCCGGAAGATTTTCCAAGCAGGTCAAATATTAATTATTGGCTTAGATGGGACCATTTATAAAAATAGGGTGATTGTGGGTGTTAAACCAAGTTAACCCTTCGAGTCACAAGTTTAACGAGTTTGGGGTCGCGGGAACGCCGGATATATATATATATATATAGATGGATCAGCTGAGCAACTCTCATTTTCACTTAACGCCCAGTTCTAGAGAGAGAAAGTATAGAGAGAGAAAGTGTCGGATCGAAGCTCGGTTGGTCAAAGATCGAAGGTTGGTGTTCGTGGACTCCCAAACAACAAGAATCAAGGTAAGAAACGTAGTATAATTGCTCCATTTAGTGAAAAACCCGGATTTGGGTTTTTGGGGTTTTAAAAGTGGCACAAATCGCCCAAAAACGCACGATTTTGGGTAAGAAAACATGTAATAAGCTTAGATATAGCTTCCTGGATGATAACCCAATGGTTTGGGTGGAAAAGATTGGATTTTTGGGTTAAAATGAGCTGATTCGTAAATTTCGGCTCGTTCTACGAATTTAAGCACTCATCCAGCGAAACTATGCAGCGAAATTAGCAGTTTCAGCGAAACTACAGTTTCGCTGCAGCGAAACTACGCTTTCGCCTGGGCGAAACTATAGTTTCTATGATAACTTCGCCGGTGCCCAGATTAACCCTTAGACATTGCGAAACTAGGGAATTCCAACGAAAGTTGGGCGCTCAAGGCAGCGAATCTGTTCAGTGAAACTGACAGAATGTTGCCCAGCGAAATTAGCTACGAAACTGCTGATTCGCCTAGCGAAACTACACTTTCGCTATGGCGAAACTATGGGTGAAACTATTAGCGAATTTAGGTAGAAATTAACTCTTTTGAGTGTTAACGTATCTGCAGGCAGTGTAGTGTGACCCTCATCTTTAAAGCTTGATTAAGAAGCTGCTTGTCAAGCACAGGTGAGTTTCTAGGACCCCTTATTTACTTGTTTTAAACGATTTTGGGGCTGGAACACATATAAACCTGTTTATGGAATTATGTATGATTGACCTATTTGAGGTATAATCACGAGTAGTATGCTTAAGGTACGATGTGGCCTGTATGTGTTAGTATGAGTCCCCAAGGTTTAGGAGGGACAATTAGTGTTGTTGCACCCGAGGAGATGCATAGTCAAGTCCCGGCTTTCGGGATAAATGCGGGAGAAAGTCCTTATGTGGACGTTTCTGTAAGTGCCTGTAGATGACTGTTGATGTAGGCTATGTATGTATGATGCCATGTATGATGATGTACGATTGATATATGTGTGTGTTCCTTATGATGATGTATGTATATCTTTCACGACTCATGTATTATGACAATGAATGAACGAAGTATTACGTAACGTAAAGTGAAAGATAAAGAAAGAGGAACATCACGATGAATGCATGTATTAATGAACGAATGAATGGGTAAAACAATGATGAATACATGCATTAACGAACGAATGAATTAAGTCTTGCAAACATTGAATAAGTCGATTGGTCCTTCTTTGTGATTGGACATGGTCATGGTACCTCTACCGCTTACCTACTAGTACTGTGGCATACGCTTAGATTCACGGCCCAGTGGCTAAGGCTACTGTGGCATACGCTCTATTGATTCACGGCCCAGTAGCTAAGACTGATCGGGGTATAGCATATGGTATTGGTACATCAGAATTCAATGTGCAAGTAAGAATGAAACGGGATCCTTGTCATTCGACCACAGTAATCATAGCCGAGTGCTATGAAGTGGGTAAAGCCTGACAGGATCCATATGAGAAGTTAAAGTTAATGATGTATAACGAAGATAATAATGAATATTATCTCTGTGTACATATGATATATGATTATGTGAAAGAAAAGAATGGTTTATGATGTAAATAAAGTATGTTTATTACAAAACTAGAACTCACTCAGCAACGCTGACTTTTTATGTGTTTCCAGTTGACAGGTAGTGTTGCTGGGGATGGCACGAGGCGGCTACTCAGCTCTTTTGGGATGGCATTCTCCTTTTGATAATGCTGCCACGTAATGTGTTGTGGGAACATAAAGCACGCAACACATTATGTTGCATGCAAGTGCAAGATTCCTTAGGGTTCCGATGTACGGACTACTTAAGGAATCTTCTTTATGATGAAAAATTTTATGTTTTTATATTAGAAGTCACTGTATATGACCCTATGATTGTTGAGGATTCACATAAATGGGATTACTTAAGAAATCCTCGGTTTCATATGCTTCAGCAACAATCATAGTAAAAGTTAGGCATTGTAAAGAAGGCTCGTACTTTGTATTTAAATCACGATGTAATGCATTGTAAAAGCTTTTATGATGAAATGAGAATGTCATTTTATCAATTCCGCCGCATTATTTTACCTAGTAAATGTAAACTATATGCTTGACGTGCAATGAATGATCAACTGTAAGCCTCCCGTGAATGGGGGCCTTACAAGTTGGTATCAGAGCTAAAGTTTAAGTGAAATGGGTAAAATTTTCAAATAAACCTAAACTTAAACTGAAAATGGGACAGAAAGGAAGGGAATGCCATCTGAGTAGCTACGTGCCATTAGGTATTTTCTTAAAGATTAACCGGTATTACGTGTGTATGTATGTCGTATACGTGTGCTGTTAGATTTAAATGCTAGTGTAGTCAGGACGGGTGATGCTCAGGGTGCGAAGAGTAAAGTAAGTGGCTAATCACAACTGGCCACTGTAATTAGGGACTTACTATACTTGACATAAACTGAGCTATTTCCTTAAATGACCGTGTTAGTATTTGAACCTTTCAGTGTGAGGTAGAAAATGGCTGGTGGTAGATCTTCCAAAGCTTCCCGGGGTGGAGGCGGTGGCGGACGTGGTGCTGAACCACGAGCCACAAGAGGAAGACCTAGGGTGGAGAAAGTGGTTCATGAAGAACCCGATACTCCTCATCAGGAGGGGGTAGATGAGAGCGCTAACTTGAGAGCCTCGGTAAAAGAGGCAGTGGTTGAGGAGGTACATCAGGTCATGTAGACGATCTTACCGTCTGTGGTGACCGAGGTAATTAAGGCTGTCAGGGAAGATGAAAGAAAAGAGAGGAACATGTCCTCAGGAAGACAGGAGAAACAAGAGCCGGAAACGGTTCTATCTGATAATGAAGAGGAAGAGGAGGAGGAGCCGGTACGGGAGACAACACGGGGTTGTAATTACGGGGCATGTGCAAGCCCCCTACTTTTGACGGTTCTGGCACTGCTGCTGACGCTCACCAATGGGTGAGAGAAATGGAGGTTGTCCTCGATATTAGTGATTGCCAGGAGGACAAGAAGGTGAAGTTTGCTACCCAATCTTTCATGGGGTCGGCCTTATGCTGGTGGGACATAGTCCAGGCCGAGGGTAGCAGGGCCATCGAAAGAATGAAGTGGTCCGAGTTGAAAAGAATGGAGATCGAGGAGTTCAGTCCTCATTGGGAAATGGACAAAGTCGAGAGAGAGTTCCTGCAGTTGGAGGCGGGGACGATGACCCACCAACAGTACACCACCAAATTCAATGAGATGGCGAGAATGGTGCCGGATCAGGTGACGCCGGTGTCTCGAAAGATCAACCGGTATATTCAGGGGCTGCCAGCTGACATCCGCAGGCATTTGATTACTGCTCGACCGAGCACCTTCAGGTCGGCAGTGGATTTGGCAGGGAGGCTATATGATGGGCGGGCTATGGTGGTGGTGAAGGCTGAGGGCAGTAAGAAGGGAGGTAGTGAGAGAAACTGGCAGGGGAAGAGGTTTGGTCGAGGTGATACCTCGACGAGTAACAAGAAGGCAAGGGTGGATGACCGCCGTGTGGTCATGTCTGGAGCTGGGATGAGGAAGTGTGGCCAATATGGAAGAGAGCACTCAGGGGAGTGCAAGTGGGGATCAAATATCTATTTTAAATGTGGAAAGACCGGGCATGTGGCCAAGGATTGCCGGGCAGGCAAATGTTTTAACTGTGAGGAAAGTGGTCATATGAGCAGAGACTGCAAGAAGCCGAGGGCTGAGGGCTCAGGGGTGAAGAAGACGGGAGGAGAAGAACCAAGGCCAAAGGCCAGGGCATTCACGATGACGCAAGAGGAGGCTAGGACGGACCCTGACGTTGTGTCCGGTACGTTCCTGATAAACCAAACTTTAGCCTCTGTATTATTTGACTCGGGTGCCAGTAGGAGTTTTATTTCTACTACTTTCTGTGCTAAACTTCCTGTTAGAAGTAAATGCCTCGCTGAGTCCTTTGAAGTAGAAACTACTATTGGTAAGTCCACTAGGGTTACGGATGTGATAGAGGATTGTGCTGTAGAATTAGAAGGTCATAGGTTTGCTGCCAAGTTACTCGTGATGCCCCTAGGAGGATTTGATGTAGTATTAGGGATGGATTGGTTAGCGACCTACGAAGCAAATATCGTGTGCCGAAAGAAGATGATTAGACTGACGGCGGCTGACGGGAGTCCAGTGACAGTTTATGGTGATCGGGTTACTACGATTCCAAGGTGATCTCTATGGCTGTGGCGGGAAAATGTATGAGGCATGGGTGCAGCGCCTACTTATGTTATGTGAAAGATGTGGAAACGCCAACACCACAACTATCTGATGTTCCGGTTGTGCGTGATTTTCCAGACGTGTTCCCGGAAGACTTAACGGGATTGCCACCTGATCGAGAGATCGAGTTCCAGATCGACCTGCTACCGGGTGCTCAACCTGTCGCCAAAGCACCGTATCGCTTGGCTCCGACGGAAATGAAAGAATTGATAGAGCAGTTGCAAGAACTGCTAGATAAGGGGTTCATTAGGCCGAGTATCTTACCTTGGGGTGCTGCGGTTCTGTTCGTAAAGAAGAAGGATGGTAGTATGAGAATGTACATCGACTACCGCGAGCTGAATAAGCTGATGGTGAAGAACAGATACCCCTTGCCGAGAATCGATGATCTGTTCGATCAGCTTCAAGGCGCCAGTTGGTTTTCACGAATAGATCTTCGATCGGGTTATCATCAGCTGAAAGTGAAGGAACAAGACATCCCTAAAACAGCTTTTCGTACGCGCTATGGTCACTACGAGTTTCTTGTCATGTCTTTTGGTTTGACCAATGCGCCAGCTGCTTTTATGGATTTGATGAACCGAGTGTGTCGGCCGATGTTGGATAAATCAGTGATCGTATTTATTGACGACATCCTGATTTATTCAAGGAGCGAAACAGAGCATGCCGGTCACATTCGAGAAGTACTAGAAACGCTAAGGAGGGAGAAATTGTACGCCAAGTTCTCCAAGTGCGCATTTTGGTTGCGTGGAGTTCAGTTCTTGGGTCACGTTGTTAATCCTAAGGGGATTATGGTCGATCCGGCAAAGGTGGAAGCAGTAATGCTATGGAAGTCTCCAAAGACGCCATCCGAGATCCGTAGTTTCTTGGGTTTGGCGGGCTACTACAGAAGATTCATTCAAGACTTCTCCAAGATTGCTTCTCCAATGACCAAGTTGACCCGAAGAGATGTGAAGTTTGTATGGGGTCAAGCTCAAGAGAATGCGTGCAGGATCGATTTCGGGTGGTTTTTCTCTCAACTCACTGTGAATCAACACTCGGCAAGCAGTCTTTAGGAAGAGTTGATCACAATATAACAAGTAACAAGTAGTAAGAAAATTAACACAGCAAGTAATTTTCAAGGTACTTTTATATATTGCTTCTCAACTCAAAGGATTACAAGACACTTGGACTCAAATCGCTTATCTAAAGAGTTACAGGGAGAAGATATATATAATACTACCTACAGCCGGGAATACTTTGATTCCAGCTGGACACCTCTAACCTTACATCTATACTACAAGACTCTAGGTGAGGTCTTTCAGACATTTTGCATGCCTGAGAGTGGGTAGTCAGGACATGTCCCTGACTTACCCATGCTACCAACTAAGGTTGGTAACGTGTACTATCATCAAAAGGTGAGCAGTAGAATAAAGTATGGTCAACAGCATGGTCCTTTAGGAAGAACCCATGCTGTGTCACCCATGCGGTGTCAGAGGTCTGCATGCGGACTGACAGGGACCATACCTTTATCTGCTGGACATAGCATTGTCTTCCGAATGATAAGGTGCTTCGGAAGAATAACTTCTTCCGAAAGCACTTATACTTCGGAAGACTGCTTCTTCCGAGGCTTGGAGTCTTCTTTGTCTTCGGAAGCAGACTTTGTCTTCAGCTCTTTCATCAGACTTTGTCTTCGGAAGCTTCAGACTTTGTCTTCAGCTCTTTCATCAGACTTTGTCTTCGGAAGCTTTCAGACTTTGTCTTCAGCTCTTTCATCAGACTTTGTCTCCGGAAGATATCTTCAGCTGTTGGCTTCAGCTGTTGTCTTCAGCAGTTGACTTCAGCTTATGCCTTCAGTAGATATCTTCAGCTGTTCTTCAGACTTTCGGAAGATCTCTTGCTTGACTTCGGAAGCCCTTTGATGTAGTACCAAAAGTGACTATGAAGTGAATTTGGTTGCACCAGCCTCATCATGATCCAACAAACTCCCCCTAGGCTGATGCTACCAAAACTTCACTTCCCTCTTCTTCTCAAAGTTCTCAGCACCAAGGAAAGCAGGTGTTTATCAGTATCTTCATTCTTTCCTGCTGTGATGCTGAGAATCTTGTACAAATCTTTGGTGGACAGCACCTCTACTCTGTCACCTTGGATTTTGTGTACCCTCTGTTGTGGCCCTCTGAAAAGAGTTAGTTGATGGGAAGTATAGTCATATTCCCATCGAACTATTGGTTCCAATTCAGGACCTTCCACCATCTGTAGAAAGGCTGTGCCTTTGGTGGTTGATCTTTCCTTGTCTTCCACTCTTTTCAGCTTCAACTCTTCTTCAATCTTGGCTCCTCGACTTCGTTCAGCCAAGTGGAGACCGCTGATGTAATTTCTTATATGTGCAGCAGTCTCAGAGTTGGAGGGATTGGAGAATGGCTTCTCTGCAAGCTCGGCAAGATCAAATCTGCTGAGATGCAGTAAAGAGGTGGCATTAAGCCTGTTGGTTTCGCCATTCTCTCTTTCCACAACAAAGTTGTGAGAAGGTTCATCGAACCTCCACTGGATTATAGCATTTCTAGGCCCAGGAGATTGACCAGAAATCCTGTCCTCTTTCCTGGTATCCAGCAGAGTCACCAGTCTTCTTCTTAGTCTCTTCTCCTCAGCATTGAGGGTATCGGAGTTGAGA
Organism: Flaveria linearis; assembly: GCA_024085815.1. NCBI lineage: Eukaryota > Viridiplantae > Streptophyta > Magnoliopsida > Asterales > Asteraceae > Flaveria > Flaveria linearis. Next base: position 57,365,715 of record CM044013.1, on the reverse strand, counting down.
CCAAGAAGTCTTGCAGCCTGGCCAAGGTTTCTCTAGGTAATTCAAGAAATTGGCCTAGGGTGAGGGAGCTTGAAGAGTTATCAACATAGGTGATGTTGATAACCTCTCCCTCATAGGAGATACTGCTCAAAGTAGTACAATTGATGAGCTTTGTCTTGAACTCCTTAATTTCCTCAAAGGAGAAATGTTTAGGAGGCTGAGAGGATGGTCTCGGTTGTTGTTGGGTAGGCTTAGGTTTAGTGGTTTTGGGTTGAGTCTTGGGTTTTAGGATGGGTAGTTTGGGTGGTTGAGGTGATGTGGTAGGTTTGGGTAGAGTTGTGGGTTGAGGGGTGAAGGTTCTTCAGTGGGTTCAGGTTTGATGGGAAAAGGGGTTGGTTCTGGTGTAGGTTGTGGCTGTGGTTGAGTGGCTAAGGTTGAGACTGTCCCTTGTACCCTCCTGTACATCTCCCTTCTCTTCCCCAAACGGATGTCAGCTTTGATTTCACTGACTATCCGCTGGAGTGTCCTTTCGGACATAGGTCCCACCTGCCTACCAGAGAAGCCATGAGCCCGAAGGTAGTCCTTCATCCAGGCTTTGTCAGTTGACTTCTTGGCAGCAGTGACCTCCTTCTCTTCCTCCCTCTTCCTCTTCACCTTCAGCTTCTCCCTAGCTTCTTCCTTTCCTTCTCCATTTGATCATTGGTTGTGGAGCAGCAGGATCATGTCATTGTCATGTGGAGACAGTTCAGGAAGACTGAAACCTCTTGAGAGCAGGAACTTGATCCTAGCCTCTCTCAGCTTCAGGGCTGCCTCCCTCTGCTCTTGTTCTTTCCTCTCCAAGGCCAACCTGGCTTCCCTTTCTTGTTGTAGCCTGGTTGACCTCTCCAAAGTCACCAACTCCTCTAGTGGTAGCAGGAGTATTTCCTCATTGACAGCTCCAAGACTGATGAGCTGGTCAATGAGTGCTGTTCTTCTCTTCAGGTTGATCTCTTCTGATTGGCTGCAGCTGCCTTAGAGCTGGTAGCTAGCACCTTTTCAGTTGGAAACCTCCCTTTCTTTTTAGCCTTCTCAATCCTTTCCTCCTCCTGAAGCTCTTCCGCAGTCAGTTTTCTTTTGCCTTTGTCTTTGATGGTGCTTGACTGTGGTGGTTCTTGAATGGAGGGTTGTGATTGAGATAGAAGTTCAGCTGGTGCTTGGATTGGAGGGGTTTCAGAAGTGTCCTCCCTGCCCACCTCGGATGCTATATCAGTAATGACATCTGTGATGGTCAGCTCCTCGGACATTTGAAACAAGCCTTCCGCAGCTTCTATTTCGGCTTCGGAAGATTTTTCTTGTTCTTCCGAGGCTTTCATATAGGCTTCGGAAGCTTCAGTTTGAGCTTCAGAAGATGAGACTGCTGCAAATTCTGTCCCATCTGTTTCAGTTGCTGGGCCATCAGTCCCCATTTCCCCTTCGAAGCTAATCTCAGGTTCCATGAAGACCTTAGGTTGACCAACTTCTTCCACAGTGGTAGAAGGTGCAGTCAGTCTTTGAAGCTCCTCAGCCCCAAAGTAAGCAAATGTGGTGTCGGGGCTGGGCTGTTCTAGGGATGATCTCAATACAAACTGTGTGAACAGTCTGTAGAGATCTTGAAGCATCCTTGAGTCAATCTCCAGAAAGGATTGAGATGACTCAGGTAGGGTAATGATTTGTTGGGTGGAAATGAGTTGGGTTTGTGGTTCCATAGGTGTTTGTCTCTGAACTTTCTCCCCCTTTTTGGTAGCATCATCTTGAGAGCTAGATGAGCTAGAGGAAGAAGTCATTGAGACCTGGATAGGTACATGCCTAACAGACCTCTCCGTCTGTTCTCAGCTAGTTGAACCTTGAGAGAGTTAATCTCAAGTTGCTGAGTGGCAGTCCTTGATTCTAAGATCTTCACCTGTGATTCAGGTTGGAGACCTTAGAAAGCAAGTACTGAAGTGTTAGTTGCATACTACCCTCATCTTCATAAGAAGAATCACGGGGAGATGAGATAACATACCTAGTATGCTCACTCTCACCACCAGATGTGGTTTCTTGGCACCCTGGTTTCCTCTGCTCAGAGTCATCTCTTTCAGAGATGTCAATGGGCAAAGTTGCCGTAGACTCAGTCCTAATGATGTTACCACTGTCCTGAGAGCTCAGTGAGAAACTCTGAGTAGTGGTAGCTGAGTCTACATGAGTCCCCTTCACATCAGTGGGACTCACCTCAGTAGCTGGCTTCTGATGGGGGCTAGAGACAAGGGATCCCTCTTGGCTCTGTTGATCTCTCAGTGGGTGGTTTAGATCAACTTCATGGCCATAGAGAGATGTAATCTCTTCATCAGTTCGGAGTAAAAGGTCAGTGAAAGAGAGGGTGGTTAGTCCTACTGACCCGGGACTTAGATCAATGTCTACAGGCATTGAGCCTTTGGTGGGGCTGTCCCTAGAAAGCTGCACAGGGGAGTGTAGAGACTCACCCTGCGGGCTAAAGGCTTGGGGTTCGGGCTCAGGGGTTGAGACTGAGGAGGCTCAAAACCCACATTGAGGTCAAATGTGAAGGATGGTGTGACCTCGGACTGAGTGGGAGCCCATGATTCCACTCTAGTCCTTTCGGTGTGAACAGGAGGAGCTTGTTCAATCAGAGTAGATTGAACAAGGGTTCGTTTGGGGCGTCTTGATAGGTGGCTTTGATGGGTAAAGAAGGCTTTGGTATTGTGGTGGATGTTGCTGGTGTGGGTTCATCACCTGTGGGGATAACAGGGATGTCACCAGGAGCTATGCGCTCAGTCATCGCTGGAGGTAATGGAGTGTACCGTCCAGTGAAGTTGGTGGACATCTTCTTCAGTATTTTGAAGATGGTAGGCGTCATATGTGGAACAGGAAGAGCAGCTGCGCAGACAAGCTTGCTTGGTTCCATCTCACAGTTGATTAAGTGTTGAAGGAATCGGGGATACATGAAGAATGTATCTCTGCTCAGATTGGCGATTAGGTTATTCAACACAAATCGTGAGTAGTTGAATCTGAGGCCTCTCACCAACCCATGAACAAGGCATCCTAGTTCATATGGGATTTGATCCCAACCCCCTGATTTGTTGGAGAGGCAGTGTAGAACGATGTGCAGCAAGAACTTCCAATGGTAAGAGAAGTTGAACTTGTATACCGTAGATCTGCTGACATCGCCTCCATATCCCATGAGGATATAGGTGCCTTCCAATTCTTCCTTGGGGAACTCAGTAGGAGCCCCATCATCGTGAAGCTCGAGATGCTCCCTGATGATCTGTTCATTGATGACCAACTCTTGGCCACAAACTCGGGTTCTCAGGACTCGAACCCATTCAGTACTGCAGTTTCACCATTGCTCCAAAATTCTGACATATGGTTGGAGTATATGGTGGGGTTAACTGTTAGTGCAGTGAGATAGGTGGATTCGGTGAGAAAGGTGATGATTTGGGTGAAGTCGGCATCCCTTGACGAGTCAAGTAATGCGACTTGGTTGTGCTGAGGGTTTAGTGCCATTGAAGAAAAGGTAAGCTTGAAATTTTGAGTGAGATTGAGGTTTTACAGTGAAGGGAACAGTTAGGGCTGTAAAGTGGTAAAAGAAGATGAATTTGATCAGTCAAGATTATTTAAAAAGTGGATAGTGGTATGGTGGTGGTAATAGGGTAACTGTTTTGGGGTTACTGTGGATGGTATGGTGGTTTACTGCGGAGAAATGATGTTGGCGGCAGGGATAATTTTAAATAATCTGACCATCAAGTACAAAATTTTTACTTTTACAGAGTGGGGCCCAAAAGATATCCGTTACAAGTAAAATCTAACTTCCGAAGGTAAAACATTTCCGAAGGTAATTTTCTTCTGAAGGCAATTTCTCTTCCGAAGCAAGGCATTGCTTCCTAAGGTAAAGTTGTCTTTCCGAATGGAGAGTTGTATAAGTTTCGGAAGTAGATCTGATATAAAATCAATCGCTTCTTCCGAGACCACAAACTCTTCCGAGAAGAAAATTTCCATTGAGGAATTTGGCTTCGGAGGATATTCAAGGATATCATCCGAGAGTTAATTCCTCTTCGGAAGGAATTTACACTTGGAATAATTTAAAGATCTTTGTAACAGGGCTTAAATTGTATTGACACAAGACATTACTCATTTAAAAAGGTTTTCAAAAGAGGTAGTTATTCAATGTTTATCATCCCAATTGCTGATATGAGATACTTAAATCTTGTTCATCAAATGCCTTTGTGAACAAATCAGCATATTGTTCATTTGAGTCAACTTTGATTAACTTTATCAGTTGTTTCTCATGAATATCTCTAATGAAATGATACCTGATATCAATGTGTTTTGTCTTGGAGTGCTTCACTGGATTCTCAGTAATGGAGATAGCACTGTTGTTGTCAATATGGATAGGAGTAGTCATGAAGTTGAACCCATAGTCTAACATCTGATTTTGAATCCAAAGCAGTTGAGCACAGCAGCTAGCAGCGGCGATGTATTCAGCTTCAGCAGTTGATGTAGAGACACAGGATTGTTTTTGCATTGCCATGAGATAATCCTTCCACCAAGAAATGACATCCTCCTGATGTTGATTTCTTGTCAATGTTGCAGCCACCATAGTCACTGTCAGAGTATCCATAGAGATTGAAGTCACTATTTCTTGGATACCAGAGACCTAGTTTAGGTGCTCCTTTGAGGTATCTGAGGATTCTCTTTGCAGCAGCTAGGTGAGACACCTTCGGAGCAGCCTGATATCTTGCACAAATGCATGTGGCAAACATGATATCTGGTCTACTCGCAGTAAGATACATCAGAGAACCAATAATTGCTCTATACTGATGTTGATCAGTATCCTCCCCCTCAAGGTTAGGGCAAAGATTATGGTTTCTGGGTATGGGTGTCTTGGCTGGTTTACAGTCCTTCATTTCAAATCTTTCTAAGATGTCAGAGACATACTTAGATTGACTTATGAAGAACCCTTCCTTCATCTGTTCACCTGGATCCCAAGGAAAAAGTCCATTTTTCCCATGGAACTCATCTCAAACTTCTGCTTCATAATGCTTTCAAAGTCCTTGCACATTTGGTCGTTTGAAGAACCAAATATAATGTCATCAACATAGACTTGTACAAGCAAAATGTCTTCTCCACTCTTTCTGATGAAAAGAGTCTTATCAATGGTACCTCTAGTGTATCCATTCTTCAGGAGAAACTGAGACAAGGTCTCATACCACAGCCTAGGTGCTTGGTGCAGCCCATATAGAGCTTTATCCAGTTTGCACACATAGTTGGGGTGCTGTGGGTCTTCAAATCCTGGAGGTTGACACACATAGATTTCCCTATCTATATCCCCATATAGAAAAGCACACTTGACATCAAGTTGGTAGACTGTGAAGTTCTTGGATGCAGCATAAGCAAGGAAGATCCTAACTGCCTCAAGTCTTGCAACAGGTGCAAAGACATCAGTATAATCGATTCCTTCCTCCTGGGTGTATCCTTGAACTACTAGTCTTGCCTTGTTCTTGATAATCAAGCCTCTATCATCTTTCTTGTTCCTGAATACCCATTTAGTGCCTATGGGTACTTGACCAGATGGTAGTGGGCATAGATTCCAGACCTTTTGTCTTCTGAATTGAAGCAGCTCCTCCTGCATCGATTCAACCCAACTACTATCTTTTAAGGCATCTTCTACCTTCTTTGGTTCCATCTGAGACAAGAAGCATGAGTACAAGCAGACATTCCCATGATGAGTCTGTCTTCTTGTTCTCACACCCTCAGAGACATTCCTATGATGTTCTCAGTTGGATGAGTGTTGTGAATCCTAAGACGAGGAATCACTTCCAGTTGCAGAGATAAGTCCAAGTTAGACATATTCTGATCAGGAACTGGATCACTCTGTCCAACTGCTGTTTCAGAGTCATTCAATGAGGACTGATTGAATGATTGAGAAACATCATCAATGGTTGGTTGTGAAGTGGTATTAACAGTTGCCTGTTCCTTCAGAATACCACCTTCCTCAACCTGGTGTTGTAATGGATCACCTGAGGAACTTTGAGGTTGATCAAGTGATTCACTTGTTGAAGCTTCACTATTTCTGGAGATAGTTACACTGTCAGATCTGTGAATAGTTGAAGCTTGTTGCCCTTCAGCTCTTGGAGAATTTGGAATAGGTCTGGGAAGCTCATATAGTTGACCTGCATCAGCATCAGCATCACTTTGAGCACCTGTTCCAGCTGAAACATTCTCACAAGATGGTTTATAATAGTTTGGAAACAATTCTAAATCAAATATATACTCAGGTCCATTCCCCCTAACACAAGGAGTGTGCTCATTAACAACTATGTTGGATGACTCCTCAAATTGTTGATTCTTGATATTGTATACTCTATAAGCTTTGGAGCTAGAAGAGTATCCAATAAAGATAGCATCATCCGACTTCTCAGCAAACTTTGCCAAGTTGTCCTTGTGTTAAGTATGGTACACCTGCAGCCAAAGGACCTTAGAAAGCCAATGAACGGTGGCCTCTTGTTCCATAACTCATAAGGGGTTTTCCATGGGGCTTAACTACAAGAACCTGTTCTGCACATAGCATGCAGTGCTGACTGCCTCTGCCCAGAATGTTAGAGGCAGCTTTGAATCAGCTAACATGGTCCGAGCAGCCTCAATAAGTGTCCTGTTCCTCCTCTCAGCAACACCATTTTGTTGAGGAGTTCTGGGAGCACTATATTGTCTAGCAATCCCTTTTGAGTCACAGAATGAGTCAAGAACGAAGTTCTTAAACTCAGTCCCTTGATCACTTCTAATAATCTTAACCTTGTGATCAGTTTGATTTTCTATTTTAAGAATAAAAGATTTTAAAGTTTCAGCAGTTTCATCTTTACTTCTTAAAAAGAATACCCATGTAAATCTTGTAAAATCATCAACGATCACAAGGCAGTATGATTTCCTTCCAATGCTCATTATACTTGTGGACCAAAGAGATCCATGTGCAATAAGTGTAATGGAGTAGTGATAGAGTTAACACATTTGGATTTATGAGATGATCTGTGTTGTTTCCCTTTCAGGCATGCAACACAGTTATCTTTGCAGAAAAATCCTTTTTAGGCAGACCATGTACCAAGTTATTTTTAACCAATTTATTCATTGTTTTAAAATTCACATGACACATGCGTTTATGCCATAGTGTTGACTCATCACTATCAGCTTTGGAAAGAAAGCATGATACTTCACCCATAGGAGAAGCCTTGTTCATATCTAGCTTGTACATATCCCCTTTCCTGGGAGATCTGAGAAGCACCAATTCCGGAGGAATTGTCATCCCTGGTCTGAGGATAATGCACTCATGTTCTGTGAAAAGCATTTGATGCTTCTGGTCACAGAATTGAGAAACACTTAACAGATTGTGTTCAAGCTGTTTGACAAAGTGAACTTTGTCAATTTTTATTCTGCCGTTGGATATACTTCCTCTGCCCGAAATATATCCTCCGGCCTCACCTCCAAATTGGACAGGCCCTCCATCAAAGTTCTGGAATTGTTGAAGGAGAGATCTGTTCCCTGTCATGTGCCTGGAGCATCCACTATCTACAATCCAGATATTGTTGTTCTTGTCAAATGGATGTCCCTGCACATAAAATGAGAAGGTTAGTTTTGTTTGGAAGCCCAAGCCTTACTGGTCTCGGGCTCTTCCAAAGATAGTGACATAATTGAACCGAAAGATATGCGATGGGGTTCAATAGAGGTCATTGTTGAAGAAGAGGTTTGGGCTGCACATCTTCCTTGATCTTCCAATCCATCCTTTGGTTGATCTTTGAGGATGAGCTTGTTGAAGCTTTTGCAGCATGGTCTTCTTCCGAAGCTTCTCTCTTTTCGGAAGAAGCCTTCACCACCTTTTCTTCCGAAGTAGTCTTCTTCTGAGATGGTTTCAAGGGAGCCTTCTTGTTCTTCCGAACCTTAGAAGGTTTGGCTTCCGAAGCCACTTTCCCTTCGGAAGAAGCAGTTTCTTCCGAAAGCAACTTGGCTTCCGAGACCAACTTTCCCTTTTTCATCATTTGGACCTTTTGAAGTGATCCAACTGAGAAACCTTCTCTGGCTACTTCTTTTCTAACATTTTTGCATAATGTGTGCTTGCTGGATGTAGTAACAATCTTTAGCCATGTGGTTGTGCAGACCACACATTATGCATGCAATGTTAGTCTTCTGGGAATTTGCAGGTTGCTGTTTCTTTGGTTTCTTCTCTTCATCAGCAACTTTCCCTTTTACTTCTGATCCTTCGGTAGGACAGGAGTGGTACTACACTCCTTTCCTGAATCAGGAGTACCTACCACTTGAAATCCGGCAGAAATGAAGACACCCTTTTGCTTAGGGTCAAACTTAAGCTTGGACTCTGCAACCTTCTTAGCAGTCCTTCTGGCAGCTTTAGCTCTGCTTCTTCTTGCTTTGGTGGTTAGGATTTGGTCATCACAGGTGGAGATGGGTGTATCCTCCTGTTTCTCCCCTGTGGAGGCCACTATTTTGCTTCATCCTCTAGTTCCAATGGAGAAGGGTCAGCAGTTGGAACCTCTTGCTCTTCAGTACCACATCTAGGTAGTCTAATAGACTCATAAGAGTGTGGTGGAGCTATTTCACTGGTTCCCAACCCTTCTTTGTTTTGATAAAACATTTTGGAATGAGAGGTTGATGCAAGAATAGTTGGAAGCTTTGCTCAGCAATAGCTTGCTTCCTGGCCTGAGCCTCAGCTCTGACTAACTGGGCTTGAGCCTCAGATAGTTTGGAGATCAGATCTTTGATTTGAGTCTTATAATTAGTCTTTTCATGTTTTAAAAGAGACACAGTTTTCTCTAACTCATCAATTTTTTTGATAGTCAGATTCAGCTCTTTTAAAGTCAGATTTTAGCACATTTAAAGACTCAACCTCAGATCTGATTTCCGAAATGTAATCCTTATAAAGTTTAACTTTAGCAATACAGGCAGCAGTACAAAGATGTTCATATACCTGATCATCATCTGTTCCGGCCATGAGTGCTTGAGCGGGAGTCACATCCTGTACCATGAAGCTCCAGTCAACTTCCTGAGCAACAGCAGCTGTTTCAGTTGACTTTTCTTCATGCTTGGGGGCAGTGGGATGTGTGGAGGCCTGTGGGGTTCCCGGGTTGTTCTTGGGAGCCTTGCATTCCCTAGCAAAGTGACCAAGTTGGTTGCAGTTGTAGCACCTTGCTTTGCTCTTATCAAACCCAAACTTGCTGTTGACTGGGTTTTGAGGGAATTGCCTTCCAGTTCTCTTGAAGAACTTCTTCGCTCTGTAAGTTAAAAGAGCCATCTGCTGGACAATATCCATGTACTCCACATCATCTGGATTGAAGCACTCAAGATCATCAAAGCAGTATTGAAAATCACCAGAGTGTCCACTTCCAGAGACAAAGGCACAACCTTCCTTAAAGGAGTTGTGTTGAACCTTTTGAGACTTTGGAGTCTCAGGTAGAGTAATGAAGGGTCCAGTATGTGAGTTGTCAGGGTAGCATAGCAAGGGATGCTGTGATTCTATGCTTTCCCTTTCAACCACATGAAGGGCTGAACTCAGTTGGTTATTGGAGTGATCAGAGGAGTTCTGCATGTTCATCTCCATCTGAAATGCACTTAGGATACCATACAACTCTGTAAGAGAAAGAGTCTTAAGGTCCGAAGTTCTCTTGATGACAACACAGTAGTGAGTCCATAGTTTAGGAAGAGAAGACATGAACTTCCTAACTATGTCTCTGTTCTCAAGAGCTACTCCAATATCCGCCAGAGTATCTACTAGCTCAACATACCTGAAGTATTGTTGAGTCAAGGTTCACCAGCCTTGAAAGTAAAGTTCTCAAACTGCTGCTTCAAGAGATCTTTCTTGTTCTCTTGAGTTTCCTTGGATCCCTCATACATTAGCTTCAAAGCTTCCCATAAATCTTTAGCAGTCTTGCACTTCTTGAAGCGTCTGTAGACGGAGTTGGGAAGAGCAGTTTGGAGACAAGTCATAGCCCTTTGATCTAGCTCTATTCTCTTCCTATCTTCCTCTGAGTAATCATCAACATCTTTTGGAATGATGCGATTACCAGTGGCAGATGTAGTGCTTGGTATGAAAGGACCATTGACAATGGAGTCCCACATCCTTGAATCTTGACACTTGATGAAGCCTTCCATCCTGATACACCATGTGTCAAAATCTTCAGGGGTGATCATGGGGGACTTGGTCAAGGTACCAGTTTCCATATCAGCCTTGGAGAGAGCGGCCATTTGAGTGAGTGGATTGTGGTGAGGAGTGAAAAACAGGTTGATTAGGATGGTAAGATCTCACAATCAAGAGCCTGGTGCTCTGATACCAATTGCAGGATCGATTTCGGGTGGTTTTTCTCTCAACTCACTGTGAATCAACACTCGGCAAGCAGTCTTTAGGAAGAGTTGATCACAATATAACAAGTAACAAGTAGTAAGAAAATTAACACAGCAAGTAATTTTCAAGGTACTTTTATATATTGCTTCTCAACTCAAAGGATTACAAGACACTTGGACTCAAATCGCTTATCTAAAGAGTTACAGGGAGAAGATATAATAATACTACCTACAGCCGGAATACTTTGATTCCAGCTGGACACCTCTAACCTTACATCTATACTACAAGACTCTAGGTGAGGTCTTTCAGACATTTTGCATGCCTGAGAGTGGGTAGTCAGGACATGTCCCTGACTTACCCATGCTACCAACTAAGGTTGGTAACGTGTACTATCATCAAAAGGTGAGCAGTAGAATAAAGTATGGTCAACAGCATGGTCCTTTAGGAAGAACCCATGCTGTGTCACCCATGCGGTGTCAGAGGTCTGCATGCGGACTGACAGGGACCATACCTTTATCTGCTGGACATAGCATTGTCTTCCGAATGATAAGGTGCTTCGGAAGAATAACTTCTTCCGAAAGCACTTATACTTCGGAAGACTGCTTCTTCCGAGGCTTGGAGTCTTCTTTGTCTTCGGAAGCAGACTTTGTCTTTAGCTCTTTCATCAGACTTTGTCTTCGGAAGCTTTCAGACTTTGTCTTCAGCTCTTTCATCAGACTTTGTCTTCGGAAGCTTTCAGACTTTGTCTTCAGCTCTTTCATCAGACTTTGTCTCCGGAAGATATCTTCAGCTGTTGGCTTCAGCTGTTGTCTTCAGCAGTTGACTTCAGCTTATGCCTTCAGTAGATATCTTCAGCTGTTCTTCAGACTTTCGGAAGATCTCTTGCTTGACTTCGGAAGCCCTTGATGTAGTACCAAAAGTGACTATGAAGTGAATTTGGTTGCACCAGCCTCATCATGATCCAAAATGCGTTTGAAGAATTGAAAACGAGGTTGACCCAAGCTCCTGTGTTGGGCATTACCCGATGGAAGCGAAGACTTGGTGGTTTATTCCGATGCTTCCTATTCGGGGTTGGGGTGCGTATTAATGCAAAGGGGGAAGGTGATAGCCTATGCATCCCGACAGCTGAAAGTTCATGAGGTAACTACCCCACTCATGACTTGGAGCTAGCAGCCGTGGTCTTTGCATTGAAGATTTGGAGGCACTATCTCTACGGGACGAAGTGCACCATCTTTACCGACCACAAAAGCTTGAAATACTTCTTCGAGCAGAAAGATCTAAACATGAGGCAAAGGCGATGGTTAGAGCTGATAAAAGACTATGATTATGAGATCCACTACCATCCGGGCAAGGCCAGTGGTGGCGGATGCCCTGAGCCGAAAGGAAAGGCCCGAGCCGATTCGGGTGAAGGCTTATCAGCTAATTATGACCTCTGATGTGATGACACAGGTTAAGGAGTTCCAAGACGAGGCTTGGAAAGAAGATCATCTTAACTCCGAAAGAATGAGAGGTCTAGTTATAGAACTGGGTGAGAACACTCTGGTGTTAAGACCCGACTTGGGCGAATGTGGATTCCTCGGTACGGGGATCTACGTGGAAAGATCATGGATGAGGCCCATAAGACTCGATATTCCATTCACCCCGGTGCTACCAAGATGTACCAAGACATGAAGAAGGATTATTGGTGGTCGGGTATGAAGCATGATGTGGTGGAGTATGTGAGTAAGTGCCTGACTTGTTTACAAGTAAAGGAAGAACACCAGAAACCCTATGGGAAGATCCAACCGTTGGATATACCCGAGTGGAAGTGGGAGCACATCACCATGGATTTCATCACGAAGTTACCACGTACCCGAAAGGGTATGATGCTATATGGGTGATCGTCGACCGATTAACGAAAAGCGCCCACTTCCTACCGATCCGCGAGACGTATTCGTTCGAAAGATTGGCGGATCTGTTCATCAAAGGAATCGTAGCTCGTCATGGCGTGCCGGTGTCCATTGTGTCGGATTGTGACACCCGTTTTACATTGAAATTCTGGAAGAGATTCCATGACGCGATGGGGACGAGACTACATATCAGCACGGCTTACCACCCTCAGACGGACGGTCAGTCTGAGAGGACGATCCAGACACTCGAAGACATGCTTCGGGCGTGCGTGATCGATTTTGGAGGAAGTTGGGATGATCACTTACCGTTAGCAGAATTCTCGTACAATAACAGTTATCATGCCAGCATTGGCATGCCAACTTACGAGATGCTGTACGGTAGGAAATGTAGGACGCCCGTATGTTGGGGAGACATTGGGCAGAAGGAACTGGGAGGTGTCGAAGTGGTTGAAGCAACGACTGAGAAGTTAGAAAAGATCAAAGCCATCATGAAGGCGGCGAAAGATAGGCAAAAGTCGTATGCTGACAAAAGGCGAAGGCCGATAGAGTTCAAGGTTGGTGACCGAGTCATGTTGAAGGTCTCACCCTGGAAAGGCATTATCCGATTCAGGAAACGAGGCAAGCTAAGCCTGAGATATATAGGACCTTTCCGAATTGTCGCACGAGTAGGAGAGGTAGCCTATCGATTTGAACTGCCAGATGAGTTAAGTGGAATTCATCCCACATTTCATGTATCTCATCTGAGAAAGTGCTTAGCTGACAAAGACATGATTGTTCCACTGGAGGATATTGAAGTAGACGAACGGCTCAATTACGTAGAGCAACCAGTGGCAATCATTGATCGTAAGGAAAAGAAGTTAAGAAATAAAGTGGATCCTCTTGTGCGTGTACAGTGGAGGCACAGGAAGGGATCCGAGTCTACGTGGGAGACTAAAAAGGAGATGAGACAACATTACCCATATCTGTTTGAGGAATAACAGGTTTCGGGGACGAAACCTATATAAGGGGTGGACTTGTAACACCCGGAAGATTTTCCAAGCAGGTCAAATAATAATTATGGGCTTAGATGGGACCATTTATAAAAATGGGGTGATTGTGGGTGTTAAACCAAGTTAACCCTTCGGGTCACGAGTTTAACGAGTTTGGGGTCGCGGGAACGCTGGATATATATATATAGATGGATCAGCTGAGCAACTCTCATTTTCACTCAACGCCCAGTTCTAGAGAGAGAAAGTGTAGAGAGAGAAAGTGTCGGATCGAAGCTCGGTTGGTAAAAGATCGAAGGTTGGTGTTCGTGGACTCCCAAACAACAAGAATCAAGGTAAGAAACGTATTATAATTGCTCCATTTAGTGAAAAATCCGGATTTGGGTTTTTGGGGTTTTAAAAGTGGCACAAATCGCCAAAAAGGCACGATTTTAGGTAAGAAAACATGTAATAAGCTTAGATATAGCTTCCTGGATGATAACCCAAGGGTTTGGGTGGAAAAGATTGGATTATTGGGTTAAAATGAGCTGATTCGTAAATTTCAGCTCGTTCTGCGAATTTAAGCACTCATCCAGTGAAACTATGCAGCGAAATTAGCAGTTTCAGCGAAACTACAGTTTCGCAGCAGCGAAACTACACTTTCGCCTGGGCGAAACTATAGTTTCTATGATAACTTCGCCGGTGCCCAGATTAACCCTTAGACATTACGAAACTAGGGAATTCCAATGAAAGTTGGGCGCTCAAGGCAGCGAATCTGTTCAGCGAAACTGACAGAATGTTGCCCAGCGAAATTAGCAGCGAAACTGCTGATTCGCCCAGCGAAACTGCTGATTCGCCTAGCGAAACTACACTTTCGCTATGGCGAAACTATGGGCGAAACTATTAGCGAATTTAGGTAGAAATTAACTCTTTTGAGTGTTAACGTATCTGCAGGCAGTGTAGTGTGACCCTCATCTTTAAAGCTTGATTAAGAAGCTGCTTGTCAAGCACAGGTGAGTTTCTAGGACCCCTCATTTACTTGTTTTAAACGATTTTGGGGCTGGAACACATATAAACCTGTTTATGGAATTATGTATGATTGACCTATTTGAGGTATAATCACGAGTAGTATGCTTAAGGTACGATTGTGGCCTGTATGTGTTAGTATGAGTCCCCAAGGTTTAGGAGGGACAATTAGAGCTGTTGCACTAAGTCCCGGCTTTCGGGATAAATGCGGGAGAAAGTCCTTATGTGGACGTTTCTGTAAGTGCCTGTAGATGACTGTTGATGTAGGCTATGTATGTATGATGCCATGTATGATGATGTACGATTGATATATGTGTGTTCCTTATGATGATGTATGTATATCTTTCGCGACTCATGTGTTATGACAATGAATGAACGAAGTATTACGTAACGTAAAGTGAAAGATAAAGAAAGAGGAACATGACGATGAATGCATGTATTAATGAACGAATGAATGGGTAAAACGATGATGAATACATGCATTAACGAACGAATGAATTAAGTCTTGCAAACATTGAATAAGTCGATTGGTCCTTCTTTGTGATTGGCCATGGTCATGGTACCTCTACCGCTTACCTACTAGTACTGTGGCATACGCTTAGATTCACGGCCCAGTGGCTAAGGCTACTGTGGCATACGCTCTATTGATTCACGGCCCAGTAGCTAAGACTGATCGGGGTATAGCATATGGCATTGGTACATCAGAATTCAATGTGCAAGTAAGAATGAAACGGGATCCTTGTCATTCGACCATAGTAATCATAGCCGAGTGCTATGAAGTGGGTAAAGCCTGACAGGATCCATATGAGAAGTTAAAGTTAATGGTGTATAACGAAGATAATAATGAATATTATCTCTGTGTACGTATGATGTATGATTATGTGAAAGAAAAGAATGGTTTATGATGTAAATAAAGTATGTTTATTACAAAACTAGAACTCACTCAGCAACGCTGACTTTTTATGTGTTTCCAGTTGGTAGATAGTGTTGCTGGGGATGGCACGAGGCGGCTACTCAGCTCTTTTGGGATGGCATTCTCCTTTTGATAATGCTGCCACGCAATGTGTTGTGGGCACATAAAGCACGCAACACATTATGTTGCATGCAAGTGCAAGATTCCTTAGGGTTCCGATGTACGGGACTACTTAAGGAATCTTCTTTATGATGAAAAATTTTATGTTTTTATATTAGAGGTCACTGTATATGACCCTATGATTGTTGAGGATTCACATAAACGGGATTACTTAAGAAATCCTCGGTTTCATATGCTTCAGCAACAATCATAGTAAAAGTTAGGCATTGTAAAGAAGGCTCGTACTTTGTATTTAAATCACGATGTAATGCATTGTAAAACTTTTATGATGAAATGAGAATGTCATTTTATCAATTCCGCCGCATTATTTTACCTAGTAAATGTAAACTATATGCTTGACGTGCAATGAATGATCAACTGTAAGCGTCCCGGGAATGGGGCCTTACAATCAAATTACACAAATTGTCCGTAAAGTTGCCACCAAAATTTCTCATAATCTTTTAATTGAGCTACTATGTGTGTTACAGTGACTAGCAATAGGAATGGAGCAAATCAATAGGTAAATAAGTAGGTGGTGCTATGACCTTGATAAGTATTTTTTTATTTTATTTTTATAAGAATCTAAACTAATTATATTTTTCTTTTCAGAATAAAAAAAAAGATGTGCAGCATTACCTTGATCATGAACTTGAAGTGCTGATGAATTTGCATGAAATTTGATTAAAAGCCAAATGTACGTACCATATTTGCTTAATTTAACTCACCCTTCATTAAAATCATCTATTTATTAGAACTATCGTATATGCTTTCTCATTAGTCACCCTTTTATTAAAGTCATCCATTATTAAAGCTATCATATAGGCACAGAAGTATATATATGTGTTGAGTCATTTACACTAATTTTTACCATAAACATGGTAACTTACATAGACTTTAAGCTTTTTGTACGCTCACTTTAGCATGGGTATAGTTTTGTTTGAGTTGTCATTTTGTTGTTCTTTGTAGTGTGTTTAACATTTTCGCTAACAAGTTCCTTCCTTTTTTTGGTATTTTCTTTCATATAGAGTAGTTCCTAGACTACGAAGCTGTGTATGTCATTAGGTATATTGCATTTGGCAGTTTGTTTCGCAAACGGTTGGTGAAAGTTGTTATTTTTAAATATTAATATTTTGAAATGTTTTTTCTTTATTTATTACGGTGATCGATTATTCAAATATTTGATTTTTTTCTAATTTAATATGATCTTTCTATTTATATTGTTGGCTTGAAGCAACAACCTAAGTTGCATCTTTTATTCTCTTAATTACTACACACATGTAAATAACAATAATCGGTTTATAGAGATAGACAACTAAATCTACCCGTCGCAACGCGTGGGGTAACCATCTAGTTAAATCTTAAACCTTTAATAAATGATGCTTGCGGAGGTTTTGCTTCTGCCATTGTTCACTGGGCCACCAACCCAATGATCGCAAAAATGGTAACTGGTTGATGATTACTTTTTTATTTATTGAAGACGTCAATTGTTTACTTTTCATGGCATAGTTGGTAGAGTTTTCCTTTCTCATAAATCGTCTTGTAATTCTAATTGGCGGTCCTAGCATATTGTTAGTGGTATTTCTAATGAAACATTTCTTGCTGTTAAAATAATAATAATAATAGTAATAACTAATATAAATATATTAAAAGTTGTTTAAAAATAGTTTAATGTATTATAATTTTTATTTATTTTTAATCTATCTTTCTGAACTTTGTCAAATCAAATTAAATCGAATTCTTTTCTAACGTGTAAAGAATAAAATTAGACAACTTTAATGTGGTGCCAAGAGTATAAAAAGAAGGTAGGGAGTGTATGTTTACTGTAACCTAGTAAGTAAATAAATAAAATTTATAATAGATATATAGTGTTTTATTTAATTTTATAGAAAGATAACATTTAATTTAGAATACCTAACATGCTTTGTTAAAGCTGGAATCATAATAAACAATAAAAAACAAGAATCAAAATAAAATTATCATATGCTCGAAAATGTTTTATTATGATTTAGTATGACCATTCATATTTGGGAGACTCGAATTTGATTTCATAAATAATGTTTATTCGTCTATTATTATATTTAGAGATTTAAATATTTAACGAATAATATTCGGTAAACTATTTGTAAGTTATTCAATAAGAAGTATGTTTATGTTCATAAGCTTCGTTAAGAAAAAGCCAGGTGATTCAAAGATATAATGTATTGTTGTGTGTATTTGAATATGTCATGTGGGTATATTGATGCGAAATTACTTTAGATACTAAAGCTTTAAAATAGATGTGATGTATGTATGTAGATGATATGCGTCTCCTAAAAGATACATGGGCTTATTTTTTCTTGTGAGCACGAGAATGTAAAAAGGCATATGCAACAATTATACAGAATCAACTATAATAAAAATTTAAATAAAGAACTAGTTATTGACCCGCATGTTGCATGGGTCTTGAGCATAAATGCAGCGTGTTGAATTTTCTCAATTTATCCGTTTCATACAACACAACACAATCACCAATTCATATGAAGTATCAAGATTACTAAGTACCTATATTGTTGAAAGAAGATTGAGGCTTGTGATTGCATCACAAGTGAGACTTAGGCACGTGCACGTAGTCTACTTATCACATTAACATCAATACAGGCTAACTTATACATTAATTTTTTAGATAAAACATTAAGTTATAAGGCTCAGAAATGGTAATTCGTTGTGGCTACAAACCACGAGTTTACCACTCCATAACAATCAAAATAATATAATTTCCATCATCATCACATATTAGACCTTGTTGCCCACATATCACCAAACAGATCGATCCAACATGAACAAACACCTGTATAGGGCTACAAATGAACAGAACGAACGCGAACAATGCCTTGTTCGTGTTCGTTCGTTAAGAAATGAATTTGTTCATGAACTATTCACGAACACTTATCGAACAAGATTCTTTGTTTGTGTTCGTTTATTAAGAAAATGAACATGTTCATGAACTGTTCACGGACATTTAACGAATGCAAATGAAGACAAACAAAAGCAAACGAACACAAACAACTGCTTATGCACATGATCGATGAACACAAAAAAAATAAAAATGATTATAGATTTATTTTAGAATAAAATTTATATTTTGTAACGCCCCGAAATTTCCCGAAACGAGCCATTTAATAATAATGGGCTTTTAAGGGTTAGTTTAAGAAATAAAGGGGTAAATTAGTGGGCTATGGATCAAATTAGCCTTAATGGGCTAGACTTGATGGGTTTAAGGGCCCTAATCAGCCCTTAAACATGCATGAGCAGCTCCATCCTCCACCATTTCAACCCTAGCCACCAAATTCGTAGGGAGAGAAAGTAGAGAGAGAAAGTGAAGAAATTCAAGATTTGGAGCTTGAAGGTTTGAAGGATTGAAGTTCTAGTGGATTGGAGCATCAAAACACAAGGAAAGAGCAACAAAACAAGGTAAGAATCGACCTCTAAGGCCCTCTGTAGATCAAACCCGGATTCTAGGGTTTTGGGGTTTTGAAAAGTTTAAAGAAACACATAAAGGTCGAATTTTTACGTATGAAAACGTGTAAAAAGCTTAGATTTGGTTTCATGGAAGGTAAACTAAGAATTTGGACGTAAAAAGTTATGGTTTTGGGTTAAAAATGGGCTGGATCTGAGTTTCTGTTCATCCAGCGAAACTGGGCCCCGATCCAGTGAATTTAAGCATTTAACCAGCGAAACTGCACATTAGTTCAGCGAGACTAGGAGAAGTTGCAGCGAAACTACAGTTTCGCTGGGGCGAAACTATAGTTTCGCCGGTAATCTCGCTAAGACCCAGACTGACCTATAGACTTTGCGAGAATAGGGAATTCCAACGAAAGTTGGGCGCTCAAGGCAGCGAATCTGTCTAGCGAAACTAGCAGAAGTGCTGCCCAGCGAAACTGCAGGCGAAACTGTACTTTCGCTGTAGCGAAACTATGGGCGAAACTATGAAGAAAATGATGTTTTGCATGTTAACTTTCGTGCAGCTAGAGTATTCAGGCTATAGACTAAGTGACTTAGAATTTAAGCTACTTGGACGAGTTCAGGTGAGTTCTAGACCCCTCCTTTACCCGTTTTCAATGTTTTGGGGTGATATGCATACTGAATTACATACTTTTATGATGACGGTTTTTAAGACCTTTTATCAAGAAAATAAAATTTCCTAAAGTAAAATGTGCCATTTAAATTGTTCAAAATAATTTTCGGGCGCGCTGACCTGGCAACCCGGCCCCAGCCAGGGGCGTTGCCCTTTGGACCCCACTAGGGGCTGCTGCCCCTAGAACCCCGCTATCAGGGCTGCCGCCCCCGAACCCCCGCTGTCTCGCGGAGGGTCAGTTATCTAGTTTATCTCTCATGACTGATGAAATGTGAATGCTTAGACTAAGAGTTTGCTTCATATTATGTGTTAAGTGTATGTGAAAACTAAAGATATAAGTGAAAATTAAAGAATTGTTATTGGGCCCATAACGTGTACCTGGATAAAGTAAAGTCTTGCAAGTAAAGTCCTGCAGGCAAGGGATAAAGTAAAGACTTGCAAGCAATGGCTAAAGGAGGGTTGCATTTGTTGTGCCCTCACCCGGATAAAGTAATGCTCGAACAGGCAGGTCTGTAAGCCCTGAATTGGCATGACAATAATGGCCTGATCGAGTACGACTGTAAGCCCTTAATTGGCGTGTCGATAAAGTCCTAGGCGAGCCTAGGCACCGATAGTGACAGAGAATTGACGGATAAAGAAGAGTAATAAATAACAATAAATGATAAAGTATTGATAAAGTGATAGCCTGTGTGTACTTATATTGTGATACACAATGATCATTTTCAACTGATACAGCTAATATCTCTACGAAAGTTATTTAGTAAAGTAAACCTAGAATTCACTCAGCGAAGCTGACTTTTGTATGCATATCAGTTGACAGGTAAGAGTTAGAGCCTACGGAATAGAGGCATGGGACTGAAGCTTCTTGGTACTAGAAGACTGGCATCCCCGATAAAGAAAAGCTTAAAAGGACATTTAAATAGTTTTGATGTTTAAAGACAACATTTATATTTCATTTGTAATGGATTGAAATTTACAGTATTTTCCGCTGCAATATATATATTATACACATATGAGTAAATGATTGCTTTAAATCTATGTTTGCTGTGAATGGCCAACTGTGAGGCTTCCCTGAGAAAGGTGGGCCTTACAAGTTGGTATCAGAGCCAATGTTTAAGGGATTTGGGAAAACCATTTTATAAACCTAAACTTAAACAGATAATGGGACCAAGTGTCAAGGATGCCAGTCCAAGAAGCTCCATGCCCAGAGGTAACACATATGCTATAGGTATTATTCTAGTGGATAGTGCCTTCTTATTTAAGTTAGAGCCGAGGTAGAGTATGATAATGTTATCTGTGATGTCTATCTAAATTTATGTGACTTATACGTGCAAAGACTAGGTATAGTAGGTTCTGGTGTTGGTGTGGTTCAGGATAGGAAAGTTTATGGCATGGGAAGTTCTGTAAGTAGTTAATCACAACTGGCCACTGTTATTAAAAATTTACAAAACTTGTCGTGAACTGAACTTGCCTTGAAAGACCATATTAACATTCTGAATCTTATAGGAAGTAGAACGAATGGCACCTAAAAAGAAGTTCCAACCATGGTCACCCGGAGAAGCACTAGGGGAAGGCCCCCGACTAAGGCAAAGGAAACTGCAAGTGCAACTGTAAAGCCAATAAAAAGGTCAACCAGAAAGCCGGTTGAGGAACCGATTAAGGAGGAGGAGGTTGAGTTAGGAACGGGAGCCGAGGGGTCTACCCCTGATCAGGCCAAACTGAAAGAGACAGTAAAGGAAGCTATTGCCCAAGAGGTGCATCAGGTCCTGTCTGGAGTGATGCCCGCTCTGCTTGCGGAATTTGTGGAGCAGGTTAAGGGCGACAGTAAGAAGAGTACGGCTTCAGAAAAAGTTGATAAGAAAGGGGCAGTCAAGACTGAGGAGTTGAGCGACGAGGGAGATCGTCTGGGTAACCATGATGGCCCTGAAGTGGAAGAGAGGGCGAATGGGTGCAGCTACGGGGATTTTCAGAGGTGTAAGCCCCCAACATTTGATGGTACTGGTAACGCTGCCACTGCCCAGCGTTGGATTAGGGAAATGGAGGTCGTACTGAAGATCAGTGAGTGCCGTGAAAACCAAAAGGTGAAGTTTGCTTCCCATTCCCTTTTGGATCCAGCACTGTGTTGGTGGGATAACATTGCTGAGTCTTACGGAGAGGAGGCCATTGAGAGGATGAAATGGCCGGAGATGAAGAGGTTGGTGATAGAGGAGTACTGCCCGGAAAGAGAGCTTGACAAGGTCGAGCAAGAGTTTGTGAGTTTGGAGGCTGGAAATATGACTCACCAGGAGTACACTACAAAATTCAATGAAATGGCACGTCTGGTGCCTGATTTGGTAACTCCTGAAGCCAAAAGGATCAAGAGGTACATACAAGGGTTGCCTCTAGACATTCGTAGGGACATGGTCACTGCTCGACCTAGTACTTTTAGGTCAGCAGTGGACCTCAGTGGAAGGTTGTACGATCATCGTAGGCCGGTGACAGTGGGTGAAACAAAGAAAGTTTGGAACACTAATGGGAAGAGGTATGGAAGTGGTAACTACCAACCGGGGAACAAGAAAGCAAGGGTGGATGCAAAACAGATGGTTGTGAAGAGGGTCGAGGAAGCTAAGAACTGTGGGAAGTGTGGGAGGAGGCATCCCGGAGAGTGCCGATTGGGTAGCCATGGGTGCTACCGGTGTGGGAAAATGGGTCACATGGCTAGGGAGTGCCCGGAAGTAAACGAGTGCTTTAACTACCATGAGTCGGGGCACTACAGCAGGGATTGCAAGAAAGCCAAGCCGGGAAGCTCGAGAACTAGCGGGGAGGATGACAAAGGGCATGATGGAAAGCCCAAGGTCAAGGCAAGGGCTTTCACCATGAACAAGAAGGAAGCAAGGAAGGACCCGGACGTAGTGTCAGGTACGTTCCTTGTCAATGATGTTTGCGCCTCCATATTATTTGATAGTGGTGCCAGTAAGAGTTTTGTATCTGTATCCTTCTGTGCTACACTAGATGCTCAAACTAAGAAAATAGATGATGCCTTCGAAGTAGAAACGGCCGATGGTAAGTCCATTAGAATAGCCCGAGTGATAGAGGATTGCCACATTAAACTAGGAGGTCATTACTTTCCCCACAATT
This sequence comes from Flaveria linearis, assembly GCA_024085815.1. Lineage (NCBI taxonomy): Eukaryota > Viridiplantae > Streptophyta > Magnoliopsida > Asterales > Asteraceae > Flaveria > Flaveria linearis. The sequence continues at coordinate 57,343,202 of CM044013.1, read as the reverse complement.
GTTTGCCATGCCCTTAGGAGGTTTTGACGTCGTACTAGGGATGGATTGGTTGGCTGCCCACGATGCTAACATAGTATGCTAGCAAAAGATGATCCGATTAACGGCTCCAAATGGTAGTTCGGTTACGATCTACGCTGATAACGATTGTAAGGTTCCAAGGATCATTTCCATGATCAAGGCGGAGAAATGTATGAGGCGAGGGTGCGGAGCTTATCTAGCGTATGTCAAGGATGTTAAAGATAAAGCGAAAGAGTTGCCCGATGTACCAGTGGTGCGGGACTTTCCTGATGTATTCCCGGAGGATCTGCCAGGAGTACCACCAGACAGGGAGATAGAGTTTCAGATTGACTTACTGTCAGGAGCCCAACCCATCGCCAAAGCACCCTACCGCCTAGCTCCGTCCGAGATGAAGGAGCTCATGTCACAACTGCAGGAACTCCTTGACAAGGGATTCATTAGGCCCAGCATTTCTCCATGGGGCGCTCCCGTGCTGTTTGTGAAGAAGAAGGATAGCAGCATGAGGATGTGTATAGATTACAGGGAGTTGAATAAGCTGACCGTGAAGAATCGGTACCCTCTACCCCGGATAGATGATCTGTTTGATCAGTTGCAAGGGGCAAGTTGGTTCTCCCGAATAGATCTCCGATCCGGATATCACCAACTGAAGGTAAGGGAGCAAGATATCCCAAAGACGGCCTTCCGAACGCGCTATGGCCACTACGAGTTTCTGGTTATGTCTTTTGGGCTAACCAATGCTCCTGCGGCATTCATGGACTTGATAAATCGCGTGTGCCGCCCGATGCTGGACAGATCGGTGATAGTATTCATTGACGATATCCTGATATACTCAAAGAACGAAGGAGATCACGCTTGTCATATCAAGGAGGTGTTAGAAACTTTACGAAGGGAGAAACTGTATGCGAAGTTCTCTAAATGTGCCTTCTGGCTACGGGAGGTACAGTTTTTAGGGCACGTTATAAATTCCAGGGAGTAATGGTTGATCCAGCGAAAGTTGAAGCAGTTACGCAATGGAATTCCCCGAGGACGCCATCCGAAATCCGTAGTTTCTTGGGATTGGCTGGTTATTATAGAAGGTTCATCAAAGATTTCTCGAAGATAGCTTCCCCATTAACAAGGTTAACGAGGAAGAACGTGGTGTTCGACTGGGGAAAGGAACAGGAAGATGCGTTCCAGGAATTGAAGGATAGATTAACCAAAGCTCCTATACTAACCCTACCGGAGGGAGATGAAGACCTAACGGTATACTCCGATGCTTCTTATTGCGGGCTAGGCTGTGTGTTGATGCAAAGAGGAAAGGTTATAGCTTACGCGTCCAGACAGCTAAAGGACACGGAGGTTAATTACCCGGTTCACGATTTGGAACTTGCCGCAGTAGTGTTTGCATTAAAGATCTGGAGACACTATTTGTATGGAACTAAGTGCGCCATATTTACCGACCACAAAAGTCTGAAATATTTCTTTGAGCAGAAGGACCTAAATATGAGACAGAGGAGGTGGTTGGAGTTGATAAAGGATTACGACTGTGAAATCCATTATCACCCGGGTAAGGCGAACGTGGTAGCCGATGCTCTGAGCCGAAAGGAAGGATATGAACCGATCCGGGTGAAGGCGTGCCAACTAGTAGTGACCCCAGATGTTATGAGGATGATAAGCAAAGCTCAAATGGACGCTTTAAAAGAGCAGCAAATCAATAAGGAAAGGATGGTGGGAAAAGTGGATGAATTGGTAGAAAACACCTTGGGCGTTAAGACCTTCCATGGCAGGATATGGGTTCCGAAGCATGGTGACTTGCGGGAAAAGATTATGGATGAAGCGCACAAGAGCCGCTACTCAATACATCCAGGCGCAAATAAGATGTACCATGATTTGAAGAAAGATTATTGGTGGCCTGGGATGAAAAGAGATGTGGTTGCGTATGTAAACAAATGTCTCACGTGCCTACAGGTGAAGGCTGAGCACCAAAGACCTTATGGTTATGTTCAGCCATTAGAAGTACTAGAGTGGAAGTGGGAACATGTTACCATGGACTTCATCACCAAACTACCCCGCACGACAAAAGGCCGTGACGCGATATGGGTGGTTGTTGATAGACTGACTAAAAGTGCGCATTTTCTGCCAATCAAGGAAGCAATTAGTTCAGAAAAGCTTGCGGAACTATTTATCCGAGAAATTGTGGCGCGACATGGTATGCCCGTATCGATTGTTTCAGATAGGGATACGCGGTTCACCTCAAAGTTTTGGAAGAAGTTCAATGAAGAGATGGGTGCGAAGGATTGCGAGGTGTGTTAGTACCGCATACCACCCACAGACCGATGGGCAATCGGAAAGAACGATCCAGACACTGGAGGATATGCTTCGGGCATGCGTTATTGAATTTGGCGGTAATTGGGATGATCATTTGCCACTAGCAGAGTTCTCCTATAACAACAGCTACCACGCCAGTATTAAGATGCCCCCATATGAGTTATTGTACGGTCGACGGTGCAGAACACCTATTTGTTGGGGTGATGTCGGACAGAAGGAGCTAGGAAGCTTAGAAGTTGTGGAAGCCACAACGGAAAAGTTGGAGAAAATCAAGGCGTATATGAAGGCTGCCAAGGATAGACAAAAGTCATACGCCGACAAAAGAAGGAGACCAATAGAGTTCAGCGTGGGTGACCGGGTAATGCTAAAAGTGTCACCATGGAAGGTAATCATCCGATTTAGGAAGAGGGGGAAACTGAGTCCCAGGTTCATCGGACCATTCGAGGTACTAGCACGAGTTGGGGACGTAGCTTACAGGCTAGACCTTCCAGAAGAATTAAGTGGGATTCACCCTACCTTTCATGTGTCGCACTTAAGAAAATGTTTAGCACCAAATGAGGCAGTCGTACCTCTAGATGACATCGAGGTGGACGAGAAGCTGAACTATGTAGAGCAACCAGTGGCTATACTGGATCGGAAGGAGAAACAATTGAGAAATAAAGTAGTCAAGCAAGTCAAGGTGCAATGGAAACACCGAAAAGGGTCGGATGCCACCTGGGAATCCGAGGAGGAAATGAGACGCCAATACCCCAATCTGTTTAATGACGAGTCAGGTTTCGAGGACGAAACCTAAATAAGGGGGGGAGACTTATAACGCCCCGAAATTTCCCGAAACGAGCCATTTAATAATAATGGGCTTTTAAGGGTTAATTTAATAAATCTATACTATCTATATAACATAGGAACCATGGGCAGAATTGGAAATTCACCTAACTTGTAAGACGCGCCTATTCGGTTTCCTATCCTCCCCACCGCATATGGCAGTGGAATTCAAAACGATCATGAAATTGAAGTCGACGATGAAGGTGTGATGATGAAACGGATGATCTTCCACTCACCCCTTCTGGTTTGCGTTTCTCTCCCCCTTACTTTCTGGCTACACCTCCTTCAATGGCAGTTCACATCTCATAAAGACGCGTCGGCTCACTACGCATCCATCGCCCTAACCTCCGATCCCATCAGCCCATACGCCTAATTGAGGCATCGTTGGGGAGACCCTTGGCGTTTCCCTTCTCCCAAATTTAATTTCATTCACTATTAGGTCTTCAATGCAAGCAATAACGAGGTTTTCATGGTTTAAATCTACAACAATTGATGTTGATGACAGTCAAAGTGGGTGATGCAGCTTGCCTGATGGTAGGCGCGCTTTCGCCGGCGGCGGTGACGTGATTCTGGTAATGGTTTACTTTTATTTTTTCTTTTGGTTTTATTGTTGGAGCTGTCTTTCTTAGGCTACATACTCAATTGTTGTTTCTTTGTATATGCCCATAAAAACAAAAGCAAGAGCAGACCTAGCATGTTGAGAACTTGAGAAGAATCTTGTTGAAGTACATATGTTGATCATTCGTATGACAATCAAGTGTTTATAATCATTACTTTATTTATGTATAACATTCATACATAATGTTTGATTAGTAAAGTTGGGGTCTGTTTTGGTGTTTGTGTACCTTGTGATTTGGGGGGCGATTAACGGGTTGTTTGGGGCGATTGTGGTGCACGATGGGGAGTATTCGTATGGCGTTTTTTCGAGGATTGTTGTGAGTGGGTTCTTAGTTGGAGTGCTTGTGATTGTGAACTTGGTTGGGTTTTTGGTTCAGAGTGTGTTTTACTATGTGTGCAAAAGCTATCATCATCAAGGGATTGATAAGAATGCTTTGTATGATCATTTGGGTGGATATCTTGGAGAGTATGTGCCTCTCAAAAGCAGCATTCAGATGGAAAACTTGGAATACTTGCACTTGAATTTGCCACGGTGTGAGCTTAGGTTTTATGTTTGTTGTAATTGTGTATGAAGAACCAAATGAATCGAATTCAAATTTGTAAATTTTGATGCTTTGTTATGAGTAGGCTTTTATGTGTGTGAATTTAGGCTTGCTCTTGTGCTCCTATTACACATGTTAGAACCCTGTAAAATCTGTCATTCATTTGTTTCTTGTGTACACTCCAAAGATGTCAATAATTCTTAGTGATCAAATGCTTGTGGGTGATTGGAAATCAAAGATGCCTTTGACCTAAAATGAATGTGGTATATGTCTTATTAATCACTTTTTGATTGAATAGGCTCTTATTGTGGTCTGATTGTGTTGTACTTCCGTGTATCTCTTGATTTTTAAGACGGAGTTAAATCTATGTTTATTGTTAATTACTGGTGTTTCTTTGGATATCTCTTTTAAATCTTTTAGCTTTTATGTTGAACGACTGTAGTTACTACATTGCATCTCCTTCAATCTTTTCTAAATGATCGATCTGTCATTTCCCCCTTTGGGCGAAAATTTGTTTGCTTAATCCATGCTTGAAATGATGACAGCGAAGGGGAATACAGTGGGTTAAGGTTGTAACTACAATGGTTATTGGCATGCATGTTCAGAGTCATTATTGTAAACTATAGAAGGTGTTCGATAGAACAAAGTTATTCATGGTACTTTTTGTTAATTAAATCGAAGGATCGGGAACAAATTGATTCATACTGTTTGGTGTGATTGAATAAAGGGCCTGATTGATTCAATGTTTCTGTACAAACATGGTTTTGAATGAAAATTGTTTGTTTGACGGGTGTTTTGATATCAGTGGACTCTAAATGATGGTCTTTTTTGTGTGCTAGGCAGGTTATTATGATCTGGGTCATGCTTATTTGCTTGCTATTACATCATCAGGTCCTATATTTCTATCATAAGCATGGTGGTGCATTCTATCTAGCAAAGTTGGAGTAGGATCACTACGGGTGTTTGTTTTGCTGTTCAGTAATGTATATTTGTACTGTAATAATCCTGATGTATTTAATTAATTAATTAATTGTTATATACATGGTTCCTCTGCATCAGAAAAGATAATATGATAAAGCTGTTGTTTAATCTACCATAACATATCATAGTTAATGATTTTAAAAGTTAAATTGTCCATAAAGAATCATCATCTTCGTACTCATGCTAAAACATAATTATGTTTATTCACTCCCTGTGTTACAAGAAGAAGGCTAATGTGATAATCAAGTCAGACCAGTAGTTTGTAAATGCTTAACATTAATTTGGTTGCATATTTGATACAAATTTGTTGTAGTAATAATTTTTTTCATACACTGTCTTGAAACTAATTTTAAGGGTTTGAGAAGTTCAAATTTCTTAATTACTTCTCCTTTTACTTTTGTTTTTTTCTTTTTAATCACCATGTTAGTATGTTTAACTCTTTCAATTAGAAGTGACAAGAAGCATCGCGCGGGTTCCCGACCAAAACAAACCGAATCGATACCGACCAAAATCGAATTCCCGCCGCATCGCGCGGGTTTCCCACTAGTAAAGGGGTAAATTAGTGGGCTATGGATCAAATTAGCCTTAATGGGCTAGACTTGATGGGTTTAAGGGCCCTAATCAGCCCTTAAACATGCATGAGCAGCTCCATCCTCCACCATTTCAACCCTAGCCACCAAATTCGTAGAGAGAGAAAGTAGAGAGAGAAAGTGAAGAAATTCAAGATTTGGAGCTTGAAGGTTTGAAGGATTGAAGTTCTAGTGGATTGGAGCATCAAAACACAAGGAAAGAGCAACAAAACAAGGTAAGAATCGACCTCTAAGGCCCTGTGTAGATCAAACCCGGATTCTAGGGTTTTGGGGTTTTGAAAAGTTTAAAGAAACACATAAAGGTCGAATTTTTACGTATGAAAATGTGTAAAAAGCTTAGATTTGGTTTCATGGAAGGTAAACTAAGGATTTGGACGTAAAAAGTTATGGTTTTGGGTTAAAAATGGGCTGGATCTGAGTTTCTGTTCATCCAGCGAAACTAGGCCCCGATCCAGCGAATTTAAGAATTTAACCAGCGAAACTACACATTAGTTCAGCGAGACTAGGAGAAGTTGCAGCGAAACTACAGTTTTGTTGGGGCGAAACTATAGTTTCGCCGGTAATCTCGCTAAGACCCAGACTGACCTATAGACTTTGCGAGAATAGGGAATTCCAACGAAAGTTGGGCGCTCAAGGCAGCGAATCTGTCTAGCGAAACTAGCAGAAGTGCTGCCCAGCGAAACTGCAGGCGAAACTGTAGTTTTGCTGTAGCGAAACTATGGGCGAAACTATAAAGAAAATGATGTTTTTGCATGTTAACTTTCGTGCAGCTAGAGTATTCAGGCTATAGCCTAAGTGACTTAGAATTTAAGCTACTTGGACGAGTTCAGGTGAGTTCTAGACTCCTCCTTTACCCGTTTTCAATGTTTTGGGGTGATATGCATACTGAATTACATACTTTTATGATGACGGTTTTTAAGACCTTTTATCAAGAAAATAAAATTTCCTAAAGTAAAATGTGCCATTTAAATTGTTCAAAATAATTTTCGGGCGCGCTGACCTGGCAACCCGGCCCCAGCCAGGGGCGTTGCCCCTTGGACCCCACTAGGGTCTGCTGCCCCTAGAACCCCGCTATCAGGGGCTGCCGCCCCCGAACCCCCGCTGTCCCGCGGAGGGTCAGTTATCTAGTTTATCTCTCATGACTGATGAAATGTGAATGCTTAAACTAAGAGTTTGCTTCCTATTATGTGTTAAGTGTATGTGAAAACTAAAGATATAAGTGAAACTTAAAGAATTGTTATTGGGCCCATAACGTGTACCTGGATAAAGTAATGTCTTGCAAGTATAGTCCTGCAGGCAAGGGATAAAGTAAAGACTTGCAAGCAATGGCTAAAGGAGGGTTGCATTTGTTGTGCCCTCACCCGGATAAAGTAATGCTCGAACAGGCAGGTCTGTAAGCCTTGAATTGGCATGACAATAATGGCCCGATCGAGTACAACTGTAAGCCCTTAATTGGCGTGTCGATAAAGTCCTAGGCGAGCCTAGGCACCGATAGTGACAGAGAATTGACGGATAAAGAAGAGTAATAAATAACAATAAATGATAAAGTATTGATAAAGTGATAACCTGTGTGTACTTATATTGTGATACACAATGATCATTTTCAACTGATACAGCTAATATATTTACGAAAGTTATTTAGTAAAGTAAACCTAGAATTCACTCAGCGAAGCTGACTTTTGTATGCATATCAGTTGACAGGTAAGAGTTAGAGCCTACGGAATAGAGGCATGGGACTGAAGCTTCTTGGTACTAGAAGACTGGCATCCCCGATAAAGAAAAGCTTAAAAGGACATTTAAATAGTTTTGATGTTTAAAGACAACATTTATATTTCATTTGTAATGGATTGAAATTTACAGTATTTTCCGCTGCAATATATATATTTATACACATATGAGTAAATGATTGCTTTAAATCTATGTTTGTGTGAATGGCCAACTGTGAGGCTTCCTGAGAAAGGTGGGCCTTACATATTTTATTACAAAATATTACACAAAATCAATAAAAAATTAATAAGTACTGAACATAAATATCAAAAAATACTTTGTAAGGTTATACATTACAAATACATAAAATCAATAAAAAATAATAAGTACTGAACATAAATATCAAAAAATACTTTGTAAGGTTATACATTACAAATATTACATAAAATCAATAAAAAATTCATAAGTACTGAACATAAATATCAAAAAATACTTTGTAAGGTTATACTTGAAAGACTGATGCAACCAAAGCAACCAAAGAGCTTTCAGCATGCATGCATGATATGCAGAGTAGAAGTTACTTCGGAAGTTTTACACTCTTTATAAAAAACACTCTAAGTGTAAAATTTTTCGAAGCCAAAGATCAAATCTTCCGAAGCCCTAGATGAAGTCTTCTGAAGCTTCAAGGACAAAGTCTTTTAAAGTCAAATACTGAAGACTGATTTCTTCCAAAGACAGAGAAGACATGTTTTCTCTGATCAACTTTTTCATGAAGCTTACCAACTTTTCACTGCAACTCTGAAGACTCACCAACTTATACAAGTTGCTGAAAAGGTCCATGCTTTAATAAACTATAGATTATGGTTTGGAGTCTTTAACTTTCTACGTTGTACCTTTATCCTTTTTGTAATAGATAAGGATGTGAGATATAGCATGTCATGATCACAAGTCAAAAGGCAATCTGCCTTTTAACTGCACATTGATCTTGTTGTCTAGAATAGTGTTTCCAGCTAGCTTTCAAAGTATAGCCGGTTGTAGGATGTAGTATAAAGTATCTTAGGTGCTTGTATTTCTTTTCATGCTTTGTAACATTGTAATAGAACTTGAGAGCAATATACAACATTTTTGAAAACCATACTTATCTTGTTCTTGTTCTTTATTCTGTCTCATTACTTGTGTTCTAAGTATCTTTCATATAAACCTGGTTTCCTATTGATCTGTTAAGTGTTCTAACACTCTTCTCATTGTGAGACTGATTGTATTGACCATCCCTTAACTGGTCTTGTAATTGGTATCAGATCCTTTCAAGCTCTTTATTGTAAGATCTCACCATCTTAAATCCTCTCAGTTTTACAAATCACTTAACATCTTAAATGGCAGCTATCTCAAAGGCTGATATGGAAACCGATACTATGACAAAATCTCCAATGATCACTCCTGATGACTTTGATACTTGGTGCCAAATAATGGAAGGCTTCATCAAGTCTCAAGACAGTAGGATGTGAGGATCTGTTCTCTGGGCCTCATATATCATACACCTCTTCAACTACTGTTAAAGGTGGCATGATACCACAGGAAGTGGCTGACTATTCTGAAGAAGACCGAAAGAAAATAGATGTAGAACAGAAAGCCATGACCGCCCTCCAAACTGCGCTTCCCAACTCTATCTATAGAGGCTTTAAGAAATGCAAAACTGCTAAGCAACTATAGGATGCACTGAAGCTGATGTATGAGGGGTCTAATAAGGCCATGTTTTTGGCATTGCTTACTTTTGACTTTTGAAAAGTTGTTTTTCAAAAGTTAAAAAATTTAATTTTTCAAAACAACTTTTCAACTCACATCTCCATCTCCATCCAAACACATTTACATCTCCTTTTTTACTTATTTTTTCTCCAAAAGTCAAAAGTAGCTTTTAATAAGCAATCCCAAACACCCACTAAAGCTAAAGAGAACAAGAAAGACCTCTTAAAGCAGCAGTTTGACAATTTCACTTTCAAGTCAGGTGAAACAATGACTTAACAATACTTTAGGTATATTGAGATTGTGTATACTCTAATAGATGTTGGAGTAACTCTTAAGAATAGAGACATAGTGAGGAAGTTCATGTCCTCTTTTCCTAGACAATGGATACACTATTGTGTGGTCATTAAGAGTATTGAAAACCTCAAGACCCTTGCTCTCACCAAGTTGTATGGCATACTTAGTGGATACCAGATGGAGATAAACATTCAAAACCCATCTGGTAACTCCAACAATCAGTAGAGTTCAGCCCTCTATGTGGTTGAAAGGGATTGTAGAGAACCACAACATCATCTCATCTGCTACCCTGACAACTCACAAAAGGGTCCTTTCATCATCTTTTCGAAGACGCCAAGGGAGATCTACATCTATGGAAGCCCATTCCAAGAGATAAGCTCATCACAAGCCTTTGTGTCTGCTGATGAAAGCACATGCAACTTCCGTTTCACCCTTGAAGACTTTGACTACATTTATCCAAATTATCTGGAGTATATGGAGATAGTTCAACAGATGTCTCTTCTCACTTATAGAGCCAAGAAGTTCTATAAAAGGACAGGGAGGAAGTTTCCTAGTAGTGTATACAGTGAAAAGTTTAGGCTGGACAAAAGCAAAGTCAAGTGTTACAACTGTAACTAAATGGGATACTTCGCTAGGGAATGCAAGGCACCAAGGACAAATGGTTGCCAAGTACAACCCATGCCAGACTACACTGAGGGAGCTCCACATACTAAGAAGCCCAAGCAGTAAGCTGCAGTTGCTGTTGAAAAAGGAGGCTTTGATTCGAGTTTCCAGGTTGAAGATGCATCTCCAAACCAAGCGTTGATGGTTGATCATGAAGATGCCAAGGTATTGGAACATCTTTGTACCCCAGAATGCATTGTTAAAGTTAACAGATATAGGTCCTATAACTCAGAGATGAGATCTGACCTTGAGTCCTTAAACATTCTAAAAGCTGATTTTAAAAGAGCTAAAACTGATTATAAACTTCAAATAGAAGATTTGGAGAAAACCATTTCAACTCTTAAGCATGAACATACCAACTACAGGACTCAAATCAAAGATCTCATCAGTAAGTTAATTGAATACCAGGCTGAGTTTATGATTAGCAAAGCCAGGACAGAGAAATGTGTTATTGAAGAAGAGACCTTCAAGAACATGATACCTCATCCTTGCATGCAAAAGTGTGTTATCCAAATAAGCAGGGACTGGGATCTACTGAGATAGCTCCACCACACACTCTATTATCTATAAGATCTCCAAGGTGTGAAGTTTGTCAAGATGAGCATCCCTTCACAGACCCCATTGAAGAAGAGGATGAAGAGGAGATAGCGAAGGATGGATCTGAGATGAGTGAAGAAGATCATCCTAAGAAGGGTCACTATTCTCCTGAGGAGAGGAAGAAACCAGGGATGATAAAGTCTAAGAGGAAGAACTTGATCAGAGCAGTCAAAAGAAAATGAAAGAAGGCTCAAGAGATCAAGGCCACTTTCAACTCCAAGAAGTAACAAGTCTTGATCTCTGTAGGATTTGAAGTGGTAAAGGCTGAGTACTCAACTATGAACTCTAGTACCAAGAGTTCTTGTTCATGTCCAACTCATCCCTATGAAGAAAAGAAGGTTGATTAGCTTTGTACCACTGCTATACAGCCTGAACCATCCAGCTCCAAGAGCAAGCCTCACCCTAGTAAGCTTTCTACAACAACAAAGAATATGAAGATGGAAATAGAAAATGATCAAGCTTAACTTTTTGTTCATAAGAAGTCTCTCAGAAGGAAGCCAGTTGATTGTATCATCTGTGATAGTACTTCTTATCTTGCTAAGGATTGTATCTACAATCCTAAAAGTACTATCCGCATGACCAAAAAAAGACTTCTGAGAAGAAGAAAAACAAGAAAGCTTCAGAAGGAAAATCTTTTTCTTTCAAAAGCTCCAAAGTGGAAATGAAGACAAGTGAAAACTTGTCTTCGGAAGAAAATTTGGTCTCGGAGAAAGGAATACTTCTGATAGGATCAAAATGGATCGATCGTGATGATATTGTAATACAATTCAATCAAAACACATACAAGTAATCAAATCAATGCAAAACAAATCAAAGAAATTCATAGTTGTTCATTGATAGTAAGCAAAGACAATTACAAGTGTAGGAAACAGTTACAAGTTCGTTCAAATTTCTTTTTTTTTCTACTCTACCTACACAATACATATCTAAGCTATTTATACTATCAACAAACATAAGGACATCTATTTACATAAACAGTCCCTAAACTATAACAAAACTTTACAAAAGACTAATAAAGACTAAATGTTAATCTTCAAGAAGCATCAACAACTTTTGAAGCACTGGGGCTTGCTGTAGTGAAAGAAAGTTCTTCCGAAGGCATAATGTCCAAAACTTCCAAAATTGTCAAAATTTCCGAAGAGTTGAAGGTAAAGTCTAATCTTCCAAAGATGGTACGCATGATATAGGAAGTCCAAGTGACTGAAAGTTCTTCATCAACAACAGCAGATGATCCTCAACGTCTAAACATAGGATCAATCATTGTTGTATTGTCTTTAGTCCATTTTGACAAGCCCAAGACCCATGAGGCTTGGGTTTCCAAATATAACTAACCTTCTCTTTTTATGCAGGAAAGCTGAAGACTAAGAAGAATGTATGGATCATTGATAGTGGTTGTTTCAGGAACATGACAGGCAATGGCTATTTACTTCAAAACTTTAAGAAAATTGATGGAGGGCCAGTTGCTTTTGGAGGAGATGTAGGAGGTTACATTACTAGAAGGGCATAAATGGTAAGCTTAGTATTGAAAAGGTAAACTTTGTTAAGGAGCTTAGGTATAATTTACTGAGTATATCCTAATTTTGTGATCAGAGATACAACATGCTCTTCACTGAGCATGAGTGTATTGTTCTCAAGCCAGGGGTGGTCATTCCTCAAGAGCATATCCTACTCAAAGCCCCAAGGAAAGGGAACATGTACAAGATGGATCTGCAAGAAACATCCCCTTCAGGAGAAGTTTCTTTCTTTCTATCTAAAGCAAATAGTGATGAGTCTTTCTTTTGGTATAAAAGGATGTGCCATGTAAACTTTAAGAACATGAATAAATTAATTAAGAATGATTTGGTAACTAGAATGCCAAAGAAAGAGTTTACAAGTGAGGATCACTATGTTGCATGCCTGAAAGGGAAGCAACATAGGGTGTCTCACAAGCCAAAGGAAAAGAACTCCATCACTACTCCCCTACACTTATTACACATGGATCTCTTTGCCCCATCCAGTGTAATGAGTCTAGGAAGGACCTTATATTGTTTGGTGATCACAGATGATTTCATAAGATTCACTTGGGTCTTCTTCCTTAAAACTAAGGATGAGACTCCTGAGATCTTGAAGAACTTCATTCTGAAAATTAAGAATCAATGTGATCATAAGTTCAAGACCATAAGATATGATCAAGGAACTGAATTCAAGAACCAAATCCTTGACAAATTTTGTGATGAAAAATGGTATTACAGATAATATAGTGCTCCCACGACTCCTTAACAAAATAGTATTACAGAGAGGAGAAACAAGACACTTATTAAAGCTGCAAGAACCATGTTGTCTAACTCTAAACTGCCCATCACCTTCTGGGCAGAGGCAGTCAACACTGCCTGCCATGTGCAAAATAGAGTTTTGGTAGTTAAGACTCATGGTAAGACTCCTTATGAGTTGTGGCACAAGAGGAGACCTTTCATTGGTTTCCTCATATTATTTTGATTTTCTTGCACCATCTTGAATACCAAAGATCAAGTAGCCAAATTTGTTGAGAAATCGGATGATGGACACTTTATTGAGTACTCTTCCCAAGATAAGGCTTATAGAGTATACAATCTCAGAACTAGAGTAGTTGAAGAGTCAGCCAATGTGACTTTCAATGAGCATACTCCCAGTATGAAAGGTTCTAGTCCTGATTGGCTGTTTGATCTTGATTTAGTTTCTAACTGTTTTAAGAAATCTTGTGAGAATGTTTCAGGATCTACAGGTAACTTATCAACAGAAGATCCTGACCCAATATTTGAGCTGAGAAGATCAAACAAGAACACTACTTTAGCTCTAATGGTAATTAACCCTGCAGATGGAGTTCATATCAGCACAACCATGACAAATTTAGCTGATACATCTGAGGTGCCTATAAATTCCAGCTCAGAGGCACGGTCCCAAATGAAGGAGCTTTAAATGTAGAAGGAAATGATGGTGGCTACAGTGATTAAGAATTTCTTGATGTTGATAACCACTCCATGGAAGACAACATCAATGATGTCACAACTCATTAGATATCTTAAAGGTGCTCCTAAACTAGGTCTTTTGTATCCAAAGATTCTGACTTCAATCTGTATGCCTATACAGATAGTGACTATGGTGGCTGCAACATGATTACAAAGTCTACATCTGAGGGATGTTAATTCCTTGGTGGAACGATAGTCTCATGGCAATGCAAGAAATAATCTTGTGTGTCTGCATCAACTACTAAAGTTGAATACATTATTGCTGCTAGCTGCTATGCTCAAGTGCTTTTGATTCAGAATCAGATGCTGGACTATGGATTCAACTTCAAAAAGACTCCAATCACATAGACAACAACAGTGCTATCTCTCTTACAGGGCATCCTGTGCAGCACTAAAGGAAAAAACACATCAACATCAGGTATCATTTAATTAGAGATAATTTTGAAAAGGGACTGATAAAACTAGTTAAAGTTAAAATGAATAAACAATATGCTGATTGTTCATAAAGATTTTTGATGAACAGAGATTTAAATATCTTGTATAATCTATTGGGATGGTTAACTTTGAGTAGAGTTTCTTAAAAGTTAATTCAAGACTATTTCTAAAACATGTGTATCCTAAGTTTTCTAAATTATCACCTACATAAACCCAGTTTACTTTGGAAGAAAATTTTTCAAATGATATTCCTTAAAATTTAGAAATTTTAAACATACTTTCTTTCTGGAGACATTAACATTGTCTTCGGAAGAATATTAAGTCTTCAAATCAGATAACTACTTACAAGAAATTTACATTCGGAAGAAATCTTGATATATCTTCCGAAGAAAAAATATGCTTCTAAGTACTTATATGTTTTTGAAGGATAATTTTCTTCTGAAAGCAATTAAGTCTTGGAAGATTTATTCTCTTAAGAATAAAACATCCTAATTTTAATTTCTTCCGAAATCAAATATGTTTCAGAAGAGAAAATACTCTAAGTATTTTTTCTTCCGAAGCAAAATTTCCAGAAAGCTCAGGAATATCTTCTGAAGTCAAATTGGCTTCGGAAGTTTTTATAAAATTTCCAAAGACAAATTACCTTCGGAAGATTTTCGACTTTCAAGAAAACTACCTTTTTGGGCACCTTTTTCAGAGGTGGGACCGACATCCGGATTTCAAAGTTTATCCTTTTACATTAACTTTGTCTCAAATCCATTTCATATATATACACTCAACGATTTCCTCTCTTTCACTATCTTCTTCATCTGCAAATTATCTAACCTAACCCACAAACTGTCTTTGTTCTTATCTTCCTTCACCTCAAAGCTACCTGAAAATGCCCAACCTTGATCGCAAAAACCAATCCGATTTTTCCATACACCTACACAGGCAACATAGTCAGGTTGCTCTGCTGAAATCTGAAAAAGATTCTTGTTTCTCAGAGGTTTCCTACTTCTTAACTCTATCCAACTACTTCACCTCCCCCACCATAGATCCTTCACTTTACGAGGATCAACAATTGGAGTTCTGGAATACCTGCCAAGAGGTCACCACGTGTAACGCCCCGAAATTCCCGAAGCATGCCATTTAATAATAATGGGCTTTTTAAGGGTTAATTAAAAAATAATAATAAAAATAAGTTAGTGGGCTATGGACTAAATTAACCCTAATGGGCCATGTTTTGATGGGTTTAAGGGCCCTTAATCAGCCCTTAAACATGCACGATTAGCCTCAATCCCATCATTTGCAACCCTAGCCCCAAGTTTCTAGAGTGAGAAAGTAGAGTGAGAAAGTGAAGAAAAACCCAAGGATTTGGTGTGCTATTGTGGAAGAGATTGAAGATCTGGGTGTTGGAGCTTCAAACCACAAGAAAGGAGCAACAAATCAAGTAAGAATCGTCATCCAAACATCCCTTTAGAACAGATCCGGATTTCTAGGGTTTGGGTTCAAAAAGTTTCAAAGAAACACATAAAGGTTAAATTTTTACGTATGAAAATGTGTAAAAAGGTTAGATATCGTTTCATGGATGGTAAACCAAGGATTTGGACGTAAAAAGTTAAGATTTTGGGTTAAAAACGGGCCGGTTCGTCATTTTTATGCATCCGACGAAACTGTGAGCCCGACCAGCGAAAGTGTACCTTCAACCAGCAAAACTGCCCCTTCAACCAGCGAAACTGCCCCTTCAACCAGCAAAACTGTAGTTTCGCTTGAGCGAAACTACAGTGTTCGAGAAAACCATTAAGACTTAGCGAATCTAGGAAATTCCAACAAAAGTTGGGCGCTCATGGAAACGAATCTGTCCAGCGAAACTGGCAAAGGTGCTTAGACTAAGAGTTTGCTTCTTATTATATGTTAAGTGTATGTGAAAACTAAAGATATAAGTGAAACTTAAAGAACTGTTATTGGGCCCATAACGTGTACCTTGATATAGTAAAGCCTTGCAAGCAATTGATAAAGGAGGGTTGCATCTGTTGTGCCCTCATGATGATAAAGTAAAGGCTCGAACAGGCAGGTCAGTAAGGCCTGGATTGGCATGACAATATTGGCCTGTTTGGGTATGACAGTAAGGCCTGAATTGGCGTGTCGGTAAAGTCATGTGTCTACCATAGGCACCGATAGTAACTCGAAATTGACGGATAAAGAATAGTAATAATTAATAAGTAATGGCAAAGTATTGATAAATCGATAATCTATGTATATCAGTGTTCTGATAGAGGATGATTATTTTCAAATGTTAAAGCTAATACCTTTTACAAAGGTTGTTTAACTAAGTAAACCTAGAATTCACTCAGCGAAGCTGACCTTTTATGCATATTAGTTGACAGATGAGTTGTAGGGCTTGTGGGATGGGAGCATGGAACTAAAGCTTCTTGTCATCTAAAGACTGTCATCCCTGATGAAGAAGAATATTAAGAGGATTTTCAAAGACTATTCTATGTTTAAAGACAATGTTTATATTTTAAATTTAACTATGTTGTAATGAATCGCAATTACTATACTTTTCCGCTGCGATATATATATATATATATATATATATATATATATATATGTATGTATGTATGTATGTATGTATGTATGTATGTATGTATGTATGTATATATATATATATATATATTTCTAAATGCATGTTTTAAATCTATGTTTTTGCTGTGAATGACCAACTGTGAGGTTTCCTGGGATCAGGGACTTACACCACGGATGGGGAGAAGGCACTATCTACCACAGTGCAGGGGAGGACAATCTTTATCACTCCAGCCTCTACATACACATATCTCAGGCTAGATGATGTACAAGGTGATTTGTCCTTGCCAAAGTCTATTGTCAACCACTCGTTTGGAGAGATGGCTATGAAGGTGATTACTCGGTAAGAACCTGCAGAAAGGGAAAAGTCTCCTCCTAGTGGAAGTACCTCATCCATGTTGTCATACACGGTTTATCCAACAAGCATGGAAGATGGGATCAAATTCCTGAAGACCTTTCTAATATACTTCATAGGATGGTTCAGGGGGTCAAGTTTACGTATTCATAATTTGTACTCCTTAGAATATTACATGTTCCCTAGATATGTCCAATACATTCTTAACTGTGAACTGGGCTCCACAATTAAGGGGAACATGTAATGTTTTAAAATTAGGACAGATGAAGCGCAACATCTTTAAGACTATAAGAAAGCCTACTGTGGGCTTCTCAGGGGTAGAAACAGCCCTTGTCCCAAAAATATTAGAGCTCATTGCTCAAAGTGACAACCTAGCTGCACCAACTAGTGTCGAACCCACTCCTTCTACTTCTCAACAACCCACACAACCATAAATAACCATCACCTATAAAAAGAAAATTCAAATGAACCCCTGCACAAGCTACTCAGCTTGTGCAGGCCCCCATATCACCACCTATACAGGAGGAAGTGGACGCTGGAGCTCCCACTTCCGTTGAGGAGCAAACCACTCCCATCTCACTAATGATCAGTGCTGAAGTTCCTCAGCTTAGCCTGATGAGCTCACAATCCCAAAAGCCTTAAGCCATCACTCAGAGTTTCAAAACTCCAGTGAACAACTTTCAGGGGAAAGTTACCATCCCCAGCCTTTAGATCTTGACCAGCCAATTCACAACCTAGAATTCTATGATGATGAAGACATGGGCTTCAGTGAGTACCATGAGTCTCTCTTCTCCACCCCTGCTTAAGGAGAGATGAGTACTCCTGCATCACCCATGTGTAGCCCACATCATCCACGCACTATTGAGGTGGATCTTCCTGAACATGTTCAAGAGATCCATATGGAAGAGGCTCTCACTTCTGCAAGTGATTACATTATTAAGACCTCAACTATGGCAACCCAGCCCCTTGACACTTCACCTGAAGCTGTCATGGTGCAGGGGAAATCTAGCAGCCAAGAACAAAGTGCTAGTGATGAGGAAGAAGAATTAGGTCCTATTCTCTCATCCCCCATGATTCTTCTAATGAAGATGAGGGGAATATGAGACTAAAGGTGCAAAAACTGATGAAAACATGCACCTATTTAGTCTCCAAGGTTAGTCACTTAGAATCTCAGGTGACTACCTTACAAAGGAGGGTCCATTATCAGCAACTTAAGATTTCTGATCTTAAGGAAAAACTAGCTGGGAGACTTCTTAGAAGGACTCAACCTGGGCCACAAGAACCCGTGGATGTGATGGACCTAACCTCCAACTCCCATATGCAAGAGGGTGATACTACCAAAAAGGAGGGGAAAGTCCTAGCAATCACAGAACCTAGAAGTTCTTTTCAGAGTATGGATATTGAGGATTCACCACCCTCACTTGAAATTGTCCATACTCATCAACCTTCTCAAGTCCACTTTGATGTGAACTCACTCATACAAAGTTTGTATAAGGAGGGTATCACAAGGGCTATGTTTGCCCCACCCTATAATGCTGTGAATGAAATATTAGGGTGGAGGTATGACATTACTTGTCCTGTAACTTAATTGAAGGATCTTAGTTTCCTTCCTACCCCGTCACTCGGTTGATTACTTCTATAGACATTGAGGATAATGGAACAAATCACTCCTAAGAACAATATTATAGCATAGTAATAATGAGGACGTAGTTTCATTTAAGTAGGAGAGAATGTAACAATCCCAAAACCAACCCATTTAGAGGTTTCAAACATCAAAATTAAACTATAGACATACGTGAATCAAGGCATGGAACCATATCAGACTTCACGTATTATGCTTCACAAATCACAATCTAATGAACAAACAAACCTATTGGGCCTGATAAAGACCCAATTGATAAACAAATCCCAACTAAGACACAAATCATGAATTCAATTTAAATTAACATATTTGATAATAAAATGTTTTAATAATATTTATTTAGGGAATTATGTTTAGTGTAAAAGAATTTATTTAGGAATTTTATGATATTGTGAAAGTACGAGTTTGACATGTGATACTGGCTTAGAGAGCACCACACTTGATTAACAAGAATCAGGGGGCAGAGAGAGTGTAGCAACCACCACCCCCAATTTCCAACTCACCAGACTCTAGGCAAGATGTAGCAGTGGCGTAGCAACATGCCATGACCCTCGTATTCTCATTGGTAGGCATAGATGACAATAACAATGGTGCGGTTGTGTTTCTTACTGATGTTTCAAGAGAGTTATAGCAAGGGAAACAAACAGATTGGCACATCTAAGTTGGTTCACCACCACGATAATAGTGGCTATAAAAAGGGTCGATAAATTTATACAAATAAAGGGGTTTTGAGAAATTTATACAATTGTTGCTTATTCTTTCCCGACTTCATTTTGCTTCTTCAAATATCATAAAAGCTAACGAGCAATGGTGGTGGTGCGAGCTGACTCGCAAAAGGTAGGTTGAACACAAACAAAAGTAGACGACTCGACAACAAAGAGTTGGTTCCAGATTCATGAGTTCGATCAAGGATTTGTGAAAGAGGGTGAGGAGATAGGTGGTTTTAGTTGATTATTAACATTTGTTCATTAATCATTAAAATCTTTCTCGTGATTATTGGTTCAATTATGGGTTTGTTTTGTTAAGTTGTTGTCTTAAAGGCTGAATACTTGATTTTAAAGATGCTAACTTTCAAGAGACAATTCAATTTAAGTTGCTTTATTCCCTACAACTTATTTCATTTAAAAGTATTAAAAAATAAGTTTGGAGAACTAATCTAAACACAGTGATCAAAATGCAAATTGAGATAAAGAATTCTATATTTTGTAAAAGTTCTTTCTGTTGAGTTCTTACAGAGTAAGATATAAATAAAAAAGACATACGATAAATTTTTAAATGAAACCATACCTGATCATCATATTGTTGTAACGCATAGAAAGATGATGCGATATAAAACCCTAAATCAAAGTAAAACAAATATGGGGAAGTCAAGATTGCAAATCGCAGATGATTAAACAAAATAGTGAGTTAATCAATTCATTAACATCTACTGACATATCTCTTAACATTGGCTGACACATCACCAGCATTGATACAAAATCAAAAATTTCAAATCGCAGATAATAAGAAACAATTGATTAGGTATGGTCTCTGATCTCAAAATAAATAATCAAAAGACAACATACCTACTTGGAATCACTAAATTAAAGAGTTGAAACGATGAAGAAGAGCTTTAATCCCTTTTCAATCCGGGAGTAACAGACTACCTAAACAATCGTTATGTATCAAATGAAATTCAGTTAGGGAGATATAGGGTTTTGACGGTTTGGATAAAAGGAATAGTTTGAATTTCGGGTGGGGCTACGTGACCTGCAAGGTTTGGAATCCGGGTGATGTAGGAGGCCAAAATTTTATTAAAATTCAAACTGGTTAACAATAACCATTAACCAGCCATTACCACCAGTACAATTGTTTGTTTAAGTCACACCATTCTTCCTAGGAAAGGTCACAAGCTTATACACCCAAACTATGTAAATTTAAGTCACACCATTCTTCCTAGGAAAAGTCACAAGCTTTTGCTCTGCTCTTGATCCATAGATACCCCCACGTTTTAATTTCTTCAATAATCTTTCTTACGCAAACCCGTTTGTTCTCGAATCTGTCTGCATTTCTGTTACACCAAATGCTCCAGTAGGTGGTTTGTACCACCATCCATACCACCTTTCTCCACCTAAAGGAACCGCTATTGATCTTGTGGATCGAAGCCAAATCTTTACTATCTAGAATTACTATAGGTTTCAACCTGCACCATCTAGCCACGAATTCCCAAACTTTGCCCAAAGCACCACAAGACCCAAATAAATGAACCACTGATTCTTCCATGTCGTTGCAAAACACACATCTCATATCCGGTATTGCAATCCTTCTAACCGCAAGAGCTGTTGTTGTAGGGACTCTATCTTGAACCAACCTCCAAGTAAGAAAGTTAACTTTACCGGGAACCCAATTATTCCATTCGAACTCCAGCTCTAAATCCGAGAATACCCTGCCCTCGCATTTCTCCTTTAGACTCTTGACCGAGAACTCCCCAGATCCGGCTAGCCTTCATTTCCACCTATCTTGACCTTGGTTAAATATGTACCGATCACAAACCGTAGAAAGGTTGGACAATGATACACCATGTACAAAATTTAAAAAGATTATCAAAAACATTACAAAAACCATTTTAGTGAAGGGGGTAGTACCCGACCCAATGATTAAAACCCTAAGGCTAAAATCAAAATGCGTTGAACATCAACAACTCACCTCTTCGCTGCCTTGGGAACCTCGCCGTAACGCCATCGTTACAGTGCCACCTCCACCAAACCATCTTAAGGTACGATTTATTTCATCTTATGTCTTGTTGTGTATTCAATCGGTGTAACAAACTCGAAGCAACGATGCAGTATGTTTTGTTGTTTTGTTAATCTAACAAGTTTTACTGGAGCCACTGTTAAATCTCTGTTCTGTTGTTTTGTGTTTTGTATTTTGTGTTTTGCTATCTTTACAAAGTGAATAGTCCTGCATTATGTTTCATTACACATCTCAATATCATAATATATGAAATAAAGAGAAGATTATGATGAACCCTAATCTTAGATTATGGAAATTGTTTATGCAATACGGTATACAATAGTTAACAGTTCTATCTACAAATCGGTTATGGGTAAAGAGAAGATATTCTGCCTCTACAAACTATGAGAGGCTAGCTGAGAGGCCTCTTTTGGTATCTGGTTGATTTTTGTTTCTGAATGAGGTTAGATGGTGGCGTTATAAGCATGTAAGAATTGGGTCAAATGCTAATATAGCTCTTGACTGCTGCAACTAGATATTGAGGCAATAGTTGTGATAGTTGTATTTTGTATTGTGAAGTTTGTTACTTGTGAAAGAAATCCGGTCTTGATTTATATTAAGTTACATGTAGCTTTTTTCTTAATCTTGTTAAGCAGGCTTTAGTTGTCGCAGACTCGTCCTTTATCGATCGCACTTTTGCACAACAGTAAGGAAGGTTAAAGAAGATGGAGGATTGGGGTAAACCTCTCTCTCTATCTGGTCTCTAATGTCGGGTTATCATTACTAATAGACTAGTCATTGTTTAGTTAATCTTGCTTGTATTTTTCTATGTTTTATATTGTTTATGTTAAAGTTATTGTTCATGAATCCGACTTTGCAATTGTTCCTTGAGTCCATCATAGAATGGTGAATAAGAATTAGAATGTTTTAAGCTTATCTCTGAGCTTGCTTCTTGGCTGAGTAACTTTTACTAAAGACATGGTAGGCTTGAAATTATTAA